>OU342948.1:54670922-57146159 GCA_910592335.1 Adalia bipunctata
ATCGAGGGGGATATTTCAGGGAGATGCCCTGTCGCCGATGTGGTTTTGTATGGCACTGAATCCTCTTTCTACTCTTTTGAAAAACACCAACATAGGATACAGACCTGCAATGAGGAATCCGAGAAAACTGTCCCATTTATTGTATATAGATGATCTGAAGCTATTTGGCGAGAACCAAAACCAACTTCACTCGCTCATAGATATAGTGCGCTCCTTCAGCAGAGATATTGACATGTCCTTTGGTCTCGACAAATGCGCTATCATCAACATCAAGAAGGGTAAAATGGAGAACACTCAGGAACAATTTCAGGACATCTGCAGTATGTTGCCAGAAGAGACCTACACGTATCTGGGCATTCCTCAAAATCAACGGATTGACCACACCCGTTTGAAAGCTGAGTTCACTGCGAAATATAAAAACAGGGTTACCAAAGTGCTCAACACCAAGCTGTCTGCTAAAAACCAGATCGATGCCTTGAACTCTTGGGCCACGCCAGCACTGACCTACACATTCGGAGTCTTGAAGTGGTCAGATGCTGATTTGAATGAGTTGGACCGACTAACCCGTCGCCTAATGACAAAATTCAGATGTCTGCACACCAATGCATCGGTGAAAAGACTTTATCTCCCTAGAAGAGATGGCGGACGAGGTCTGTTGAACATCTATAGACTCTGCAGAACTCAGGAGAAAAACTTGAGACGGCGACTGCTCGAATCTGAAGATAGCCTGATGAAATTAGTGACAACAGAAGATAAGGGATACACAGCTCTGAACCTACAACACAGAGAACTGACGTTCGATATCACTACCAGAAGCGAAGAGAGAAGTCTATGGCGAGAACAAGCATTGCATGGCAGATTTCCCAAACACCTTGAGGGGGAAAATGTCGATAAATTAGCTTCTTTGTCGTGGTTGAATGCAGGACACTTGTATCCTGAAACTGAGGGATTTCTGACGGCTATCCAAGATCGAGTTATAAGAACTCGCAACTACGAGAAACACTGTTTAAAGCTTAACGTGGAGGACAAATGCAGGAAGTGCGGCGCAGTAGGCGAATCTATTGAACATGTAATCGCCGGCTGCCGAGTTCTTGCCGACAACGCATATCTGGGCCGACACAACCAAGTGGCAAAAATTGTTCACCAGCAGTTAGCTCTTCGGCATGGTTTTTTGGATACTTGTCCACCATATTATAAGTATCAACCTGCAGCAGTGTTGGAAACGGACGCAGCGGTTCTCTATTGGGACAGACCCATAACAACGGATAGAACAGTGGACTACAATAGACCGGACCTTGTGTTCATTGAGAAGGATCAGAAGTATGGGGTGATAATTGATGTGGCAGTACCATTGACTCATAACATCGGAAAAACGGAGTCCGAGAAAATAACGAAATACGAGAACTTGGCAATAGAACTGAAGAATATGTGGCAATTGTCGAAAGTCACTATTATACCGTTGGTGATTTCGGCTGAGGGAGTCATGTCAAAATCATTCAAGAGGAATCTTCAAAAGATCGAATTATCCCAGAGGATCGCGGGATATGCACAACAGGCTGTAGCATTGCAAACCTGTCACATCGTGCGGAAATTCCTGAACTAGTGGGAGGAACTGAAATGTTTTTTCACTGGTTCATAGAAGAAATACCAGCTCAAGCTGAGACCGGGAGACCGATAATGAAGGATAATAATAATAATAACCGCACGGGTGTGGTTTGGTTTCTGCCACGCCACATGGGGGGTGACGTCCCCACGGCCCGAGTTACCTGGGCCACCAAGGGTAAATGGTGGCGAACCCATGAAAATGGGGAAAATGCCAGCAACGAGAAGTGGAAACCGATATCATGGCAGAAGATCTAAATGCCACTCCAGCTGCTGGCTCGACCACCGTGAGGAGGACTGTCCGCAGGGGAGCTCGCAACGCACGTATCAAGTGGAGCCGCGACATGAATATTGAAGTAATGCGAGCTTTTTATTACGTGAACAATTGCGAGGACAAACCACTTCCTGGATGGAGATACTCCCTCTATAACGAGTTCACCGGAATGCATCCGGAACTTCAGCTGACGGAAGGGAATCATTCAAGAAAAAGATCGAATTATCCCAGAGGATCGTGGGATATGCACAACGGGCTGTAGGATTGCAAACCTGTCACATCGTGCGGAAATTCCTGAACTAGTGGGAGGAACTGAATTGTTTTTTCACTGGTTCATAGAAATAATACCAGCTTAAGCTGAGACCGGGAGATCGATGAGGAATAATAATAATAATAATAATAATATCCTCCACCCGAACATCGGGAAGTGGAAGCCCAAAACATGGCAGCAGATCAAAATGCCACTTCACCTGCTGGCTCGACCACCGTGAGGAGGACTGCCCGCAGGGAAGCTCGCAACGCACGTATCAAGTGGAGCCGCGAAATGAATATTGAAGTAATGCGAGCTTTTTATTACGTGAACAATTGCGATGACAGACCACTTCCTGGATGGAGATACTCCCTCTACACCGAGTTCACCAAGAGACATCCAGAACTTCAGTTAACAGAAGGAAACATTGCTGATCGTAAAAATGTTATAATACGAAAAGGCTACTTGACAAGACAGGAACTGGATGAGATCAAAAGAGAAATGGGCTACACAATCAATCAAGATCAGATTGTCGAAAATCATAATGAAGAACCTAGCGAGCCCCTAGAGACACCAGCAGAAACGGCAAGAGTTCCTGTCACCCGAACTGCTCACCAAGAGTGCCCACAATATCGCCAACTGTATGACACCTTCTTTGGTAACCTGGCGCAATACGAAACTACTGATCCGCTCAACCGCCCCATCCTTCCAAAATTGAAGTTCAACTCTACGGCCAAGAATAACATCGAGTGGCTCAACGAAATATTGGCAGAACATCTCAGCACTCAATGGACATTGGAACAAGTCCACTTATCCCTGTACTGTGCTGCCATCACAGTAATCGGACAAAATGGGCAAAAGATCTACATCCCCAGAACCAGTGAACAGAAAGTTAAAAATGAAACTCCGGCCTGGAAAAAAAGATTAATGCAGGACGTCGATAAACTTCGAGGAAAAGTTGATGTCTTGGATGAGTTCCTGAGGAATAATAAATCGCGTAAAGTATTGAACAAAGTGCGGAAAATAGCCAAATCCGCAGGGCTGGATCTGGAATCTCCACGACATAGGGAGTTGATGGTTGACCTAAAAGATCGCCTAAGACAACAAGCTAAAGCGAAAGGTGCACGACTACGAAGATACAACGAGTTATCAAAGCGAAAACAACACAACGCTGAATATGTGAGAGACAGAAAAAAGTTCTTCAGAAGTCTTGAAAAGCCATCCGAAATCACGTCCAATCAGCATGCTAACATCAGCAATGACGAATTTCGGCAATATTGGAGTTCTTTATGGTCGGAGAGTGGTCAATTTCAGAGAAATACTAGCTGGCTGAGGGACATTGAACAGCATGCATCCGAAATCGTTGAAATGAGGACTGATATTTTCACTGTCGAGGATATTTCCAACATTATCAAAAACACTAGTAACTGGAAAGCGCCAGGACCCGATCGACTTCAAAACTTCTGGGTTAAACAGTTTCCAGCATGTTTCCCAAGTCTGGCTAGATGTTTTTCGGAGGCGCTGGAAGACCCCTTAAAAATTCCAGCTTTCCTCACTCAAGGCAATACCTACATGCTCCACAAAAAAGGAGACCTCAACAATCCAGAAAACTACAGACCAATAACGTGTTTGTCAGTGGTGTACAAGCTGTTCACGTCGCTTGTAAATAATGCGATATATCGTCATTGTGAAGCCAATAATATTCTGGAAGAAGAACAGAAAGGCTGCTCTCGAGGATCTGCAGGATGCAAACATCAACTCACTATAGACGCTGTAGTGTTAAAGCAAGCCCAAGCGAGAAGGAGAAATTTAAGTCTTTGTTATATCGACTACCAGAAGGCCTTCGATACGGTGCCCCACGATTGGCTTGTGAAAGTGCTCGAGATTTATAAGATCTGCCCGAAAATACAAGCCGTTCTCCAACATCTTATGAGTACATGGAGAACTTATATTCTTATAAACAACATCAATGCTGGAGCCGTAAAAATATCGAGGGGGATATTTCAGGGAGATGCCCTGTCACCGATGTGGTTTTGTATGGCACTGAACCCTCTGTCTACTCTTTTGAAAAACACCAACATAGGGTATAGACCAGCAATGAGGAATCCGCGAAAACTATCCCACTTATTGTATATAGATGACCTGAAACTATTCGGCGAGAACCAAAAACAACTTCACTCGCTGATAGATATAGTGCGCTCCTTCAGCACAGACATTGACATGTCTTTCGGTCTCGATAAATGCGCCATAGTCAACATCAGAAAGGGTAAAATGGAGAACTCTCAGGAACAATTTCAGGACATCCACAGTATGTTGCCAGAAGAGACCTACAAGTATCTGGGTATTCCTCAAAACCAACGGATTGATCACACCCGTTTGAAGGCTGAGTTCACTGCAAAATATAGAACCAGAGTAACCAAAGTGCTCAACACCAAACTGTCTGCTAAAAATCAGATCGATGCCTTAAACTCTTGGGCTACGCCAGCTCTGACCTACACTTTCGGAGTCTTGAAGTGGTCAGATGCTGATCTGAATGAGTTGGACCGA
Source organism: Adalia bipunctata (assembly GCA_910592335.1). Lineage (NCBI taxonomy): Eukaryota > Metazoa > Arthropoda > Insecta > Coleoptera > Coccinellidae > Adalia > Adalia bipunctata. The sequence continues at coordinate 54,675,596 of OU342948.1, forward strand.
CTCACCCGTCGCCTAATGACGAAGTTCCGATGTCTGCACACCAAAGCATCGGTGAAAAGGCTCTATCTACCCAGGAGAGATGGCGGACGAGGTCTGTTGAACATCTACAAACTCTGCAGAACTCAGGAGAAAAACTTGAGGCAGCGACTGCTCGAGTCTGAAGATAGCCTGATGAAATTGGTGACAACAGAGGATAAGGGATACACACCTCTGAACCTACAACACAGAGAACTGACATTCGATATCACCACGAGAAGCGAAGATATAAGTATATGGCGGGAACAACCTCTGCACGGCAGATTTCCTAAACACCTTGAGGGAGAAAATGTCGATAAATTAGCTTCTTTGTCGTGGTTGAATGCGGGACAATTGTATCCTGAAACTGAGGGATTCCTGACGGCTATCCAAGACCGAGTTATAAGAACTCGCAACTATGAGAAGCACTGTTTGAAGCTGAACGTGAAGGACAAATGCAGAAAGTGCGGCGCGGTTGGCGAGTCTATTGAACATATAATCGCAGGTTGTCGAGTTCTTGCCGACAACGCATACCTGGGCCGACACAACCAAGTGGCAAAAATTGTTCACCAGCAGTTAGCTCTTAGACATGGTTTTTTGGATACTTGTCCGCCATATTATAAGTATCAACCTGCAGCAGTGTTGGAAACGGACACAGCGGTTCTCTATTGGGACAGACCCATAACAACGGATAGAACAGTGGACTTCAATAGACCGGACCTGGTATTCATTGAGAAGGATCAGAAGTATGGGATAGTCATTGATGTGGCAGTACCATTGACTCATAACATCGGAAGAACGGAGTCCGAAAAAATAACGAAGTACGAGAACTTGGCAATAGAACTGAAGAATATGTGGCAATTGTCGAAAGTCACTATAATACCATTGGTGATTTCGGCTGAGGGAGTCATGTCAAAATCATTCAAGAGGAATCTTCAAAAGATCGAATTATCCCAGAGGATCGCGGGATATGCACAACAGGCTGTAGCATTGCAAACCTGTCACATCGTGCGGAAATTCCTGAACTAGTGGGAGGAACTGAATTGTTTTTTCACTGGTTCATAGAAATAATACCGGCTAGAGCTGAGACCGGGAAACCGATGATGAAGGATAATAATAATAATAATACCCGCACGGGTGTGGTATGGTTCATGCCATGCTACATGGGGGGTGACGTCCCCACGGCCCGAGTTACCTGGGCCACCAAGGGTAAATGGTGGCAAACCCATGAAAATGGAGAATAAATCGAGCCTCGGAAAAGAGTCGCTGCCTGGGGAGCGCCAGGGCATGTCCGGAGCCGACGCTGGGCATGACAGCATGCGATCCGTCGGTGGCAGGGTGCTGAGGAAGCGGGCTCCTGTCATACAACAAAATACAGCTCCACCAGAACATCAAGAAGTGGAATCCCAAAACATGGCAGAAGACCAAAATGCCACTCCACCTGCTGGCTCGACCACCGTGAGGAGGACTGCCCGCAGGGGAGCTCGCAACACACGTATCAAGTGGAGCCGCGAAATGAATGTTGAAGTGATGCGAGCCTTTTACTACGTGAATAATTGCGATGACAAACCACTTCCTGGATGGAGATACTCCCTCTATACAGAATTCACCAAGAGACATCCAGAACTTCAGCTAACGGAAGGGAACATTGCGGATCGTAAAAATGTTATTATACGAAAAGGCTACCTGACAAGACAGGAACTAGATGAGATCAAGAGAGAAATGGGCTACACAATCAATCAAGAACAGATTGTCGGAATTCAGAATGAAGAACCCACTGAGCCACTGGAGAGACCAGCAGATACGGCGAGGGACCTGTCTGTCACACGAACTGCTCACCAAGACTCCCCACAATATCGCCAACTGTATGACACCTTCTATAGTAACCTGGCACAATACGAATCTACTGATCCGCTCAACCGCCCCATCCTTCCAAAATTAAACTTCAACTCTACGGCCAAAAATAACATCGAGAGGCTCAACGAAATATTGGCGGAACACCTGAGCACTCAATGGACGTTGGAACAAGTCCACTTATCTCTGTACTGTGCTGCCATCACAGTTCTCGGACAAAATGGGCAAAAGATCTACACCCCCAGAACCAGTGAACAGAAAGTGAAAAATCAAACTCCTGCCTGGAAAAGAAGATTAATGCAGGACGTCGATAAAATTCGAGGAAAAGTTGATGTCTTGGATGAGTTCCTGAAGGATAATAAATCGCGTAAAGTACTGAACAAAGTGCGAAAAATAGCCACATCCGCAGGGCTGGACCTGGAATCTCCAAGATATAAAGAGTTCATAGTTGATCTGAAAGATCGCTTGAGACAACAAGCTAAAGCGAAAGGTGCTCGCCTGCGAAGATACAATGAGTTAACAAAGCGAAAACAACAAAACGCTGAATATGTGAGAGACAGAAAGAAGTTCTTCAGAAGTCTTGAAAAGCCCTCCGAAATCTCCTCCAATCAGCAAGCTGACATCAACAATGATGGATTTCGGCAATATTGGAGTTCTCTATGGTCGGAGAGTGGTCAACTTCAGAGGAATACTAGCTGGCTTATGGACATTGAACACCAGGCCTCAGAAATCGTTGAGATGAAGACAGATCTTTTCACAGTCGAAGAAATTTCCAACATTGTCAAAAACACTAGTAACTGGAAGGCGCCAGGACCCGACCGACTTCACAACTTCTGGGTTAAACAATTTCCAGCATGTTTCCCAAGTCTAGCTAGATGTTTTTCGGAGGCACTAGAAGATCCCTTCAAGATACCTACTTTCCTCACTCAAGGCAATTCCCATATGCTTCACAAAAGAGGAGATCGCAGCAAGCCAGAAAACTACCGACCCATAACGTGTTTGTCAGTGGTGTACAAGCTATTCACAACGCTTGTGAATAATGCGATATATCGTCACTGTGAAGCCAACAACATTCTGGAAGAAGAACAGAAAGGCTGCTCTCGAGGATCGGCAGGATGCAAACATCAAATCACCATAGACGCTGTAGTATTAAAGCAAGCCCAAGCGAGAAGAAGGAATTTAAGTCTATGTTATATCGACTATCAGAAGGCCTTCGATACGGTGCCCCACGATTGGCTTCTGAAAGTACTGGAGATTTATAAGATCTGTCCGAAAATAAAAGCCGTGCTCCAACATCTAATGAGCACATGGAAAACAATCATTCTTATAAACAACATCAATGCTGGAACCGTGAAAATATCGAGGGGGATATTTCAGGGAGATGCCCTGTCGCCGATGTGGTTTTGTATAGCGCTGAATCCTCTATCTACACTTTTGAAAAACACCAACATAGGGTACAGACCAGCAATGAGGAATACGCGAAAACTTACCCATTTACTGTATATGGATGATCTGAAACTATTCGGCGAGAACCAAAAACAACTCCACTCGCTGATAGATATAGTGCGCTCCTTCAGCAAAGACATTGACATGTCTTTCGGTATCGATAAATGCGCCATAGTCAACATCAGGAAGGGTAAAATGGAGAATACCCAGGAACAATTTCAGGACATCCACAGTATGTTGCCAGAAGAGACTTACAAGTATCTGGGCATTCCTCAAAATCAACGGATTGACCACACCCGTTTGAAAGCCGAGTTCACTGCGAAATATAAGAGCAGGGTAACCAAAGTGCTCAACACCAAGCTGTCTGCTAGAAACCAGATCGATGCCTTGAACTCATGGGCTACGCCTGCTCTGACCTACACTTTTGGAGTCTTGAAGTGGTCAGACGCTGATCTGAATGAGTTGGACCGACTAACCCGCCGCCTAATGACAAAGTTTCGATGTCTGCACACCAACGCATCGGTGAAAAGGCTCTATCTACCCAGGAGAGATGGCGGACGAGGTCTGTTGAACATCTATAAACTCTGCAGAACCCAGGAGAAAAACTTGAGGCAGCGACTGCTCGAGTCTGAAGATAGCCTGATGAAATTGGTGACAACAGAGGATAAGGGATACACACCTCTGAACCTACAACACAGAGAACTGACATTCGATATCACCACGAGAAGCGAAGATATAAGTATATGGCGGGAGCAAGCTCTGCACGGCAGATTTCCCAAACACCTTGAGGGGGAAAATATCGATAAATTAGCTTCTTTGTCGTGGTTGAATGCGGGACAATTGTATCCTGAAACTGAGGGATTCCTGACGGCTATCCAAGACCGAGTTATAAGAACTCGCAACTATGAGAAGCACTGTTTGAAGCTGAACGTGGAGGACAAATGCAGGAAGTGCGGCGCAGTTGGCGAGTCTATTGAGCATGTAATCGCAGGTTGTCGAGTTCTTGCCGACAACGCATATCTGGGCCGACACAACCAAGTGGCAAAAATTGTTCACCAGCAGTTGGCCCTTAGACATGGTTTTTTGGATACTTGTCCGCCATATTATAAGTATCAACCTGCAGCAGTGTTGGAAACAGACGCAGCGGTTCTCTATTGGGACAGACCCATAACAACAGATAGATCAGTGGACTACAATAGACCGGACCTTGTATTCATTGAGAAAGATCAGAAGTATGGGGTGATAATTGATGTGGCAGTACCATTGACTCATAACATCGGAAGAACGGAGTCGGAAAAAAAAGTACGAGAACTTGGCAATGGAACTGAAGAATATGTGGCAATTGTCGAAAGTCACTATTATACCATTGGTGATTTCGGCTGAAGGAGTCATGTCCAAATCATTTAAGAAAAATCTTCAAAAAATCGAAATATCCCAGAGGATCGCGGGATATGCACAACAGGCTGTAGCTTTGCAAACCTGTCACATCGTGCGGAAATTCCTGAACTAGTGGGAGGAACTGAATTGTTTTTTCACTGGTTCATTGAAATAATACCAGCTTAAGCTGAGACCGGGAAACCGATGATGAAGAATAATAATAATAATAATCCTCTTTATTTTCAATTATTTGAGATACACGGTATATATCACAATATAAGCGAAAATAGTGTCATAAAGAAAAATCTATTCTATATAATATAATCACCCATACAATAGGGCTCTTTATTTAACAAAAACTTGAATAATTTCTTTTTAAATAATCTATAATTGACTTCCCCTTGGATATCCATTGGTAAAGTGTTGAACATTTTCAAACAACGATACTGCATTTGCTTCTGTGTTGTTGACAAGGTACATTTGGGTAGATTGTACGATAAAGTTCGTGTTTCATATCGTAGCTTCAAATTTTCATGTTCTTGAAACAAATGTCTATTCTTGTGTAAAAATAGAAGGCATTCCTGAATATACAATCCATAGGTCGTTAGGAGTCCTTTCTGCTTGAAGAAACCACGGCAGGATTCATTATACCGTAATTTGCAGAGTATTCTCAATGCCTTCTTTTGAAGCACAAATAGGGAAGAAATATTTCCCGACCCATAAAATGAAATTCCAAATCTCAACTTAGATTCAATAGTCGCGTGGTAAACTGTCTTGAGTATTTTATCATCAATATATTTGGACAGAATTTTCAATGCATATATAGATGGTCCTATTTTATTTCCCAGTTCGTAGATGTGATGGTTCCACTTTAATTCTTGATCAATATGGAGACCAAGGAATTTTGTTGATTCTGATATAGAAACTGTTGTACCTTGTAGCATAATATTTTCTGGTAGTACTATACTTGAGTTTGTTGGATGAAATAATACAACATTGGTTTTTTCCTTATTTTCAACCAAATTATTTCGGTAAAACCATGACTCAGCGTATTGTAGAACCTCCTCAGCCAAAAGTTTCAATTCCGGCCACAAGTTTTCCACAACTAGTATGTTGGTATCATCTGCATAATTTACTCTGCTTACATGGTTTCCCCATTCATCATTTCCTTGAAAATCATTAATGTAAATAATGAAAAATATAGGTCCAGCTATACTTCCCTGTGGTATTCCCAACTGCAACTCCAATGATTCTGATCTTAGTATCTCATCATGTATGTTCATCTCAACCATTTGTTTTCTTTTGCTGAAATATGACTTAACCCAATCTATTGCTATATGGCGGGAACAAGCTCTGCACGGCAGATTTCCTAAACACCTTGAGGGAGAAAATGTCGATAAAATAGCTTCTTTGTCGTGGTTGAATGCGGGACAATTGTCTCCTGAAACTTAGGGATTCCTGACGGCTATCCAAGACCGAGTTATAAGAACTCGCAACTATGAGAAGCACTGTTTGAAGCTGAACGTGGAGGACAAATGCAGAAAGTGCGGCGCGGTTGGCGAGTCTATTGAACATGTAATCGCAGGTTGCGAGTTCTTGCCGACAACGCATACCTGGGCCGACACAACCAAGTGGCAAAAATTGTTCACCAGCAGTTAGCTCTTAGACATGGTTTTTTGGATACTTGTCCGCCATATTATAAGTATCAACCTGCAGCAGTGTTGGAAACGGACACAGCGGTTCTCTATTGGGACAGACCCATAACAACGGATAGAACAGTGGACTACAATAGACCGGACCTGGTATTCATTGAGAAGGATCAGAAGTATGGGATAGTCATTGATGTGGCAGTACCATTGACTCATAACATCGGAAGAACGGAGTCCGAAAAAATAACGAAGTACGAGAACTTGGCAATAGAACTGAAGAATATGTGGCAATTGTCGAAAGTCACTATAATACCATTGGTGATTTCGGCTGAGGGAGTCATGTCAAAATCATTCAAAAGAAATCTTCAAAAGATCGAATTATCCCAGAGGATCGCGGGATATGCACAACAGGCTGTAGCATTGCAAACCTGTCACATCGTGCGGAAATTCCTGAACTAGTGGGAGGAACTGAATTGTTTTTTCACTGGTTCATAGAAATAATACCAGCTTGAGCTGAGACCGGGAAACCGATGATGAAGAATAATAATAAACGTCTTTATTTGATAGATAGTATCTACTCAGGGGCGAAGTCTAGCAGAGCTATTCAACTTAATCCCCCGAGCAGAAGCAGAAAAGAACAAAAAAAAATAACATATTCACTATGAAAACTTATAAAAATATTCAATATTCCAAATCTGAAAAAGAAAAAAAAAATAATTCTTTGATTAGAAAACGAAAACAAATAGGAATTATATATATAAAAATTAAAATAATTCAACATAAGAACTGAAATGAATTAAGGGAGACGGCCTCTCGGAACACTGAACTCAGAACTCAATCACGACGATATACGGGCATTGCTTATTGAGACGATAAAAACAGTCTTTTGATGGCCAGTTTAAATTTAGCGGAAGAAAATGATTTAACGGAAGGAGGTAATTTATTATATTCCATAACAGCGTTGTAATGGAAAGATTTTTCGAAAGCAGATGTGAAATGTCGGGGGATGTGCAAAGTTGTTACATGTCTGATAGAGCGATTAGATAAGTCACCTCTGAAATTCAGGAGAAGGCGGAGGTAACTTGGCAATCCAGTACCAAGCACCTTATGAGTCAAATTTAGTAAGTGAACCTTCACCCTGTTCTCCATTCTTAGCCAACCAAGCTTGTTTATTCTTCGAGATATGTTGAGAGAATACTTCGGTAGGTCAAAAATGAATCTGCAACAATAGTTTTGCACCCTTTGAATCCGTCGTCTGTCCCATGCGTCAAGACAAAAACCATACACATAGTCACCATATTTAAAATGGGACAATACAAGTGACTCAACCAATCTAACTCGAAGACTTCGACCAAGAATACCATAGAGAAAACAAACAACGTTTAGCTCGCGTTTAGTTGATCTATGATGAATACTTATTTGTAAAATAGCGCAATACAAGAACAATGTGACCACATTTTCTCGTGAAATAGTCATGTCGAATACCACTTGAGATGAAATTTAAGCAGGTAAAATTTCTCTCTTGTAATACTCAAGTTTGTTGCTTTTCGGCAATTTCGCTCATGACATTTTTCCAAAATCATTCACCTGACGGCTCATGATTTTGATACAAATGTCATTCGCGGAATTTCCGGAAAACAACAAACTTTCATTTTACAATCGAGAAATTTTTCCGGCAAAATTTCATCTCTAGTGGTATTATAAATATGAATATTCCTATAATATCCATTAAGGATATTTATAGAATATACCTAGAATACGTATTCTGAATATTATAGAGATATTTTATGGATATCTTAAACTTGAAACATTTTCATATTCTGGGAATATACAGGGTGTCCCAGAAGTCGCGCACCCCATGGAGGGGTTCAAAAGTGGAAAATATTCTAAGCCCAAAAATCCATGTTTAAAATTTTTCGATAACGTAGTTAATCAGTAATTAATTAATGAATGTGACCAATGAGGAGCGCTCAACAGAAGAATAAGTAGGCAGTGGGGACGCGAGAGAGAGAGAGAGATAGAGAGACGTCAGAGCTGCTGCCGGCTTTTCACGCAGTAAACCGAGACTGGCGTCTCACTCTCGCGTGCCCACTGCCTACTTATTCTTCTGTTGGGCGCTCCCGATTGGTCACTTTCATTGAATAATTACTAATTAACTAAGTTATCAAAACATTTCAAACATGGTTTTTAGGGCTTGGAATATTTTTCACTTTACCTAATTTATGTACTTTATTATTATTTATTTATTTACTTAATTTATGTACTTGTTACAAATCTATCCAGTGAATATGAAATGAAAAGCATATTATGATATATTCATATTTATTGAAGAAAGCAAAAACAATCAAATAAAATATTTATTTTGAATCAGCTAAGGTGGAGCTGAAGGACACGCAGAGACCTTAAAAAAAACATTTATTTTTATTTATTTGAAAATACAACTATCATTCAACAATTTGTGTTATTATAATTGACTTAAAACTAGTGTTTTGAAATTATTCAATAATATATATTTTATGAAGCTTTTAATATGTCCAGTCGTACTGTTGAGAGTTGTCAAGCCAGCATATACAGGACCTCTCCTTCGACTTTCTATATTTGGTCTACATAGGTAGTACGAATTTTTTCGTCTTATTTCTCTTCAGCAGAATTTGACTCTTTATATGTTGATTTTCTAGCTTGTAGAGTATTGGTATATGTGCATGGAGAATTGGTGTCCTTCAGAATGAGATTAGTCAGTTACAGGATTCACTACAAGAAAGGTTGGATTCACAATTCTTAGCAGGTGTTATGAGTATGACAGCTAGAGTGTACAAGGATCAATTCAACAAAATAAAAGACATTAATATTAGAAAGTTACAAGAATTGAAGTACAAACAGGGATTGTTGGCACCATCCCAATTTACTGAAGATTTCTTGATCAACTACACTGATACTAACATTCCTGATGAGGTTAAGATGGTTCTCAGTTTAGGTGAGAAACACAGTTTTGTTCCTGATAAACTACCTGTGATAAACATCATTAAGGATTTAGAATTTTGTATAGATTCCCAACAGTTGAGTGGTGATGAGAAAGATAACCTTCGAGCCAGAAGTGTAGGCATAGTTAAAAACTATATAACTAGACATCAACATAGAAAACAAGATATCCTGTCGAAAAAATACCTTAAAACCACCTTTGACTTCGTCAAGAATAATGAACAATTGGTTGTTGGTAGGTCAGATAAAGGTAATGTAACTGTGATTATGAACAGAGAAGAGTATGACAGTGAGGTTGATAATATTTTGAGTGATCCAAATATGTATGAGAAACTCCAAAAGGATCCTACTACTAAGATCCAGAATAATGTTAATAAGGTAGTTAAGATGTTGAGAGAGTGTCAATTTATATCAAATAATGAATACAAGCATATGATTAGGCATAATAGCATTCCTCCTAAACTGTATTGTTTGAGGAAAGTCCATAAAACCACATTGAGTTTAAGACCAATTGTTAGTTGTATTGATGCACCATTTACCAATTTGGCTAAATACTTACACAGTATTCTTGTTGCCTTCTTATCAACTTCAACATACAGCATAAAAAACTCTTTTTCGTTGGTACAGTCCTTAGCTGATATCACAGTACCAGATGGTTACATTCTGGTCTCTTTAGATGTTGTGTCCCTATTTACCAATATCCCAATATCACTTGTGACCCAATTGGTTAGAAAACATTGGCAGGTTATTAGTTGCTACACTGTTCTTGATAGAGAAACTTTTTTATTGTTGTTAAAAACTTATTTCGAAAGTAGCTATTTTGTTTTCAAGGGGCAATATTATAAACAGCTTGATGGCACTCCTATGGGAGCCCCAGCAAGTCCATCACTTGCAGAGTTGGTAATGTGGGAGCTGTTCAGCTATGCTGAAGCCAAATTAGACTTCAGAACACCATTAATTAAATTTTATGTTGATGACACAATTATATTAGTTCCTAATGATAAAGTACAACATACATTGGATGTTTTCAACTCTTTCCATAGCAAAATTAAATTCACCCTAGAAGTTGAAACTGATGGGCGACTTCCATTTTTGGACACGGTTATTATACGTGAAAATACAAATCTGACTTCCGATTGGTACATTAAACCTTACAACCCTGGAAGATGTATTAATTTTTTCAGTAATCACAGTTTGCAACAAAAGTTAAATGTTATTAGAAATTTGATCTTTAGAGCCACCAAATTGAGTAATATAAAGTTTCACGAACAAAATCTTAACAAGGTTAAAGAAATCCTTTATAAAAATAACTACCCCAGGTACTTAGTTAACAGAATGTGTAATGGTGTTGGTCATATGAATGATTCAGTTCATAATAATGTTATAGAAGAAACGAATCTTAGGTATTATAAGTTCCCGTTTGTTCCGGGACTATCTCAGAGTATTAACAAAATTTTTAAAAGTTTTAATTGTACTTGTGCATATTACAACATTGACAGAGGAAAAAAATTCTTCACGATGTTAAAGGATGAAACACCCAGCCTGTTGAGATCAAATTTAGTTTACCAGATTCCCTGTTTTAGTTGTGAAAAATCATATGTTGGACAGACTAAACAATATCTTAAAGAGAGAATTAGACAACACAGAAATGATTGTAGTAACCTAACTAATAGTAATAAAACAGCTTTAGCTACTCATGCTCAATTGACAGGACACAAGTTCAATTTTGATGATGTTAAGATTTTAGATTATGAAAAAAATAGATATACCAGAAATATTAGTGAGATGATTTTCATCAAAAAGAACAAAACAGTCAATCATAGAGAGGACGTGCAGGGTCTTAGTATTTTATACAGTCAATTGTTGTAAGATGTTTATATCTGTTTTGTATGTTAGCAGTTTTAGTTTATTTGATTGTATTCTATGATGTTTGTACATAACCATAATTTAACCTTATTGAATTGCGTCATGTTACGTGTGTTGGAATTTTCTATTGTACTACCTTATATCATTTTATTATATGATGACAAAAACTTTTAATTAGTTGACTAGGTAGGTAATAGTACAGACTGTTGGTTCTCTCTTCTTTATTGTATTGTATTAATTTTAGCCTTGAGAAAGAGGAGAACTTCCTTGAAACGTTGGCATAGTGACGGAATAAAAGTTGTTACAAGTCCTATTACCCAATATTATTTCACATATTTAGTATTGGTAATTTTTCTTCAGTTGGATATTCATATGGAAGGTGGTGAAGTGTTTTTATCACTTTATTTTGTAATGTCTGCAGTCTTTTCAGATTGAATTTTGTTGAGTTTGAGCACATTACCGACAAATATATATATAGCTCAATACTGAGTGGAAATAGGCATAATTTTTACTTGTCCTATCATCAATGTATGGCTTTAGATGACGAAGCTTTGACACCAATGGTGAAAGTTTGTGTATGATCATGCACATGCGCATCCCATTTCAATGTCTCCTCTATAATCAATCCAGAGCTGTGCCAAAGAATTGTGCTTTGTGCTCGTGAAAGTACTCGGAGCCCTTTTGTGCTCCCGAGCGCGAGCACTGTGCTCCCAAGCACTTTTCAAAAGCAGTGCTTAGTGCTTAGTAATTGGAGTGCTTCGGCCAAAGGCTTAGTGCTTAGTAATCCCAAAAGTGCTCCCGAGCACTTCTGCGGATTACTAAGCACTAAGCCCTGTGCCAATGTTGTACGAATTCATTTTTACATTAATAAAATCTTAAATCAACATTTCCTTACATGACAGTAATACCCCAAAACTGTTTGGATTGCAATTACAGAGAGATGATAATGAGGAAACTTGATCATTATGAAAGGAAAATTGAAGGGCCCATGTGTATTTGGTTGAATGGTAATTTGTGCGTTGACAACTTAATATCAATAGAAAAAGGAAAAGCCACGATTCTGATTTTTTTTACGTTTTCATCTGACCAAAGAGTCTATATATAGACAACATCAAAACGTTACACAGTTCATCGAGTTCTAATTTTTACACTTCTTCGCTATTTGTCACGCAACAATATTTTGCAACTGGTTTGCTCCTGACAAATCAGTGCAAGAATTGACAGAGGAACATTTCCATTTTTCCTTCAATTTTTTATTTAATTTTGTTTCAATAACTGGGAGTTTTCAGAAAAAAAAAGGAAACTCGAAAAATTCAGTATATTCATGAATATTATCAAACAGAGAGATCCAGGAGCGAATAGCATTTTTCACTTTCATTACCAATATATATTATATTGAATCGAATTCAAAATTTTTAATATCACATACCTATGCCAACTTACAATTTCTTTTCCGATTAAAATAACCTCACTTTCGAAATTTCCTAAAAGGAAGTGCTTAGGGCTTAGTGCTCGAAATGTCGAATAACTTTCACAAAGTGCTTAGTATGCGCGAGCCTTTTGTGAGAATAAGTGCTTTATGCTCGAGACTCGGGAGCCTTTTTATTCAAGTGCTTAGTGCTTAGTGCTCGAAGCACTTTTCTTCAGTGCTCGTCACAGCTCTGAATCAATCCCAAGTATTTAGTATTTTTCACTTGTATAAGTTTATTACCATTGATAAAAAGATGTGGATGGATGTTGCTTTTAGTTCTTCTATTTTTAAACAAGATGTATACAGTTTTTTCTTCATTTATAATAAGTTTGTTTGAGTTCAACCATTCACTGTATTTCTGCATATCCCCATTGATCATTTCCTCCAGAGATCTTATATTGTCTGCATTATATAGGTATGATGAAGTGGCCCAAGCACAGTGCCCTGCGGAACTCCAGTTCTGGTTTTTTTAGAGCTACTTTGTTTCCCTTCAACAACCACATACTGTCTTCTATCGGTGAGGAAGGACTGAAACCGTTTAAAAGCATTTCCTTGAATTTCTATTTTTTTAAACTTTTTGAGTAATATAGTTATGTTAATAGTAGATATCAAATGCTTTATGAAGATCGACAATGACACCCAAGACTTTCTTTTTATCTTCTAGTTTTTGTAATATGTCGATGACATCAATTGCAGCACCGTCTGTTGAACTCTTTCTCTGAAATCCATACTGATGTTTGGATATCTCTGAAATTTCACAGTGAGATTATTTCACTAATCTTTTTTTCATTATTGTTTCTATTATCTCAGCAAATATTGAAGTAGAGGCCTATAGTTAGCTGGTTCTTCATTAATTCCTTTTTTAAACAATGGTGTTATTCTGGCGATTTTACATAATCTTGGAAATGTTCACTTCTTATATTAGTCATACACTCATTTAACAGAAACAGTCGATCCTTGATAATGGGGTAGGTACAGAACAATCAGATCTCCTGTACTTATATTGTCAGGACCTGGCGATGTGTTTCTCTTCAGAGACATGTTGGTGAGTTCCAGGCGCGTACCCAGAAAGGTGTGTTGGGGGGGGGCTCAGCATTTATCCAGTGAAAGAAAGAAATGTTTAACTATAAGAAATTATAAAAAACAAATAAGGAAATATTAAAGCATGCAAGAGTTGACTCGTTTTCAGTTAGTGGGCTTTTCTTATACTACTTGTGGTGAATGAGAATGAGGGGGGAAAGGGGCTAGAGCCCCAATAGCCCCTGATATATAGCGCTTGAATCCACGTGTCCGAATTAGTAAATGTAATGACCCGGGTCGATATACTCCGAAGAAAAAAATTTTCGATCGGACTTGGAAAAATTTCGAGAAAGATGTCGGAGTCGAGTGGTCGAGATCGGAATTTTTCCAAAGTTTTTTTGTAGTATATCGACAAAAATTTAGTATATCTACTAATTCGAGGTCGTAGATTACGATGCGCTAATTAGGTTTTCCGAGAAAATTTTGGTTCGGGATATATTTGACCTTGAGTGGAAAATTGACGAAAAATTTTGGACCTTCGCGAAAAAAATCAGAAAATCTAAACTGTTCGACTCTGATGGTTGAAAATAGGTTTTTTCTGATTCACAAAGGATCAATCTATATGCAAAAAAACAGCATTTGTTTAAATCAATTTTTCTGGGAAATACGGCAGTCAAAAAATTACCTATTTTTCGATTATTCGACTCATGGTCGATTATTTCCCAAACTACGCCTCACAAAAGAAGTCTAATTACTGATTCGTAATCTACGTGTTCGAATCAGTGAATGTAATGACCCGGGTCGATATACTCCGAAGAAAAAAATTTTCGATCGAACTTGAAAAAATTTCGAACAAAATTTTGGATTCGAGTGGTCGAGATGGAAATTTTTCCAAAGTTTTTTTGTAGTATATCGACCCGGGTCATTTCATTTTATAATTCGAGGTGTTTTGAGTCCAACATTGTTTTTAATTGCACTGAATAACATCTTATGAGAGACATAAAACTTCAAGTTAAGGGTCTACATCCTTGAAAAAAAAGGGAGTCAGAAACGATTTATTTTTTCCGATTGATGAAGGGATGTATGAGTGTATAAAGATAAAAATAATAAAAAAAAATTTTATAACTATTAAATGAATGAAAGAGATATTCCTCATCATTTTTGGTTATTTTTCAACATTTCCACCATCAAAACTAACAAATATTTTTGTGTTTTTTCATTTCAGTATTGAAGTCTTTTATTTAGTTAATGCAATGTCTATCACCTTTTTCTTTTAGAATTTACCGTTTTTTTGTAAATGATAATACAAGAATGTGTTGTTTTCGCAAAATTTATTTCCTTGAATTTTTCTATTCGGTGTGATAAATATCCATTTTTCTCAAAGACAAGTCATTAAGGTTTGTTTTAGCCGTCGATTAGTGAAAATCAATTGTTAATAACAATTATGGATTTCAACATGGAATTGAATTTCTTTTAAATGACAC
The DNA here is from genome assembly GCA_910592335.1 of Adalia bipunctata. Lineage (NCBI taxonomy): Eukaryota > Metazoa > Arthropoda > Insecta > Coleoptera > Coccinellidae > Adalia > Adalia bipunctata. The sequence goes on from OU342948.1 coordinate 54,690,757, forward strand.
GCCCCGCAGGTATCTCCTCCCAGATGACTGATAAAGGAAAAATAGAGTATTATACCAAATTATACAGGCAGTATAATATCTAGTTCAGGGTAGTATTTCTAGTTATATTCCGTGTGTCCCAACATTTTTGTTCTATTAAGCTGAATAATCCAAAAAATAAAAATTAATGCAATGCACTGCCATCTGGCGGTATACGTTTGTTACATTGAAGGCGATAGACTCTTAAAGCCTTAATTTATGCAGATGATGTAGTATTATTTGCAGAAGGGAACAACACTGAAATTCTTCGAAAACTTTTGCAAATGGCAATAGATACTCTCTATAATTGGTCGCTAAGAACAGGCTTTCATTTCTCATTGGAAAAACCAACTGTCTTTTGTTTTCTCGTAGAAGTGTGATATACCCGGAAATGTCCCTGGCTGGAAAAAAAACTAGAGTTCAAACCAAACGTCAAGTTCCTTGGAGTATGGTTCGATGAGAAACTGAACTGGAGGAAACACTTCGAATCCTTGAAAGTTGACTGCAGCAAAATCTGCTGAAAGTATTAGGTGCTCAAAAATGGGGAGCAGATACCTATAGCTTACTTAAGATATACAAGAGCTTAATAAGATCGAAAATTGAATATGGAATGATTGCCCACTCTTCTGCTAAAAAGACATATTTACGAGAACTGGAGATTATCGAGAATAAGGCATTAAGAATTATTTCCGGGGCATTCCCAACAACACCACAACCAAGCTTACATTGTTTACTAGGAGAAATGCCACTATCATACCGAAAGGATCTCTCATGTCTTAACTATGCAGTAAATATATCTCAAGTCCTGAATCATCATAACAGGTCAATGATCTCGTCGAATTGTCCTCTTATTAAATATCAAAGTGACAATAATATCATACCTCCCTACAACGTCAGGCTCATCCAACTACTTGAAAAATATGAAATATCCTTTCCAAAACCCCCACCGTTAATGTTTACTTCGTTTCCTCCTTGGACCCTAGACAAGCTCCAAACTAACACCAGTCTTGCTGAATTGAGTAAAGCTGATACGCCTCCGGATATGATAAGAAACATTTTCAACATAGAGAGAGAAATACTCAAGGATCACATATTTATATATACGGACGCATCGCTAAATGAAGAAAATGGTATGGTAGGTTTAGCTGTCGTAACTCCACAAAAAGCCTTCATTTTTCGATAGCAAATTCGACAGTCTTCACTGGTGAACTGTCAGCTATACATCAAGCGTTCGTTCACATATCTAATAGCGATTACGCCTCCTTCTGCATTTGCACGGACACATTGAATTCCATTAAGATAATCTCCCATCATAGTCAGTAGTCAGACATGTCGCAGGAAAGTCGCTCCGCAATGAACTCCGCCGAAGTTTATTGTAGAAAGTGTAAAACTAAAGTTGTTTCCTATGTAAAATGTGTGTCATGTGAGGCCATCCCAGTTGTGCAAAAAACCTCAAATTTGAATTATATGATAAATCCATAATAAAGTGTTGTGAAAATGCCATAGCTAACTCTCCCAATGGGGATAAATCGGACAACTACTTTTTGATGCAGTCGAGGAACTCCATCTGGATAAAAAGGTTGACATAAGAATTTTCAAATACATCATAAAACAAAAGGATGATCTCATAACTGAGTTGAGATCTCAAATTGAAATACTGAAAAATCGAGTCCTTTCAAACCAGAAAAACACACATTCATCAGTGTCGACGAAAACGCCTACAATTACAAAATCCGATGTGAATAATGAAGGGAAATCCTCGAGTGAACACCGTTCGATAAGATTAAATGATTCGACGAAAACCCATATGGAACCGGAATTCCCTGTCATTGACACCATTCCGTCAGCTAATCGAATAAACATATCAGAGGAACACGATCGGAAAACTGAAGAAAGATGGAAAAAGGCTCAATACAAAAAATCAAAGAAGAATGCCCGAAAAGCATTATTGTGGGAAATTATTCTGGGAGCTCAACCGTGGAAGGAATCGATCGAAAGATCTCATTTCATGTATCAAATCTAAAACCCAGTACAACAGTAGAGGAGTTGCAGTCTTTTCTGGTTACTAACTTTCCCGAGGTGAAATGCGAATCCCTCAGATCGCGGTATCCTGAAAGTTACGCTTCCTTCAGAGTTGAATTGTATCAAAGCAATTATGCTAAAGCCATGTTACCTGAAAATTGGCCGATAAAGGCTTGCGTACGAAATTTCTTTCGGCGAAGGAGTGTCACTCGACAAGATTAGAAGATTCATGGATTTCTACTGCTCAGTCCGTGGATTCTGAACAGTCATCGGAGGGCTTCAAAATCTTTCAAATAAATGCCCAGTGCATTTCAAACAAAATGAATGAGTTGGAGTGCTTAGTGGCTGAACGGTGCCCTGACATCATTAGCATTGCTGAGCATTGGTGTAATGAGAGAAAAATAAAGACGATGAATCTCCCGGGCTTCAGACAGCTTGCTCTTTTCTGCCGAAAGGATCATCAAAATGGTGGAACAGTGATTTACGGAAAAGAAACTTGTGAGTTCAAGATGTTGCAGTTGTCGCAGTTTTGTGTTGAAATGCATTTCGAATGTTGTGGTGTTAAAGTTTACTTGAAGAACAGGAAAATGTATGTACTTAGTATCTATCGTCCACCAAGTGGAGACTTTGAAATATTTTATTGTATGTTTCCTCGTCTGATGGAATTTTTGAATGGTTGTGAAAAATTGGAGTTTTTTATTGCCGGAGATTTAAACATAGACTATTTGAAATTACATCTCTGACTCCCACTAGAGTATTTACAAATGGGTTGGGTCGAACGTCATCTTCTAAGATTGACTATATTCTGACAAATGTAAATGTCGAGCATTGTACTTCTCGAGTTTTCGAGGCAAATCTTTCTGACCATAGGGTATTATGCCTTAAGGCCGTATGACATTATGTAGTTTCCGATATCGTTTTCTGTACAGTTTTCAATGTCGACAAAAACTGTACTGTTTTCTGTACAAGAAACTTTATGTCCATTAAATTGTGTATGACACTATGTAGTTTTTCGATGTTGAAATCAAAGAATACTTAGGTATTCTGTGATTGAAATTAACAAAAATAACGCCTCTGATTGGTGGTAGAGCAGTCAAGTCATCTGTCAATGTCAATTGCAGTGGCGGCTCGTGACCTCGTGAGCTGGTGAGGCGATTATATAAAAAAATTTTATACATAGTGGTTGACTACAACATAATTTTCATATCTAACTACTGAGAGAGAACAGTATTATTCAATGTTATTCAGTATAATAACAGTAACTTTTTTATCGAGAAATCCTCAGAGGTGTACTCAGTAGTAGATTCAATTTAAAAAAAATAAAAGGTGAAAAATGAGAATTTCGGAAATGCGCCATAATATCACTTTTTATAAATTAAATTTATCTATATAATGTCTTAAAAAAATTGACCATTATCTTCGCTGATGGCGACAAACAATGCCTTCTCTATTGACATCATTGCGAGAGCCGAGAGTCTATCTTGGAATATCGTATTCCGCAAATATGTTTTAACTCTGATGAAAATAATTGATATTTGGTCCTATCAAGTAATCCTAAAAATTTAATCTCACTCAGATTCTCGAACCTAATTTTTATTTGGTGAATGATACAATCTAAAATTTCATAAAATAAACGTTTATATTTTTCAAATAGTTCAACTGCGTTCAAATTATATTTTTCTCGGTCAAAAGGTATTCCTGTGAGTGCCTTTGATTTTTCGAAAATCTGCTTTACAGAATTTTCATTACGCTTTCCTTGTAACCTCTCAAGGGCAATATTTATTTGGGTTATGCATAACTCAATATTCAAACTACTCAACTGTAGGATTATCGCTCAATTACACTCTTAATTAAACCACAACGAAAGTAATATGAGATAATTCAAAGAAATAATCGAAATATCTAACGATATGAAATGCTGTAACTCAACTGAACATGAGCAGACGATGTTGCAAGTTGCAGGTGGATTACATGAACAAATGAGCAGATGGGGAGTGGCGACATCTATTGAACCTATCCTCGAATCCTGTAGAATCACGGAAAGGTCCGATCGGCGATAGTTGCGTCGCCTCAAAAACCGAATAATACCGACAACTTCGCGCTCCTTCGCGTTCCTTCGCCGTAACTCGGATTCGGTTGGCTGCTTCGAATTTGAACTGGATAGAGACGATGAGATCGTCGCCTCAAAGATCGAAAAATAGCGACACCTTCGAGTTCCTTCGGATTCCGTCGGCTGCTTCGAATTTGAACTGGATGAGACGATGTTCATCGTCGCCTCTGCGTCCTCATGGGATGTTATTGAGCAGTGGCGGCGAAGAAAATTATTGCTGATTTTGATTAGATATGGTGCATATTTTAATATTTTGGTGTTCGCTCCCTGTTCTTTTATTTTTCTGAGATTGTGAGGAAAATGATAAAATGATAGGTGAGGCGCCGCCTCACTTGCCTCACCCGACGAGCCGCCACTGGTCAATTGATATTTCAACGTTCAACCATGTCTTGGACGAAAGTTGCTGCCTTAAGCTCATAGAGCTATATGGACAACATCCAAATTTGTACGAAGTTACATCTACAAAGTACAAGAATAAGCACGCACGGTCGAGTTCCCTAGAAGCCATTCGAAATGAAATTGAACAAACCTATTAATAACAATATATTATTTAACGTGTACTTTTTTTAAAACGAACACACAACCTGTTTCGTCCTGGTATAGCCTCCCGAAAATGAGTATCAGATTTCTCAATATCTTGTTTCACCAAATTATATAGGTAATCAAATTGTGTCTGGGACATCCTTAAAAAGTTTTTATATGCTAATGTATCTTCTTGCAAAAGCTCATTGTGCAACAAATTTAACACATTCGAAGTGGAACGACTTGTTCTCCTTCGAATCCAGGGCCTAATCCATATTCGTTTTGGCTTTTTCCGAGAATTATCTTTGCAAATAGTTTTGAATATCATTAGTCCAATTTTTGCGTGTTACCGTGTTACAATCGGTTACGAATTTCGGATATTTTTTGTATTTTTTCGTGAACGGTAATAGAGGGAAAGGTATTTTGACGTAGCCTTATTACGTTATAACACCTTCCCCTCTATTACCGCTCATGAAAAAATACAAAAAAGATAAAAATCTCGTAACCGTTTGTAACACGGTAACACGCAAAAATTAGACTAATGTATATCCAACTACAGCCGCAGCACATGCAGCCATTACGTTTAACTCCATAATAACAGGAAACCGAATAAAATAATTTCATTTTCAACTAACCAAGGAATGACTTAAGGTAGCATTCGGATCTGGGCAGTCGCGACCCGGCAGCCGCTTCCCGGCAGCCGCTTCCCGGCAGTCACGACCGTGGTCGCCTTGCACCGCTCCAATGCAATTCAATGCAACGCTTTCCGATCCAAGCGGCTCGGCGGCGCTGCCGGGAGGCGTGGCCAGAGCGCGACTTCGGCAGCGCCGCCGAACCGCTCTGGGAGCAGTATGGTCGCGCTGCCTTGATTGTTTACCGAAGAAAATGACGAGTTCCTAGTAGAACTAATTTCCCAGAATCCACCGCTTTACGATTCTCGACTCAAAAGATATAAAGATAATGTTATTCGAGATAATATATGGGAGGATATTGGAAAAAAAACTCAATAGAACGCTTTCGTTTGTTTAAATTGTCAGACATAGTTAAAATTAATTAATTGAAGTTAATTCATGAAAATTTTGCTATTCAAACAGGACCGAAATGCACAATTGTTCGCACTGGTTTCTTGCTGACACTGTGGCAGTCGCCGCCGGGTCGCTGGTATCCGTAAGCTTGTTGCAGCGCCGCCCAGCAGTGGCAATGGGTCGTGGCTTCCGGGAAGCGGCTGCCGGGTCGCGACTGCCTAGATCCGAATGCTACCTTTATATAGGTTAGGCTAAACATAAACACGACACAATGTGACACCGACACGATATTTCATCTATTGCGCAGAAACTAGCGCATAAACTGTACAGAAATATGATGCGGAATGGTATTTCTGTACAGTATTCGATATCGAAAACTACATGCTCGTATGACACTATACAGTTTTTGTCAACATTGAAAACTGTACAGAAAACGATATCGAAAACTACATAATGTCATACGGCCTTTAGTTATTGTTTTATTTGTAACTTTAGATCTGAGGGTATCTCTATACCCAAACATTGTAAATATCGTGATACCTCTGATGGCAATCTGGGACAACTTGTGTCAAATTTGTCGCAGATTGATTTCGGTGGGATGCATGCTTTTGATGACATCGATTTGAGTTTTGAAAAATTTATGTGTATTTATTTGGATGAATTCGGAAAGTGTTGTCCCATCGTCAGGTATAACTCGACTACTGATTTTGCCAAAAGTAAATGGATAACAAAAGAAGTTGTACAAGCTAGTATACACCTGAAAAACTTACACTGGCCGTGGAGGAATACAGTAGACATGAAATGTATTGAGGAGTATAAGAAGGAAAAAACTAAATATAAAAAATTGCTTTCGTCAACAAAATTGGAATACAATAGGAAATTAATAGAAAATTCAGCAAATCATTCAAAAACAGTATGGAATCTTGTCAATTGTGAAACAGGTAGGAGGGCGAAAAATTTCCATACTGGTCTAAATTTGAGGGGAAATAATGGTGCGGAGCCATATGAGATACCTGGAATATTCGGAAAATATTTTTCAAATGAAACTGTGGAACACTTAACGGCCCACTTTGGTGATGATATATCTAAGAATTGTAGTGTTTCGGAGAACTTTGATAAAACTTTCTTTTTCTTCCCTGTCGAAATAAATGAGGTACTTACTACTGTAGAGGAGTTAAGGAACAAGAAAAGTAAAGGGACAGACGATGTGTCTATGAGGGTTCTAAAGGCAACAATAGAAATAATTTCTCCACATTTGGTTCATTTGATTAATCTCTCAGTTAGTACAGGTAAATTTCCTTCAGCGTTGAAGATGGCCACGGTGACTCCGGTATATAAGAAGAATGATCCGGAGGATATTTCTAATTATCGTCCTATATCTGTACTCAGTGTATTTGCGAAACTGTTTGAGACGATTATATATAAGAGAATTTTGAAGTTTTTAGATCGACATAACATACTTACTGATAGTCAACACGGTTTCAGGAAAAATAAATCAACCCAGTCAGCTGCTTACATCCTTCTGGAATCAGTGTACGCTGCGCTCGACGAAGGAGAGCATGTGGCAGCTTTGTTTTTTGATCTGTCTGCGGCTTTTGATTGTCTTGATTTTGATTTCATAGTAAGAAAGTTAGAATGCCTGGGATTCCGTGGTATGTTTTTGGAGTTTATAGAAGCTACTTGACGGGGAGGAAGATGAGAGTAAAGGTCAAGGAATACCTGTCTGAGGTTTTCGACTGCAATATTGGTGTCCCTCAGGGGTCTATATTGGATCCGCTTTTGTTTCTCCTCTTTGTCAACGACCTACCAGATCATATTCGTCCGAAAGATGAAAATGTTGTTAAAAACAGGTTTTTTTCACTTCTCAACAATTTTTGTATAAAAGTACTAATTGATGAATACACTAGAATAACCGATCATTCTAAGAGCTGTTTAGATAATATCTGTACAAATTTTTCGAACATAATATCAACTGAGGTTATGGAATATCATATCTCTGATCATACGGCACAAAAGGTTAGTTTTCATATAATCAAGAACGTGACTAATGAACTTGTTCGAAAAAGATTCTTTAGTGAGTACAACAAATCTGCATTTATGAGTAAGTTGGAGGAACAAACCTGGGATAATGTTTATTGTATTGAAAGGTCGGATGTAAACAAACAATGGCACACGTTTATGCGGGAGTTTCTTAATTTATTCGATGAATGTTTCCCAATTAAACAGGTTTATAAAAACAGAAAACGTCAATACACCAAGAAAATTTCTAACCTACAGAAAATGAAACAACATTTAGACATTCTGAAATTATTATCAGAATTTAGCTCTTCCTACCAATCACAATATAAAAACTTGAAAAGAGATTATGATATTCTATTAAACAAAGAGAAAAGTCAATTATATGAGGACCAAATCAAAAAGTCTGATTGCAAAATAAAATCTATGTGGGCTATATGTAAGGAAATAACAGGAAAGAACATAACTCAAGATAATATCATTTGTGAAGATCCAGTAAAATTGTCAAATGATTTCAATGAACATTTAATAAAAGTTATAAAAAATATTCACATGAGTCAAAAGCTGATTCCTTTTGTAAGTAATGTGAAAGAAATGACAAATGTATGTTTCTCAAACCTGTAAGCGTTGATGAATTGATTGATTTATCTTGCCACCTGAAGAACAAACATTGTAGTGGGTACGATGGTATACCAGTAAGTCTGGTAAAATCTTCAATCAGAGTTCTTGCCACTGTGCTCACTCACATAATAAATAATTCAATAAAATATTCAATTTTTCCTGATCAACTGAAGCATGCGTTAATCAAACCTTTATTCAAAAAAGGTGACTTGAATGACCTTAATAACTACAGACCTATTTGTCTTTTACTTATTTATAATATTAGTATAGATCTCAATCAAGCTCATCTTTTATATCAATTATATCGTTCAATGAGAGTACTAGGATTCAAAAGTCCAAACACAAACAGAAATATTTCAATTCACACTCAGTTTTTCACAATATTTGAATTTTACACGTTACACGAAACTTGCCCGTCACTGTCAACAATTTCGAATCTTGTGAAATGATGAATGAATGTGAGAAAAAAATATGCAGACCAAAGAACTTCTGCACAAGTATTTTTCACTTTACACCCCTAAACGAATCAACATCTGGTCGGCCGTTCTGTAGCACATTCCTGGATTTTAGAGGAAATGCCGACAAATTTATTAAATTATGATGTGATGTAAACATTGGAATTCGGCCGCCACCCTTGACGGAATTTATTGCAGGCAGACAAGATGATTAATAATTAGGGACAGTACGCTGAATCTCGGATGGTGTGTTTTTTCCACCATCTGAGTTTTGCTGTGAGGCTTTTGTTATTCAATTGCGTTTCATGTGAATGTATTAATTCATAATTCACAAGTTGCCTCTGAGCTTCTTATAAATATAGTTCAGTCTGACCTGTTTGACTATTATTTTTTTTTCACACTTACAGACCGAATTTTCATTATAGAAAAAAAAATAATTCGATCGCCGGGGGCGTACTAAGCGTAGGTACCGGTTAATCCGCTACTGCCCGCATCAGAGATGCTATGCCGTTGTCTTCTCTTTTGAGTGTTTACTACGGATTAGTTTATTGCCATCTATCATAATTATAATGTCATCATTTTTGGTAACGCTTCTGAAAGTCGCAGAATTTTCAGCGCTCAGAAGAGGATAATACGTCTTATATTCAAAATGGCATGTAGGGACACATGCAAACCCGTCTTCAGGGAGAATAGGATTCTCACCTTCCCTTCAATATATCATGAGATTGTTATTACATGTATTGTGAAAGCAAATATTCATTCCATAGAGAAAAATTCAGATTTTCATGATTATCGAACGAGAAATTCAGAGAAATTATGTATTCCACACCACTAAATTTTCCAAATCTGCTATGTATCAAGGTCATAAATTGTATAATCATCTTTCGTCCACATACAAATGTAACATTAGTTTTAAAAATTTTCAAAAAAAAATTAAAACACTATTGGCCAGAGCCTATTATAGTGTTGAGGAGTACCTGAACGATGACGTGTCATCTTTGTTTTTGTGATTTTATGTTTTTGTCAATTTTATTATTGTCTGTGATCACACAGTTGACTTGTCTCATACATTGTTTTAATGTCTGAAGGGACCAATAAAGATTATTATTATTTTTATACTCAGAACACTTCATAGTGAACCAAATAAAGAAATTGAGACGGCAACCATCTCTGAAAAACATCTCTGTGACTATAATGTTTACCCCATCGCATGTTGGAATTTGTGGCAATGAAAAAGCCGACGAAGCTTCGTCGTTTTTGCAGCTGCAAAAATTGCTTCTCACCATGAAACCTCCACTCTACACCTAGTTACTGCTCAAGACCTTAAACGCTGCATCTCGACGAAACTTCAAGAGAATTGGAATAAGCAATGGACTGAAAACCCTTCCCCCTTAAAGGAAGTTGAACCCAACACCAAGGGCACCATGTATCTTCCCCAGAATCGATCTGACCATGTCAAAATCTCAAGACTTCGTTTAGGTCACACACGTCTAACCCATGAACATTTGTTGTCAAGAAACACTCCGCCTATCTGTGAAACCTGCAATCTCAGAACGACATTTAGACATGTGTTGATTGAGTGCCCCAAATACTCCACCAACAGGAAGAAGACAAGAATGAAACCATCCCTTTCAACTCAACTTGGCAACGAGAATGACGACCTTAAAAACACCATTAAGTTTCTGCGGGATATTAGTATTTATGATAAGCTTTACAAAAATGTCTTTCATTAGTTTCATTCTCATGTATTTTTTGTTTCACACTTAGTTTAAGATACAACATGAAAGCCTAAATTGTTTCGTGTGCTAATGATCTTTGTAATCGAAGCAGTGGCGTATTCAGGGGGGGGCCCAGGGGGGCCGGGCCCCCCCCGAACCATATAATCACAGGAACGAAATTGCAAAAATAGGATAGTATTAAAATTCAATTTTCCTCATTTGGGAAATCCGGGCCCCCCCCGAACTGAAATCCTGGATACGCCACTGAATCGAAGCACTTTTATATAATAAAAAAAATTTTTTCTGGGAAATAAGGCAGTCCAAAAAATGACCTATTTTTCGCCCCAATAGCCTCCCCCTGAATACGCGCCTGGTGAGTTCCTTTTCATCACATCTTCCCATATAGAGCGACTGGTACTGTTCAATTTCCTCAATTTTTTTTTTATTTTAAGTAATTCTCCCTGTTTGTTCAGTTGCATGGATGAAATATCTGTTGAGTAAATTTGCTTTTTCTCTTGCATTTTTGTATGTCTTTCCTTTGTATACTAAATTTGCTAGTTTTGTTTCCGTTTCATTACTCACTGGTAGGATTTTATTTATTGTAGACCATTTTCTTGTGTTATTTCCAATTCCTTGCAATTTTTCACTGAAGTATTTTTTCTTTTGATTTCTTATCAGATTATTTACATTTTTTCTTTGTACTTCATACTCATCCTGATGTTTGGCGTTGTATGGGAACTTCTTCATTCTTTTGTATAGGCTGTCCCTTCTCATTATATTTTTATTTATGGTATAATTATTATATTTTCAAGACATAACATAACACTGAATGGGAGAGATTGACATTCATTACCTCTAAATTACTTATATGAAGAAAGTCCGTTAGGGCTTCGAGGAACGAAGTCTTGTTCATGAATATATAATTTCGATTTCGAACAGGCCGTGCATAAAATTAATCAATCAATTCATCACGGACATATAGAATTCTTTCATCAAATTCACTTACCTCAAATAAAACACAAAAACAAATAATCCAGGCAATACTCAAACTCGATTCACTAAGAAATCTTTCAAAATATCACTTGAAATTACACTCACAAAAGTTTCGATCTGAAGCATTCAAGAAACGATCAGAAATAGAAATAATATGATCAAAGACTTTGATAGAATGGCGTGGTTAACCGAAAGACGACAAATGTTGATTTTATGGCGTTCATAGTCTAGTGTTTTGTGACAAATTACTGCGCACAAGTTTTGTATACAAAACTTCAACTCAATAATAAAATGAGACCATGAATTCATATACAGGGTGTCCCAGAAGTCACGGACCCCACTGAGGGGATCGAAAGTGAAAAATATTTTAAGCCCAAAAATCCAGGTTTGAAATTTTTTGATAACGTAGTTAATTAGTTATGAATTAATGAAAGTTACCAATCAGGAGCGCCCAACAGAAGAATAAGTAGGTAGTGGGGACGCGAGAGTGAGACGTCAGTCTCGGTTTACTGCGTGAAAAGCCGGCAGCAGCTCTGGCGTCTCACACTCGCGTCCCCACTGCCTACTTCTGTAGGGCGCTATTGATTGGTCACTTTCATTGATTAATTACTAATCAACTACGTTATCAAACAATTTAAAACATGGATTTTTCGCAAAATAGTTATTTTCCTATAAAGGGCGGAAAGTTGAACTTTCCCGCACTAGATTGCCGTGCGGGATCGAGTGCGGGAAAGTACTTTCCGCTCAAGATAGGAACAATATTTTTTCTACAACCGTATTATGAAATGATAAAAAACTTCTACACAACTCCAATATTCGTTTTGACACATTAATTAAGGAGTTTTTTGATTCTATGCGGAAAATCATAGACCGTGACATAGAAATAAATACACAGATCCATGTATGCCAGTTATAATTTTTGAAGGATGTCAAGTTCTCTTTGAAAATGCAATAATTTTCAAACGGAAAACTGCATTAATAATAAGTTTGACATGGATGCATAATTTGAAATATTAAACTAAATATATAAGTAAGTAGATTAAGAGATTTCATGTTAAAGGTATATATAGTAAAAAAGGTATTATTATACCCAAATTCAACACATTTACTTTTCCGCACTAGTGCGGGAAAATGACACTTTCCGAATCGAAAACAATGCGGGAAAGTAGTTAGTTAGGCCCGGTTGTAGAAAAAATATCTTTCACTTTCGAACCCATCAATGGAGTGCGCGACTTCTAGGACACCCTGTATAACGCTTGTTATCGTACGTTAATCCGAAAGTTAATGAGATAATTTGGTTCGTGGTAACAATAAATCTTCTGAAAGTACTGGAGACAACAGGAAATGCCGAAAGGTCTTGTTCTTTGTGAAGGGAAAATCCCAATCTGCACCTCCACGTGGTAGGAGATGGGCACCAATATAGGAGGCTAACGCAGAAGGGGACCGAGCATTCGCCGGGATAAGCGTTTATCATTTTCACTGTCGAGATGAAGGGCACCCTCTTGTCCTGAGGAAGAGAAATCCTCCTCAAAGGCGTATGAATGACGAAGATCATCAACGGCATAGGATTGGGAAGGCAACGGGAAACCACCCAACTGAAGGACTCAGGTCATCCCAAGAGAATTGATTACGGTATGTCGACTGAAAGGGGCCTCGGAGAGCCACGCGATCCAGTTGGCAGCCGGCGCTCCTCTGCGTCCAGGGTGGAGAGTGTGAAATTGGCTACTGAGCATGGGGATGTGGACACCTGGGCTTCCTATGCGAAATTGGCGACCAAAAAGAGGCAGCGGAAAATACGGATGGCCGGATGGAATGTTCGAGGGCTCAATCAACAGGGTAAGCTTCAGATCATACAGGAAGAGTTGAGTCGTTGCCGAATCGATGTGGCAGCCATCTCCGAGACACATTGGCATGACAGGGGACATTTCAGATCATCTGAGTACACAGTTTACTTCTCCGGTGACGATCACAGAAATTTTCATGGCGTGGGCATGCTGGTGTCAAATAAGCTGAACCCCTATGTTCTTGGGTACGAACCTGTTAACGAGAGAATATGCTCGCTTATGCTGGCCATACACGTTACTACCGGAGAGGTATACCTGCACAGGCATGCCTGTGCAGGTTTAATCCCACACACACACACACACACACACACACACACACGCACAGGTTTAATCCCACACACGCTCCGGTTGACCTGAGCAGGCATGGCTGCGCAGGTATACCTCTTCGGTAGACCGTAACGTGTATGGCCATCATTAGGATGAATGCGAAACCATGCGTTAAGAATTTCATATCGTCTTACGCGCCCACAACAGATGCAAACGATGAGGAGATAGAACAGTTTTATGGAACCGTTGAAAATGTTATATATAAAATTTCGAGCAAGGAGATAATTCTCTTATAAGGGATTTCAATGCCAAAATCGGTCGTACTCAGGGGGACAATCATATTCGACAGGTGGTGGGAAGGTTTGGCCTAGGTGATCGCAATGATCGAGGTGAAAGACCAATACAATTTTGTTTGGACAACAACTTCACAATTGTAAACTCGTTATGCGAACACCACAAACGACGTTTATATGCCTGGAGATCACCAAATGGAAGGCAGGAACCTTATTGACTATATCTTGATTGGGCAATGCTGGAGATCTGGAATTTAAGCGGCAAAGACGATACCATCAGCAGATTGCGGAAGTGACCACCAACTCCTTATGTGCAAATATTCGAGGTTGAAAAACTGTAGAAGGAAACAGAGGCGTAAGCTCCCCTCGCTTGATTCTGTTCAGAAGGAAAAATTTAATGATTTTGTCTATGGCAAAATAGAATCCTTGATGAGAACTATAGGCTATGACAGCTAGAAAGAGGTATGGCAGGTTTTGAAGAGATCTATTATATCGACACTTGAAGAAATGACTACCGAACATCGGGAGGATGGGTGGAAATCTTGGATAACTGCTGAAAGTCGGAAGCTGATACTTGAGCGGAGACGGTTCAAAGCGCTAGGTTTGGATGACAGCTTTAATCTTGATCAGTATAACGTTCTGAGCGTATTCAGACTGCGACACGGAAAGACAAAAACTTCTATTTAGAGACCATGTTTGGAGAGGTGCAGAGCCACGCAGAATCGCATAACACGAAAGATCTCTTTCAGAAAATACGAGTCATCACTCGTAGATTCAAGCCTCGACATTGGATAATAAACGATCAACACAATGTTCCAGTTACAGAGATTGATAAGATAGCTTCCATCTGGAAGACTTATTGTGAGAAACTTTATTCCAGCTCGTACTCCGCTCACGTCGAACTTGGTGACTGGGAAGAAGAGCCAGATATTCTTCTGGATGAGGGTGTTCCATGCGACCGTGGCCAATACCAACTCTCTTATTTCAAATGCAACCCCCTGTATATTATTTATTTTTCGGATTCTTCAGATAATTCTAGACATAATTCATGTACAATGTCCTATACCTATCTTCAACTGCGATAGGCATCTTCAGACGCACCTGACGATTGCTGAGTAAATTTTTCGTATTGAAGAAGATCTACCTGATTTTTTTGACGCCCATCGATTGAGAATATCACGCAAAAATCCATGAATGAGCGGAAATATACTATCAAATATCAATGATATCAATGATGACAAGTAGGGCACTGCAGCGGTGGTCATGGAACCATCAAAATATGATGAAAGTATGATGGATTTACTGGAAATATTCAAATATGAAAAAAAACTGAAATGGGATCATATGTCGTCCAAGCCAAGGCAGTCAAATTCATTAGAAAAAGCTTTATGGCTTGATAATGAGCACAAAAAGACACCATCGACTCGCCAACATATGATCTGGCGAAGACTCTAATGGGCCTACCAGAAGCTCAAGCTTCACCACAGTTTGGTTTGCGCAAACACCTCGTACATTAAGATTGAACACAATATAATGGTTGCTACCACACGGCACAGTTAAGTAAGTGCAAGCTTCATTCTTGACGAAATCGTCGACACGATAACAATGCGTCCGAACGAAGAACTATTTCTTCAGCTGCAATTTTTTCAGTGTTGTCCTCACCTCTTCCATTTTAGTGATCATTTTTTGGTAGGCTTCGTTCTTTTCATTCCTATATCCGAATAATCCCTCTATTCGATCTTCCAGAGTGCTGGTAGAGATTTATATAGGCTTATCAATTCAGTGATGAACTCGCGATTGTACATCCTTGAATCGGCCATTTTCGCAGGAAAAACATGTGCTTCACTGAATGAAGTCTATTCTCGAACGAGGCTTGAAAAATGTCCGTCAACTGCACTTACAAGCCGGGCTTGCACAAGCAAAATTTCAAGCAAGTCGAAAATTACGCAAGCCAAGCCGTGGGGACCGTGGGGTTTGCGCGGTATACAGTTTTCCCAACCGCACGATCAGTGTTCAGTGTTTAAGCCGGCTTGCGCAAGCAAAACTGTTGTAAAGCTTGAGCGTGTGGTAGGCCTTTAACAATCATGATGAGGCCTCACAAACACAAAAGCTTTCAACAGAGATTCCGCCCAGTTTGTCGAAAAACTGCAGCTCATGGCAATTGAACTGAATGCTCTCCTCGTAAGCTTCAATGTTGTATCTCTCTCCCTATAAAGGAATCTCTGAACAACTTATCGGAAATATTTTCGGGAAAAATAACTTGTCTTCTCGAACATTGCCTTAATTGAGCTATTTCTGGTGGAGAGGCGATTTTTACCAACGATTGGATATGGCCGTTATAACTGATAACTAATCCTCCAATTCGTGCTAGTATCAATTTTGTCATGAAAAAATTCGAAAAGATCTCCATCGTAACAGCCCCAAAGAAGTAATCCAACTGGCTGCGATATGTATGATACCTGCGTGATTTAGAGTCACGGAGAAGAACAGCTGAATGTCTTCAGTCTCAATAGCAGGTACCCAAAGCAGTAACTACAGTATGAGGTACATATATTGCCTTATCCTCGATTAATCAGATACATCGCGACAATTGATATAAATATCAACCATCGCCATGGATCCGACTCGATCAACCATGGCGATGGTTGATATTTATATCAATTGTCGCGATGTATCTGATTAATCGAGAATATATTTGATATATTATAATTTCCCTCTGGGATACTTCCTTCTGGAATAAACCTTCGTTGATATTGCCTTATCTCTATCTTACACTGTGCCCAAACATTAAGTTCACACTGGAAGTAGAGAAAGATTGACATTATACCTCCACTGGATGTATTGGTTTGGACTGTTGAAAGAAACCTTAATGTCAAACTAGGACACAAGGTTTATAGAAAAGCGACCCACACAAACAGAAATCTCCACAAGAAGTCCAATCACCATCCTCAATAAAATCGGGGTGTGATTAAAATACTTGTAGAGAGAGTTTGAGGTATTTGTCAGCCCGAATATCTAACAGACTAGTTGAAACACTTGCGACAAGCAATTTATTTCCGATGGATCAAAGCGAAGAACAAAGAAGAATAGACTCTCCGAAGTTATTTCCAAGGAAAAGGCATTCTAACACTCCATCGGTTATGAACAAAAGTGGCCAACTTTCAAATCAAATCAAAATCAAATCAAATCAAATTTATTTCGATATCTATAGTACATACATTCTAATTATAAGTTTAATATGTGTATGAAACACCACAAGAACGCACAAATGTACCTAGACAGTTGTCTGTTTGTACCCCCGCACATTCCCTGGTGCTTTGTGAAATGTACATAAACTAAAATAAATGGCAGTTCCGTATTATTCATGTCCATGTTCAAAAGTGAAGCAATGTATCGCAGGAATTTGGACAAATTAAATAAAATCAATTATGATTTTGCCGACGTTTCGGAACTAATTGTTCCTTTTTCAAGGCTAAAAGAAAGCGTTTATTAATTACATGAAGATAAATATACAACATTACCTACACATCATACCTCATCATACAACTAAAAAAGATATGAATTTAAAATAATTAGGCGAAGTCAAGAACGAATAAATGATTCCGATGAGTGACAGACAATTAATTAAAAACAAACAAATTATCGAATTTTTGAATCGGGATTACATGTGGTGAGCGCGATGTAACCGTTAACATATATGTTCTTCTTCGATGTTGGCTTACTCAATTCACCCCAAACTGGCAACACGGTGTGAACAAATATAAAAGGGAACGTGAACCTGATGAAAAATACGAAAAACAAACGCGGAGACAAACATGCATCAATTGTTATCTGTTTGGTAATCTTATTCTAGAAATCATGCAGTCGTAAACAGTACTCAAGTTATTTGTGTCTTCTCTGTAATTCACTGTATTGTTTCTTCTTATGTCATTTCGCTCAGAAGACGTCTGAAATAATTCTGCTCTCTATCCAGGATGGCAACGTTTTCAAAATCGAATGTATGTCCCTCTCTGTGTGAATGTTGAGTGAGGGCAGTCTGGTTCTCATCTTTTGTTCTTTGGCCATCACTCCTATGTTGTCGTACCCTGTCTTTCAGGTATCGTTTTGTTTGACCAATGTATAGGTATACATTGGTCAAACAAAACAATACCTGAAAGACAGGGTACGACAACATAGGAGTGATGGCCAAAGAACATGATTTTTTCTTTCTGTTTGGAACCCAAAAATAATAAATCTAGGGTTTTCCAAAAATGTTAAATTCAATACCCAAGTAAAATTATGATTCAAAGGTATAGCAGGATAAGTAAACAATTCCCAACGTCTCACAGTGGGGCAGAAACCATCTAAATGTGATATCAAATATATCATTCAAATCAAAGTGCCAGAATGCGTTGAATTGATGATGAAACGATGGATTGACTATTATGGAACCAAATTTATGCAACTTTTATGGAAATAGAAGGGATAATTTGGTTTTCATAGAGTTTTATTAACATCATTAAAAAAACAGTCAGTTGAAAATACTCCACACAGTTTTTCGGCCAATAAATCTTATATTTCCCAATTTCCGTCATCTTCTTAATTTGGGGATGATTCACTATCAACAGAGCTTGCCATGGGCGCCCGCAGGATGGGGCCAGGGGGGTCCATGGCCATGAGAATATGTTGCCCCCCCCCTGAGAAAAATTTCTTCGGGCGCCCATGGAGCTTGCTATTTTTTTCTGGAGAAGGCAGCAGCTCGGGTAGTAGCAGATCCAAAACTTCCGCTGGAATTGTTTCCCTTCTTCTTTTTGGAAGTGATCTATGGACTTATAATCGGGTCAGATGAAATCAGAAGACGACAAAATATGTCTTGTTTGGTCTTGACTTCTTGAAAATGAGAACAACCAAGTCCATCCTAGACATTTTCAGACTTTTTTTGGGAGAACCTGACACAATTTAAAAAAATTACTATCATCTCTTTGGACTACAGGTTTCAATTTAATAGCTAATAATTCAAGAAGGGGCAAAAAGGGGCAGCTGTAAGGGAGCTGATCTTCTACTAGAAACTCAAGAGAATCGTTATTGAAAAAAAAAGGTATTTGGAAGCTCTTGGAAAGTTACTTTCGCATCATTATTTCATCTTTCAATGGCAACAAAAAAAATCCGAACAGGACAACTTTCAACGCAAATTATCAGACTTTAAACAAAATATTATATTGAAAATATATAAACAAAAACGAAGTACATAGGTTCAGATTAATCCTCCATAGAGTGCATTTGAATTTTCAGATCACAGCAGAAATTATGGTTAACAACAATAATATGTTATTTCGCGTCAATTGAAAAAACTGTGAACATATAAATTAAAAACGAATTTCAATTCAGAATTAGAAAAGAATAAAATACGTTAGAACTTTTTCGGTGCGTGAATTCAGTGGACTGATGTTCAAAGTCAATTGTAGAATAACAACTGACATAGGGTAGGGTGGGGCAAAGATCCGCAGTGGGAAATGATCCGCACCGTCAATTTAAAATGATCGCTTAATATTGTCGTGGTTTTAGACACATTTTTATGCTGGCAACATTGATAGAAGACGACTCACAAAAGTTACATGGCGTCCGACCGGCACAACAAAAACAATGAGGTTAGAATTCTTTTTACTTGTTTTGATGTAATAATCCGTAGGTCATCTTCAGTTGAAAATGTAATTTACTATACGCTTTGCTTACTTTTTTACTGGTTCAATTCCATAATTCAGGTTTTGAAAGGCGATCTATGGACAATAATTTGGCCAAATGCGCATTTCTTGGTTTTAGGTTAGTTTGTGTTTACAAAATGACAAAATGGGGCAGAGGTCCGCATTTTGCATGGGGCAATGGTCCGCGCGCGGACGTTTGCCCCAAGATTCTTCGGTCTACAACGAGTCAGAATCTGACAGTGATCAGAAGATGGAAGAATCGTCTGAGCGGATGGTGCCTCCAAAGAGGTGCATAGGCGAATTTTGTACCGTTCGATATGAAGAAAAACTGTTTCCAGGAGTTATTACTGGCGTTTCAGAAACCCATGCCACTGTATCATCAATGGTGAAAGCTGGAAAATTATGGAAATGGCCCGACCGGCCTGACATTCTCGATCAAGGGCGGATTTACGGGGGGGGGGGGTACTGGGGGTAACTACCCCCCCATGAGTATCCAAAACCTGAGGAGAAGGTGGTTTGTGTACCTGATTTAATGGTTTTCAATCGTTATTACCCCCCCAATGATCGTTATTACCCCTCCCATGAAAAAGAACTATATCCGCCCTTGTTCTCGATTATGAATGGGGATCAGTCGTTTCGAGTATAAAGGAGCCAAAAAAAAACCAGCACAACCCGAAATGTTTATTCAGTCAGTGAACTGGAATGGTTTTACTCATAACTGTGAATAAATAAACTGATTAAAGTTAATTTTTCCGTGTATTTCATTTCAATGGGGCAAAGATCCGCAGCTGCGGACAATTGCCCCGCATCTGCGGACGTTTACCCCAAACAGTGGGGCAAAGGTCCGCAAAGGCAAGGTTGTCTACCTTTCCTTTTTTTTCCTAAATGGTGCTTATTTCGCTAGTAATAAAATGGTATATTGTAGCACATAAATTAAGATTTCCAGTGAAGCCAAAACCTGCAGGACCTTTTACTTATTGGGTGAGAAAAAAGGTTGAAACCTAAAATTGCGGATCTTTGCCCCACCCTACCCTATATCTATGGGGAAGTATGACTTTTGAAATTAATATCACATTTAGATGGTTTCTGCCCCACTGTGCGTCTGTGTGAAATGGAGAGTGGTATATTTTTCTCAATTATTTCAAGCAATTTCAATTTTTCATAATCAGAAACTGTATAGTGAGGCACTCGCAAAACTATTTTGGTTAGTGTTATTCTTCCTTTTCAAGACCAGCAGGTTCCAACATACAATTAAAATCATCACTTGATCTGATCAGAACAAGTTCTTGTCGTACATTTAATAAAACTTTTTGAAATCTTCAGCAAATCCAAGAACTGAGAATAAAGGCAAACAAACATCAAACATGCCAGTGGTTTTATCATAACCGTTAACATCATCGAATGGACACCAACTTGCGTTCATAAGAGCCGTACTCTCGTTTGGTGTATAAGAAACATATCCTTTCATTGATGATGTGATTCCAGGGTTCTTTACTCTATCCACGATTACACCACCCAATTCCAAACGTATTTCATCAAATAGGAATGTAATAAAATTATTTGATAAATTACATGTTTTCAAAATCTCTTCATTTGTTCCTCCATATTTCAGTATTTTGCCTTGAATTTGAAGATAACTTTCGCCTGGTACTGTAAGTAACTCTTGTTGTTGTATCACTATTCTGCACTCATCATTGTATTTTACTTCTCCTGCTGTATACGACTGATACGAATGATACTCGATATTGGTAATGGTGTTTTCAAGATTTGCACTTTCCCTAACATTCAATACATCATTCATGATTTCTTTTTAGTTTGAAACCAAGTGACTTGAGAAACGTCTTATTTTCCGATGTCAACCCGGTAACAATCTTCTTGACACTAAGCTCTGTCCTCTTTTGATGATGGTATTTGTATGGTTCACAACGATAACGATGATGGCATGATGAAGATGATGCTTTGGGATGTTGAAACGAAGAACCATTATGATGATGATTTTTTCGAATGCAATGTTACACTTATCACTTCGTTTCTAAAATTAACAGGTCTATCATTCTGATCAACTATTTTAAGGGAAATATTATGAATAACATGCGTATTAATAGGTAAATATACAACAATTTCATAACCTGGTGATACAGTGGGGTAAAAAGCATGCATAGTATGTACAGCATTACCGTTATTGAATGAATTTGAAACAATATTACATTCCACCCTGATCATACTGATTTTCATTATATCCACAGGAAAATCGGATTGATGTAACTTGTTTGGTTTAAGTTTCTTCTTTTCAAATCCTAAAAGTTGACCCTTAGAATTTTCAGCAGAAAAATCGATTCCTTCGGTATACTTTAATTCGCAATTCAAAGTATTATAGTTTGCATCCAAACGTGATACAATCTCTTCTCTCATATTATTTTCATGGATCGTGGACTTATTCACTATCTCGGCACCCGGCCGGATAAATTTACCTTTCCCAGATATAATAATCAAAGGGAATAGGCTCGATCACGATACACTTGACAAAAATTTACGAACAATTCTACAGGTATTGAGAATAACAGCTTTTTGCATTTCAATGTAGCTGTTTACATTTAATTCTAATTTGTTCAAACTATTGTGTAAGCTCTTAGGTATCAATCCAGTCGACGAGATGATTACTGGAACGATATCAACCTTCTCTAGGTGCCACATTTCATTGATTTCGAAAGCCAGGTCTGTGTACTTGCATATCTTCTCCTGGTACTTATTCAACATGTTATTATTGTTGGGCACAGCTACATCCACCAAAATTGCCTTTCTAACCCTCTTGTCGTAAACTACTATTTTCTCCGATCGTGGGAAAAGTGACACTATTTTGACCTGATTTCTATGCGCAAAGCTCAACATTCCAGAACAGTGGGCAGTTGCTAAGCAATTAGAAAATAACAGTGCGGTAATAATTACCGCACTGCTGTAGCGTGCGGTAATGTTACAAATGGATTATTACAATGAAATGAAACAAAGTATGGTTTTCATTTTAATATTGATAAATTTGGTATGAAATAAATAAAAGAAACATCTAATTTATAACGTTATTCTTGAACACAATTAATTGTTGTTAATATTTACATTTATTGTACAGTTTGTACAATTTGTAAATTGTACTGGAGGGCAACGAGAATTTATAGACGTTGAAGCTGCATGGCTAGTTGTTTGGTTTATCTCGTTTCGATCATTTTCATTTGAAGTCGAGGCAGGGGTGTTGAATATTTTATTAGCCACTTCTACTTTATTATTAAGTGATTCGTCAATATATTCTTCCGCCACATGGGAAGACTTCCATCCTCCGTGGCGCTTTAAAGAAAGAATGTCAGCTCCAGCATCTACCAAATGTGTTGCCGATGATCTTCGGAAACAATGTCCTGTATATTCTGTCGGATTTGGCAACTGTAAATAACTTGCAACAATTTGCGGCATTTTTCCAAATTGATTAATTCCAATGACTGTCTTCCATCCTTTTCCCTTGTTGAATTTAAAAAAAAATCTAGGATTTTCAAAATCATTAGGCCTGAATGATACGTACTTTCTATAAACATTTAAATAGGTTTCGTTGATGATGAATGATCTAGGTCTATTTGTTTTTGTTTCTGGTATTTTTACCAGTATTTTTGAACCGAAATCTTCTATATCCTGAACTTTTATTCGGACAAGCTCATCTCGTCGACAGGCTCCTGCTATTCCAAATATCAGAGCCACCTAAAAATTAATCGAACATTGTATATTTCGTATTTCATTTAATTTAAGTAATACTATTTAATCTTTATCTACTTACTTTCGTCGATAAAAATATGTCATCTGAGGCCTCTAAAATGAATTTCTGAACTTGTTCCTGGGTTAAAATTTTAGATTTTTTCGGTTTGTATCCTATAGCTTGACGTTTCAAAAATGCTCTCAGTTTATGGTACTGGGCAATATTAATATTATTTTTAATAGACAAAGTTGATCGAAGCATGGAATAATGTGCCCACAACGTCGAAGATTTCATTGTTTTAGCCAATTCAGCAACATACGCCATCAGTACATTCTCAGAAAAGGATACACTGTTGTTTTTTCTGCAAAAATCCATGAAGCGTTGGTACGCAAGTTCATACTTCTCTCTGGATTTCGCCGGAAGTAAATCAAGTGAAGCCGCGTTCGCTGCTTCTACAAGTTCAGGAGGCGTGCAAGGTAACGAATAATCACCATCAGTGTCCATGTTTACTACTGTTTTTTTAATTTCTTATAAAATACAACGAATCGAACAAAATCGGCTTGAAAATTATTTTACTTCTGTCATAACAAAGTAATTTCCATAGTTACCACTTCTATATTTAAATATGAACATAGAGAAACCTATTTAAACTTACTTGATTACATCTTGAATGAAATATTTTTTAATAATTTTTTCAAATATAAATCGACGATCGGAGAAAAAATAGTATGTATAATTCGTGGGAAAAGCATATTCCCAAACTCCTGTGTTACCAGACTCGTCGCTACGCTCCTCGTCTGGTAATTATCACAGTCGTTTGGGAATATTATGCTTTTCCCACTAATTATACAATATACTATATCCGGCCTGTTATTCGTCACCGTTCTGTCAGTGATAATAGGCCTATCGTAATATAGTCTAAAGGAGTCATTTTCCAACACAGGTAGCGGCTGATACTTATAACTAGAAGCATAGAATGAATGGAGGGAAGGCTCCGCTACAAAAATGAACTGCCAAAAACGTCCGCACTTGTCAGTTCGCCGCAAGGTTATGAGATGGCGCCAACGTCGTTCGTGGCTCCAGCATGGCTATAACCAAAGATTATAGAGAAGGAAGATTGGAAACGAAGCGACAACATTGAAGTGAGCGCCGTCTGGTGAGAAGAAAGTCCTGAGATAGATAATAGGTGGCTAAGAGATGTTACCATGGTTACCACATATGGTACAATTCAAACAGACAAATTCAAATCAAATTTAGATTATTCTCCAGTTGAGTTCGTTTAGATTAGATCTACAAAGAATAATTAATAGTTGTATTCGTTAAGTTTAAGTTTAATTGAGTTTTCATATTGTATTTGAGTCATATATCGTGTATTGTTTGAGTTTTCGTTTAATATTTGTGTTTTCGTTATAATTTAGTTTGATTCGTGCTTAGTATTCGTTCCTGTGTTTCGGTTGTTAAATATTTGAAGACAAGATGCCATCCGGAGCATGCTGCATGGCAAAGCAGTGTACTAATAATAAAAGGAATAATCCGAAATTATCCTTCCTTAAATTACAGAAGAAAATGGAAATGTAAGTATTGAAACTCGAAAGGGGTAACTCTGTTATTCATTGCATTAATTTTCAGTGCTCTGAAATGGATAGAGTTTTCTGGGCGAGAGGATTTAGATCTCAGCAGAACTTATACTATGTGCAGTGAGCATTTCTCTCCAGAACATTGAGCGACGCGGGCATGGCGTCTGAATGGGATCTGATTAGTCCTTATACAAGTTTTACACCTCTACAAGATGTTTTTTAAATTGTGATTTTGAATATTCTGTAAAAAATATGTTCTTATAATTCTGTAACTCAGATGTAAAGATATTTTTGACATGTATTCCAATTTAAAATTGTATGTATATTTTGAAATAAAAATATGTAAGCAAATCTATTTCTTGTGTTTAATTAGTATCAATTGAATTAATATGTAAATCAAAAATATAATCCTGAGCAGAACAGAAGCCCTGCTTTTGTTGTGTCACCCTGTATATTATTGTCTGGGCTCGATAGGTGGAAATCAAAATTATTATATACTTATGGTGGTATTCAAATTTCGCGCTCTTTCCAGTAACAGTAATCTGTAATGAAAAAAACTACAGTCACTGTAATCTGTAATGAAAACGCCATCTCGTGAGTAGAAAGTCCCGATATATATATGCATAAAACGTAGTCGGTTTTTAGTACGAGAGATATGAGGGCGTTTCCTATCTTTGAACTCTATAATCTTTGGCTATAACGATACATATTCAAAATGAAATTTTGAATATTTCCGATCATAGAATTTCCATATAATTGCGCATAAATAATTGATTAGAATGCGGTGATATGTCAACAATATTGTTATGATTAATATTTGGTGTTATTTTGAAGGGTGAGACTTAAAAAAATTTTTTTATTTAAGTAACGTACAGGTCTTCTTCTAGAAGCTGAAAAAAAACGGAGATGGAATTGTCGAATTTTAATGTAGTAAGAATTTGTTTCGATTTCTTCATATGGAACAACCGGACGTCATTTCAAGTCAATCAGAAGGCGTGATTATTCTTTCTTCAGAAATTTTGAATGCGTCATGATCCCACCGAGGCCTTTTTGGCTAAAATAGGTAATAATAAAATAATTCAATATGTTTTGATACTTGTCAATAAAAATTCAAACTGTTTACCTTGTTTTTTCATTCAATAATTATATAGTAGGTACATAGCATAATACTTAAATCACACTATATCAATTAAAAATATTATACTTAGCAATAAACGTTGAAATGAACAAAACCAGCAGGTAAATTAGATAGTTGAAGCCGCAGAAATGTTTTTTTTTATCGAAGCCGATTCAATTCGTATATTATAGTAACTTCAAACAATATTCGAATTCAATACAATTTGTTTCGACCTCCTTTAGTCCTTTCAGTCAACAACAAAAAGTTTTATTATTCAATCACTTTGGTGTTGGTCGTAAAAATGTATCAATAAAAATGACAACCACATAATATTCTTTGCAACTGTAGCGCCACAGAACAAGACATATTATGTGACATATAGCCCTATTTGCGATCACAGCGTTATCTATCGGGCGCCACACGAAACTCTAACCTCCGCCGAAATTGGAAGTTCAAAATGATCTGTCGAGCGTATGAAGCCTTCCCTCCATTTATTCTATGCTCCTAGCTTATAATACGGCTTGTAGCAGTTGAGAAGTCCGAACTTGAGCGCCAATTTCTGGTGTATGATGTTGCACACTTGGTTATGTCGGTGGAGGTAATCAGTGTTGGCCAGTTGTTCGCAGCCAGAAGTTACATGCTGAATTGTTTCAGATTTTTGATGGCACTTCCTACACATATCTGTTGGCAGTGTACGGTCCTTCATGATGTATTTCTTGTAGTTGTTGGTGGAGATGACTTGATCTTGTATAGCCATCATAAAACCTTCCGTCTCAGGAAAGAGTTCACCCTTCGACAACCATTTGTTGGATGATGAGTCAATATGTGGCTGATTTAACTCATGGTGATGCCGTCCATGGAGTTCTTTTCTTGACCATTGTTCTAGCTTGTCAGTTTCAGAAAGGGATGGCAGATCCAGCAATTCATCTGCAGTAGCCGGAGTTAAAGGTGTGAACTTCTTATCAACCAAAGTAACAACTCTGTGTAGATTGGAATTATTCGCCTTCTCAAAGAAGAATTCCCTGAGGTTTTTGATCTGGCGAGTGTGAAGGTTGACAATATCCGCAAGTCCTCGTCCTCCTTCTTTCCGTGGTAAAGTGGTTCTTAATACTGATGACCTTGGGTGATGACCTCTCTGTTTCGTCAGCATCGTTCTAGTTCGCCTTTGAATGTCCTCCAGATCTGTCTTGGTCCACTTGATAACTCCAAATGAATAAACCAGCACTGGGATTGCGTAGCTGTTGATGGCTTTGATGAGATTTCCAGAATTCAATAGTGACTTCATCACCGTTCTAAGTCGGCCAGTATACTCCTCCCGGATTTTTGCCTTCGACTGCTTTTGCTCCAAACATCTAGCCTGTTGGTATCCCAGATATTTATAAGTTTCCCCATCCCTCATGGCTTGAAGTATATCTCCATTCGGTAGTTGTGATTCACCGTCCACGACTTTTCCTCTATGGATGTTCAGGGTTCTACATTTTTCAATGCCGAATTCCATTCGAACATCACTTGAAAAAGAACTGACGGTTTTCAGGAGCTCATCCAATTGCTTTTTGTTTGCAGCATATAGTTTGATGTCGTCCATGTAGAGTAGGTGGGAAATAGTATGTTCTTCCCGCGCTGTCCTGATCTTAAATCCACATTTCGTACCGTGGAGCATAGATGATAAAGGGTTCATTGCCAAACAGAACCATAATGGGCTCAAGGAGTCTCCTTGAAAGATCCCACGACGTATGGGGATTTCTTCGAGCTTAATCGTCTTGTTGTTCATAGTGACTTGTATTGATGTTCGCCACTGAGACATTGTTGTCCTCAAAAATCCCACCAAAACAGGATTGATTCCATAAATGTGCAGCACCTCGATGAGCCACGAATGAGCGGTGCTGTCAAATGCCTTCTGATAGTTGAGGAAGGCTGAGTGCAAGTTCCGTCCTTTCTCATGGGCCTATTTCATGATCACTGAGTCGATGATGAGTTGTTCCTTGCACCCTTGGTGTTTTCTTCTGCATCCTTTCTGTTCTTCAGCCATAATGTTGTTTTGATCCAAATGTTGATATATTCGGTTGGATAAACATGAGGTGAGTATTTTATATGGTGTTGGAAGACAAGTGATAGGTCTGTACTGCGACGGGTCTTGTGTCCTATCGCTTTTTGGAAGCATATAGGTTACTCCTTCGGTTAAGAATGTAGGAGCTTCTTGAGGATGTTGAGGTATATGCGTAAACTGTCTCGCTATGGCTTCATGCAGATGGCCAAATTTCTTGTACCAGAAGTTATGGATATTGTCGACTCCTGGAACCTTCCAATTGCTTGCTTCCTTCAGTGCTGTCACCACTTCATCCACTGATATCTCTTCGAAGTTCATTTGTGGGATGTTCGTTCGATTTTTCTCCCTCCTGATCCAATCAGCATTCTCATTATGTTCCTTAGGCATCGACCACAGAGAAGCCCAATAATTTTTCAATGACTGGGCTTCTGGCATAGCTCTGGTAACTTTGTTTGAGCTTTTGGTGATGTGTTTGAAGAAGTTTGCCTCGTTGTTGTGGAACAATTGGTTATGTTGTTTTCGTTGAGTGCATTTCACATATCTGGATAGTCTTTTCGCCTTCGCTTGAAGTTTCTGTTTCAGGGTGTTCACATTGTAAAAAGCACCCTCTTCGTGATTGGACAGAAGAGCGGCTTTCCACCAATCAAGGGTGTTATCACTTAAAGAAAAATAAAAGATGTTAATTAAAATTTTGAAGTTCCTTCTTCCGACGGAAGAAAGTGTGGGATCGGCCCAACGCACTTGGGTCAGGTCTTGGTGTTTAAAATTATTTTCTAGGGAGAGGGATGGTAAATGAAACCTTTTAGATTAAATTTAAGACGTATATTAAATTCAAATCAAACCCAAACAAATTTACACTGGTTAGTTATATGTGAATTCCAAATCATATAAAAATGAATTCAAATTATCAACAAAAATGAAAAGGGTTTGTCAAAATGACCCCAGAAATAATGATCATGAACAATCTCGAAAGAATTTACAGTATAAGGTAAATTTTCTATACCCAAATGATATGACGGAAAATAATCCTTCTTAAACTTTAATTTTACAAGGAGAAACTCAACAATAGTTTCCTCGTGATCTTTCAAATGAACCTGAGTTTTCTCAACAGAAAACTCCACTTAAACCTTCGACTACTTAAGGGTGATTACAAAAATAATAATACGCTTTAAGAAGATACAAAAAATTATGAAACTATGACTTGTAGAAGATTTCAGGACTCTGGACTATAAATATAATTTGGGCGGGCATGCGGCTGTCTACTAATTCTCAAGATAAGCTAAGCATAAACAATTTATCTGACCTTTTTCCGGTACCAATAATCCCAAGAATGATGAACCTAGGAGGATGATTCTACGACGATGTTTCTTTCCTGAAACAGACAGATTAGGTGCGAACACGACACCCACACGTTTTAGCCAAATTGACTTTCACTCCCGAATATACCGACGATACGCGATCTAAATAATTCCAAATAATTTAGAAACTTTACTAACTTCGACTTAACACTTCTTATATATGTCCCAGCTTGAGACTGACTTATCAAAACTTTTAAAAGAAACCAAAAAAACCAACGAGTTATCCAATCGCCGTCTTCCGAATAACTAACTCCTTTTTCGTTCCAGACTTCCCCGACTGCCTTATTCTTCGTTTTCTTCCGAGACCAATTAAATTAAAGATTTTTCCTCCATCGATACTTCGAAACCAATCAAACCAAAACTTCTTCCATCTTTGTTTTTATGAACCAATCAAATTAAAGATTTTTTTCTGCTTCCCACCTTGGGAAATGCTACGTGACAATTCTCAACAATGCCTGCGTTGAATTTTATCTCTGTCATCGTGTGCAGTAATTGCAACTAAATTCGTGGGACAATTATAATTTATCATTTAGTTCTCTAAATAAACTTAAACTGAAAATCAACAATGTCGGTCGTTAACGTCTCGACAGAGATCCTGTGTGGGCTTGATAAACGATCCAATAATTTTTCTAACACAAGGCTATTAAGTTTCAGAAGTTTAAATCGATCAATTAAATTATTGCGCTTTCTCTCGGGAGATTTCCCGAATAAAATGAAGGGTGTTGAAAATACCGGTGAATTATTACGGAAAAGAAAATGTTCGAGTCCTAATTTTAAAAGGGATATTCATTTTATTACTTCCAAGTTATCTCTCCTATTACAAATATCCTCCCCTTTGAAAAAGTTTTGGCATCGGTTGCCATAACTTTTCCCTTACCCTTATTCCTCAATAGTCCAATAGTCCCTTGTCTTCCGTTAAAAACATTCTAACAGTTATAAAACTTAATTATATCGAACATAAAACTCATATCTCTCATGCATCATGCCTTAAATCTAAATATCATTCTCGCAAACTAATTAGTCTATAGTAAACAATATCCCTCAGGATCAATTAAACTTCAAGAAATAAAAAAAAATATGGTTCAATACAACAAAACATCACGTGCATAACTCAAATTCTTCGAAAGAAAATTTAAGAAAATCTGTCTGTCACTGCACTTCTCCTACATGGAGTTCATTATTGTCTATTTTTCGGATTTCAAATTTCACTCGCGGTCACAACAAAATCTCGTTATTCCGGTACTGGCTTCCTCCATATATTTCATTCCTTTGAGAT
Organism: Adalia bipunctata; assembly: GCA_910592335.1. Lineage (NCBI taxonomy): Eukaryota > Metazoa > Arthropoda > Insecta > Coleoptera > Coccinellidae > Adalia > Adalia bipunctata. The sequence continues at coordinate 54,721,450 of OU342948.1, forward strand.
TGGAACTGACCTTCACTTCGAGAATGACCTTTCATAGATGCTCGACGACCTAGTCTCTCGTGATTAGAGTACCTATCACACTTCAAGACCGATATCAATGTTTATTATGATACGCGAAACGTCGATTACGTCATACACATACCCGGTTCGTGACCTAAGCCATTTTCACTTCTCTCTTCTGTCCAATGTGGGCTATTCGAATTCAGAATAGGATATAGCCCGGATGGTCTCGCTGTTGTTGTAGTTACGTCTGCCTCGGTATCGGTATTTCTTGTCGTGTTTTCTTGTCGGTTTCTGTGTCGATTCATAATCCACATAGTTAAAGTATTCCATAAACAGGCCAACAAGGTTATCCCACATCCAAAAATCTCATATAGGTGTAGTCCATTCAATATAACTCCTATTCCATATTTTATTATTCGGAATATCGCATAGAAACCCATGAGTCCGCTCATAAACAGGCCTATGTCGGTGAACCATCCCCATAGTTGTCTAGTTGTCGTGCAGTGTTGTGTGCTAACTCTTTCATTTCTTCTGTGTTAAACATATCAATCGTTGAAAATCCTTGATCAGAGGTTTCCAATCCTGCTACTCGTCTAATAATAATATTTTCGACAGCTTTTCTTTCGGTGCCGAAATTCAAAATGCGTTGGCTTTATTTATTTCCTCTTGCGTGTAAATTCCGAGGGCGCCAATTGGTTGAATGGGTGTGAATTCTAATTTTTTCTCGGAGTTAGGTATTAACTCCATGGGAGCCTTCTTCATAGTGGGATATGGGCTTAGTCCCATCCATTGGTCCTCTATTTTATATAACTGTGGCATAAGGCCATTACAGTCCACCTCTTCGGCATAATTCTGAATGACTCTTGTGACTGGAGCCATAAACTTAGATTGATTGTTGATTAATATGGGTAATTCGTTATAGCATTTGTCGGTTCTCCGTACTTTCACGACAACGGGTACGCATCGCATGATATATAGGACTTCTCCTAATACTCGTCCTACGTACCCTCCACTATCTTTAACCAGCTGGCTTAAGGTGTTAGGTACTAGAGGTGCCATTAATAATCGATTCTTCAATATTTCACGATGCATTAAGCATCGTCTATGTATGGTGTCTGTGTATACCTGATCCAATTTTCTGGTGTAGGCTTGTTCCACATATAAAAATTTGCTATTGACGTATGCCATTAGATCTGCATTGTGTGGTAAGATATTCATTTTTGTAGTAATTCGGTCTTTTGGATTTTCCAGTAGTACCAAAATTCGAGGGTGCTCTGTTTGCCAAACTTCAACTTGGCACAAAAGGGCCTTCTTTATTAGGGTTACTGCAAAAACTTTAGTGCTATCCTCCACAACCAAAACTTGTTCGGTTGTAACTCGATTGGAAATTATGTCTGCCTGACCTTGATAAAGTAGACTAAGTGATTCTTCACATGAGGACAATGGTTCATTTTCCCACACTACTTCTCCTACGGTTGTATCGAAACAGTACCCTTTCAAGTAAGGGCATACCACACCCCCTTGAAGACTGATTTCATTTTCGTCGATCTTCACTCGAGTTTCATAATCGGAGACCCGGATTTTCACGGATGCTATAATAACAACATCTTGCCAGGTTCGGCCATTCTCTTGATAAGTGCTTCCCTTGCAGGTCCCGTCGTTGTCTAACGCTCCTACTATTGTGATTGATGCTGACGTGGTGCCATTCATCTGGATATTTCCTATTTCTTGATGATACATTTTAAGAGTTCTGTAGCGATGCACGGATCGACACTCTTCGACCCCTAAACGATAAATAAAGTTTGTTATTCCCCCTGCCACGATTGAACTGTGGCTATGCATTCCGCAATGCGTTATTACCCTGGTTATCTCGACACAGCAGGTCCACACGCGTTTCATTTTTACCTCATCTTTTTGCAGAACTTTTATCCCGACGGTTTCACTTCTGTAAGTGTTCTCGAGAGTGGGACACTCCGCGACGTCGCGAATAGACACCGCAGTCATTTCACTGTCTTTACTAGCACAATCGTACGCTATTAGCGCCTCGACGCTGATAATAAATAGGAGGAAGGTCATTCCTTCGGTTAGAGTCAGTACCCTTCTCATGCTGTTGACTAGTTGAAATCCTCTTGAGACCTAAATAAGGAACCATACAGTAATTCATACAATAACAATTTAAGACAAATATTACATTTTTCCACTATTGTTTATTATCATTAGAAAGATCCATTCACCCTTAAGCCATAACTTAACATACAACATAAATTCCTTATTTTCCCTTATTCGTCCTCCTATAATAAGTTACATGGTTTGTTCCTAATCATCCGAGGAAGAATACCACGAATTTAACTTTTCATACCTATTTGTCTTTTGTTGTGAAATGCAAACTGCAAATCTTTGTGATGAGTCTACGCCAACTGGTGAGTTGGGCTTGTCTCGGTGCTGGATGAAGATATAAAAAAAACGATTAATTGGGGCCTTACGAACTATGAGGTTTCCCTTTAAGAACTGGATGATAATAGGGATCGACGGTTACCGTCCACTAAGATAATCGAAACGTGACTTCGGCTATGCGATTATTTCAGGTGCTCATGTGGAATAGAATTATTTCGTACGAACATCCAACCAGATGGCAGATCGGACGATTGCAGATTGGAGTAACATTCTATCTCCGTCACTATGAATAGATAGAATCAGGGAGGAAACTGGAAACTATACTGACGAACCAAAGTAAAATCATCCCGGGGGTAGTGATTTAAAGGAGAGGTCTATTAAGACAAATGGACAAAGTAACAATCCAAAACAACCTATGGATCAGCGATGTCAAGGGAGATAAAATAAGAGACATACGAAAAAGTTCAGCTTTCCGGTGGGCACCAATTGTCCCACGAAAAACAAGGAAAATACGGTGAGAAGACAAGGCATATTCAACATGAATAATTTCACGGGTCAAAGACCACCTATGTACCTTATTGAGATAATACGTGAAAGACGTCGTCAGGAGCGTACTAACGAGAGAGCGAACCAAAAGAAAAGGAGCCAAAAACATATTTTGGCATCCAATTAGTGAAGAAGGAGGACAACAAAGGGGGAGGGGGTGACGTTCGTAACCCAGAACAGGGACCCTCTTCAGGTGACGGCTCTCCGGGTCGGTGAGCCCCTGGAATCTACGAAGTGGGCAGGAGATGATTCATCCCTCCTGGAAGGCTGTCGATGACTTGCCTTCTCGCTACCCGAATTCCCTTTATTGGGATTTACTTATTGAAGGAGGGAAAACCCCCTTTTACACGTAATTGGAGAGAACCAAGAAAATTAGGAATGAATTGTGGGAGCGATCATACGAGGACACCAGGCAGTTCACCTGATATTGATAGATCGTATTGCGTGATAATCTTGCAGTTATTGGAATGCAAAATGGCAATAACTCAGACTGCAAAGAAAAATTGTCAACAAATTGTTACAAGGGAAGGTAGGGCCATAGGTATATAAATGACCCTACAGAATCTGCGGACGGGCAGGAGTTGACTCATTTCTCCTGAGGGATCGTTCAAAGATTCACCCCCCGCTACCCAAGGTTCCCATATTCTTTAAGAAAATCCGTACCAATCTGGAGGGCGTCTCACCCTTACAGATCGTCGTAGCGGTATGGTTTCCACTACCGGTCTCTCTTCCTCCTCCTCACTACTTTCTTCCTCGCTTTCGTTATCGCTGGTTTCTTCTTCCTCAGTGTCTACTTCTAATTCCCGCCCTGGTACCGGGAATATCAAAGGTTGGAATGTATTTATTTCCTCCGAAGTCTCTTCCGATTCAGACACTATTTCCTTTTCACGTCTTGTATTCCCCCCTGGCCTCATTTGTCTGTCATTTACCGCATTCCTCGTGACACATCTTTTCAACCTATTGGCATGAACAATTTGTTCATCCTTCCCTTTATTTTTCCTTATTTTATATGTGACAGGACCAACCACCTCCAATATTTTATACGGCCCTATCCAAGATTTTGACAACTTCTTAGATAATCCCTGTTTGACACTCATTTCCTTCAAATATACTAACTCCCCTACAATAAAATCACTTTCAGCCGTTTTTCTATTATACCGTTTCACCCTATCTGTTTTTGCCCTTTCCGTGTTTTCGTATACCTTCGTGTATACCTTTCGTAACCGCTCAACTAATTCCGCGGCATAATTATCGTCGTAGTCATACCGTATTCTTCCTGACTCAATAAAGCCATCCATAGGCAACCTTTGCTCCCTTCCGTGCAGTAAAAAATAGGGGCTGTAACCCGTGGAAACATGTACATTTCCCCGATAAGCCATAAGATCTAGAGGGATCCAGTCATCCCAATCCTGTTGGTTCCTATTAATATAGTGTGACAACATGTCCTTTAACACACGATGCATCCTTTCAATTTGTCCATTTGATGTTGGTGCATAACTTGCAGTTTGGATCTTCTTGATACCCAAACTCGAGCAAACTTCCTTGAAAAGGGCCGATGTAAAGTTTGCCCCTCGGTCCGTGAGCAGCATCTTGGGTGCACCATGTCTTGCAACGATATGTTCGACAAACACCCTAGCTATCGTTTCGGCTTTTTGGTCGCAGATTGGGATAGCTTCCACATATTTTGTGAAGTAATCCTGAAACGTTAGGAGGTACCGATTTCCTCTCATAGTGGTTGTAAGGGGTCCTACAACATCCATAGATGTTAGTTCCCAAGGCTCCGTTGTTGTAGTAAATCTTTGAAGCGGAGCTTTCTTCAAATGAGGTGAGGTTTTCCTTTTATTACAGGCATCACAACTGTTGCAATAATTGATCACGTCGGATCGCATATTAGGCCAAAAGAACCGACGCCTCAAGCTAATCAGCGTTTTTTGTTGTCCTGAATGTCCCGCCATTGGGGAATCGTGAAAATCGTACAACACTTTCCCGACATAACTTCGAGGTATTACTAATTTATCCATTTCTTCGTCGCAAAAATATAACAACCCATCCTTCGACACATAATACGAATTTCCCTGAATTTCCGTTCCATCCTTCAACACTTCCAAAATTGACCGACAGTAGGGGTCATTTTCTTGGGCATCCCTTAAGGCGATCCTATCCCATTCAGGTTCTAAAAGGTCGGGTTCCTCCCTCCCATACTTCACCGTTGCTACCGGGACCGATGTTAACTCATAAATAGTGATATTAATATTAGAATCATGGAAAATGAACTTTATCATCTCCAAAACTCTATCCCATTCCAACTTATCTAGCCCGCACCCTATTTTAGGCATGGCTAATTTGGTGTCCTTATTCTTCTCGCAGGATACCCTCAAGCTTCTCAAAGCATTCCACATACTTCGATAAGATGGTTTATCATAATAATTCGCCTTAGTGATCAGATAATATATATTCCTTTCAGGTAGACACAATTCTGCTACCTCCCCTATAATTTTATTTTGTTGTTGTAATTTCTCCACCGATCCATAAATTTGTTTAAATTGCAACGCAATTCCTGCTCCCATGGCTAAATCCTGCGATACACAGTGGGCTAGTGCCCATGGTTCAGACGCCGAAAATATATTCCCCTTTTCTACGTTAAGTGCCATCATCTCAGGTATCTGATGATTTTTTCGATAATCTTGAAATTCTTCGAACTCTACATCAATGAAATGCTCGTCCCTATTGTACATCCGACTAAGGGCATCCGCATTCCCATGAAGTTTCCCTTTTCGGTGAATAACCGTAAAATCATAATCGGCTAGGGTCATAGCCCATCTGGCTAATCTGGACCCAGGGTCTTTTAAATTAAGCAGCCATTTAAGCGGTCTATGATCGGAAACAACTGTAAACTTCTTACCATATAAATAACACCTAAATGTTTGTACTCCGAAGACAACTCCTAAAAGTTCTTTCTCCGTAGTCGAATAGTTCAATTCCGCTTTCTTAAAGTTTCTACTCGCGTAAGCTATCGGGCGTTCGTATCCGTCCCTAACCTGACTCAACACGGCTCCTATCCCAAGTCCCGATGCGTCCGTAGCGACCACAAAAGGTTGCTTGAAGTCCGGATAAATAAGTACCATATCCGAAGTCAGGGTCTTTTTCAGCTGTGTTATTGCGCCGAGTACCTCTGACGTTATCTCAAATTTAACATCTTTCTTCGTTAAGTTGGTTAGCGGTGCTGTCAGTGCAGCGGCGTTCGGAATAAATCTTCGATACCAATTCACTATTCCCAAGAATGAACGCACACCTTTAATATTTTTAGGGATGGGAAAATTTTGAATACTTTCTATTTTTTCCGGGTCCGGGAAAACTCCCTGTTGAGTAATCATATGTCCTAAGTATTTTACTTTTGTAAGTAGAAAGCTACACTTTTTGGGCTTCAACTTTACGTTAACTTTCCGTAATCGTTCAAACACTTGTCGTAATTTCTCGATGTGGTCTTTCTTTCCTTCTGAATTAAAAATGATAATGTCGTCTAAATATACCATACATAAATCTCCAGTTAGTCCGGCTAACGTGAGATTCATGAATCGTTGAAACGTTGAAGGTGCATTCTTGAGGCCGAAAGGCATTTTCAGGTATTCATAATGCCCCTGAAAGGTACTAAACCCTGTTAAAGGTACGTCCTTGTCTTCCATGTCAATCTGATGATAGGCTTCGGCCACATCAATTACCGAAAATAAAACTTCTTTTCCAGTACTGTAACCCTGAATCAAGTCTGATATATTGGGGAGGGGGTAATATTCCGTTTTTGTCACATTATTCAGACCTCGATAGTCGATGCACATCGTTACTTTCTCCTCGCCATTAGGTCGTCTCTTTGTTACAAGGACAACCGGCGCAGACCAAGGGCTAAACGACGGACGAATGAGGCCCGCGCTCATGAGCCGGTCGATTTCTTTTTGTAACACTTCCCGTTGATGATATGGAATCCGATATGGTGCCTTACAAATCGGCTGTGTTCCTGGTTCTAACGTAATACCGTGCTTTACCATTGTTGTGCTGGTCAGTGGCGTATCATCCTCTATAAATAAGTCGTTGTATTCCTGAATGAGTTTTTTCAGGATATCCCGCGTGATATCATCCAAATGATCGAAACAAAATCCGGTAGTACCCCAGTCTTTGTTTTCGAACGATATTTTCTCGATCCTAAGTGTATCTTGTTTTTCTTTCTCCACCTCGCAAGTCACCGCCTTCGCGAGTTTCTGTCTCTTCTGCAATTTAACTTCCCTATTGGATACATTTATTATCTTAATCCAGAGCCGTTCCCTATTTTTCGTGAGACAGTTTGCGACATATACTTGAGCGATACCCAACTCCATGGGTTCGCAGACTATGTCCGTCCCCTTTATTTCCTTCCTCAATTTGGCCTCTACCACCATTTCCGAACGTGCGGGGATAGTAACCCCCGACGTCAGCAAAACTTCGGTTTCCCAGTTACCATCTTCCTCTATGGTTAACTCCCTCCTAGCGTATTCCTTAGTTCCTAATTCATCGGTGCAGTCTCCGCCCTTCTTCCTGTTCCCATCGGTGCCCAGAGTCGAAAGTAAATTTCGATCCCAACGAAGCTCCCCTTCGTTATTCTCCTTCGTCCTGGTGACGTCACCATTCCATTCCCTTATGGTGTCACCCTTCGACAGCCCATTGCTGTCGGCTCCCTCTGCACCCTCCGTTTGGGTGCTAACACTGGTATTCCTTCTTCCAGTCCTAATGAAATCCCTAACTTCATAGGGACCTTCGGTCTGAGTACCGAACTCCCTAAATGCTTTGTCAAACTTGACCTTTTCTACTTTTTCCTTAATTGAAAGAAATAAGACACAAATCATTTCCCACTGTAAACAATGAAAAATGAAATGTGAATACGAACTAGGTCTCCGATACTGTTCACCCCATCAGACCGAATGATCCAACGTCAACTGAGAATCGCACCGACTGCAGTTTCGTCCTATTTAGGACTCATCAGGGTGGAATATCCCAAAGTCGACGCTGGATGGAAAGTCAAGATATGGATATCGGTCGTGCATTATGTCGGATGACTATTAATGAGCGACATCTATCCACCTTCAGAAAAGACCCCCCCTCGGTGATTGAATGAACAATAAAGGAAACTTTCTTGCAAATTGCAACTCCAGATTGTGAATTTCAACGTTAAAAACGCCATCAATTCACCTGGGAAGCGCGGAGACGTTCGCAGTTTGTAGGTTTTTTCAAAACCCAAAAAAGTATAAATATGATAAAAAATCATTTGAGCGGTAAGGCGCTACCTATTCAATTGAAAGAAATAAGACACAAATCATTTCCCACTGTAAACAATGTAAACTGTAAACCACATGTTTACAGTGGGAAATGATTTGTGTCTTATTTCTTTCAATTGAATAGGTAGCGCCTTACCGCTCAAATGATTTTTTATCATATTTTCCTTAATGTCCTCCCGGACTTTCCTTTGCACGTAAAAACGTTCCTTTTTCCCACTGTCCTCATGACAGTCTTCCCTGGGGAAGTGGCCTCCTAGAGCCTGCCTTCCCCATTGTACCATCCCGGTAATCTCCTCCACTTCTTCATCTTCCATACAGGTGTGTTCCTCTATATCCTCCTTCCTCAACAATTCAAATTTCCTCCCCCACATCCAGACTGATGGGTTTTCTTCATAGCTGATGTGGGCCTGATTGGCCTTAAGGAAATCCCTTCCCAGGATGACTTGGACGTTCCCTAACGTCGAATCATCACATATAACTGCCGTCCAATTCGCTCCCAATCGCTCTCCTTCTGGTCCTATAAATAAATTTGCCGTACCCCAAGTGCTTAAGTTATGTCCTGACACGCTGGTCAATTTTAATCCTATATCGTCGCCGTTCACCTGATTCTCCGGAATCAGTCCCCTTTTTACGAGAGTCACCGCTGCCCCTGTATCCACCAAACAAAAACTCGACCTTCCATTGATATTCAATCGTAAAATGTGTGCCGCGTCATATGATCCTACGGAATTCACTTCCGGGATCATCATGACCGAACGCTGTCTAGAATTCCCCTCCTGTACTTTGTTTGTTGGTGACTCTCGCTTACTCTGTCTTTCTAGCAGTCTCCGGCCTTCGCCCCGACAGCTGGACTCAGGCCCGCGAAGTTTAAATTCTCCGTTCGGAAGTTATTCGTTGGTCGTGGTTGTTTTGGAATTGCGCCAGTGGACGGCGCATTCGACGAGGCACCGAGGTACTCCCTATTACTGGAATACCTCGGACTCCTATTATCACCTGGACGTTGACCCCAGGATGCGTTCGCCTCCTCTCTTCTCCACGGCCCATTCTGAGGACGGGGGTTTGGCCCCTGTCCTCGAGCCACATTTTTCCTAGGACATTCCCTCGCCCAATGTCCCTGTTGACCGCAGCTATGACACGCGCCTCGTGTCATTGATCCACTTTGCCTATTGTTCCGGCAATCCCTCGCGACATGGCCTATTCGACCACAAGAGTGACATGTCCTTACATTACTCCTTTCTCTATTCCCTCGGTTCTGCCTTATACTCCTGCACTCCTTCGCGATATGACCTTTCTTTTCGCAAAATTGACACACTTTTTCGGTGTCAACCGTCGATACCCTCATATTTACCAACCTCCCTTGCGACATCCTACTAGTGATCTCCTGCAACCTAACAAGTTCCTCCGCTTTTTCTAAATCCAGGTTCTCCTCTTTCAACAACAAAATTCCTGTTTCCTTCATTACGTCCTTCCTTAATCCTATCTTAAATTGATTCAGCATTAATTCCCGGTTTTTCTTCCTTATTCCAGGTTCCTCATCGATTAATGCCCCGGCCAGATCCTCGCTCAGTAAACTTGCTCCTACCGTGCGTAATCTAGTGCAGAACGAGGACACATCCTCGTCCTGACGCTGATAGCATCGGCTCAAATTCCATTGGTTTTCTCCCGGCAACCTAACCGTCGTAAATTTCTTAACTAGCCTCTGTTTTAAGTCCTTATAACTCAAGATGTCCAAGGTGACATCGGACTTGAAAAAATTATAAGCCTCACCCACAAGCTTAAGTTTAAGAAGAGTAAGGGTATTTTTTTCAGTCCATCCGTCCAATTTTGACCGCAACTCTAATTTTTCAAAGTATCTCGTTGCGTCTTTCCCGGAAAAACTCTCCAAGGTAGTCGAGAGCATACCTAGTGAATACATAGGTGTTATTTGACCCGCAGGGTCATTTGTGTTAGATGCACCAGCTGGTTGAGCCATTTTTCAAAAAATTTAACCAAAACCCAATTAACTTAACCAAAATATGATTTTTTAATGTATTCAATAAATTATTTACTTTCCAAATCAATGAATAATTCCAGATTTTCAACTTTAAATTTCAACAGGACTGAAATACTCTCAAAATTACGACTTTAAATTTCTCAAATAATAAAAAAAAATTGCAAAATGATACCCTAACAATTCCGATTCATACAGTCTTACTCGAAACACCCAAAATAAAACAAATCACCTAAAAACGACTTCAAAATAATTCTATTTAACTTTTCTGGAACTCAAAAGGTCACGATCAGCGGCTCTTTTACTAAAATCTTAACCAAATTTAAACTTTTCCCGATTCTTGAACCTTCAAAATAAACCCAACTTGAAAAAAAAATTAAGAATTTTCCTTCTATCAAAATGTTTCCCAAAATTTCAAAGTCGACTTAGAGCAAGGAAAGCCAAGTTCACTTATTCTCCAAGTCAAACTCAAAACAAAACCGAATGATATTATTTTATGAAAGCAGACTTTTCGATCGTCAAACGAAATAGCGAATAATCGGAACAGTGGATAGAATAACCAAAAATTTTCACGCAATACGCCCTGAAAGAAAATCAATCAAAAATTTCACTGAAAGCAATCAATTAAAGCAAAAGTTCAAAAAAAATAATTCATAACCCTCCTGAAACAGAAAACTTTATCATACACATTCAACAATCAGAAAATTCAACGTCCTGAAAAAGAAAAGCAATGTCCTGAAAGAAAAACAATGTCCTGGAAGAAAAATAAATGTCCTGTAAGAAAACCTTCTTTCCCTATAAAGCCGCAATGAACCTAAAACTTCCTTAAAGTCTTAAAACCTCGATATCAACTTGGCTCTATCAAAAATCCTTCACATAAAATGATAGAACATCACAGAAATATGAACTGTTCTATAATAATTTCAAAAGAAGAGAAAACTTGAATTTATTCAAAGAAAATCCAACTGTATTTACTCAATTCTTCAATATCTCAAAAACAAAAATCTTTAGATCAGTAATTTTACTTTACTTTAATTCAAACCTGAACTCTGTTCCTACTAATCGCAATTTTTAAAACATAAACTCGAATTCATAGGCATAAGTATACATTCAAAAGAAAATAATCCAATTCAAATTAAAATCAATAGGTACCTGAAAACCTTCATCCAGAAATCTTCCAACAAGTCAATACACACTGCTTCGATCACCCATAAAAACAACAGGATAAAATTTCCTTATACCTCAAAATTTCTCTAAATTTCTCAAAAATCTCTCCAAAAAAAACCTCCCTTGGAAAATTTAACACATTTAACTCTAGTAAGCTTTATATTCACACTGATGCAACATACAGAAAACAAAAAAAAACTTTATCTGCCGGAAAATTCAACGTATTATAAAAGAAAAACTCTCCCCCGGAAAAATTAAACACAATCCCACCGCTGTCACCAAATGTAAAAAGCACCCTCTTCGTGATTGGACAGAAGAGCGGCTTTCCACCAATCAAGGGTGTTATTACTTAAAGAAAAATAAAAGATGTTAATTAAAATTTTGAAGTTCCTTCTTCCGACGGAAGTAAGTGTGGGATCGGCCCAACGCACTTGGGTCAAGTCTTGGTGTTTAAAATTATTTTCTAGGGAGAGGGATGGTAAATGAAACCTTTTAGATTAAATTTAAGACGTATATTAAATTCAAATCAAACCCAAACAAATTTACACTGGTTAGTTATATGTGAATTCCAAATCATATAAAAATGAATTCAAATTATCAACAAAAATGAAAAGGGTTTGTCAAAATGACCCCAGAAATAATGATCATGAACAATCTCGAAAGAATTTACAGTATAAGGTAAATTTTCTATACCCAAATGATATGACGGAAAATAATCCTTCTTAAACTTTAATTTTACAAGGAGAAACTCAACAATAGTTTCCTCGTGATCTTTCAAATGAACCTGAGTTTTCTCAACAGAAAACTCCACTTAAACCTTCGACTACTTAAGGGTGATTACAAAAATAATAATACGCTTTAAGAAGATACAAAAAATTATGAAACTATGACTTGTAGAAGATTTCAGGACTCTGGACTATAAATATAATTTGGGCGGGCATGCGGCTGTCTACTAATTCTCAAGATAAGCTAAGCATAAACAATTTATCTGACCTTTTTCCGGTACCAATAATCCCAAGAATGATGAACCTAGGAGGATGATTCTACGACGATGTTTCTTTCCTGAAACAGACAGATTAGGTGCGAACACGACACCCACACGTTTTAGCCAAATTGACTTTCACTCCCGAATATACCGACGATACGCGATCTAAATAATTCCAAATAATTTAGAAACTTTACTAACTTCGACTTAACACTTCTTATATATGTCCCAGCTTGAGACTGACTTATCAAAACTTTTAAAAGAAACCAAAAAAACCAACGAGTTATCCAATCGCCGTCTTCCGAATAACTAACTCCTTTTTCGTTCCAGACTTCCCCGACTGCCTTATTCTTCGTTTTCTTCCGAGACCAATTAAATTAAAGATTTTTCCTCCATCGATACTTCGAAACCAATCAAACCAAAACTTCTTCCATCTTTGTTTTTATGAACCAATCAAATTAAAGATTTTTTTCTGCTTCCCACCTTGGGAAATGCTACGTGACAATTCTCAACAATGCCTGCGTTGAATTTTATCTCTGTCATCGTGTGCAGTAATTGCAACCAAATTCGTGGGACAATTATAATTTATCATTTATTTCTCTAAATAAACTTAAACTGAAAATCAACAATTTCGGTCGTTAACGTCTCGACAGAGATCCTGTGTGGGCTTGATAAACGATCCAATAATTTTTCTAACACAAGGCTATTAAGTTTCAGAAGTTTAAATCGATCAATTAAATTATTGCGCTTTCTCTCGGGAGATTTCCCGAATAAAATGAAGGGTGTTGAAAATACCGGTGAATTATTACGGAAAAGAAAATGTTCGAGTCCTAATTTTAAAAGGGATATTCATTTTATTACTTCCAAGTTATCTCTCCTATTACAACATATATGATGATGTGATGTTGGCTTTCCGATTTGTTCATGGTGTTACCAATCTTCTTCAGAATTTTTCTAACAAACGATTTCAGGCGTCGTGACGGGGATTCATTCCGCAGGAACTCGGTAAGACGGCCTATTTCCGTTCTGATTTTGTCGATGTCTTTCTCCAATCGGATTTGCCATGGTGGTTTCTTTATGGTTCTTTCCCGTGTGTGAAATTCGGGGGAGTGGACTTGTTGTTTGTGTAGTCGAAGGGTTGCTACTGCCCCACAATACACGAGAGTGTGTATTCCTTCCAGGCTGTTGAAGTCCTCAAGATGGTCATCGAAAGCTGCATTTACACTGGCCAGAATAATATTGGTGCTCTTGTTAGTTTTTAATTTAGGCAGCTTCGGGCGTTTTGTTGGATTGGCTCCCTGGAACTCAACAATGGCCATGTTGAGCAGTATTATTATTATTATTATTATTATTCAACCCTATGGATGATTGAGGGTTTTTAAGAGCTGTTGTTAGGAACTTGTTTATATCAGAGAGTTCATAACTTCCTATTGGTATCGTTAAAACTTTTCCATTTTCAAAATGAAACTTGTTGTTTGTTTCATCAAAATTAGGTATAGTATTATTCACTGCAAGATTTGTTAAACCTATTTAAAAAAAACATTTTCACTTAAAACAATCGGCGGATTGAAATCTACTGAGAGATCATTTGTTTCTTGACCAGAAAAAAAAAGTAATAAGACATGTTGTTACTGTAATGGTTCAAATAAAACTAAAAAAAAATCCTCTCACATCCTCTTCATCATCAACATCATCTTCATTATTATAACGATGAATCAGAATATAGAAGCCAAAATGCTTTCAATTGATTTGATTCCTAAAGTGTTTTCCATAGAAGAAAAAAAACAATAGGATTCTTAATCATACACATGTGCATCTGTATACCGCTTCAACAAAAATTGATTGCATTAAAAGTTAATCTATACAACATTGTAAAACCTTGACGATGAGGAATCCTAATTATTAAAGAAGCATAGGTAAAAGAAAAAGAAATAATTGAATATTCAATTTATTCAGTTTTCAACATTAAAAATTCAATACATAAATGACCACAGTTGTAGGTGTTGTTGAATGTTTGATAACGATGATGATTGTACAATATTCTACATGTTCCATTTGAATGAAAATATTTTATTGCTTCTTTGGGTGGTTGTAGATTTCCATAACTATCAAAATAATGAACTTTCCCACCATCCTTTCTGTATGCAGTCCAATGTGATCCTGGTTCATGTTTTCCATTTAAATTGATGACTCCCAATTCATTCTTTTTAATTTTTCGAGGAAGGGCATCTCGCGAAAACACTCCTCGAAAATCTTTAACATTCTGCTCTCTCATAACCGTTTCAATATCAATGTTGCTCAATGGTCTATTAGGAAGTTTTAAAGGTTGCTTCGTTTGTCTAAAAAAAGACCCATTCCATTTTTATAAGGTTGAAGGTATAATCCTCTTCCTATTGCGATAGCTTCCATCGTTTTATTGTGTCGTTGTGATTCAACAAGTTCTCTATTAGCAGCTTTTGCAGAATTTACAGCTTTTAAGATATTTGCTGTTCCACCACCTGGAGCTCCCAGAGCACTCAATCCAGCGAATATAGGAATGAGTGGCAAGACACTTCCAGTTTTAGGAATTTTCACTATTCGTGTAGGATGTTTGATTTTATTTTTATGTCTATAGGCTGTTTTCAATGCTGCTAATATACCACCATATAATGATTTAGGTTTGATTCGTTTCAAATCGTCATGAATTTTTTTTTATACTTTGAAAACTAAGTTTTTTTTTTATTTAGTTCTATTCGTCTTCTTACCAGGGCCGGCGCTAGTAAGTTTGGCGCCTGAAGCAAGGAATTTTCGGGCGCCCCTAGCCTTACCTTAGATTATATATCCCTGAAGGGATATATAATCTAAGGGCCCTACCATCAGAAGCATCGACAAGTCAGCTGGCGAAAAATGCCGCCCCCAGAAAGCTGGCGCCCTGAAACATTTGCTTCAATGTTTCACCCCTAGCGCCGGCCCTGCTTCTTACCACCACCTCTACCGTCCAATTTAGAAGGTTTCACTTTCATATTGATCTTTTCTGTGCTATGTAGAACTAATGACGATAATGTCTCTTTCCTCTTCACAGAGTGAAATTCACTGAGGAGAACACTCAAAAGTATTCTCTTTAATTCAATTTAATTTTGTTTGGTGGGTTCAAATTCATCACCAATGGTAGTATCATTGAATAACTTACAGGAGCTCTCTTGGAGAGAAGAAATGGACTAGCGTACCAGTTCTTGCCGCCACGAGAATTAAAGAAATAAAAATAAATTGATGTTTGAATAGCAATAAATACCACGAAGTAAATACTGAATGAATGGTACTTACGGCTTGTCTTCCTTGAAGAATTGGGTCTGGCTGGTTTTCTGTTGCTGCTTGCAGTCTGTGTCTTTCACGCAATGAAGTCACTGTGTTTTTCACTAGAGTTTATGTAAAAATGTTCTGGCAGGCACGTACTAATTCGCGTTCAGGCGAACCACTGCTTCTAGCGTAAGAAGATCAAGAATTTAAGTTTGAGGCGCTGTAAGGCTAGTTACTTGGCCGAATTATGAAACAAAAGTGCAAGTGCGTTCGAAGAGGGTAGTTTCTCGGGTTTTTGGGTCTCTTGCGGCCATAGACACGAGGAGAGAGGGGATATCCACAGAATTCTCGTGCCTGTTTCAACAACAGTATGACTTTGTGGTATGGTAAATGAAGAAAAATATGAATTTTGAACAATCATAAACATCAAAGTCATTAACATTCATGTTATTTCCAATCAAAATATTTTCAATTGGTTTCAAAGAGGATGAGGTTTTCTTCTTTTCAGTGATTATTCTTTTCTTCCTACTTACAATTGGATTTTTATCTGATTCAAATTCTATGATTCTCTGTAAAGTATTCTGTAGTGTAGCCTTAATTCTTTCCAAATATTCTTTACATTGACACAATAATTTCTTACATCCGATTCGTTGTGATGGGGATCGTTGTCGTGTTCGTGATAAACCCATTCCCAGCTTCACTTTTGCTTTCATAGCTCCTGCAACACCTTAAGATGCAATTTTAACATTGGAAATGTTTATGTTCGTATATTGCAGGTAAATTACGAGTCTTTGTTCAAGGTCAAAAGACAAAAGTGTCGCCAGTAGACCAAAAAAGCATTCGAAAGTTATCGCGTGATTCATTAACGTAGGTGTGTTGGGCCAGCATATGCCAGCATACGAGAATCGACGAACTGCGCCGAGGTGGGACTCAGGTGGGAGGTCCGCCAAATTCGCCGCAACGTTGCCGGATTGGGCACTTAGTCCGGTATTTGAAGGATAGATCATTGTTTTATTTCCTTCATTAGCACTTCGAGTGTTTATATTGTTGTTTAATCAAGTGAGATCTGGGCCGCGGTGAGCGGCCCGTCAAATTCGTCGCAGGTAATTATTCCGGTATTTGAAGGATAGATCATTGTTTTATTTCCTTCATTAGAACTTCGAGTGTTTATATTGTTGTTTAATCAAGTGAGATCTGTGGTGGGATTCTGTATCGTCAAAGCGTATCGATCACGTAACGAAACGATCGTTTTCCTGTTTTCCAGGTATCGGTATTCTATAAAGACATTCGGGAACCGTCGTAGTGGCCGAAGGGCATTCGGATCTTCTGACGATAACGTAGCGTTTTAGGTGTAGCTTGCGTTACGAATCTCTTGACGACAATTCCGATTGGTTGAATTTGTCAACGTGACAGCAGAAGAGTGTCAGATTTTGATTTTAAATTGTTGTTTACGTTCGTTATGACAAACTTTCTCGTTCAGGTAAGGAAGATGAAAAGGATTAAGGAAGGAGAACCTCTTTCACGCTTCAATTCCACTAATTGGAAAAATTTTATGATCTTTTCCATTTCGGGAAACAACAAACAACCCTCATTTCTTTCCCAAAGTTCTTTGCGAGTGGTTCTAAATGTTTAGTTGGGTGCTATCCGTGCTATACTGAATAACATATAGAGTAAATAGAAAACATGAATTTACGTTCGAAACTAGTTAGAATAGAACATTTTCTGTTCAACATAATTTTTTTCTTTCTTTTAGAATAGAATTTGAAAGTTGCAAGAGGACCAATCCACTGTTCAGGCGGCTTAAGAAAATTAGTACATATTTATTTTATACTGTACTAAACTGGTATAATAATAATATATACAGGGTGTTTGGAGGGTGAGTAGCCATAGGTAAATGGTGGATAGGTGATGCTCTTGGCTACTTGTTGCACCTAATAAAATAACATTTTGCCCAAAGTTCAAAGTGTTATAATTTTTTTGCCATTTTTCTCATTAAAATCTTGGATTTTTTCAAATTTAAGGCTCGGAGGTGCCTATAAAATGATTTATTTTTTAACATTGGAAATGTTTATGTTCGTATATTACAGGCAAGTTTCGAGTTTTCGTTCAAGGTCAAAAGACAAAGGTGTCGCTAGTAGACCAAAAAAGCATTCGAAAGTTATCGCGTGATATAGGTGACATAGGGTGTATTGGGCCAGCATACGAGAAGCGAGCATACATTAATTCTCACGAATGCTTAACCAATCAGATTCACTCGATCCGAGTGCTTCCGAATGCACCCGCGTGGAAGATCGTGAGAAGAAGCCGTTGCCCGTTATTCAGATCGCGCGTTTTGTCTTTTGTCGTTCTTCATAAACGAATCTGATAGTGAAATATGTAGTTGAAAACGGTTGAAACTTCAAACAGTTTGATTTTTATTGAATAGAATATCTAGCAAAATCTATTACAATTTCTCATTATGGACGTTTCAAATAAATGCTCGACTTTATTGCAGAGTTAATCCACTTATTTGCATTTGCGGCATATGTGGAAAAGAGTTTACCAGCGTATCTGTTAGAAACAGGCATCTCCGGACAATCCATAATGATGATTCCGCTAAAGTGGTGAAGAAGCAATATATTTTGTGTTCTCTTTGTTCTACTGATGAAAACCAGGAAACGTTTTCTACATATGATCATTTGAGAATAATTCATGGTGTTCTGTATGATTGATATTTCTTACATTTCCCCCATCCACGAAAACTATGATACAACACACAGTTATATTGCCATATTTCAAAATACATATGCTAAATTACCAACTTAAATTCTCACTTTTGAGGTTTTTGTAAGCGCATATGTGCTTTTTTTACAAGCTTTTATTTAGTTTCATAGTTTCACCTGTCCCAGTGTCTGTCTGTCTGTAATCAAATCTTGCAAGTTAAATATGACACACTTCTAATCGTCCGATTGATTTGAAATTTGGCCGGTGTACATAATTCTGGTGACAATGCATCATGAAATATTTTTTATAGAAAAAAACAAAATGGCTGCTCCAAAATGGCGGATGAGTTTCGTAATTATCATCCGATTTCATTCAAAATTAGTATCTAGGGGTTTTTGGGTTCGACAATGATGATTCTTCTGTCAAAATTGAAAAATTCAAGATGGCGGCTAGAATAGGGCGGACGAGTTTCGTAATTATGATCCGATTCTATTCAAAATTGGTATCTAGGGGTGTTCTGGGTCCGAAATTACGATTCTTCAAAATTGAGGAATTCAAGATGGCGGCTTCAAAATGGCGGATGAGGGTTGTTTTAAAAAATGATTTTTTCATTATAGCTTGTTCTAAATGCAAGGGCGGATATAGCTTTTTTTCATGGGGGGGGGGGTAATAACGATTGAAAATCAGGTTCACAATTTATGAAATTTTTTTATGTGCACCACATTGCGTAACTTCTTCTAAGGACTTTGATACTCATGGGGGGGTAATTACCATAATATAAATCAAACTGTTCGAAGTTCCAAGTTCCAACCGTTCTCAACTGTTTCACTATCAGATTCGTTTATGAAGAACGACAAAAGACAAAACGCGCGATCTGAATAACGAGCAACGGCTTCTTCTCACGATCGTCCTCTCGGGTGCATTCGGAAGCACTCGGAATCGAGTGAATCTGATTGGTTAGGAATTCGTGAGACTGAGAATTAATGTATGCTCGAGAATCGGCGACGGCGACCAGTGAGCCGCGGTGGGAGGTACGTCAAATTCGCCGCAACGTTGCCAGATTAGGCAATTATTCCTGTATTTGAAGGATAGATCATTATTTTATTTCCTTCATTAGCACTTCGAATGTTTATATTGTTGTTTCATCAAGTGAGATCTGGGCCGCGGTGAGTGGTCCGTCAAATTCGCTGCAACGTTGCCATATTGGGCAAATATTTCGGTATTTGAAGAATAGGTCAATAGTTGATCCGAGTACATATAAGATTCATGAATTTTAGTAGGAACATAATCCTTCTATCTGATGCCAATTTCATGAATACCCAGATTTGCTAAAATCAAAATTCACTTCGAAAATATTGGACGGAGTGGAATTCTGCGCATTGATATTCTGCAACTCAGTTCAGTTATTTCAAAATTTAGATACAGCCACAGAAATATAATAAACATTTAAATAAATAAATATTTTATTATATTTCTGTGGATACAGCGCACCATCTCGTATTTGCCTTGCCAACATCCTCCCGTAATTTAAAGATATTCGTGTTTTTATTTTAAACCAGGGAGCCGATTGTTCGTTTCACGACGCTCTGATCTAATTTTCGAGAGAAATTGGAATCGTGGAAAGTACTTCTATTATTAATTTCTAATGAATCTATTGCATGACTATTTTCCTTCATATGTGTAGATTATTTAATGCAAAAGAACAATTACATAATTGTATTTCGTCATCTACTGTCAGTGATTAGTTAGGTTAGGTGACTCACACTGGGAGAATAACGCGCAGCTGTAGCGGGGTAATTCTTCAATAATATTTTTTGTACCTATTCATGGAAATTTGTTTAATTCACATTGTACTTGGTTATGGTACCCCGTTTTTTTTAACCTCAGCTAGGACCTTTTTGTTTCACTATGTATTGTATTATTTTAGCTCTCTAATTCAAAAGAATATATATATATTACCTAAATAATGAAATATTTTTTCGAGTTTTTCAGCTGTTCAATATTATGCGCATAATTATACCATCGCATGCGCGGTATTACCCAGTACGTGGGGGAAGACCGCGAAAAGACAGTTTTCAGAATTATTTTTTTTCCTCAATTGGTATAGGTAGTTGAACCTTTTCCTTGTGATGAAAAAGTTCCAAATGGGTTCATGATTCAGCAGTTAAATTATGAAAGTTTGTGTGTACATAGGAAGGTTTTTGTGAGCATTTTCCCTAAGGTGCGTGGAATTCCCCCGTCCTCCCCTACATATAAGATTCATGAATTTTAGTACAAACATAATCCCTCTATCTCAAGCCAATTCCGAGAATACTCAGATTTGGTAATATAAAAATTCTCTTCGAAAATATTGGACGGGGTGGACTCAGCTTCTTCTGATGATGTTTACTCCGAGAAGAGAAGGTTCATATAAGATTCCTGAATTTTAGTGAGAACAGAGAATCTTTCTATCTCAAACCAATTTCATGAAAACCCAGATTTGGTAAAATAAAAATTCGCTTAGAAAATATTGGACAGGAATGACAGGATGGACCCAGCTTCATCCAATTATTTACATCTTTATTTTTTATTATTATATCTTAAAAATACTTACTTTAGAAAGAACATTTTTGTTTTGAAATACGGTGACAAGTTTCCTCTCACATGTTTATGTTAGGAATTGGAAATGTTGATTGTTTCTTGCATTTATTATTGCTGATTATTATTATTGAGAATACTTTTTTATTTTAAGTTCAAATGCAAATAAATGTTGGTAATATTCACATGTGGTGTTATCATTTCCAATGTCTCTGATGGTTGCAAGGATTGCGAAATCTGTAAATTTTTTCACCAACACTAGAATTTCTAGAATGAAACCGATCAAGAGCTCTTTTCGCTAAAATCTTATCTGCTCTATGTCGTGCTTCCAAGTCTTCTGAATTGAAATATGCAATATCATGATCTCTACATGCTTCATCCAAATCATTTATACCCTTTTCCCCTCTATGTAAGCGTTCTTCTACTTTTGTATTAGGACCACAAAACTGATATCCTGGAAGATGTAACTGATATGGAATAGCAAATAGAGTTTTATCCAAGAAACCCCCACCACAAGTTGAATTTTTTTTCCATACTAATGTTTTGTTGTTGTTATTTCATGAACAATATCATACTGACTGATTCAAATTGTCATGTATTGGTTCTTTAAAAAACATTTACTATGTTATTTCGTTTTACGCGCGCGTGTTTGTGTTCTAATATTAAAAAATTTACTATAAAAATTGTTGAACAGAAAACGTCTCTTGAAATAAAAAATAACGATTTGGTTCCATCGCAAACCATAAGACATAGTGTTTTGTTTCCTACAACGTTACGGTGTTTAGTGATTGGCCCATCAAATTGTGGAAAAACGAACCTTATAATTATTCTCATTGAACATCCTAATGGGTTGAAATTTAAAAATATCTATATTTATTCGAAAAGCTTATATCAACCTAAATACGTGTATCTGAAGAATCTTTTGGAGCCAATCAATGAAATTGGATACTTTGATCGCAGTAACGGAGAAGAACTTATGAAACCTTCAGAGGCTCTTCCATTTTCCATTTTCATTTTCGATGATGTTGCTTCAGAAAAGCAGAATATTATAAGGGATTATTTCAGTATTGGAAGACACAATCAAATCGATTGCTTCTTTCTAGTGCAAAGTTATGCTCGAATATTCAAACATCTTTTAAGAGATAACGCTAATGCTCTTGCTGTATTCAAACAAGATGATCTTAATCTACGTCACATCTATAACGATCATGTTAATGCTGACATGACTTTCGAACAGTTCAAAAAAATTTGTTCTGTATGCTGGAAACATCCTTTTGGATTTTTGTTTATCTTGAAAGACTGTGATATTGATAAAGGCCGTTATAGAGTGGGTTTTGATCATTTCATTCATTTGGAACAGCTATATAAATGGAACATCTCGATCAGCATCTGATCAAAAGCTGTTCATACCTGTTTAATACCTGTTCAGTACCTGTTTAATACCTGTTCAGTACCTGTTCAATACCTGTTCAGTACCTGTTAAATACCTGTTGTTGTTGATGAGCTGATTGAAAAACCATTTCGAAATGGAGAGTTTGACAGAGAGAGGTAGAAGGATCGATGTTGAGAAACAGAGGAAGCTGAAAAGGAGGTTAATTGAAAGGAGGAAAATAATTGGAGGAAAGCTGAATTTATTGAAGCACGGCGATTTTTTACAAGAATCTATGTTGAATACAATAACCAAACATTTGAAAGTTATTGTAGAAAAAATTAAACCGATAAAAGAAGAATCTTTTTCAACAACATCACCACAACCACCGCCACCTCCGAAAAAAGAAATTGTTGATTATGGTACAGGCAAAAAACAGAATCCTTCAATAAAAAAGTTCCAACATTCAAGAAGAAGAACAACACCAGCAATGCAGATGATGATGATGAAAGTTTTTTAATCGATGAAGAAGATTTATCAGGAGTTGATGAAATTTTACAAGACGATAAAGCATCCAAATCAATCGATAATAAAATAATATTTAGGGAATATCTAGAACAATACCACCCTTTACCTAGAATAGTTATTTAATCAACTAGTCTATTAATGACAGCGATTAATGGTCGAAATATTTTAACGCGCTCGCTCCGCTCACGCGTTAAAATATTTCGACCATTAATCGCTGAATTAATGAACGAGTTGATTACGAGATTTTTCCGTCGACCTCAAGACGAATTGAATATGAATTCTCGATAGAAATGAATTTTTATTTTGCATAATAGACAAATCTGACATGATGTGAATTTCTATGTTCATTTCGATATATATTAATATTTATGCTCCCTATGGAACAATTCGAAAAATTCATAGAGGGAATATTGGACATGTTGGGACATTCTGAATAGTTCACATTTAGTTTGCATTTATATCATTACCTATGATATCCCATAAGGAACGTGTGGAGAAAGTGGAGGTTGAAGTATTATCTACTTTGCAACTTGTATCACCTGAAATTTCTTCAGCAGTCTATTTTATTTTGAATGGAGTTGTCAATTTACCCTTCTGAATATTTTATGTTCGGTTACCATGACAATCATGCATTAATAAGAAATCATGCTTAAAAATAGGTCATTAATGGATGATTTTGAGTTCGTTAAAATGTGATTTTATTCTATGGTCGACGGAAAAGTATATTAATGAACTTTTAACTGATACTTCTAATCTTTTCGATCATAAATATGGCATAAGACATGATAATGAAATTGAAACCTTTTTCATTGGAGATTCTCGAATTTATATAGATGGTAGTTGTAATATTCTCTTCCACAAAAAGGTTGTGGAGCGGCAATAATACAGGAATGCAAACCAGTTGCATATAATTATTTTGTTCCTCTCTTAAATCACTTTTTTAAAAAAACAAAGGAATCTTGGAAGCAAGTTTATTCTTTCGAAGTCTAGTTAACAATGAATTGAATTATTATTCTAATGCGAAGCGAACTGTCCATCTAATGGAAAATGCTGACTAAAAGCTATATCGTATTTCTATTAAGGAATGCTACCTTAACTATTGCGTAATACCTCCCCCTTTTAAAGAAATGAGTTCAGCTGAATTATTTTTATGTTTTTCCATAATTTTGGAAAATATGAACAAAAAAGTTTTATATAATGCAAAAATTACTATGAGGATCAATACAATGGTTATTATGAAATAAATCGATGAAATATGGTTTGGATGCATTTTCCAATTGAAAATTAATTCTTGTGTAGTAAAATTATCAAACAATAAATTAGGCATTGTTAAATTATCAATATTTTCGGTCTTCATATTTAGAAGCATTACATGGTAAAATATTGTCGAAATCTTATCGTTATAAAAATACTTAAAACTATTAGTTATATTACAGGGTGTTTCAATATAGTATATCCCTGTTAGTTTATAATACTCAGTATGTTCACTGCACATTTCACTTATTTCGACATTGTTCACTGATAAAAACTTTCCTGGTGATAACATCAGGAGATCGTCACTGGTTTGGGTACGTTTTCTCGGGCAGTTCTCGTACTTGTGGGAAATGAGGTTTTTCATACAAACAGGAACTGGTCGTAGAGCATTCTGAGGACAAATCCACCAATCCTCGATTTTTGGACATTCTTGTGTTATGGACCATCGGGCATGTTCATTTTCAGTCAACAGATATGGAGACTTCTCGATTAGGGTCACATTTTTATAGGGGATTTAATGAAGATGGTAGGTATCTAGCGGGTTTGGAGAAATGATAGGTATTTCAATGATGAAAATCACATTTCCGTTATGAAATTTTGTCGAAGTATAACAGATAGAATCGAAATCTTTTAAAAATTGTAAATGATTCAAAATATCTACTGTTTTCACAAATTCTTGGAATGTCTTCATAGGAAGAATACTTTCATGTAAAACATGTAATCTGGCAAAGGTTACTGCCGTATTTATTTCACTTAAGATTCGATTAATGGTGAATTGTTCAAATTGAATTAAAATTATTCGATTGATATCATTTTGCACTAATCGATATTGATTGTAATTCTTAATGATCTGATTAGTTACATTCGAGTATTGGTTGGTCATGGATCTGATAATATTGGATAATTGATTAACATATTTTTGGTGCAATTAAATGCCTCAATATATTCCGTATCATTAATATCTAATTTGTTGTCCTTTATCAAATATTTAGTCATTGGTTTCGTTAATTTAGAAAAGTTTTGTATGAATTTTCGGTAATATCCGATCATACCTAAATATGACTTAATTTCTTTCACTGATTTTGGAAGAGGAAAATTTTTGATTACTTCAATTTTTTCGGGATTCGGTTCTACACCTCTTTCCGATATTTTGTATCCTAAAAACACTACTTCTTTCTTGAAAAAGTATAACTTATCTAATTGAATCTTCAAGTTTTCTTTTCTCAAAAGCTGTAAAACGGTTTGAATATCTGCAAGATGTTTTTCGGGTGTGTCTGAAAAAATTAAAATATCATCAATGTATACAACGCAAATTCTGTTTATTACGGGTCTGAGAATTTGGTTCATTACCCGTTGGAAAGTTGACGGAGCGTTTTTCAGTCCGAACGGCATTCTTAGAAATTCGAAATGACCTTCGTCTGTTGCGAATGCTGTCTTTTCAATTGAATCTTGGTCTAACTCTATCTGATGGAAACCGCTGGCTAAATCTAATGCACTGAAATATTTCGCGTTTTTTAATTGATCTAAAAGTTCATCGATATTTGGTATCGGAAATTTGTCATCAATGGTTTTTTCATTTAATTTTCGAAAGTCAATGGCCATTCGCCATTTCTGAATTCCAGATTGATCTGATTTTTTGGGAACCATAACTATTGGAAAAGACCATGGAGAGTTACTAGGTCTTATGATATTTTTGTTCAATAAATCTTGTACTTGATTTTTCATCTCTTGTTTATGCACCTCTGGATATCTGTAAGGTCTGACATATACGGGGTTATCGTCCATTGTTCTAATATAATGTTTGATTCTATTCGTGAAATTTAAGGGTTGATCTGGAAGTTGTAAAGTCTCTTTATTACTTTGTAAAATTTTAGTGAGTTGATTTTTAAGATTCTGGTCAAGATGATCTAACTTGACGGGAAGTTTTACATTAGGATGAGTTTGTTGAAAATAAAATTTCTGAGTTTTGACATTGTTACTCAATTCCTGATTTTGCCAATAAAATTCAGCTCTAAGTCTTTTAACAAATTTGTGCCTATAACACCATCGTACTGAGTGTGAAATTTATAGATTATAGGTGTTATCAAATCCGATAGATGTAAGGGGAAATTCTACCTTATATCGGCTGAAATCTTTTCCGATAGCTGTCTTGAAATCTGTGCGTTCTTCATAGATGTTTTCTGGAAATAAATTGAAAGCTACTGCCGGATCAATAATGCACATGGAACTTCCTGAATCTATCAATAATTTTATTGGAGGGTCATTTAATTCTAAATATGGTAAAGTGGCTAAATGATCCATATTGAAATTTAGGTCTTGTAATTTTGAAGGGCTGCCGTTGGAAAATCTTCATTTTCTGGGTCTTCGTCATACTTATATTCGAATTCCTCATTCTGTTCATCATTTATCGCTTGAACTTCTTCCGTGTTTGTAAGTTCTTCAGAATAAAAATTAGCGGGACCTGTTCTTTTGAAAAAATGTCGATTGTTTGGAGGTTCCTGTCTGAATTGGGTACTTGCAGGTCTTTTAACCGGATAATTTCGGGTTCTCATCGACATTGGTTCGGGTTTTGGATAATTAATTTGCGCATTTGGCCTTGGCTTGAAAACATCTATTGGTTTACCAAACACTTGACTATTGGTAGTAAATTTTGTTTCCAGCTTTTTGGGGATGAATTTTAATTGAATAGGTTGTGATGGAAAATTATTGATTTGACTGGTAGAGGGCATTTCATTTTTTGTAAACGTATGTGGTATATTATTTTGAATTTGAATTGTAGGTGTTATTCTTGGAAATGGCTGCAAATATAATTGCTGTCTCTTAATTTCGCGATTTTCTAATAATTTACATGTTTCGTCAAACGGTTGGGGTTGTAAGTCCAAGAGATTTCGAGAATTTTCATCTACATTATTATATAAGACCGTGTTACCGATTTTATCTGATAAATCTCTGTAAACTCTTAATTCTGCGGGACTCAGTCCAATCAGTTGAATTTGGTTATCGTATTGGAGTTTGGTCTGTTTAACTCTATCAATAAATTCAGATTCTTTAGCATGTTTTCTCATATATTGATATTCGCTTTGCAATACATCAAAATTAATTTTAAAACCAAATTTATTATTCAACAATTGTTTCAAATCAGTCCAATTATTGCAACTTGGTCCAGAATATACAACGGTTCTTGCATGATCTATTAATTTTGATTTTACCATGGCGAAGCAATATTGATTTATCAATACATTATTTGTACTTCCGAATTGGTTCATGAAAGTATCAACTTCTATTAAAAAGGTCTGTAATTCATGAGAATTACCGTTAAATCTAGGGAGTAATTCTCCAAAATACTTTACTGTATTTAAATCTATAATTATTGTGTTAGAATTTGATGAATTACCTTGGGTTGCCATTTTCTTTGACTTTTTCGGGAAATCGATTTTCAAAGAATCGAATTTATTTATTAAGGAATCAATTCTTTCTATTAAATTGAAAAAGAATGAATTTAAATTTAATTTTAAATTTTTGTGATTTTCACTTCTTTCTCTATCTTTTGGGCCAGGGATAGGAAAAACTGGGATTGTTAAACGAGATTCTCCACTTACTCTGTTTTTTTTTTTGACCTTTTGTTTGAACCTAGTGCTTGGGTTGCTAATTCCAAACTCCACAGGGTGATTCGTGAGGGGATGCTCGCGTCGCTCCAGTCGGGGTTGATCCTCTACCTCTTCGGTCCGGGATTCAACAACTCTTCTTGGCTGGGCGATCACTCTGCTTGTCTGAATCTGGTACTCGGTGTTTCCTTTGGTTCACGTCGTACCTGTGATTCTCTTCTTCGGTTGTTGCTCAAAGGAATGAATTCCACGTGTGCCTTGTATCTGGATCGGTGTTTTTCTTTTGAGAATTTAACGTCTTCTGATATTGCCTAAACGCACTAGCAACATCCCATCCTCGTCGCCAATTATTTTGTTCCTCTCTTAAATCACTTTTTAAAAAAAACAAAGGAATCTTGGAAGCAAGTTTATTCTTTCGAAGTCTAGTTAACAATGAATTGAATTATTATTCTAATGCGAAGTGAACTGTCCATCTAATGGAAAATGCTGACTGAAAGCTTTATCGTATTTCTATTAAGGAATGCTACCTTAACTATTGCGTAATAATATGCATCTAAATCTTTAAATTCAACACAGCAAAAATATGCCCAAATTGAAAAAAGAGTTATTATAATAATAATAATAATAATAATAAGCTTTATTGATCCCTTATGACATAAAAAAATATGTATGAGACAAGTCAACAGAAATACAAAATTAACTATAACTACAAATTATACTACCTCAAACCAGAAAGCGGTCATCAGCCAAATATTCTCCAACACTGTAGTAACAATTCTTCAGTAACTCATTTTCAATTATTTTTTTGAATTTTGCTTTACCCAACAATTTAATAGCTGGTGGTACATGATTATAGAGAATAACCGCCTGATAAGTACAAGACGATTCAAATTTAGAAGTTGTATGAGGAGGAATGCACAAAGTATTCGCATTTCTGGTTGAATAATTATGAAAATCGGACAACTTCACCATGATATTTTCGTTATCTTTCACATAAAGTAAACATCTATAAATGTACAAACTTGAAAGTGTAAAAAGTTTATATTTCCTAAAGGTAGGTCTACAAGATTCACGAGAATCCAAATTAAAAATTAAACGTATTACTCTTTTTTGAGCAATGAACACTCTGTTAGAGTCAATAGAATTACCCCATAATAAAACGTTATAGTTCAGAAAACTATAGACTAAACTAAAGTAAATGGTTAAAACAGATTGGAATGGAAGAGAGTTTTTAACCCTACTAATGGCATAATAAGAATTTCCCAACTTTTTACAAACTGCCATAACCTGCTGATCCCATCTCAAGGAACAATCTAAGTAAATTCCCAAAAATTTTACATATTCACAGGAGGTTACCTGCTTGCCCAGACAATTTACCACTAAACGCTCATCACCAGGGTTTTTTATACGAAAATAAATGCAGTCAGTTTTTTCAATATTCAATATGAGAGCATTGGAGCGACACCAACTCTCAAAACCACCGATCAGCTGACTACATAGGGACAAGAGTGCCGGAAGGCTCTGCGCTGAAACCGCCATCGATGTGTCATCAGCAAATATGATCAAATTCATTGAATTATTGCAAACAATATGATCAGGTAGATCATTAATATACAGAAGAAACAATAGCGGTCCCAGAACAGAGCCCTGCGGCACCCCCAGTTCCATATTATATTCACGTGAAACAAATTTTCCAATTTTAACCGACGATGTACGTTCCGAAATGAAATCATCGAGCCAGCTTAGAAAAACACCGCGGAATCCCAGATTATAAAACTTACTTAGCATAAAGTTACGGGTAAGTACATCAAAAGCACGTGATAAGTCGAAAAATAGAGCAGCAACAACATGACCGTCGTCTAATTTTCTGTATACGAAATTTACAAAAGAAATTGGGGATTGTACATGGTTGTAAAGTCTTCCACCAATATTTATATGGTAGAAAAGTTGTAGTAGAGACCGATCATAAACCTCTTTTAGGAATATTCAAAAAACCTTTAAATGAAACTCCTTTAAGAATGCAAAGAATGTTATTAGATCTGCAGATATATGACTTAGAAATTACATACAAGCCCGGTAAAGAAATGTATATTGCTGATGCTTTGTCTAGAATTGAAACTAAACCAGAATATGAAAGTGATGTATTTTTAGAATTTGATGCTCAGATCGATTTTATCAAAAAATATGCTCCTGTGAGCACCAGAATGATGAAAGTTTTTGAAAAAGAAAGTCAGACTGACTTGATTATAAGCAGTGTAATTAAGAATGTTCTAAACGGTTGGCCTTCTTCTAAAAGTGAATGTTGCATTCTGTCAAGACCATATTGGAATTTCAAAAATGAGCTTATTGTGATAGATAATATTCTTTTCAAAGGTAATGCTATTGTTGTACCAAATAATTTGAAACAAAATATTTTACAAAAATTACATTATAGTCACTTGGGAATGACTAAAATAAAATTGAGAGCAAAAGATGTTGTTTATTGGATCGGAATTAATCGCGATATAGAAAATCTTGTCGGATCTTGTGAAACATGCATGCGTTATTCAAGGAATAATCAGAAGCCACTTTCTTCACACCAGGTTCCAGCATTTCCTTGGGAGAAAACAGGATTGGATTTGTTTGACTTGAATGATACATCATATCTTATATTAATAGATTATTTTTCGGAATTTTTTGAGGTGCATCAACTGTCATCTACAAAATCAATAACCATTGTTAATATCTTGAAAAATGTATTTTCTAAATATGGGATTCCATTGTTTGTATATAGTGATAATGGACCGCAGTTCAACAATTCATTGTTCAGAGAATTTTCAGAAAATTATGATTTTCACCACGACACATCTAGTCCACTTTATCCAAAATCAAATGGCATGGTCGAAAGGGCCATTCAGACAATAAAAAATACAATGAAGAAATGTATCAATAGCAGAAGAGACTTAAATTTAGCACTTTTAGAAATAAGAAATTATCCTGTTAGTCACAATATTTTATCTCCATCTGAACTATTTTTTGGAAGAAAAACTAGAGGAATTTTACCAATAATGCCAAAAAAGCTCAATCCTATGCATATTAATTATAGTAATCAGAGAAAAAACTTATTAGAAAGACAAAAATATCAGAAATATTATCATGATTCCAATGCAAAAGAACTGGAACCATTATTGCAAGATCAGGAGGTATATATCAGGGAGAAGGATATCTGGACCCCTGGTATCGTAATTGAAGATTTTGGTGATAATTCCTATCTTGTGAAATACTCTGGCAGTAATGGTGTTAAAAGAAGAAACAGAATATTTTTAAAGCCAAGCAAACAAAATACTACTGATTATAATTTAGATGTTACTGATGATGAAGACTTCAGCAATTGTAAAAGGGAGAAAAAGAAAGAAACTATTGAAAACTTACCCACTGAACCTGGGACGAGTTCAAGCAATGAACAAAGTTGTAATAAAATAAATGAAAATATTTCTGAACATGAACTCGTTTCAGATTCAAATGATATGTCTAGTCAGAAGGTAACAAGACGAACAATATATAAAACCAAGTTTGGTAGGAAGGTTAGAAAACCTGAAAGGTATTGAATATTGAATTATTAACATAACTGTATGTAATGTAAATATTGTATAAAAATAATTGAAAAAGGAAGATGTCATATATTGTACATGCGTATTGAGTTTTATGACTCCTGTCGTCCTGTCGGGAGGAGTCAGTCAATTGTAAGACGACTAACAATAAAGATATCAGAGCATTAAGTAGTTTTTATAAAAGTTATAAAAGAGCCCCACATCTAATATGCTGAAGAACATATGTCGTTCGAATGTGACATTTTTTGTTGGTTCAAAGAAATCGTTGAATTTTTCCATCACTTTTGAATATTGATTTTTATAATTTTCTTTTTCGAATTTGAAGGTATTATAGATTTTCAAACCCTTATCGCCAATACAGTTGAGTAAAAGAGCACATACGAATTCTTCATCATCTTCTGAAGTCCTGGTGACTTTTAAGTAAAGTTGAAACTTCTGCTTGTAGAGTTTCCAAGAATCAGATGGATTTGTTTCAAAATCCATTTCGGACGGCATCTTAATTGCACTCATTTTACTTTCCGCTACCGGCTGCACCAGATCAGTTGGTTCAGTTACCGACTGCGCCATGTAATATTCTCTTATATTTTATATTAGATGTGGGGCTCTTTTATAACTTTTATAAAAACTACTTAATGCTCTGATATCTTTATTGTTAGTCGTCTTACAATTGACTGACTCCTCCCGACAGGACAACAGGAGTCTTCAAACTCAATACGCATGTACAATATATGACAGTAGTGATTTCATCTTAAATAATAAACGTTATAGAGGAACTATAGGTTTATATGAATTACTCTTTAAGTAGGCTCCAACAGGTTTCAAGAAAGAGGACTTGGAAGCTTATAGAGAAATTATTTTGAAAACGAATGCACATAAAAGATATTATAAGGAGAATCAGCAAGTTGATGGAAGCAAATTACCTAAATACAAAAAAATCATACATCCTATGATTAATGATAATATTACTCGACCTAGATCTTCATCAGTTGGATATGGATTTTTGAATAAGAATTGGAATAACGATAAATTTCAGAAAGAAGTGATTAATAATAATAATAATATTGATTATGTCTACTGGGATGATGTAAACGAACTTGTTGATCGATTACGTTTGTTGATTGCATCAGAACAAGCTGGTAACAATAGTCATAGGAATGAAATTATTAGTCTTATAGAAGAACTGAAAGAAGCTAGTATTATAGAATGAAGAAAAAACGAACTGTTGTGGTTAATAATGATGATAGTATCAATAGACAAGTTGTTGATGAAATTCACAAACCTATTAGGATCAATTTTAAGAGACGTCGTGTTCTCTTGAAGTCTTTTGAAGATTTATTTCAAGCAGATTTAGTGGAAATGATTCCTTATGCAAAAGAAAACAAGGGTTTCAAATATATACTTATGGTAATCAATTGCTCTCCGAAATATTTGTGGGCTTTTCCTCTGAAAAATAAAACTGCATCTGAAGTGACTAATAACTTTGAAATGGTTCTCAATGCACAAAAACCTGAAAACCTGCAGACAGATATGGGAAAAGAGTTTTTCAATCAAACCTTTCAAGATCTCATGAAAAAATACAATATTAACCACTATTCAAGCTTCAGTGAAAAGGAAGCATCAATCGTAGAGAGAGTAAACAAAACTATTAAAAATTGGATGTGGAAGGAATTCAACTACCGTGGAAATTATCGATGGATAGACTTTTTACCTGATTTGATTACAAAATATAATAATACAAAACATAGAACCATAGGTATGAAACCCTCGCAAGTGAAAAAGAGACATGAAAAGCTATTATTGAAAACTGCATACAATCATATGAAGCAGAGTGATGTTCGAACAAAGTTTCACATTGGTGATTATGTAAGAATATCCAAAATGAGAGGTGTTTTTGATAAAAAATATATGCCTGTAAAGTACGACATCACCGTACTTCAGATAATGTTCTATAAACCTTTTTGTCCATGTTTCTTCATTTATGATTATGTACTTATTGATCATTTGTAACTATAGTAATAAGTTGTTCATTTGTTGATTCCGGTTCGTATTGTCTGATATTTTGTATTTCATCATTACAGGTATGTATTTAGTTATAAAGTTATTCATGTTATCAAAATAAACCATCATTACAGATGAAATCCTGAATCATTTCACGAATTCGAGTCTCACAAATACAAAATATCTAATTTTTACATTTTGCCATGTCAAAATACAAACTTCTCATGGTGGCCGAATCCAGCAATATGAATGAGAAAATACAGTTTTGAACCTGAAAAGGATAAAAGCAGCAGATGGGGAGACTTGGTATAGTTTTCCCAATGAATTCCAAGGAATGATTTATCATAAGTAATATCATAAGTGCATCCAATTTTTCCGATAAAAATCGAAAAAACACGTTGCTAAGTAATATTTTAACAAGAAGCATGAGTGCAGGTGGCAACAAAAATCCGAGTCGAAGACGAGGATTTTTGCACCTGCACGAATGCTTTTTGTTAAAAAAATATTACTTTGCACTGTGTTTTTTCGATTTTTTTCACAGGAAAAATTAGATGCACGAATGGTATTTGACAAGAATATTTCATGAGTAACAGATTGTTCTGGATGCATCTATGTATAGTCCATCCAAGAATGATTGACATCAGAGCAGGCCTTGAAAGTCCAGTCGCAGCTTTATTTTTAGTTACAAAAAAGTAACTAAAAATTTTCTGTGCTTTCATCATAGCAAAAAATATATAAATATAACCTTGAAATTAAATGGTATTTTTTCAAAGAAAGGCACTTTGAACATGAAAATGTTCCCAATTTTCACATACGATTACCAGCGTGTGACTCTGTATACCAGCAGTATATTATCTTCATCTTGTATTGATACATTTTCGATCTTACGATCAATTATAGGAGCATACAGCCTGGAAATTCTGGTTCGATAACGAAAAATATCGTGGATGATTAAATAGCACGGTCCTTTTCAATGTTCAATATGAATATTCGCTAAACCGAAAAAATCTAGTTGATAATTTGAAGCGTGTTATTGCAAAGTGAATGGATTGGGAAATTTGTAATAGATATCAAGACAGAAACAAAACTTAACCAATGGATCATTTAATATATGAAAAATTTTGTCATGACATTGTAACTTTCAATATTTGTGAACAATGGAGGTGTAAAATATGAAAAATATAAATATTCCTATTATTCGGTTTCAACAACCACAACATGTTATTTTTTCCTCATCTGGACAGAAATCGTCATGTTCATAATGAAAGTTTTTGTCAGCAACATATCATAACATTCCTTATATTTTGACTGATCTTCTCTCATTTCTTTTTGTACGTGCTCTGTGCAGGCTTTCCATTTTTTATTTATTCCACTTGCTCATCAATTTTTCGCCAAATTTGTTCCAAACATTAATGACAGAACAAAATGTCAGTGTTATTTCCAACACCAACCTGAATTCTGCAACTCAAAATATTACTGAATGGGCATTACCAACATAATTTCGATTTTCCAAAGCCCCCCGAGATGTCAATCATTCTTGGATGGACTATATGTATTATTAATTTTCGTTGACAACAACTGTCAAGTTTTGCCGCGGGTAAACCCGAAAAAACTGCTGACAGCTGCTGCCATTTAGTTTTTCCATTTAGAAACCATTTGTGATTCAAAATTGCGCGTTTCTGATTGGTGGAAATTAAGACGAGGGAAATAGTCATAGAAAATTAGCTGATGTTCAATGTGTAAAATCAGCTGTCAATTCAATAAAATCAAGAGGACAGTTCAGAAATATTAATATCCTTTTTTCATCGGAACTAGAGAAAATTTATAAAGATGATGCATGTAATTTTGTTTTTAATGAATATATGTTGGAGGAGTACCAAACATTGCCTTCTACACAACCATCTGAAATGAGCGCAAGTTATACTGAACTTGTAGCTTGTATGAAGAAATTGGCTGCGGAAAAAGATGAATCTTTGAGAGAGATTATGAAGCACTTTTCAATAGAAAAATTTTCTACCAGAAATAAAAATGTTGAAGCTTGGGTAAATAGTTTTGAAAAAGAAGCAAATCGTAGCAAAGACTATTATAAAACGGGTTTTGTTACACAAAATGGGCATTCTAATTGAAAATGTCTACCTTTTGGTTTAAAAACTTTTCCAGCTATTTTTCAGAGAATCTTAAGAAATATTATTCGTCGAAATGGCTTGGATGAGTTTTGCTTTAATTACATTGATGACATATTAATATTTTCTTTAACGTTTGAAGAACACTTATGTCATATAGATAAATTATTACAAGCAATTTCTAAGGAAGGATTCCGTCTAAAACTTTTGAAATGTAATTTTGCCAAAAACATTGTGAAATATCTTGGTCATATAATTGAAAATAATATAACAAAACCTATTAATGATAACGTCATTCCAATCAAGGAGTTTCCAATTCCACAAAATAAAAAAACATCAGGCAATTTTTAGGTAAAGTTTATTTTTATCGTGAATATATTCCTAATATTTCCCAGATTTAAGAACCTTTCCATAATTTACTTCGGAAAAATGTTAATTTTGAGTGGACTTCAGATTGTGAGAGAAGTTTCAAATTAATAAAGGATTATCTTTGTTCGGAACCATGTTCGGCAATTTTTAATCCTCGAAGAGACACTATTGTGCAAACTGATGCTAGTATAATTGGCATAGGAGCAATTTTAAAGCAAAAACAGGAGGATGGAACCTATAAACCTGTAGCTTATTTTTCAAAAGAATTAAATGAAGTCCAAAAACGTAAAAGAGCTGTATTCTTAGAATGTCTAGCCATAAAGGAATCATTAAGATACTGGCATTACTGGCTTATAAATATGAACTTTGAAGTTCATACAGACCATAAACATTTGGAAAATCTTAATATTCACTCTCAGACAGATGAATAATTCAGACATATGATGTTTTATCTATCTCAGTATAATTTCAAAGTGAAATATGTTCCAGGAAATTTTAACTCAGAAGCAGATTGTTTATCTCGCAATCCTGTTCTAGATTCCTCAACTTTGGCGGAGAACTTCAAAATTGTTACCTAATTTTATCGAATTGAATGATATAATGAAAGACCAAATCGATATTGAAAATAGTTTACCGTCTAATATCCGTATTATAAAAAAAGGCAATATTCTTTATACTCAACGTGAACACTACTATAAAATAATAATTTCTCCAGAATTCTGTCGTAATATAATAAAACAAATTCATGATAAATTTGGTCATATCGGTCCGAAACAAATCGAATCGAAATCATCACCATTTTATTTCTATAGTAAAATTTAAGTGTAAAAAGCACCCTCTTGGTGATTGGACGGAAGAGCGGCTTTCCACCAATCAAGGGTGTTATTACTTAAAGAAAAATAAAAGATGTTAATTAGAATTTTGAAGTTCTTTCTTCCGACGGAAGAAAGTGTGGGATCGGCCCAACGCACTTGGGTCGGGTCTTGGTGTTTAAAATTATTTTCTAGGGAGAGGGATGGTAAATGAAACCTTTTAGATTAAATTTAAGACGTATATTAAACCAAATCAAACTAAACAAATTCTCACCAAATTAGATATGTGTTACTCAAATCAAATAATTCAAATTATCAAATGTTCGGATATTTCTTAATTTGAAAGGAAATAATCCCATCAAGTAAAACTGTTATATTAGCTTTAAATTACAAAGGCAGATCTATTCATTGAAATTAAATCAACATCAGTGTGAATTCCAAATTATAAAATATTATTATATTCAAGTTATCGACAGAAATGAAAAGGGCTTATCAAAATAACCCCAACAATAATAACCATGGATAATCTCCAAAAGAATTTGCAATACAAGGTAAATTTACTATACCCAAATGGGAAAACGGAAAATAATCCCTCTTAAACTTCACATAGAAAAGGGAAAACTCAACAATAGTTTCCTCATGATCTTTCAAATGAACATGAGTTTTCTCAGCAGGAAAACTCCACTAGACCTTCAACTAGTTAAGGGTGATTACAAAAATTATAATACGTTTTAAGAAAAAAAATACGAGAATGTGAAACTATGACTTGTAGAAGATTTCAGGACTCTGGACTATAAATATAATTTGGGCGGGCATGCGGCTGTCTACTAATTCTCAAAATAAGCTAAGCATAAACAATTTATCTGACCTTTTTCCTGTACCAATAATCCCAAGAATGATGAACCTAGGAGGATGATTCTACGACGATGCTTCTTTCCTGAAACAGACAGATTAGGTACGAAACACGACACCCACACGTTTTCGCAAAATTGACCTTCACTCCCGAATATACCGACGATACGCGATCTAAATAATTCCAAATAAATTTAGAGACTTTACTAACTTCAACTTAACACTTCTTATATATGTCCCAGATTGAGACTGACTTATCAAAACTTTTGAAAGAAACCAAAAACCTATGAGTTATCCTAACGCCGTCTTCCGAATAACTACGAAACTAAATTAATTCTTAAACCTTCCTTAAAACCGTATCAAACACATATCAAACGAGTCAACTCAGAATCTCCCCGTTTGAGACTTCTGCAGTTACTCCGCAACTTCCAAATCAACCTTAATTGTTTTCATTTCCGCTTTGAAACCGTACTTCTTAACACTCAAGTACCGAACCTGAAACCGTACTACCCTAGTACCCGAACCATATTCGCGAGCACTGGCAACCTATCCCGTTTAAGGTTCAACCAGTCACTGCCTTTTTCGTCCCCGGAGCGAGTCGAAGATTTTCCCCTCTTCGTCTCCTACAAAAACCAGTCAAATTCAAGGTTTTTCTTTTGTCGATGCTTCAAAACCAATCAGATCAATACTTCTTCCATCTTTGTTTTTATGAACCAATCAAATTGAAGACTTTCCTGCTTCCCTACCCCTCTTAGTTCCCATGCATCGGTTTGGGAAATGCTGCGTCGAAAAATGCCATGGTTCTCAGCAAACGCAGCATATTCTCAGCGCTGAGTTCGTGGAACCATAATTTCCTTATCTTCACTGTTGCAGACGAAATTTGAACCGAAAATCAACAATTTCAATCGTTAACGTCTCGCCAGATATCCTGTATAGGCCTTGATAACCGTCTCAATAATTTTTTATCACAGGGGTATTGAGTTCCCGAAGTTTAAATCGATCAATTAAATTATTGGGCTTTCTCTCGGGAGATTTCCTGAGTAAAATAAAGGGTGTTGAAAATATCGCTGAATTATTACGGAAAAGAAAAACGTTCAAGTCCTAATTTTCAAAAAGGATATTCATTTTATTACTTCCAAGTTATCCCTCCTATTACATAAGAATGTTAATAACTGATTTGTTATTCTTGTACAGTTTGCATAAAGAATAAACCACGTATTCCATTTACTTATGGCTATCTCTCCCAATAAGGACCGGCTAAAAGTCCTTATGAGTATATGTCTTGAGATACTGTAGGAGGCTTTGGTGGAAACAACTCTCCTAAAAAGTATCTCCACATACTTGTGAATCATGTTACTCGAAATGCGTTTATTCATACATCAAAAACCCAAAAAGCTCATGATTTCATAACACTTTTGAATAGGCTTCTGAATAAAAATATCAAAATAGAAACACTATTAACTGATCAATACAGTGGTATTAATTCTAGAGAATTTAAATTGTTTCTGAAGAAAAATTGTGTAAATCGTATATTTACTGCTGTGGACTGTCCATTTTCTAAAGGTTTGAATGAGAGGCTAAATCAAACTTTAGTTAACCGTATTAGATGTAAAATCAATGAAGACTCCTCTCGTTTGAATCGTCCATGGTCTGTTATAGCAGAAGAATGCGTAAAAGAATATAACTGTTAAATTTTCGATTGTTTTGGTTGTTTAGAGAATATCTACACTTAAACACAAATTATAGTTTATTCAGAAAATGAATGAAAATACAACTTTTTCTAACAATGGCTAACATCCACCATTTTATTTGAACGACTAACTGCGTTACCAGTGTTACCACACACATAACCTTAAAACTAAAAATGTAACTGTCAACGTATGGGATCACAGATTATACATATAATACCAACACTTTCCCTTGATCCCATATGTATCTATAGGTAAGTATAAAGAAATGTGACTTAAGATATTCAATTTCCTATATTAAACAGGAATATAATAATAAAAAAAAAATATATATATATAATTTATCTGTTACAAAAGTCCTATCCCTACACAACATAAAGCATGTTTTTGCTTACATACACTTTTTGTTAGGAAATCTGCCAACATAATTTTAGTTGATATATGTGAAACTTTTATTATATTGTTTTCAACTAAATCTCGAATAAAATGATATCTTATATGTATGTGTTTGCTTCTTTTACTAGTGAATGGACTTGTAGATATGCTTATTGCAATTTGACTGTCACAAAAAATATTTGTTATTTCTGGAGATATAATAAAATTAATAAATTTAGAGTTTTTCATTAACTCTTGTATGAGATTACAAATAAATACAGTTTGCCTAGCACCTTCACTGAGAGAAATATATTCTGCTTCAGTTGAGGACAATGATACAATTTTTTGTTTTTTGCTCTCCCATGCAACTGCTGCACCATTTAGTTTTAGAACAAAACCTGAATATGACTTACGATCAGTTGGGTCATTACCCCAGTCAGCATCTACATAGCTTTGTAAAGACTCTTCAGTTCTGCCATATACTAAACCTAAGTCTAAAGTACCGTTAAGGTATCTCAATACCCTTTTAGCAGCAACCCAGTGGGTTTCATTATTACAATTATTAAACTGACTAAGATAAGAAGTTGCATATGCAATATCAGGACGACAAGTAACACTTAAGTACATCAAGCACCCAATTAGTTCCTGATATTCATTATAAAAATTATTTTCAGTTGCTTTCTCTAATTTCATGTTTGTTTCCAGTGGAGTACTTACTGGATTTGCATCAAGCATGCCAAATCTATCTAACGTATTTAAAATATATTGTTTATTACTCAATTTGATAGTTTCATTAGTACTATCTCTTTCTACTTTCATGCCTAGAATATGAGCAACTGGACCTAAGTCCTTAATTTTAAACTTACTTTGTAATGCAGTTTTTGTCTCAATAAAATCTTTTTCATTATTGTAAAGTATTAAATAATCATCTACATAAACAGCAATAATTACAATATTTTGGTCGCTAATATTATAGAAAATACAAGGTTCATATTCGCTTTGTA
The DNA here is from genome assembly GCA_910592335.1 of Adalia bipunctata. Taxonomy (NCBI): domain Eukaryota; kingdom Metazoa; phylum Arthropoda; class Insecta; order Coleoptera; family Coccinellidae; genus Adalia; species Adalia bipunctata. The sequence continues at coordinate 54,761,958 of OU342948.1, forward strand.
CAAAATTTTTCGACAAAATAATATTCTTTGTTTCTTCAAACCAAGTACGTGATGACTGTTTCAAGCCATAGATTGATTTTTGTAGCTTACATATTTTATTTTCTGAACCTGGTTTTATAAAACCTTCTGGTTGTTGCATATAAATATGTTCCTTTAATTGACCATGTAAAAATGCGTTTTCTACATATAAATGATTAATTTTTAAATTTAGTTTAGCACCAATAGCAAAAAGTAGTCTAAGTGAACTATAGCTAATAACAGGAGAAAATGTTTCATTATAATCTACCCCTTCTTTTTGACTGCATCCCTTTGCTACAAGCCTTGCTTTATAATTTACAATATCCCCATTTGAATCCTTTTTGATTTTGTATACCCACTTATTTTTAATAACATTACAATTAGTGTCAGGTTTATCAACTAATGACCAGGTATTATTTTGAATGAGACTATCATATTCTTTGGTCATCGCAGATTGCCAATTATTATGATTTGGTGAAGAAATTGCTTCTTCGTAAGACAAAGGTTCTTTCTCTTTACATAGGTAAGTAACAAAATTTGGAAATACCTTGGGATTTCTAGTTCTAGCAGGATAGCGACGATTCTCTTCATCTGGTTCTGGTTGTATCAAAGTATCACCATCTGGAGGGGACTCTTCATCAGTAATGGGAATTTCTTCTGCCACTTCATCTTCTTCTGAAGTTACCATAATTTCATTGGGTTGTTTAATTGTCTCATTTGTCTCTTCTGAAGATTGAACACAACTGCTAATATTTGGCTTCAGCAGGTCATGCTCAAGGAATTCTACGCTGCACGCAGAAATTATTTTGTGTGTAATTGGATCAATTAGCCTGTAAGAGCTTTGATTGTAACCAATAAAAATGTACATTTTGCTCTTCGCATCCAATTTTCTATGCTTTTCTGCAGGTATATGGACGTAGGCAGGACATCCAAAAATTCTTAAATGAGAGATCCACTTTTTCATTGGACCATCTTTCCTCTGGAGTCTGGCCTGGAATTTTCTTTGCTGGAGACCTGTTAATGATATATACAGCTGTGTTTGCTGCTTCTGCCCACATCCTATTATCAGAGTTTGAATCAAGGAGCATACAACGAACCTTTTCGATGATTGTTCGGTTGTATCTTTCAGCCAATCCGTTTTGTTCAGGATTATATGGAACAGTTACCTGATGTTTTATTCCAGATGCTTTAAAGATGTTGACCAATTTTTGATTGCAGTATTCTTTGCCATTATCTGAGCGGATTGCCTTAATTTTTCTTTCGCATTCATTTTCAACCATATTTTTGAACTGTAGAAAAATGTCTGGGACTTCACTTTTTGCGTTGAGAAAGTAGACGAATACTTTTCTGGTGTGGTCATCTATCAGAGTGAACATGTATTTTGCTCCTCCCCATGACTCAGTTTGCATTGGCCCACATAAATCAGTATGAATTAGATCCAGCTTATTCTTGGGAAGTTTTGAATTGGATGATTGGAAGTTTTTTCTGCATTGCTTGCCTTTTATGCATGAGACACATTTGTCTGGCTTGCTATTTGAAGGAAAATCTATGCCATTAGCATGAGTATTTTTAAGAAGGTTCATGCTAACATAGTTTAAATGGCCAAGCCTTTTGTGCCACAATTCTTCAGTGCTGATTTTATCGGCTAAGTTTGCTAATTCATTCTGTTTGGCATTCAGGATAAATAAACCTCCTACATTTGTGCCTGTAGCTTCAACCTCTCCCTGAACTGGACATGTCTCTCTGTCAACTATACGACAACCTTGCTTATCAAATATAATGCTATAGTCCTTTTGAACTAATGCACTAACTGAGAGTAGATTGGCAGTTAAGTTTTTTACATACATGACATCGGATAATCGGGGCTATTCACTAAGCAAAGTTGTTATGGATAGCAACTGTAAATCGTCGTTATCCCATGCTTATTACATGGGATAACAACGATTTACAGTTGCTATCCATAACAACTTTGCTTAGTGAATAGCCCCGAATCTCTTCGATTGATTATTGTGAGACAATTTAACCCTTACGTCTCCTGTACCACCACATCTCAATTCATGGTTGTTAGCAACATATATGTTTTGTCCATTATGCTTATCTCTGAAATTTATTAGAACGTTTTTGTCACCTGTCATATGAGAGCTTGCACCACTATCTATGCACCAGAGACTGGACTGTAAAGGGCTATTTGTGGCTCTAAGTGCTTTGTTTCTTGAAACTTGAACTTGACTTCCTTGATTTTTACTGGATTTCTCTCTACTTGTTTCTCCCATCTGTTTAGTGTTCGTGTTTTTAGCAGCTAGTTTTCTACATTCACTTTTCCAGTGTGATGATTTTTTACAATAAGAACACCAAGGCTTTTTCTTCATATTGTTTGAAGTGAAAAATGCTGAATCGATAGATTTTTGTTCTTTATATTTGTCATCTTGAAGTAGCTTCTGTTTTATAAGATCACTAGTTATTGAATATGTGGAGTTTTCTAATGCCATAACCATTGGATCATACTCATCTGTTAAACCAGATAGCATAACAGCTGCGAGAAACTCATCATCTAGGGGTTTATTCATGGCAGAAAGTTGTTGTGATAAATTTAATATTTCATTAACGTATTCTTCCATGGACTTGAAGTTGGTTAGGTTTATGTTGCACAGACGTCTCAGCAATTTCAAACGACTATATAGGCTTTGGTCGTCATAAGCTTTAGACAGTGAATCCCATGCTTCTTTAGCATTTTGTGCTTTTATCACAAGAGGAAACACACATCTGTCAACACTCAAATTGATTTTCGCAAGGGCTTTTTCATCACGACGTCTTCGAACATCCTCAGTTGATTTATCGTCAGCTGCATAACCCACAATAGCTGTCCATAGGTTGTCCAATGTCAAAATGTTTTGGAGTTGAAATTTCCATTCATGGTAGTTTTCTCTACCTCTTAACTTTTGTGATGGTAGTTGGTAGTATTTGAACTGTATTCTCACCCATATTTAATGTTCAGCTTCTTAGAGTTCAGCTGTTCCCATAACCTGTTAAATTTTCGATTGTTTGGGTTGTTTAGAGAATATCTACACTTAAACACAAATTATAGTTTATTCAGAAAATGAATGAAAATACAACTTTTTCTAACAATGGCTAACATCCACCATTTTATTTGAACGACTAACTGCGTTACCAGTGTTACCACACACATAACCTTAAAACTAAAAATGTAACTGTCAACGTATGGGATCACAGATTATACATATAATACCAACAATAACAATACCGTTCACACCTCTACGCAATTCAGCCCTAAGTATTTATTAAACAATATTGATATACAAATTGTACCAGATTGCTGTAAAGTTCAGAGAGATCTGGATAAAGATAGGAAAAGAGCTTTAGAAAATTCCCAGAAAATTCACGATTTTAATAAAACTAGAATAGACAAAGTTCGTAAATACCCACTTTTGATGTAGGTGACTTTGTTTTTGTGTCGCATGGAAATTGTTTAAATCGAAATAAATAAGATGAAATTCGAACGGGTCCGTTTAAGATTTTGGAAAAATTTTCAAATTCTATTTATAAAATTGATTCAGGTATAAATAAAGCTGAATCAAATTTTTTCCATGTATCGATAACTTTATCCAGTTTTCTCTGATACTTCGGTGTAGCCTCTGGGTGTGGGGATGTAAAGTACGACATCGCCGTACTTCAGATAATGTTTTATAAACCTTTTTGTCTATGTTTCTTTATTTATTTTTATGTACCAATTGATCATTTGTAACTATAGTAATAAGTTGTTCATTTGTTGATTCCGGTTGCGTATTGTCTGATATTTTGTATTTCTTCATTACAGGTATGTATTTAGTTATAAAGTTATTCATTTTATCAAAATAAACCATCATTACAGATGCAATCCTAAATCATTTCACGAATTGGAGTCTTACATGCCTAATTGGTCTACCGAAATTTTCATCATAAAAAAGGTTAATCTTACGAATCCTACAACATATTTGTTGGAAAATGTCAACAAGCAAAACACAAAAGGTGGATTCTTTACTGAACAACTTTTTAAAGTCAAGTATCCTGATACGTATCTTGTTGAAAAAGTTCTCAAGAGAAGCAAAAACAAGATTTTTGTAAAATGGTTGGGTTTCAATTCTACACACAATAGTTGGATAGATAAAAAGGATGTATTATAATGATATTGAGAAAATAAAATTAATCGAGTTAAATATTTGTTTTTTATTTCGTTATTTCTCACAATCAAAAATTAATATTTTTGAGCATCAAACTGTATATGATTCTCATCATACACTTAGATGCATTCTGGAACATTTTTAGGGAAATTCTTATCCTGTTTGGTTGCGTGACTGATTGAATCGAAGCCGGTAACAATAGGAATGAAATTATTAGTCTTATAGGAGAACTGAAAGAAGCTAGTATTATAGAATGAAGAAAAAACAAACTGTTATGGTTAATGATGCTGATAGTATCAAGAGACAAGTTGTTGATGAAATTCGCAAACCTACAAGGATCGATTTTGAGAGATGTCGCGTTCTCTTGAAGTCTTTGAGTGAAATAATATCATTTACTTTTGTTTTAATAATGAAGTGTTATTATGATCTGCTCAAGAAATCATCTGCTGTTGTTGGTGGTGCCGAGAAATACATATTTCATAAAAATCATGTTGAATGTTCAAGTTGACTGTATATTGTTCGGCGAATAATAATCAATCGGAATGTATTAAATTGAGAAATCAGAGAAAATTTTTCATCGATGGTTTATACTACTGCTGTCCACTAAAATGTATGGGAAAAAAACCAACTGAAGATTCTGTTGATGGAATGGTTTGTTCTAAATGTGAATCCTTTGGAGATTGTCGTTGTGATTGTATTATTTATCAATATTTAAGAAAGAATAGAAAATCAATGTTTATAAACAAAACATAAATTTTTGTCAAAGATAGTTTTTATTCTATTCTCCCAACAGACCATCATTTAATGGAATTTTTTCAACACTCACACACATACACACAAAAATGTACCTATTTTCTCACCTATATATCGTTTATTCATACATGTAAATAAAACAAAATATTTCTTCAACATTGAAGTTCCTTTTGAATTCACTCCATGTGTACCTACCTATATTCGAATATAATAATGAATCCATTGAATGCTATAGGATATCTAATATTTCAATTGATTTCCGATATCCAATAACTTGATTATTCATATTGTGTTCCGTTTGCGGAAGCGAATTCATCAAAATAAAATGCAAGATACTTTTCACCTCCGTCATCGGTCATATTCGAATTAAGAAAAAAATCTGCTCTTGTCTGCAAGAATTGTATAATTCTCATATTCTCAACCTTGACCCGTCCGATTAATATCAAGTTCGAAACAACTGTATCTTTACCAATTTTTCCGGCCTTAATCTAATAAGTTCTAATAGCCTCGAGGTGGATTTCTATATCTTGTTTAACAGTAGCTCAGGTAGCTGGGTTCGAATCCCGATGAAGACTCGATTTTTCATTTATTTGTATTGTGTGGTAATTGTTACGTCATAGGGTGTTGCAAGTCTTGACAAATCTGGGCAGTCTTGACGGGCCAAATTTGACAGGTCTTGACATGTAAATCGGAACATATTTGACAGGTCCATCACGTGACATCAGTATGATATGTGGCAAAATGGTCCTTGAGGACATCACTTTTAGGCTACATCTTCTTCTACGACCCCTTCTGGTCATTGACCAATTCTTCAGTTTTGAGGTCATCTACTACTTCTTCTGCTCATTGACCTCTCGAGGGTTTTTTCACCGCTGTTGATAGGTGACATCTTCTTCTACAACCCCTTCTGGTCATTGACCAATTCTTCAGCTAATTTCCTCAAGGTTCGTCGGCTCCGGATGGACATGGCCATCCTCAGTCCCAGGACCCTGCTTGCTATACTACTGTCATAGCCTACTACTTAGTTATTGACAATTGAATTACAAAATCTTGAATTCTGAGCTTGGTTTTGAAAATAAATGCATAAAATAATATGTTTTTGAAAAGCTGAGATTGTGCTTAATGAGAATAGAAAATAATACACTGGGTCTCCAATTTAAAAAAACATATGTTTGCTCAATAACTCAAAAACGGAAAGTTTAATTGAAAAACTGACTACGCCATTGCATTCTACGGAAAAAAATCTATAGGAATGCGTTTCAACCATTTCTCCAAGTTCAAGCACAACTGAAATACGGGGGGTGATTAAAAAGTGCAACTGCAGTCGGTGCGATTCTCAGTTGACGTTGGACCATTCGGTCTGGTGGGGTGAACAGTATCGGAGACCTAGTTCGTATTCACATTTCATTTTTCATTATTTATAATAGGAAATGATTTGTGTCTTATTTCTTCCTATTCTAAAAAGTGATACTTTTCATTTCCAGCCTGTATAGCAAAAACTAAGAGGGCTATGCAAAAACTGATTGCGCCATCTTTAGTTTCACAAAAAAGTAGCATACTGTCGCGAAAACCGCATCCCGCTAACGTTAAAAATAAAGGAGATATTCTGTAAAAGTGACCAAAATGGGATACACTGTACTTTCCACGATTCCAATTTCTCTCGAAAATCAGATCAGAGCGTCGTGAAACGAACAATCGGCTCCCTGGTCTAAACTAAAAACACGAATACCTTTAAATTACGGGAGGATGTTGGCAAGGCAAATACGAGATGGTGCGCTGTATCTAAATTTTGAAATAACTGAACTGAGTTGCAGAATATCGATGCGCAGAATTCCCCTGTCCTTCCCTATTCGGAGGAAATATCATCAGATGAAGCTGAGTCCCCTCCGTCCAATATTTTCGAAGTGAATTTCGATTTTAGCAAATTTGGGTATTCATGAAATTGGCTTTAGATAGAAGGATTCTGTTTTTACTAAAATTCATGAATCTTATATGTACTCGGATCAACTATTGACCTATTCTTCAAATACCGAAATAATTGCCCAATCTGGCAACGTTGCGGCGAATTTGACGGACCACTCACCGCGGCCCAGATCTCACTTGATGAAACAACAATATAAACACTCGAAGTGCTAATGAAGGAAATAAAACAATCATCTATCCTTCAAATACAGGAATAATTGCCCAATCTGGCAACGTTGCGGCGAACTTGACGTACCTCCCACCGCGGCTCACTGGTCGCCGATTCTCGTATGCTGGCCCAATATACTTACCTATGTTGATAAATCACGCGATAACTTTCGAATACTTTTTTGGTCTACTAGCGACACCTTTGTCTTTTGACCTTGAATGAAAACTCGTAACTTGCCTTCAGTTGTCACTGAACGATCGTAAACTACACACGTGTGTTAAATCTTTCGAATTATTCTCATCCAATATGAGTAAAAACAATTACAATTTACGTCCAAAGGAAACTCTTACTTTGTCTGTGCCAGATTCAGAGATGTCCATTGTTGAAGAGCTAAAACGTTTTATTGACACTAAAATAAATAATGCAACGAAGGAGCTGAAATCTGAAATTGAGATACTAAACGCGAAAATCGAGGAATTACAGAAAACGAATGAACAACTGAAAAACGCTTTGTATACTCACGAATTTTCAATAAGTAACCCGGAATCTAGTGGTGAGCGATCTCAGTCGGATACCTCGACGTCATCTGTTACAACAGTAATTAAGGCACCCCTAAACGAGAACACTAGTAAAGCAAAGAAGAAACGTAAAAGTAAAACCACTAAACTTAATGTTCCTATGAAGAATATGGAGACCCTTCAAACGGATCGAACAAAAAACAAACAGGTTATTATTGGAAACAATTCTCGGAGTAAGGAAAGTGGCGCTTTCTCTGCATCACCCCGTAAAATCTGGCTATATATTGGTAAATGTAAAAATGACTGCATCGAGGAAATCCTGAATGAGTATATGGTGGCAAACTCTCCGAATCATACCTTCGATGTCGTCAAACTTGAATCTAGAGGTTACCACACATCGTTCAGAGTTGGTGCTCCTGAATCCTTGAGGGACTCATTGTATGATCCCGATTACTGGCCGTCTGGTATTCTGGTGAAGAGATATTGTTTCCCGAGAAAGAGTTCAGAACTGGTAATCTCCTGAATGGATCATTGTTGGTTTCGTATGACAACACCACAAAATGTAGTGAGGTAATTAAACCTAACGCAACTCACCCATCTGAGGGAAGTAATTTTAAAGTAATGCACCTCAATATTCAGTGCTTGTCTAATAAACTTTCTCTTCTTCCGTTGCTTTTGACAGAAAAAAATCCAGATTTCATATGTTTGACAGAACACTGGATTACTGCTAAGCATGATATTAGTTTATTTAAACTCGCTCAGTATGTACAGGTGTCACAATTTTGTAGATCCATGCATATTCATGGTGGAACTATAATTTATGTCAAACAAAATATTTTCAGTTACTGTAAGAAATTATCTTTTCTTGATAATTATAATGTTGAGCTTTCGTTTGAGTGCTGCGGCATCTCTGTGTCTGATAATGTATGTATTATATGTGTATATAGGTCCGATGGAGGAGATTTTGAAATTTTTGAGAGCGCTTTCTCGTCAATGTTGGGAGAGGTGACATCAATTTTTTCCTGTTGTTTGATCTGCGGTGATTTTAATATTGATGAAATGGAAACTAGCTGCTATAAAGTAAAATCTCTCAGTAACATTCTAGCTGCTTTCGACCTCCGGTCCATGGTTAGCACTCCGACTAGGATATTCACTAATTGTAACGGTGTAACAAGCCAAAGTAGTATCGACTATGTTATTATGAATAAGTCGGCCTCTGATCAGTTCAATGTTGAAAACAGCCCTTCCGGCCTATCAGATCATCATTTTCAGTTCGTTGAGATTTTTGCTCGATCGGTTGAGCCGCATAGGCATACAACGTTCGAGAAGTATTCTAGGTCGGTTAATCCAGAATCCCTAAATGAATTCAGTGTTCTTTTAAGTAGAAACCTCATGTTGGATTGACATGAATACACGGACTCATTTTCCGTATTCTACGATACCTTTATATGGTGTTTTCAGGTGGCATTTCCTACAAAGCGTACGAAAACCAGATGTTGTTTGCGCGATGAACCCAGATATTCGGATGAAGTCAAGATGAAATTCAGACAATTGGAATTCCTTTCACGGTCATCTTTGTATTCATATGATGATAATATAAAAAACGAGTGTAAACGTCTGAAACTCGATATTTCACGTGCGGTTGAACAGGAAAAACGGAGTTTTATTTTTGACAAAATTAATGATAGCACGAATAAAAACAGGACCATATGGAAAATAATTAAATCAATTAAATCGGAATCTCGACTCGACCTGACATTAGAAATGAGTGGACATATGATTACTAATACCGCGGATGTATGTCGCGAGTTCGGCAAGTTTTTTGCAAATTCTGCGAAGGATATGGTAGACGAATATTTTCGGGACTTAGACGAAGTTGAATGCACGACCACGAGATGTAGAGTTGCGGAATCTATGTATTTCGATCCCATCACACCTGGTGAAATACATGAACTTATCAACGCGCTACCAAATAAGCGTTCCACAGGCGTAGATGAGATTCCGGTTTCGGTTCTGAAATATTCCGTTGATATAATCAGTCATCATATTGCGGATGCTATCAATGCTTCCGTATTGAAAGGTGTTTTCCCGAATATTTTGAAAACCGGGCGCACAATACCTCTGCTTAAAAAGCACAGTCCCACTGATATTAACAACTATCGACCTATTACAATTGTTGGAATTTTTTCCAAGATTTTCGAAAAAACAGTGGCCCGTCGGCTTGTGAATTTTCTTGAGAGAGGTGGGTTGATGTCGGAGTCCCAACACGGCTTTCGACCAAACAGGTCTACGAACACGGCAGTAGCCGAAATTGTTCAGCATATATCCTCAGGTATGGACAGAGGGGAATTCGTGATAATGCTCTGCTTCGATCTGCGTAAGGCATTTGATTGTCTCAATGCAGATTTTGTGTCCGAGAAGATGGAGTATTTAGGTGTTAGAGATTTCTTGAATCGATGGTTGACATCCTTCTTGAGAGATCGCTCAATTGTTGTGTCCGTTGATCACGAGCGGTCCGATGTGTTCACTGTGCCCATTGGCACCCCACAGGGTAGTGTGCTTGGGCCTTTGCTGTTTTTGATGTTGATTAATGACTTGCCTGAGTTCATTACCGAAGGTAAGGTTTTCCTTTATGCCGACGACACGTCAATAGTAGTCAGTGATAGGTGTCGTGACCGTTTACTTGTGAAATGTCAGACGGTCATTGATCAGTTTGATGACTGGTGTGCGCGTAACAAACTCATCATAAACTCAGAGAATTCAACAGTGATTGAGTTCCATAATCAGTATAGAGAACCATTTTTGCGGTCGCTCAAGTTCAAGGAAAGCATTTTAACGGCATCATCTCAGGTTAGCCTTCTCGGCACTATATTGGACAGTAATCTTAAATGGTCTGCTGAGATAAATAAGATCTGCAAGAAATTGAATAAATGCTACTACACCCTGTATAATGTGCGGAAATTTATTGGCACAGAGGCTGCACTGACCTATTACTTCTCGAACGTATTTTCATTGCTGCGGTACAATGTTGTCGTCTGGGGGGCGGCTGTGGACTGGAGGAGTGTCTTCATTGTTCAGAAGCGCATTTTGAGGTTGCTTTTTGGCATCGATTCGAGATCGTCCGTCAGACCCGCTCTCATTGCTCATGGTTTGTTATCATTTCCTTGTATTTATGTGTATAATTTGCTTGTCTTTGTTCACGATGTTAAGAAATATTTGACAAAACGATCCGAGTGTCATAAATATTCTAGTAGGAATACGCATAAGTTATTTATACCAAAGCACTCGCACTCTTTCCATGAACGATCTCCATATCATGCAGGTATCAAGCTGTATAATTTGTTACCCTGCTCTCTAACTAGTTTGAGCGCCAGGACGTTCAGACGAGATCTGAAGTCGTGTCTCATAGAAAATTGTTTTTATAGCGTAGAGGAGTTTGTTCAGTATTGCTCTAATTAAATAAGTTTGTCCTATTTCATTGTCAACTACATTTGTTATATGTATTTATGTGTGAGTGTATATGTTTATTTGCTTGTTTCCTTACTTTATTTCGATTTGACATACCATGTATTTGTTGATGGTCAATAAATTATTATTATCCTTCATCATCGGTCTCCCGGTCTCAGCTTGAGCTGGTATTTCTTCTATGAACCAGTGAAAAAACATTTCAGTTCCTCCCACTAGTTCAGGAATTTCCGCACGATGTGACATGTTTGTAAGCGATCCTCTGGGATAATTATTTTTTTTTTTTTTTTTTTTTTTTTTTTTAACGTCCGTGTGAGGGGAAAACCCTTTATGGGCACCGAGAGGGTCCGCACTCTCGGTAGTGTGAGAATCCAAGATCTTGTTTGGTTACTCACTAAAAACCCCTCACACTTGAATGGAGGAGTTCTTCATCCTGCCCTCATAGCGTCCCTTAACAAAAGAGATGAGCTGCAAGTGGCTTCTAGACTTCATGGGACCTGATGATATGAAGTGACCCGAGCAACACTGCTTTCTGCATTCTGTGCGCCAATACCTCGGCCAGTGATCTACAGGCCGGGATAATCTTCAGTTCATCCACGTAGTTGGCTCTCATTCCACCGAGACATCCTATGATTAGTACGACCATCCTAACTTTATGACCTGGGTATAAAGTTCCAAGCTCGAACATAAGATCTTTGTACTTCTGCCTCTTCTGTTCTTCTTTCATCACAACATTATTTTCAGCAGGGGAGGAGAATTCCACGACAAATAACTCCTTCAGCTCCTTGTCCAGAAGAAGTATGTCTGGCTCAACAGCATTGATCTGTCGTGTTGTTGGGACAGGATAGTTCCAGCATATGCGAGCTCTTTCGTTCTGGACCACCGCTTCAATCTCCAGAGGCACATATGGTAGCACCGGTTCCTTGTCTATCTTATACGCGGCTCTCAGATGGAAGTATAGAATTCGTAGAGCCGCGTTGTGTCTCTCTACATACCCTGATGGAGCATGGACTCTGCAGGCGGAAAGGATGTGCATAATTGTTTCCTGTTGCCTATGGCAAGCCCTGCAAGTTGTTGGGGTGTCCATTTTCATGATGTTCTTTTTGTACCATCTTGTATTTAGTACTCCATCTTGACACGCCATCACAAATCCCTCCGTCTCTGACTTGAGGCTAGCGGACTTCAGAAAGGCGAAAGACAATTCCTCAGACAGGTCCTGGTCTTTCAAACTCCTGAAATATATGGAGTGCAAGTTTTTACTCATATGATGTTCGAGTAATTTATCCGCCTGAGACTTTCGGATCAGTCTCGCTAGGCTTCTTTGTTCCGCCTGAGTGATCGGTGTTCCAGCGAGCTCAGGATTGATCGATACGCCGGTTATGCTGAGCTTCTCTACGGCCCTTTGTGCAGCTCGGAAAAGGAAGGCTCCATGGTTCGCAATTTCATGCTGAGCAACAAATTTCAGGAGCGGATCTTCACTTCTTAGAATCCTTACTGCCATTTCCAATGTTTGTTGATAGTGTTGATATTCCAAACATTGCAATCCTCTACCCCCCTGGCTTCTAGGAAGGTATATCCTCTGTATTGAACTGTTGGGATGAAGGCTACGATTCATGTTCATCGTTTTTCTTGTTGACCTATCAAGATCGAGGAGTTCGTTCACCGTCCAGTTCACCACCCCGAAAGAGTAGGTGAGAATCGGGATGGCTAGCATATTTGTAGCAGAAACTTTGTTCTTTCCCGACAGCTGCGATTTCCAAATGTCTCTGAGCTTCTTTTTGTAGCTGGCTGTTAAGGCATCCTTTATCTGGGTTGTCTCCAGTACACCCCTCTGTTTCATCCCAAGAAACTTATACGTTTCTCCCTCTTCGAGGTGTCGAATAGTCATTCCATCTTCCAGTCGAATATCTTCTCCTGCATCTTCAGCTTTTCCCCTGCGCAGATGAAAAACGGCACACTTGTCCAAACCAAACGACATTCCCATTGCTGAGGTGTAGTCTGAAACGATATTCAGTAGTTGCCGTAGTGCGGACTCGGAGGGAGCGTAGAGCTTCAAGTCGTCCATGTACAAGAGATGCGAGATCAGGTGGTTCCTTCTGCCTGGTGGTCCGGCCTTGTATCCTATCTTGCTCTCCCTCAACTCAATTGTTAGTGGTATGAGTGTTATGCAGAATAACAACGGGCTTAGCGAATCTCCCTGAAAAACTCCCCTCCTGTATCTCACCCATCCCGTATACACGGTTCGACCCTCTGTTCGGATGGCAAACTTCGTTTTCCACAGCGCTATGATCTTTTCTATCGCGTGGATGATGTTAGGGTGAACTTTCAGCATTTTCAATAGCCGTATTATCAGTTCGTGCGGCGAGGTGTCATATGCTTTCGCGTAGTCTAACCATGATGTGTGTAGGTCGCGCTTGTAGTATCTGGCGTCTAGACATACGCTCTTGTCTATGAGCAAGTTGTCTTTGCATCCTTGCACTCCTTTCTTCGCTCCCCTCTGTTCGTATATACTGTCCCACACTGGTCCAATAACCCTCAGAATTTGATGTTGAATTACACTTGTGAGGATCTTATACAGTGTATTGAGGCAAGTGATTGGGCGGTAGTTTTTGGGTTGCCCTAAATCACCTGATTTTGGTATCAGCACTGTTCTACCCTCTACCAACCATGACGGAATGGGCTCACGGCGAGTCAGCATCCCGCTGAATAATCTTGCCAGGTGTTGATGTGTAGCTGGAAATCTCTTCCACCAGTAGTTTTGAATACCGTCCAGTCCAGGTGCTGTGAAATCACGCTTGTTCTTAAGGGCTTGTCTAATATCTTCGGTTGATATTTCAGAAAGTTCATCGTTTTGCTGTTGGTTTTGATCACACATCTGCTGGAATCTGAGAAGGGCTGGAGTATCCCTGGTTTCTACTCGTTGTTCATATATGCTCTTCCAAAATTCTTCGACCTCTGGAGGTGCTGGTGGTTTCTGTGTCATTTGTTGTTGGGACTGAAATAATTTCGATGGTTTTGCGTTGAAGGTGTTGTTATCTTCAATCCATTTTTGCCTTTTTATCAGTTTCTTTCGCGCTGCTGCAAGTGATCTTATTCTATCTACAGCTTTCTGCTTCAGTAAATGGACTGTGGGCAAGTCTACTCTATGATGTATGGAACGAAGCTCCTCAATCATATCCTTCATTTTCTTGCTTGATTCAATCTTGCCTTTCAGAACATCTATGATACATTGGTACCAAGATGCCTGCTGCCTCATTGATTTTATTTTGGTGTCAAGCCGCCTGAGTCTTAGCTTATGCTTATCCTCCTTCGTAGCTGTACTTTTCGGTGGGCATAGAAGGGAAGCGGCTGCTCTCACTGCAGCCACAACATCTTCTAGTGACCAGGTCTCGTTAAGGTGATCTTGAATGATGTTATCCAATACGGCTAGATCTTCAGCCTCGTGTCTTGTTTTTATTCGGGAGGTCTTGACCAGTGGGTTTCTAACGGCCGCCTCAAATGCTTCCCTGGTATTGACGATTAACTTAGGAATATCTCTCACCGTTCCTGGTTTTTGTTGCTGTTGGTCTGGAGCATCTTTCACCTGCTCTTCAGCTAGTCCTATTACCGGAACATCTCTCACCTGTTCCGTTCTTGGCCTTGGCCCTTGGGCTTTTGCTTGGTGTTGTTGGTCTGGAGCATCTGTCACCTGCTCTTCAGCTAGTCCTATTACCGGAACATCTCTCACCTGTTCCGTTCTTGGCCTTGGCCCTTGGGCTTTTGCTTGGTGTTGTTGGTCTCGAGCATCTGTCACCTGCTCTTCAGCTAGTCCTATTACCGGAAAATCTCTCACCTGTTCCGTTCTTGGCCTCGGCCCCAGGGCTATTGTTTGATGTTGCTGGTTTTGAGCATCTGTCACCTGCTCTCCACCGTGTTCTATTTTTGGAACATCTCTCACATGTTCTATTATTGGCCTGTTGAAGCGTGTACTAGACCCAGTTTGGCCCGAGTTATATTCCAGGGCACGATGAACTTCGTTCGAGAGCCATGGAAGTGCTAACTCAGCATCAGCTACTTTCCGCAATCCGAGAAAGCACACCGAGCTTATAAATTGTATTGTATTCATCATTTTTATCAGTCTTGACATACCTACCATTGTAATCTATCTGTACGAAATATAATTTTTAAAAACGCTTTTACCGCCTTGAATATTATAACTGGCGCAGTCGACGGAGTTTCACGGGAGTTTTCATTGTGAAAAACTTTAGAGTTCTACCCTCTTTTGTGAAACGAGAACCTACCCACAGCAGTAACTCAAAAATCCATCCAGGAAGAGAGCATGCAGTTGTGGATTATCATAACAAGGTGGTGAGCGTAATTTTTCTTTGTTAATGTCAGACTCCTCTAATCCCCTTATTGATTCTCTTGCGGAAACCAATTCTGAATTAGAGACAGATTTATTGGAATCTTTTAATAACCTTTCACTCAGTAGCAGTAATTTATCTTTAAATATGCCAAACGCACCAGAGAATTTTGATATAAAAAATCTGAGCATCGTGCCTGATTTTGATGGAAACCCAAATAAGTTATACAGATTCATTCAAGCATCGGAGGCAATTCTAACTCATTATTTTGACCGTACTAATCCAAATAATTTCCAAAATTTGTTACTTTTGAATGGTATTTTAAATAAACTTCATGGTAAAGCGGAAGAAATTGTTGCTATTCATGGGGCTACAGGAAATTGGAATGATATAAAAAATTCTCTTTTATTGCATTTCGGTGATCAACGTGATGAAAATAGTCTGAATCAAGATCTTGTTAATCTGAGGCAAAATTTTGGAGAATCCCCTCATGATTTTTATGAAAAAGTAATCACTTTGTTGAATACCATTTGTAATCATATTGATTTAAAATGCGAGGTTGCGTTAAGAGCCAGCAAAAGAATCTTTTTCCAAAAGCAAGCATTGAAAACATTTTTAGCCGGTCTGAGAGATCCTCTGGGACCTATAATCAGAGCTATGAGGCCTAATTCATTATCAGAAGCACTTCAATTCATAATAGAGGAGGACAATATCAAGCATTGTCAAAGATCACATCAATCAATAACGCATAACCCTAGAAGACCCTTAAATTATAATAATCAGAGAAATTATCCTCAAAGACCTTCAGATTTTCGCCAAACTTTTTCTAATAGAGTACCCACTGAACAGCAAAGCTTCATTCCCAATCAGCAATTTCCTAGTAGACCTGTAACTATTCAAAGAAATATAAATTATAGGGAACCAAGATATTTTTCTGATGCTCAAGTCTTTGGAAAACCCCAGCAACCTAAATCTACTCCTATGAGTATTTCTACAACTCACACTAAACAAAGAACACAACCTATGAGCACTTCATCAAATAGTAGAAATTTTTCAAACGGACAGAATCGTTCTTTTCGTCAAAAACCAAACTTTATAAGTGAGGAACTTTTTAATACCGAATATCATCATAATCCTCAAAGCTCCCAAGAACATCTTGAAGATGAAGAAATTTTTGACAATTGTGAACAAAATTTTTCGAACGTCCATTATCAAAACCAAATCAAATAATAGAATTTCATGTCTCTAATGGTAAACGTGAATTACCATATATAGAAATTAAGAACCCACCTCTTAAATTGCTTATTGATACAGGATCTACAAAATCATTTATCAATCCTGATTTAGCTAAAAAATTCTATTCTAAATTTGTCTTTAAAGAACCATTCACAGTCTCAACTGTCCATCAAACTTCTCATCACGAATTTTGTGCTAATATCCCTATATTTGCTGAGTTTAATCGATATAATGAAAACTTCAAATTCTATCTATTCAAGTTTCATAATATTTATGACGGTTTAATTGGATTAGATAACTTAAAACTTTTAAATGCGTCCCTTAATTTTAGCAGTTCTATGCTCAATACTACTTTTTCAAAATTGCCTATAAAATATCAAGAATCTGCAAGTAAAGCTCCATTCAAAATAAAAGTTGATGCAAATTCGAGAATCATCGCTAAAATACCTATCAGACACTTATCTGGTGATGTAATTATCCCAAAACAAGTTATCCAATCTTGTAAAATTTCGGAAATCGTAACTTGTTCCAAAAATGGCCTAGCGAACGTGGAAATTTGCAATGAAACGAATGAAGATATTATCCTCATTTTAAACAATCCTATAGAATCTATTCTCATTCAGAATAATTTCGAAATTTTTCAAATGGAAGATAATCACGTTTCAGAACATTGGATATAGAAGAATTAATTAGAACCAATCACGTGAATGAAGAAGAAAGGTTTCATATTTTAAAATTATGTCGTAAATTTTCAGATATCTTCAAATTAGAAAACCAATCCCTTTCTTTCTCTAATCAAATAAAACATTCGATCAAAACAAAAGATGATATTCCTGTCTATTCGAAATCTTACAGATATCCTTTCATCCATAAAGAGGAAGTTAAAAACCAAATAAATTCTATGTTGGAACAAGGTATTATCAGACCTAGTCAATCACCTTGGTCATCGCCGATTTGGGTGGTACCTAAAAAAGCCGATGCTTCTGGTAAACAAAAATGGAGAGTTGTTATTGATTTTAGAAAATTGAATGAAAAAACTATTGACGACAAATATCCAATACCCAATATTAGTGATGTTCTTGATAAAATTGGCAAATGTCAATACTTTACAACTTTAGATTTAGCTAGCGGATTCCATCAAATTGAAATGGATCCTAATGATATTCCGAAAACTGCATTCAATGTAGAAAATGGTCATTATGAATTCCTACGTATGCCATTCGTATTAAAAAATGCTTGTTCCACTTTTCAGAGAGTTATGGACAATGTACTCAGAGGACTAGAAAATTGTTTAGTTTATCTAGATGACATTATTGTCTATTCAACATCGCTGCAAGAACATATCGTTAATCTTTCAAAAGTTTTCAAAAGACTCAGGGATGCCAATTTTAAAATTCAATTGGACAAGTCAGAATTTTTAAAAAAGGAAGTAGCTTATTTGGGGCATATTGTAACAACAGAAGGGGTCAAACCTAATCCAGACAAAATTAGAGCTATCAAAAATTATCCAATACCCAAAACAACCAAAGAAATTAAAGGCTTTTTAGGACTGTTAGGCTACTACAGGAAATTCATTCGTGATTTTGCGAGAATAACTAAACCTTTAACGGCTTGTTTGAAAAAGGGTGCCAAAATCGATCATACCTCATCGTTTATCAACTGTTTTGAATATTGTAAAAAATTGTTAATGAACGAACCTATCCTTCAATATCCGGACTTTTCTAGAGAATTCATTATAACTACAGACGCTAGTAATTTTGCAATTGGTGCGGTTTTATCCCAAGGCAAAATCGGCAATGATAAACCAGTGGCGTATGCATCAAGAACACTGAATGACAACGAGCAAAATTATAGCACTATAGAAAAGGAACTTCTTTCCATAGTTTGGGCAACCAAATATTTCAGACCCTATATTTTTGGCAGAAAATTTGTTATTGTAACGGATCACAAACCATTACAATGGTTAATGTCTCTCAAAGAGCCAAATAGTAAACTTTTGAGATGGAGATTGAAACTTGAGGAATTTGATTTTGAAATATTTTATAAAAAGGGCAGTTCTAATACTAATGCAGATGCACTTTCAAGAATCGAAATTCACAATAAGGATTTCTTTGAGTTTATGGAAAAATTTAATGAAGGATTTTCTAAGCATAAAGCAAATAACGATAGCGAATCAATGATTGTCAATTTAGAAGAAGGAGATGGTAACGATCAAATTACACATAAAGAATTATCATTTGAAGATTTTGAGAAACGTTTGAACATGAATGAAATAAATTTTTCTCCTAATGTAATCGAAAAAATTGGTAATTTATTTGATGCACCAGATTACTATTCTCTTGGTCACTGTGTATCTGAAGATTTCTATATGAATAAAGGTATAGCACTCGATTTTAAAGAAAAATTTGGCAATGTTCAAGAACTCAAGTCTCAAAATAAAAAAATTGGAGAAGTGGCTGAAATTGAACAAAACAATAGAAAAATTTATTATTTGGTCACTAAAGAGTTGTATTATCATAAACCACGATACGAAACAGTTTTTCGAGCACTTCTCAACCTCAAAAAATTGTGTCAGAAAGATGATGTAAATTACCTTGCACTACCAAAGATTTCTAGCGGTTTGGATGGACTTGAATGGAATAAAATATTCAGTATGATCAATTTTATTTTTGCAAATTCCACCTTGAACATTGACATTTATTATTTAACTCAAGAAGAATTTATTAATTTCCAGAACATCGAAAATCAAAACGAATCAGATGGAAATACTATACATTCGAATCACGAAAACCCAATTCAAGAAATTCCCATTTCTGAGAAAGTTTTGAATGTTTTCGACAATCAAATAGTTTTCGAATTTGTTTTTCATTCTCCGGCAGAAGTGAGAGTAGAAAAATTTTTTTCAAACAAGCAGAGAATATTTGTTCAATTATCCACTAGCAATTTGAATATAGAAATTATAGAATTTTTCAAAACATATTTAAGTCCAAATATTCTTTATGCTTTATATTTCAAAAAAGATGACTATTATAAAGAAATTTGCGAGATTCTCAGAAAGACTTTCAAGCAATCTGCTTTCAAATTATTAAAGTGTAATGAAATCTTGGAAGATGTAGAGGAAATAGACGAACAGGTTAGGGTTGTTAAATATATGCACGAGGGAAAGACCAATCACAGGGGAATTTCTGAAACTGTTACTAGAATAAAAAGAGCATATTATTGGCCTTGTATTCAGAAAGACGCTACAGAATACATCAATAATTGTGAATTATGTCAGCTCAACAAGTATGATAGAGATCCTCCGAATCAAAAATTAATGCTTACGCCCACATCAGGTAAACCCTTTGAAATTGTTCACATCGATACTTTTCAAGCACAAGGTAAAAAATTTCTTACAATTGTCGATGCTTTTTCTAAATATGCCCAAGCATATCCGCTAATTTCCCTTACAGCTATAGAAATAGTAAGATCTCTTCTAATTTTTATGACGCATCACGGTTCACCCTCAACGATAGTGATGGATAATGGAACAGAGTTCAAAAATAGTACTGTATCTGAATTTCTCGACCTACACCAAATTTCTC
Source organism: Adalia bipunctata (assembly GCA_910592335.1). NCBI lineage: Eukaryota > Metazoa > Arthropoda > Insecta > Coleoptera > Coccinellidae > Adalia > Adalia bipunctata. Next base: position 54,782,184 of record OU342948.1, read on the forward strand.
CTCATTATATCACGGTAAACAATTCACAATCCAATGGTATCATTGAAAGATTTCATTCCACTATTTTGGAACATTTGAGAATTTTAAAGGCTAAAAACAATGATTCGTTGAATATTGAGGATTTGATGACCTATGCAATTTTTGGTTACAATAATACAATTCACTCTTTAACAAAACAAAAACCTATTGATATAATTAATGGCCATTTAGATAGTAAGGACCCCCTCAATATAGATATAAACAAAACTATTATTAATAATTATGTCGAAAACCATAAACAAAAAACTAAAGAAATTTACAGGAGATTGAACGAACTGATGGGGGAGAGGAAGCAAAGCATTATAGAGAAACATAATGAAAAAAGACATGATCCTTTAACGTATAAACCCGGTACTATTGCATATAGAAAAGTTAAATCCAATATGAGAAATAAACTTACCCCCAAATTCTCTAAAGAGAGAGTACTGCGTAATCGGAAAATTAAAATAAGTAGTGATAAGAAGATTTTGCACAAACAGAACCTCAGAAAACCAAAAACTAAATCTAAGAAACTTTTTCAGGTTGATCCTAATGATCCTAATAGCAGCTCAGGACATTCAAATAATAAACCTGAAGGACAATCCGGGAGTTCTTCCGATTCACCTAGGCACAGCAAAAATTAAAAGCAAATTCCACAATTTCATACATTACTATAATCTCAAACCAATTTCCGTAGAATTAAAATATTTAGAATTTCATTATAAGACAGTATCTAGTACTATTTTAAATACGTCAAATTCTATGTTTCGTACAGAATTGGAAAATCATAAGAAATTTTATGAATATCAATTAAGCTTAGCAAAGCAAAAATTAAAGAGTTTGATACCGATGGGACGATCTAAACGAGGAATTATTGATGGATTAGGAACCATAATAAAGAGTATCACCGGTAATTTAGATGCAAATGATGCATTACATTATGAATCAGCTTTAAGAAAGCTTCAAGACAACCAGAAAGGAATTATGATAAATTTAAATGCAGGTATCTCATTGACCGGTGAAGTAATTGAAAATTTCAATAAAACCATTTCAATCCTCAGACATAACCAAAAAACGATTGCTTCCCAACTTGAAGGAATCTCTGGAAAATTTAGTCAATTAACTGATAATTTTTATATGTACATTCAAATAAAGAATCTCATGGACCAAATTGGAATTTCTGTCAATATTATCATAGAGTTAATCGATGAAATTGAAAATGCCATTAGTTTTTCAAGGCTTGGAATATTACATCATAGCATCATTAAGTTTTCAGAATTGAATTCAATAATCGCTGAAATAAAAACTTTATATTCTCCAGATAACTTAATATTCACTGACGAAAAAGAATATCACAGATTTTATGAATTGATAAAAGTAGATGCATATTTCGTCGAATTCAGAATTGTTTTCATTCTTCATTTTCCAATTGTTCACCCTGAACTTTTTTCTCATTACCATTTATTTTCAATCCCAACTATCAACAACACCATTCTTATTCCCAAAAATACCTATCTGACAAGCAATGAAAAATGGTATCAATACGCTTCTTCGCCTTGTGTTGATTTACACCCACTATTTTACTGCGAAAACGATAAACTTAATGATGGCTCAGAGGTAGAAGATTGCTTGTTCCAGCTGTTGCATCTCCAAAAATCCATTGGTTCCTGTCAAAATCATCCTGTGGAAACCAACAAGAATGTTATCCAGCAAATTGGCAATGGTAGATTCATCATGATAGCTCCGAGTGGAATAAAAATCCGCACAGTATGTAGAAGAACTGATGTGAGCACATTGAAGGGAAACTTCTTGATAAACGTTCCGAAGGGATGCCACTTCGAAAACTCAGAAGAAAAATTCTACAACGACAAAGGAATCCTGAAAGGAGAACCAATGTATCTTCCCCAAATTGCTGCTGATCTGAATGCAACAACCCTTACTGCATTCAAAGTAAAACTTGAAGATTTTTCACTGGATCAAATACACAAACTGAAGAAAAAACAAGAGGAAATTCAGCCCTTAATTGAAAAACAAGAGAGCACCAAATCATTCCACGAAATCTTGATATATATTATTTATTTTCTGTTTTTCATAGTTATCTCCTATTTTGGTTCGAGGAAAATCATGTTATGGCTGAAGTCCCCGGTTCCAGGAAATCAACCAGAGAGTCAAGAATCCCAACCACGAGCAGTTCCATTCTTCACTACGTAAGCACCTTTCTGAGGATGGAGGAGTTATATTCCAGGGCACGATGAACTTCGTTCGAGAGCCATGGAAGTGCTAACTCAGCATCAGCTACTTTCCGCAATCCGAGAAAGCACACCGAGCTTATAAATTGTATTGTATTCATCATTTTTATCAGTCTTGACATACCTACCATTGTAATCTATCTGTACGAAATATAATTTTTAAAAACGCTTTTACCGCCTTGAATATTATAACTCCCGCGATATTTCTCACAAGGGCTACCGCTTGTTCTTCGACTGTGTCAATCGTCAATTGCTGATGTTGGTTCGAAGCATCTGTCAACTGCTCCTCAGCTTGTTTTTCTGTCCGTTCTTGCTCGTGAGACCGCCATAAGATTCCTCTTCTTATGACACGACTGATCTGTTCCGTTCTTGGCCTCGCCCCTAAAGCTTTTGCTTGGTGTTGTTGTTTTGGAGCATCTGTCACATGCTCTCCACCTTGTTCTTTTCTTGGAACATCTCTCACATGTTCTGTTATTGGCCTTTTGGAGCGTGTACCAGTCCCGGTTTGGCCCGCGATATTTCTCACCATGGCTACAGCTTGTTCTTCAGCTGTATCAATCGTCAATAGCTGATGTTGGTTCGAAGCATCTGTCACCTGCTCTTCATCTTGTTGTTCCGTCCTTTCCTGCTCTTGAGAGCGCCATAAAATTCCTTTTCTTTTGAGATGACTGATCTGATCTCTAAGGTTTTGCTGCGTCATGTAGTCAAGGTCTGGATAATTTTCGCACCACAGACCATGCAGCCTATTCATGTATCCCCGTCTTTCGGGTCTTGATCGTCTGTATAGCGCAGACAGCAGGTCATGCTGCTCGGGCGTCCACTTGTGGCGTCCCCTTTGTGCTGTCCTGTTTCGGCTGCCGGTTCCGACTACGGGCTGCTCTTTCGAACGTTGAATCCCAATGCGACCGACAACCTGAACTCTCTCCTTGTCGATGTCCTCCTCGTCTAAAGGCATAGCTTCTTGTATGGCAGGCGCCTGCCTTCTCAGCATCCTGCCGTTGGTGTCCCGCATGCTGTCACGTCCAGCACCAACTCCAGACGCGCCCTGACGATCCCCAGGCAGCGACTGTTCTCCGAGGCTCCGTATATATTTGTCCGACATCGGTTGAGAGTGACCGGGGTCCGCGGGATTGTCACACCCGTATACTACACAGTAGTACCCCCGTGCGGTATATATTATTATTATTATTATTCCTCATCGGTCTCCCGGTCTCAGCTTAAGCTGGTATTATTTCTTTGAACCAGTGAAAAAACAATTCAGTTCCTCCCACTAGTTCAGGAATTTCCGCACGATGTGACAGGTTTGCAATGCTACAGCCCGTTGTGCATATCCCGCGATCCTCTGGGATAATTCGATCTTTTTCTTGAATGATTCCCTTCCGTCAGCTGAAGTTCCGGATGCATTCCGGTGAACTCGTATCTCCATCCAGGAAGTGGTTTGTCCTCGCAATTGTTCACGTAATAAAAAGCTCGCAATACTTCAATATTCATTTCGCGGCTCCAATTGATACGTGCGTTGCGAGCTCCCCTGCGGACAGTCCTCCTCACGGTGGTCGAGCCAGCAGGTGGAGTGGCATTTAGATCTTCTGCCATGATATCGGTTTCCACTTCTCGTTGCTGGCATTTTCCCCATTTTCATGGGTTCGCCACCATTTACCCTTGGTGGCCCAGGTAACTCGGGCCGTGGGGACGTCACCCCCCATGTGGCGTGGGAGAAACCAAACCACACCCGTGCGTTATTATTATTATTATTTCTTCATCATCGGTCTCCCGGTCTCAGCTCGAGCTGGTATTACTTCTATGAACCAGTGAAAAAACATTTCAGTTCCTCCCACTAGTTCAGGAATTTCCGCACGATGTGACAGGTTTGCAAAGCTACAGCCTGCTGTGCATATCCCGCGATCCTCTGGGATATTTCGATCTTTTGAAGATTTTTCTTAAATGATTTGGACATGACTCCCTCAGCCGAAATCACCAATGGTATAATAGTGACTTTCGACAATTGCCACATATTCTTCAGTTCCATTGCCAAGTTCTCGTACTTCGTTATTTTTTCCGACTCCGTTCTTCCGATGTTATGAGTCAATGGTACTGCCACATCAATTATCACCCCATACTTCTGATCTTTCTCAATGAATACAAGGTCCGGTCTATTGTAGTCCACTGATCTATCTGTTGTTATGGGTCTGTCCCAATAGAGAACCGCTGCGTCTGTTTCCAACACTGCTGCAGGTTGATACTTATAATATGGCGGACAAGTATCCAAAAAACCATGTCTAAGGGCCAACTGCTGGTGAACAATTTTTGCCACTTGGTTGTGTCGGCCCAGATATGCGTTGTCGGCAAGAACTCGACAACCTGCGATTACATGCTCAATAGACTCGCCAACTGCGCCGCACTTCCTGCATTTGTCCTCCACGTTCAGCTTCAAACAGTGCTTCTCATAGTTGCGAGTTCTTATAACTCGGTCTTGGATAGCCGTCAGGAATCCCTCAGTTTCAGGATACAATTGTCCCGCATTCAACCACGACAAAGAAGCTAATTTATCGATATTTTCCCCCTCAAGGTGTTTGGGAAATCTGCCGTGCAGAGCTTGCTCCCGCCATATACTTATATCTTCGCTTCTCGTGGTGATATCGAATGTCAGTTCTCTGTGTTGTAGGTTCAGAGGTGTGTATCCCTTATCCTCTGTTGTCACCAATTTCATCAGGCTATCTTCAGACTCGAGCAGTCGCTGCCTCAAGTTTTTCTCCTGGGTTCTGCAGAGTTTATAGATGTTCAACAGACCTCGTCCGCCATCTCTCCTGGGTAGATAGAGCCTCTTCACCGATGCGTTGGTGTGCAGACATCGAAACTTTGTCATTAGGCGGCGGGTTAGTCGGTCCAACCCATTCAGATCAGCGTCTGACCACTTCAAGACTCCAAAAGTGTAGGTCAGAGCAGGCGTAGCCCATGAGTTCAAGGCATCGATCTGGTTTCTAGCAGACAGCTTGGTGTTGAGCACTTTGGTTACCCTGCTCTTATATTTCGCAGTGAACTCAGCTTTCAAACGGGTGTGGTCAATCCGTTGATTTTGAGGAATGCCCAGATACTTGTAAGTCTCTTCTGGCAACATACTGTGGATGTCCTGAAATTGTTCCTGGGTATTCTCCATTTTACCCTTCCTGATGTTGACTATGGCGCATTTATCGATACCGAAAGACATGTCAATGTCTTTGCTGAAGGAGCGCACTATATCTATCAGCGAGTGGAGTTGTTTTTGGTTCTCGCCGAATAGTTTCAGATCATCCATATACAGTAAATGGGTAAGTTTTCGCGGATTCCTCATTGCTGGTCTGTACCCTATGTTGGTGTTTTTCAAAAGTGTAGATAGAGGATTCAGCGCTATACAAAACCACATCGGCGACAGGGCATCTCCCTGAAATATCCCCCTCGATATTTTCACGGTTCCAGCATTGATGTTGTTTATAAGAATGTTTGTTTTCCATGTGCTCATTAGATGTTGGAGCACGGCTTTTATTTTCGGACAGATCTTATAAATCTCCAGTACTTTCAGAAGCCAATCGTGGGGCACCGTATCGAAGGCCTTCTGATAGTCGATATAACATAGACTTAAATTCCTTCTTCTCGCTTGGGCTTGCTTTAATACTACAGCGTCTATGGTGAGTTGATGTTTGCATCCTGCCGATCCTCGAGAGCAGCCTTTCTGTTCTTCTTCCAGAATGTTGTTGGCTTCACAGTGACGATATATCGCATTATTCACAAGCGTTGTGAATAGCTTGTACACCACTGACAAACACGTTATGGGTCGGTAGTTTTCTGGCTTGCTGCGATCTCCTCTTTCGTGAAGCATATGGGAATTGCCTTGAGTGAGGAAAGTAGGTATCTTGAAGGGATCTTCTAGTGCCTCCGAAAAACATCTAGCTAGACTTGGGAAACATGCTGGAAATTGTTTAACCCAGAAGTTGTGAAGTCGGTCGGGTCCTGGCGCCTTCCAGTTACTAGTGTTTTTGACAATGTTGGAAATTTCTTCGACTGTGAAAAGATCTGTCTTCATCTCAACGATTTCTGAGGCCTGGTGTTCAATGTCCATAAGCCAGCTAGTATTCCTCTGAAGTTGACCACTCTCCGACCATAGAGAACTCCAATATTGCCGAAATTCATCATTGTTGATGTCAGCTTGCTGATTGGAGGAGATTTCGGAGGGCTTTTCAAGACTTCTGAAGAACTTCTTTCTGTCTCTCACATATTCAGCGTTTTGTTGTTTTCGCTTTGTTAACTCATTGTATCTTCGCAGGCGAGCACCTTTCGCTTTAGCTTGTTGTCTCAAGCGATCTTTCAGATCAACTATGAACTCTTTATATCTTGGAGATTCCAGGTCCAGCCCTGCGGATGTGGCTATTTTTCGCACTTTGTTCAGTACTTTACGCGATTTATTATCCTTCAGGAACTCATCCAAGACATCAACTTTTCCTCGAAGTTTATCGACGTCCTGCATTAATCTTCTTTTCCAGGCAGGAGTTTGATTTTTCACTTTCTGTTCACTGGTTCTGGGGGTGTAGATCTTTTGCCCATTTTGTCCGAGAACTGTGATGGCAGCACAGTACAGAGATAAGTGGACTTGTTCCAACGTCCATTGAGTGCTCAGGTGTTCCGCCAATATTTCGTTGAGCCTCTCGATGTTATTTTTGGCCGTAGAGTTGAAGTTTAATTTTGGAAGGATGGGGCGGTTGAGCGGATCAGTAGATTCGTATTGTGCCAGGTTACTATAGAAGGTGTCATACAGTTGGCGATATTGTGGGGAGTCTTGGTGAGCAGTTCGTGTGACAGACAGGTCCCTCGCCGTATCTGCTGGTCTCTCCAGCGGCTCGGTGGGTTCTTCATTCTGAATTCCGACAATCTGTTCTTGATTGATTGTGTAGCCCATTTCTCTCTTGATCTCATCTAGTTCCTGTCTTGTCAGGTAGCCTTTTCGTATAATAACATTTTTACGATCCGCAATGTTCCCTTCCGTTAGCTGAAGTTCTGGATGTCTCTTGGTGAATTCTGTATAGAGGGAGTATCTCCATCCAGGAAGTGGTTTGTCATCGCAATTATTCACGTAGTAAAAGGCTCGCATCACTTCAACATTCATTTCGCGGCTCCATATGATACGTGTGTTGCGAGCTCCCCTGCGGGCAGTCCTCCTCACGGTGGTCGAGCCAGCAGGTGGAGTGGCATTTTGGTCTTCTGCCATGTTTTGGGATTCCACTTCTTGATGTTCTGGTGGAGCTGTATTTTGTTGTATGACAGGAGCCCGCTTCCTCAGCACCCTGCCACCGACGGATCGCATGCTGCCATGCCCAGCGTCGGCTCCGGACATGCCCTGGCGCTCCCCAGGCAGCGACTCTTTTCCGAGGCTCGATTTATTCTCCATTTTCATGGGTTTGCCACCATTTACCCTTGGTGGCCCAGGTAACTCGGGCCGTGGGGACGTCACCCCCCATGTAGCATGGCATGAACCACACCACACCCGTGCGGTTTTATTATTATTATTATTAATATACGAACATAAACATTTCCAATGTTGAAGAAGATCTTTTGGTTCACCAGCCTTCCACTGAGCAACGTATTCTTCCTTCTAGATTATTCTAATGTGTCCGATAAATGATCGAATCAAACGTCAAAAGAAAACTCAGTAAAAAATCGATAAACAGTATCTATTCAAACCGGGCAGCGTTACAGGCAAACACACATACGGTTACCTTCTACTGTGGTTGGTGCTTGTTCGGTGAATGCTTGTAAGAACATGTATGATGAGTGGTCTATGCAGTGATTTATTTTCTCTTTGTTTTCTATTCATATCGTTATATACCTAATTTTGTTTTCGAACTAGTTTTAATTTTTGTATTTTGAACCTATGTTCACTTGAATTTTTGTTATAGTATTGTGTGAGTTCATAGAATTTTCTAAACTCTTACATATCTAATAAATAATAATAATAATTATAATAATAATAAGTCAAAGACTTACCCTGTATAATGAAATGAACATTCTATCATTCATCTAAAAAAATGGTATTTTTCTTTGAATGTCAAAATAACACATCTCATTGAAAAAACCTTCACAAATACGCAAATTACAGTTTATTCATAAATTCCCCGAAGACCGTCAAACGTTGAACCACCCACGACTGATAAGTTGGTATAACTTAACCCCACAATCTTTAAATGTGAACATGAGTATATCCAAAATTCAAAAATAATAAACATGACCGAAATTTGAAAGTAGTGATGTATCAACACAGAAAATCAATAATACAATTCGTAAGGAAAATTATATCCTTTCAACCTTGAATTATGTTTCGTTTCTGTATTCAACAATAAATATGTAATTGAATTGTCCCACATGCTTTTCGACATCTCATCTCCATTTGTCACTTCTGTGTAACACATTGTGCGTCTGAGGTTCAAAACGTGGAAACACCTTGATGCAATCATCAGACTACATGCGCAAGCGAGCGTCCCTATACATAGCTGATGAAAACAGTTGAAAATTCTCAGTTCCCCCGTGTTCCGTCGCGAGGGTTAGATTTGTGATACTCTGTGGAAAAGTTGTTCTTCACATTACGCATTGCAGATCGGGAAAACGAATGATGAATAAACCTACTTGAATATTTTGGTGAGGATTAAAAACTTCAACGATATTGGAAATGGTGAGGATTAATTTCAACTCATTTCTTTTTAGATTTTGAATTCAATCATGAGTTTTCTCAACCCACAAATTTGAGAATACTGCATAAGCAATAATTGTATTGGTAGGCGACCATTAAACAAAGTGTATAATCGATCTGCTTTTCTTCAAGTATTATGACATTTATAAAAAATCACTCGTTTCTCTGGTCTATCAAACTTCCATGTGATACCACAGAATATCGATAGAAATAGAAAAGCGAATCATTTTCTACTAGAGTGATATGAAATGTCAATTCAAATTTGAAACATTGGCCGCCGTTAATTCTTAGATATTTCAATATCAGGAATTACCTTCGTTGGGAGAATTAGAAGGTTTAATACCTCCCCCTTCCTTGCACTTATGTTTCTAAAGAAGGAAAACATCGAAGCTCTATATTTTGTTGTTATTTATGTGGTTTTCGTTGGTTATTGTAAATGAATCGATTCGAGAAAAATGGATGGATCGGATTACAAAATTATAAATTTGATCTACCCCAATCAATGAAGAAAAATCAAAATAATTTGAACTCAGTCATTCTCAAAACTAACAAACTATCTACAAAGGTAAATCTGAATCAGAAAATTGTGTTGCCAACAACTTGCGAAATCGGTGCAATTCTCGCAAGGTGATATATCGGCATCAAAATAAGCGGTACCTCTTTCAAAGAAACGTGATTTTGTGCTATCGATCTCTCAACGGGATATATTAGCTTAAGTTCGGTTGAATGGAATTGGTTTATTTAACGAAACACTTCATTTCGACGTTGTAGGCGCTCAGCTGTTTTCAAGACGTTGGATACATCGGATTACCGACTCATTAATCCACGCAAAAATACTATAATACTACAACGGTTCATTTTTCAGAAAATGAAAGTATTCCTATGTTTTTCAATAAAACGCGTAGTTTTCGAGTTATTCTTAATTTTATTCTCTCGAATCTCGAGAATAATCTGGATGCTTCCCTGGATTTTGAATTTCACCGAACAGCAAAAAATTATTTACTCTCTGCTCGCACTACAAATTAACAATGTTGTCAATGTTTATAATCGAGACTAAAATCTGTATGATGGAAAAACGTTTGATGGAGATTCGTAATTGAAAAATCCCAAAAAATGTGGAAGATGAAATTGAATTCTAGGGAGCATGAAATAATTCATTTTAAGCACTAAGGGAATAAAAGGGTTCTCTTAATTCCTGTTTTGAGGGTCTAAAGTGGCAGTTTTATGCCCGCAAAAAATTGACGTTTTCGAAACCTTGGTTTATTAGCGTCCTACTTCCGTATTTTCTCGAATGTCATACGCTTTCAAGGAACATCAATCTTCGATGATGAAAATGATAACCGGCAGAGTTGATATTTTGAAACTAGATAACAGCTACGAGTAAGGAAAGGAAAAGTAAGCCATAGCATCTTTTTCTCCTCCAAGGCGGAGAAATAGAACTTTTCGATGATCCTGTCAGTCGCTGTTATCATACGTTTGTTTGGAAATAAAATAATGTATATACCACCGGACAGAAGTTTTTTTAATCCCGAAGCTGAAAGTTTGTAGCCCTAACAGAGGGATCTTCAATTTGCAGCGCCTCCAACGGTAATTCAAATCGCCAGTAGTCGCTATACGTATGCGTCGTGAACTTTCGCGGCATAGAGAAGGGAAAAGACATATCACGGACTGACGTTTGAGTTGGGTCAATTTCTGATATTAAGAAAGGTAATCAATGGTAGAATTCATTGATATTAATAATATGTTATCCGAAAAATCAATCAGCTCCTCAGAAGCTCTATGATATATTCATAGAAGATTATTGTTCTGATTGTTTTGAATACAAAATAGGTTGATATCTCTTGATTAATCACTAATTAAATAAGAACCTTTCTCAAAAGATATTTTTGGGAAATCGAGGAAAGTTTCAGTGAATAGTATTTACAATCTAATCTTCTGGTAAACCGAAGAAGGAACTCATTTTGGTGGGACGAATATGTAAGATGGCACTTGACACATTCTACCACGAAGGATGTGTTAACCTAATGAAAAATCACAGTTGAAAAAATATCGGTCCAAGGAACAAAATAATAGCAAACTATTCTTTCACAACGTTTCGGCACTTTATTGTGCCTTCCTCAGGCTAAAATTGAAAAATTGGCAATTAGTGACACAGATATTATAAAAAAACAGAATACTTTCATAACAATATTCAAATATATCAATAAAAAATCAACTTTACATATTACAATTCTAAAACTCATAAGAACGAAATACAGCACTAAAAACACCGAAAAACAACAGATCAAAGCGGATCAAGCAAGACAGCTGCATGGTGAGCCAGACTAAGGAACAAAGAAGAAAAAAGGAAAGGTACTCACTGTCAGAATATTAAAAGTTTCAATCTTTTCATCTACAGAAAATCGTCATTAATGAAGGAAACAAAATGAGTTTTACTGGATATAGGCATCGATGTTTGTTTTCCAGGTCATGACACATCAAACGCTGAATTGATCGAAATGAATGAAATAAATGAAATAAAAACGATCGGCAACATAACGAAGCACGTAAGAAGACATGAGACTCACACAGTGGCGTAACAAAACGGACAATCACCAAACTCAGTTCTCAACACCTTTGGATCAAGTTGGAATACGCCACACTCAATGTACTAACATCCGTACGAGCATTAACTGTGTTTGGAAATTTTTTGATATATATCATCTCCTTGAAGCAACGTTTAAACCAGTTATTCTCCCGACCCAAAACTTCAACGTTTTGGAAATTAAAATTATGGTTGGATGATAAAGCGTGAGCAGATAATGCTGTCGAATCTTTCTTGTTCTTGCAATCCCTCTCATGTTGGGCTGATCTATTTCCCAAATATTGGCCTGTTTGTCCAACATAACACACGCCACAATCACCACAGTTGATCTTATACACTACCCCAGAACATCTTTCCTTCGGATCCCCATCCTTAAGCTTTGAAAAAAAAGACCGAACAGTTTTGTTGTAATAATAAATAATAAACGACACGATTTGTACCATTTTTCATTAATTGTTTAAGTTGTTCAGACAGCCTCGGTACATAAATCAATTTATAGACCTTGTTATTAATCTGAGGTTCACCATCATGATTCAGTGTATGTGTTCTGGGTTCATCATTAGAAGAATAAAATATTTTTGTAATCAAATTTTTTGGGTAACCATTCCTCATCAGAAACGAAGTCTGCTCTTTGAAATTCTTTCTGTGAAACGACTCGTGCGATAAATTCAGAATCTTATGCTTTATCGATTTCACTATCATAACCTTCTGAATGCGAGAATGAGCTGAGTCATAATGTAAAACTCTACCTGATGATATCGGTTTTCTATAGATGTCAGTGGTGATCTTATTACCTTCTCTAATAAGAAGAACATCCAGAAACGGAATTCGATTATTACTCTCTAACTCATAAGTGAATTGGAGGTCACCATTGAAACCATTGAAAATTTCTAGGACTTGTTGAACCGTGTCCTTCGGAATGGATAAAATAATATCATCTACATAAATATACACAAATGGGATCAAGAAGTCCACTTTAGACAAAACAAACGTGATAACCTCGTTCATGACCATCTCAGCCAAAATTGGGGAGGCTGGGTTACCCATAGCAGAACCTCTAATCTGGGAGTAAAATTCACCATCATAAGTACAAAAACTGTTCACGAAAATAAACCGAATAATGTTCTTTATTGTCGTTATTGGAATCTGTGTATGGGTTTGCAAATCATCCCAATGTTTATCAATAAGGTCAACAATCAAACCTTGGGGAATATTCGTAAATAGCGAAACCACATCAAAGCTAATCAATACATAATCATCAGGAATAACGATATCTCTCAATTTTGAAACCAAAGTGAATGAGTTCTTTAGGGAATAAGTGAACTTGTATCTAATCCTATCTAAAACACCGACCAAAAATCTTGAAATATTGAACGTAGGTGAACTACAGCAAGAAACAACCGGTCTCAAAGGTCTGTCTCTTTTATGTATCTTGACTAAACCATATATTTTTGGTGGTAAAGAATTGTACTGTTTCATGCTTTTGGTCTCTCTGTCATCTATAAAACCACCAGTATTCAAATCGCTTATCAACTTATTAGCACTAGTCTGTATCCTTCTAGTTGGATCGCCTTTTAACAACTTATAAGTAGATGTGTCAGACAATAATTGCCTTAGTTTCACGTTATATTCATTTTTTGAAAGGATGACCGTCTTATTACCTTTATCAGAATTTAATACATATATATCAGAATGGTTCTTAAGGAACATCCTGGTTTTTTCATACCAAAACAACAATGTCTTGCTCAACCCATCCTTGACTTTACAAGTACCCAATCTCCTATAAAAATTATGGACTATGTTACATAACGAAAGCCTTACACTATTCTTAACATCGGAAAGCCATTCTGTCTGAAAATTAATGAACGATTCAATATCACTTAAAATATCTATCATAGGAAAGTCCCTACTAGTATAAGGCAGTGCAAACTTTGGACCTAAGGACAAAATCTTGGTAACGAAGTCTGGTATGGGAACATCAGAGTAATTAACCAGCCAACTAGACTGTGTCAAAACATCATGCTGTTCAACACTTGATATTAACTGTTGAAATTTCTTCGCATTGTCCCTTCTGATCTTAATCAATGAGTGTTGGAAAAACCGTTGTTGACTATTAGAAAAAAATGAAAAATGTTGTTTACATAAATGACTCAGTGATTTCGTGCAGTCAGCAAAAACCAGACTAGTTCTGATGATGGAGATGAAGAGAAAGTGCTACAGATTTGGTGAGCAAGTAAAAAATTTCAAAATTGGAGATGAAGATTACTTATCTTAAACAATTGGTGCTTGAAATACAGGATTAGAATTCTATTATGAGCCAAAACAATTTTTTGTTGGTCGAAAAATTGAAGAAATGGAAAATCAGCAGAAATATTTGTATCCAGCACCACCTGTTGCATTCAGTAGCAACCGCATACAGGTGGAAGAAAACATTTCGAGGCAATATTTATCGAAATCATCAACAACCAATAGAGTATTCTGTAAATCAAGAAAAATGGAGTACAAAGGAACTACCACGAATAAACTTGGGATAAGTAGACAAGAGGAACAGCAACCAACCAAGGAATAGCGGAACTGTGACACAGACCCAGTCGACTGCGACATCTGATAGATCAAATAATTACAACAAACGGAATAAGTCAAGCAACCTGTCAAACATGCCAGAAGTTGATAATATAACGCAAAAAGATAAAAATCAACAAAATAAATCTATCCAAGAACAAATATTTAGGAATCATAGTGAAAATAAAAGTAACGATAAGATTCCAAAAATTCTTGACAATGATACAAATGAAGCTATTTTTATGAACGAACAAATGAAAAACCTTAAATTGGATGACGATCCTAACTGAAAAACCGTAGTCTACAGAAACAGGAGGCAATATTCTACAAACCAAAGACCACAGCCTGTCAAAGGAGGAATGGAAACAACGAGATTCATGGCTGCCAAACAACTAAGCTGTCTCTTCCTTACTGGTTTGAAAACAAGAACTACAGTAGAAGAAGTAAAAAATTATGTTTGAATGTTTCAAAATAGATATTTCATGTGAAGAAATGAAAACAAGAAAGGATACACAAGGTGATTCTTTGACTTGTACATATATTTTAACTGGAGATTCTTGAGGTAAAAAAAAACCCTTCTTCATTTTCCATATTTCCGAATTCGGCTCTGTTCAAAAGATATAGCCATTAAAAAAAATTGGGCTGACTACGTCTCTGAAATGATCTTCTGGAATTGATGCAGAGTTTATATTTCTCGATAGAAATTGAGTTGATACATTTAGGAAATACTCAAGTACTAACCTTATTCGAATAAGAATGTTAAAAACACGATATTTCTTAACAAAAACAGTTAGTTCGGAAGGGTTATTTCTACAATCGAAAAGCCATATTTCTCCTATCGAATTGAGTGTTTTTTCGATGGATTTTCGACACCCTGTTTCTTCCAAACGAAACCGAATTTTGAAAAATGGTATGAGAAAAAAGTGTTTCGTTTGATGAGAGGAATCTACAGTTAAAATATATGTACAAATCAAAGACTCACCATGTATACAAAAGTTCGTTCAAACTTTATGTACCACTTGAATCAAAGGAAAGTGTAATGGATCCAAACAAATGGGGCAAAGGTTTTAGTATCAGTTATTTTCTTCATATAAGACAATAATCTCAACCGCGGAGAGTAATTACATCTATCAATACAGGGTCTTTCACGAGGAACCTCGCCCATATTTATACGGGAAACTACTGAAATTCAGCACTTATAAGTATTTCACTATGCTGATGAAATCTAAAATATTTTCAAGGCATGAGCACCTCCGGTTTTTCCGGAAATGACGTCAACTTCCGTTTGTCAAATTAGAACACCATTTTTTTATTGCAGAAATAGATTCCTCAGAAAATTTCAAGTTATTTTGATGTAACATTTTTCAGTTTTGGTTGGGAAATTCTCTCTGAGCGGGAAAATTCGAAAAAAAAAATCGAAAATAGAGCTCCGCTGAAACAAGAATAACTTCGAGGTTTTTGGATGGAAAATTTTCATTTTTGGGATTTTTCAAGATGTAAAATTGATGTATCCACTTTAAAAATCGCGATTCATGATACAGGGGGTGAAAAAATCGCTTTCAAAGTTTGGGATAACAAAATCGTGAAAAATCAATTTTTTCAAATTAGAACCCCATTTTTTTATGGCAGATATTGAATCTACGTTAAAAAAATAATGTGAGTGTATGAATCACACCCTTGGCCTAAAATGGATATTTTCTGAGTTAATAAGACTATTCTTAGAAAGAAAATAGATGTGATAGATTATACTAAAGTGGATATTAACTCAGAAAATATCCATTTTAGGGCAAGGGTGTGATGCATACACTCACATTATTTTTTAACGTAGATTCAATATCTGCCATAAAAAAATGGGGTTCTAATTTGAAAAAATTGATTTTTCACGATTTTGTCATCCCTAACTTTGAAAGCGATTTTTTCACCCCCTGTATCATGAATCGCGATTTCGATTTTTAAAGTGGATACATCAAACTTACATCTTGAAAAATCCCAAAAATGAAAATTTTCCATCCAAAAACCTGTTACGTTCATAAAATGAACTTCAAATGCTCTGAGTTCAATTGTCAGTTTTTTGGATTACTGGTGCTCTCGGGGATTCAAATACATTTCATGTTTGGACAATTTAATCTTACCTAATTGATTGTAGAATGAATTAATGCTACAAATATTATAGATGGTATAATGGTTGTAATTTGACAATAATCCAACAGCATTGGGTTCCAGGGTCGACAATGGAACAGCCCATGTGCAAATGAACAGGAACTTCAGGATTTATCCTGGATGGATCCTTGTTGAGAAGAATTCTCAATTCTGCTAGAATCCCTGGAAACGATCCTTCCGGTGGAAGTAGAAACAATGCTTAATTGAAATAGAAATTATGAAGACTGACAAGATCGTCGCACATCACGTGTGAATTTAAGAATTAATCCTTACCTCTCAATCTCAACCAAAATATTCTCTAATCCGCACTATTGGCGATCTGTTGATCTCCTATGTGAGATCAATACAAATTGCTGGAATTTTCACTGTCGAATAAATCGCTTCTAATAATTACTATTCGAAAATATCGCAGCAAGAAGTATTATCGATAAGAATCAAACAAAGAATGGTCTCCATTGGTAAAAATGTGTGCGGCGACCTTATCAATATGTTTTTCGCGTTGAACGATTGGACCGCCGCGCCTCTCATTTCGGAAAATTGAAACGAAAATCAGGGGCGTAACACCATCCCTCCTAAAGTTGAAAATACTTTGTATTTTCACAAACTTGAGAAACGCCGCAATCCTAGAGTTCAACTATTTATTTGTTCATCCATGCCAAAAAATGTATGAGAAAAAAAAATCTAATAACCCCCACTGAAAACTTCAAAATGATCCAAACACGAAAAAAATTTTTTTTTTTAATTTTCTTAAAAAATCAATGAAATGCAAAGAATACTAATAATTCAATCTCTAACCTGGTTCAAAACTGGTTGTATCTGTTTTTAAATCTTTTACATGATACTCTCCGATAGACTTGCCATTTCTACCTTCGAGCTCATAAATATTTGAACCTATCTTTCTCTTTATTCTGTGCGGTCCAGTGAATTTTTTATCTAATTTCGCTGAAAAATGTTTCGAAGCATCAGAAAGTGAAAAATTCCGCTTCCAAACAAAATCCCCAACGTTGTATGTGACTGGTCTTTTTCTCAAGTCATATCTCTGTTTTGAAGTCGTAAAAGCTTTTTGAATATTTTTTCTAATAATGTCATGCAAATTTCTCATATTTCCAGACTTCCAACCTATACTTTTTTGATTATCTCCACCTGGTTTATCTCTCATATCGTTAAATTCTTTTCCATGAACAATCATTTCGCGTCCAAAGTTTGCAAAATAGGGGGTAAATTTGGTAGCTTCATGCTTGACAGTTCTTAGTGCACAAGCTAAATGTTGTAAATTTTTACTCCAATTCGATTGTTGACTGTCTATATATGAACTGATAACTGTTTTGAGAACTCTGTTAACACGTTCTGTCGGATTATTCTGTGCGTGATAACAAGCATTGAATATGGGTGTTACTCCGTAATTTTTTAAGAATTCCCTGAATTCATTGCTACGTCCGAACTGTGTTCCGTTATCCGTAATAATGAACTCAGATACTCCAAACATCAAGAATACATTTTCAATATTTTTTATTGCAATTTGGGCAGTGGCATTTCGCAAAGGTGTAAAAATACTGAATTTGCTGAAATAGTCTGTTGTCACTAAAATATGTTTGTACCCACAACTTGAAGGTAGTGGCCCGAAAATATCACTTGAAATAATTTGCCAGCAAAACTTTATATCCGGTCTCTTTCCCATTACTCCTGCTTGTGCTTTTTGTAAAGGTTTTTGACTGCAACATATTACACATTTATAGTCCATCCAAGAATGATTGACATCTCGGGGGGCTTTGGAAAATCGAAATTATGTTGGTAATGCCAATTCAGTAATATTTTGAGTTGCAGAATTCACGTTGGTGTTGCAAATAACACTGACATTTTGTTCTGTCATTAATGTTTCGAACAAATTTGGCAAAAAATTGAGCAAGTGAAATAAATATCTTTGAAATGAGGCTCTTGAAGAGTGAACAGCTAAAAAATGGAAAGCCTGCACAGAGCACGTAGAGAAAGAAATGAGAGAAGATTAGTTAAAATATAAGAAAAAATAACATGTTGTGTTTGTTGAAACAGAATAATAGGAATATTTATATTTTTCATATTTCACACCTTCATTGTTCAAAAATATTGAAAGTTACAATGTCATGACAAAATTCTTCATATATTAAATAGATCCATTGGTTAAGTTTTGTTTCTGTCTTGATATCTATTAAAAATTTCCCAATCCATTCACATTGCAGTAACACGCTTCAAATAATCAACTAGATTTTTTCGGTTTAGCGAAAATTCATATTGAACATTGAAAAGGACCGTGCTATTTAATCACCCACGATATTTTTCGTTATCAAACCAGAAATTCCAGGCTGTATGCTCCTATAATTGATCGTAATATCGAAAATGTATCAATACAAGATAAAAATAATATACGTAAGTAGAGGCAAACGTCAGCTTTAAGATGAGGCCAAAAATATTTCTGAATAATTCTATTGTACGTCTTATATATGCCCAAATGGCCGCCAGTATTGATGTTTTCATAGTATTTTTTGAGGATTTCAGATCTATTGTATTTTGGAACAACTTCCTTCCACTCGTCAGATTCCATCATAAGATCTTTGAATTTGTTAGGTACATGAATAAAAATTTTATCGTCTATTATTCGGTATTTTTGGAAACGTAAAGGAAACTTTGTAATCTTTTCGTACAATCTACTATACCACTGATCCTCAACTTCAACTCTGCTGTCATTCGAATTGACTGATGAGATGGTATTTTCAGGTGCTCTAGAAAGACAATCAGGCACAACATTTAATTTGCCCTTCCTATGAATTACTTCAAAATCGTAACTTTGCAACTTCAAGCACCATCTCCCCAGTCTACCTTTTGGATCTTTTAATTCGTTAATCCACTTTAGTGCATAGTTATCGGTTACAACTGTAAATTTTTGACCTTCGATGTAACCTCGTAACTTTTCTATGGCCCAAATAACAGCTAAAATTTCTAACTGAGTTGACCCAAACTTTGATTCATTTTTTGTCAATGACCTAGAAAGATAGCAAATTACATGATCTCGACCATCATAATTTTGAAAAAGAACGCAACCCAGACCAAGCGCTGATGCATCAGTCTGTACAATAAATGGGTATTTCCAATTTGGACAATTCAAAATGGGAGGTGAACACAGAAATATAATAAATACTAGAACGCCAATCAGTTCACAATTCCTGGCACCTCATAGGGAAAATTGACCTACTACAGAGTTTGCGCAATATGTGAACGTGTCATCAGGGTAGGACTTAAAATTTTTGACTTCGTGAATGTGGTAGAATAAGTTGTGGATATCAACATTTGCAATAATAATAAAATAGCTGTAGTATCTTACTTGAACTAAACTTACTTTCATAAAATGGGTTTCTCCTTTATTTGCGCAAAAAAGAACCATGCACTTCATTTTGTCTATAATTTGTCACAGCACTCGACTATCAAAATTAACTAGTAAAACTCAAGTACAGAACTAAACTAAAGGAGTATCAATACTAAACAATGTTCAAGAAAACAACGAGGAAACACCGAAAACGGAGCAGAAAAGGCAAGCGAATTTATACGAATGAATAAACAGGAAAGCACACAACAAAGGGAATCAACAAATCCTGAAATACGACACTGCTCTTTTTCTGATGTGAAGATGTGTTTGTTTTCGTCGCGTATCGGTGTTGCCGAATTCACTGGTTTCACAATAAGATTTATTCCGAACTTCATCTGAAACCATAATGCTTGGCAACGACGTGGCAAGAAAAGACGAGCTGCGCATGTACAAGTAGTAGGTGTTTATTCGCTATGTGGGGTCATTTTACTGAATCTCGGACGTACCTAATAGCATTCTAGTATTTATTATATTTCTGTGGAGGTGAAACAAGAGTAGTTTTAATCTGACTGAAGGATTTTTCACATTCCTTAGTCCAATTCCACCTCACATTTTTTCTTGTAAGTGCAGTCAGGGGTGCTACAATGGATGAAAAATCAGGGACAAATCTGCGGTAGTAGGATAACATTCCTATAACGCATTTGACATCTTTCGGACATTTAGGCTTCGGCATTTCCAATATTGCTGAAATCTTTTTAGGATTTACAGAAAGTCCATGTTTGTTAACAATGAAACCTAGATATTCGAGTTCTTCCCTACAGAAAACGCATATTTCTTTTTTTAATGTCAAATTATTTTGTTTCAAACGCGTGAAAACTTCGTCCAAGATTCTTATATGAGTATTAAAATCGGGTGCCACAATTATTAAATCATCGAGGTAGCTGGTAGACAAACACGTGTGGTTTTAAGTCATTGAAGAGTTTATCAACTAATCTCTGGAATGTTTGGGCAGAGCCATGTAAACCCATTGCCAATCTTTTATATTGAAAATGTCCTCTTCCTGGAACTGTAAAAGCTGTATATTTCTTTGATTCATGTGCAAGTGGAACTTGCCAAAATGCATTTTGAATATCTAGCGATGTCATATACTCTGAATCCCCCAAAGAATCAAGAATTTCATGCACAAATGGTAGAGGATAGGTGGGTTTGTTTGATATTTTATTCAATTGTCGAAAATCGGTAACAAATCGGTAAGTGTTATCCTTCTTTTTAACCATTAATATTGGCGAACACTATTCTGAATCACTTTGTTCAATAACACCGAGTTCCAGCATACGATCTAATTCTTCATTTATTATGTCTTGCATCACTTTACTGAATCTATAATATTTCATTTTGACTGGCTTTGACTCTTTCTTTAGTTCTATGACATGTTCGGTAGCGTCTGTACAACCTAATTTGATGTTTTTAATATCATTAAAATATTTATCTACTATAGAATTTAATTCATTTTTCTGCTCAGGAGATAATTTTTTTTCAGACTCTAGATGACAATTTGAAGTAAATAATGTCCTCGGAACCGAAGTTTTATCAGCAAAAAACCACTCCCGCCTCCGCAAGTCAGGAATTATTTCCATCGCCATCCAAAAATTTTTTCCTAGAATTAAAGTGTGTCTTGATGCTGGCATTACGTATACGTCAAAAACAACGGTTTCATCTCTTAGTGAAATTGGAAGACAAACTTTACCAATGATAGACGAACTTTCAGCATTCGCTAAGATGACATCTTCAATCTTCGTGTCCTCCAGCTTCAAACCTAAAGACTGCAAAATTTGCCAGCCATTGCTATTAATAAAAATATTGTTTGCTCCACTGTCCAATAAAGCAGTGAATTTGATTCCAAAAATTTCTACATCAACATATGGACAGGTGTCATTATTCGCTTGAGAAAAAAAATAGTTCAATATAAGTGATATGTCTTCTGGAGTTGGATGCTTACTTAAAGTACTATTATTGAAATTATGACCTGTTGAAATAGTCGATTTGAAAGTGGTGCTCAAATCACGACTGAAATTTGAGCCTTTTAGAAGTTTTTTGAATGCGAACATCGTGGGCATGTATTCTTCGTATAACCAGGTTTGTTACAGTTGAAACATTTGACGATTTTGGAAGGACAATTTCTTGCTATATGTTTCGGAGAATCACATTTGAAACATCTTTTAACATTGGAAATGTTTATGTTCGTATATTGCAGGTAAATTACGAGTTTTTGTTCAAGGTCAAAAGACAAAAGTGTCGCCAGTAGACCAAAAAAGCATTCGAAAGTTGTCGCGTGATTCATTAACGTAGGTGTGTTGGGCCAGCATATGCCAGCATACGAGAATCGGCGAACTGCGCCGAGGTGGGACTCAGGTGGGAGGTCCGCCAAATTCGCCGCAACGTTGCCGGATTGGGCACTTAGTCCAGTATTTGAAGGATAGATCATTGTTTTATTTCCTTCATTAGCACTTCGAGTGTTTATATTGTTGTTTAATCAAGTGAGATCTGGGCCGCGGTGAGCGGCCCGTCAAATTCGTCGCAGGCAATTATTCCGGTATTTGAAGGATAGATCATTGTTTTATTTCCTTCATTAGAACTTCGAGTGTTTATATTGTTGTTTAATCAAGTGAGATCTGGGCCGCGGTGAGCGGCCCGTCAAATTCGCCGCAACGTTGCCAGATTGGGCAATTATTTCGTTATTTGATCCACTGAAGAAACGGATTTGCACAGTCTGGCAACAAAATCCGCTTATGACACTGTTCGCCCATGCTCAAATCGGCCTCTAACGCCCGTTTGCACCGCTTACCCTTAAAAGTTCCTCGTTGCTAGGTACCACTTAGACTTAAGTTCCACTCAAAAATATTTCCATTTGCACCGGTACCACTTAACAGAAATTTAGCTAAGGATCACTGCCATTTGGCAACGCTGTAAGATTATTCAAATATTGATACATTCGACCTACTTGAGAATTGAAAAGAAGAAATTCTATTATTATTATTACAACTTGGTTAGAGTTTAGGCAGTGCCTATAAACTCACAAAAAAAAATACAATTAAATAAAGATATATGCCGGTTTCTATGATCTATGACTAACCTATAACATAACAAATAACAGACAACGTACAAACATCGTACAGGCGTACAGATAATTTGTGTTTTTCGGTTTTTCCTTGTGAAGTGTGAATTCAAAATGGATAGTGTTGAAAAGAAATCAACAAGAGCTCCAAATTTCTCTTCTAATGAGAAAAATAAACTTTTAAATTTGGTGAATAGTTTCAAGGGCACCATTGAAAATAAAAAACGAATGCAGTTACTTGGCGTGAAAAGACGGAAGCGTGGCAAGAAATTACGAATTTATTCAATTCACAATCCCCTGATGGACATCATAGGGGCAAAGAATCTCTAAAAAAATTTTATGAGAATATAAAAAAGGACACGAGGAAGCACATCGCGGCAGAAAGAAGAGAGGTATATCTGACCGGTGGTGGAACAGCTCAGGTGCCCCCTCAAGACCCAAATCTGGATCTTGCTCTGTGGCTTATGAATAAAAAAGGCGTTGAAGGATTTAAGAACATATTCGATTCTGACAGCATGGTATTTGAAAACCCCTCAGCATCTCGAACGATGAATGAAGAAGAGGTATGTGATACAATTACATCCCATGAAAAGGAATCTTTAAAGGGAGTGAAGATCACTGAAGAAGTGGATACGCCTGCTGTAAGCATTAATTATTTTGTGATTGCTGTTTATTCCAATTTAAACTTCATTAATTTCATTTTGTGTTATTTATAGATAAGAATAATCGAGGCAACTCCTCAATGTACTGGAAATTCCTCATTCTTATCAAGAAGGTGACCAGCCATGACAAAAACTTCTGGTCAACTTTCAGAGGAATACTTAAAAGTAGCTCAAATAAAATTAGAGTATTTTGAGGAGGAAAAAAAATTCCAAATAGCCCGGAATGAAAATGCTGCTATTGAAAAGGACATTCTGAATGTACAGAAGCAAATTGCAGATGAGGAACTGCGAAACCTAAAGGAAAAAAATGAGAGAGGAAAACAAAGGGAATTGGAAGAAGATACTTTCAGAAGAGCAAAAAATAATGCAGAATTGGAATTGCTAAAAATCAAATTGTTGCATGCTAAAAACGAATTAATTGTAGTGAAATCATAATAGTTGCATTAAATATTTATTCTGAAATAGGTTGATTTTATTTACACAGCCTTTTGAACAATTTTTAAATGTTAATTTCAAATATGAATATGTATATAAAATAAAATACAGTGGGATATAATAAAGCTCAACAAAAAAGAAATATTCTTATACCTATAAAGTAATTGTTATATGAGTTCAAACTAATGACAACAAATACTTTCATAAATTTAAAATTATTGAATTATTATTTCCTTTTTGTTCTAAAGCAGGGAGATATTTACTTTATATTTCATTAGAATCAGTACTAAATTCCCCAAGAGCATAGTACTGATTTGCAATAAATTCATTATGTCAAATGTTATTGATACATTGTTCTTATGAAATGAGACAAAAATTGTAGAAATTTTTAACATTGGAAATGTTTATGTTCGTATATTACAGGCAAGTTGCGAGTTTTCGTTCAAGGTCAAAAGACAAAAGTGTCGCGAGTAGACCAAAACAGCATTCGAAAGTTATCGAGTGATTTATTAAGATAGGTGTGTTGGGCGATTGGGCCAGCATACGAGAATCGGCGACCTGTGAGAGGAGGGCATAAATGCAGGACGTACCTCGCTTCGGGCATGCTCGTTACCATAGTTCGTACGTGTTCGGAACGCCTACCGAACCGAGCGGGAAATTTTAAATTCCTGAACACCAGAGTGAATCAGCTAAGTGCTCGACTTCTTCAGATGGGATGGGAATGTTGGCAAAGATAATGTATGTGCTTACACAGCACTGCTTGTATATGCAATAATTGTTGAAACTACATTCGGAATTATGAAAGCATATATTACAAAAGTGGCAGTGAATGCTACAGCAAATATTATCCGATTTTTTTTCACCACATATTCATGAAAGGGGTTTTTAGTGGATGTGAATTTCCAGTAATCAGTCTCAATATTTTCAACTGAATACTTGGTATTTAATGCTGATTTATGATTCGCATGTATTATGGTTGTATGACTTGTATTCTTACCTTTTGACAAATTTGATTGATCTGTCTACAGATTTATCGCGCAGAAATTTCAGTAAAACATTTACGGTGGGTTTCACAAAGCGTAATCACTGGTGATCCGAGCTTGATCTAGAATCAACTCGATTTGACAGTTCAAAAATCAGAGAATCAAGCGGTTGATCTCGGATCACCAGTGATTACGCTTTGTGAAACCCATCGTTAGTGTTTCATCAAGACGTTTGATTTTATTCAAATTGTTGCGCCAGGCACGATCCAAGTGCCAGGAACAAAATAAAAATGAACGACCACAGGTTATGCCAAAGAAGCAGAAGAAGAAGTTATAGTTCTAGAGAAACGAGTCGTGGTAAACAGCTTAACATACAGTGGAAATCATCATTAAAAAAAATTCACGTCTCTTATAAGTTGGGATTTTCAAAGCATCATGAATTTAAATTTCCCGCTTAGTCGACTCGGTAGGCGTTCCGAACACGTACGAACTATGGTAGCGAGCATGCCCGAAGCGAGGTACGTCCTGCATTTATACCCTCCTCCTGTGAGCCGCAGTGGAAGGTAGGTCAAATTCGCCGCAACGTTGCCTGATTGGGCAATTATTCTTGTATTTGAAGGATAGATCATTGTTTTATTTCCTTCATTAGCACTTCGAATGTTTATATTGTTGTTTCATCAAGTGAGATCTGGCGGTGAGCGGTCCGTCAAATTTGCCGCAACGTTGCCAGATTGGGCAATTATTTCGGTATTTGAAGAATAGGTCAATAGTTGATCCGAGTACATATAAGATTCATGAATTTTAGTAGAAACAGAATCCTTCCATCTACATGAAAAACCAGATTTGCTAAAATCTGAATTCACTTCGAAAATATTGGACGGAGAGGACTCAGCTTCATCTGATGATATTTCCTCCGAGTAGGGGAGGACGGGGGAATTCCGCGCACGGGGGAATTCTGTGCATATTCTGCAACTCAGTTCAGTTAAATTTCATGGGAAGGTTTTTGTGAGCATTTTCCCTTATTTGCGAGGAATTCCCCCGTCCCCCCTTATATAAGATTCATGAATTTTAGTAAAAACATAATCCTTTTATCTCAAGCCAATTTCGAGAATACTCAGATTTGGTGAAATAAAAATTCTCTTCGAAAATATTGGTCAGCTTCTCCTGATGATGTTTTCTCCGAGTACATATATATCTCAAACCAATTTCATGAAAACCCAGATTTGGTAAAATAAAAATTCGCTTAGAAAATATTGGACAGGATGGACTCAGCTTCATCCGATGAGAGTTGATCTAAGTACATATAAGATTCATAAATTTTAGTAAAAACTGAATCCTTCTATCTAAAGCCAATTTTGTGAAAACCCAGATTTGCTAAAATCAAAATTCACTTCGAAAATATTGGACAGGAATGACAGGATGGACCCAGCTTCATCCAATTTTTCATATCTTTATTTTTTATTATTATATCTTAAGACTCGTCTTAAGAATACTTACTTTAGAAAAAACATTTTTGTTTTAAAATACGGTGACAAGATTTCCTCTTATATGTTTATGTTAGGAATTAGGAATTTTGATTGTTTCTTGCAATTATTATTATTATTTATTTATTGTTTGCCGCTTCGACAACAAGGCCATTAGCGGTTTCAGTTTGATATGTTTACAAAATGTTTAGTATCGTTCATAATATTATACATGTCATGGTATTGTGTCATAGATGTAATCATATTTTAAATTTGATGCTTTTAATGCATGCTTTTGTATTGGTGCGGGACGGTGAACTGATGTTGAGGTTGAGGGCTTCTCCCATTTTGTTGCTAACGTTGTGTACTTTTCTTTGGGCTTCGAATAGTTGGCATTCTATGATTATATGACGTGTGGTGAGTTGGGAGTTGCACATTTGGCACCGTGGAGGAGATTATTATTATTGAAAATACTATTTTATTTTAAATTCAAATGCAAATAAATGTTGGTAATATTCACATGTGGTGTTATCATTTCCAATGTCTCTGATGGTTGCAAGGATTGCGAAATCTGTAAATTTTTATTTCGTTTTGGCTTTTGATATCATTATATTTCTTTCTATATTATGAAGACGGTGACTTTGAATTTTCACGATATAAAACATTTCTTGAATGATATTCGAAATTTTTCCCAGATTTACCGGTATTTGAGTAACTATTGCTATGAGATCTATTTCCACTACAACTTCTGGAACTACTACGGAAACTATGTTTTTTGTGAACCTTTTCAGACGGAGATCCAATGTCATATCTGAAGGGATAGCTATCCCTTCGTGATCGAATTTGGTTGTCATTTTTACCCGAAGAAATAGAAGTGACATTAGATGTAGATGGAATCGGTTCTTTTTTATATTCGGAATCAAAAATAGGTTCAATTGCTTCTTGGAAAGAAACATGGTCACCGTTGTTAGGTGAATTAAATTCAATTTTGTTAATCAGTTCTATCAATTGCTCTTCTGACGAAATAGTTTCTAGGACCAATTTTTCACGAAATTTTCGCAACAAATTCTCACGTATTTTCGCAAAACGTTTTTCTTGTGAATATGGATGCGACAGAAGATCCATAAGTTCACTTATTTTATTCTAGCAATATATGTATATACCAATTCCTTCATTTTCCTGTTGTTTACATGTCTTTATTAATTCTTTGATAGACTTATCATAATTTAGTGGCAAAAATTCTTTTTTCAAACGATCACACAAATCCTTCCATGATGTAACCTTACTCTGAATATGTCTGTACCATGTTGCGGCATTATTCTCTAATAAGCATTCAAAATTTTCCAAAAGTTTCGATTCATTCATCTTATAAGTTTTACAATATTGATCGACTTTTCGTATGAACATCAAAACGTCCAAGCTGTTTCTAAAAGTTCCCTTGAATTTGATATCCCACTTTGACATTGGTATATAATCTAGATTATTTATGAAAACGGTTTTTGAAATGCCGTCGCTCTCACCGACATCATTTACACTACACAAAAATTCATTCAATAAAATAGATCTTAATTCATTGAATTCATCAAAAGAAAAATCAGTTTTTTCAATAAGTTTATCTACTTTTTGTTTTTCTTCATCTATCGTAGGATTTAAACGTTGTAATCTCGCTTTCAAATGCCAAAATGAAACATCAAGATAAGCTACTAATTTTTCGGTAAAAATACTTTTAACTTTATTTGACAGAGTTTCCAATATATCGCTACAATTCTGAATTTCAGTATTCACATCAAGAAGTAAACCTTCAGGAATTTCATCAATATCTAATCCTTTACTTGTTGTATAAGCATAAAGGTGTTTGGCAAGTTCGGATTTATTTTCTTTAGAAACGTTGAAACCTCGTATATTCAACTCATATACCAACCAGGATCGGTCCAACATTTCAAAATCAAAACCAGACATTTTAGTGAATTCAAGAATGTGTTGAAAAAATTTATGAAAAAAGAAAACAAAATAATGAAAATATGTGGCAGTGGATGAAAAAATGGGTAACATACGGCAAAATAAAAAATCCTCCGGAAGGATCGTTGCAATTCAATAAGGCTGGATTCCCAATGATGATGTTTACAGTGAATGGTTTTTATGCTCCTCTCAATATGTCTCCAATGTGTTGAACCTAATTGATTATTAGCTGCATTAATATAATCAAGAAAAATTCGAATAATTCAATTGAATTTGTATCACAATTATAAATAAATGATGGTTATAATCAGTCGAAGAAAATCCTTTCGAAAACCAGTAATTAACCGTATCGGAACCAATTTGTTACGTTCATAAAATGAACTTCAAGTGCTCTGAGTTCAATTGTCAGTTTTTTGGATTACTGGTGTTCTCGAGGATTAAAATACATTTCATGTTTGGACAATTTAATCTTACCTAATTGATTATGGAATGAATTAATGCTACAAATATTATAGATGGTATAATGGTTGTAATTTGACAATAATCCAACAGCATTGGGTTCCAGGGTCGACAATGGAACAGCCCATGTGCAAATGAACAGGAACTTCAGGATTTATCCTGGATGGATCCTTGTTGAGAAGAATTCTCAATTTTGCTAGAATCCCTGGAAACGATCCTTCCGGTGGTAGTAGAAACAATGCTAAATTGAAATAGAAATTATGAAGATTGACAAGATCGTCGCACATCACGTGTGAATTTAAGAATTAATCCTTACCTCTCAATCTCAACCAAAATATTCTTTAATCCGCACTATTGGCGATCTGTTAATCTCCTATGTGAGATCAACACAAATTGCTGGAATTTTCACTGTCGAATAAATCGCTTCTAATAATTACTATTCGAAAATATCGCAGCAAGAAGTATTATCGATAAGAATCAAACAAAGAATGGTCTCCAGACGTAAAAATGTGTGCGGCGACCTTATCAATATGTTTTTCGCGTTGAACGATTGGACCGCCGCGCCTCTCATTTCGGAAAATTGAAACGAAAATCAGGGGCGTAACAAACCTCGAAGTTATTCTTGTTTCAGCGCAGCTCTATTTTCGATTTTTTTTTCTAATTTTCCTGCTCAGAGAGAATTTTCCAACCAAAACTGAAAAATGTTAAATCAAAATAACTTGAAATTTTCTAAGGAATCTATTTCTGCAATATAATAATAGTGCTGAATTTCATGAAAATACGTTTAGTAGTTTCCCGTATAAATATGGGTGAGGTTCCTCGTGAAAGACCCTGTATATGAATATTTGTTTATGAGGATCAGTACTACTCGGTTCCAAGTGAATATTAAAATCGCCTGCAATAAAATATAAAACATTCATTTCAGTTAGTCTCTGTAACAGAACGTTCAACCTCTCGAAAAAAATGTCCACATCAGTTAAGGTCGCCGTTTAAAGCGCGTAAGAAAGTTCAGCCGATAGAGGCGCCACCGTGCATTTTATGAAATATCTCCATAGAACTTACATTATCTCTATGAGTTCTATGAACATCTCTCTAATTATGAATGAAATGTACTATGGCGCTCTCTATCCGAAAATAGCTGGACTATGAAATTAGTGAATATGTGGGTAAAACAGGAACTTTTTCCCGCCATATTTTGAATTTGGCCATTTTATGCCAATTCCGCATTTCAAGTTGTTTTTCTGAACGAAAGTATCTGTAGATTCACTTTTAATCGGAAGTTGAACTATTTTCATGGGTCTTTCGTTTGAAATAAAACAGAAGCATGAGTTGACTTATTTTCTTCTATTTTTGACAGAAAAAAAATCAACTGTCGAAATGAAATAGATCTCAATTATTTCATTAAGAACTCCAATCCTTTCTGAGTTCACCCACAAAATTTCATTTCTCAAAGTGAAACCATTTTCAAATGCAACTTGAAATAAAATCACACTGCATTGAACGCCCACCTTAAAGATGGATGCTGTGATCTGTAAATCGAGAATATGAAAACACATCCATCACATTTAATGTTTACCTAAATCGCGGAACACTCGAATGAATAAGGTACCTTGAGCCGCGCAAACTCCCCGAATTCTGTCGCGGAAACAAAGACCTCGTGTTTACAATTACTGCGTTCGTTATTACCAAACCGGGAGAGGAGCGAGAGAAAACCACAGAAATATAATAAATACTAGAACGCCAATCAGTTCACAATTCCTGGCACCTCATAGGGAAAATTGACCTACTACAGAGTTTGCGCAATATGTGAACGTGTCATCAGGGTTGGACTTAAAATTTTGCAATAATAATAAAATAGCTGTAGTATCTTACTTAAACTAAACTTACTTTCATAAAATGGGTTTCTCCTTTAGTTGCTCAAAAAAGAACCATGCACTTCATTTTGTCTATAATTTGTCACAGCACTCGACTATCAAAATTAACTAGTAAAACTCAAGTACAAAACTAAACTAAAGGAGTATCAGTACTACACAATGTTCAAGAAAACAACGAGGAAACACCGAAAACGGAGCAGAAAAGGCAAGCGAATTTATACGAATGAATAAACAGGAAAGCACACAACAAAGGGAATCAACAAATCCTAAAATACGACACTGCTCTTTTTCTGATGTGAAGATGTGTTCGTTTTCGTCGCGTAGCGGTGTTGCCGAATTCACTGGGTTTCACAATAAGATTTATTCCGAACTTCATCTGAAACCACAGAAATATAATAAATACTAGAATGCTATTAGGTACGTCCGAGATTCAGTAAAATGACCCCACATAGCGAATAAACACCTACTACTTGTACATGCGCAGCTCGTCTTTTCTTGCCACGTCGTTGCCAAGCATTATGGTTTCAGATGAAGTTCGGAATAAATCTTATTGTGAAACCAGTGAATTCGGCAACACCGCTACGCGACGAAAACAAACACATCTTCACATCAGAAAAAGAGCAGTGTCGTATTTTAGGATTTGTTGATTCCCTTTGTTTATCATTCGTATAAATTCGCTTGCCTTTTCTGCTCCGTTTTCGGTGTTTCCTCGTTGTTTTCTTGAACATTGTGTAGTACTGATACTCCTTTAGTTTAGTTTTGTACTTAAGTTTTACTAGTTAATTTTGATAGTCGAGTGCTGTGACAAATTATAGACAAAATGAAGTGCATGGTTCTTTTTTGCGCAAATAAAGGAGAAACCCATTTTATGAAAGTAAGTTTAGTTTAAGTAAGATACTACAGCTATTTTATTATTATTGCAAATGTTGATCAGGCCCGCCGTAAGCGGGCGTGCAAGGCGTGCCCGGCACAAGGGCGGCACGTCCAGGGGGGCGGCAAATCCAGTGAAATTGAAATTTTTTTTGGAGGGGACAAACAACGTGGAAAGGGGGGGAGGGGGGGAGAAAAAAAAAGGGGGGCGGTTGTCCAACTCCAACTGCTTTAAAATTTTGCCAACTGTCATAGAAACAGAAATTTTGCCATATGCGATCGAAACTTTGCCAACTGCTTTGAAATTTCTCCAACTCCGTTCAACATTGGGGGCGGCAAGGTCTCCCCATCCCCCTTAGAGAGACTTTTTCTCTGAAGGATTGGGAGGACAGGCGGCCAACATCGATAATTTCCGTATATCCACGGAATTCAGTGAATTCACTGCAGTGTTTCTTTCAGGTATATTTCCGGGAGGGGCACTGCCGCCCCCCGAAGTTTCGCAGGTGCCCCCCGGCGAAATACTGAGAGCGCCCACATCCAGTTATGGCATAAAACTTCAAGATCGAAAAATTCACATAATCCGATAAATTGCCCCCCCGGAACTTCGAATTGCGCCTTCGGGAAAAATTTTCTGAAAGAAACATCGATTCAGAAAGTTCCTACGGCATCTTGATTTTGTTGAATATTCTACGAGAAAAATTTGCAGATGTTCTTTTTCCCAATATTACAACCAGGTAGTAGTAGTAGTTTTGAATATTTTCACTGTCGCCGTATCGTTTACGCCAATTATTGCATCTCATAAAAAACCCTCTGTTACCAAATTGCGCCCTTTCTACTAGCCGAGTTTAGGTAGATACGTGATTTTGAAGAGAGAATTACGAAAATAAAGATAAAAACAGAATGAAGGTCTTTGTCGGAATATACACCCCCTAGGATCAGTTGCATTTTGCATTCGAAATTGAAACTTGTCTCTTGTCTATGATTCGATTCGAACAGTTCCGTGGTGTATGAACAGACAATCAAAAATTAAATTCCAATTATTTTGTTAATAGTGAATCTGAAGCTTAAAGATGATGCTACTAATGAATCAGACATTGACGGTATTGATTTGTTTAATGAAATTATTGCACTAAAATCGCATTTTGCAGAACTCTAATCGAAGGATCCACAATCACTGTTACAATATATTTTTGGCAATGACTTAATTTCTACATTTCCGAATATAACAATAGCACTAAGAACACTACTAACATTGCCGGTTTCAGTTGCATCTGGAGAAAGATCTTTTTCAAAATTAAAAATTATCAAGAATTATTTAAGATCCACTATGCTCCAACACAGATTAAGTAATTTAGCTATATGTAATTTCAATTGAACACCCCCCGAATTGCTCTCTGATGTAGCGCCCTATTGGGGGCGGCATAACAGTATTTGCACGCGGGCGCTCAGACAGCTAGCGACGGGCCTGATGTTGATATCGACAACTTATTCATACCACATTCACGAAGTCAAAAATTTTAAGTCCTACCCTGATGACACGTTCACATATTGCGCAAACTCTGTAGTAGGTCAATTTTCCCTATGAGGTGCCAGGAATTGTGAACTGATTGGCGTTCTAGTATTTATTATATTTCTGTGTCTGAAATCATAATGCTTGGCAACGACGTGGCAAGAAAAGACGAGCTGCGCATGTACAAGTAGTAGGTGTTTATTCGCTATGTGGGGTCATTTTACTGAATCTCGGACGTACCTAATAGTACAGTGACTCTTAGGCAAGGCGCGCACCGAGGTGGTGTGGCGGTGGCGTGGTAGCGAGGTGGCGAGCTGAATGGTGCAGGATAGGTGGCGAAATGGTGAGGACGTGGTTTAATGCGCACTGAAGTGGCAAATGGCACCACTTCATCAGTTGTTGAAATTTTATCGTCTGATGAAGATGTGCTTTCCTATGTGCAACTTCTTAATATGAATGCTGAAGTTCGAAAAAAAATAGAACAGTTAAATATTGGGTCCATCCCCTGTGGCGACACAACAAAAGATATGGAATATTCAATGTCTTCAAAAGAGATCTCAACTTGGGCAATAAATTCAAAATATTTTATAGAATGAAGAGAGAGACATTCATTGAGTTGGTTGAAAAAGTGCGACCTATGCTCCAGAAGAAGGATACAAACTACAGAAAATGTGTGTATCCGAAGGAAAGACTACTCATAACATTATATTTCTCTACGAGGACTACGAATTTTATAATTCCTTGTCGTCTCGCATCTTAGAATAGAAACTCACTCTATTTTTAAAAATAATATACAGATTTATAATATATTATTTATAATTTCGTGAAATAATAGTAATTAGAAGCCGAATCGATGTGGTGACGTCCCGCTTGCCACTCCAGAATTAAACATGCACGAGACTAGTGGCACCACGCCGTGTTGCATCCACCACACCACCGCCACACCACTTCAGTGCGCGTAGCTAGATATGCTACATGTGCTTTAGCGATGCAGCTTGCCACCTCGCTACCACACCACCGCCACACCACAGCCACGCCACTTCGGTGCGCGCCTAGACTAACAAGGCAGTGGCGACAATGGAGTGACTCGTTTTTGATTGGTTCACGTGACAAAATCCGCCATTAAATTGCTAAATTTCTTTGTTTACATCGTGGATACATAACCTAGCTAGCATTCTCGAGCACGCTGCAATTTCATATTTCTCGTCCCTCGTGCGTTCGATGAGTTTAGTTATTTTGAAACTTTTGATTTCATGTGACTGAGTGTAATTCCGATACTGGAAACAGACATTATTCTTTTCAAAACTGTTTTAGTTGTAATCATTTCATTGTTTTGTGGAGACCGATTTCTTTTCATTGGTGAGTTACATGTTGATATCATGATACTTGATACATGATATACATTGTTGAATACTGGAATTGAGGTATCAGAAAATTTATTTCAAATAAGCCTTTGTTAACAGATCATGCCAGGCTGTGCAGCAATTAATTGCAGCAATGAAAGGCTTTTTAATGAAACATTTCCCCAAAGATCCATTGAGGAGGCAACAGTGGTTGATAAAAATGAAGAGGGATAATTGGAAGCCTACGGATTATTCTTGTTTGTGTGAGGTAAGATCTTAATTTTATTCTCTGGCTGTTCTTAAGTTACAAAACATACATTTTAGGTTCATTTTGCTCCAGAAATGTGGGAGAAAACTAGAGTAGATGGAAAACGGGTTTTAAAATCCAATGCTGTACCTATTCTCTTTTTATTTACACAACCTGCGAAATGTAGAAAATCATCAAAAATAAGAAAACCGATATCTCCAGAAGAAATAGATATTTTACATTCAGGTGAGTACTGAAACTTACGAAGGTAAATCAGGTCGTACAAAGTTACATGTATAATCATGAAATCTCTTAATATCTAAGAGATTTCATTTTATCCCCAGATGATATGTCATCAGAAATCCCTGATACGATCAATATCGATGTAAAACGTCTATCCACTTCCCTAACCTCCATGGCCAATGTGGATGTAAATATCCAATCAACTGACTTGGACAACAGTGGCGACAATTTCATGAGTAATGTTGATGAGAATCCATCTACTTCTCCGGTGGATTTGAACAAAAGTTCTTCGCCTCAGACTACTAGCGATGATGCTCCAATACCAATCATAACATTGGATTCCTCCGAAACATTAAAGAAATTAGAGAAAATGTACTTACGAGAAAAGCTCAGGGCTAGGAAGTACTAAAAGCTTTTCAGGAATTGCACAAAAAATATAATTTATCGAAAAATAAATTAGATGGTGCTTCAAATGAAGAAACAACATTTTTCAACCCAGACCAACAGTCTGCTTTGAAAAAAAAAAGAAGTGGCAAATCCACTAAACTAATGAAGTGGAGTAAACATACAGTTGTTAAGTCACTAAAACTTAAATTTAGCCGTGGTAATAATGGCTATCTAGAACTGCTCAAACAAGGATATCCATTACCATCTTTGAGAACTCTGCAGAGAAGACTCCAAAATTTGAAATTTGATTCTGGAATTCTCCATGAAGTCTTTGAATTTCTAGATTTAAAGGTTCAGTCATTCAGTGAGAAAGATAGGCACTGTGTTTTAGTGTTGGACGAGATGTCCATAACACCAGGAAGAACTTATGATGTGTCACTAAGTAAATATTTTGGAGATATTACTCTTCCTGAACATGATGGAATGGCAACACACGTTTTAGTGTTTATGCTGGGTGGAGTTGCAACACACTGGAAGCAAGTAGTGGGATACTATTTCACGGGAGATTCTGTGAATGGTGCAGTTTTTGACGGAATCATAAAAGACATTTTCGAAAAGTGCGAAGAAATTAATTTAAAAATTGTGAGCATCACATCGGATATGGGCCCTTCTAATCAAGCACTTTGGAGATTATGGGGAGTAGGGGCAGGTAAACATTCTCCAGTCAAATGCAGCATTACTCTCCCAATTGACCAAAACAAGAATGTGTTTATTTTCGCGGATGTACCTCACCTTTTTAAAAATATCAAATCCATGTTGATGATCAACAAAGTAATTGAGCTGCCAGATTTCTTTGTAGAGAAATATAATTTGCCAACAAAAACTGGCAGAGGAATTGGGTAAGCCAGAATATATAACAACAGCATTCTTTTTGGATCAAGTGGAGAAATGGTTTTATCTGATGATCTCCAGGCATCCATCTGCGGCACTCAGTAAATCTGATATCAACAAATATCAAGAAACTGTTTCATATCTCAAAGAAATTATGCAGCTTTTCTCCTCGATAAAAGTTGGAGTAAAACAGATTTGGAAACCCTGCCAGTCAGGAGTACTTATCTCAACAGAGTCAATGCTGAATATACAATCGGTATTTTTAAATGAAAAAGGGTTCGAATTCCTCTTAACTGGTAGATTTTCACAAGATTGTCTTAAAATCTCTTCTGTGTGTTGAGGAGTAAACAAATAGTTCCCAATGCAGTACAGGTGAAAAACAATTTAAAAATAATTTGTGTATCGCAATATTTAAAAAGTGTCTAGTAGTTATAGCGATGATGACAGAGAATTTTTGAGTGACTTTATAGATGTATTGGATGTGAAAGAACCACATCAATATGGGGATGTGAAATTGCCAGTCAAATCAGATAAGAAGATATTTAATCTGTCTGTTAGTGAACTGAATTCCTTGTATAATATTTGTGGATATATACTAAAAAGTATAAAAAACACATCAAAGACATGTGCCACATTTTGGAATACTGTAGGTTCACAAACACCGATATATAAAAGGTTTACAAAGTTCAGCCTACAAAGAATCTTCCTTATTTTTTGTATCAGAAGTGGCATTCTGTTTCCTTGTTGATATGGAAAACATATTTAGGGAATATTTCGATGATATGTCCAAACAGAACGTGAATCTGAAAGAATTTTATTTCAAAGAGATGGCGAATTTGAAATTTGATATTCCAAATTGCCACAATTTAAAAGATAAAATGATTTAAAGATTTATTTCCTTTCGATTGAAAAAAAAATTCGAAGAGGAAAAAATCACTATCGAAAAAACATAGCAGCAAGTAGCTGGTAATTTACTTTGAAGTGGGCTGAATTTTAATCAAGTATGTATTGTATTGTATATATTGTCTAATTTTGTATATATAACAATATACATATATGTATTCTATATGTAAATCTTCCAATATAAGTTTGAAATGTGGGTGTACTCTCTTTATTTTACAATGAATCGATATCATATCAACATATATCATTGATAGGTATATTATGATAATGTATGAAGTAGTTAGTTCACTGGTTTTCGACCATGGGCAAGATATTCAAAACAAAGTCGAGTTGTTATTGGCTCTATATATTTCGTTACAAATTGTAACTTCTTCAGGAGCACAATTTGTAACGAATTATGTAGAGTAAACAATTTGACTTTGTTTTGAATATCTTGCCCCTGGTCGAAAGCCTGTGAAGTAATAACAACTTCTAATATTACAACCTTGAAACATCTAATTCGTAATGTATGTACATATCTATAATGATGGACTTGGTGAATCATTAAATTGATGAAATAAATTTGTCATATTGAAAACTGTGCTTTAATATTGCTATGATATTCTCCAGTTTTCACACTTCTGATTTTTCCTTCAAATGAAACCTTCGTTGATGGGGGAATGCTGCGAATCTGTTGTTTATATAGAAAGTTTAAATAAATGAATTTTAGGGGATGTTATATTTCTTATACCTCTGAATGAAAAATGATTATTTCATTTTTTCTATTATCGTTTCAAACTTTCGAAACTATTACTTTCCACGTGCATTCACGTTTCGAAAGTTGTCTTTTTTCAAATCCCCATGCATATACGTGTAGAAAAAGAATAGAATGTCATTTTTCCGCACTCAAATAATGAATATAATCAAAATATATTCCAAATAAAATGGAAAATCAAAACAAAACAACAATCAGCTGATTCTGATTTAGCAATTTAATGGCGGGTGGGCGGCGCTTAGAGGCCCAATTGTCGCCACTGTCTTGTTAGAGTCACTGTACCTAATAGCATTCTAGTATTTATTATATTTCTGTGGAGAAAACGGACACAGAAATATAATAAATACGGATCTCTCTCTCTCTTTCCCTATTTCAGCCAGAGAGAGAGGGATCCGAATTATTATACCTATTTCTGTGTCCGTTTTCTCTCGCTCCTCTCCCGGATTGGTAATACCGAATGCGCCTATCACAACGCACTACCGCCATGCTGTCCCCTTTTCTGCAGAAAGATGAGACCAAATCAAAATTGGAAATTCTATGAACTTCCAATTCCTGCGCCGATTTCCAATGTTCAGTGACTGCAAGGAAATGACAACTGTGTTTGTTTACATCAGTGTTTTTCAAACTGTGGGTCGCGACCCCCTGGGGGGTCGCGAAGCTTCTGTAGGGGGGTCGCCAAGAGTCGGGAGAGCTAGTAATAGAAGGTTCTGCTTGTTTCGGATTAATCAAATGATACAATTCTTCTTTCATGGAACACTCTCATTTCTCCGAGATATGAATTTTTTTCGTCATTTTTCATGATCAACCCCCCAATTATCCAAACCGAGTGGCTAAAAAACGATGGGGTTTATCGTATTTCATTCTTTCGACATTCAAGAAACACATATTCCAATATGATTGTGGAATACTTTCATTTCGTCGAGATATTAATTTTTTTCATCATTTTGCACAAACAACCCCTCAAATCTCCAAACCAGGGGGCTTACAAACTATGGGATTTATTGTATTTCATTCCTTCGGCATTCAAGAAACGCATTTTCGAATTTGAAAGTGAAACACTTCCATTTCTCCGAGATAAGAATTTTTTCATCATTTTTCATAAACAACCACCCAAATCTCCAAATCTGGGGGCTTACAAACTATGAGGGTTATTGCATTTTCTTCTTTCGGCTTTCAAGAAACACATATTCGAAACCAATCGAGAAGCACTCCCATTTCGTCGAGTTATGTTATGATTTTTGTCAGAAACCACCCCCAACAACCCCCATAACTCGGGGGGTCACGAAACATTTTCTCATACCAGGGGGGTCGCATCATGAAAAAGTTTGAAAAACACTGGTTTACATAATTGTCCAATTTCAATAATACGCTGCCGATGGATTGTAAATTAATGTGTATACTCCATTCACTTTTATAAAGTATCGCGGTTGGCCATGATTTAGGTTTATCAAGTTTTTTCCCCTAGAACAGACGCAGGTTGGCACTTGTGAAAATTAAGCGACATTGCCAGGTCTACTTTCTATTTACTCTTTTTCAACTTTGTTTATGGAGTTAGTTCTTCAAAGATTGAAAAAATGTATTTAAATGTCTTCTGAATTAACATAATATTTTCTCAAATTCATTAATTTCCCCAAGTAAATGAACATTTTGATGAATACGTAATTACTACGATTTTTTAGCAGAAACGACAACGTTGTGGGCGTATCTGACAGTGCAATGATCATAACCTAACATTTTCAAAATATACGCGGTGAAATGTGTCAAAATTTCATGGCAAACCGCGATACTTTATAAAAGTGAATGGAGTATATGATCTTATGAGGACTCTGTAACCTATCTCGGATATTACTTGATGGTTTTATTCCCCTTCTTTCGACTTCAATAGACGGAAGAAAAAATTATTAATCCTTGTGCCCTGCTCAAAGAGAAGACATCAACAACAAAACAAGCCGTTATTTTCAAGGACTATGGGTTCAATATGAAGAAACAGAATGGAGAAGACAATGTGGAATAAAACCGCAAAATTAATGCGAGAGTTGTAATATGACCAAATAAATAGAAGATTCGACCCATTCAATGATATCGAATTCTAATCCACCAGATATGCTAAAAACACCAAGCGTGAGTTATTACAGAAAGAGCTCTTAAAGAGGAAATAAAGTTCTGCAAGTTTGAGCAAAGGAGAAATCATGGACATAATGAAACTCATCGACGAAAACACACCGTCTGGCTTGCAGAAGAAATTGTATTTTTCATGTTCAAAACTTCAATGCCTCCTAATTTGAATAACTCATTCTGTGTTCTGTGTATTAATATAAATTTGTTGAATAAAAATATAAAATCCTATGATTTTGATTGTAACGTCAGAGAATAACGTCAAAAAATAAATTAGATATCTAATAATTCTCCAGGCATTTTCTCAAACTTGTTGCCATTTGGCAATAGCCACTCGAGCCCTTCGGGCTCTCGTGTCTATTGCCTGGCAACAAGTTTTCTGAAAACTGTCGAATTATTTTTTAATTTATTCTCACTCTCTGTGATATAACTACTGAAAATACAACTGACTATAAATATTTGACTTCTTGACGTTTTTTTTTCTATATTTTGTAAACTATTCGAATGAATACAATGGTTTCAGCAGAAATGTATTCACAATCAAATACTCAATTATAACAGAAACGAAAATATTTGAAGAAGAATTTAATGAATTTATTGTCACTCCTTGTATAACCGGAATTGCTTATGCTCCAAGATTTTCGAATATCATAATCCGAAATTTCAGATTTCAAATATGTCCAGTTTTCCAGAAACGCGTAATAGGCACTCGGACTTGGGACAGCCTGTAGTTAGTTCTATAATTCCTTTTGAATTCGCAATCAAGTTGAATGATTTCAACTTTTTCTGGCGCCGATTTTTTGGGAGGAATTGCAGGAATTAGATCCTTATGAAATCACCTCCAACAACTGATAAGATAATACCACAGAACTGGACATTTGAACGAAAATGAAAAATTTATTTTCGGTCATGATGCAATCAAATGAAATATTTGTTTTTGCCTACGGTGAGTTTACACGAATGCTTAACATGTTAGATATTGATTTTTCTCTGGAAAGCATGCAACAAGATCAATATGGAACTTTACACGTATGTCGTGATAAAAATCAACTATTCCTGAGAATTATGAAAACTCACGACAGTAGCGTTCGCTGGAAGGTCAAACACAGTATTATCCCAGAAATTATAAAATGTTAGTAATTGAACACAAAATTCGCCATCACATTCAGAATTTAAAAAGCGTCGGGCAATAATGATCTCTGAGTTTGAGATAGTTGAAATATTATTCATTTTTAATGTAAAAAAGGACCGTCTAATAGACAATTGAATTTACAGGGTGAGTCAAGCTGAACGTCTCGGACTATCGTGGCCAAATGGTACATTTTCTCGGTAAACGGCCTGGTGAAGTATATGTATGTCAATTTGGACTACATTTTAAAAATAATGACTTTCATACAAGGTGTCTGAGAAGAGCGTGACATATCAAAGTTATGTTTTTTTAAATGAAATAGGAATAGGAAAAGCCTCAGATGATATGAAAGATATGTATGTTGGAGTGGATTGTAATCGTCCCACCTATATCAAAACAAACTTTCAACTTGGCAATGCCGAGTTGGAGAAATCATTTTTAAATGAGAAAAATAAACTTCTTCATGACCGAATACTGGATTTGGAATGCATTATTCGTCTTTTAAATCAAAATATGGTAACATCGGATATGACAAAAACTAAAGGAAGAAATAATGCTGGCAAGACAGTTCCCATTATTCAAAACAGTTAACCAGAAATAGAGTCATCTAAAGGCGAGAATAAGCAAATAACTCTTAACATTGAAGAACCCACATATGAATCTACTTTACCATCGGAGAAACATAAACAGATGAAGTCTCCTACAAACACAGTTTCCATGAAACATAATGAAAGTCAGTGTAAATTAGTCACCAACAAAAACAATTCCAAAAGAAATGGAACCGACCGCATAAGGGAACTCCAACACATGCCAGAAATAAACAATATTGAGAAGATCACAGCTGATGGAGTTATCAACAAACAAACAGGACGTGGAAATAATTTTAATCGTAAACCAATTATTGGTACGAATAATATCAATTCGACTGTAAAAACCGTCCCAAAGCTTGGATATCTCCATGTATATCGTCTCTCTCCGGATACTAACGCAGATGACTTGGCCAACTTCTTGTCCGGAACAGCACCAAATATACCATTTCAATGCGAAATACATTATAAAAGTGAGAAAGCATGTTCCATGGTGGTAAAATTTCCAATTGCACACGTCAAAGAAGTTTACAATCCAGAAATTTGGCCGAATGGTGTAATGGTGAATAGATTTTACTTTCCAAAGAATAGAAATTTTCCAATAGAAGGTTCGCAACAACTAACAAGTTGATCGCGGTACAAAATAATAACTTTAAGAAAATCATTCATTTAAATATTCAGAGTCTTATGAACAAATTGAATTTAATAGATGTATTCGTCAAAGAAGAAAATCCAGATCTTATTCTTTTCTCGGAACATTGGCAAACATCTGAAAACGTTCGAAATGTTAAAATCAGTGGCTATGAGGTTGTTGCCGATTTTTGTAGACGCGAAAGATGTCACGGCGGCGTAGTCATGTTTTCTAAATTGGAAAATGCGCATTTTTGCAGAGAGTTAACAACTATAAAGAGAGAATCACGTGAATTAGACTTTGAATGTACAGCTATTGCTATCGATGAAGAATCATGTATTGTTATAATTTATAGATCACCTACTGGGGATATGGATGCGTTTTTCAACAGATTTTGCAGAGCTTTAGATTATCTAAACAAGTCATTTCGAAATATCATAATATGCGGGGATTTAAATATAGATTTTCTGACGAATAGCATGTCTAAAAAAATACTTTGTGATATTTTAGAAAGTCATGAACTAGAATCATTAATCAACCAACCAACTCGCATTGCTTTTAATGGGGATAATTCAAGCG
Organism: Adalia bipunctata; assembly: GCA_910592335.1. Taxonomy (NCBI): domain Eukaryota; kingdom Metazoa; phylum Arthropoda; class Insecta; order Coleoptera; family Coccinellidae; genus Adalia; species Adalia bipunctata. Next base: position 54,824,945 of record OU342948.1, read on the forward strand.
CTTCAGCCATAGACTATATTATAACGAATAGGAAAGATGCAATAAACTTTAAAGTGACCGATCCAGGACTCTCGGATCACCATGCTCAAATAATTCAGATTGAATATATTTCAAAAAACCCGATATCACAACCAATCACAGTGTACAGAAGGAAGTTTACGGAACTGAATATAAGCCAGTTCAAACATGTCATGCGTCATTTCGTAGTAGGTGAAACCGATCCCGCGTTGTCCACTTCCGATCAATGCTTCGAAGCGTTTTGGACTCATTTCACCTTCGCGTTCGAGTCGTCTTTCCCTATGTTCTTCGATAAGACAAATCCTGGTAAAAATAATAAATCGTGGTATAGTTTCAAACTCCAACAGGAATTTTACGATCTCTGCCGTCTTAGGGTGTCCTGTAATGCTAATCCAGCAAATAAAGTACTCCTAAATACATATAAGGAATTGAAAAAACAATATAATAAAAATGTAATAAAAGCGAAACAAGATTATTATCTGCACATGATACAATCATCGGAAAATAAGACTAGAACGATCTGGAATATAGTTAACTCAAGATTAAATAGGAACAGAACACGGAATGATATAACTATTAGACACCACGATAACGTCCTGACTGACAAGAAGAAAATCGCGAATGTGTTTGGTGACTACTTCGCTGGTGTTGTGGCCAAGCAACTTCTTATATATTTTGGAGGCAATCTGTCTGATTCTGGTACTGCATCTCGCTTTCAACAAAAAAATTCATTCTTTTTTCTACCATCAACTCCACACGAAATTGAGAATATCAAAAGGGAAGTAAAAAATAAAAAGTCTACGGGTCTGGATGAAGTTCCTATACTACTACTGAAAAAAAGTTCTCATATCATAGCGCCAATACTGTCTAACATACTCAATACCTCAGTGGAGCATGGGCAGTTTCCATCACGTCTAAAATGGTCAATAGTCTCACCTATTAACAAAAAAGAAGATCGTCTTTCGGTTGCGAACTACAGACCGATCGCATTATTAAGTGTATTCTCGAAGATTTTAGAAAGAGCTATGGTCAAAAGAATTCAAGACTTTTTCATCAAATTCGATAAAATCAGTAAAAGTCAGCATGGTTCCAAAAAAAATAAATCAACAGATAGGTACAGCGACTATAGAGTTTATTCAATGTATAAATGAGAAAATGAAAAAAAAAAAAGAATTAATAGTGGGGGTATTTTTTGACCTGTCACGCGCTTTCGATACTCTCAATTTCGATTTTATTTTGAGGAAACTATCGGTGTTGGGTTTGCGAGGTAAGGTGCTGGATTGGATAAATTCATTTCTTCAGGGACGTAAATTTATTGTACGTGTAGATCAAGCTATGTCAGATGAGTATCTCATAGATGCAGGAATACCTCAGGGTAGTGTTCTTGGGCCAATACTCTTTCTGATTTTCATAAATGACCTACCAGATTTCATAACCTGTGGGGAAGTTCTTATATATGTAGATGATACCTCAATTATCATATCAAGTGAAACTGAATTAGATTTGCATAATAAAATTAAAATCACCCTCAATCAATTCTCTGAATGGTGCAACAAAAATCGCTTAATGATAAACCATGTGAAAACAAAAATAATTCAATTCCACAGACCTTCAGTCAATCGCCTAACAATACCTAGAACATTCATTAAAGACCACGAGTTATTATTCGCTTCTGAAGTTAGGATCCTGGGTAGGGTAAACAGGGGGAATGGCGTTCACTTAAGGGAAACGCACTATATTTTTTAAATTAATTATTTTATTCTAAAATCCAGAACATTAACTTCAACTTCAACTATCAAATGATCAAACTTTTAAAAGGAATCGTATACATCCTAGAATTATTAGCAGTAGTAAAGGTTGAAAAAAAAAAGATTTGAGCGTCATTGCCCCTGTCAATGGGTAATACCGCTCAGGCAAAGCGGTAATGACGCCCATACCTGTTTCTTTGTAATAGAACAAGTAAGATCCATTATGATCATATGATATGTAGCTATAATCATGAAATGGCATATATTTTGGCTTTTTAGTTGATCCCTCAAAGTAGTGAATGGGATGCCATATTGTTTTGCGGCTTGTCTCTTGGACATCCCATTTTCAACCGGCTTGGAAAGAAGAAAACCTCAAATCCGCTAAAACTAGCGGATTTGAGGTTTTCTTCATTCCAAGCCGCTTTGGCGGTTGTTTTTTGGCGATTTCTGGGCATGTCTTTAACAATAAAAGGACGAGTCACTAAGGGCGGTAATGGCGCTCATGTGAGCGGGATAACCCCGAACGGTCGTTTTGAATTCAACATTAAATTAAACAAACATTGGAAAGCAATTCTTGAAAATTGATTAATTCATCATGAAATAGAATGATTTAGAACCTAGGAAAACTATATTGAAAATTTAAATAATATCAAAATTTTGAACTTACCGAAAAAAAGATCGCGACGAAAATTAGTTCAACACAGCCTCATACAAATAAACGCACTTTTCCGTCGCTTTTCACCAGCTGACTACTCTTGCGCGTCGCCACTTGTTAGAGGCCCTTCCCCTTCCCCGTTTCAAGTTTATTGCATATTGTTTTGCACCATTTTCAAAAAGTTATAGAGGTGCGCGCCATTACCCGGTGAGCGCCATTACCCCTGCTTACCCTACAGTAGTTGATGAAACTCTAAACTGGGAAAAAAATATTGATGAAATTTGCTCCAAGCTCAATAAACAATATTTCGCCATGAACAACCTGAAATCATGTTTGAGTGAGGAAGGAATGCTAACCACATACTATGCCCTTGTTTACAGTGTTATAGGTTATAACATTCTAGTGTATGGTTTGGCCTGTTCCAGTAGCAGGGTGTTCATCGCTCAAAAAAGGATCATAAGACTGATATTCCGGCTCGATCATCGCGAATCTTGTCGTAGTATATTTAGATCGAAGAAAATATTAACTATTATTATTATTATTATTATTAATATTAACGGGAATTTTCTTATATAAACTTCTTTCGTATATACACTCAAAAAAAGATATTTTTCAAAAGAACAGCGATGTTCATGGGTACCAAACACGAAGAAAAGATGAATTTAGATTAGAGCCGATCACGTACATGAGCTATAGAAAATCTCCGTTTTACGCTGGATTACGTATGTTCAATAATCTACCTAATGATTTGAAGAACATCACAAATTTGAAAACATTCAAGGCTAAGTTGAAGTCATTTCTGATAGCAAATACATTTTATACCATCCAAGAATTTTTAGTACTTCCGAAAGGATGATGGTGTTGTGTTCATTTGGATTTTCTTCTTTCCATTTGTTTTTCATAATGTTATTATGCTATTCTTTGCAATTTTGTTTTTTGTGATTATTATTTATGACATGTCAATCCAATATTTGTTGGTATTTTGATCAATAAACTGTCTGTCTGTCTGTCTATCCTGTATTTTCTGGCGTTGTTTTAATTCTCTGAGGCAAAATAAGTGGACTTCGCAAAAGTATCCATATACCTAACTCTATCCGTTTGCGAGATATTCAATTATTTCTCAAAAAGTGTTGTCAAAAAATTCAAAATCATTGGAATTAGCAACGGCAGGTGTCCAAATTTTCGTCTGGTCCTTTAAATCCCTTTAAATCCTTTTCAGCTAGTTACTGTGCCTTGAGTAGACGATCAATAGTAGGTATACAGTGTGTTTAATACTTATTGCCTAGAACGTTTACCGCATATTCGAACTTGAATAACTTTGTTATTTCAAATGGAACAGCCTATATTTTTACACATGACAAGATTCGCCATTTCATTTCCTTTTGAACTATACAGGGTGGCCACTTTTTCAATGGCATTGTATTGGTAACTTTCAAACCATTAAAGAGTTAGATGGTCGGTCAAATGGGGAAAAAGTTGCATCTATAGAAGCATTGTCAAGCAGTTCAAACAAATCGAGGTTATCAGAGCCAGTTATTGAGATATCATAAGAAAAGTAAATTCTGTCATTTTGATTTTTATTTTTTTCCCACTTTATTTCAAATATTATCCAAAAATGTTACGGGAATTTTTTATTCGACAATAAATTATCCTCAAAATGACATAATCAGATTTCGTATCCAACGTTTCGTACTTCCTGGGCCACCCTCAAACTTATTTTTTTCATTACGGACCTGCATATTTTATGACACTATTCGAATTAACTTTTAACGCTGAATTCAATGATATATCATACAATGTCATTCAAACTTGATTTTACAAAATGGTGGACATTTCGAACACTAATGTCATTAATGTTCATCATTTACCTTCGAATAATCATTCAATTTGAATGATAGTTTCGTTTAATTATTATGAATCAGGTTGCTCCGATCCTGTTACGTAATAATCATTTACAAATTTCAAGAGGTGAAAAACCTAATTCATAATAATTAAACGAAACTATCATTTAATGAAAGACAAAGGAAATGATTATTCGAAGGTAAATGATGAACATTAATGACGTAAGCGTTCGAAATGTCCACCATTTTGTAGAATCAACTTTGACAGGCATTGTATGATATATCGTTGAATTTGGCGTTAAAATTTATTTCGAAAAGTGTCATAAAATATGCAGGTCCGTATTGAAAAAAATAAGGTTGAGGGTGGCCCAGGAAGTACGAAACGTTGGATACGAAATCTGATTATGTCATTTCGAGGATAATTTACTGTCGAATAAAAAATTCTTGTAACATTTTTTGATAATATTTGAAATAAAGTGGGAAAAAAATAAAAATTAAAATGACCGAATTTACTTTTCTTATGATATCTCAATAACCGGCCCTGATAATCTCGATATGTTTCAACTGCTTGACAATGCTTCTATAAATGCAACTTTTTCCCCATATGACCGACCTTCTAACTCTTATGGTTTGAAAGTTACCAATACAATGCCATTCAAAAAGTGGCCACCCTGTATATCATCTCCCTATAACTGAATGTGCTGCTTCAGGAGTCATCGAAGCCTTTTGAAAATCCGATGAAGTTTTTTAAATTAACATTGTTTCATCTTGACATATGTTCCTACATTGACGGAGAAAATTAGCAGTGTTCTGAAAAGTGATGAGTCTATCCTATGTTTCAAGCTTGAAAATACAACGAAACGCTTTTTTTCTAAACTAAAAAGCACGACACCTAAAGAACTCCGTTCTAATGTCGTATATAGGATCCCATGTTCAGGGTGCGATAATGTCTATATAGGACAGACAGGTAGATATCTGAAAACAAGGTTGGCTGAACATAGGAGGGACGCAACAAATATTATTAATCCCACTAAAAGAAACAAACACTGCTTTAGCAGAACATGCCCTTCTAACATCACATTCATTCAATTTTGAGGAAACAAGAATTTTGGGTACTCAAGCCTTTCTAAACAGGAGACTACTACACGAAATGATAAGCATCAAAAAGGAGAAAAATGCTGTGAATAAAAGATCAGATATTGAAAATTTGAATACATCATATTTCAATTTGATTGACAAAATGAGGGATAAAACTTGAGGGGGTGTGATAGGTAAATTATTGTTTGTATATTTTGCCGACCAGTTATGTTCCTTTTTTCTCGCCATTCTCATCTTGCAGCATCTGATATTTAATTCAGTTACCGACATTGCCAGGTGAAATGAAGGTTTGCGGAAGTATGCGTTTCATGGAATTCTTGATTTATATATTAACACGGAGAACTGACTGTTGATGTGAGTGCTTGATGATTTTTATAATAATTATTTTTATAATACTTATTTTAATTTCAATTTTAATTTAATTAGAGTGTGGTAAAGTTCATACCACACGAGAGTTCATGATAGTCAGATTTCACCTCCTAAGTTTCCTATTTACATTCACAAAGATTCCGGAAGAAACTTATTTACGAATATTATTTTATTGCATATTATACGGTTTACCTACTTGTTTATTTATTTATAATTTTTATTTGATTATTTATTTATTCATTTATCAGATTATTTATTAGATTATTCACTTACTACCCCAATAGTTCTAATTATGGTTTCATAGTTTTGTTTTTTTTTGTATTTGTTGTCAAGGGATACTTTTACTTCGTACTTAATTCCGGTTGCAAAATTTGTCCAATATTTTAGTTGTATATGCGTTGGAAATATTCTGGCTTCCACTTGAAACTAGGTTTTGTATCGTTTCAGAGCCCTGAGGAAGATATTAAATATATCGAAACGTTGGCCTTTCAACCAAAGCAGTTTTCTTTAACCAAAGACCTACACCTGTTATTTGTACAGATTTATCACATCAAAGGTCGTCATACACCACAATTATTGTTTCATCTACCTGGATCTACTATTTTGGGTTACTGGTTTTTAAATAAAAAAAATACATTATTCAATGATTGAAGTTTAAGGAAAAATTAAAAAAGTCAACATACTCTTCGAGATGACCACCATCTGCTTCAATGCAGCGTGTAATTCTTTGTTCGAATGAGCTTCTTACACTTTTAAAAAAATTTGGAGTAACTGTTTGGAAGGCATTTTCAAACCTCACTTTCATATATATCATCAGGATTAGTTGGTGGTGTACTGTAAACAATATTCTTGAAATATCCCCTCGAAAAAATTCAACGGTGTAAGATCAGGTGATCTCGCTGGCCAGTTATAAGGACCACGCCCTTTCCGTTTATCTGTGAATCGTCTGGAAAATATTCCTTTGAATGTGAGACAGAAGATGTAGCTACAATTAGATGGTGCGCTGGCACATTTCAAACGTGTTGTCAGGAACTATCTGGACAGAAAATTTACAGAAAAATATAACTGTCCACCGAGGTCATCTGATCTTACACCATCAAATTTTTTTCAAGGGGATATATCATGAATATTGTTTACAGTACACCACCAACTACTCCTGATGATATGAAAGGGAGGATTGACAATGCCTTCCAAACAGTAACTACAAATATTCTGAAAAATGTTAGAAGCTCATTCGAAAAAAAAATTACACGCTATTGAAGCAGATGGTGGTCATGTCGAAGACGTATTATGACATTTTGAATTTTTCCTTGAACTTTGATCATTGAATAGTGTATTTTTTTAAATCAAAAACCAGTTACCCCGAAATAGTAGAATCAGGTAGATGAAACAAATGAATGTTGATTCAAAAAATTCATCGGATTTCGAAAAGGCTTCGATAACTCCTGAAGCAGCACATTTAGGTATAGGGAAATGATATATGGTTCGAAAGGAAATGAAAAGGTGAACCTTTTCATGAGATATCAAGACAGATGTGCCACAGGGCTCCATACTAGGACCTATATTATTCATCCTGTACACAAACGACCTGTATGCGAACATAGAATCAGAATCCAATAGAATCGGACAACACGTATAGCTTTGCGGACGACACCGCTGTTCTGAATCATTCAAACACCATGCTGGAAATTAAGGCTGCGGAATCCTCAACAGATGCCCAAAACTGGTTCCAAGCGAATAGTCCCCAAATAAATATGAATAATAAGACCAAAAAGTTATCCTCCACTACGAGGGGGCAGACGAATTCAACATTAACGTATTTAGGAGTAACTTTCCATTCTTCGCTTTGCTGGAACCAATATATTGATGAACTGTATTGCGAGCTATCAACAGCGATTTTCTCAATAAAAAGGATGAAACAGATTTCGTGCAAGAAGACAGCCAAGCTCGCTCATTTTTCGGCCTTCCATTCTCGAATGATGTATGCAATGATCATTTGGGGACAAAGTACTGGGTTGGAAAAGGTTCTTGTGAAATAAAAAAGAGCCATCAGGGCACTATATGAAATGAAGCAAACTGAAAGCTGCCGACCTGTCTTCGAAAGGGAAAGAATACTGACGGCAACATTAGAACAAAGCAAGATTCCCTACAAATTCCGATTTTCACAGGTACAATTCTCGACAGAAGCATAATTTAAGTCTTCCATACTCCAGAATAAACAGAGCGCAGCAAGGACTCAATTCAATATGTCTCAAGCTATATAACAAATTGCCTGAAAACATCAAACAGCTGAGAGAGCACAACTTCTACAAAAGGGTCAAAGGTCTGCTGCTACTTAAAACCATTTACATACTGAATGAATTCTAGATTGTGTTGTCCCAATGTGATTGTTTTATTGACTTTTATTTTAATTTTGAAAATCCGTGTAACGGGAAATATTTATGATGTACCTAAACCTGTATTTTTAGGTACATTTATAAATAAAATTATTATTATTATTATTGATGGCCGTGATGTCATATCGCATTTTTATCCGGTCACTTGCTTGCTGCATTTGATTACGCACCTGAACATGGATGTAGTCTAGCTTACTTCTATGATTGTTAACGTAGTCTTCCCCAGCTACATCTCTAGGCTTACACCCAAACTCGAGTTCGCAAGGTGCTTATTTCTGGGCCAAACATTATATTAGATGGAATTTCCTTGGTAGATTCTTGAACTGAAGATCTATTGTGAAGATCCCTTAATTAGGGGGAGTTCTTCAAGTGCGCAGTCACCTTTACGGGAAATAAATGCTCGAGCGCCAGCCACAATAGGTTTAACAAGGTTGTGGCGCCTTGAACTCTCCACTTCTACCAGGGTAGCTTTTATACAGTGGAGAAGGGTTCGGTTTAATCTAGGAAGTTAGCGATTAAAAGTTCTGTTTCTATCGTAAATGTTGTTAAAATTAAAGGTTCACTTAAAACACCAAAATGGATTTTACTAAATTTACTGAACTCAAACAGAAATAACAATCTATTAATACAATGTGAATCAGAATTAAAACTGATTTTATCTAGAACTAAACGTGAAATTAAAATAAATGACTTAAATATCGGTACTTTACAGTGATCGATAAATTTAAGAAAAGAAACGCTGATCGGGTGAGCAAGACGGTCGGGCGAGGTGAGTGAAAGCGAGAATTGGACGTTGAACAGGGGAGTACGGGAGTAACAAAGCAAAACTTCAAGATTCGGCAGGCCACGGAAAATATCATACAATCTAACTTTCTCAATGGGGTGTTCCACACTCAAATATGGAGGAAGAATTATCGGACAATACTTAGACTGTGGCGGGTATGACAGGGGAAACAAGGGCAGCGGTGACAACAACGACGTCCGGACAAGGGACTCCAGATAATGGAACCTCTCGACCTGACGAGGTGACTCTAGTAAATCCGCAAACGTCCAGCGGGTTAACAAAGGGTGAAGCGCGGCCGTGACCCCGTTGTGATCTCGCCGATGTCAACCCACAAGGACGTCGCTGTGAAATATGAATCTTCGAGCACCGCTAAGTGGATGGGAATCGGATACGGTGGAGAACCAACCACGCCTAGCCAAGTAGCCCCAGGAAAATGGAACTCCTCGACCTGGCGAAGTCTCCAGTATTTTCGTCAACCTTGAGCGAATTGAGAAAGGGTGAAGCGCGGCCGTAACCCCGTTGTGATCTCGCCGATCTCAATCCTCAAAAGGTCGCTTACAAATACAGAGATTAAGGCCCCACAAGGGAATCAAAATACAAGATGGGATCTTGAGAGTAAAAGGGGATCGAAGATAAGCTAGGTACGGTAGTGAACCAACAACGTCCAGACGAGTGGATCCAGAAAATGGAGCCCCTAGGCTTGACGAAGTCTCTTGGATTTCCGTCAACCTTCAGCGGATTGAGTAAGGGTGAAGCGCGGCCGTGACCCCGTTGTGATCTCGCCGAACTCAATCCTCCAAAAAGGTTGCTGATAAATCCAGAGATTAAGGCCCCACTAGGGAATCAAAATACAAGACGAAATCTTGAAAGTAAAATGGGATCTAAGATAAACTGGGCACGGTAGTGAACCAACAACGTCCAGACAAGTGGCTCCAGAAAATGGAACCCCTAAGCTTGACGAAGTCTCTTGGATTTCTGTCAACCTTCAGCGGATTGAGTAAGGGTGAAGCGCGGCCGTGACCCCGTTGTGATCTCGCCGAACTCAATCCCCCAAAAAGGTTGCTGATAAATCCAGAGATTAAGGAATCACGAAGAAATATAGCACAGTATGAAATTGAGAAAATGATGCGGAAAAACTACAGGCAGGTTACGGTGGTGGACCAACAACGCCCAGACAAGTGATCCCAGCGAAAGAGTATCACTCGACTTGACGAAGTCTCTCGTATATCCGTCAACCCTCAGCGAATTGAGCAAGGTTGGAGCGCGGTCTTGACCCCGTTGTGACCTCGCCGAACTCAATTCTCAAAAAGGTTGCTGATAATTACAGAGATTAAGGTATCACCAAGGAAATAAAATCGTAAATCAGGGAAGAAATAATAAAAAAAAATGGTTTAAAAGTAGTGGAACACACAATGATTCAATTGTTAGGATGATATTTAACGGATAATGCCATGTAAGAAATATGAACGGGGCCTTACCGGTTTACTGAAGTATGCACTGCACAAACTAAGTAGGAGTCCTGTCTCGAATTTCACTAACACTGATCTTATTTTTCACGGAAAATCAAATCGGAGAAATCAATGTTGAATTTATTAACTGTTCAAATCAAACTGGAAAATTATATTGCTATTCAAAATGAGGAGAAGTGTGAGAATAATTCTAACAATGTTAAAACGAGCGTAGAACAGCAAAAGAGCGCAAAAGAGAGTGAAAGAGAGTAAAAGAGGCCTTCCGCAGGTCGTTTCGCCCTTATGAAACCTTCGGAAATGGTGGGGTCATGACGCGCTGAAAACTCGAAAATTTTGAAAGAGGGGAACAATCTCGTCCTCTGATTGGTTTAGATTGACGTCCGATTGTTCCAGAAATAAATCGAAAGAATTCATATTATGTTAAAATTCGACAATTCCATCATTTCCATCTCCGTTTTTTTAAATCCCCGGCCGTTGAAAAACGCGAAATCAACCAAGATACGAGTCCCTTATCGCAGCGCTCAGCACGTGCCCGAGCGTTTTTATACTTGCGGCGATGTTTGTATTGTTACATTTATCGAATTAAATTTTCCTTTCTTTGGAATCACGGATATTTTATTGGGAAAATGATAAATGAGAACAGGACTTTTAAGAATGAAAACTAATTACGGACTTCATTACAACTTGCAGTTCTGTTCACAATATTGAACTTATTGAACTAAACTTTCCTTCCATTGAAATCGGGAATAATCATGGAAGGAATAATATATGAAAATAGGCCCTAAATGAATAAAAATGACGGAATTCATTACAACTTATTGAATTAAATCCTTCTCCTATTGAAATCGTGAATAATAATGGGAGGAATGATATATGAAAATAGGCATTGAGTGAATAAAAATGACGAAGTTCATTACACCCCCCTTTCCTCCTCAAAAAAAAAATCGAAGAATTTATTTTTTTCTTAAGACCTCACCTCACCTACACCGTACTTACTCATCCCTCACTCTAACTGTACACGTCTCAGAGAATGCCTGAACGTCATCCCTAGGAATCCGGCTTCTTGGAGTCGGCGTCTTGATGTCGGCGTCTTGGTATCTGCATCTTGTTATCGGCGTCTTGGTGTCGGCATCTTGATGTCGGCGTCTTGGTGTCGGCAGCTGGTCACTTTGAACTCCTGCTGATCTGCGATCGATTCCTTGGTCTTTGAATGGATCCGGGTCAGTTATTTGTCGATGAAATAACTTTTTCCTCTCTGGATAGTTACTTGGGTCGGTGAAAAGGTTCGTTGTGGTAGCTCGTCGGTTCAATCGTGTCGATTACCATGTCCTCAACGGAGTCGAAGATCGTGATTATGACTACCTCAACGATCTGTTACCGAAGGAGAATAACAGACGGACGGACAGAAACTGGTTAACGGCGATGACGGGTGGTATTCTCAACCCCTTCTCTTCCGGATTCGGGGTTCGAGACAGACGGACTTTCCTCTCCATCTCCGTGCCACGGTTTCAAGTCCTTGATGTGAATGTTACGGATACGTTTACCAAACTGATCTTTCAGATCGTAAACTACGGAAGAGATGACTTTCGTCACGGTATACAGACCGGAATACTTCGGGGCGAGCTTGGACGCAAAATTATCTGCCGCCGATGACAGCGGGCATTCTCTACGCCAAACCTTGTCTCTTAATCTACAGGACCATTCTCTACGGCGTAAGTTATAGTAATGGCGCTGCTGTGAAAAGGCTCGGGACAGCTGCAACCGGACGAATTCATAGGTTTCCTGGAGGCGGCGTAAACGGTTTGCATACTGGGTTATATCTTCCGGGCGTTCCACGGCGGCTTCCTCTTGATCTTCATCATCGGGATTTCCTCGAAACTCGGCTGTTGGAGGGTGAATCTCTCTGCCGAAGTTGGAAAATGCTGGCGAGAACCCCGTAGCATGCTTTGCCGAGTTGAGGGCGAAAGCCAATTCTCCGATCTTTTCATCCCAGTTACGGTGGTCGGCTTCACAGAATTGAGCTATCATCGTTTTGATCGTCCTGTTAGCTCTTTCCACGGGGTTGCACTGCGGAGAATAAACGGGTGCAAACTTGTGTTTGATTCCCAACTCCTGGAGGTTGCCTTTGAATAGTCGACAGTCAAACTGGGAACCGTTGTCGCTGATCACGACTGATGGGCTACCAAATTTCAGGACTACTTGCTCATAAAAGGCTTGGAAGACTCCTCTACCTGTGGCTGTCCTAAGAGGTTTACACTCTATCCATTTAGAAAACCTATCCTGGAACATCACAAGAAAAACGTTTCCCTTCCTAGATCGGGGCAACGGACCGATAAGATCTGTGCTGACGGTATTCCACGGCTCGGTAATCGTATACGGCTGCATCTTGCCTGCAGGTTTCTGTTGGCTAACCTTGTAGCATTGACACCTCGTACACCCCTGGACGTACTGCGCAACTTCTCTGAACATCCCTGGCCAAAAATACTTCCGAGCCACCCGGGAAATCGTTTTAGCAATACCTAGATGACCGGCGGTTGGTTCATCATGATTTTCTACCAATATGGCCGGACAATTCTCCTTAGGGACACACAGTTTCCAAGGACTTCCCATCTCCGACTCGGTAAAATCACCGGGATCCCAAAAATGTCGATATAATTTGCCCTCTTGACTTTGGTAGTCAGGGTGTCCGGTTGGGTCCTTATCGACTTCTGGAAATTTCCTCTTGTACCAGGAGCACGATGAAGTGCTTCCTACCAAACGAGACTGTGGTTCCTCGGGCAGCGGGTCTCGTGACAGGGCGTCAGCTACCCGGTTCAAAGCACCCCTCCGGTACTTTATCTCAAAATCGAATTGTTGCAGGAAAACACTCCAACGGGCGATCCTGCCGGCTGGTGACTTGATGGATTGTAGCCAACGGAGGCTCATGTGGTCGGTAATTACAGTAAAATGATAGCCTTCCACATACGGTCGCATCTTCTCGATCGCCCAAACTATGGCCAGACACTCTTTTTCGGTGACAGAGTAATTCCTTTCGGCATCATTGAGCGATCGGCTAGCGTATGCGATAACCCTCTCGTGCCCATCCAACACTTGTGTCAAGGCTGCACCCAATCCGGTTTCGGATGCGTCGGTCTGTAACACAAACGGCTGGTTGAAGTTAGGGCAGGCTAGAACCGGTGACTTGGTCAATTTCTCCTTTAATGTCTCGAAGGCTTGCTGCTGCTCGTTATCCCATTTCCACTTCTGTTTCTTTCGCAGAAGTGCGGTGAGTGGGGAAACGATGCGGGTGAATTCTTCCACAAACCGGCGATACCATCCGGCTATTCCTAAAAATCTTCAGAGTTCTCGGACGGTTTTGGGTGGAGTTTATGGCGGCGATTTTGTCGGGGTCCGTTGCAATACCATTTTCGGTCATTATGTGACCCAGATATTTGAGTGATTTCCTCACGAAAGCACATTTGTCCGGGTTAATTTTCAGGTTGGCTGCTCTGAGACGGCTGAATACGGCTCTCAGGCTCGTCAAATGCTCCTCGAATGTTTCTCCCAGGACGACAATGTCGTCCAAATAAGCGAAGACGACAGGATCCATTTCCGGACTGATGACACGGTCTAGAAGTCGCTGGAAAGTCACTCCAGCGGAATGCAGACCGAAAGGCATCACTTTGAACTGGAACAGTCCTCTTCCAGGAACGGTGAATGCTGTGACAGGTTTGCTTCCTTCGGTCAGAGGAACCTGCCAGTATCCATGTTTCAAATCCAACGTAGATATAAATTTGGCCCTCCGAAGCTTATCCAATATCCCAGCAATATGCGGCAACGGGTATGCGTCCTTGATTGAAACCTCGTTGACCGGTCTGAAGTCAATGCAGAACCTTGGTTCGCCATTGGATTTCTTCACAATGACGACGCTTGAGCTCCATGGTGAACTTGACGGTTCCACGATACCTTCTTCCAACATTTTATCCACCTCCTGGTTTATAACTTCTTGCATTTTCGGGTTGTAGGGACGGTATCGCTGCTTCAGAGGTTGAGTTTCGGGTTTGATCTTGATGTCATGATCGATGAGTGTGGTTGTGCCCCGAACTTCGGAAAATTTCTGAAGTTCTGGTGTTTGATCTCGGGTTAATTCCCTGATGAGTGGACTGTAATTTGTATGAGGTTCGCACCGGTTCTTGAGAGCATTGACAATTCCTCTGGAGAACACAATGAAGAGATTTCGTACAAGGGACACAAAGGCAAAGTATGTTCTGACTCACCTGTGGTATGCTGCGTGCTGGATATGATAAGGCCTCAATTGGCTGAAGTAGGTTTTCTGGCTGCACTATAGGTTTACGGCGCGCGGGTTGCGTTAAGGGCCTTACTTGACCGTACTAGGTAGGTGTCGCGCTGTTCGTAGTTGAACTAGTTGTGTCTTGGTTGAGACTGGTTATGGTTTGTTGGTCTGTGTCTCCCCTGAGGTAGCTGTTCGGGTCACAGAGTTTTCCACCCCGTGGTGGGGGCATTTTACTGTTTTGATTCAGAATAAGCCAAAACATAGAGTTGCATCATGCCGCCTTGAGTTGCATTGCGTACAAGGAACAAAGCAGACATAATGCAAAGCCAATTCGATATTTACATTATTATTTACATATATACAAGAATATAAAGGGAATATATACAATTATTTAAATGGGGACCGAACATCCTCCCCCCCATTGAAGAAAATGTGAATTTTCTTCAATCTGTTCTGGGTAGGGGACAAAGCTTACTTAGAGCTCTGCGTAGCACCCCTTTCGCGGTTTTGACAAGAGCCACGCGAGCAATGCCGTCTGTTCCCGGTATGAGCTCCGTAATCCTTCCGAGAGTCCACGCGAGTGGTGGTTCGTTTTTGGCCTTGATCAAAACCTTGTCACCAAGGTAAGTTGTCTAGGTGTTCTGAACATGTCATTTTGCGCGCTGGGTTAGAGTATGCAGGCAGTCGTTTATCCAAATTTGTCAGCATAGCGATGACATCGGTTTTTTCATAACCCATTTCCGGAACACCTTCGGAGAAATGTAAGAAGGTATGATGCTGTTTTTGGCATGATTTGCAGCGGTTTTTCGAATTACATTTTGATACGGTATGGGATCTTGATAAGCAGTTGACGTAGGCCTTCTTGTTTTTTATGCTCTCAAGACGGTCTGGGATGCTTTTAGCTTGAAATTCCGTACACCTGTATATTGTATGTTCACCGGCGCACATTAAACAATTCGTCCTTTGATGAACTTTTGGAGAATAGGCGGTTTTTAGAAAAAATGAATTAATATGGTTTTTTGTGGTGATGAATTCTGACTTGGAACTATCAGCGTAATTAGGTGCACATAAGGAATAAGTCTCTAAAGCGTTGCATCGTTTAATAATGAAACTTGTAACTTGTTCATATCGTGGCATTTCATTAGAGGCGAAATGTTGTTCGAAATCCTTTCGCGTATTTGAATCAAGTCGATCTAACAACATATTTGTCATGATGAAATCCCATTTGTCGACCTCATAATTCATGATCCTCAGAATCTCAAGGTTTTCTGAGAAAGTATCAATAATATTTCGGAGGGTTTTATGATCTCCTTTTGTTGCGACTGTAATCCCATGTAGAGCCTTCCAACAATTTACCGCCCTGAGGCGTCTATGGTCGTAGCGGTCTCGCAAAGCATTGTAAGCGATGGGATAATTTGCCGAAGTGAGCGACAAATTTTTTATTAGTGCAATTGCGGGTCCCTTCAATTTCGAAATCAGGTAACTAAATTTTTCTAAATCCGAGAGACGTTCGTTATTATGGACTAACGTATCGAACATCTCAATAAAAGAAGGGAATTCCTGAATATTACCTGAAAACTCTGTTATCTCGATTCTGGGCAGCCGAATCCCTTCGCTTGAATTGTGGTTAAAATTGCGAGTGATGTTTAAAAGAGTTTGCTGTGCGCTTTCTCTTTCGCTCACGAGTTCGTTATGAACAGTCTCGATTTCTAAACAGCGTAAACTGAAGTCCGTCAGAATTTCTGTTTGCGATTTTAATTGATCGGGATTACAGGCAAGTGCGGTTACGATGTTAAGGTGTTGTTTCTCAAAGTCTTTCTGAATTTTGCGTAAGCCCTTATGAGCCATTTTGAGCCTTGGAATCTGATTATCGTCCAGCTTCGCATTGGCGGCACATGTTTCGTTCAAGACTATATGGGTAATGGCGACTTGTCTGAGAGCATCGGCTCCCGCGATTTTCTCTTCTATCGTAAGAGGCATGGTTTGAATGAAGTGAATTGAAAAATGCGCCTAAGTACAGGGGCTTATCGGAGAATTTCGGAGCTGAACCGAAAAACGGAGGACCCAATTACTTAAAGATTTGAAGTAATTTTCAAACGGCACCGTTAAAAGTGAATTCTTCAGCGATAAATGAGTGCGTAATACAAAATATGCAAGTATAAAGGAAATAATCGAATTGGCAAATGCAGAATGTAAAACTAAACTCAATGTCGCAATATCTCAGGATTGTAATCCCCGAAGAAATTATCGTCGCTCAAGTTAAAAGACGAATATGAATTCGTGGCAAATTCAAGTATCCGGTCCGAAGAACCAATGTTTGATCTCGGGTCAATTCCCTGATGAGTGGACTGTAATTTGTATAAGGTTCGCACCGGTTCTTGAGAGCATTGACAATTCCTCTGGAGAACACAATGAAGAGATTTCGTACAAGGGACACAAAGGCAAAGTATGTTCTGACTCACCTGTGGTATGCTGCGTGCTGGATATGATAAGGCCTCAATTGGCTGAAGTAGGTTTTCTGGCTGCACTATAGGTTTACGGCGCGCGGGTTGCGTTAAGGGCCTTACTTGACCGTACTAGGTAGGTGTCGCGCTGTTCGTAATTGAACTAGTTGTGTCTAGGTTGAGACTGGTTATGGTTTGTTGGTCTGTGTCTCCCCTGAGGTAGCTGTTCGGGTCACAGAGTTTTCCACCCCGTGGTGGGGGCATTTTACTGTTTTGCTTCAGAATAAGCCAAAACATAGAGTTGCATCATGCCGCCTTGAGTTGCATTGCGTACAAGGAACAAAGCAGACATAATGCAAAGCCAATTCGATATTTACATTATTATTTACATATATACAAGAATATAAAGGATATATATACAATTATTTAAATGGGGACCGAACATCTGGTCTCAAGAACTCTTCCAAAATTTGTTCTTGTCCTGAAGCCACGGAGTTCACCATGGGTCTCTCGGGAGGTTTCAACACGAAATCCGGTGGGTCCAATAGTCGGCCGTTCAAGAAGCATTGTGCAGTCCTTAGATTAATATGGAAGTCATGCCTCGCTAATACATCCATGCCGAGTATGATGTCTATCGGTAATTGGGGTACCAGGAGCAGGTGAACATCGATCTCCATATCGCCCAAGGAAAGTGACGTACGGCAAATCCCCTGCACTGCCACGCAGCTTCCATTTGCAACGGTTGCCAACACGTTGTTTACCGGTGTTGTGAGGATTCCCAAACCTTGGCACCTTTCGGCCGCTGATGAGCTAAGAAATGACCTTGAAGCTCCGGTGTCCAATAGGGCTCTGAATTTGAGATGTTCAATACGGACGGCGATCATGGGGCGATTCTCCTTTGATGGGTACTTCGATGTATTTGGGGAAGTAGGCGTTGGAAACTGTCGAGTCTTCCCACCCCGACAGTTTCGCTCTAGTTTTCCGAACATCTGCAATCCCGGGACAGTATACCCTGTCTCTCACACCGGGAGCAGAATATAACAGGCTTGGCTCGGCACTCTCGCCTCATATGTCCCATTGTACCACATCGCCAGCATTGTGGTTGCCTTTCGGCAAATCTCACTTGCTTCTCCCTGGCTGGTTCTCGGATGTTTCCTGATTTATCGTTCGGAGGTCTTTCCGGTGCGGTGGTAGAAGTCATCTGTACGGAGGACGGCGGAGGTTCCTTGGTAGGTGGTACACGTGATGGTTCGACGGGAGTCCTATGGCCTGAGTCTATCATCAAGTTCCCAGTAGACTTCTGATTCACATTTTTATAAATCAGATATCGTTCATCCATAAATCCTGGCCGGTCAGGAGGTGGTACATAATGGTCTGCCTGCCACTGGACTAACTCGAACACTTTTCCCTTGTTCAGTAGTTCCGAGTACGTTCTTGTTTCCTGGAAGGCGAGGGCTTTCTGAAGTGACGGGATTAATCGCCTTTTAATGATGTTGACTTGTTTCTCTTACGAAGGTCGCTTCGTGTTCAACTTCAAGAGTAGGTTCTGCATTCGTGTTGTAAACAGGACTAATTTTTCTCCATCACCTTGAGTACGCTTCCTTATTTCTTCGAGTAGGTTCTCCTCATATTCTGGAGGCAGGAATGCTTCACGGAGTTGTTCCTTAAAATCTGGCCAATCCTGAAAGCAACCTCGGCGGGGGATGTACCAGTCCTTTGCATCCTTACGCAATAACTCGAAGATAGACTCGA
Source organism: Adalia bipunctata (assembly GCA_910592335.1). Classification (NCBI taxonomy): domain Eukaryota; kingdom Metazoa; phylum Arthropoda; class Insecta; order Coleoptera; family Coccinellidae; genus Adalia; species Adalia bipunctata. Next base: position 54,843,792 of record OU342948.1, read on the forward strand.
ATAATTGTTGGTGGGTAACTTTTCGAGTCTCAGCTAACTGTTCCACTTCCTCCAAGAAAGAATTCACACCACTCGAACCGTCGAAATATACGTTCCATTTGTAAACTGGGACCGAGTGATAATTCCAGTGGGAATTAATGGATGTTCCTCCAGCAGTTCCGTTCTCAGCTTCCTTATGATTCGGTAAAAGTGGCTCATATTTATTTCGCTTGACCCAGTTCTGCTCCTCTGCCTTATGTCTAGGTATGTTCCGACAGTTCTCATCCAGTTCCGCTAAATTGATGTGATGACCGCCACGGAAAATGGGTTCGCCTTTCGTTGCTGTTCCGATATTAGCACAATTCTGGCATGGTATGAACTGATCGGTTTGGTTCGGCCTCGTTGCTGGATTTGACCTGTTCGGTCCTCCACCATCTTGTTCCTGTACACTGAGTCCAGTTCTGGAACTGCTTCTGTTCAGCTGATCTGGTTGCGAACGGATTTGTCGCGTACCAGTTCTGACTCTGTTCGAATTCACTTGATGTGGTACCAAGTCGACATGTTCTGTAGTACTGTAGTAGTTCCAGGTCTGCACACGTTCACCTGATCCGGTTCCGAATGAACATGTTCTCCGGTAGTTCTGGAACTGCTTAAGGTGGCTCGCCTTGATTCCTGTCGAGTATGTTCTCCATTGGTTCCAGAACTTGATGTCCGATTCGGTAATGACAATCTCAGTCCAGAACTCATCGGCTGTTGTCGGATTTGTTCCACCACCCTTGGTATCTCAGGTGCCTCCATGCCTAGTTCTGAACTACTTCTTGATGTTGTAGTTGTTCGTTCACTTTCCAAAAAGGGGAATGAAATTCGTCGCGTCGACTCCGCTACAACCGGTCTCGTTTGTATGGGCAACGGCTATGCAGAACTAATTCCGTTTCCATAAGTTCTTGAGTTCAATAGGGGGCTGGTAAAATTTAGTCGGCGACGAACTGCGTCACAGGCTCTTTCACGCATTCGCTGCAGGAAGTCAGTTGGTAAACTTGTTCTCCGGTAGGTCCCATCCAGTTGTGGACCTGAACAGTTCATTCCTTCAGTTCCATTCCGAATTGCACTCGGGGACTCCTGACGCCCTCCTCGGACGGTAGCCGGTGTATCGTGAAATGAAATGAGTTCAATTTCCTGTTCCAGCAAGGTAGTTCCGGGAAACCTATTTGTTTCTGTGATCCTGGGCGGTGGGACGCCCTCTACCAGCGGCGCCTGCGCCACCTGTCGGACTCCGGTCATCAACTGGATGCCCTCTAACACTTCACGTGCATTGGCCAGACCTTCCAGCAAATTCTCCAACCTCTCTCGCTCTTCCACTGTCTCTGGCTCAATCAGCCCCAACCTGTTGCAGACATGTTCCAGACGGCTTCCTATCCGGGCTTCCTCATTATTGGCGTTCTCCTCATCGAATTCTCGAAGATTTTCAATCAAATCACACAAGATTCGACTCGCTGCGTCCATCTCCTGAATTGTACTCCTTAGGGTTCGTCTGAGCGGCACTCCCTGGTAGAGCACCCTCCGTAGCAGGATCCTGTTTTCATGGACAGTTCTACTGGCCTGTGTCCCACGGGCTTCCAACTCCCAAACCAGTTCCTCAGCTCGCAACCTATTCACGTTCATCACTGAAAATCCTCTACACGAAATCGTCCAAAAAAAATGTCAATAATTAAAAGTTCACAAGAGTCACACTGTAAAAGCTGTGATCGAGAAATGTCAAAAATAGATATTCAAAAAAACAGTTCAGAAATCAGCAACACTTCACTTATGAGAATGTTCGGACACGAAAAAAATGCAGTATCAATTATTTTCTCACGAAAGCAACGGTCCCTGCTCGGGCGCCACTGTGAAGATCCCTTAATTAGGGGGAGTTCTTCGAGTGCGCAGTCACCTTTACGGGAAATAAATGCTCGAGCGCCAGCCACAATAGGTTTAATAAGGTTGTGGCGCCTTGAACTCTCCACTTCTACCAGGGTAGCTTTTATACAGTGGAGAAGGGTTCGGTTTAATCTAGGAAGTTAGCGATTAAAAGTTCTGTTTCTATCGTAAATGTTGTTGAAATTAAAGGTTCACTTAAAACACCAAAATGGATTTTACTAAATTTACTGAACTCAAACAGAAATAACAATCTATTAATACAATGTGAATCAAAATTAAAACTGATTTTATCTAGAACTAAACGTGAAATTAAAAGAAATGACTTAAATATCGGTACTTTACAGTGATCGATAAATTTAAGAAAAGAAACGGTGATCGGGTGAGCAAGACGGTCGGGCGAGGTGAGCGAAAGCGAGAATTGGACGTTGAACAGGGGAGTACGGGAGTAACAAAGCAAAACTTCAAGATTCGGCAGGCCACGGAAAATATCATACAATCTAACTTTCTCAATGGGGTGTTCCACACTCAAATATGGAGGAAGAATTATCGGACAATACTTAGACTGTGGCGGGTATGACAGGGGAAACAAGGGCAGCGGTGGCAACAACGACGTCCGGACAAGGGACTCCAGATAATGGAACCTCTCGACCTGACGAGGTGACTCTAGTAAATCCGCAAACGTCCAGCGGGTTAACAAAGGGTAAAGCGCGACCGTGACCCCGTTGTGATCTCGCCGATGTCAACCCACAAGGACGTCGCTGTGAAATATGAATCTTCGAGCACCGCTAAGTGGATGGGAATCGGATACGGTGGAGAACCAACCACGCCTAGCCAAGTAGCCCCAGGAAAATGGAACTCCTCGACCTGGCGAAGTCTCTAGTATTTTCGTCAACCTTGAGCGAATTGAGAAAGGGTGAAGCGCGGCCGTAACCCCGTTGTGATCTCGCCGATCTCAATCCTCAAAAGGTCGCTTACAAATACAGAGATTAAGGCCCCACAAGGGAATCAAAATACAAGATGGGATCTTGAAAGTAAAAGGGGATCGAAGATAAGCTAGGTACGGTAGTGAACCAACAACGTCCAGACGAGTGGCTCCAGAAAATGGAGCCCCTAGGCTTGACGAAGTCTCTTGGATTTCCGTCAACCTTCAGCGGATTGAGTAAGGGTGAAGAAGCGCGGCCGTGACCCCGTTGTGATCTCGCCGAACTCAATCCTCCAAAAAGGTTGCTGATAAATCCAGAGATTAAGGCCCCACTAGGGAATCAAAATACAAGACGAAATCTTGAAAGTAAAATGGGATCTAAGATAAACTGGGCACGGTAGTGAACCAACAACGTCCAGACAAGTGGCTCCAGAAAATGGAACCCCTAAGCTTGACGAAGTCTCTTGGATTTCTGTCAACCTTCAGCGGATTGAGTAAGGGTGAAGCGCGGCCGTGACCCCGTTGTGATCTCGCCGAACTCAATCCTCCAAAAAGGTTGCAGATAAATCCAGAGATTAAGGAATCACGAAGAAATATAGCACAGTATGAAATTGAGAAAATGATGCGGAAAAACTACAGGCAGGTTACGGTGGTGGACCAACAACGCCCAGACAATTGATCCCAGCGAAAGAGTATCACTCGACTTGACGAAGTCTCTCGTATATCCGTCAACCCTCAGCGAATTGAGCAAGGGTGGAGCGCGGCCTTGACCCCGTTGTGACCTCGCCGAACTCAATTCTCAAAAAAGTTGCTGATAATTACAGAGATTAAGGTATCACCAAGGAAATAAAATCGTAAATCAGGGAAAAAATAATAAAAAAAATGGTTTAAAAGTAGTGGAACACACAATGATTAAATTGTTAGGATGATATTTAACGGATAATGCCATGTAAGAAATATGAACGGGGCCTTACCGGTTTACTGAAGTATGCACTGCACAAACTAAGTAGGAGTCCTGTCTCGAATTTCACTAACACTGATTCTATTTTTCACGGAAAATCAAATCGGAGAAATCAATGTTGAATTTATTAACTGTTCAAATCAAACTGGAAAATTATATTGCTATTCAAAATGAGGAGAAGTGTGAGAATAATTCTAACAATGTTAAAACGAGCGTAGAACAGCAAAAGAGCGCAAAAGAGAGTAAAAGAGGCCTTCCGCAGGTCGTTTCGCCCTTATGAAACCTTCGGAAATGGTGGGGTCATGACGCGCTGAAAACTCGAAAATTTTGAAAGAGGGGAACAATCTCGTCCTCTGATTGGTTTAGATTGACGTCCGATTGTTCCAGAAATAAATCGAAAGAATTCATATTATGTTAAAATTCGACAATTCCATCTCCGTTTTTTCAAATCCCTGGCCGTTGAAAAACGCGAAATCAACCAAGATACGAGTCCCTTATCGCAGCGCTCAGCATGTGCCCGAGCGTTTTTATATTTGCGGCGATGTTTATATTGTTACATTTATCGAATTAAATTTTCCTTTCTTTGGAATCACGGATATTTTATTGGGACAATGATAAATGAGAACAGGATTTTCAAGAATGAAAACTAATTACGGATAGACTACAGACCCGTGTCGAAAATTGATGGGTCATTTGAACCAGAAGATGACCTATCTAGAACGATAGAAGGACATAAAATAATAAGATTCAGCACTATGCCGTCACTTAAGCTGTCCAACTGAGTACAGGTGGCAATTCAAAAGGACAGGTAGACTGGGTACATTTGGGTCATATGACTTTTGACGGCATTCTTACCATCGATAGCTCCATGGAAAATAATAGGAAAACGGGCAGTGCCGTACAAAAATGATGCGCCATATATTCGGAAAATTTTTTTGATTTTCCGAAAATTTCCATGGTAAAATAGGTCATTGGACTTTGTACGGCATCAGTTTTATACGGTTGCCATACATCTTCTAATCCATTATTCAGCAACGCCGTACAAAAATCATGCGACAAAGGGAAAAAATCGAGGGTTGCAACCCCCTCTCTTGCCGTGCTCCAGGGGGTCATTTGAAAAAGTACGGCTTCGGTTCCAAAACATTATCCAGCACTCAAAATTACTATTAAAAATAAGGCCGTCAAAAAAAATTGTTCATTTTGATGTTATATCAATAATTATCTTAATTTCATCTTATGCTTGACCCATAAAGCTCTAAAGTCATTTGACTCAGTACAGCAACTTGTTTTTTTTTCATGATACTTTAAGATACAATTCTTATATTACATTGCCGTTCAAAAGAAACTGTTCCAAAAAAAAAAATAACAGAGAAATACAAAAAGTGAAATTTTTCATATTATTGTAAAAGTTTGGAACTCATAGATTAATGATTAATTTTCTACATTTTATCCCTTGTTTTGAATAGTATTGAGGTAAATAAATTAGGAACAAATGATGCCGTACATTATTATCCAGACCATATCATTTAGGATGATGAAAATTGCGCTACCATTTTAAGGATACTCTATGGTCATTTGATACTGCACGGCATCAACATATTTTTGAAGAGAAAAATTGAAAAAATGACAAAATCATTATACCGTCTGAAGTGTGTTTATCATACCCAACAAGTGGAACCGTCAATCCAAGTATCAACAGTTTTGTATACTTTTTGGTTTAAAAAAGGTATACTTGAAACATTATTGATACATATATAATTGATTGTTCACTGTAATAATGTGAATGAATAAATCAACTATTCTCTAGAAAAATTTTATATATTTATAACTATCAATGGTGATAATAACACAAATTTAATAACTTAAATTATTCGCTATCCGAATCAACCTCTGAGTTGTTAATATTGGATATACTGTTTATTCAATATTTACAGTGTTTTCATTCGCATGTGGAAGAATGATTTTGACAAAAACATACTCATGTTTCAGAAAATGATAACGAAATTATTCGGAAGCTGATGAAGTCGTTGATTCTGATAACAACTCAGAGGTTGATTCGGATAGCGAATAATTTAAGTTATTAAATTTGTGTTATTATCATCATTGATAGTTATAAATATATAAAATTTTTCTAGAGAATAGTTGATTTATTCATTCACATTATTACAGTGAACAATCAATTATATATGTATCAATAATGTTTCAAGTATACGTTTTTTAAACCAAAAAGTATACAAAACTGTTGATACTTGGATTGACGGTTTCACTTGTTGGGTATGATATAGACACTTCAGACGGTATAATGATTTTGTCATTTTTTCAATTTTTCTCTTCAAAAATATGTTGATGCCGTACAGTATCAAATGACCATAGAGTATCCTTAAAATGGTAGCGCAATTTTCATCATCCTAAATGATATGGTCTGGATAAAAATGTACGGCATCATTTGTTCCTAATTTATTTACCTTAATACTATTCAAAACAAGGGATAAAATGTAGAAAATTAATCATTAATCTATGAGTTCCAAACTTTTACAATAATATGAAAAATTTCACTTTTTGTATTTCTCTGTTATTTTTTTTTGGAACAGTTTCTTTTGAACGGCAATGTAATATAAGAATTGTATCTTAAAGTATCATGTAAAAAAAGAAGTTGCCGTACTGGGTCAAATGACTTTAGAGCTTTATGGGTCAAGCATAAGATGAAATTAAGATAATTATTGATATAACATCAAAATGAACAACTTTTTTTTGACGGCCTTATTTTTAATAGTAATTTTGAGTGCTGGATAATGTTTTGGAACCGAAGCCGTACTTTTTCAAATGACCCCCTGGAGCACGGCAAGAGAGGGGGTTGCAACCCTCGATTTTTTCCCTTTGTCGCATGATTTTTGTACGGCGTTGCTGAATAATGGATTAGAAGATGTATGGCAACCGTATAGAACTGATGCCGTACAAAGTCAAATGACCTATTTTACCATGGAAATTTTCGGAAAATCAAAAAAATTTTCCGAATATATGGCGCATCATTTTTGTACGGCACTGCCCGTTTTCCTATTATTTTCCATGGAGCTATCGATGGTAAGAATGCCGTCAAAAGTCATATGACCCAAATGTACCCAGTCTACTTGTCCTTTTGAATTGCCACCTGTACTCAGTTGGACAGCTTACAAGTGACGGCATAGTGCTGAATCTTATTATTTTATGTCCTTCTATCGTTCTAGATAGGTCTGTTGTCTAGGACTTCATTACAACTTGCAGTTCTGTTCACAATATTGAACTTATTGAATTAAACTTTCCTTCCATTGAAATCGGGAATAATCATGGAAGGAATAATATATGAAAATAGGCCCTAAATGAATAAAAATGACGGAATTCATTACAACTTATTGAATTAAATCCTTCTCCTATTGAAATCGTGAATAATTATGGGAGGAATGATATATGAAAATAGGCATTTATTTATTTATTTATTTATTTATTTCACATTGGAATACATACAGGCATACGCCCAGAAACAGTATTCACAAATATACAAACTATTTCAAACAAAAGGAAATTCCTAAATCATACATGCACAAAATAACAAGGCAAAATAACATAAAAATACCAACCCGAAAAAATGAACAAAACAGGCTTACATTAAATCATAAAATTATCGATCCGAGGCCTCAAGGTTAGTCCTGACAGTTTTCTTCAACCTTACCAATGGATCTTGAAAAATATCAACGTTCACACAAAGGGTATTACATGTCGTCATAACTCTATGGAGTGGGGAGTTTTGCGCCGAATTAGTGTTTCTGACGGTGCCATAGAAAGTACCGAAAGATCTCAAACCTACTTTTGGAACCCTGAGAGATATAAAATTGAAAATTTCAGATGCCCAAAACTGTCCTCTAATGATCTTACACGCGAATAACACATCCGTGAGCTGTCTGCGATTGGACAAACTCATCATATTAAATCTGCGTCGAATAATCGTGTAATTGTGATCAACGATGATTAATTTATTTCTGTAAGCCAAATATCTCAAGAACCTATTCTGAACACTCTCCAAGCGTTGTACGTAGCATTTATACCTTGGGTTCCACACAGTGGACGCAAAATTCAACTTGCTGTGGACAAAGGAATAATAAAGGGTCAGCAGTGTTTTATTTTCCTTGAATTGGACACTATTACGGATAATGAAACCCAGCATTTTATTGGCATTATTCACAATTTTCTCTATATGCAGGTCGAAAATAAACCTTGAATCCAAAATAATGCCCAAATCCGAAACATTATCGACCGCTTTGATAGGTCTACCATTTATGGAGTAATCAAAATCCAAAATATTAGTATTCCTTGTAAAAGATATTTTACAACACTTCTCAAAGTTGAGAAACAGAGAATTCTCTTCACAATACCCTTGGAGTCGCATAAAATCCTGCTGCAGCTTCAAGCAATCACTCCACGTTTTCACCGGTCCGAAAAACTTCAAGTCATCAGCATAAAGAAGAAACTTAGAGTATCGAAAACATGTCCCGATGTTGTTAATATAAATTAGGAATAACAGAGGGCCCAAATGAGTGCCCTGAGGTATACCCGAGGTGTTCTTGAATGTTCTCGATCTATAGCCATTAATAGAAACATACTGGGAGCGATCCAAAATGTACGACTCAACCCATCTTAGGAGACTACCACAAATACCCACCTCAGCAAGGCGACGAAACAACAAAGAGTGAGATATCTTATCGAAGGCTTTGCAAAAATCAGTGTACACCGAATCGACCTGAATGCGCGAGTCAAGATTATCTTGAACATTCTCCAGAAAACAAACGAGATTCGTTTCAACACCTTTACCTGGCATAAAACCATGTTGCTGGTCGATGATCAAACTTCTGACTTGGTGAAACATGGATTTATAAATAATGGACTCGAAAAGTTTAGCAAAAGACGACAATATGCTGATAGGGCGATAGTTTTCAATACGATGTTTCTGACCACCCTTGAAAACCGGAACTATAGCCGACACCCTCCACCGACCCGGAAAAACACAAGAGGTCAACGACTTATTAAAAATGATGAACAACGGCTGTGCCAGGGAATCGGCGCTTTCTCTCAAGACAATGGGGGGGATTCCATCTGGCCCTGGACCTTTGCACACATTCGCCGACCTCATTGCGTCGATTATTTCATCGACGGTAATATGTATGGCATTTAAGTTGTTCGCGCCGTAACAATTATCAACAAATCCCGTACTCCCCGACCTGTCCGAGTCCGAAGAAGGTACCACGAAATTTCCCATGAAAAAGGAGGCGAAAGACTCGGCAATCTCCGGGGCCGACGAAGCGCAACTGTCCCCCAAATACATTTCGGATGGAATTTTGCCGTGCTTCTTTTTAGCTGAAATGAAACTGAATAAACGTTTGGAGTTCTCCGAAAGTTCCGACTCCACTATCTTCGAATAATTCTCAAAATCTTTTCTAATAAAGCGCTTGGAAAGTGTTCGCAGTTCTCTAAACTTCATTAAGTCTTGTTGGTTGCCGTAAATCCTCCACTTCAAATGATATTTATTCTTAGATTTTATTAATTTGACAGTTCTGTGTGAATAATAAACCGGAAATTTCAACAGATTCCTAGACTTAGGTACATTTTCAAGCATAATATTATTAAGAATATCATAAAACACATTGACATCATCATTTATATCTTCATTATTCAAAATTAAATTCCAATCAACATCTGCAATTTTATTATTTATTTGAGGAAAATCAGCACGTTTATAATTTAGTATTCGATTCTCGAAACCATCCTCGAGATATCGGTGTTTTTTGACGTCAAATAAAAACTCTAAGCAGGGATGGTGCGCATCTTCATTAACAAAGGGAATTTCAGCGTGAGATATTTCTTTTATCTTATTTTTATTACAAAGTATCAGATCGAGAATTTTATTTGAACTATTAGAAATGCAGTTAAACTGCATAAGTTCTGAGTACGTTAAAGTATCAATAATTCTAGAATACTTAGTTTCGACAGCCAAAGGTATCAAAAAAGTATTCAGTTCATCCCCAACCCAATTTACAGACGAACAATTAAAATCCCCACAAAGTAAAAGTACATTATTCTGTATTCTGCCTTTATTGGCCTCCAGCTTGTCCACAAAGGATGACGAGGCATAGTCGTCTCCGGGTGGGAGATAAATGCAACATAAATATATTTTAACATTTTCTACAGTAAGTAATAGCCAAAGATCCTCTGCATCGCTATTGAAATCAGATAGATATTGTACCGTGTAATCATTACGAACCGCAATTAAAACACCACCTCCATCTTTTTTGGATGAAAAACTATCCGAACGATCTCTCCTAAATATAAAGTAATTTTCAGTGTTCACCAATTCAGTGTCAAAAATACAATCTTTAAGCCAGGTTTCAGTTATAAACACAATATCGTAATTATTCAATTCTAAATTCATTTTAAAGTCTGTAAGCTTAGTGCGCAAACCACGCACGTTTTGATAGGCAATATGCAGCATCATTTTGGTTAACACATCAACAAGAACAATTATAATAAACTAATATTTTTAGAGCTTACTTAAATCAGTCACAGAATGAACCTGAAAAATTTTGGCCCCATCAACCTTCCGAACAAGAATACCGCCATTCTGAATCCATACATACTTGTAGTTCTTCTCCTTAGCAGCCACTCTTGTCTCCCTGAACAAAATTTTATTCGCAGTTGTCAAGTGCTCATTTACGTAGAACCGCTCAGAAACATCGAACAATTCCAGACCTGGCTTACCACCCAATTCATTTTTTTTCTTGGATTTAGCAGCTGACAAAAAAGAGTCTCTGTCAAGCTTCCTGTTGAACTTTACAATAATGTTCTTTGGTTTATTTTCCAGTTTAGTCGGAACTCGCGTTATTGTATTCACTGAGCCATCTGTCACCTCGTGTCCGATGAAATTGCCAATTTTCTTCACGATTTCCAACAAATTTTCATTCTTTCGTTCAGGAACATCCATTATTTCCACATTATTACTGCGCAGATTCTGCTCCATATTGTCGAACCTCGCCTCCATAATTCCAATCCTCTTCTTCAAGGTTTCATTCTCCGCCTTCAGGTAGTTGGTCACCCTTATAGCCTCATCCAAATGGGATAATTTATTCTCGAAATCTGACACCTGATTGGAGCAAAAGTCCACCGAACTACGTAACTCTCTGATTTCGCTTCTGACTTCACAAAGCTCGGTCTTGAGAGCACGTACCAGCTCAGCGAGAACGGTAGCTCCCTCCGATCCATCGTCGACCTCTCGTTCACTGCCCCCGCCATTCGTCGACGCCACTGTCACGACAGAATTCTGACTTCGACAGTTCCTACAACTCCACTGATTACCAGGTAAGGTGGCGATAACAACACTTTGACTTTTTGTCACTTCACAACATCTGCCGTTGGCGTGATAACATCTTCGACACGAAATACATTGAACTCCTGGAGATCGGTTTGACATCGAATTCTTACAAATATCACATAAGGACATTATGATTTCGAAAAAATAACGTCGCCCAAAGAAGCTACTCGAAGAATCACACCGATTGGTACAAAATTTTGATGAAATAGGAACCACTGATGTATGAAAATGAAACTTTTACGGGAACAACTTAAATTCGATGTGCATCGGACGATCGCATCAACGAAGATTGATTGATCATTGAGTGAATAAAAATGACGAAGGTCATTACACTATATAGGCCATCGCGAATAGATGAATCCCAGTTCCTCTGGTGGTCAGAGACTACTTTGGTCAAATATTTCTCCATAGTTCGGTTCATTCCGTCTGACTGAGATGCGAAAGTGTAGTTCTGGTTTTATGTATCCCCAATATTTTGCAAACTCCTTGGAATAACTTCGACTTGAAGATCCGGCCTTGATCACAATGCATTTCAAGGGGTATTCAAAATCTGCAGAAGAACAATTTGTCAACTACCGTGCTTGCCTCTTGATTAGGAATACCGTATGCTTCCACCCATTTAGTAGACCTGCGATGTTGATAGTAACTCGTTCCGTGGGAGATCCGACGTTATTCATATTGCTTCATTGGAGCCTTTCTTTCGCCATAGGTTTCGTTGGCCGCAGCAGAAACTTTACATTTCCTTCACCAATCTTCAACGTCGTTTTTACAATTGATCCTATAAAATCGCTGCCTGACCCTTTCCAGCGTCTTAGTAATCTCAAAATGGCCAGCCGACGTTCCATTATGTAGTCTGGTCGAAATGTCTGTTAATCTACTGTTCGCACAATTAACTGAAGCTTCTGCTGAGATCCATCTCAGTTACCCAACAACGTTTAAGAATACCTTCATCAATCTTCAACGTTTCCCATTGGGCGCAATACGACTCGACATTTTGGCTCAGCTGGATACTTATTTCCAAGTAGATCGTCTGCTACTCTTATTCCAACTTAGGATTACTATCAAATCTTGATCTTCCTCCTGCGCTCGTCCAATTTCTGGGGGTAGCCAGTCATATTCGATTACCGTGGTTCGCCTCAAATCGGCCTGGTGTTCCACACGAGAGCAGTGGCTGCAATTATCGGGGCAGGTCATCTTGACAACGCATCCGCATTTCGATGTGTAACCCCAGCTCTGTGTTCAGTTTCGAAGTCATATTCTTGCAGTCGCTCGATCCAGCTGGCCCCTTCCGGGTTCTTGAAATTCAGAAGCCATTTTAAAGAAGCATGGTCCGATCTCAGCAGGAACTTTCTACCATACAGATATTTGTAGAAATGTTCCACGGCCTTGATTACTGATGAGAGTTATCTTCTGGTCACGCAGTATTTTCTTTCTGGCTTCGACAGTACCTTTCAGAAGTAACCGATGACTCGTTCTTGTCCATCCTGAACTTGCGATAGGACGCCTCCTATGGCCGTATTACTATCATCGGTTTCGAGCACAAATTTTCCTTCGGTTCTTGCGTAGCTCAGGACTGGAGCTGTGACCAGAGCCTTTTTCAACTGTTCGAAGGCTTCAGCGCAATCATAGGACCATCTGTACTCTTGCCCATCTTCCGTTAACTTCGTTAGTGGTTTGGCAATGTTGGCGAATCCAGGCACAAATCTTCTATAGTAAGTGCACAAGCCTAGGAAACTTCGTAACTCACTCTTGTTTCTCGATATAGGCCACTCCTGTACCGCCTTGATCTTGTTTGAGTCAATTTTCACACTCCTCCGAGAAACTACGTGTCCTAAATATTTCTCCTCTGTTCGAAATAAATTGCTTTTTTTGGGACTAAGCTTCAAATTGGCCTCACGTAGTCGCTGGAAAACCCCGGATAGGTTGTGCAGGTGGTTTTGGAATGATTTTTCCTCAAATATCACGACATCTAAGTACACGAGGCAAGTCTTCCAGGAGAGTCCTCTCAATAGCGTGTTGTATTCACGTGTTCCTGCTAGGGAGTAATATAAGTTCTACCGTTTCAGTTGGTTGCTACCGCAGTATAAGGCTATATGGCACTGATGACTGCTAACAAGCCAGAACCGGTATGTCATTGTCTTGCTGTGGTGGTGCCACCTGGTGGTGTACTTCGGAAGCTAGATTTCTGCTAGTCCATTTCTCACACTTATATAAAATGTTCAATTTGAAAAAAATTATAACAAATTCAGGGCATCAATACCTTTATACTACTCTGGCCTGCATCTCTCTGTTCATCAGATTAATCATCTGCTTTGAATCCAGAACGTAACGCGGCATATGGCAAAATGATCTGCTCTACTCACTAGAATTTTTTGCAAATTTGTATTAATTTTCTAGTTTCATTTTCTCGAATCAGGGGCATAATTCATAAAAAATGTTTTGGTAAATGACTTATTTTGATGAGTTCTACCATCTGTCAAAAGAAAAGCCTCACCATTAAATACACCTTTATATATCGCGCCGATTCCTTTCGCGTAAAGCCTGGAGACGTCTTGAAATGGAAAACTCTAGAACGTATAAACTATGGCACTAGCGGCGACCGGAGCATGGAGAGAAACTTTCCATCTCGTCGAAAACATTCTCGATCACGGGAGCGCTGAATGCACAGGGCCGCACTCGTCACAATATTATTGAAGTAGTGCAAAATGGTGTCTTTGCTGAGATTCTCTTCGAGATCCAACAAAATGAGGTTTTGCCAAAACCAATTAGCAAGTTTGCTCCATTCATTGACCTTTTTGGTCTTCAAGGGCGATTAAAAATTTCTCAATTTTCTTCTGATGTTAAGCCGCCAAACTTCACTTTCACTGTAAGTTCATAGACTTACGGATCCAACTATTAAATGGACACATAAAACTTCTTCACACTCTGCTTCGAAAATCATGAAATATTTATCACTGCATCGCTTCTAGATCATTTCCCTTAGAAATGCTTTTGGACAAACATCTATTTGTCCGAAAGCATTCGTTGTTCTCGATGCAAACCAAGATCATATAATCCATTCATGGGAAATTTACCGAGTTCAAGAAAAACTACGCCTTCGGGCGCTTTCACGTCAGTTTGTCTCGACTTTGCCGGACCCTTTCGTTACTAATGAGGAAGTCTAGAGGTGGAAAAACGTACAAGGGCTATGTTTGTGTTTTTGCGTGTTTTAGCACCTAGTCGATACATTCTGAGGTAGCTTCCGACCTCAGCTCCAGCTCCGATTCATTTCCAGCGGCCTTTCGAAGATTTGTTTCTTGACGCGGACAATGTTTGTCAATTAGAAGCGATTAGGGCACCAATTTAAAGGGAGCATGTGATGAAATGATAAGACTGGCTCAACTAACTGATGAAGCCCTCTCAAATTCTTGGGACTTAAACCCACCAAGCGCACCACATTTTAATAGCCTGGCTGAAGCCACTTTTATAGGGTCTTAGTTATCCAAACTTCAACATATAAAGCGGCCTACAGACGAACAACTTTGTTGACAGCTATGTTGTCAACTGAGTTGTATACCATACGAGGGTGAAGATAGCGGTTGTCGACTAGGTTGACTATTTCCCTCGTCTTAATTTCCACCAATCAGAAACGCGCAATTTTGAATCACAAATGGTTTCTAGATGGAAAAATTGTTTGGCAGCAGCTGTCAGCAGTTTTTTCGGGTTTACCCGCGGCAAAACTTGACAGTTGTTGTCAACGAAAATTAATAATACATACATGGATGCATCCAGAATAATCTGTTACTCAAGAAATAGTCTTGTCAAATACCATTCGTGCATCTAATTTTTCCTGTGAAAAAAATCGAAAAAACACAGTGCGAAGTAATATTTTTTTAACAAAAAGCATTCGTGCAGGTGCAAAAATCCTCGTCTTCGACTCGGATTTTTGTTGCCACCTGCACTCATGCTTCTTGTTAAAATATTACTTAGCAACGTGTTTTTTCGATTTTTTTCGGAAAAATTGGATGCACTTATGATATTACTTATGAAAACATAATTTCAGTGGAGGTTTTCGTCGAGTGAACTAGTCGTTTCAGCCGGAGGAATTATTTGAAAATGGAGGAAGATCTTTTATCTATATTAATAAAAGGCGATCTATGGTTGGTTCAAAACTTCGAAATGCCATATTGTTCAAACGATCGCACCAAATTGGACAATTCTTTTTTTGTTGTGTTTATTATTGTTAGGGCAAGGTTTATATAACGAAATATTCCCAAAAAAATCCTACAGAAAAGAAAAAAAAGCCTTCCTTTTTCTCGAGCAATCATAGAGTACTTATGTAGCTTTTGACATTTGGACAAAGGAGGTTAGTTTTTCTTTCACAGAATCGCATGTCAAGTGAATAGTTAAAAGTGCAGTAGGTCTTACCACAGAATACCTAACAACGGTATAAGAATATTCCATGGGGATTAATAGTGGTAGAACAAAGTTCCACGGTATTTAATAGAAATGCAATGATAAAATAGAACGAGAGAAATGGACTCGCTATCTATATTAATAAAAGAGGATCTATGGTTGGTTCAAAACTTCGAAATGCCTTATTGTTCAAACGATCGCACCAAATTGGACAATTTTTTTTTGTTGTGTTTATTATTGTTAGGGCAAGGTTTATATAACAAAATACATATTCCCAAAAAAATCCTACAGAAAATAAAAAAAGGCATTCCAATTTCTTACGACGAATCGAGCAATCATAGAGTACTTATATGGGTTTTGACATTTGGACAAAGGAGGTTAGTTTTTCTTCCACAGAATCGCACGTCAAGTGAATAGTTGAAAGTGCAGTAGGTCTTACCAGCGGTATAAGAATATTCCATGGGGATTAATAGTAGTAGAACGAAGTTCTACGGTATTCAATAGAAATGCAATAATAAAATAGATCGTTGTGAAGTTATAAGCCATGAAGTAGTCTGGCAATGGTGCATTTCATTTTCTTGAAGGGTAGGAAATTCAGAAATGGCATAGAGTATGAATGGCGATGTATACAATTATTGTGAAATTTGCATAGAACTTATAATAACATGGAAGGCTATTATCAGATCAAAAGCGGGTAAAGATCTTAAGTTGGTGAAACAGTGAATTTTTACCGGAATGTAAAGTAAATCGGATTGTGACGATCAGCATCAATCGTGTGTTTGGGTAATAAATATATTTGCGGAAATAACTGAATTCAAAATTGCCCATAATTAGTAATTGACATATTATTTTTGTATTTCTGTTTTGTGTGACAGCTCATATCCATGGAAAAGATGACAGTTGACAGATGACGTTTGACAGATGACATTTGACAGATGACATTTGACATTTGACAGATGACATTTGACAGATGACATTTGACAGATGACAGATGACATTTGACAGATGACATTTGACAGATGACATTTGACAGATGACATTTGACAGATGACATTTGACAGATGACATTTGACAGATGACATTTGACAGATGACATTTGTCAGTGGACAGATGACATTTGTCAGTAAACAGATGACATTTGACAGTTTACAGATGACATTTGACAGTTTACAGATGGCATTTGACAGTTTACAGATGACATTTAACAGAACTTTTATTATGCCTAATTTACCTCCTGCTTGAAAAAATAGCAATGGTAAGTTTATACATCTTTAACGGGGGTTTCACAAAGCATATCACCGGTGATCGGAGCTTGATCTAGAATCAACTCGATTTGACAGTTCAGAAATCTAACCAAGCCGTTGGTCTCCGATCACTGGTGATTACGATTTGTGAAATCCATAGTAAGTATAGGCACGGCCTTCTTAAGATAAAGATGGCTATGGGTATAGGTATCATTTAGGCGAAACAAAGTTCGCCGGGCCAGCTAGTTATATATAATAATAAACGAGTTTTGCGACTATGTTGAGGTGCAGCACACTTCTAAAAAGAGAAGAATATGGACAAAGGAATGGTACCAAAATCGGTCTCAGTTTTCTCATTCCAATCTTATGAAAGAACTACGTATCACCTGATGATTTTAAAAATTTCCTGAGAATGGATGGCAAAACATATGATGAATTGTTAGAAAAAGTGCGACCTTATATTGAAAAACACGACACAATTATGAGAACTGTCATCACTGCCAATGAACGATTGTCTGCCACCCTGCGATTTTTAGCAAGTGGTCAGAGTTTCGAGGATTTGAAATTCCTTACTCCTATTTCACCACAGAGTCTTGGAGCAATAATAATCGAAACTTGCAATATCATAAGCAGAGAACTGAAAGAATATATTCAAGTAGGTGCTTTCTGTGAATTTGAAGAGATTTCGAATTGATTGTTAAAATTATTGATTTCAGGTACCAAAGACACACGCTGACTGGGTGAATGTATCTGATGAATTTGAGAGAAAATGGAATTTTCCGAACTGTATTGGTGCTATCGATGGAAAGCATGTGGAAATTATTAAACCTGCTGATACTGGGTCCTATTACCTCGATTACAATAAGGAGTTCAGCATAGTTTTATTTGCCTTAGCTTGCAAACTATGAGTTTTTAGAAGCCGAAGCTGGTGCAAATGGTCGTACCTAGATAGTGTAGTGTTATCCAACAGTTTATTTTATGAAAAATTCAAAGACAATAATCTTAATATCCCAGAATATGGCCTTCGAAATGACTTCCCGGAGCCAATGCCATTCGTACTTGTTGGCGATGATGCTTTCCCGCTAAAAAGAAATTTAATGAAACCCTATAGAGAAAATGAACTCTCGAATGAACAAATAATATTCAACTATAGGCTTTCTCAAGCCAGACGAATTGTGGAGAATACTTTTGCCATTCTTGCATCGGGATTTCGGGTCCTCCTGAACACAATAAATTCATCCCCCGAAAAGGCTGCCATAATAAAGTGCGGTTTACACGGGTAGAGTAAATGGTAGATTACGGTGGTAGAGTACTTACTATCCCCCTACTAGCATAATGTAAACAGGTTGAGCTAGTGACAGTAGAGTACTAAAGATAGTGCACGGTAGAGTAGAGTGGATAGCACATGTGGATAGTACACACGACTATCCCATCCCCACTTCCACAATTCTACTCTACTCTATTGGTTTGCTAGTTGACTATCCCAATGTAAACAGACACTTGCCCGGTTTCAGTAGAGTATAGTGCGTGTTCCTAGACTCCCTAGTGTTATTCGGCCAATTTTCCGTTTGAAGTTTTGTTTACGTACAAGCGAAAATGAAGTGGGCGGAAAATGAAACCATGAAATTAGTCTCAGTGTACAAAAATTACGAATGTATATGGAACATTAGCAGTCCTGATTATAGAAATAGGGCAATGAGATCAGCCGCCTACGTCGAAATTGTCAAATACATATATGGCAAGAGAAAATTTTGGTGTTGCCGAATTAAAATAAAAAATAAAAATTTCAGATGTACATATAATCAAGAATTCGGGAAAATAAAAAATCAAAAAAGTTTATGAAGTTCAGAAGTTTCAAAACTTTCAGGTGCCAATATCAAGAACATTTTATATTCTTCTGGGTCTTCCGATGTATCACGTCTCTCAATCCAATCCCTTGCCCAAATTCTTTTTTCCCATCTATTTTCTTCCTCCATAACTTCCTCAACTCCATTTAATACAATATTTGCCGCTTGCACTATACATTTTCTAATAACGCCCCCATATTTTTGCCTAACCTGCTTTTTCATTATCGTACTATCCTTTCGAATTACTAGCATCGTGTAAACAGTTACTCTACTGAAATGAGTAGAGTAGAGTATTTTCGCCAAAAAAGTATGCTAGTGAACTCTACCGTTTACTCTACCCGTGTAAACCGCACTTAACAACTTGTCAATTACACAATTTTTTGAAAAGAAAAAATTCATCTATACCTATACTTGCGTGGAAGTGTAGACCTGGAGAATACAAATACTTGTGATATCCAGTTAGCACCATTCTTCTTCATGTGCCTTGTCCGTTTCGAACGTTGGCTATCATCAAAGCAATTTTGACCTTGTCGGCCACACCTCTGAATAATTGGATTGATGTCAGTCCAAACCACTGTCGCAAGTTGTGGAGCCACGAATGTCTCCTTCTTCCAGGGCCGCGTTTACTTTCTACCTTTCCTTGGACTATTAGTTGTAGTAGTCGATATTTGTCGTGTCTCATGAGATGGCCGAGATATTCAATTTTCCTCTTTTTAATAGTGAGAGATATTTCTTTTTCTTTTCCCATTCGGCGTAGTACTTCCACGTTGGTGATATGTTCAGTATAAGATATCCTGAGAATGCGCCGGTACACCCACATTTCAAATGCCTCCAGCCTCTTCATCAGTGTCTCCGTCAATGTCCACGCCTCTGCGCCGTACAGCAAAACAGGAAACACGTAGCATTTGATCAGCCTTATCTTCAACAGTAGAGATATGTTACTGTTCGTGAATAAATTTCTCATGGTGTTAAATGTTGCTCTGGCCTTTTCAATTCGGGAACGTATTTCGGTTGTTTGATCCCATTTTGAGTTAGTCATTGTCCCAAGATGAACATATGAATCCACATGTTGAATTGACTGGTTATTTATTGTCAACTGTCTGAATGGCTGCTGAGTTTTGCTTACTATCATCCATTTAGTCTTATTGATATTCAGGCAAAGTCCACTCTCCTCACTTACCCGTTGGACCCTCTCCATGAGATAACGTAGCTCGTCCAAACTACCAGCAAGCACTACCGTGTCATCGGCATATCTGATATTATTAATTATCTCTCCATTCATCCTGATGCCTCCGACTTCCTCATTCAAAGCTTTTTTAAAGACTTGCTCTGAATAAATATTAAAAAGTAGAGGGGATAGGATGCATCCCTGCCGTACGCCCTTCCTAATTTCTATGCTCTCCGTAAACGAGTTACCAATTTTTACCCTAGCTGATTGCTCCCAGTAAAGATTCGCTACCATTTGGATGTCCTTATAATCGATGCCTATATCTTGAAGTGTTTCAATTAGTTGGTCGTGCCTTACGTTGTCAAAAGCTTTGGCATAGTCCACAAAGCATATATAGACATCCTTATTCATATCTCTGCACCGTTGGATCAGAACTTGTAAACAGAACAGTGCTTCTCTTGTACCAAGAGAGTTTCGGAACCCAAACTGTGATTTGCCTAATTCCGCTTCGCATCTGTTGTAGATTCTGTTATATATGATTTTGGTGAATACTTTGGTGGTCTGATTAATTAAGCTTATCAATCTGTGTTGATCGCAGTGTATGGAGTTTAGCTTTTTGGGTATGGCCACAAAAGTTGATTGTAACCAATCTTTCGGTATCTTTCCGCTGTCATATATACCGTTCAGAAGGGTGGTCAAAGTGTTCAAGAATTGGTTGTCTTCTTCACATAGAATCTTTAGTATTTCCCCATGGATGTTATCGGGTCCTGGTGCTTTGTTATTTTTCAGGGACTTTATCAACCAGTTAGCACCATGGAGGACTGAATCTCAACAATTATGTGAACTTGAATCCACCGACGCAAGAAATTCTACTGTTGCGGCGAAAGAAACAAGGAGAAAATTCACCACCTATTTCAATGGAGTGGGTACAGTACCTTGGCAAATTCGTTATATTGAAAATTTTTTGACAGTTCCAACAACCAATTAAATTTCCTCATTTGATATCAGATGAACAATTTCATCCAATCATGTCAACATTACATCGATAACAGACCATGGGCTGTTTTCACGTTGCTATGGACACATATTGATTTATTTCGATTTTGAAGTTTCAAATATTTAATATTTCGAAATGTCACGATTTAGTTGCAATACTGACGATAATATTAATGAAATTATAGAATCGAACATACCAAAAAACACCGTTTACAGTAAGAAATTTGTATGGAAAGCATTTATAGACTTTTGCAACGATAGAAAGTATCAATTAGATGGAAATCGGACGGCGGAAGAATTGGCGTTGATTTAAAAGGATTGGGCTGTGAACATGAGGAGAAAAGATGGTGAAGAGTTCAAAGAAAGTACGGTCAAAACCATGTGGAATATAACAAGTAAGCTGTTACAAGAAAAATATTATAAAGAAATGAAAGTTATTATTGACCCATTCAAAAGTGTTGTATTTCAACAAGCGCGAGCTGCCCGTGATTCTATACGACGAAAACTGCAATCAGACCCAAGTAAAAGGAAGCAAAGTTCGGCAGCATTAAGTTCTGTGGAAATAACAAAAATGGTGAATTTATGGAATGAAAATACTCCTGAAGGACTGCAACGGAAATTCTATCACATAGCCGCGGTAGAATTAGCTTGGCGAGGTGGGGAAGCTGCTGCTTGCTTGACTGAATTTTTTTGTATCGAATCAAACAACGATGGTTCTGTAACCAACCGAGTGGAATATAACCCTGTATTCAGCAAGACTTGCCAGGGTGGTTCAAGAATGTGTACTGGAAGCAAGTTTTTAATAGAAAACGATGACAGCAACGTTTGTCCTGTCCGATTATTCAAAAAATTGATGTCGAAAAGGGGCCCAAATATTAAAACCAACAGATTATTCGTCAGACCAAATCATCAATGGAAATCCGAAAATGATCACTGGTATGATAATATGCCCATTGGAAAAAATACGATTCAAAATTGGACAAGATCGTCTGCCGAAGCGATTGGATTGAATACAAAGGAAAAAAAAATTACTAATCATTCCAATAGATCGACCGCGGTTAGTTGATTGGCCAAAAGTGGTGTACAAGAACAACAGCTTATAAAAATTACGGGTCACAACAATGCCAACTCAATAAAACCCTACTTGAATATTGACGAAGAACATCATAATCAAATTATTAACAGCATGCGTAGTGGAAATACATCTTCATCAGTTATAGAAACTAACACGTCTGGATCTTCATTTAACTTTTCTAATTGTTCCTTTGTTAATTGCACCTTTAAATAAATTGTTTTAGCTCTGTATTTTTTCTATAATTAGCATAAAATTTTCTATCCGAATAACCCTCGGACATTGATAAATGCTCAAAAATTCTATGACAACTTTCTCAAGCTTGTTGCTTGTAGACAACAGACCTCCGCCTACGGCGTCGGTCTGTTTCCAAGCAACAAGCTTTCGAAATCTGTCATAGAATTTTTTCGAACAATTATCAATGTCCTTGGGTTATTACTACTGATAACGAGATGAAATTTAAGCAGGTAAAATTTCTCTCTTGTAATATTCAAGCGAGTATTCAAGTTTGTTGCTTCTCGGCAATTTCGCTCATGACATTTTTCCAAAATCACTCGCCTGACGGCTCGTGATTCTGATACAAATGTTATTCGCGAAATTGCCGAAAGCAACAAACTTTCATTTTACAATCGAGTGCCGGCAAAATTTCATCTCTAGTGGTATTATATATGAAAAAACTTGATAACCTAAATCTTGGCCAACCGGGATACTTTATAAAATCGAATGGAGTATACATAGAGCATTATTATATTGTTTCCTTCATATCCAGATAAGTATCATTGGCTGATTCCTTCAAGAATTTATCGATTTGTTCGAAATCAAGAACTTTTGATTTGTTCGGTTTTATATTCTTTGGAAAAAGTTTTTAATAAACATTGCAGTCTTGCAAATTTTGAAATATCAATGTTCTGTCTCAAATTTAGCATAGTGCGTAACATCGAATACGTTCTCCATAATGTAGAACATTTATATGCCCTACTTAAGTGTTCAAAATATGCCAACAAAACTTTTTCTGAAATTCTTATAACCGAATTCTCTTCCGACCACTCCATAAGTTTATCGTATTCTTTTTCGTATAAGGATTTGGATTTTTCAGGTTTCAATTCATTCGCAACATTATTGGCGATTTTTCTCAATTCTGAAGATGTTAAATCGATTTCGTCAGACATAATTCACGAATTTAATGCGTAATTATATATTTTGTATCTCGAAATTCGGAATGTACGATTCAAATTCCGTAATCTGTCAACTTATTTTCGTGACAGACGCACAAACTACCAAGATACAATACGAAAGTCACTAGGATGTATAATCTGAATTTTTCATTTAATTTCTATAGTTTTTCATAAAACTTGACTGAAATAGAGGAAATATCGTCTAATACTCGTTGCAGAAGGCAATTCCAACACTCATGCGTTCGAAAAATCGCTCCTTCGTCGCTCGTTTTCGAATTACGCTTAGATGTGTTGGAATAGGAGCCCATTCTGCAACTAGTTTTAGAATATACTATTATTTAATTGGAATTCAAGTTTCGCGGGTATTGCCAGGTACACATCTGGAAAGTCGGCAACTGCTGTCTGTGCGGGCATATGGTACATTCTTACTTCAAAAATCGGCCCAATAGCTTGTGCTATTGAAGATTCGTATTATCATTGAAAAACTATTTTAAATTCTATTGAATGCTCTGTTCGAGCAACCCCTACAGGAATCCGAATATATCCAGGATAGTGACGAGGTAACCAGTCGCCATTGAGAAACGATTCATGTTTTCGCTTGGCGTTTTCTGAGGAGAACCTTGCTCGTTCCTTATTTTCCTTTGTTTTTCGAAACCAGCATTATTTCCTACGTCAATATGTATTTACTGAAGAGTACAACTTATATTTTCTCAGGAGTAGATTAGACTGGACATCCTTCGGGGGCATAAAAAAACAGGTGACTTAGGTTTGCTCGTTTCCCATGTGGTACTACTTCGAATAGAAAATATAATTTCCCATTATTCACAAAAATATAATCTTGTTGGAACCATTCAATTCTTGTTCAACTCATAAATTGCTCAATTTCGTCATTATGAAGGAAGCTTACGAATTCATCAACTTCTCTTCAACGATAACTTTTCCCTGAGTAGTCGAAAATTGTTCACAAAGATACGCAAATAGGGGCGAATAGGGAAAACTAGAGAAATCTCTCTTTCTTCGAATTGCCAGGCAGAAAACAGCTTCAAACTTCGAATTCAATTTCAACATCACCCGAAGGGAATTCCAAGTGAATGTATTCCTTCTCCATGAAACTTCCATTCGGAAGTTTCAGAGACGAAATGGGCGCGTAGGCGTCGAAAACCATTATAATACGAGAATGTTTTTCCAAAGGTGTCTGAGGAACTTCCGTCATTTGTTTCGAGGTAAGAGGGCATTCTTTTTATTCGTTGTGAAAAGACAGACGATTTCTGGCTGTTTATCAACTATGCTAGTTCAAGTTGTGGTGTATATTCGGGACTTGTGCCCTTGGGAGAGTTTCGATTTCCAAACTTTTCGATATCAAGAAAATATTTTGTGGTATGCGGAAGTGTTCTCATGTCAGATTATAATTTTTCTATACTGAGGAAGATATCAACATTGATGTGTATATTTACTATTAAAACTTATCTAGTTAATTTCAAAAGCCAAAAGCAGAAGGTTTTTCCTCGCATTACTACCTGAAGGCAGTGTTGATCCCGCTTTGTTGGTGTTAAATTCTTTTCATTACCAATGAAGTTTATTCTAAACAGAAGAATGCTTGGTCCTCACCCCTTCTTAGATGTGTTGGTGATAAGGTAGACTATTCACAAATTGGATATGGAATAACCATAATGTGGCAACACTACAAGCAGGTAGAACCGTACCGTACCTTACAGTTGATATATTGTGATATATTTGTTTATCCTGATTATTACTCCTAGGTCTCCACCTAGGTCTCCTGTGGAGACCCCTCTGAAACTACAAGCTTCGAAGCTTGTAACTTGTGCCGAGTTCGGAGTAAGCAGTTGTGTTCTGTGTAGGCTTTGTTACTGTGTCCTTACGCCACCTTAGGCACAGCACTGTTAATTTTTGACCCAACAGTGAGAATGGTGGCCCCTACCGAGACTAAAAAATTTCTTTCCTAGCTCGGGATTGAACTTCGGACCTTTGGGTCCGAATTCCACCGCTCTACCACTAAGCCAGGGGCACTCATTCAGATTCCAATTTTTTGCAAATTCGAAATAGCTCCTAGCAGATTTATTTTTAAATACAGTTTGAGAAAAGTACGCCATGATACTTGAGTCACCAGTAAAACAATAAGTTCTAGTCTTCATTTTATTCAAAGATAATAAGTGCTCGATCTAGCCTATCTAACATACACTTGGCCTCCCTAGATTTCTCAAGAATTGGGCCATTCTTCTGCGAACACCTTAAGAGTGAAATATTCGCATGGCAATCAGGACTTAAACAATCTATGTTCTGGAAATGATTTTAATATTTTCCTTTATTTCAACTGCAGTATATTTGATAGAACATCTTCGTTTATTACTCCTTGCTTTATACAGGATAAGACCAAACAGGAAAAATGGAAAAAAATCTGAATTTATCGATTGTTTATTTCTGATTAATTATAGGAATTCCACATCTGATTCCAAATTCAATAGTCCGTATTACCACCTCTTCTTTCAATGCAC
Organism: Adalia bipunctata; assembly: GCA_910592335.1. Lineage (NCBI taxonomy): Eukaryota > Metazoa > Arthropoda > Insecta > Coleoptera > Coccinellidae > Adalia > Adalia bipunctata. The sequence goes on from OU342948.1 coordinate 54,869,374, forward strand.
TGCTCAATACGCCTAGGTATCCCACGTATCAAGTCAATAATAATTTCAGGCATATCGTTCCATTCTTCCTGAAGGGCTCAACCCAATTCCTGAGAAGTTGAAGGTGGGTTTTGGCGATTGGATATTGCTCTCCCTAAGTATAAGCCCATACGTGCTCAATTGGATTTATGTCCGGTGAGTTAGCTGGCCAGTTCATTCTCTGGACATTTTTCTCTTGAAGAATGCTTTGAACCCTTTGTGTGAGCGTGGTGAGGCGTTATCATCCTGATAAATGAAATTATCCCCAAATTCGTTGCGCAGAGGAAGAATGGTTGGTTCAATAACGTTTTCTACGTAGATGACACCAGTCATTGTCAACGATAATAAGAGGGGTACGGCGACCGAACACTATACTACCAGCACATTATTGATCCGCCTTGAAAGGGCACAACTTCCCGTGAGAAATTGAGTCGCTAGAGTTTGTCTGGACCTCTTCATACAATTTCTCGTCGACTATCGCTTTAAAAACTGAATCGTGACTCGTCCGAAAAAAGTACTTTGCGCCGTTGTGGTTAAAGCTAGTCTTGGTGGTGTTCTGCCCATTAGCCCGCTCCACACTCATGGCGCGAATCTTGCCAAGAATTCTTGCCGTGAACCTGGCCAAGAATTCGCGGCCAAAAAAGTCATCCACACTCACACAAATATTCGCACTTTGGTTCACGGCATCCTCGCTGTCTGCGAAGACTTTCCGCCCTATAAAAAAGGTTCATTCTGATAATAATCAAGAAATTCTCATTTCACTTATCTCCTCTAAATCTAATCTAATTCCACTTCATTGCTACAAGAAAACCATTCATTTCAAAAGCGAATAAAGTCCGTGAACATGCATTAAATCATTACTGCGCTGGTACCGCCTGTGAGTGTGGATGGAACATTTGTGCTTAGGCGCGAAGCCTTTGTCGCGGGACAGGAGACCGCAACGAAACGGAGAACGCCGCGAAGCGCGAACGTGACACAAGAAAGTTATCCACACTCGCGTTCGCGGTATTGGCCGACGTTCTTGCCATGAGTGTGGAGCGGGCTATTGTGGACGGATAACTCCAGGTGATAGCCAAGCTATTCTCAAAGGTCTTCTTGCCCTTGAATTTGAGGAATGCAACCGTCTTCTTATGGTTCTGGTTAAGACTACCCGGCTATAGATCCTCAAAAAATGACTTCGAATGTCTGTTACAGTGTTACAGATACCGTTTGATTTCTTCGAGTAAAATTTGCAATATTGTGGTCTTCCCTTGCAGATGTTACTCTGGGTCGACCAAGCACCGTCCTCCAGGCAACGCTGCCGGTTTCCAGGAAGAGGGCCACCAAGCCCAATACTGAAGTCCGTGGAATATTCAAACCTTGCGCAATTTGGTGGTTCGACGAAGATTCTAAAGCCATATTTTCGCGTGACAATATTTTAAAATTATTTCGTCCGTTTTGAAATATTCGTGTTTAAAGCCATATTTTCGCGTGACAATATTTTAAAATTATTTCGTCCGTTTTGAAATATTCGTGTTTAAGCGTCGAACTGGTGACGTCACGCACCAAATGGTTCGAAATAATTTGCAGCGGTTTGAAAGCAGGTAGTGGAATAGTTCGAACTGAAGTTTGAAGTTTGGAATCAGCTGATTGAAAATGAAATGTTTTTGAAATAGTTTTAAACCGTGATCGACGCGAAAAAATGGCTTAGGTGTCGAACTGGTGACGTCACGCACCAAATGGTTCGAAATAATTTGCAGCGGTTTGAAAGCAGGTAGTGGAATAGTTCGAACTGAAGTTTGATTTTTGGAATCAGCTGATTGAAAATGAAATGTTTTTGAAATAGTTTTAAACCGTGATTGACGCGAAAAAATGGCTTAAATGTATGGCTGCTTTTCTTGCCCGGTCAAACTGAGAAATTGGATGTCCCTGCATTCTCCACGGATTATTCTCAAGATTACAACTCTTGTTATTCGCTGAAAACTGATTAACATCGAATACACCTGAATTCTACCGACATTTTTTGCTGAGTTATTGTTTTAACATTGGAAATGTTTATGTTCGTATATTACAGGCAAGTTGCGAGTTTTCGTTCAAGGTCAAAAGACAAAAGTGTCGCCAGTAGACCAAAACAGCATTCGAAAGTTATCGCGTGATTTATTAAGATAGGTGTGTTGGGAGGATACATTAAATGACAAATTGTATCGGGAAGGTTCGGATCGGTTCGTGAATCTCCGACACGGCATTTGAATACCGCAACCAAAGAGTAGCCGCAACTACGATCTCGTAACTACGATCCGCATTCCGAAGCGCATTGTTTATAAACAATGTTCTAACTGTCATGTTATTCTTCAGCGATTGAGAACTTTGTGTTTATTATATCCAAAGATATTCTACATATATATTGTAGAATATCTTTGATTATATCATAGTTTTTTAATCTATGTATTATTATCAAATTTATTGAGTAAAAGAGAGGCAATTTTGTTCTATGGCAGAAAATGAGCTGGGATAAATACCTATATGGCTATAATAGAAAGTTGAAATAAATATTTGAAATACGATAAAATGGAAGGAAAAAAGGATATAAGGTATTTATGGTTATCTAGCTATAACTTGAGATCCTCGTTGAATATTGCTTTATTTTAGGGTAGAGAAGCTATTGGATTAATTGGACCGAATAGTGTACATATGTGAAAATGTGGAAACAAATTCTTCACAAAGAAAGACCAAATGCAAACAGATATTAAATGTAATTCTATTCTATCATAGGGTTACTGTGGATTGTGGAAGCACATCATGTCCTCATGATTGAAGAAAATGTGGAGAATGTTCGTAAGAAAGAAGGAATTCTATTTCAGATGAAGATTGGTATATTATGAACCCTCATCTAGTCGAATGGCATACCAGGATGATGTGAAATTCTTCATAGAAGAATTAGCATCGAAACCAGAAAGTTCAACGTCATTTAATTGTTACGATGAAAATGTAATGCAGTTCAAACTGTTTCGAGTTTTTCTCTTGAATATTTGGTAGTGTTTTATACCCTCCTGATGAGGAATTAATGAAAAGAATCAAATTGTGGGACCAGGAAGGTAGGGAGAAATTAAACACATGGCTTGCACAGGAATCCAAGGTGAAATTTGCAAAAAAGGGAGAATAGCAGAGCATACATATCCGAGCAAACAATAGAATATTTTTTAAAGTGTTCTATAGTAAAATTTCTTCGACTGGCGTTGTAGAATATTTTCAGAGTTCTACTGAGCATACTATTTCAAATCATCTTCCAGGAAACTACTAAGCCAGCATGGTGAAGAGATTATTTTGTTCATTTTTCTGCTCTTGTATTTCTCTTATCAGATTTGAACTCAGGGTATCTTGGAGAAGGCTCGGTTTCTCTCTTGAGAGAAGCATTGCACCAACCCCAGCAAACACTTTCTTTCTGTTTTCGTATTATATATTCATTGCTCTCAATCAAAACAATGAATAATGTATGTTGGTGAAAAATTTTTTTCTTTTATTTTGAATTCTACAATGCATTCCTATTCCATCCCGATTCTGGGGCTTAAAATGGAACAATATCATATTGATTTCCTCAATTTCGAAAGGAATTGGAATAGATTATTATTGTGTAGACAGTGCACCTCACTTACTATTTATATCATATGAAATTCCTAGTTTCTTAAATTGCGAAATAAACATGGAAAATAATATGGCAATTGGATCGAAATTCAATTAGGTAAAAATTCTGATTTCAAAGGAGCGAATAATGCTTGAAACTGTACCATAGTGAAATGCATGCTGAGAAATGATTTTCAGTAATCGGTTCTCACATTAAGAGAAATTTGATCGATTTATAACGTGTACAGCTGAAATTGAATCAGGTAACAATTTCAACAGATAACTTAATTCAATTAATCCAAGACCTAATTCACTCACGCCTCACGGTTTCGGTAAAACGTGTTGAAATAATACTTCATTACTTCGCGTGGTATTCCAGAATCTGAAATGTTTATTATTTCTATTTTCGTTTCCAACATTGTATTTCTGACATAGCCTCATAATATTTAATAATGATTTCTGACCGACGACAGGTCAGTGTCAAAATCAGATGTTGGCGATGCGATGAGAAACCGGCCAGTGCGCAGGTCAAGTTTTGCCTTACATCGACATTCTGCAACTCTCGTGCCTATTTGTCATTTAATGTATACTCCATTCACATTTATAAAGTATACCGGTTGGCCATGACATTCTGACAGATTTCACCGTGTATTTTTTGAAAATGTTAGGTTATAATCATTTTTCTGTCAGATGATTGAGCAATGTTGCCCTTTCTTCATAAGAGTCGTAGTAATTACGTATTTATCGAAATGTTTATTTACTTTGGGAAAATAATGAATTTGAGAAAATATTATGTGAATTCAATAATTCCAGAGACCTGGCGAATGTTGAAGAAACTTTTTTCTCTGTTAATACTGGAAATATTTCACATATATTAACATGGTTGGAAGATTCAGTTATTCTATTTACTTGTATGGAAGACAAGAATCGAGTGTTGAAATTTCACTGAAAAATAATGGCCAGAATAGTCCGTTACTTTGTGATAGTTTATTCGAAAAAAATCAAAGTACAATGGGATGAAATAAGATACATATATACAGTATAATTCATAATGTAATTTCCATACATAATTTCAATGGCATTACAGCTTAAGACATAATTTTTTAACAATATTCAATTAGTAATTTTTCAAGAGAATTGCACACATGGAAGAGTTCAGGTGAAAACTTCTGATGTAAGCAGTACCTAATATTGAATTCAAAAAAGTCTACTCATGGGGGCTATGAATACAATCATTAATAAAGATTCTTTTTCAAACTGGCATATAATGATTGGATACAAAAACTTGAGAGAACAGTAACTCAATAAAGAAATTGGATTTGAATCTCGTATAAAACGTCCATAATTTTCAATCACAAAACATTATTTTCTAACATTGTTACATGTATATGTTTCTTTGAGAAAAGAAAGGTTAGGTTATTTGATGTATCAAACATTATAGCATGTTCAAAGCAATTACAGTAATAGCAAAACAGATTCGAACAGGACACCATACATTTTTAACTATGATACAAGAGCACAAAGATAAAAACCTCTCTGAGTAAGTATAGAGGTTTTGGAATTTTTTCAAAGAATAGGCTGACATATTTATAATGGATGGAATCTTCTTCAGGAACAACATTTTATCTTTCTTTTGGATTGAGACTGACAAAATATCTTGAAATCATATCTGCAACAGAAAAGGAGATAGAAAACCATCAGGAAATAATAAATAATATAACCTACATTTGGTCCTTGACAACGAAGGTCTTCTGACCAGATCTGGCCCTCCAAGCAATTCTTTCCCAGATTCCTGATTGGTTATTTTTCTATCTAGGTGGTTTGCAGCAACTTCCTTTTCCATAGTATAGGCTTTTTGTCATTTTGTTTGATTCAGTTGAACCTCCTTGATCGTAGAAAATCTTCGATACTGTACTAGTTGAATAAGGAGGGTATTCGACATTATTGCACTACTAGAATATCCAAACGTTAGGTCTTTCACCCTACCGGATAAAGGGTTCTGTTGAACTTCTAGTAATGTTCCTTTTGGAGTTTTTGAACCTCCATCCATTTTGAACTCCCCATTTTAAGTGGAAGAGACGAGTTCTCAGAATTTCCTCTACATATTATTCCATATCCATTAGATCATTGTTTGAGTCAGAGTAACCCTCAGAAAATTCTGAATCTGAATCAGATTCTCCCAATGAAATAACGAATGGAGGAATATCTGCCATTGGAAGATTACCCATGTGTTTCGTCCAGTCCTCTGTGATAAGTTTTTGACTCTTTCACAATGTAAATAAAAATTTTGCCACATATCTGATGTACATTTTGAAAGAGCCAGACTCCATAAATTCAACACTATATCCGTTGTATAGGGATGCGAATTTATGTTTTTGTTATAGAAGTTCTTACAAAACGTCCATGCCATTTCAATAGGATTGTACTGACAATGGTATGGGGGTTATCTAAGAACCTCATGCTCCTTCAAAAGGTCATCAACACATATCGTCTCTGTCTGTCAGTTCGATGAGGTAATATCGAATTCCAAAGTTGTTTCTTGGTAAAATTTTGATTAAAATCAATCTTGTTTTTAATCAACCAATCCTGCATCTCCTTTTTTTGCTGGAAAAGGTGGGTGGTTTATCCAATTGAACCGAATGATATGGTGCATTGTCCATTACCACCATACATTTCACAGGAATCTTAGCTAAAGATGGAATCAGTTGATTGATAACCAAATTCTGAAAAATTTCACTGGTCATTGTCTTGTGATAGTCACGGTCATTGTTTTTTAATCTAAAATGAAATCAGAACCTTCTAAAAACCCGAAATTACTTCCTGCATGTAGAACTGTGAAACGTTTTCCTTCTGATTCAATTTTGGATGGATTACTCATCATATCCGATTCATGTGTCCAGCGACGAACTGAAGTATCGTTTTGGTAAATCCAAGTTTCATGTAGAAACACAAATCAAAATTTGCGCAGGAGAGTAATTTTGTCTGCAACAACATGTTTTTGTTCACATAAAATTTTGCGTTCATTTACCCTTTTGTATTTGTAACCCATTGATTTCATGATTTAAGTGATGTCCGTCCTCCGTTATATTCCAAATGTTATTTTGCAAAAGTGAGTAGATTATCAATCGAAAAATGTTCATGTTTCGAATTATAATTCCAAATTTGTCGTTGCAGATCTTTTTTCAAAATGAAGTCTTCAGTCAATGTCTTTTTTGGTGCACCAAAAGAAGGAAATTCTTTGTCGTCTCTTTCACTTAAAATCCTCCTGTTTGTGTTTATGTGCAGCTAAAAAATAAATATCTATTCTCATAAAATATAATACCTTGGTTTTTACACACATACGTTAAAAATGTTGGATAGCTGGTATGATAAAGTGTTGATTCCAAATTGATACTTTTTGAATGAGCCGATTTCAATTCTTCCTCATAGTTTGTCTCTGCTTTTTCGTCACTACCTTCGGCATTTTTAGTTTCCTGGCATGATGAATATATTTATATTTGTTAAACTAAATGTGATCAACCCTTACCGAACAGTTTTTATAGTTTTTTATTTCAGAAAGCGAAATATCTTTCAAGTGAATCAGACTTTTATTGTTTATTAATCAAACTTGACATTTCTCCAGAGACTGATTTCTCTTATCAGCACACTAATTAAATAATTTGAAGACTTCAAGATCACTTCAAGAATATTGAGGGGATAAATTAGCGAATTAACATTGGCAACGTTGTTTAATTTTCACGAGTGCCAACCTGCGTCTGTTCTAGGGGAAAAAACTTGATAAACCTAAAACCTGGCCAACCGGGATACTTTATAAATGTGAATGGAGTATATCCTGTGTGTTGGGCCAGCATACGCATAATTTTTATTCGTAACCATATACCCGAGTCCCGCCGCTTTCCGAGTCCTCAGCTCTCGCGGCATGCGCGCGTCTATCCTCGCCTGAATGGCTTGAATTTGAATGTTTAATAGTAACTTTATTTGAAGAAGTATGTATGCCTATATTATGTAGATTGTAGATTATTCCATGGAATTTTGCATTTTAATAGATTGAAATAGGTATGGAAAATCTTTTATTACTATAACATTTCGCTGGTATCCTTTGCAATAATTTTGGTATTTACCAACTTACCGCTTTTTAACCATAAAAGCTCAACATTATTTTGTGAATAGGTACTCAACTAATTACACAATAATTATTAGGCAGAAAATATTTCACTCATCAGTTCAGATACTATAAGTTTGTTTTTTGTATTGATGTTGATGTACATATTCATAAGAAACATAACAGTGTGCAATTGTGCAAATATAGGGTTGGGATAAAGTATGGGACCAAGTAAATATCTTTTAAACGAAAAGAACTATATTTATGAAAATTTGCAGGTGAGTGCAGTAGAACAAAATGCATCTGATGTACATTTTTTTGTTGATAATTTATTTCCGGTTTAACCGGAAATGGCCTCAACTTCTTTAATTCAAATGGGACACCCTATATATTTTCACAGATTTTGAAAGAGTTTGTTATTTTGAATTCATATTTCTCCAAGCAGTTCTTGAAAGTATGGGTAATGTTGTTGTGAAGGAACTAGGAACGGAAAGAATACACAATGAATATTTTTTACATTGTTTATATCGCAACTTCGAGCAGATCAAGCACAAATTGGAAATTATAGATCTACATATTTATTTCTTATTTACTAGAGTAGTAATCCATTGTGAAAAAAACAGTATTTCTACCACTGAAAAAGATTGAGTATGTGCTAAACTATTTTCAATATTTATAATTATTTTATTTCTCTTTGTCTATTCCATTCTGCTACTTTCATCGTAGTTGCTACCATATCATCAGCATGCCTTTTCTTGTCTATATTATATTTTCGGACCAAATATGCTAAATCTCCTCGTGTAATTACATTCAATCGTTCCAGTTTGTCAACCTGAATTTCCCTATAAGCGTCCTGAATTATTCTGTCCGTAGATATCCCTGCAGCTATCTTTCCAACAAGAACTTGCTGTTGGGACTTGGATAGTCGTTTCGATCTCAGATCGTCATCATGCCCTACATGTGTTTCAACAAATGTTACATTGTATACTTCTGAAAGAAGTTTGATAGATTAAATTGATTCTAATATATTGATTAATAATTGTTACCATCAGTTGAGATTCTAACTATAATTCGTGAAGGACATATTCCTCAAATATGAATACTGCCCCCGAGCTTCAAGTTACGTTGCTCACAAACACTTTCATATCCTAAAATTGAGCACTGTTGATTCCTCATTCACCAAACCGAAGAGCCTTACCTCTGTAATCACTTCGGTTACAATAGTAGTAAACTGCTGTTTCTCCATTCGTTGTTTTTAGAGTCATAACAGAAACATAATTGACTTCTCTGTTTTCTTCCCCAAGCCAGGCTTCAAACAGCAAACTCTTCGCTGCTTCGAAATTGAAATACATTTTCTTTAATATTTATAGAGTGAATATTTATTATATGTTTATTCAAACTATTATAAGAAGAAAACTTCTCTCTGTTGTAATGAGGGCAAAGACAACACACAATATGTTGCATCCTATCCACTTTTGCAGAATCGTCGTTATGGATTTTGCGGAGGTGTCTGTTTTTTTTAGAGACACTACCTTGATCATTAACTTCATATATTTGCACAATTGCACACTGTTATGTTTCTTATGAATATGTACATCAACATCAATACAAAAAACAAACTTATAGTATCTGAACTGATGAGTGAAATATTTTCTGCCTAATAATCATTGTGTAATTAGTTGAGTACCTATTCACAAAATAATGTTGAGCTTTTATGGTTAAAAAGCGGTAAGTTGGTAAATACCAAAATTATTGCAAAGGATACCAGCGAAATGTTATAGTAATAAAAGATTTTCCATACCTATTTCAATCTTTTAAAATGCAAAATTCCATGGAATAATCTACATAATATAGGCATACATACTTCTTCAAATAACGTTACCATTAAACATTCAAATTCAAGCCATTCAGTGGGCGAGGATAGACGCGCGCATGCCGCGAGAGCTGAGGACTCGGAAAGCGGCGGGACTCGGGTATATGGTTACGAAAAAAAATTATGTCCAGCATACGAGGATCGGAGACCAGTGAGCAGCAGTGGGAGGTACGTCAAATTCGCTGCAACGTTGCCAGATTGGGCAATTATTCCTGTATTTGAAGGATAGATTATTGTTTTATTTCCTTCATTAGCACTTCGAGTGTTTATATTGTTGTTTCATCAAGTGAGATCTGGCGGTGAGTGGTCCGTCAAATTCGCCGCAACGTTGCCAGATTGGGCAATTATTTCGGTATTTGAAGAAAAGGTCAATAGTTGATCCGAGTACACATAAGATTCATGAATTTTAGTGGAAACAGAATCCTTCTATCTGAAGCCAATTACGTGAATACCCAGATTTGCTAAAATCTAAATTCACTTCGAAAATATTGGACGGAGAGGACTCAGCTTCATCTGATGATATTTCCTCCGAGTAGAGGTGGACGGGGGAATTCCGCGCACGGGTGAATTCTGCGCATTGATATTCTGCAACTCAGTTCAGTTAAAATTCAAAATTTAGATACAGCGCACCATCTCGTATTTGCCTTGCCAACATCCTCCCGTAATTTAAAGGTATTCGTGTTTTCAGTTTAGACCAGGGAGCCGATTGTTCGTTTCACGACGCTCTGATCTAATTTTCGAGAGGAATTGGAATCGTGGAAAGTACTTCTATTATTAATTTCTAATGAATCTATTGCATGACTATTTTCCTTCATATGAGGTCATTATTTAATGCAAAAGAACAATTAATTGTATTTCGTCATCTACTGTCATCAGTAATTAGTTAGGTTAGGTGACTCACACCGGGGGAATAACGCGCAGCTGTAGCGGGGTTATTCTTCAATAATATTGTTTTTGTACCTATTCATGGAAATTTGTTTAATTTACATTGTAGTTGGTAATTACCTAAAAAATTAAATATATTTTTTCGAGTTTCTCAGCTGTCAATATATGCGGATAATTATACCATCGCATGCGCGGTATAACCCAGTACGTGGGGGAATACCTCGAAAAGACAGTTTTCAGAATTATTTTTTTTTCTCAATTGGTAGAGGTAGTTGAACCTTTTCCTTGTGATGAAAAAGTTCCAAATGGGTTCATGATTCAGCAGTTAAATTATGAAAGTTTGTGTGTAAGTACATAGGAAGATTTTTGTGAGCTTTTTCCCTTAGGTGCGTGGAATTCCCCCGTCCTCCCTACATATAAGATTAATGAATTTTAGTAAAAACATGATCCTTCTATCTCAAGCCAATTTCGAGAATACTAAGATTTGGTAAAATAAAAATTCTCTTCGAAAATATTGGACGGGGTGGACTCAGCTTCTCCTGATGATGTTTACTCCGAGTACATATATATCTCAAACCAATTTCATGAAAACCCAGATTTGGTAAAATAAAAATTCGCTTAGAAAATATTGGACAGGATGGACCCAGCTTCATCCAATTATTTATGTCTTTATTTTTTATTATATCTTAAGAATACTCACTTTAGAAAAAACATTTTTGTTTTAAAATACGGAGACAAGATTTCCTCTTACATGTTTATGTTAGGAATTAGGAATAGATTTCCCTTTCGTGTGTGCTTTACTAATGTTGATTGTTTCTTGCAATTATTATTGCTTATTATTATTATTTATTATCATTTATTTATTGTTGTTTCAGTTTGATATGTTTACAAAATGTTTAGTATTATTCATAATCTATATATATAAAACAAAGTTGTTGGTTACACCATTTATAACTCGAGATCGGATGGACTGTTTGTTATGAAACTTCATTTATGGATTCGTCTACGGCCTGGTTATTATAAAATACATTAAAACTCTGAAAAATTCGATGAAAAATTTTTTATGTGGGGAATGCTTTCCTTTTTTTTTAATAAGGCCACTAGGTGTCGCTACGGTTAATGGCTCTTATCTAGACACTGTAGCGTAGTCATGAAGGTACTATATTTGATATTATCGATGGTAATTACGATTTGTAAAATCCACCCTAAGTAGGTATCATTAAGGGCGGGTTGTAACTCAGTTGGTTAACCAGTTGGTCTTGAAACCAATGGTTAACCAAGTAAGATTAAGTCAATTCAAGATTTCTGTCATACAACACCCAATCAAACGTTAACCAATGGTCAACGGAAACCAGAGGTTAACCTACTGAGTTACAAGCCGCCCTTAGGCGTAACCAAGTTTGCTGGGCCAGCTAGTATATTATATATGTCATGGTATTGTGTCATAGATGTAATCATATTTTAAATTTGATGCTTTTAGTGAATGCTATTGTATTGGTGCAGGACGGTGAACTGATGTTGAGGGATTCTTCCATTTTGTTGCTAACGTTGTATACTTTTCTTTGGGCTTCGAATATTTGGCATTCTATGATTATATGACGTGTGGTGAGTTGGGAACTGCACATTTGGCACCGTGGAGGAGATCATTATTATTGAAAATACTATTTTATTTTAAGTTCAAATGCAAATAAATGTTGATAATATTCACATGTGGTGTTATCATTTCCAATGTCTCTGATGGTTGCAAGGATTGCGAAATCTGTAAATTTTTATTTATTTGAGTGATGAGATAGTGAAGATTTCACCCACAAAAATTGTCATGTTACATTCAAAAAGTTGAGAGTTGATAGGGGGGCAGGCTTTAGACGATGTGTATATTCTTGATTCAATCTGTGGAAGGTGATTGTTTCCGAAAAAAAGATCAAGAAAACGTACTTTTCCTCCGCATTAAATAACCCTAAGCAATTGTTTGTTTTTATCTTGGTATTGAAATTGGAAGCCAAACTTGAGAGTTGGAAATTGTCTGCTAATCATATTTTGGTTTCAATTCCACCGTTGAACATCAATTCGTCAAACCGGATCAATTCGTTTGATATAAACAAAAGTACCACGTAAATAGAATTAGATATACCTACCCTCGAGGACTAATGAGCTGGCAATCGTGTAAATTCGAATAATAATTTCACGGAAACCATCTGGTTCAACCACAAATCGTCGGGTTATCCTGTACCTGTACATTTAACATCACAATTGTTTTTAATCACAGTTCAAATAGGGAATCTGGCCATTAATTCCGTCCCAGTAGAATTTGGTCTAACCGTAATCAGGCGCTTCGGCGTAATCGGCGAGATAAAAACCACCAGAATTCAATTTGGTCAGCTGTATGTAGAGGGGCGCGGAAGTTTGTGGAGATTAAATAAGGCATACGAGTCCGAGATTATTTCATTTACCGCGCGATGTGAAACAATTCAAGCACTAACGGTGCTGGCGGTTTCATGGGACCAAAAGGTATTCAAATATTATTTGAGAGTTGAGACTGGTAACAAGAAAACCCGAAACCCCATTCATTGAAATCACCACGAATCTTCGAATAATATTTTTTTCCGACGACCATAGAATAAAAGCTCATTTCAACGCACTCGAAATCATCCATTAATGACCTATTTTAATGCATGATTTCCTATTAATGCATGATTGTCATGGCAACCGAACATAAAATATTCAGTCAGAGCACTATCGAGCTTGGTTGGAAATCAACTTCTGTCACAGAAGGTTATATTGACAACTCCATTCAAAATAAAATAGACTGCAGAAGAAATTTCAGGTGATACAAGTTGCAAAGTAGATAATACTTCAACCTCCACTTTCTCCACACGTTCCTTTTGGGATATCATAGGTAATGATATAAATGCAAACTTAATGTAAACTATTCAGAATGTCACAACATGTTCAAAATTCCCTCTATGAATTTCTTGAATTGTTCCATAGGGTGCATAAATATCAATATATCGAAATGAACATAGAAATTCACATTATGTCAGATTTGTCTATTATGCAGAATGAAAATTAATTTCTATCGAGAATTCATATTCAATTCGTGATGAGGTCGACGGAAAAATCTTGTAATCAACTCGTTTATTAATTCAGCGATTAATGGTCTCAAACATTAACATGCGACATCACCAGATTGTCGAACGAAATCAAAAATTGGTATGCTCAAATGTCGCATTTGACAAATATCGATAGACAAGAAGACGAGTGGGTAGGAGCCACTCGACATTTTTATCAATCTAATGTCATTAATGTGAGGTTATGTTAGTTCTTTCCGTGTGTTTGTTTACTTTTTTACTTTCGAGTTCGACATTTTCAGCGAATTAAATAAACACTCGACATATTGTCGCGTTCTACATTTCCGATATACATTTGAGAATCGGGCCCCTGATCTATGACAGTTGGCGTTGGGATGTCATCATTTATACTTCAATCTGCGGTTCTTCTTCTTCTATTTTTGTCCTTCATCAATTCAATTATGTATACTCCATTCACTTTTATGAAGTATCGCGGTTTGCCATGAAATTTTGACACATTTCACCGCGTACATTTTGAAATTTTAGGTTATGGTCATTACACTGTCAGATACGCCCACAACGTTGTCGTTTCTGCTAAAATATTGTAGTAATTACGTATTTATCAAAATGTTTATTTATTCTACGAGAAAATAATGAATTTGAGAACATATTATGTTAGTTCAGAAGACATTAAAATATATTTTTGCACAACCTGATATGAACAATACTTCAGCATGAAAATGTAGTAGTTCTACGAAACCTGCGCCAAAGTTAAATCTAACTCCATTTACAAAGTTGAAAAAGAGTAAATAGAAAGTAGACTTGGCAATGTCGCTTGTTTTCCACGAAGGCCAACCTGCGTCCGTTCTAAGTAAAAAAAAATTGATAAACCTAAATCATGGCCAACCGCGATACCTACTTTATAAAAGTGAATGGAGTATAACCGAGAGTATAACAGTACATGTTGTTTTTACTATGGTAGTCTGTAATTGAATTTAGGTTGTTCTCACAACAATTTACCTCCACTGATTCTAAGAACATCATTTCAAAGGCATTTTTTCGATTCTTATCACCCTGGCATTTTCAAAATCCATTTTATATTCATATTCCAGGACATAATGTGATGAACCACTGTTCTGCTTTTTATGTCGGCAATCATTGGAGTGTTCTTTCAATCTAGTTTTGAACTTTCTGGAAGTTTGACCGATGTATTGCCTTTCACAATCGAGACAATGTATTCTGTACACTATAGGTAAGTACTGTTATGGTTCAACATATAGTCCATCCAAGAATGATTGACATCAGAGCAGGCCTTGAAAGTCCAGTCGCAGCTTTATTTCTAGTTACAAAAAAGTAACTAAAAATTTTCGGTGCTTTCATCATAGATATAGAAATAACCTAAAAATTGAACGATATTTTTTTAAAGTAAGGAACTTTGAACATGAAAATGTTCCCAATTTTCGCATAGGATTACCAGCGTGTGAATCTGTATTCCAGCAGTTTATTATTTTAATCTTGTATCGATACATTTTCGATCTTACGATCAATTATAGGAACATACAGCCTGGAAATTCTGGTTTGATAAGTTAACGAAAAATATCGTGGGTGATTAAATAGCACGGTCCTTTTCAATGTTCAATATGAATATTCGCTAAACCGATACAATCTAGTTGATAATAGATATCAAGACAGAAACAAAACTTAACCAATGGATCTATTTAATATATGAAGAATTTTGTCATGACATTGAAACTTTACATATTTGTGAACAATGAAGGTGTAAATTATGAAATTTAAATATTCCTATTATTCTATTTCAACAACCACAACATGTTATTTTTTCCTCATCTGGGCAGAACTCGTCATGTTCATAATAAAAGGTTTTGTCAGCAATATATCATAACATTCCTTATATTTTGACTAATCTTTCCTCATTTTTTTTCTATGTGCTCTGTGCAGGCTTTCCATTTTTAAGCTGTTCACTCTTCGAGAGCCTCATTTCAAAGATATTTATTTCACTTGCTCAATTTTTTGCCAAATTTGTTCGAAAGATTAATGACAGAACAAAATGTCAGTGTTTTTTCCAACACCAACCTGAATTCTGCAACTCAAAATATCACTGAATGGGCATTACCAACATAATTTCGATTTTCCAAAGCCCCCCGAGATGTCAATCATTCTTGGATGGACTATATATGTTCAAAATTCAAAATTAATTTAGATTTATTGAGGCCAAATTGAAGTTGAAAATGAAAGATTCAGAAACATCATCTTTGAAGTTTGTACATAGAGAATAGTTTATATAAATAGTTTAGATTAGATTAAGAAATCAAGGATGTGAAAAGGTTTTTGAAGTATGGAAACCGGGGAGACGAAAAATTGAATTAGAAAAGAAACATCAGAGGGAAAAGTCAAGAAGTGAAATTGAGAAAATAACAGAAAGAAAAGCCAAGAAGATAAGTTGAAAAGTAATAAAGGAAGCCAGAAGAGAAATTGGGGAAAATAAACGAAGACACAACAAGAAAAACCTACAAGATACGATACGAGTAATAAGTTGCGAAGTATGAAGAGAGAAGATTGAAATTAGAAGAATGGTTATATGGTGAAAGAAAACTACGGAACAGAATTTGGATTTGCAAACAGGATTAAAGTGTATGGACAATAGAAATAGATATAAGTGAGTTCAATTTTATTAGAATTAGAATAAGTCGTTTGTTGTTTGTTTGTTTTCGTGAATTTTAATTGAAAGAAATAATTATAATTAAAGTTTAGAAAAATCTAAATTTTTGATTTTAAATTGGACCCTCAATTGGAATCGATAAATACCGGGCAAAGCAAAATTTAAATTTATAATTAAATTTGTTAGATTCAAAATTAAATTTATTCGAAATATAAATTCATAAAAAAGAGAATCATAACAGTACCTACATTAGATACATCTCTTCTCCTCTGCTGTACCATCCTTCAGCCTAGAGAACACCAAACTTCCCAATCTGGACGAAGTTTTTGTCGCAATCTTGACATCGAAGTCTGTAGCATGGATTTTTAGTATTCTGGTTAGTCTCGATGTTAGGTTATTGCAGTTCGGTGAGAAGAAATATCTGGTGGTGGACGTTGTCACTTGTTTTCCCCGTTCTGGTTGTAAAGCCATAAATCTTGATTGACTGGTTATCCCGATATCCTCTCTCCTTAAAGAAATATTCTTACTATTGACATAGCTTACTTGAAAATTATTTTAATAAACCTGAATATAAGACAAAGAAACCAGGCTTTAGTCGTGAAATTCTAATTTAATTCAATAACGGCAAAACTACTGATTTTAAATTCATGTAATGTTTGGAACACTCGAACTAGTTTTTGATGAGCAATCGATCGCAATTACAAAATTGTTTCGCATTTGAAAAAAATGAGATCTCATAATTTTATCGGGACCCACTTTGAAGGCCTGTTTCAGTCACCCTCGGGGCTATTCACTAAGCAAAGTTGTTATGGATAGCAACTGTTAATCGTCGTTATCCCACGTAATAAGCATGGAATAACGACGATTTACAGTTGCTATCCATAACAACTTTGCTTAGTGAATAGCCTCGCCTGTATAATATTTCCTCATAATTTATTCAAGAAGCAGTATCAATGTACTTTCTTCTGTTGCACTGGGCGAAGAAAATTTCTTACAATGAGGGATTTTGGAGATATTAACCTTAATTTGTGACACTCTTCCTGTGAACAAGTTTGACAATCAGGCTATAACTCAACAATCGCTTCAAGTGGTTGCGCATATCATACATCAAATCAGTGCAGAATTGAATGAAGAATTCAAATATGTATGAATATACAGGGTGTTACATTTCAAATAACGAAGTTCACATTAGTTTCCAATAAAACTGGAGGTAGTTCATGCACTCTAAAACAAAAATACGGAATCTTGAATTCGTATCAAAATTCCTTCCTCGAATACGTCTAAGTATTTTTTTTTTGAAGAGATAATTTGGATTCCCTGCGATCGATTTCATGGCGAAAATATAAGGAAATAAGAAGCTTCTTTTCTGAAGACGTTTTGGTTGCATACATGGGTGAACTGTTTGATAAAACCAAAGCTCAAAATTGACTAATTATTCTAGGTTGCGTACCACTTCATCCATTCACCACAATGTATAGTCCATACAAGAATTATTGACATCAGAGTATGCCTTGGCCCAGTCGCAGCTTTATTTCTAGTTAGATACTGAAAATTTTCTGTGGTTTAATCATAAAAAAAAAATTAATATACTCTATTCACATTTATAAAGTATACCGGTTGGCCATGACATTCTAATACATTTCACCGTGTATATTTTGAAAATGTTAGGTTATAGTCATTTGTCTGTCAGATTATTGAGCAACCTCATAAAGGTCGAAGTAATTACGTATTTATCGAAATGTTTATTTACTTTGGGAAAATAATGAATTTGAGGAAATATTATGTGAATTCAATAATTCCAAACACCTGGCGAATGTTGAAGAATAGTATATTCAGTAACAAGGGCAGAATGAAAATCCGATACGAGTGAATCATTCCGAGGGCGAGCCGGAGGCGAGCCTGAGGAATCACGAGTATCGGATTTTCATTCTAACCGAGTAACATACTATACTTTCTCCACGACGAAGCTAGATAATTAATCTTTTAATACTAAAATGAATTATGACGTTTCGAAAACCGCAATAAATATGACAATCAGAGCGGCTGACACATAGATTCATTCTCTATGTTTTCAAAAGTGTTACGGAATATTCTCACACACTGTGCGAGAATGAAATTCAGTCGAAATGTTTAAAAACCAAGGATTATACTCAAGCTCGAGTTGGTTATTGGTGGTAATCAATAAAAGGGCGAAAACCAAGGACCAAACTGAACAAAAACCGCGGTCATAACTGGTTATTTACTTGAAATCGATAAGTGTTGTAGAATGAATATTACATATCAAGTGATATGGAATACTGACATTCTATGGACAAATTTGATGTTGGAAGAGCTGTATTCTGTGGCAGTCGTGGAGAAACTTTTTTCTCTGTTAATACTGGGAATATTTCACGTATATTAACATGGTAAGAAGATTCAGTTCTGCTATTTTCTCGTACGGAAGACAAGAATCGAGTGTTGAAATTTAACTGAAAAATAATGGGCAGAATAGTCCGTTTGTTTGTGATAGTTTATTCGAAAAAGAATCAAAGTACAATGGGATGAAATAAGATATATACAGTATAATTCATAATGTAATTTCCTTACATAATTTCAATGGCATGACAGCTTAATTAATAATTTTTTAACAATATTACCTAAATTCGTAATTTTTCGAGAGAATTGTTTATACTCTTTTCCAAGTGAAATAACTTCACTAATATAAATGAGATTGCACATATGGAAGAGTTCAGGTGAAAACTTCTGATGGTAGCAGTAATATTAAATTCAAAAAAGTCTACTCATGGAGGCATGAATACAGTCATTAATAAAGATTCTTTTTCAAACTGGCATATAATGATTGAATACAAAAACTTGAGAAAACGGTACAAACACAATAAAGAAATTGGTTTTGAATATATAAAACGTCCATAATTTTCAATCCCGAAACAATAATTTTCTAACATCGTTACATGTATATGTTTTTTTGAGAAAGAGCATTAGGTTATTTAATTTGATGTATCAAAAAATATAGCATTTCCAGAGCAATTAGTATTAGCAAAAGAGATTTGAACAGGACACCATACATTTTAAACTATGATACAAGAGCACAAAGATGAAAACCTCTCTGAATAAGTATAGAGGTTTTGGAATTTTTTCAAAGAATAGGCTGACATATTTATAATGGATGGAATCTGCTTCAGGAACAACATTTTATCTTTCTTTTGGATTAAGACCCCCCCTGAGATTTTGATGGCCCTATCGTTTTTCAGCACAACATCCTCAATATTTCAATAATTTTTATTTTGCCCCTCCTGAGAAAATGTTGGCCCCCCCTGAGAAAAATTTCTGCGGGCGCCCATGGTCAGAGTCATCCTCAGAAAATTCTGAATCTAAATCAGATTCTCCCAATGAAATAATGAATGGAGGAAGATTGGAAGATTACCCATGTGTTTCGTTTCTTACGTACTCTAACAGTCCTCTGTGATAAGTCTTTCACAATGTAAATAAAAATTCTGCCATATATCTGATGTACATTTTGAAAGAGCCAGACACCATAAATTCAACACTATCCTTTTTATAGCGATGCGAATTCATGTTTTTGTTATAGAAGTTCTTACAAAACGCCCATGCCATTTCAATAGGAATGTACTGACAATGGTATGGGGGTAATCTAAGAACCTCATGTCCATGCTCCTTCAAAAGGTCGTCAACTACATATCGTCTCTGTCTGTCAGTTCGATGAGGTAATATCAAATTCCAAAGTTGTTTCTTGGTAAAATTTATGAAACAAGATTGATTTTAATCAACCAATCCTGCATCTCGCTTTTTTTGCTGGAAAAGGTGGGTGGTTTATCCAATTGAACCGAATGATATGGTGCATTGTCCATCACCACCACACATTTCACAGGAATCTTAGCTAAAGATGGAATATGTTGATTAATAACCCAATTTTGAAGAATTTCACTGGTCATTGTCTTGTGATAGTCACCGTCATTGTTTTTTGAATCTAAAATGAAATCACAACAGTAGCGTATATAGAAAATATTTTCGGGGGGGGGGGGGGGGGTGCCGAGATGCTTCCACCATCAAATGATCCAATGGTTAGATTAGGTTAGATGAATATTATTAGATTTCGGGGGGGGCCCGGGCCCCCTGCCCCCCCCCCCCCTATATACGCCACTGAATCACAACCTTCTAAAAACCCATAATTACTTCCTGCGTGTAGAACTGTGGAACGTTTTCCTTCTGACTTAATTTTGGATGGATTGCTCATCATATCATATCAGATTCATGTTCCGTTTTGGTAAATCCAAGTTTCATCTAGAAACACTAGTCTGATATTTTCATCTGAAGATTTAAGCCCGCAACGGACGGCGAGCGATAATATAATATATATTATAGCTTTGCATTGACATATGTCATTTTAGTATGGAAAAATATCGTAATATATCGCTTGGATGAAAATATAAATATATTTTTCTATACTAAAATGACATATGTCAGTGCAAAGCTATAATATATATTATATTATCGCTCGCCGTCCGTTGCGGGCTTTATACTGTAAAAATTTGCGCAGGAAAGTAGTTTTGGCTGCAACAACATATTTTTGTTCACATAAAATTTCGCTTTCATTTACCCTTTTGTATTTGTAACCCATTGATTTTATGATTTTGAAAAGTGATGTCCGTCCTCCGTTATATTCAAATGTCCTTTTGCAAAAGTGAGTAGATTATCAATCGAAAAGTTTTCATTTTTCGAAATTCCAAATTTGTCGTTGCAGATCTTTTTTCAAAATGAAGTCTTCAGTCAATGTCTTTTTGGGTGCACCAAAAGAAGGAAATTCTTTGTCGTCTCTTTCACTTAAAATCCTCCTGATTGTGTTTATGTGCAGCTAAAAATAAATATCTATTCTTATAAAATATAATACCTTGGTTTTCACTCACATACGTTAAAAATGTTGGATAGCTGGTGATTATGTGTTGATTCCAAATTGATACTTTTTGAATGAGCCAATTCTATGTAGCACTTCCTTATAGTTTTTCTCTGCGTTTTCGTTACTTCCTTCGGCATTTTTAGTTTCCTGGCGTGATGATCATATTTATATTTGTTGAAGTAAATGTGATCAACCCTTACC
The DNA here is from genome assembly GCA_910592335.1 of Adalia bipunctata. Classification (NCBI taxonomy): domain Eukaryota; kingdom Metazoa; phylum Arthropoda; class Insecta; order Coleoptera; family Coccinellidae; genus Adalia; species Adalia bipunctata. The sequence goes on from OU342948.1 coordinate 54,890,716, forward strand.
GAACACTTTTTATAGTTTTTCATTTCAGAAAGCGGAATATCCTTCAAGTGAACCAGCACACTTATATAAAAACAATAGTACATCCTACGACCATAGAAAATGGTCTGAGAGAACATCAATTTGAAGACTTCAAGAGTTCACTTCAAGAATATTGAGGGGATAAATTAGCGATTTAGTATTGGCAACGTCTATCAGAACTATTTGACTTTCACGAGTGCCGACCTGCGTCTGTTTTAAAGTTGTTTGAAAGTGAATGCAGTATATACAGGGTGTCCCACTAGTGCCGCAGCGGACGATATACGCGTAACGGTCTGAGATTGGCAAAATTTTTTGATGCAGACTCGATATACTATAAGAAGAGCACAACCTAAAAATATTTTCGAATATATCGGGTGGCCCACAAAAGAGTAATAGCGGGTGACTTTGTTTTTTCAAATGGGACACCCTATATTCAATAGTGTTTTTCAATTCTCTGAAACTTCCTGCATGCTTTCGTATACTTTTCACATATTTTTATTCGACAGTTTTCGAAATATTGGCCATTTTGACAAAAAAATGATACTTGTAGAGGCTATGTTATTCAATTATATTTCACGAACGCTTGCACATACCAATAATAGTTTTATATGGATTGAAAGACAAGACTTCAAAGTATCCTACCCAGCTCTAATGAAGCATCTTCAGCATACAGAGTGTCCACAAAAAGACTATCAACATGACGAATTTCGAATAGATTTTTCTTAATTTTTTCAAATGCAATGCATATAATTTTTTTTCATCATTGTAGTCACCATTCATTTTACTTCATTTTTTGTCAAATACATGATATATCTCTAACGAAATCGGATTTTTAAGCGCTTTTTCGAAATGTTTCCCTAAAATTCACATATACCTTCGAATTCAAATAGCAGCTTTGGCTTTTCTGTGGTTATTGAGAACTGTCAAAATATTCCACTCAGAATAAGCATCTTTGAAACTTCAATTCATATTATAGCGAAATGAGGAACTAGAAGGTTTTGATGTATCTACTTAAAAATGTGATGAAATCAGTTACTGAAGACAGAAACTTGCTTTCTGTACCCATTTTTTAAAATACATTTTTGATAATTTTCTATGTTTCTACTTGGAACGTCGAATCTTCCTGAAATTTCGAACAAGCTTTGAGCTTTGGAGCTTGAATATCTGCGTGCGTGCCTGTGAAACTTATGAATATCATTTTTTCGAAGAAAGTTGTATAAGGATAAGAGCGGGCACTTTTTTGTATCCTGAAGTTTTGAAACTCGTTTTTTGAAGCATTCATAACTTGTACATTCAAACTCATTGGTATTTTTTGAATTTCTAAATCATTGTGTGAGTATTCATCCAATCCGTAAAATCTATGATGATTCGAATTGAAGCTGCAATGATGTTAATTTTGAATAGAATAATTTGACAGTTCCCAATAACCACAGAAAAGCCAAATTTGCTTTTTGAATTCGAAAGCAAATGTGAATTTGGAGGAAAAACTCTAAAAAATCCTATTCCGTTAGAGATATGCATATCATGTATTTGACAAAAAATGAAGTATATTGAATGGTGATTACAATGATGAAAAAAAATTATATGCACTGCATTTGAAAAAATAAAGAAAAATCGATTTGAAATTCGTCATGTTGATTTTTTTTTTGTGGACACTCTGTATGCTGGAGATGCTTTATTATAGCTGAGTGTGATACTTTGAAGTCTTGTCTTTCAATCCATATAAAACTGTTATTGGTTTGTGCAAGGGTTCGTGAAATATAATTGCATAACATAGCCTCTACAAGTATAATTTTTTTGTCAAAATGGCCAATATTTCGAAAACTGTCGAATAAAAATATGTGAAAAGTATACGAAAGCATGCAGGAAGTTTCAGAGAATGGAAAAACACTATTGAATATAGGGTGTCCCATTTGAAAAAACATAGTCACCCGCTATTCCTCTTTTGTGGGCCACCCTATATATTCGAAAATATTTTTAGATTGTGCTCTTCTTGTAGTATATCAAGTCTGCATCAAAAAATTTTGCAAAACGCAGTCCGTTACGCGTATATCGTCCGCTGCGGCACTAGTGGGACACCCTGTATACGCCATTCACTTTAATAAAGTATCGCGGTTGGCCATGATTTAGGTTTATCAAGTTTTTTCACTTAAAACAGACGCAGGTTGGCACTCGTGAAAATTAGGCGACATTGCCAAGTCTTCTTTCTATTCACTCTTTTTCAACTTTGTAAAAGGAGTTAGATTTAACTTTGGCGCAGGTTTCGTAGAACTACTAACTACATTTACATGCTGGAGTATTTCAGGTTGTGCAAAAATGTATTTCAATGTCTTCTGAATTAACATAATATTTTCTCAAATTCATTATTTTCCCAAAGTAAATGAACTTTTTGATAAATACGTAATTACTACGATTTTTTAGCAGAAACGACAACGTTGTGGGCGTATCTGACAGTGCAATGACCATAACCTAACATTTTCAAAATATACGCGGTGAAATGTGTCAAAATTTCATGGCAAACCGCGATACTTTATAAAAGTGAATGGAGTATACTTATCATTACATAGTATAAAGCAAAGTCGATTTCGCTGTCTGTCCCTTTGTATGCTTAAATCTTCAAAACTACGCAACGGATTTCGAAACGCATTTTTCAATAAATAAAGTGGTTCAAGAGAAAGGTTTATACTCGGGTTTATATGTATGATACTTGCATAATATTGTAGGAAAACACTGATTAATTTACAGGTTTCTAATGTGACATCGTAAATAACTATTTTATAGTTTTGGTCCATGTAATGAGGCACGAATTCGTGAATCACCCATGTTATTCTTACGGTAATATAGGAAAATGATCCATATGGTTTTGGCAAAGTCGCTCTCGCTGTCTGTCCCTATGTATGCTCAAATCTTCAAAAATACGCAACGGATTTCGAAACGCATTTTTTCAATAGATAAAGTGATTCAAGAGGAAGGTTTATATGTATGAAACATGCATAATATCGTAGAGAAACACTTATGAATTTACAGGTTTCTAATGTGATGTCGTAAATAAACAGATTTTTTTGCGCTTACATTGCAAACGCTGACTGAACCTCACGAGATAAATCAAAATAATTTACTCGGTATTGTACTCCTAAAAAAGTTCAACAAAAAAGTCCGCAATGGTATATGTCTATCTCTCAAGGATAACCCACAATAATCATTTTTTATCCTTCACATTTTAAGGGATAAAATGGCTTATTTAGGAAGTTATTTCAAGCAATACAGCATCCATCCTTATCCACTTACATTTTCCATTCAATATACATCAATATGGCCCGTTACAGCATGTTATTTAAATGAATCTTTCCGAAGATATTACAGATTCGAAATGCAGGGACTTAGCGGTGCAGGCCGGCATTACTGTAGTTTATAAGGATTGCCATTGCATCCGTGCGAAGCCGGGGCGGGTCGCTAGTAACCTATAAATTGAATGAATATGAATTATCTTCTCTTATTTCTTGTTCTACGTGCTCTGTGTAGGCTTTTCATCTATTAGCTGTACACTCTCCAAGAGCCTCGTTCCAATAATATTTCGCTCGCTCTATTATTTGCTAAAGTGGTCGAAAATTAACGACAGAACAAAATGTCAATGTTATTTCCAATGCTAACCTGAATTCTGCAACTCAAACTATTACTGAATGGGCTATTACCAACATAACTTCGATTTTCCAAAGCCGCCCGAGATGTCAATAATTCTTGGATGGACTATAGATGTCTACAAATTAATATGGTGACCTCAATGAATTTTCAAAAAGGAAAAGTTACGGATATAATCCAAAAAAAAAAAAACTAAAAGTTTGACGAAGTGCATGTGGTCAATATTCAGGGAGATTAAAGGACAGGTTGTTGACACCGACATTCGAATATCTTAAGATTTGAAATCTCTTGCAGATAGATTTGATATACACTTCGCCACCTCAGCGGAAAATGCTCTGCTCAGCCTGCCAAAGCGAAATTTTAAACATGATATAAAGTATAGGGACAGATCAGTATTCTTCTTTCCAACCGACGAAGCTGAACTCTCTGAAAAAGTTAGATCATTCGAGAATAAACTCAGTTCTGGAGTTGATGGCATCTCTATAACTGTCATCAAGTCTACATTATAAGAGATCATCACACCACTGAGCTTCATTATCAATAATTCAATAAAATCGGGAATTTTTCCAGATATATTGGAACAGGCATTGGTAAAGCCCATATTCGAGAAAGGAGATAGAGATGCAATAGAAAACTACAGACCAATTTCCTTGTTGCATAGTTTTTTCAAGGTTCTAGATGCAGTTATTTCGAAGAGACTTTCAAAGTTTCTGAAAGAAGTCATAACAAATTCCCAACATGGTTTTATGCAAGGAAGGTCAACAAAAACAGCCATATATAGTTTTCTTCATAAAAATACAAAGCCCTCGAGAATTGTGACATTACTATTGGTCTGTTTCTCGACTTATCTAAGGCACTTGACTCCCTCTCACATGACTACATCTTGAACAAACTAGAGGCTTACGGAATAAGAGGCCCTGGATTAAATTGGTTTCGAATCTACCTCACAAACAGACAACAGATGACCACCTCGATGAAAGATGGTGAGAAATGTCGGAAGTAATGAATATCACACTAGGAATTCCACAGGGTAGTATATATCGGGACGAATTCTCTTCATCCAATCTTCAAACGATTTTGACGACATAAAAAAGAGTTTGAAAATATAGAAGTAGTTAAGTATGCCGATGACACAAATTTCACTATTGAGGCCGATTCATATCCGGATGCTGTCACTAAAACAAGTCAGGTCATGCAGGGGGCAAGTAACTGGTGCAGATCAAATGTAATTCTACTAACGAAGAGAAAACTGTAGCAATTTCATTCGAGTTTCACAATACCTGAAACAATTAATCTAGAAGCAACTAAGATGAAGCTCATCACTGCCACCAAATTCCTTGGAATCTACCTGGACGATACTTTAAACTGGTCCAGACAGATCGATGAGGTATGCATTTCATTGACATCTGTACTAGTAGAGATATTGAATAGGTTTCGATTGAGAAATATGCACCATGAATAGAGTAAAAACTCAACCAAAATTCAGTTTATTCGAAATGACGGTTCCAAAGATATAAACAGAAAAGTGTTTTTTCATGGATTTTCGACACCCTGTATCTTCGAAACCGAACCGAATTTTGAAAAATGGTATAAAAAATTGTGTTTCGTTTTATGATAGGAATCTGCAGTTAAAATATATGTACAAGTCAAAGACTCACTCTGTATACTATCTTCTCCAACCATCAAAAAACGTTGACATTTTTGTACTATTTTGAGATGCAAAAGCCATCAATTTCCCTACCGTACAAAAATTTGCTCGTTGCTTAGCAACACTTTCAATCCTAGGACTGAAAGTAATTGCATTTGACCTCTCTAATTGAAATTTGAAGTCTACTGACGTCCACTTGACAGTCCATATTTACCAACAATACCAGATATTTGACTTGGTTGGAGAAAAAATAGTATATATCATACGGACTGAAAGTGCCTATTTTTACTCGCAATTTTGCATTCGCTCGGCTGCGCTGCGCTCCGCCTTGCAACTGCATATATTGATCGTAAAAAAATTATGCACTTTTAATCCTCATAATATAATATCCCTACTAATTTTCTCCAACCATCAAAAAATGTTGACATTTTTGTACTATTTTCAGGTGCAAAAACCATCAATTCACTCACCGTACAAAAGTTTTCTCGTTGCTTAGCAACACTTTTAATCCTTGTATTAAAAACGCTACTTTTGATCCTTGGATGTAAAGTGATTGAATTTGAGCTCTCTAATTGAAATTTGTAGAAAAAAACATTGTCTCTCACAAACTCAGTAGAACAAACTAATTGGCCAACTATACAGGGTGAGTCTTTGACTTGTACATATATTTTAACTGAAGATTCTTGAGGTCGAAACAAACCTTTTTTAAGTTATCATTTTTCCGAATTCGGCTCTGTTAAAAAGATAAAGCCATTTAGAAAAAAATTGAGCTGATTACGTATCTGATATAATTCTCTGGAATTGATGCAAAGTTCATATTTCTCGATTGAAATTGAGTTGATACATTTAGGAAATACTCAAGAACTAACCTCATTCGAATAAGAATGTTGAAAAAAAACACTATATTTCTTAACAAATACAGTAGATTTCATTCAATTATATCTGCAACTAAAAAGCCATATTTCTCCAACCAAAATATGTTCCTTCTTCGATTTTCATGAAGATCAGTAAGAGCACTAATAACTTGTTTATATTCTCTTTTTCTCCCAAAACTATCACAAAAAGAATTATTGTTACACTAATCGAACATAACTCCATTGAATTAGGTCAAATGATTCGAGGTTAATGACCTTACCTAACCCATCGAACCATATTCTATGAACTCTATCATAAAACGTGCCAGATTGTGTTGATTTACTCCTTAAGAGTGTCTCGCCTTCAATGCAAGAATCGTATACCGCCAGATGGCAGTGCAGTGCATTGATTTTTATTTATTGGATTATTCAGCTCGATAGTTACAAATGTTGGGGCACAGGGAATATAACAAGAAATACTACCCTGAACTAGATATCACACGGCCTGTATAATTTGGTATAATACTCTCTTTTTCCTTTATCAGTCATCTGGGAGGAGATACCTGCGGGGCGTGTCATTTAAAAGAAATTCAATTCCACGTTAGAATCCACAATTTCAAGAAACAAATAATTTACACTAATCGACGGCTAAAACAAACCTTAATAGAATGTCTTTGATAAAAATGGATATTTATCATTTCGAGTAGAAAAATTCAAGGAAATATATTTCGCGAAAGCATTACATTGTTGTAATATCATTTACAAAAAAACGGTAAATTTTAAAAAAAGAAGGAGATAGACATTCGATTAACTGAATGAAAGACTTCAATACTGAGATGAAAAAACATAAAAATATTTGTTAGATTTAATGGTGGAAATGTTGAGAAATAACCAGAAATGAAGAGGAATATCCTTTTCATTCACTTAATACTTATGATTTTTTTTTATTATTTTTGTCTTCATACACTCTTTATTATCGTTTCTGACTACCTTTTTTTTTAGGGATGTGGATGTAGACCCTTAAACAAGGAAGCAATAGGTCCTCCATCATTAACGGATGAATTAACGCAAAGGCACTAGTTTTGTTTACTTTTGGCTGATGGCGTCTTGTTGTGCCTCTTTGGAAATGTTCCGATTCTAGCCGATGGAGCGCTACGATCTTAATGCGCAAGACCGAACAGTTGGTCTGTGGTTGTCGAAGTATTTAATATGTGATTTGTATGGAGTATTCATCATTAATATCCCAATTTTGTATTCCATTGAAATTTTAGTCTTGACAAAGTTGATAAACATTCTGAACAATATTGTTACCTTGTACAGAGTTAATAAATTTTAGCCATTCTCTGATATTGAAAAGCCATCTAGATTTTTCTTATGATTTTTTATTTTTTCGTCAAATTTTATCGGGTAAAATTGGGAATAACTCGAAAATGACGCGTTTTATTGAAAAAACTTAGGAATACTTTTAGTTTCTGAACCGATTGGTATGAATCGTTTATCTTTTATACCGGGAGGAATATTGAATAATTTTCGATTTGGAAAATGCATCATAAAGGGAGTGAATACTTCACCAAAATTCAGTTCATTTGAAATAACGATTCCGAAAATATGAACAGAAAAGTGCTTTTTTCATGGATTTTCGACACCCTGTATCTCCCAAACGAAACCGAATTATAGAAAATGGTAAAGGAAGAAAGTGTTTCGCTTGATGAGAGGAATCTACAGTTAAAATATATGTACAAGTCAAAGACTCACCCTGTCAAAGACTCACCTATCGAATGTACAATTGGAACAATTATTGCCAAAACTCAAAGCATCACTGAAATTATCACTAACAATTTTCGAAAAATTCGAAAGATTTTCATTAATGTTAGAACAACTCAAAATATTCTCCGTAACTGTTGATGAAACATTCGAGGAAATATCTGAACAGGCAGAACAGGTACCTACTTCCCAGCTAACCAATTTCGGTCGCAGGGAAGTTGTGAATAACTCACATTGTGGATGTGCGACTTCACAATGTTGATCTGAAAAAGATCACCAGTACTTACTGGAGAGTGCTTAATGTCCGCAACATCGCATATCGCGAATAATTACCCAAGACATCACATAGTTGATGTAAAAAATGTACCATAGATAACAACAATGCGACTTCTCATGTTGGCAGTTTTTGGAAAGACTTTTTAGCGAAATAAACTACCAGACCGCAACTTTCGTTAGAGTTATATTTAGGTCCAAATTGTTAAGTCGCAATGCGCACTCTCAAATAAAGTTGATTTTGCAACTTCTATGGACTTCTATGCGAAGTAAAAAGAATATCTTTTGAAAGCTTGGATACATTGTATATTAGGTATATAAAATACCAGCTATATTGTGACCCTTATAAAATGTACATAGGAAAATTAGTGGGTTTTTTACATGGTGTACAGATTGAAATTCTCAAGAAACAGGAACACCTTTTTTTTTATATTTTCCAAAAGGTTCTTCATAGGTATATTATATTTATAATATAATAATAAAAAAAAGTGTTCCTGGTTCTTGAGAACTTCAATTTGTACACCGTGTAAAAAACCCCCTTATTTTTCTATATACATTTTATAAGGTTCACAATATAGCTGGTATTTTATATCTATAACAGGCAATGTATCCAAAGCTGTAAAGCTCTGCATGGGAAAAAATAATAGTTGAAAGTAAAGAAATAACTAACACTCACTGAATGTTTCTATTTCCACATACGCATCACCTCATTATTATTAACAATAAAATTCAAATTTTATATTGTATAACCATTTGTTGTATATAGTATTATTTTCACAACCAAAAGTATAAAGTCAATAAATAACTATGTGAAATACTGATATAGGTTTTTATTACATTTCATATAAACATATATTGAACACTTAAAGAAATAAAAATAATGAAATATAAAAGAACAAACGAACAAAATAAAAAAAAATAAATATAGACCGTTTCGGGAGCAGCATTATGGTCTGGCTGAAAGAGAAAAAATAGAGCTGGAGTAATTATTGGCAGTGATGAATTGAGATTTCAATTTCAAGAAGATTGCAAAAACCTCCACTTAAAAATTACTGTTAGACAGAGACAATTTTCACTGGTACATTATTCACCCGAAAAGGAAATATTGGATATCCTTCAATTTTGGACAGAATCTTTATTTTTGAGCTCAAAGGCCTTTATCAGCTATAAAGCTCTCTCTAATTTTAAGCAATTTTGCATTGGCAATCAATAGGAAGTATATATATATATATGTATATATACTGGGTGTCTCGATATACCTGTACCAATGGATTATCTCAGCCATTTCGAAATATAAAAATTTGAAAATTTCATGTTCTCCAATTCGTTTAAGGAACTTCAACAATTATCTCACGATGCTTTAACTCAGCCAAAATAATTGATATGTGATAATAAATCCAATTTTTCATTCAATGATGGGAGTGAAATTTGAATCAATCATTTTGTATGATTAGTAATTATGTCGGAATATTCAACGTTTAAAAAGTCGAAAAATGGGCAAAGAGAGAACACAAAATATGAAAATTAACAATGTTTAATACTTACTTAGAATATAAATGTCCCTGAATATATTTCTACTTCTACACTCAACACCACTCAACATAAAATGTACTGATGTCACACCCACACCCAAAGAGTTAACCTCACTTCACACCAAGACACCTAAGTTCGTAAGTTCACATATTATATCTATCCTTGAAATAAAATGTCACCATGTATACGTTTCGTATTTCCCATTATATTTTGGATCAATATTTCAATTTTTTAAAATATAGGACGAAAATATATCTTATCGAATTAGTATATGAAATTTCCGTATCGGCTGTGACGCTTTCGAACGTTACTTAAGGTTTTCTACGGGAAGTCGCTGGGCTCTAAACTCGGCTCTAAATGAGAGTTCATAGGAATTTATTCATGGTAGATCATTACGCTTCCTTATAACATCACAATTGCAACATTTAAAAAATATCAACAGAGATAAGTCGCAATGTTGTAGCAATGAACACTTCACTTGAACATCCCGAATTAATGTTACATGCAACAACTGAATAAGTGAAATTGGGAACTTCACAAACTCAACAATATGTGGATGTTAATGTCCACAATGTGATATACTTAGTAAATCCATGATACGTCTCAAAGTTGTTCTTCAATGCGATATTTTTTGGTATTCCCTGCGACTTACTGTTACTTCTCTGGTTGACTGGGTTGTACCTTCTTTGTCAGGTTGCAATATTTTCTGGCATAATTCTCTTTGTTGATACGTGATTCTTCAATATATACTTCTGCTACCGTACTCGATTTCCAACCTCCATGTCTTTTAAGACAAGTGAGGTCACCGCCAACATCAATAAGAAGTGTAGCAGATGTTCTTTTTAGCGAATGTCCAGTATACTCCTTTCCATTTTCTAACTTCAAAAATTTTGCAATTTCTTGCGGCACGGTACTAGTTTTGTGAATACCAACAACCATTCTTTGACACTTCCCATTAACATACTTCAAACAGTGGCGTACCTACTGACATAGTTGGGGGCCTGGGGCGGCCATAGATGAGGGGGCCTTATGCATATATATGTATACAGGGTGTCCCAAATTCGAGTGCCTATTAGACGTTTCTGGAGAACTGGAGATATTTGAACTGTGAAAATTGGGATTATGATATTGTTCGGAATTCTCTACAGACCTAAAATTTTTTTGAGCCTGAGCACTTCCAGTTATACAGGGAGTGAAAATAAATTTGTATTATGAACCATTGTATTAATTCAAACAGTTTTTGAAATATCGAAAAAAAACTGAAAAAAGTAAAATGTTCATAGTCAGTATTATGTTGATTTTTTTAATTCTGAACATCCCGAGTGAGAACCGTTCTCACAACGTCGAAGTAGAAGAATGTGGTAAGGTCATCTTTTGAATGTCATAAATATCATCACAGGGTTTTTCAGATTTTTTGTCGAAAACTGTGATCGAAAATTGGCCATAACTTCTGTTTCTCAAATTAGAACCCTATTTTTCATGATTGCGTTGGATTCTGCAATGGAAAATAGTGATAGCACTCTAATATGCATTTGCTCCTAAATTCAGTAATTCCCGAGTTATTTGAGCTTCTCTGGATTCATGTCGAAGTGGCTAGACTTTTTTGACCTTCGAATAGTTTTTCATACAAAATAAAATTATGTACTTAATCACAAATAAAAAAAAATATTTGTCTGACATATAGACTAAAGGGGAGGCCTTCGGCCTCCGCCGTCATGGGGCCTGATAAAGTATTTATCTTTTCAACTCATTTGTCCTTTTTCGCCATTTGGGGGCCTATGCTGGTGCGGGGCCGGGGGCCTGGGGCGAACCGCCCCCCACGCCCCCCCTCTCGGAGGGGTATAGGGAAACCCGATGAAGATAGTTTCGATATTAATTTTTACGTTCAACAAGGTACAGAAATACTGGCAATATTTGAAATAAGAAAGTTTTTGACGATTATTTGTAGGTAATCTTTGAACATTAATTATGATCACTCAGTACATTCCAGAGTTAATTTTTTTTCTTCTGCATAAGGGTAGCCAATATGTCTACACGAAAAAACATTGTCTGTCTCGTTGGCTTGAAGGGTCTATTCATTAATTGCAAATTAAAAATACTCCTTGTTTTCGATTTTTCGCCATTTTCTCTACAATGGTTCTTCTAAGGCATAAAATGGTCTTTATAAACTCATCCTTATTTGAGCTTGTCATTCAATTTTTGAATCCATATACAGGGTGTCCCACGGTCGAGTGCCTATCAGACGTTTCTGGAGAACTAGACATATTCGAAGTCCGAAAATTGGGATTATGATATTGTTGGAAATTCTCTACCGACCTAAAATATTTTTGGAGCCTGAGCACTTCCGGTTATACTAGGAGTGGAAATAAATTGGTTCAAAAAATATTTTTTTCAATATTTTCGTTTCTGATATGATTGGGTATTCAATGATGAATACATTTCTATTGAAGCCATTGTATTCATTTGAATAGTTTTCAAAATATCGAAAAAAAAACCTGAAACAAAGTCAAATATTAATAGTCAGTGTTATGTTCATAATGCTTATTCTGAACATCCCGAGTGTAAAACGTTCTCACAACGTGAAAGTAGAAGAATGTGGAAAGGTCATGCATCTTTTGAATTTCATAAATATCATCACAGGATGTTTCAAATTTTTTGTCGAAAACTGTGATCGAAAATTGGCTATAACTTCTGTTTTTCAAATTAGAACCCTATTTTTTTATGATTACGTTGGATTCTGCGAAGAAAAATAATGATAGCACTCTCAGATGTTCCTGCTCCTAAATTCAGTAATTGCCGAGATATTTGAGCTTTTCTGGATTCATGTTGTACGGAGAGTCACATTCATCGAATCTCTTCTCTTTATTCTTATAAAACCATAGTAACAACTAATAATTAGACCTGTCACCTGTGAATTAATAATGGGATCATTTATCTTCTATGATCACAGAAAATTCTCATGCCAACAGATTCGATGACTATTCTTATGAAACTAGAGCACTATAAACATAGGTATGCTGGATAGACCTGGCTCTATGGTTATTGGGTCCAACCATAGACTCGAAAATTACAGGACTCGCAGCATTTTCACCGCCATCTATCGGGGTGATACACCAACATAAACAATAAATTACTATAAATTTGACTATTAGATGCCGCGGCTTCATTCTAACACCACGAACCTAACCTATTTCCAATATTTTTCATGTGAGCATGCCTAAAAAAGTCATCACAAGATCTCTCATTCCGAAAATATGCTCATTTGATTACAGATTTCATTTCTTTCGATTTAAGATTTCATTTCATTCGAAGGGATCTGTAATTTTCGAGTTTATGGTTGGACCCAGAATGGCGGTTCCGGTATACTCCCCTTTATAGAGCCTTAATGAAACCAGAGTAACCATTGAAGTGAAATCGAGAAGTAAGGTTAAGGCCTAAAATAAGAGCTGTCACTTGTGAATTATTAATGGAATCATTTATCTTCTATAGTCACAGAATATTCTCATGCGAAAGATAAGATGAATTCGACTCTACGCATAACATGAATCCAGAAAAGCTCAAATATCTCGGGAATTACTGAATTAAGGAGCAAGAGCATCTGAGAGTGCTATCATTATTTGTCTTCGCAGAATCCAAATCAATCATGAAAAAATAGGGTTCTAATTTGAAAAACAGAAGTTATGGCCAATTTACGATCACAGTTTTCGACACAAAATTTGCAATACCCTGTGATGATATTCATGAAATTCAAAAGATGGATGACTTTTCCACATTCTTATACTTTGACGTTGTGAGAACGGTTTCAACTCGGGATGTTCAGAATAAGAATAATGAACATATTATATAACACTGACTATGAATATTTGACATTTTTTCAGTTTTTTTTTCGATATCTTGAAAACTATTCGAATCGATACAGTGGTTTCAAAAGGAATGCGTTCAGCAGTGAATACTCAATCATATCAGAAACGGAAATATTGAAAAAAAATATTTTTTGAACAAATTTATTTCCACTCCTGGTATAACCGGAAGTGCTCAGGCTCCAAAAATATTTTTGTTCTGGAAAGAATTTCCAACAATATCATAATACCAATTTTCGGATTTCAAATATGTCCAGTTCTCCAGAAACGTCTAATAGGCACTCGACCGTGGGACACCCTGTATAGGGTATTCCATTTAAAAAAGTGTAACTATGGTCTACATCTTTGTTATCGAACACCCTGTATATGTGAAAACAATTTCAAATTGTGGATCTGATTGTCCTTTACATTTCACGAAAAAAAACATTTTCAAAATGTCTTCATTCACTGCCTCAAAATGAGAACCGCGTTTGGGGTGGGCCACCCGTATATCCATCACTTTGCCTCTTTAACAATGCTCGTTATTTTGAATATTCACTAATATCCACACCATTTTTGATATCCAGAGTAGATCGCAACATTGAATACTGTGACCAAAGAGTGGATGACTTGACGGTCTTCGTTAAATTTGAGGAATACACCATAAGAAAACTCTCCGCATTGTTTTGCACATTTTTTTCTTCACACCAATCCATGAATCGCTGATATGCAAGTTCATAGACTTGGCGAGATTTGGGTGGCAGAAGATTTAGACATACCTACCTACTGCTTCGGCACTTTCCAATATATCCGCAGGTATATTTTCATCGTGTTCGGGATTCATTTTGAAAGCAGCGTGGAAACTACTACAAAAAATTATATGATTAGTACCTCTACTGACGTCTACTTGACAATCAATATTTTGCAACGATACCAAATATTTGACTTGGTTGGAGAAAAATAGTATCATACGGACTAAAAGTGCCTATAATATACTAAAATTGTACCGAAAGATCTGTTCATTCCGAGGTTAATTCTGTTCGTTTAAGTTCATTGAGAGAATTCGTAATAAAACTTTCAATTTCTTCTGAGATAACAATATTTATTGCGCTCAATAGAAGTATCCCATTAAGGTCGCCGTTTGAAGCGCGTTGGAAAACTCAACCAATAGAGGCGCCACCGTGTATTTTATGGAATATCTCCATAGAACTTACATTATCTCTATAGGTTCTATGAATATCTCTCTAATTATGAATGAAATGTACAATGGCGCTCTCTATCCGAAACTCGCTGAACTATGAAATTAGTGAAAATGTGGGTAAAGCAGGAACTTTTTCCTGCTGAAATTTGAAATATGGCATTCTCTGCCAATTCCGTGTTTCAAGTGGTTTTTCTGAATGAAATTATCTGTAGATTCACGTCCAATCGAAAGTTGAACTATTTTTATGGATTTTTCGTTCGAAATAAAAAAGAAGCATGAGTTGGCTCATTTTCTTCTATTTTTTCAAAGAAACAAAATGAACTGTTGGAATGCAATTAATCTCAATTATCTCATTGAGAACTCCAATCGTTTCTGAGTTTACCCACAAAATTTCAGTTCTCAAAGTGAAACCATTTTCAAATGCAACTTGAAATAAAAACACACTACATTGAACGCCCACCTTAAGGAGAATCGTTTATCATGTAATATAACGTCAACTTGTGATTTATAATTTGGATAAAATAAAGTTCCTCTTAGAAATGACTTGAAGAAACGCATAATTATATTTTATATAAAGCTTTCATAGTTCCGGTGAAAATGGATTGTAATATACTGAAGAACGTCGGTTAGTGGAGTGAGCATGCGAAAAGCACATAAATCGAAGTGTAAAACCTTCTACCTTTTCCGTTCGGTGTATTAGGTAAGGTTCACCGACGACTTCAGAAATATTTGGTGCGAAGCTAGGAATGTCTAATTCACCTTTTGCGTCGATATTGTTCCGCACTCACACGTTTTATTTTTTTTTCAGAACGAAACAATGCTATGGAAGGTTGTTCTCATTGTCAATTTCGTGAGCCTACTCTCAGAAGCCGCCGGCATTGGAAGGAATAGAAGACGGGAGAGGAAAAGCAGGGCAATAACGACCATCTCAGTTGGGGTGAGTGGCAATTTCATACGGTATGAAAACGCTCGAACAGTAAAACTGAGCTACTCGTTTTCAAATTATTCAATGGATAGTATTTTATGTAGTGTATAACATCAGTCATAAACTCCTTAGTGAACCTGAATTTCATAGATGTAGAATTACATTAGACGAAAATCATGCGAATATTCATTTTCTCTATTCATGAACTCTAAGCTGTAGTCTGGACTATTTGTATTCGGACTCAATGACAATCTCATCAATTCATCTCCTGCTCTGAACACATAGTAGAAATTATTTCACTGCGAAATAAAATAGCTATCGCCTAAGGCACCTTCGAAACTCATAAATCCCTAATTTTTTATTGTTTCCTGCAAAATAATTCCAAGTGTTTTTGGCATCACTGTGGTTTGAAAACATATTAAAGCTTGTGAATAAATGAAACCTGTCGTTTTTTTATACATACATAGTATGAATTGAATAGTCACTCTACGAGATTACTTGATCTGTTGAAGTATCCCCAAAATAATTTCTCAAGACTATTTTGTCTTGAAAAAATTCAATAAGATCCAATACTTCACTGTCACAAAACGTAATAGTCTATGGTTTTATGGGAGTCTAATAAAAAGCTTCAGTTCTAAAACTGAATTTCAAATCTATAAGACTCATCTGATCATATGTCAAAAGAATCAAAACAACAATTTGCCCGGAATCAGGCAACACGAATCATCAGCCGATTAGAAATAATCGGAGTACATTCAATGACCTTTTTTTATAATATTCGAATATGGATATCGTCAACTGATTGATGTTCAGTAAGATTGTTTGATAATTAATAATCTGGTCATAGGAAAAGGATAGAAACTCTCAGCCGTATTGATGTTTTCATATCAAGTACAATGGTGAAAGAAAACTCCCACCTCATCGGATTTAATCTTGAAATAGAGGGTGATGAAAAAAAGAGGTGGTTTTTGGGTATTTTCGTGAGGTTCAAAGTTCATTTCATGACTGAATCACCCTGTATTCTTGAAGGCCATGATGATATGTTTAAAAAAAAATTAAACAAACACCTTGAATCAACCCATAAAATGCAGGGTGTCCATTTAACCTTCCTCGAGAACAGTTTCTATAATAATGGATCACCCAGTATAAATTCTGGGTATTTCAGACTTTTTCGATATAACAACAACATATCTAGTGTAATAGTTCATTTTGCGAACGTTTTCGCTCTGGAACTGACATATTTAATACTTTCAAAATCGGGCATGCATTCAATTATGAATAACCCTGTAAGTTCATTCGATTCTGTTCCGAGATACGGGCGTAGTAAAAGTGGGTAATGCTCAACTTCAACGCCCTGTATCTCAAAAACTAGTCATAGGATTGAGTTGGGGCCATAGACACTTTCGATCAGTATGTCGAATACTACATTATACCAAAATTTTAGAAAATTTGACGGAACGCCATTTCCCATAGAAAAAGTGCGGGGGGGAGGGGGGGTATTTGAGCAGATACAAAAAATTCAGCAGCACCGCTGAAAAGCAGTAAAAATAGTGCCTCTAAGATGTGTTAATTTTGAGAGCGTACATCCTTTAATACAGAAGTTATAGTCAATGGGCATTTCCAGTCATTCTCAGAAAAAATATATTTTGACGTATTGGATTCTCTCGTTATTCGTTATTTTTTTTTCTTCATCAATTTATACCCTTAAAAAATCATTGAAAACTCGAAAATAATCTACCGAATTCAAACGATCAGAAGAAGCGGGAAATCGTGTGACGTCGGTGGCTAGCGAGATTATTGATTGGTTGTACTCGTCATGACGTGCTGCTGATATGAAAATGATAACATTGCCAAATCACAAAGAAAGAATTTGCCTGAAAAAGCCCTTGCTTTCACTTTCCTTATAATATCATAATATAATGTCGATTTTAGATGTTTTTTTTTTATCATCAGGACATTTTCATTTGTACTCCATAAAGCTTCTTACATCATTCAATTTACGACCTCCTAATTGAAGACGAAGAGGGTTCAAGAAAGCAGATGGGTGAGAAATTCAATTGAAAATAATTATCCCTAGTCTACACAGGTGAGAGTTGGTAAATATAGGCCGGTCCCCTAATTTAGGAAGCATTAATAATTATTTTCATTTTGAGAAGTCATTCTATAATAGTACGCAGAGAAAGAGAAGACGTCGAAAGGCGATAAATAAGAAGGTTATGTTTTTATTTATAATTTGTAGGCATGGTTGCCACATCAGTATTTGTATTTTCAGAGAATGAGTATTATCAACTTCAATGAAAATTAAGTTGTTATATGACGATGTTTCAAAACATTATAGTGATCACATCAAATATAATACGATTACTGAATATATTTATGAATAAATTCAGAGATTTCACAAAGAATTGACAACAGTGGCGCGAAGACGTCGAAAAATGACAAATAAGAAGGTTATAATTTTATTTATAATTTGTAGGCGTGGTTGTTACTTCCGTATTTGAATTTTCAGAGAATGAGTATTATATCAACTTCAATGAAAATTAAGTTGTTAGATGACGATGTTTCAAAACATTATAGAGATCACATCAAATATAATACGATTACTGAATATATTTATGAATAAATCCAGAGATTTCACAAAGAATTGACAACAGTGGCGTGTCTCTCAGTTACTCTGGGCTTTGTCCCCTCCATCACAAACTCAACCAATCATATTACAAATTGAGCCACTGACGTCCCAGCAGAGGGACGTTTGAATTCACACGTGTTGAAACGACATTTTCAATATGGAATAATTTATCAGTTCTTCAAAATTCAGAGTGAATAAATGGTTACAAATGTGTTATAAACTGCCCTTCATTACGTCATGGGAAGAAAAGTGCATAGTTTGAGTTACTGGAAATCCCCATTATAATAATTGGCCAAGTACCAAAATCGCCCTATAGCTCGGAAACTAGACGCCGTAGCAACTGGGGGTTTTCAGCAATTTCGGTTTCTCGAAAAAAGAAAACATCGTTTCAAATATATTTAATATATTTCAATTCCCTTTGGGATATTTCCTTTTGGAACAAACTTCGTAAATTATCTGATACAGACCTTCCTCGCAAACAAAACGATTCTTGCGCTCCCAGCTTGCATGTTAATGTGAAATCTCATACTCTTACTTGCTGTGGAGAAAATGAGAGGTATGCCATCTATCGTCGTCCAGGACTACGGGAGGGAATTTTTGGTCTGATTCTTAACTAGATGTCGCCTTGTTGTATACTGTACCTCAAGAATGTGTTAAGTTTTGTCTAAGAGTACTTTCGTTCCACTCCAATTTTTATCGTAGTAGGGTTATGTTGTCCAGAAGAGATCAGAACAAGCTCGAAATCTAGGTCGACTTCTACCCGCTTCGATGAGGTTGGAACTTCCGCTAGTTCCCTGGATGATGATTTGAGGCAAGTTAAAGTCGGATCCATGGCGGTTGTTGATGTTTATATCAATAAACGCGGTGTATCTGATTAATCGTTTCTAATATATTACTTTTTCTCAATCCCTTATAGTTTAACAATTGTAGTACTAAACCATCGAAATCTTATCACCCTGTACAAATTTCGTTTGATTCAAATCAATATGTGTCCATAGAAACGTGAATTTAGCCTATGGTCTGTTGTCAGTGTAATATTGACATGATTGGGTGAAATTGTTTCATATGATATAGAATGATGAAATTTGATTGGTTCTTAGAACTGTCAGGAAATTTCCAAGTAAATTCCACATGTTTGTTCCCTCAGTATACTGAGGTCTAATATTCTAACACTTGTGGATGCGAGGCCGATTGAAAGTGGTTCGACATTGTTTTCCTTTTTGAAATATAAATATTCCTTTCGTGTAACGATTCGGTATAATTCAGATTGTGATATGATCAATGTATAAAAATTGAACCTGCGAAACAAAGTATTTTCTATTATAGCGTTCAGATAGCCAGAGAAAATCTATGGTCGTGAGAATCGTTCACAGCATCAACCCTTCCGCCCCATCTATCTTCTCAGTTTTCCATATAATCCATGAATTGGTGCAGAAATCTCCACATTTTCCTGTGCTATCGAACAATAAATCTCAGTAATAACCGCGCTAAACTCCACTTGACACAATGCAAGCAAAACCAGAACGACTAAAAGCAGGATAACCCAAAATTCCGGTTTTCGAGGGTGGCTGGGGGGAAGTGAAAGGCCCCGAAAAGCAATTGACTCGTTATATGAGAGCCGACCGAGAAGGCGCTAATGGCCTTCGATCTTTCTATAATTTGGCCATTGCGATTAACTTTCCTGGTCTGCCCTTCCTGGATTAATATTATGAAAGCGTGAAAAGAAAATCCCGGGCCTTTCATGCTGTTTACGTGCCATTTTAGAAGCAATAATTAGTTTTCCCTGAAGTGAATCTTGATGGGAGTAACTGTTTCAGAGACAAGATTTTTCAAAAGGGTTGCAACCATTTAATTCGATACTCTCCTTGACCTTTTGATTACTTTTTCCCTCCAGACGATTATACGACTACAGCCTTTAAATGAAAAAGGATATTCGACACTCAAATAAACTCTGGTTCTGGTGGATTTCGAAATTACGTAAAAATTTCGTTAGATCAATAGTTGAATAATCACTCAATTCTTGTCTGTTTATTAATTCACCACTGTTGTTTTTTTTGATTTATTTTTGTTTCCCTATCATAACCTTTTATTTTATTATAAATAAGCTTCGAAGCTTGTAATTTCAGAGGGATCTCCACAGGAGACCTAGGAGTAATCAGGATAAACAATATCCAATTTTCTATCTTATAACTTAACAGCAACGAATTTTCGATTATATCACATATATATATATATTTTTTTTTAAATCGCCGAGACCCGTCAATTTTGTTTTTGAGGGGGAACAATTTTGACGTATAAATTAGCTCTCCCCCTTTAACCCCCACTTCAGAGCCACCCCTACAAAAATCTTAAATGAGAAAGGGGGTCGGGTGATACTTCATTTCAAAGGGCTTTCTATTCTCTATATTTTGGCATATTATTTTTCAAATTTGGGTGTTGCGTAAGGCGCAAGAGCGCGTTGATGCATCGAGTGAGCTCGTACGTAGAGTGTAAGTAAAAGCGCCTATCCACTAATAGATAATTCGAATTTTGATATTTTCTCAAGTATCAAAATTGTCCCGATGTGCCCCTTGGCTGGGGTACATTAGGACAGTGTAGGGGCAGATGTGGACAAAAACATTTTTTTTATTTAAAAAGTATCAATTATATTTATTTGGTGACTAAAGGTGGAACGATCTATCATGAATTATATAAACAGTAAAAAAAATAAAAAATACATTGAACACAATATTTTAATTCAGTTTATATTATAGGCACTGAAGTCAACTTGAAACCGCTTTATTGAACTCGACCTTGCAGTTTTTTGTGACGTTCTTGGCTTAGGTAGTTTAAGTTCTACTTGTTCCATTTCTATGAGATCCTTATCAGGTATTTGGGGTATGGTAAATCCAGTTCCTTTCTTTCTGAAAAAATTCATCAAGTATTTTCCGTCGACTATTTCTTCCACTTCTCCAACATAATATTTTTGGGTTTTATTCGTGAAATACTTAACCAGCAAAAAGTCACCGATTTTGATATTTGGCCTCCCATATTCAGGATCTATGATAGCGTCCACATCTCGCAAGAATTCTTCGTCGGAATTTTCACGTTCCATTTCACTTAAACAGTCCGATTCATCATCAGCGTAGTTCACTTTCTGTCCGGAATCATCTGAATCATTCGCTTGCTGCCCAACATTATCGAACAGGTTATGCTTAACTTTCTTCTTCTTTTGCTTGGCTATTCTTTTTCCTTCTAGTCTCTCTTTTTCTGGTGTCTCTGTTAGAATTCGTGATTTTCCAGGCTGTCTTCCTTTCAAATTTGGTTTCTTTTTCTCTGCTTTGGGGTAGGGCCGTATTATGTCTGGAGATATGACATCCAACTGTGATGAAGTGCTACTGACTAACGCAGATGTTGATGGTGCATCTGTTGTTACTGGATCCCTTGAATCTATTACAGATGCAGCAGCGAAATCATCTTCTTCGAAAATACCTCTATCAAAAGGCACAATACCAGTTTTTCTAAACCCAGAACATATGTTAGCCAGAGTGAAGGCTTTCTGATACGCTTTTTCTGTCAATTCTGCGATTTCATAAATGGATACCCTTTTGCCAGGATGGTTTACTAACCAATCATTGAAAGCTTGCTTCAAATAGGTTTTAAATGGGCCATATAGCGCAACGTCAAGAGGCTGAAGGCGGTGCGTACAATGTGGGGGAAACGTAACGAAAATAATTCCGTTCTCCCTACAATATAAAATTGTTTTTAGACTGGTGTGGGACTCATGGTTGTCCAAAACAATCAATATTGGTTCATTTTTTGTACATTTTGTATGCTTCTGTATGTGTTTAATTAGATCCAAGAATAATAAAGATGTCATCCATCCTGACCCTGACTTGTTGGCTAATCCAAGACTTCCTGTGGGCGCTCCTTTCATAAAAACTTCTTTAAATTTTGCTCTTGGGAACACATAGATAGGAGGAAGTGTATTTCCAACTCCACTTATTATAGCGCAAAATGTAACAAGCTCTCCCCGTTCGGCGGATACTGCCAACTTGTTTTGTGCCAGTTTTGGCAATAACTCTCGGTGCATCTAAAACAGTGGCAACGCCTGTTTCATCCAAATTGTAGATTCGTTCTGGTGGTATCTCA
Organism: Adalia bipunctata; assembly: GCA_910592335.1. Classification (NCBI taxonomy): domain Eukaryota; kingdom Metazoa; phylum Arthropoda; class Insecta; order Coleoptera; family Coccinellidae; genus Adalia; species Adalia bipunctata. The sequence continues at coordinate 54,913,170 of OU342948.1, forward strand.
TACTTTTCTAAAGCTCTCTATAAATTATCGAAAAATTCTTTCACATTTGCTTCATTGAATGCGGAGACTCTTGCCATACTGGTATTTTCTGCCTTCCTTAGTGACAAAATGGGATACCTCTTCATGAATAATTTCATCCAATCCTTTCCAGCAGATAACGAGTTATTCCAGCTCGGCGGATACTTTACATTTAATTTTTTGGCATAATCATATGCAAGTTTTCGAGCTTGTGTATATGTGAGACCATAATTCATTTTCGAACTTTGGATGAAATATTTGGCCAGTTGTTCTTCTTGAGCAGATCTGAAAACTTGTTGAGACGAATACTTCGACTGGAATGGTGATATAAATGATATCTGGACATCTGGATCTTGTCTGTCAGGAGCGTCATGTTCTCGGTCAGGATCTTCAAGACGTCGTCTCTTTATTTTTTTCACTCTGTTCCCCACTATCGTTTTTGTCAAATTGTAGGTTGTAGCTGCAGCTCTTATTGAAAGTCTTCCTTGCAGAACATCTTCAATGGCGGCAACTATGTTTTCCTCCGATATATCAGAACGATTGGTCTTCCTCTTGTAAGTCCTTACCATGTTAATTCCTGAAAAAAAATTCAGTCAATTCCCACGTTTTTCTCTGGGGCAGATTGGGACAATGTCCATATGTGCCCCCGACTAGTTGTCCCAATCTACCCCACGCGTTCTCATGAATACTGTGGGGTAATATTAATAACTAAAATGAACAATAACATCAGCAAATACAGACATAGCAAGCATAAACAAGTGTACTTACCTTTAGAATTTCAACTGAGGTAATTCTAGTATCCACTGGGAAAATATTCGATCTTGAACAATTTCTGGTTAATTCACCACGACGGACACATTGCCGTAACAAACTGTAACTATAGATACTGAGTCGCTTGACGCTATCGAAACTTGTTTACGATAAAATGGGCACTTGATGCACTCTAACGATGATCAGTAGAATTATACTCTATGATTAGTGGCGCTAAAATATGAAATGTCCATATGTGCCCCGCGTCCCAATGTACCCCCCTCTCCCCTATTAATAAAAATCCTAATGCAGTGAATTTTCGTTGTGATATTGGCTCCTTGAGTGTTGTTTATCCAAATTCGATTCAAAAAATTCAGTTGAAACCAAATCGTTGATGCTCGTCGGATCCGCAACTGTTTCGACGTTCATTTCGTGTTTTGTTTTATCATGTGTGGAAGTTGTTTTTGTGATGTCTTTATTAAATTGTCGCTCTGGTTTGTCTCCATTCTTGTGTCGGCCGTGTTGTTTCCATATAGAGTATATTTTCACACGGATGAAACCTGAAATTTTCAGTAGCGTCTCGTGTGCCTTGAATACCTACGCGCTTTGTGGAACTTGCCGAGTGACACCTGGGCAGGTACCAGGTGAGAAAGGTAACTGAAAATAAGAATTATTTAACTTAAATTCACATGGCTGATTTTTATATATGTCATGTAGAATATTATTTTGAAGTAATTTCATAAGTGTCAGACACTTTTGATGGACCAGAGCTTTTGTCAGACGCTTTCAAGTTCGATGACTGAACACATGGTGATTGTACTGATTAGATTTTGTTTAGACCAAATTGAGAATATCGGCAAGATTTCGTTTTTTCCACTTCAGGTGGCGCTTTTCACTAATCATGACTGATTTTTATTAGTTATTCCAAATATTCCAATTTATTCTGGTGAACATGTTGTGTCAATAGCCGATAATTTTGTCAAGCAATAATTTGGGAATATATTCTTGACATTTTAATTCATATCAGTATGGAGGCAAAGTATAAGACTTTCACCATATAAAAATGTCATTCTATGGTCAAGTCATAATTGACTTTGGCAGATCAGCTGTTGATTAATCAATCAAATCGATCAAGGGAAAAAGGACCGTAATGACGTTGTATGATATAATTAGTGAAGAGCGCCACCTGAAGTGGAAAAAACGAAATCTTGCCGATATTCTCAATTTGGTCGAACGTCATTCCATTCAAAATTTGACGAGTGCTTACACCAGTATTCTAGGCATCTTACTTTCAAGCTACCCAAAAAATAAATGAACTTTACTTATTTTTACATGTCTGATTTTTTAATATGTTATTGAAGTATTTATTCAATCAGTCAGACAAATTAGAGTGACCAAACATCCCCTAAGACAAAAATTATTCGGCCAGAAGTATGAGGGCGAGAGCACTATGCATGCGCTTCAGAGTGAGTGAGACGTCCATAATAACTCGGTTCCCCTTCTTAAACTCACCATCTGTTTCAATTTACTGTGTTTGTGCTGTTTGCGTGTAATATAACTTATATTTATATATACAGAGTGTAACAGCCAAATGGAATAAATTCGATAACGAATAAATGAGGGCGTGTTGGGAAAAACGCTCGGACACGTCGATTTGTAATTTTGAATGCGCATATTTTTCAAGAAAATAATATTATATAGGGTGTTCCATGTGACCGTGGCCAATACCAACTTTCTTATTTCAAATGCATCCCCCTGTATATTATTTATTTTTTGGATTCTTCAGAGAATTATAGACACAAGTCATGCACAATGTCCTATACATATCTTTAACTATTTCGAAAGTATTGAGTGTTTTCAGATTTATGGCAAAAATCAACGTTTGAAATGAAAATAATTTTATTCCACAAATTCGGTACATTACACTTAAAACCTGATTATTTCGTAATTATTAAAAAAAAACAAAAAAAACATTAATGTCAATGTAGGAGATGTTCAAAATGCTCGCTGCGAACGTCTTGGCAACATGCTAATCTGGTGTAGAATTAGCGCCCCATACACCAGCGGATAATCCGTCATATCTGATATGTGGCGAATCAAATTCGTAAAGATATCCTTGCGTTTATGGTTTACGACGAGCCAGATATGGCTCGATGAGAATTTCGTACGAATCAAATCTGCAGATTTGACTTGCGGACCAAATCTGTCCGTTTGTGGGTATGGGCGAATATTAATCATTCCACACACGAGCAGATTATCCGTACAGATCAAATCCGTAGAGATCTGATTCGACAGATCTGGATCGGACGAACTAGATCCGATCTTCTCCACAAACTGACAAGCCAAGTTCGCGAGCCAAATCGCCATATCGGATTCGACGTATCGGATCTGTCAGTTAGTGGAGTCAAATCCTACAATTTCACAAAGATTTGATCTGGCTCGTGGTATCTCAGGCGAGCTAAGAGATCGGGCTGTGGTAGCGGAAATTTTTAGTTAGAAGTGAGTGTTCAAGATGAGAAGCAAAAAATAAAATATATCGGATACTGACGTTTTACGAGACAAAAAAAACAATTTTTAGCGCGCCACCATGCGGCTGTTACTTACTGTTACTGTTACCATGGCAGGAGAGCACACTTTTGTCGCAAAATTCAAAATAGCTTCATTACTAGCTTTCTAGGGATTGGAAGGGTGAAGTTACGTTTTTTTCGAGACGACTTTTTATATATTCTCATGATAACTACTATTTTGTTTCCAAAATTCCTCGTTCGGTGAAAAACATCTTTATACGAAATAAAGCAGAAGTCATCAACAGTTATCTAAAGCCTTCTCAAGAAAAACGTACTTTTACTCTTCCAATGCCCATTTGTACCGAATAGAAGGTAATTCAAAGGCCTACAAACTCTGAAATTGAAATATTCATGAATTGTATTAGTAATTCCAGCTTCTGAACAGTGTTATTACTACTCTGGTACGGTTCTTAGTAGGATCATTTAAAACAATTCTCCTTCATAAATAACCGAGTAAATACCTATATATTAACGTTTTCACAAAAAAAACATCATATATATTATTATGTATCCCAATCTTCGGGTTTGAAAATATGTTTTTGGGGTACCTATGTCACTTGTTGAATACAACTTGACATCTTTTTCCAACTTCAGTTCGAAAACAGATAGTTACTTTGTGATTTTTCCCCAAAAGAACGCTGCCATAACTACTTTTCATGAAGTTAAAGGAGATGAAAATCATGGTCATTTCACATGATTAATCTTTATTAGATATAACAAAAAGGAATTATCAATAGCCACTTTCCGAATACGAGGACAATCAATTAGTGTTGATGTTTGCAGCGGAAAATGAAAACCCCACTTAGGAGTATGCTATTCCACTTCAAGAAGTCAATTTCTAATAACCTAAAGGGTTAAAATAAACAAAAACACAACTTTAAGAGAATATTCATCTTTTATCATGAGTAGGAAAATATTCTTATGTAATATTATGAATATGAGGGTGGGAACCGCTCCGTTCAGGGGGTGGCTATTTCACTGATGAATTATCCATCTAAATAGGCCATCTGAACAAAAATCAACCTGTCTCTACGTTTTCAACAAATGTGGCCAATTCACCCGAAAATGACTCTGTTTCGTTTTCAAATGGCCATCCTGTATATGTGGCAACCTGAAAATTCGGACTACAATTATTAGTTTTTACGAACAATATCCGCAGTTTCGAAATAAAATAACATCTTTCTTTGAATTTATCTTTCCCGATATTTTCACATTTTCTCCAGATATTTTGAACATCCCATCTGACAACCCTATCATCGAGCCAAATATGGCTCGTGGTGAACCATAAACGCAAGGATATCTTTACAAATTTGACTCGCCATATCAGATAGGTAGGTATAACGAATTATCCGTTCGTATATGGGGTACTTTATTATGGGGTGCTAGATTCCATTTCAGATCTGATACCTCGAATCCGATATGGCGATCTGGCTCGCGAACTTGGCATGTCAGTTTGTGGAGAAGAACGGATCTAGTTCGTCCGATCCAGATTTGTCGAATCAGATCTGCGGATTGGATCTGTACGGATAATTCGCTCGTGTATGGGGCGCTTTGTCTTCTAACGTTACTCAAAATTTCTTCTCAGTAATGGTTTTTGCTTACTTTCTTCATATCAAGAGGTGAATGGGAAATAAGTATTGAGTGTAATGTATCGAATTTGTGAAATGAAATGATTTTCATTCAAAATGTTAATTTTTGTAAAAAATCTGAAAACACTCAATATTTCCGAAAAAGTTGAAGATAGGTATAGGACATTGTACCTGAATTATGTCTAGAATTTTCTGAAAAATCCAAAAAATAAATAATATACAGGGGTTCGCATTTGAAATAAGAAAGTTGGTATTGGCCACGGTCACTAGAACACACTATATAATATTATTTTCTTGAAAAATATGCGCATGTTAACAATTACAAATGTGTGTCCGTGCGTTTTTCCCAACACGCCTTCATTTATTCGTTATCGAATTTATTCCATTTGGCTGTTACACTCTGTATACAGGGTGTTTCACCATAAACTGGACAAACATATATAGCCGTGTAGTTGACACCGAGAAAGTCATTTTTGCCTTATGACATATACCCCGTTTTCGACGCATAGCGAGATACAGGGTGTTTAATGTCAACTTTGAGCAATATTCTGATAACTGTTGTGAGTTACGCGTGATATTTGAAATAACGGTTTCTAGTCACATTTTAGTATTTTTGAGGGCTCAATTGAATTGTGGTGTAGAATTCTACGAAAAAAAATTCAATATGGCGGAAAACCTGCAAAGTTGGAATTTTTTTTTCTCGGTTGCTAATTTGGAAAGCATAATCTCAACGTACTTGATTTTCTAAGATTTTCCGTAAAAAAAAATTTTCAAAATTCGGACTCAACTTTTTTTTTACATGTCTTCAGTGAAAAAAAAATTTCGGCCAAAATTTTTGGAATTTTTCATGGTTGAACTATCTTCAATTCTGAATACTTGGGTGAAAACAGAATGAAAAAATATCAATTGGTTTTCTTTTTGTAGCCTTCCGAAGATTACGCTCGGTGTACTTTCTTAATTTTTATTTGAGAAACCGGAGGCCGTACGGAGGTCAAAATTGTGCTGATGGGCTGCCAGAATGATCTGGATAAAAATATGAAATTATAAACCAAAAAAATTTTTTTCAAAAAATTTTGGTAGGAATCGAACTCTACGAGTATGAATTGGATTAATTCTAATCCTATAAATCTCCGTTACCAAAGCAACACTAGTTAATCGAGAGTGTAGAGCTCGAACCTCACCAGAGTTTTTTGGAAAAATAAAAAAAAAATTAATTTTTTTTTCAATTTTTTTTTAATTTTTTTGAAAAAATTTTTTTTTGGTTATAATTTCATATTTCAATCTGGGTCATTCTGGCAGCCCAGCAGCACAATTTTGACCTCCGTACGGCCTCCAGTTTCTCAAATAAAAATTAGGAAAGTACATCTAGCGTAATCTTCGGAAGGCTACAAAAAGAAAACCAATTGATATTTTTTCATTCTGTTTCCACCCAAATATTCAGAATCAAAGATAGTTCAACCATGGAAAATTCCAAAAATTTTGGGCGAAAATTTTTTTTCACTGGAGACATGTAAAAAAAAAGTTGAGTTCGAAATTTGAAAAAATTTTTTCACGGAAAATCTTAGAAAATCGAGTATGTTGAGATTATGCTTTCCAAATTGGCAACCGAGAAAAAAAATTCCGACTTTGCAGGTTTTCCGCCATTTTGAATTTTTTTTTGCAAAATTCTACACCACAATTCAATTGAGCCCCAAAAAATACTAAGATGTGACCAGGAACCGTTATTTCAAATATCACGCGTAACTCACAACAGTTATCAGAATATTGCTCAAAGTTGACATTAAGCACCCTGTATCTCGATTATGCGTCGAAAACGGGGTATATGTCATAAGGCAAAAATGACTTTCTCGGTGTCAACTACACAGCTAGATATGTTTGTCCAGTTTATGGTGAAACACCCTGTATATAAATATAAGTTATATTACACGCAAACAGCACATACACAGTAGTTCGAAACAGATGGTGAGTTTAAGAAGGGGAACCGAGTTATTATGGACGTCTCACTCACTCTGAAGCGCATGCATTGTGCTCTCGCCCTCATACTTCTGGCCGAATAATTTTTGTCTTAGGGGATGTTTGGTCACTCTAATTTGTCTGACTGATTGAATATAACTTTTAAATAAATACTTCAATAACATATTAAAAAATCAGACATGTGAAAATAAGTAAAGTTCATTTATTTTTTGGGTAGCTTGAAAGCGTCTGACAAAAGCTCTGGTCCATCAAAAGTGTCTGACACTTATGGTATTACTTTAAAATAATATTCTACATGACATATATGAAAATCAACCATGTGAATTTAAGTTAAATAATTCTTATTTTTAGTTACCTTTCTCACCTGGTACGTGCCCAGGTGTCACTCGGCAAGTTCCACAAAGCGCGTAGGTATTCAAGGCACACCAGACGCTACTGAAAACTTCAGGTTTCATCCGTGTGAAAATAGGTTATGTCTGATTGTTCTGGGATCTTGGACTAATATATATCGATGGTTTTTTCTTCTTGTTGCATACACCTATTTTTATGTAATCGACGATTTTCTTCAACGGAAAGATTCAATCTTTTAATTTTTTAGTTTTTTCTTGTATTCCGATGTTAAGTTTTGTGAATTGCCATTTCTGGGTATTTCATTCATGATTGTATTCATTTGTTCACATTCTGCTGTTGAGTTGTCGACCTGTTATTATATTTTATTTTGTTCACTTGTTTAGATGTTTCCTTGCTTATTATTTATATCATTGTAATTTTTATTTGTATATTGTATTGGTGTTTATGGGTTTTTTCCCTATTTTAGCCTGGAGAAGGCCAAATAAAGGAGCCGAAATGTCGCTGAAGGAATAGTATTCTTTGTTTTTGTTCCTTGACCGATACCATCAATTTTATATAAAGTTTGGATTGATACTGAAAGTAATCATCAAGGATAAAACAAATCGACTCTGTATTGACTATAGACGACTGAATGCTGTCACAAAGAAAGATGCATATAATCCTTCACCATATATTAACGATATTTTGGACAAGCTGAAAGATGCTAGGTACATAAGCTCGTTGGATATCAAGTCAGCCTTGGGAGCGGACCTACAAACTTATGTTCTTGTCTATATAGATGATATAATTGTCATTTCAAAAGATTTCGATACACATTACACATTTAAAAATCTTGGAAAAGGTTTTCGAAAGCTGGTTTGGTGGTGAGGAGGAAAAAAATGCAATTTTTTTTGCCACAGTTGAAATATTTGGGGTTTGTCGTGAATAAGCAGAGCTTGCGAATGGATACAGAAAAAGTTCATGCCATACTTGATATTCCATCACCTTAAAATATCAAGGAGCTGCGGCGATTTATTGGTACTGCATCCTGGTACAGACGTTTTGTGCCTGAATTTCCTACTATCATGAAGCGATTGACAGGGCTCACGAAGAAAAATGCGAAATGGTTGTGGTCAGATGACTGTGAGAGAGCATTTCAGCGTATGAAGGAAAAACTTTCAACGGCTCTAGTGCTTACATGTCCTGATTTTGAGAGACAGTACATTTTCCAGACCAATGCTTCAGCATATGGCATAGGAGCCGTTTTAAGCCAGGAATTTGATGACGGTGAGCACGTAATTTGTTATCTGTCTAGATCGCTGACTCGTCAGAAACGAAATTTCTCAACGACTGAAAGAGAATGTCTTGCTGTTATATGGTCTGTGGAAAAGTTGTGTCCTTATCTTGAGGAATCATTCTTCAAAGTGGTCACTGACCATCATTCTCATGGTTCACCGAAAGGGTAAGCAAAATATTGTGCCTGACATGTTATCCAGAGCAGTTCCTGTAGCCGTTGATACTGTAGATCAAAATCAATGTGTTCACTATCGAGATTTCCTCGAAACTTCGGGTATGTGGTATAACTGGTATAGAAACATAAAAATTCGTTTGGAAGAAAACCTTGAAAAGTATCCATCCAGGAGGGTCGAAGAAGATATTTTACTGAAATTTTTTATATCTACTCCATATAAGTAGGTACTAAAAATAGTGACACTGAGAATTGGAGAATCTTTGATTCGGCAGAATCCTGAAGAAGCTACTTGTGGCTATCCTGGAGTCTTCAAAACATACTGGAGATTACGCCAATCTTATTACTGGCCTAAGATGAGAGCTGATGTGATTCGTTATGTCAAGCATTGTTTGATTTGTGCTAAGTCTAAACCTGAGAATAAAGCGCTATCTGAAATAATGAGATCTCGACCATTTGATATGCTTATATCGGAACCTTGGGAAATGATTAGCTTGAACTTTGTTGGTCCATTACCGTCATCGCATGGATATACAGGGTCTTTTACGAGGAACCTCACCCATATTTATACGGGAAACTACTGAACGTATTTTCATGAAATTCAGCACTTATAATTATTTCACAGTGAAAAATAAATTTTTTCAAATTAGAACCCCATTTTTTTATGGCAGATATTGAATCTACGCTAAAAAATAATGTGAGTGTATGCATCACACCCTTGCCCTAAAGTGGATATTAACTCAGAAAATATCCACTTATTGCTTAAATAAATGATTTTATGTTCGATTGCTTCATAAACACTTCATTCATGAATTCGTTTAGCGTCCATAATTGACTACTTTATTGTACACCACTTTATTGGACACCACTTTATTGTACTCGACTGTCACAGTCTTCTTCTCTCGATTTTGCAATTTTCTTCGTTTCACACCACTTGTTATAGGCCACATCCAAATTTTCATAAGCACTTTTAGTGGGTAGGAGAGATTCTTTGGCACTTGCGGCTAAATTTTTAACGCTTTTCTCTCCCGAACTATCCAATTTTTGGATAATTATGACGTTTGTCACAGAATTAACGAAGTAAACAACTTTGTTCAGTGAGGTTGCTAAGATCGCTGATGGTTACTAAGGTAAGAAAAGCAAAAGCACACTTAATGTTTCTTTGTGATAAAGCGACGAATATATTAATTGCCATTTCAGAAAATAAAATTTCTGCATTGCAGTCAAACAAAAAGCTTTGTATGCAACTCTTTCGTCGTACATAACATGGACTTGCCCAAATTATTGGCCTCGCTCGCTTTGCTCGCTCTGCTTTTGGACTCGTACATAAAGACCTAATTCATGTACTTGTAACATGAATAGCTACTTTGGAATATAATACTACCACCTTTCATTGAAGTAGAACAATATGGAAACATTTGACTCAAAAATGTCATAAAAAAATTCTTAAAAAAAATCGAGTCAAAAAATTTACTGAATTTTTTAGTAAATCCTCAATAGTACAAAAACTAGCACATTGATGTATAATTTTTTCAATGAACTAACACGCAAGGATATCAGCTACGAAACGACACCCACATCATTTCTGTAAGTTACATAATTTTAGAGTTATTGCTATTCGAAAATGACCCTTATGAAAATAGATAAAATAAAATAAAAACTCAGTACCTACTGTACTTTTGTTTAAACTAACAAATTTATCATAAAAATTGCTCAAATGGCCGCCTCTGCTCGGTTGATAGGCCCGACTATTTATTGTAGCAACAAAAAAAATGTTTAGGTCGCTCGCGTATAACGGTCATATTCGAATGACAATAACTCTCGAATTATGTAACTTACAGAAATGATGTGGGTGTCGTTTTGTAGCCGATATCCTTGCGTTAGTTAATTGAAAAAGAATTTTAGTTCAATGTGCTAGTTTTCATACTATTGAGGATTAACTAAAAAATTCAGTAAATTTTTTGACTAAATTTTTGATTAAGAATTTTTTTATGACATTTTTAGTTGAATGTTTTTATATTGTTGTAGTTTAATGAAAGGTGGTAGTATCACCTTCCAAAAAAAAATTTCACATCAGTAAGACCTTTATGTCCGAAGAAATCGATATTATTTGAAAGGGTCAACTAAAATAAAAAAAATTGATTCGAAAAGGCGGCTATTCCAGAAATAGAGGGCTTGACTCCTCAATGTGGGTGTTGTTCTCGATGAAATAAGGTATATTCGATGCCCTCAAATTATCGCTAACTCATGCCCAAACACACTACTGTAAAATGTTGGGTCAAAAGTCAAACGTTAGGGGGATATCGAGGTTCAAAGAAGGCGGAGGAATGCAATTCCAAGAGACTTACTTGAATTAAATTCGAATAGCCTGATTTGGTTCGTATAACAAACACACTGTATAACAAACTACCCTTTATTTATTATTTTCTGGCATCAATTCAGAAACACCCTGTACATTGCTCTAGAGCATCCATCATATTCATCCATTGATTAAAATGTTTTTTAAATAGTACTTTGGTACTCTTCTTTACCAAAGTTTTCTTTCGCATGGGACAGTGGCGGCTCGTGACCTCGTGAGCTGGTGAGGCGATTATATAAAAAAATTTTATACATAGTGGTTGACTACAACATAATTTTCATATCTAACTACTGAGAGAGAACAGTATTATTCAATGTTATTCAGTATAATAACAGTAACTTTTTTATCGAGAAATCCTCAGAGGTGTACTCAGTAGTAGATTCAATTTAAAAAAAATAAAAGGTGAAAAATGAGAATTTCGGAAATGCGCCATAATATCACTTTTTATAAATTAAATTTATCTATATAATGTCTTCAAAAAATTGACCATTATCTTCGCTGATGGCGACAAACAATGCCTTCTCTATTGACATCATTGCGAGAGCCGAGAGTCTATCTTGGAATATCGTATTCCGCAAATATGTTTTAACTCTGATGAAAATAATTGATATTTGGTCCTATCAAGTAATCCTAAAAATTTAATCTCACTCAGATTCTCGAACCTAATTTTTATTTGGTGAATGATACAATCTAAAATTTCATAAAATAAACGTTTATATTTTTCAAATAGTTCAACTGCGTTCAAATTATATTTTTCTCGGTCAAAAGGTATTCCTGTGAGTGCCTTTGATTTTTCGAAAATCTGCTTTACAGAATTTTCATTACGCTTTCCTTGTAACCTCTCAAGGGCAATATTTATTTGGGTTATGCATAACTCAATATTCAAACTACTCAACTGTAGGATTATCGCTCAATTACACTCTTAATTAAACCACAACGAAAGTAATATGAGATAATTCAAAGAAATAATCGAAATATCTAACGATATGAAATGCTGTAACTCAACTGAACATGAGCAGACGATGTTGCAAGTTGCAGGTGGATTACATGAACAAATGAGCAGATGGGGAGTGGCGACATCTATTGAACCTATCCTCGAATCCTGTAGAATCACGGAAAGGTCCGATCGGCGATAGTTGCGTCGCCTCAAAAACCGAATAATACCGACAACTTCGCGCTCCTTCGCGTTCCTTCGCCGTAACTCGGATTCGGTTGGCTGCTTCGAATTTGAACTGGATAGAGACGATGAGATCGTCGCCTCAAAGATCGAAAAATAGCGACACCTTCGAGTTCCTTCGGATTCCGTCGGCTGCTTCGAATTTGAACTGGATGAGACGATGTTCATCGTCGCCTCTGCGTCCTCATGGGATGTTATTGAGCAGTGGCGGCGAAGAAAATTATTGCTGATTTTGATTAGATATGGTGCATATTTTAATATTTTGGTGTTCGCTCCCTGTTCTTTTATTTTTCTGAGATTGTGAGGAAAATGATAAAATGATAGGTGAGGCGCCGCCTCACTTGCCTCACCCGACGAGCCACCACTGGCATGGGACAGCACAAATCGAATTCTTTCTGAGAGGCGTCAAAAATGCAAAGAATCCAAAAGCACCCCTCCTCCTCTCTGAAATATCCTCCCAACTATAAGCTCCTAATCGATCCTCCAGCTCGAAAATATTACCACTGTTTTCGAGTTTCATCTGTTCAACTTTCAGTCCAGTCCTTCATTCAGCTGTGCAGAATGATTCCCTAGATGCAGGCCTCTGGTTGTCTTTTTCGTTATGTATAATGGATCAACACAGAATATAGTATCTACGCAAGTTTTTACATTCTCCTCGGGTCTCTCATGGATACAAGCAAGAGATAAGACAGAAATGAATCAATAATTCTCTCTCTATTTCTGGATCTTATGAGAAAGTTCACATTGGAATCTCCTGTGATCATGATATAAGCTTTTTTATTTTCGAACGTACGATAACGACGTCATTTATCGACTGACAGGATCATCGAAAAGTTCTATTTCTCGGCCTAGGAGAAGAAATAGTTGCAATGGCTTAATTTTGCAAGATCACCGTAACTATGCGAATGTTATATTTTTCTCTCAACTATAACGATCGTGAATGTCAGTCCAAAAGGGAATATTCTGATTTCTAGGAATTCTAAAATGTTTGAAAATAAAATAATATAATATTTCATTCGGAGGAGAACTGACTTTTCATGGCACGCTTTCAATGACCCGCCCCACTGCGTTTGGCGGGCAAACTAAGGCTCGCCTTGAAAAATGACACTTCCCCTCCTTATGAAATAATATACTATTATTATAAGACGTTAGTTTTGTCAGGACCTGATTCGAGTCATCCACAAAAGCATTGGTATCACCATTAGTAGATCGATACACAGTGCCAACCATTCGATTATATTCCGGGAAATGCACGGAACTCTTCGAGTGTTCTTGTCATCTGATAATTTCCTTATCTCATCTAGTGGAGTGAGCTCTATAGAGTCTCATGCCAAAATCATCACTCCCTTACAACCATACACCTCTCGATAATAGCCATCACCTATCTGATACTAATTATGACACATAAATTCGCAGAGAAATTATTCCTCTTCGAGATCCAGTGCTACAACTGCAAGCTTCTCTTTCTTTCAGCTCCATCATAGACATAGTTGCCTTTTCTTAACTTTGTCGATTTTAGTCGATAGTCAGGTCATCGCAGTCTTCGTATACTTCTTTTTCCCAACAGTGATTTATCGCGTGCAATTCTCACTATCCTGTATTGATTCATTCGGTCTATGTGTGCAGTCCATTCGCGCTTTCTCTCCAGGATTCACTCATTCACCTCTTTCACTTACACATTTTTCTTATGTTTTTTCCTGCGCTCTCTGTCTAATAGCTATTTTTCTCAGGATTTTCATTCTACATGATTTCAATATCCTCTTATGTCTTATGTTTGCTTTGTAGTCTCTCGACTTCGTCTCAATCTGTAAGTGTTTGTTCTTTCATAAAGCATCGTTTGAGCATTCAGCTATCCTCATTGACTTATTCGTTTTAGAGTCAGCTGTAAATTGCTTAATGAATAAATGAACTACAGTAGCCTCTGCAGGTCGTCCTTCAACACAGCGTCCTCAGCGTAGCAGAGAATCGTGATGTTTTTATTGACGATTTTAATTCCTGTTGAAAAGCAGTAGGCTCACTGAATCATCCTGTTGAATTCTCTTGTCCACGAATTCAAGTCTAGTGAGTTCTAGTTTCGATTCTAGTCTGTATTTATTTGGCGCTATACACTATGGTGCAAATGAAAGGAATAAATTCGTTATTTCGTAAGCCGACGAAAGAAAAATCCCGAAACCCATCAATTTTCATTTTTAAGCAGGCTATTCGTAAGGATACCTTTTTATTTTCGACGTCATCTATATGAGCGTTATGACGTCATCGCTAGAATTTTTAAATGGAAATGTGGGTGTTGTAATACATTATTTGAAAGGTCTTTTAAATACCTATTCAGCCATATCAATATGTCCAGTAATAGATTTGCGTATTGTCACAAATATTGATGAAATTTCAACAGATTTCTTTATAAAATGTATTAAGTATTAGTATGATGTATTTATTGACAACAAAAATAAACTTCTCATTGTATTTTAGGTGGAGGTAAACAATTCGAGCACTTAATTTATGTTTCGTTGTATTTAATGAATAAAACATATTGAATATTTATTGTAGGTAATAATGAAGTTTTATTGATTTAAAAAAAATACAGAAATCAATTACTGGATATATTGATATGGCCATTCACAAATTTGAGCGATGACGTCATCACGCTCGTATAGATGACGTCAAAAATAAAAAAGTCTCCTTACGAATAGCCCGTTTTAAAATAAAAATCGTCGGGTTTCAGGATTTTTCTTAAAAGTCGCCGGTTTACGAGATAATGAATATATTTTTTTCATTCGCACCATAGTGACTTCCATCAAGTTGTATGTTACGAGGTCAACTGCTCTACCAGATGTTGCCCCTTATACTCAAAAAATTCAGTTGGGATGCCATCCAGGCCAGGGCTCTTCCTGTTCTACAATTGTCGGAGTGCCAAATATTCGTCTGTGTTCTCTATTTTATGCTGTCACTGGTAACTATTGTTGGTGTTCTCTTGCGCTCTAAGGTATCTTTTTTTCTTTTATAGAGTGTTTACAGATAATAAACGCAGGTCTCCTTCGTTATATTTTTGGGCTCAGTTAATTTCCTTTTTTTGGGTTCTCATCAATCGCCACATCTGTTTTTGCAGACTATAAAAGTCACTTCTATCGGAGAACTTTTCCAGTAGTTTTAACTGTTCTCATGAGCGAGTTTGTTTCGTTGCGGATGGTTTTCTACAGTTCATTCTGGAGTCCACAATATCCGAAATTGCATTGCAATTCTTCTCGATTTCTTCGATAAACCAGCGTTAATGTTAAAATTCTGGGTGCATTTGCCGAGTACCATTCTTCAATGTATTAAACTTTTCCCAACAATCGTTAACATCGTCTCCCTCATCTTTTGGGCTTTCTTCTATTTTTTTGTATTCTCCGAGATATAGACTTATTGAAGAGTCGTACCACAGGGATTATACTTTCAGTATTTGCTCTTCTGTGTTTGTTTTATTGTTCTTCTTTCGATGGTATTTCTGTTCAATTTTTCCCATCAGTAGCATGTGATCACTACTGACATTAGCCGAATGTCTCGGACCTGAGCATGATGTATATGCCTGTAGCTCAATATACAGGGTGTCCCACGAGCAACTTTACATACTCCTACCATATAGGATTATCAGCATCACGAAATGGCCACTTAGGAATGCCCCCTATCTTTCCTTACCAATATATAGGATGATTTAGTAATTCTGACTGAAATTCCATTCCACTTGAACTGTATATCAGAACTGAATGATATGTATTTTCTCTATTTCAGTGTCGTTATGAGTTCATTACAGTAGTAAAAACAGTACTGTGATGAACTTCCGATCCTATATATCCAATTTCATGGTATTTATTTAGAACTGAAAGAAACGTATTGGAAAAGATGAAAGAATTGTACTTACTAAGTTTGGGTCCCAGATTACGAAAATGATAACGAGAAGACAGCAATCCTCTCAGTTTTTGCAAAAAAATCCCAAAGTTTCTGTTTGGAAGTTGAGGTTATACGTAGTCCTAAAGCTAGTTTTCTTCTATTTTCTCAATCAATACTCGTTGGAAATGCTTTATTTTTCAATTCTGTCTTACATTGAATAAGTTCACCATCATGTAGGTAGAACATTCATATGTCCAAATTCATAAATACGTTAATCAAAATACGCAAACAAAACCTTATCTGAAATTCAAATAACCTTCAGACCATTTCACAAGTTTTTCGTATTCTTTTTCATATATGGATAAGGATTTTTGTCGTATTAATTTATTCGCAACATCATTCGCAATTTTTCTTAATTCTGTAGGAGTTAAATCGAATTCTTCAAATTCACGAATTCAATGCGTAATTATGAATGATTTCAAAATTCGAAACGTTAGATTCAAATGTCAATCAACAGTCAGAACAACTGCCAAGATACAAAACAAAAGACACTAGGATGTATAATTGTATAATCTAAATTTTTCATTTAATTTCGACAGTTTTTCACAAAACTTGACTGAAATAGAGAAAATATCGTCCAATACTCGTTGCAGAAGGCAATTAATTCCAACACTCATCCGGTCGAAAACGAGCGACGAAGGAGCACACGTGTTGGAATAGGAGCCCATTCTGCAACTAGTTTTAGAAAATACTAATTCCGAACGCAGTATTAGTATCATAAATTCAAAATTTTTTAATTTCATAAGAACATTCAATGAACCTAATCTTCCGAGTTGAGATTAAAGTAATCATTTTCGATACATTCACAACCTTTGTAGATTTGTTAGATCATTAGGAAACGTTTGAAGGTGTGACAAAAATTTGAATACATGAATTTCATTCATGTGGTTATGCATTTGAAATAAATGTAAAAACATTCAGAGATAGGCCTATAGGGTGGTCATTTTCACATCAGCAGTCAAAATTGATTTTTCTGAGAATGCAACTGGAAATTATGATAATCCAACAGATACAATAATATTTTATAAATTCCAAAAGAATTATTCAATTCTGTAGGTACCAGAAATATAGTCGAATGAAATTTCGGTTAGAATGAATGAATCATCCTGTATATTGGGAAGAGGAAAGTTAGGAGACATTTCTGAGTGGCCATTTCGCAATGCTGATAATACACCCAATATATGATAGGAGTATGTGAAGTTCGTCATTGGACAATTGGACATCTTGTATAGTCTATAGTCGATCTGTGCCTTCTTGAATTTTTGAATGTGTGTTCGTGCTGGGATTTATGATGGCAGAAAGTGTTATTTATCCTCAGCTCGCTCAATGCGCATAAATTGATCACATCCCCATTGAATCGCTGTTTTATTCATGGTATATTTCACTTCCGATGCGTGCATTGAAGTCCGCTCTCAGTTGCTAGTTTCCTGTAGTTGGTCGTAAAAATGTTCTGGCTCCTATATATCTGGTGGTGATAATATATTAATTTTCCTTCGGATTACCATGTGGATTGTAAGCTATCATACGGGATGATATGGCATTTTCTCATATTCAGCTTATAACTGTTATGTATTAACAAAGCAACATCTTCTTCGGCGCGCTCTTGTCTCTCGACACCACTGTATACCAGCATGTAATAAGTCGGTATTATGATATATCAGTTCTTGAAGTGTTTTTTGTTTCCTGTCATTCAGTGATTTGGTATTCCAATTTGCGAATAGCATCACATCTCGATTCTTCCATCTCTTCGTCCTTTTTCGTGTATGTGTCGTCATCGATACCTACATCATCTTTATCAATCCGAGGCAAGTGCCTGGTTCTATAAGCATTGCGGTTTTTTTCACCTCAGGTTGAGTGCTAACTTGCCTTTGAACCCTTCATCATTTTGCGGGCATAGTCACTGAACTATTCAGTTCATCCAGCAGCTATGCAAGCATATTATGTCCAAATCCAACCCACCATCCACCATACTCTGATGATCCGGCTTATATCACAGTGATTGAATGTTTACATTTTTCATAAGGTTTTGCTTGGATTTCCGGCCAAAATCCCTCCTTCCTTCTCTTTTCTGCCTTTCAGTGATCTCATCGTCAATGTAGTGTAGGTTTGTTGTAAACGCACTGATGACGTTTTCGGTTTTCTCGGTTCACTCTGTAGGAGTTCTTCATTGCTACGAATTTTGTCTTGCGTCTCCTATTTTCTGAAAATTTAGCTGTCGGGGTTCAATGAACTTTTTGACTAGCAAATGGTTTGGCCAGAAATTGGTTGTGCACTATAATCGGCATTGGCAGGCACTGAGATCTTGAAGCTTCTATACTCGCCCGATTTGACCTTCAGTTCCAAGCATTTGAACTCACTATCAGGTATCATATTTTTTAAGGAATTTCACGACGTCACTTTCACTATTCTGTAGCCATGGATACATGTACATGCAAAAATGGAACATATGTTCTCAATTTGTCCTCCTCCAAGTAGGTCCAATAGACTATAGTTTGTCTCCGTCTCTGAACCTGACTCTTCTTTATTTTTCCCATGTTGATTTTACAGTTTTATCACTTCCTGTCTTAGTTGGAAGCGAATTAATTGGTCATTCTACTCCATCTCAAGACCTCAACAGTGCGATATCGATGATTGAATTTTTTTATAATAATAATGAACTCTTTATAGCAAAAAAAAATTTTTAAATTACATAGTGATATCATATAGTCCGAAACGTGGGCATATCGCTAAGAAATATCTTCCTGCCAACTTCATGACGTTGAGAACTCAAAACATGGAATCGGAAATATGACAAAATCAAACTACTCACGAATAGGGATGTTGAAAAAGAAGGGAGAAATGATTGCTGTAACAGACGATCAAACAACCAATCATTCATATTTCGACATCATGATCACGAGTTCTAACGTCGAACTCGGAGCTCCATGGTGAGCAAATATTTCTTGAGTACAGTCCTGAATGATGAGGAGGAGCTTCAAGTAAAACAACAGGAACCCTATTCCAGAGCTGGGAGTCACAATGAGGAATTGTTGTTAACAAAGTTGGAAACATGTAGGTACTGGTTTCTTGGAATGAGCTCTAGTATGATAGTATTCACCACCAAGTTTTTGCAGACTCTCGAACATTCAAGTTTTAATAGTTTTCATAACCTTGAACCCGAGTAATAATAGTCTGCACTCCCAAAATAGCCTCAGCATAATTAATTCTATGTGCTGGTTGTTTCTTTCTTCATGACCTTTTGTAACCGGAGACTTTTTTTATGCTGTTTTCTTCTTGAAACACCAGAAATCTCTTTATCTGCAAGATGTTCTGTGTTCTTAATTTTCCTCCGATGTCTCTGGATGTAAGTGTATCACCTTTCCTACTATCCATCTTCTTTGAATTCAGATCTTCATCTTCTGCACATCTTCCTGAATTCGTTGAGTTTGTAACAACCATATGTTTTTCTTGAGAACCACCATCACAATTCACTTCATTTGATCATCAAACAGTCTCTTATAGTCTTTCTTCCATAGAAACCAGTAAGACAACATCAGAGCCTGCAGAGGTAGTTCGAAGTTTCGAGGGTGACTCTGCATTTGTCTCAGACATCATTTCCTCCTTTGTTCAGCAGCCTCGACTGTTTCATAGTTGCTGTCAATCTTACTTTGTTTTAATTCTTCAACATGAGATTAGTTTCAGCTGTTAGCACCTCGAAGAAGTGAGCTTATTCCTCTGCATCTCCCGCCCTGAATATCCTCATCCTTTTACCGTTCTTGGTCAACTGAGATTGTTCTACCAGCATTTGGACTGTAAATTATGATATTTGCCCCTTCAATCTTTCAGACATTTGATAACATTCCAGCAACTCACCGTCGAAATAGTATATTATGCTGTAAAAAACACTTCATTCGACGGAAGAGCGGCTTTCCACCAATCAAGGGTGTTATTACTTGAAGGAAAGAAATGATGATATTTTGAATCTTGAAGATCTTTCTCCGTGAAGGGAGAAAGTGTGGGTAGGGCCCAACGCACTTGGGCTGGGTCTTAGTGTCTAATAATTCTCCAGGGAGAGGGATGGTAAATAAAACTTTCGAATTTAAATTGAAGACGTATATTATGACGCAAAATAAAATAAAAATTTTTCTCTATTTCAGTATCGTAATAAGGTCATTACAGTTCTTAAAACAGTGCTGTAATCAACTCATTACATTCCAACACTCATGCGTTCGAAAACTTGCTCCTCCGTTGCTCGTTTTCAAATTTCGCATTCGTATTGCAATAGGCGCCCATTCTGCAACTAGTTTCAGAATATACTATTACACACGCTATTTATAATCCAATCACGTCAACCAACTGAATTATCTAAATATTTGGTCCATTTCCCAAATCAAATGAACTTTACAAAACCAAATCAAATTATTACATCAAATTCAAATTGCAAATCAAAATTAAATCATTGAAACTAAATCAAATCATCAGAACAAATTCCAATTATGGAAACATAATCAAATTCTCGAAACTAGGGTTTTGTTAAAATAACCCAAAACCGTAAACATGGAGTGATCTCACAATAATACAACCCAAATTTCCGAATACTTAACAGAGATCTCAAAAACAAAACAATTGAAAGACAGACTTGTGGTAGATTTCGGGACTTTGGACTTTAAAGATATCTGGCCTTGAATGCAGCTTTCTACCAATACTCAAACAAGCCAAGCATACACCAAAATACCTGACCTTTCTCCTCGTACAAGAGATCCGATGAAAATATCCTGAAAACAAAAGGAACATAGAAAAACGTCACTAATTCGCTGTTCGCAGATTGTTCTCACTCCCGGTCTATCGACGAGACGCAATCTGAATAATTCAAAAACCTTTTACTTTCGACTTAACACTTTTCGGTCTCCGCTGGAAACCGTATTTCAGAAAACCAAAAATGAGTTACCCTAACGCCGTTCCCGAGTCAACTGAGAATCTTCCCGTTTAAGGGAAGGAAGAAAAACCATCAAATCCTAATTTTCAAGAGATATCTGTTTCATCATGGCAAAATATTTCGATTTATGCAACGATCATAAACCGAGGTGGTTTATGCGAGTGTATTAATGACCATTACATGAGAGTTGCATACGCTATTTTATCTACATCCCATAAATGATGAAGAACTATAAAATAATATTATATTTATTCCGTTTCAAGGCTATACCCAATCTGAAATGTGAACAATTCGGTCTTGCTTCCGAAAATGATTTATGGGGCTCAAATTGTAAATGAAAAGTAAGAATATACGTCTTCGATAATCGACCGAATACTTACCTCCAAACAGCGATTAAATTTGTAACAAAGTAACAAAACCTACACAGAACACAACTGCTTCTCTGAAGTCGTACAAGTTACAAGCTTCGAAGCTTGTAGTTTCAGAGGGGTCTACTCAGGAGACCTAAGAGTAATCAAGATAAACAATATATCAATCATTCCATTAGATGAAGTCATTTAACGAATTGTATTTCGAAGTCTTACTTCACAACATCTGGATAACATGAATTCCATCCCCTCTGTCCACTAGAATTGAGCTGTCGCCTTAAAAAATTTTGTATAGATAAATTGTTTAACCATATGGGATCGAACCCTTGAACTGCAATATTGTTCCATATGCGTTTAGTTACAATTCTCGTTTTTTGTTTGAAATAATCCTTTTTAGCGATTCATGGTACTTTATTGAAGAAGTTCTCAACCCAAGAACTCGGGTCAAGATTAGGAGTTTCATCCGGGTTTCTCAGTTAAGGCTCATAAAATTAAATATGGTGACATTTATTGAAGTACGAATTGCATTATGGGAATACATGGCAGGTATCGAACCCTAAATCGTCCAAGATTTCTCTCATTGGTTTGTAGATTCAAGAAATCGGTTGTTTTTTCACTATAGTCAAAAATGGCAAATGAGAGCACTTTGCTTGCTTAGCAGGACGTTGTTCAATTCTGACACTCAATCAATTGTTGATCTTTCCCACTTTTATTCAGAGAAAATTAACCTCCCTTATCAGAAAAGTAAGTAACAACAACACCTCTCTACCTCGCTATATTTTTTCATATACAAGATACATTTCATAATAAGAGGGTTCTTTTTGGTCTGGATTAAAGAGTCTCAATTAGACAAAATGCCGACGTTTCGATTTATTTCAAATCATCTTCAGGGCTCTACAATGAATGATACATATAAATAACACAGAAAACATTTCATAATCTCTTCTTGCTATACATTTTCATATAGAAGGTTGAGTTTATAATCGTCGCTCAGTAAAGTGAAGTCAGTAAAGTTTTAGTAAAGTTAGTAACAACAACACCTTGCTACCTTGCTATAAATTTTCATATAGAAGGTTGAGTTCATAATTTTATATATAATACTTGTATGATCGTTTTGTGCTTGTTACCTGAGTTGAGGTAACAAGAAAAAATATAGTTTATTGTTGAGAGTGCCATCACATTTCACCACTTCCTGATCTTCTTCGTAGTTGCTAAGAACGGATAACAACTTATCGCAATAATCATCCACATTACCATAGGGCGAGCCATAGGGTGCTTATGATATGATATATTGTTCAGCCTGATTACACCTAGGTCTCCTGAGGAGACCCCTCTGAAACTACAAGCTTCGAAGCTTGTAACTTGTGCCGAGTTCGGAGTAAGCAGTTAAGTATACGCCCTTACATCGGTTGTGAAGTCACAACAGTTAATCATCGAGATTTACGAGGATCATCAGCATCCCTCCAACTAAAAGCAATGCAAGAAAACCATTATCCTGGTAAAACAACCGGGGTACAAAAATGAAACAAGAACAACCTTGGTAAACTAACCTAGGTACGATACAACAGTTTTGCACTTAAATGCGGTAATATTCGAAATGCGGAAAATCACCACTGTTCTCATTCATTCTTCTTGTTTTCAGGAAAAATGCTCAGTTTCATGTTCCTGTCCAGTAACAGACAGCGATTGTACAGATTGTGGCGAATGTCCTAGGCAAGCTGGGGAGCCTTGTAGTGAGGATGAACCTTGTGATATCAGGAAATCCTTAGTATGTAAATACCTACATGGAGATAACGAAGGGATATGTAGAGGTGAGTGTCAGCGTTCTGTCAAATAATTAATTTCTGAGTTAATATCCAATTTAGGGCAAGGGTGTGATGCATACACTCACATTATTTTTTAACGTAGATTCAATATCTGCCATAAAAAACTGGGGTCCTAATTTTAAAAAATTGATTTTTCACGATTTTGTCATCCCTAACTTTGAAAGCGATTTTTTCACCCCCTGTATCATGAATCGCGATTTCGATTTTTAAAGTGGATACATCAATCTTACATCTTGAAAAATCCCAAAAATGAAAATTTTCCATCCAAAAACCTCGAAGTTATTCTTGTTTCAGCGGAGCTCTATTTTCGATTTTTTTTCGAATTTTCCCGCTCAGAGAGAATTTTCCAACCAAAACTGAAAAATGTTACATCAAAATATCTTGAAATTTTCTAAGGAATCTATTTCTGCAATAAAAAAATGGTGTTCTAATTTGAAAAACGGAAGTTGACGTCATTTCCGGAAAAACCGGAGGTGCTCATACCTCGAAAATATTTTAGAAGTCATCAGCATCGTGAAATACTTATAAGTGCTGAATTTCATGAAAATACGTTCAGTAGTTTCTCGTATAAATATGGGTGAGGTTCCTCGTGAAAGACCCTGTATTTACAAATTTTCGGTTATATTGGTCAAATTGTAGTGGGTTTCTAGGACCGATGTGGCAGGTAAATGAAACTAGGAGATTACCTAGCTTTATTGTGGCTTCTTCAGAGGATGAAATATGGAAAGTATTGTATATAAAAAAAGGGAGCAAAATTGCCTAATTATGTACAAAATCAAAGTATAAGTCAGTAAAATATATGACACAAAAACACAAGAAAATTCAACTATCATAGACATATTTGAAGAAGGCCAAAAAAAAACAACAACACTTTTATTCTACTAGAATGCCATTAAATAACGTTTAGACTGGGAAAACTTACAATCTCTTATTTATCACCCTTGTCATCTATATTAATAAAAGGCGATCTATGGTTGGTTCAAAACTTCGAAATGCCATATTGTTCAAACGATCGCACCAAATTGGACAATTCTTTTTTTGTTGTGTTTATTATTGTTAGGGCAAGGTTTATATAACAAAATATTCCCAAAAAAATCCTACAGGAAAGAAAAAAAAGCCCTCCTTTTTCTTACCACCCATAGAATTATGTGTTACCACCAATCGAGCAATCATAGAGTACTTATATAGGTTTTGACATTTGGACGAAGGAGGTTAGTTTTTCTTCCACAGAATCGCATGTCAAGTGAATAGTTAACAGTGCAGTAGGTCTTACCAACGGTATAAGAATATTCCATGGGGATTAATCATAGAATTTATAGTACATGGAATGCTATTACCAGATGAAAAAGTGGATAAACATCTCAAGTTGGAGGAATACCGAACTTTCCATATTCCCATGGATACGACCTGTCACACCGAACAGAAACACAGAAATGTTTGCCGAAACGCCAAGTGAATCGGATCTTGACGATTAAATTCATAGGCTATAATCAGATCAAAAGCAGGTAAAGATCTTAAGTTGGTGGAACAGTGAATTTTCACCGGATTGTAAAGTAAATGTGACGATCAGCATCAATCGTGAGTTGTCCATTTTCATTTTCTCTCTATATTTCTGAAATTTTCTTGATTTATGTTTGGGTACCTAATAAATATATTTGCGGAAATAACTGAATTCAAAATTGCCCATAATTAGTAATTGACATATTATTTTGTATTTCTGTTTTGTGTGACAGTTCATATCCGTGGAAAAGATGACAGATGACGGTTGACAGATGACATTCGACAGATGATATTTGACAGATGATGTTTGACAGATGACGTTTGATAGATGACGTTTGACAGATGACATTTGACAGATGGCATTTGACAGATGACATTTGACAGATGACATTTGTCAGTAGACAGATGACATTTAACAGCACTTTTATTATGCCTAATTTATCTCCTGCTTGAAAAAATAGCAATGGTAAGTTAAACGGGGGTTTCACAATGCATATCACCGGTGATCGGAGCTTGATCTAGAATCAACTCGATTTGACAGTTCAGAAATCTAACCAAGCCGTTGATCTCCGATCACTGGTGATTACGATTTGTGAAATCCACAGTAAGTATAGGCACGGCCTTCTTAAGATAAAGATGGCTATGGTATAGGTATCATTTAGGCGAAACAAAGTTCGCCGGGCCAGCTAGTAATATATAAAATCGAAATCATTAGTTGAGCACACGGAGATTTATTTGGTGAGTAATTTTACTTTCTTTCAATTTGAATTCAACGAATGTTCCAACTTTATCTAAACTAATTTCTGTCATTTCCTTCACTTTTACTATATTTTCCCTGTCCTGTGAATATCGTTGAAGATATCTGTATATCTACTACAGTTCTCTGTTTTTATCCGACACTCTACCGTGGTCTCCACTTCCGTCCGTTGGATGTCACTTTAGAACTTATATTTTTTGAATTTTATTCTGTCTGCTTCATCTACTTTATACTTCTATTTATGGTCGTTGATTCATTCATTATCAACTTAACAGGACTTTATACATTGAGTTTAAATAGGCTGCGTCTGTCTTGAAATTGCAGCTGCTTTTATCCTTTTGAATTTCTAATATTTCCAAGATTTCCCTTTTTTCCTTGACATGCTCCGTTGCAATGATTTTTATATTTTCAAAATCAAACTCGTGTTGGAAATCTTTTGCATGTTTTGCGAGTGCTGTGTTTTCTTTTTTATTTTTTATGTCATTTGCGTGTTGTTTCGCTCGCATGTAGCAGTACTGGCTGGTATTTCCTATGTAGACTTTCGGGCATTGTTTACAAGCTATTTTATACACTACATCTGAATTGTGCATATCATCTGTTTTGGCTTTTAGTTTGGTGTATATCTGGTTATAGTTGTTCTTTTGGTTATATAAAGCTAGTTTTATGTTTTGTTTACTTAAGGCTGTTTGTACTTTCTTGTCTACAGTGCCCACTGCAGGAAATTTGAAGTATCTGATTTTTTCGTTATTTTCTATTTTTGTTCGTCTGTTGGAGTGGAATATTTTATTAATTAGTTGTTCTGGGTAGTTGTTTAGTTTCAGTATTTTTCTGGCTTTATGAAAATTATCAGTATGGAATTTTTCGTGACTGAGCTTGAGGATTCTATGTTTCATGCTGGTGACGATCGAGATTTTGTGAGACATCGGGCAAGTGGAACGGAAATTTAGCACTCTGCTGGAACTGGTTGGTTTCATGTACAGGTCAGTAACTATCCTATTGTTTTCTTTTATCAGTAGATCCAGAAAAGGTAATCTGTTGTTTTCTTCTAGCTCTAATGTGAAATTAATCTTGATATGTATGGAGTTGAACAAGTCGAGTGTCCTTTGGATGTCATCTTTATGAACTATTAGGATCGTGTCATCTACATAGTATCTGACCCATTCAATTCTGATGTTGTCTTTATTTTCCATTGCTTTGTTGACTACGTAGTCCATTATGAGATTACTGAGACTTGGACTACATGGACTTCCCATACTGCATCCATCTAGCTGTTGGTAGTGTTCATCTTCATATCGAAAGAAGCTGTTATCAAAGATGTGTTTTATTAGTTGAAGGAACATATTTTTAGAGGTAATGTATGTATAAGCTTCTATTATACTCCATTTGTTGTTGACTATCTCTATTATGAGGTCTTTGGAAATTGAAGGAAAAAGGCTCACCACGTCCAGAGACATCAACACAAAGTCATCAGGTACATTGACCCGAGTTATTTGATCTTTGGCTTCATAGCTATTTTTCAGATTGTAGGGTAATGTGGTGCCTACCTGTACCAGGATGTCGTGTATGTATTTGGAGATGTTATATGTTGGAGACCCTACTGCTGATACGATTGGACGAAATTTTAATGGACCTTTTTTATGTGTCTTCGGCAGGGCGTAGATTTTAGCTGGAATGCTATTGTATGTTTTGAGCCTTTCTGCCTTGTATTCTTTTATATGTCCGTGTATGTACAATTGGGATATCAAGTTGTTAGATAGTTTTTGTCTTTTCAGAGTAGGATCGTTGTTTAGTTTCTTGTATGTATAAGAGTTATTTAAGATGTCTTGTATGCCCTCTTTGTATATTGTCGTTGTTAGGATTACGCTGGTTTTATCCTTGTCAGAGTTGGTAATTACTATTTCAGGGTGTTGTTTTAAGAATTGTTTGGCTTTATTTAATTCTTTATTGATTGGAACTACTTTATTTTTATTGTTCTCATTGTAGTGTTTTTGATTGTTTATGGCTGTGATTAATTTAGCTCTGATTTTATTTTGTTCCGTGCACTCTATGTCTGACTTTTGTAGCACATACTCAGTGTCTTTGATGATCGTTGGTACCATCATCTCAAACTCAGTGTTGGTTAAAGGATATGCGAATTTTGGGCCGAAGCTTATGATGTTTAGTACTTCTTTTGGTATTTTAATGTTGGTCAAGTTTTTGACCCAGTTATTAAGTTCTTGTCTATTGAATGGTTTTTGCATTTCTATTAGGTTTTTGAGTTTTTTTTGATTATTCACTTTTATTTTCTTGAAGATCCTATCTGCATGAGTGTCAAGGGTCAGACGCCAACTTTTCATCAGGTCAGGTGGTAAAATGTTGTTTAGTTCTTGTGATAACTTATTTATTTCTTTGTTTACTTGTTCATTTTCCCAGTGTGATATTTCTATTTCGATGTTCAACAATGATCTTCTAATGATCTAATGATCTTCTATGTCAAGGAAAAAAGGGAAATCTTGGAAATCGATGAAAGCCGATGAAAGCGAATGAGTTTCTCCCCACCTATTAACCTCCTCACCCGCGCAGACATCTTAGTCTGCGTGGCATCATTAACATCGAATTCCGGAAAAATGAGTAGCTTCCGGTAGTAGAAATTAGAGGTCGCGGGTTCAACTCCCGCCTGAGGTGAAAAACTTTTCCGGAATTCGAAAAAATCCGTCTGAATACCGATTAATGATTTTCTCTATCATTTATCTTACCTTCCTTCATATTTTTTTGTCTTCAAAAACTTTCTTTAATGAAATTGGATCGACAATCTCAGATTGATAATTTGACTTCAATGAGGGCAAATCATCCGTCAATCTTCTACTGAACATTATCTGTGCAGGGGATATAATAGCCTTTATTAATCCAGTAAGACAATTTACATTGTGTACAGTATTCATTTGATATTAACTTAATATTAAGAAATAGACTATAACAATTAACACGCACATTTACAACTGATAGTGGTAATTTCAATTAACAAAACAAAAACCTGAATTTGAACAGATACCTATTCACCTTCATTTTCTAAGAAGCGTTTAAATTGGTGTTGAAATAATCACCCACACTGTAAAATGCTTCTTTTAATAATAGACTTTTAACAGATTTTTTGAAAGAAATGAAATTGAGTGACCTTACTGCTTTTGGTAGGTGGTTAAAAAATTTAATGCCCTGATATGACGGAGAAGATTCATATTCAGCCAATCTGTGCTTCGGTATGCAAAAAATTTCCCCATTTCTTGTATCATAATGATGATAGTCAGAAAGTTTGGTGAACTTATGTTTATTTTCTCATATTTCGCCTACCTACAAATATTGGCTTACAAGAATCCATCGGTTTGAGATTGTATATCAGACGCAGAACACGTTTTTGCGTCAAGAGGACTCTATTGAGATCAATGGAGTTACCCCATAGAACGATATTATAACAAATATTGCTATAAAATAAGCCATAGTAGGCCAGGAATAGGAGTATTTTTATACTTCAACAAATACATATAAATATTTCCATTATCAAAATCACATTTTTTAACATGTTTTTACAAATATTTACTGCCTTCTCTGCCAAACCATTACTTCTAGGATAGTTAGGACTAGATGTTGTGAGTGAAATATTATGTGAAGTGAAATATTGTATCATAATGTAAGAATTGGAGAGATTATTATCAGATATTATTTGATCAGGAAGCAAAAAGATGAAAAAATTGAGTCGAAAATTTTGATAACTTCTGACGAAGTTTCATTCCTAATTGATCTCATTTCAATCCACTTCGTAAGTAATCCATTATGGCAAGATATGCTTTACCTTTGAATTCAAAAATATCTGTTGCAATTTTGGACCACGGTCTTTTAGGTATTTCATGTGGTTTCATGGGTAATCTAGGGTTTTCTTTTCTGAATGTATTGCAAACTCCACAAGACAATACTTTATTTTTCAATTGTTTGGATAAATAAGGCCAAAACACTCCCTAGTTCTAAGCTCACATTTGTTCAGTCCTGAATGACCTTCATGTAATTTATTTTAAATTTCTTCACGCATTGAGTTTGGAATTATGACTCTGTTATTGTAAAAAATTAAACCATCATGCCATGACAAATGGCCCGTATAGAAAAATACTTCATTAATTCAGAATCCTCAATTTTCTTCGAATTCCGCCATTTATTCTGTATTTAATTTTTCAAGTATTCCAATTTCGAATCATTTTCTGTTGCAATAGCGATTTGCTTCATTTTAAATCAGAAATGGGTAAATTTTTCAGAACACTGTGAATTAAAAAACTTTCTTCCTCGTCACTGGAATTATTTTTAATTGGTGCTCGAGACAATGTATCCGCTATGAACATTTCTCTACCTGGAATGTATCTTAATGAAAATTCATACTTCAAAAGCCTGAAAACTAATCTTTGTAGTCTAGATGATATTTCATTTATATCTTTTTTGAGAATATTCACCAAAGGCTTATGATCTGTCAAAACTTCCACATGCCTACCGTAGACATAATAATTGAACTTTTCAGGGGCAAAAACTATAGCTGCCAATTCACGTTCGATATAGCATATCTAGTTTCACAGTCAGTCGAAGATCTCGACGCAAACGCTACCGGTTTGTCACCCTGTAACAAACAAGCACCATATCCCTGCAAACTACTATCGCATTGAATCTTTAAAGGCATTTCAGGATTATAATGTTGAAGAATGGGAGATGTTGTCAAAATATCTTTGAACCACCTTGGAATGAGCTTCATTCCAATTCCAAACTATATTATTGTGTGTAAGTTCACGGAACGGTCCTTATCAATAGCGATGCCCTTATCAGAAACTATGTACCATAGAATTTTTATACTTTTTTCTTTATATTTGAATTTATTTTTATTGAAGGTAATCCCGCATGTTTTTGCCATCTCTAAAACCTTTTTTAATTTTACATCATGCTCTTCTTCAGAAGAACCAGCAATAATTAAATCATCAATATTAATATTATTATTTGAAATATCTCCAAAAATTTCAGTGTTTCTCTGCTGAAAAATCTCAGTTGCAACATTTATTCCAAATGGTAATCTGTTAAATTTGTATCTTCCGAAAGGAGTTGAAAAAGTGCAAATACAGACGAATCTTCATCAATCTCTATTTGGTAAAATGCACAGAAATATAATAAATACTAGAACGCTAATCAGTTCTGCATTCCTGGCACCCCACAGCGCAAATTGACCTACTACAGAGTTTGCGCAATATTCGAACGTGTCATCGGGACAGGCCTTAAAATTTTTGACTTCGAGAACGTGGTATGAATAAGTTGTCAATATCAACATTCGCCATAATAATAAAATACCTGTAGTATTTTTCATATTTACATAAAATGGGTTTCTCCTTTATTTTCGCAAAAAAGAACCAACCATGCACTTCATTTCGTCTATAATTTGTCACAGCACTCGACTATCAAAATTAACTAGTAAAACTCAGATACAAAACTAAACCAAAGGAGTATCAGTACTACACAATGTTCAAGAAAAAACCGAGGAAACACCGAAAACGGAGCAGAAAAGGCAAGCGGATTCATACGAATGAATAAACAGGAAAGCACACAGCAAAGGGAATCAACAAATCCTAAAATACGACACTGTTCTTTTTCTGATGTGACGTGTGTTTGTTTTCGTCGCGTAGCGGTGTTGCCGAATTCACTGGGTTTCACAATAAGATTTATTCCGAACTTCATCTGAAACCATAAAACTTGGCAACGACGTGGCAAGAAAAGACGAGCTGCGCATGTACAAGTAGTAGGTGTTTATCCGCTATATGGGGTCATTTTACTGAATCTCGGACGTACCTTGTAGCGTTCTAGTGTTTATTATATTTCTGTGGTAAAATGAATCTTTCAAGTCCAAAATAGAAAAATATTTCATGCCATTCAAATTAATGAGTATTTCCTCTAAAGAAGGAATCTGAAAGGGTTCTCTTTTTAAGCATTCATTTGAACCCGCAGGATCCAAACAAATTCTGAGAGAACCATTAGGTTTCTCGACAATTATAATATTATGTACCCACTCAGTTGGTTTTGACTGTTTACTTATTATTCCGTCTTTTTGTAATTGATTGAGAGCTTCGCGAAACTTAGACATCAAACTTTTGGGTATTCTTCTAGCTGCATGAACTACAGGATTACTATTTTCTGTTAAATTCAACTCATGGGGCTTCCCAGGAAATTTACCAACATTATCAAATGCACTTCTGTATTCAGAAATAATTTTTTCTTGAAGAATTTTCTGTATACTCCCTATTGAATTCTGATCATTATTTGTAAATGTTATTAATCCTAATTTCAAAGAAGTTTTAAGACCCATGATTGGCTTACAACCTGCACTTACTACAAAAAACTCAATCTGAAACTTCTGATTCCTCACTATACATTCTATACCTTTTTAACTTCAAATTGGAATCTGTCAGAATCAAATTGGGAATTGACATATTCAAATTAGGAATAATCAAAATCAGATTAGGAATAAACACATTGAGGTGTCTTTGGGTTTTGAATGCTTGGGTTGTAACTTGTACAGGAAATGAAAATCCACTGTTTCAGGAATAACATGTGATTCTTTCGCAATTGTACATCGACTGGGAAACCTTAGTTATGATTTACCTAATCTACAATATTTGGGGTGGGGAGATGCGCAAGGTTTCATATATTGAGTACACTTCATTCTTCCCCCTTTACAATTAAGCAAAAATAGTTTTTTTTTTCAGGTAAGTTAATACATATATAAATTCCAATGTTAAAAAATTTCACAATTATTTAATATTACCAATTTACATATTTACATTTCAGTTATCCCGGTGCAACACGTGCTGGAGGTTTAACAAATCTTTCAGGTCTATAAGAATCACCAACAGTTGGACGTGACTCTACATTATCCCTATTTACATCTGTACCTGAACTTGAAACAGAAATAGATTCATTATTGAATACATTTTCCACAGGATAACTTACATCATTGAATGTTTTCAGAATTTGATTCGAATGTCTTTTCCATGTCTTACCTAAACCAAAAACATCAACTAAAAATGTTACTCTACCAATTTTCTTAATTATCTGACCTTTTATCCAATTTACTGAATTTGGATCTCTATAATCTTCAATCATGACAATATCATCGACTTCAAAATTAACTTCATTTTTACCTTTGAAATTATTCTTTTGTGATTGTTGATTATGTTTAACTCTATTTTCTACAGATTTACTAGGTGATTTGTTTAACAAAGCATTAAATCTGGTTCTCAGATTTCTGCCGAACATCCGTTGAGCTGGGCTCACTCCAGTAGTAGAGTGCTTAGTATTACGGTAATCTAATAGAAATCTTGATAGAATTTTATTAGTATCCAAGGGAGTGTTTTCCGAAAACGACATTTTGATACAATTTTTAATAGTCTTAACAGAATTTTCAGCAGCACCATTCGATTGAGGGTGAAAGGCGGGCTAGTAACATGGGAAATATTATTGTTCTTTAAAAAATCTTGGAAATCTGTCGAAGTAAAACAAGAAGCGTTATCGGAAACAATTGTTTCATGCAAACCAAATCTGGCAAAAGATTGTCTTAAAAATTTAACCGTCATTTGGGTTCTAGTAGATGTTGATTCGAAAACTTCATTTAGAATGAGCATCTAAAACAACCAGGTAATGCTTATTTTCAATAAATCAATATGTAATCTTTGCCACACTTCCTAAGGTCATTTCCATCCAGCCAAAGGGACTTTGGGAGGATAATTAGAATTTTTTGAACAGCCAATACATTTTTTAACCCTTTCAGTCATGCATTAAGAAAACATTGTATATAATTTTTTTTTTTAGATTTTTCTACCTTCGGCATGTAATTGAATGATTCGAACTCAGTATTATGTTCAAAAATTTTCCAATTTAGAAAATATGATTTGTACACTGTAGTGTACACTGTGACTGAGGGAGGGATAAGATACAATAGTTCAATTGATAAAGTTTTTTCTTTATTCATTTAGTATGGAAAAATTCGAAAAAATTTTTT
Organism: Adalia bipunctata; assembly: GCA_910592335.1. Lineage (NCBI taxonomy): Eukaryota > Metazoa > Arthropoda > Insecta > Coleoptera > Coccinellidae > Adalia > Adalia bipunctata. Next base: position 54,946,745 of record OU342948.1, read on the forward strand.
ATCCTTGAAACACATAGAGAGACATTACATTTGGTACAATGAATATATGTCCGGGATGTCCACTTTGCTTCTTTGCATCTCCCCATCTTCTAACAAAAAACAGGAAAATTTGCAATCTGCTCATATCGAACATCTTCTACAGGTCGCACTTGTTTAGTTGTCCCTGGAGACATCAAAAAATCATTATTGGAGGTGTGATTAGATGGTTCTGAAGAGGACATTGGTCTTCCTCGTTTTTTGATTGGTATTTTACCTTATAAAATGAGTGCTTCTGCTGAGTTCTGCCGAAAATGTATCAGATCTATGATATTTCTTGTGGGAATTCCTCGTTGGTTTGCTCTATTTGGATCATAAAACAGGCCTCAACAGGTGAAATCTCCTCTGATTCAACCGGAAGGCGGCTACTTGATGGAGACAAAAGTTCATCTGCAACAAAAAATTGTTGCAAGGATAATAATTACAAGAACCACTGTCATTCTTCATTCCTTGGCGACGCTCTATCTATTTCGTCTAATCCATCATCATCTTCTTAACCAAAACCTTCCAATTCTGAATCATCACCATTCAGAATATCCAAGATTTCAGCCTCAGTCAGTGGTCGATGCATATATCGATGCCTCTCCCTTTCCTCCCTATCAGTCATGGTGTACACTGTAGAGACCATATTTATGAGGCTCTATATATTTTTACGTTTTGTATTTTTCAGATTGAAGTAGTGTTCATCACTTACCTTGATTAAGTATAATGATGGGAAAAAATATCCAAAGCCACCTCGAAACTTATTTTTTCGGAAATTTTCTCTTATAACCCGCAATAATGTGCCCGTTGAAAATATATCGGACATGTGCCGATACAAAGCAATATTTACGAATATCGCTCGTGTCGTACTTGTCGCGCCACCTAGTTTGATGAGTGTGCATCATAGCACTAAAGTATACACCATGAACAAAAGCGATTGGAATAAAGGGGACTCAATGAGAGTCGATGGAAATGTGTGTACACTAGAGTGTACGTCATGACGTAAAGGGTTTTAACCAAATTTTCAATATCTTTATCGAGGTTTGGCCACCAAAAATGAGATCGTGCCATACTTTTCATTTTTACAATACCCAAATGGTTCAAATGCAAATTCTCAAGAAATTTCTGACGCAATTTAGGAGGAACTATAATTCTATGGTTCCAAAACAAACACTCATCAGATATGGCAAATTCCGATCGTCTTGAAAAATAAGGTCGAATCTTTGGATCATTTATATACTTTGGCCAACCCTTGATCATGAAATCTTTAATTTTAACCAATTCAACATCAATGAGTGTTTCCTTTTGAACTTCTTCAAAATTTACAGGAAAAAGATAACTTTTTGCTAAGAAATTACAATAGGGTAAATCCATATCATTTCTGAAATGTGCCTTGTGTTGAATTTACAGCCAACATTCTTGACAGGGCATCTGCATTATTCTCTGTAGATTTTACGTATTCGATTTCGTAATCGTAGTTTGAAAGAATAACTGCCTAACATCTAAGTCTGTTTGCTGAAAATTGAGGAATGGATTTTTTATTTCCAAGAATCGCCATCAAGGGTTTATTGTCTGTTACTAGGGTGAATTTTTCTGCATATAAGTACTGATGGAATTTTATTACTCCAAAAATTATAGCAAGGCCCTCGCGTTCAATTTGTGAATAATTTTTTTTCAGCCCCGGTTAAGGACTTAGAAGCGTACGCAATAGGTCTATCAGTTCCTGAAGGATAAGTTTGGCTCAATATTGCCCCAATACCATGAAGACTAGTATCTACCGTTAATTAAATTTTTAAATTTGGATTAAAATGAACCAATACTTCTGTTGATTTCAACAGACATTTAATATTTTCAAAAGAATATTTGCCTTTTTCGGTCCATTCCCACTTCGCGTCGTTTTGAAGTAGTTGATGTAATGGATAAAGAACAGTAGATAGGTTTTTTACAAACTTACCATAGTAATTAATCATGCCTTAAAAAGAATTGAGCTCACTAACATTTTTTGGTTCAACGAAATTTTCGGTTGCCATGGTTTTAGCTTCACTTGTAACCATCTTCATCTATTATACAGGGTGAGTCTTTGACTTGTACATATATTTTAACTGAAGATTCTTGAGGTCAAAAAAAACCTTTTTTTCATTTTCCATTTTTCCGAATTCGGCTCTGTTAAAAAGATATAACCATTTGAAAAAAAAATTGGGCTCAATACGTTCCTGAAATGATCTTCTGGAATTGTTGCAAAGTTCATATTTCTCGATAGAAATTGAGTTTATACATTTAGGGAATACTCAAGTACTAACCTTACTGGAATAAAAATGTTGCAAACACGATAATTTCAACAAAAACAGTTAGTTTCATCGAATTATATCTGCAACTGAAAACCCACATTTCTCACACCAAAATAAGTTCCTTCTTCGATTTTTCTGCAGATTAGTTTGTGAACACTATTAACTTGTTCATATTTTCCACGAAATTCCCAAACAATATCATGAAAAAAGACTTTTAATTCAGATCATCAGAATTCATTATTAAACAACCTAACCTAATCTATTTTGTATCCATTCTGTGAATGTTCGCACAGAAATTTCAAGGAAATGTTGTCAGATTTCTGATATTTTTATTGAGGTTAAGGATTTATTACGAACCATAGAAGAAATCACGATACACTTGTGTACCGTGGTATAAATATCTATGAATTTGCCGTTTCCATCATAAATCGAGTTTGCCGCCAATTTAACCACGCATGCGTCCAGCGAAAACCGAAAGATTGGTTAGGTATCTGCAGGTCAACTATAAACAATAACAAACCAGAGTCTCTGAACAAACTGTAAACATTATGTGAAGTTCTGAATACATTCAGTGAATTATTGTTCTAATGTGATTATTATGTGGAGTGGTTGTCTCTGGTGGAGTGAATTAATAGAATCTTAACCGTGTCGAGTTTATAAAATTCCAGGAGGATACCTATTGTTTAGATGAAATCATCGACTCAGATTATAAGGTATCACTTCAGTTTTCATTAATTTCAATTTTATCTCCCACATTTGTGGGATTTTATTATTCAAATATCTCGACAAAGTTGATAAATATTGTGACAACATTGTAAACTCGTTTAAAGACCAGAGAAGGAATAATATTCGATGATATTTAATTCAGAGACGCATTCAGATTATTCTTGAAATTAATGATTTTTTCGTCAAATTTCTCCGGGTCTCAGCGTCGTTTCCGAGTTATTACTCGGAAACGACGCTTTTTATTGAAAAAAAATAAGAATACTTTTAGTTTCTTAAATGATTGATTCTTTCGAAAATATGAACCGTTTATCTTTTCAAAGTGATTTTATGGTGTTTTAGCGTGTATTGATAAGTCGACTTTTATACTAGGAGAGATATTAAATAGGTTTTGATTGAGGAATATGCACCATGAATGGAGTAAAAATTCAACCAAAATTCAGTTCATTCGAAATAACGGTTCCGAAGATATAAACAGAAAAGTGTTTTTTTCATGGATTTTCGACACCATGTATCTTCGAAACCAAACCGAATTTTGAAAAATAGTATAGGAAAAAAGTGTTTCGTTTGATGAGAGGAATCTACAGTTAAAATATATGTACAAGTCAAAGACTCACCCTGTATAACCCAAGTATTCAACATTATTTTGAAAAAATTTACATTTCGATTGGCATAATTGAGGACCTGAATTTTTCAATATTTTTAAAACTTCTTTCAATCTATTCAAATGTTCAATTTCATCTTTACCAGTTACTAAAATATCGTCCAAAAATACTACTACTCCTTCCAAACCACTTAGTAAAGATTCCATCAATTTTTATAATTTGGAAGGTGCTGAGGAAATTCCTTCTTCTTCTTCAGCCTTTTGACATCCACTGCTGGACATAGGCCTCCTCCATCTCTTTCCAGGTCGATCTGTTTTGAGCGGTGTGCATCCAGTTCTTCCCGGCTAGGAGCTGTAGGTCATCCCGCCATCTCGCCTGGGGTCTACCAACACTTCTCTTCGTCTCTCTGGGTCTCCACTGCATGATCTTCTTGGTCCATTTGACGTCATCCCGGGCAACATGACCTGCCCATCGCCACCTCAATCTCGCAATTCGCTCTATGACATCTGATATTTTAGTGCGTTTGCGTATTTCCGTTTTACGTATTCTATCTCTCAGACTGATACCCAGCATCGCTCGCTCCATTGCTCTTTGGCAGACTCTTAAACGGCTTATGCTGTTGACCGTGAGTGTGGTGGTTTCTAGGCCATAAGTTGCAACAGGGAGGACGCACGTATCGTACACTCTTCTCTTAAGGCATACTGGAACTTTACGGTCTCTGAGAATGTGACTAAGTTTTCCGAAGGCAGCCCAAGTCAAGCCGATTCGCCTTGTGACTTCCGCTGTTTGGTTGTCCTTGCCCAATTTGATATTGTGTCCCAGATAGATGTAGTGCTCCACGGTTTCCAAGTGGTGGTTATCAAGTGTTATTTGGACATTTTCTTGAGAGAGGACTTTGGTCTTCTGGAGGTTCATCTGCAAGCCAACATCTTCTGAAGCTTGCTTAAGTTCGTTTATCATTTCCTCCAGTTCGTTCATATCTTGGCTCATAATTACGATGTCGTCTGCGAAACGAAAATGACTCAGGTAGTTTCCGTCTATACACATTCCTTTTTGTTCCCACCTCAGGTTTTTGAATATGTCCTCCAGCGCCAAAGTGAAAAGCTTTGGGGAAATCGTGTCGCCCTGCCGCACGCCTCTTTGGATATTAATTTTTTCGGTTCGTAGATCTTCTTTGATGTTAACTTGGAACGTTGCATTTTTATAAATATGTTCGATTAGGTCCGAGTATCTTGAATCGATTCTTGCCTTGTTCATGGCATCCAGCACTGCCCACATCTCAATAGAGTCGAAGGCCTTTTGATAGTCGACGAATGCCATATGCAGAGGCACGTTATATTCCGTGCATTTCTCTATTAGTGTGCGGACTGCTTGGATATGGTCGATTGTGCTATACCCCCCCTAAAACCGGCCTGCTCTATAGGCTGATAGAAGTCGAATTTTCTGTCCAGGCGATTTGTTAGTATCTTCGTCAGCAGTTTGTACAATGTATTTAGTAAGCTGATTGGACGGTAATTTTCGACGTTTGTAGGGTCACCTTTCTTGAATAGAAGCATTACTTCGGCATTTTGCCACATTTTTGGAATCTTGCCCTCTTTGAGACATTTGTTCAGCAGTATAAGCATTGTTTTTTCCAGTATTTCTGATCCAGCTTTCAGCATTTCAACAGTTACGCGGTCCTCTCCAGGTAATTTACGGGTTTTCATCGAATTTAGTGCTGCTCTGAGCTCAGGGCCATCTATTTCGGGAATCTCTTCCGAGCCCACGTTCAAGATGGTCGGTTTTTGTTTCATTTGGTTTGGCTGTTGGACTGACTGACTGTACAAGGTCTGGTAGAAGTTCTGTATCACAGTCACTATATCTGTTTCATCTGTAACGATTTCTCCCAAATTGTTCTTCATCTTATGAATGACCATTTTTCCTTTGGCTCTCTTTGAGCGTAGTACAGGGTGGGGCAGAAAAACCTATCCGATTTCAAAACGTTATAAAATTAAAACCACTCAGCTTGTCAAAAAATTTTTTTTATTAACATATCGCAAATTTTATGCCATTTTTAAATTTAAGTTTTGAAAAGCACATCACTCAAATGTCGTCCTTGGGAGCGGATACACTTATTTAGGCGCTCGCGGTAGCTTTCCATGACTTTCACTCTCTCACATTGGCCACGTTTTCAGGTCCTGTTGCTGTCCTGGGACGTCCAGGCGACTTCTTTTTCAATGCTGAACTCGTCTGTCTAAAATTTGACACCCACACTTTAATCGTAGCGTGATGTGGAACAGGATCATGACGCCCGAGTCCGAAATGAATTCGAAAAGCACGTTGTGTAGCAATTATCGAACCGCCGCATTCGATAAACCGCTCAATAACAAAAGCACGATGTTCACCAGACCAAGGCATGTTGACTACTGACAAATGGCATAAAACCAGCTTTCTAACGGTTTTTACCCCACTACTCTACCTGCTCTCTCTTCTGAGAAAAAGGGATTTGAAATCGGATAGGTTCTTCTGCCCCACCCTGTACTTTCATGTTCAAATTATCTTCGATGGCATCGAGAATCTGTTGTGTGTTGTGCGCCCGTTATCCCTCCGTATCGCTGTTTTTACTTGCTTTTTCAATGTTTTATATTGTGGTGCGTCTCTGTGTGTGTTCCGACGCTCCTTTATTAGCTGTTCTGTGTTTGCACTGAGTTTGTCGTTTTTCTTTTTCTTAAGAGCGCAAACTTTCTTCGTGGTTTCTCTGATCGTGTTGGTGATTTTGGTGTTCAGTTCGTCTATGTTTAGCTGTTTAAGAGCCTCAGTTGGTTGGAGCTTCCTTTCTATTTGCTTATTATATTCTTCGTTCTTTTCTGTCAACTCTTCCATAGATGGTTTTGTCGTCCTTGTAATCAACTTTTTTCGTTCGAGATGGGTGTCGATTTCTATCCTTGCTCTCACCAACCTGTGGTCACTGCCCGTATTGAAACGGTTCAGGACAGATACGTCCGAGCATATTTTCCTGTCCGAAGCTAGTATATAGTCTATTTCGTTACACGTAACCCCATCTGGACTCTTCCACGTCCATTTTCTTGTAGGTGGTTTTTTGTAGAAGGTATTTAAGCAGTAGACATTTTCTTTGCATAAGAAATCAACCATGTTTTGACCTCTGGTGTTTCGTCTTCCTAAACCGAAGTGGCCTATATTCGGCGGGTCGTTAGCCTCTCTGAGTCCGATCTTTGCGTTGAAGTCTCCAGTTATGATTGTGTATTTGGATTTTTCTGTGTCTTTAGCGGTTGTTATGTCTTCATAGAACTGTTCACTTTCATCGTCCGATGATGCACTGGTAGGAGCATATCCATGTATTATTTTTATTTTGTATCTGCTGTTCAGTCTGAGTACGACATAGATAACACGATTCGAGATGGCTTCGACCTCCGTCACGAGGTGTTTTAGCTTATTATGGACCATTATAGCAACCCCGCCGACGTGAGAGTTAGTAACGCTGTTCCTTTGGAACAGCATGTGACCTGATCTGAGGATCGTGGTGGTTTCTCCGCTGAGTCTGGTTTCACTCAGTCCCACAACATCCCATTTAATATTAGCAAGTTCCCTCTCTAAGGCTTCTAGGTGTTCTTCCTGCCTCATTATACGGATGTTAAATGCAGCTATATGTAAAGTTTTGAGTCGTCTTTTTTTCTCACGTACTATTTCTTTGATGCTATTATTTGTTGAATTTTAACCTCCCCCAGAATCCTTGAGGAAATTCCGTAAGCAATTATATTTGAAGAAACCCTTATGTGTTACAATAGTGGTAAGATCCTTCGACTCTTCATCTAGGCAGATTTGTTGATAAGCCTCAGAAAGGTCCATTTTCGAAAACTGAGATCCTCCCTAGACGTCTAAATAAATCCTCAATGCGTGGAAGGGGATATTGGTCGATTTCAATACATGGGTTAATGGTAACCTTGTAGCCTCACAGACCCATTTTTCTTTAATACAGGTACTACTGGAGTGCCCCATCTACAATAATCCACAGGAGAGATGATACCTAAAGAGAGAAGACGATCAATTTCATTTTCAACAAGTTCTTGTGGAGCATAGGGAATCGGACGAGCTCTAAAAAATTTTGGCGTAACTGAAGTGTCTTTTAATTTCAAATTTATAGTTCCTTTTTTAAATTTTCCTAAACCTTCAGAAAAAACTTCAGGAAATTCGGCAATTCAACATTTAGTCTTGCTATCAACATTTCCCTCAATAAATTTCAAAATAGAAAACCCAATATTATAAGTGTTCGTGAAGTCTCTACCCAATATTGGTGTACCACCGTATTTCATAACGTTAAAATCTATTTCATTAGCAACATTTTTATACTTAACATTTAATGTTAATATTCCTAAAGGTTTAACTCTAGATCCATTATAAAAGTATAAAGACTTATCAGATGGTTTTAACTTGTGCGTTTTTCTAAAGTTTTTCTCGAATAATTTTTCTGACATACAAGAAATACTAGCTCCCGAATCGATCTGACAAGAGATTGTTATCGATTCCATCATTATATCGATTTGAAAAGAAATGTTTTCATTATTTTCATTCAGGACATATAATGGGAAATCATCTGTTTTATTGGAAATTGCATCAGTAGGTATTGTTTTTATAATTATGTCGATTTTTGCTTTTCTATTGAAACAAACACTTGATAGATGACCTTTCTTCCTACAAATATTACATGAATGATTTTTGAAAAAGCACTTTCTTCGTGTGTCCTTTTTTTCCACAACAGGAGCATCCATGTTGTTTTGAGCTCCATGTGGAATTATCTGCGGCGGCGTGCCTCTGCTGACCTGCGCTACTACCACCGGCACTTCCACCCACTTGCTTGACTGGTTGACCTGTCCTGTGACGTGGCCTGTCGTTGCTGGGGTTGCGTATGAGATTGATCGGTTCGGTCTTAATCGATCGCGAAATTTGGTAACTTTGGGATGCCGCCATTTTGTTTTCTGCTACGGTGATCGCTTTCTCAAATGTGATTTTTTTGTCTTCTTCCAGGAGTCTGTCTAGAATCATCCCTTTTCCAAAACCACAGACAAATTGATCTCGTGAACAAATGTCCAATTCAGCCCCAAACGCACAAGAGATTGCCAAATTTCTTAAGCGTGCTGCATACTCTCGAATTGATTCTTCCGTTTCTTTTCTCGAAGCGAAAAATTTAAAACGTTCAGCCAACACTGATTTCTTCGCTTGAAAATGTTTATCAAACAATTTTATCAGACCATCAAAAGTTTTTGCTTCAGGCAACTCTGGACTACATATTAAGCTGAAGATAATTTTATACGATTCCTCGTCCAGCATGTTTAAAGAAATTGGTCGTTTCTTGTCAGCGTCTGTTAAATTATTAGTACTGAAATAATTTTTTAATCGTGCCTTGTAAATATTCCAGTCGGTAACATTTATTTGGAATTTTCGTAGCTGACCGATTAAAGATGTGGCTGCTGCTTGATCGTCCGGCATGATGAGCACGTGTGTCACTTTTAATTTCACTTCACGTGGAATAAAATTTCGAATTCGGTGAATTCTTGTAAAATCGTATGAATCGATGAAAGTTCCGAAATATAATTATATTATTATATATCCGTATATCCTCGTCGCCACTGAGGTGTCTTTGGGTTTTAAATGCTTGGGTTGTACAGGAAATGGAAATCCACTATTTTAGGAATAACATGTAATTCTTTCGCAATTGTACATCGACTGGAAAACCTTAATTATGATTTACCTAATTTACAATATTTGGGCTGGGGAGATGCGCAAGGTTTCATATATTAAGTACACTACACACATTCAAATTGGGAATAATCAATTTCAAATTGAAACGGCATTCGTGGCTATGTGAATCAAGATCAGGCGTGATCAGAAGTTCTTTATATTGATGAAACATGAAGAAAAAACTATTAATATTCATTCAACAAGTGTAACAAGAACTTAAAAAATTTCATGTTTGTGCTCAAACTCATATTAAAAAAATTCAAAACATCAGGTATGAACATCTCGATATGAACATATCTTGTACTGGTACTGACTGTAATGGTTGATATATTTCTTCTTTTCAAATTTTCCATTCTTTGACGACGAAATTCTTTCTGCGTACCGCAACCTACCTGCTTTTTCATTGAATCTGCAGCTTTCTTCTTCATATAAGGCATGATTATAAAAAAGAAATTGTAAACTTATTGTTCGTTACTTACTTTTGAGAAATTTGAGAGTTAATTACATATCGAGTAATTCAAAGTTCTGATTCACATGGATGTCATTCCAATATGAAATTGATTATTCCCAATCTGATTTTGATTATTCCCAATTTGAATAATATGTTAGTTCCCAATTTGATTTTGATAGTTCCCAATTTGAAGTTGAAAAGGTATAGCTGCCACTAATTTATGGTTCAAAGAAGAAAGCTGCAGATTCAATGAAAAAGCAGGTAGGTAATTGCGGTATGCAATGGAAACATAATACAGACAGAATTTCGTCTTTAAAGAACGAATTTGATAAGGAGAAATATATCAACCATGAACCATTACAGTTAGTACCTGTACAAGATATGTGACTCATATCCAGAGGTTCATACCTGATGTTTTGACCTTTTTTGATATGAGAGTTTGAGCACAAATATGGAATTTTTTGATGAGTTCAAATATATATTAATATAGTTTTTTCTTCATGTTTCATCACTATAAAGATCTTCTGATCATGCCTGATCTTGATATACATAGCCACGAATGCCGTTTCAATTTGAAATTGATTATCTCCAATTTGAATGTGTTTATTCCCAATTTGAATAGGTTAGTTCCCAATTTGAAGTTGAAAAGGTATAGTTGGATGGAACCTTCAGCCTTTATTCTGGTACCTTGGAATCCAACAAGATGAATTCTGTTCTTCTTGAGTTCGATATCAGGAGCAATCTTCATTATATCTTGAAATGATAATGCATTCAGCACCTGTGTCAATTTCAAAATCAATTGCATTGGAATTCACTACCACAGTTTCTGGTTGTTGTGATTTTTTATTTTTTGATGTTACACATTGAATGTTTTGAACTGAAATGGATTCCAAACAAAACTCATCTGAAGAACTTTCATCTACGTCCACATTATTCAGCACAAAACTTTTTTCACGTCTTTCTTCAAAGACGTGAAAAAAATTTTGAGCTGAATATAATCTAAAGAGATAACATCGAGGACAATATTTTCTCGTTATAATTTTGTTGATTATTTGACTTTTTTACTAAGCAACCAGATTCAAAGTGATTCTTTTTTTTACAATAGAAACATGTTTTACCATATGCCGGACATTTTCCTACTACATGAAATTGACTTTATTTAAAACAATTATGAAAATTATTATTTGAATTATTGCCATGAGGAAAATTATCATTAAATCTTGAATGAATTCTACTCATCTTTTTCGTAGAGGGCCGTTGAATATAGACCACATCCAGCGATCTGCTCGAACCTGCCGCTCCTGCCATTTCATCGGTTTGCTCCCTGCTCACTTCCGATATCTGACAAATGTCGATTGTTTTCTTCAAACTCAAATTTTCCACTTGTGAGTCTTTCTCTCAGGTTGGAATCTCGGATACCCATGATTATTTTGTCACGTAGCATGTCATCTGCGGCGTCGTATTCACATGAACTCAACAATGTCTTCAATTTTGTTATATAATTATCAAGGGATTGTCCTTCTTCTTGGTGGTAGGCGAGAAATTTGTACCTTTCGTAAACCACGTTTTTCTTCGGGTTGCAGAATTTGTCGGAAGCCGTTATCACCTCACTCAACTTAGCCTTGCCTGGTTTCAAACTAAAGGTATTGAAAAGCTCAATTCATTCATCCCCAATTAAATTGAGGAGGGTGGCCACTTTCAGTTGATCAGACGATTCTTGTTTATTAGATGCTGCCAGGAACATCTCAAATTTCTGCTTCCGTGCCGTCCAGTTTTTTGCTATATTTCCGGTGAAATTCATAACTGGTGGTAACCTTAACACTTTCATTGTATACTCTTATCGAGAATACCGTTCTTCGATCTATTTCAATGGAACTATTACTTTGTTCACACCTGACACCATGTAAAGGTTTCAGTTTTATAATAAGATTAATTGTACAGCTATATCTTTATTCAGCGATGTCTCAATCTACGAATGTTTTCACAATGTGTGCGAGGTCCTGACAAATGACAATCAACATTGGTTACAATATAATATATTTATATATAGGGTAGGTACCTTACTCTTACAATTTCACATGTCGACCATTAAAAACTGGCGTTTATGTTTGCTGAATATGTTTCGACGGTCACTGAGAGTGCTTATAATACATTCATTATACACTGCGCAAAAAAATTAACGCACATCCTGAAAATCTCAATTTTAATGGAAGTTAAACCTACATTGACTTTATAACTTATTTTTCATGTTCTCTCGGGAAGGTTTTGAACGAAACAAGACACATTAAATGGAAGAAAAATTCAGGATTTCACTGAATCTTATGTAATTATGTAATTTTCAAAATACTGAAATGCTGATAAGTGATTTAATAGGGGTATTTCCACCCCTTGCGTTAATTACAGCTCGGCAACGACGGTTCATACTCAAAATGAGTGATCTCAAAATGTTCTGATCTAATCCTTCCCAGACTTCTCTGAGTTGGATTCCTAAGTCATCAAGAGTAGCTGGATGATTTTCTGAACTTCTCAGTCCTCTCTTGAGGTTGTCCCAAACCTTCTCAATCGGATTGAGATCTGGACTTCTTGCTGGCCATTTCATTCGAGAAACTTCAACCTCTTCAAGGTACTCCTGAACGATGAGCGCACGATGGGGTCTGGCATTATCGTCCATAAAAATGAAATTTTCACCAATGTATGGGGAAAATGGCACTACATGCTCTTCAAGAATGTTCCTTATATACTTATCAGCATTCGTAGCTCCATTATCAACGACCACTAGGTCTGTGCGAGCAGTCAAAGATATTCCACCACATACCATAATCGAGCCTCCCCCGAAACCAGTAGTATTCAGGAAATTGCACTGAGCATATCTTTCATGTGGACGTCTGTATACAAGGGAACGTCAATCACAATGGTAGAGGCAGAATCTAGACTCATCTGTGAAGAGAACTCTTTCCCAATCGGCCTCTTCCCAAAGGATATGCTCTCCTGCAAAATCCAAACGCGCCCTTCGATGGGCTGGGGTAAGAGCTGGGTCTCTTGCATGAGTTTGCGCAAGCTGATTTTGAAGGAGGCGAGCGGTTGCAAACCGTTGTCTCAACGAAGAAACTCTCAAGTAACGTTCTTGAATGGCAGTTGTTACCCGTGGTCTACCCTGTCATGGTCTTCGGACATTCATACCTGTCTCCCTGAATCGCTGCAACATTCTGGACACACTTCTATGGGAAACTCCAAACCTTTCTGCAATTCTTGTGTATGTCCTCCTTTCTCCTCGCAAAACTACCGCTTGGGCACATTTCTCTTGGGTCAAATTGCGTGTTTCGCGTTGCATAGCGATCGAGTGTAGAAAATCAAACGAAAGAAAAACTATTGATCACTAGAATTGATCGAGAACAACTGATTTTAAAATGGAGGCAATATATTCAAAATCTGATAATATCATCTTTTTTTATTCCTGCTGGGAGAAAACATCTGTATTGAAGAAAGTGCATAACGCATGCATAATTCTGATAAAATAATTATCATTGAGAACACCAATTTTTTTGCGCAGTGTAATTCTGTATGCATTACCTGTTTTGGACCATCAAGTCAAAATAAAAAATACTTTGAAAAATAAAAAGAGTCCAGGAATCGTCTCCATTACTGCTCATATTCTGAAAAAAACAGAAATTGAATTTTTACCTCATTTTTCACAATTCATTAAGAGTCTTTTGCCTTCGATGTAAGAAACGTATACCGCCAGATGGCAGTGCATTGCATTGATTTTTATTCATCTGATTGTTCAGCTCAATAGAACAAATATTGGGGCACAGGGAATATAACTAGAAATACTACCCTGAACTACACCTTTTCCAATTGTAATTCAGAAAACGTAAAATGTAATTCAGAAAAGCAAATTTAAATTTCAGAAAATGGAAATTGTAATTCAGAATAGTATATGATATGTATCAACTTACTATTCTGAATTACAATTTCCATTTTCTGAAATTCAAATTTGCTTTTCTGAATTACATTTTACGTTTTCTGAATTACAATTGGAAAAGGTGTAGATATCATACTGCCTGCATAATTTGGTATAATACTCTCTTTTTCCTTTATCAGTCATCTGGGACGAGGTACCTGCGGGGCGTATCATTTAAAAGAAATTCAAATCCAGAATTGGAAGAGTCTCATACCAATGAATTTTCACATTCCCAGATTGTACGGCCTCCCAAAAATTCATAAAGATAATGTCCCAATTCGACCTGTTGTTTCGTTCTGTAACAGTTTAGCATACAGACTGTCCAAGTTCATCAACGACTACCTGATGAAAAATTTAGTTTTCAAGTCAAAGTTCAGTCTGAATAATAGTAAAGATCTAATAGACAAATTAAAAGACATTACAATTGAAGATCACACTATCTTGGCCTCATTTGATGTATCAAATCTATTTACAACAGTACCAGTCCCTCAGACTCTGCAGATCTTTAAGTCTTTACTTCATAAATCAAGCTTATCGAACACCACTGTTGAGAGTCTGTTTCAGTTGTCGAAGCTGTGTCTTGAACAAAATTTCCTTTCGTTTAATGACAGGATTTTCATTCAGAATAAGGGTTTGAGCATGGGAAACTGCCTGTCGCCATGTTTTGCTGAGATTTTTATGTCTTACTTTGAGAAGGAGTTCATCTTGAATCCATCTAACCCTTTTAAGAGTGGGATTTTGTTTTGGTACCGTTATGTCGACGACATTGTCTTGGGTTGGAATGGCAGTCTGGAGGAACTACATCAATTTCACTCGTGGATCAATGGGAGACATTACAATATAAATTTTACTCTTGAAACCGAATTAAATAACTCGATAAATTTCTTGGACTTGACCCTTATGAAAGTAAATAACAGTATTCAGTTCAATATATTTAGGAAACCTTCACAGACAAACCACTCCATTAATAACTTATCATGTCATTTTGAGGGTCATAAGCTGGCTGCTTACAAGACATATATACACAGACTTTTTAATACGCCTCTGAACCCAAATGATAGATTAAATGAGATATCTATTCTCAAGAAGATGGCAAGAGAAAATGGCTTCAACCCTGGGATTATTGACTCGTTGATACTTAAAAAGGAAGAAAAATTACGCATGAATATTGCTTCTTCAGATACTCATCAGGATGAGGGCCAAACATCAACTGATCCCACTAAAAAATTCATAACCATCCCATTTTATGGTAAAATTTCCTACAGAATTGCCAGAGTATTTAGAGATATTCCTAACTTGAAAATAGCCTTCAAGTCAACCAACAGTCTTCAACAATATTTGGTAAAAAACAAAGATAGTATAGGATTTTGAATGCCTTTTGGCAGATTACCAATTGCCACCTTTTTAAAAAATTTAAAATTTTGTAAGTGTCCAAATTAATGAGTTTTTACATTTTCCAACTGTTGATTTTCAGTTCAAGTTTTTATTAAAATGACAAGACCTGCTGTATTCGACCAACGGTTTTAAATCGTCATATATGTAACATCACCTAAATTAGTAAGTACTGTTCCATCCTTCAGCTGTTTTGCTTCAGTTTGTTGATGCTTAATGTTGTACGTAAATGTATTTCAACAGTT
Organism: Adalia bipunctata; assembly: GCA_910592335.1. Lineage (NCBI taxonomy): Eukaryota > Metazoa > Arthropoda > Insecta > Coleoptera > Coccinellidae > Adalia > Adalia bipunctata. The sequence continues at coordinate 54,962,164 of OU342948.1, forward strand.
AAAATTGGTCCATCTAAGACTCAGCAAACAAGCAGCCTACTAAGCTTTTGTACTTACCCCCCTTTTCCATCAGTTTCTAGGCTCTGAAGATGGCGCAAGCCGAAACATGTTAGCCAGGAAAATATAAATTAAGGGTGAATAAATATAACTGAAATTAGACTTTTATTTCAATATTTACCATTCAGTTATGGGTTTCAAGGATGTAATTCAAATCCATGTTAAAATCCATAATTGTTATTAACAATTGATTTTCACTAATCGACGGCTAAAACAAACCTTAATGACTTGTCTTTGAGAAAAATGAATATTTATTATATCGAATAGAAAAATTCGTGGAAATAAATTTCGCGAAAACAACACATTCTTGTAATATCATTTACAAAAAGACGGTAGATTTTAAAAGAAAAAGGAGATAGACATTGCATTAACTAAAAGAAAGACTTCGATACTGAAATGAAAAAACACAAGAATATTTGTTAGTTTTGATGGTGGAAATGTTAAAAAATAACCAAAAATGATGAGGAATATCCTTTTCATGCATTTAATACTTATAAATTTTTTTTTTATTATTTTCATCTTTATACACTCATACATCCCTTCATCAATCGGAAAAAATAAATCGTTCCTGACTCCCTTTTTTTCAGGGATGTAGACCCATAATTGTTTCATGAGCTCAGGTGTATTCTATAATTCCTCGAAGAAGGATAGTGTTTATTTATTAATACAAAAAAATATTGAAAATTTTTTCTGAGAAAAACTGTTGATAACAAATGTTTGAAGATATAAATTATCTTTGGTTTCATTCGATCTGATGTTGGAATATTTCGGGGTTTCTGAAGTGCTGGGGTTTTTTTCTTGAGTACCTATCAGAGAACTGAGTAAGGAAAATTCTACTGTTTTAAACATCAGTTTCGAATAGTTAAATGATTACGTTCACACGTTGTAAATATTTATGTGCATATGAGGTTGAAGTTGGCTTGCCGCTCTTCACTTGTCGCGGATACAAGCTATGTTGTTCAAGATCTGGATCAGTCACATTTGTAGTGCACTACGATTTTTAGTTTATTCGAAATTGTCCTTTATGTTCTGTCCATTGGACCCTGCTCAGCCTAGACCTTCCTATTTATGTTCATTGAAGAAGCCTCCCTGAAGGGTCTCTGTATAAAAAAGCGCGTGTCTTACATTTTTTTAACCATAAAATAGAAAGCGCAAGAAAACTTTGTCATATGATTGCACCGACCTAAGATAAAAATTTGATTCTAAAGACCACTACCACATATTGAAGTATTTTCTTGAAATCAATATATGCATATTAAAAATTAAATTGATAATGCTTAACCAAACAGTGGAAGTAAATCAGAAAAACTTTCAGAGGAAATCCGACTCACCTAAAAGAAGGTCGGAAATCGCATATCCACACCAGAAGCTTAGATTGTTATTGGGATGGGAATACAGACATGAAACTTTAGTAGAAAGGAATGGGGATTTAAGAGAGGAAGAAACGACGAGCAATGAAAACAATACGATTTTGTTAATGATGAAGGCTTTCACGGTCGGCTTCGACTTGAAAATAGAGTATTCCGCACTATTGCCAATTTCTTCATAGAACGAATCTAAAAGCTATTGAAACAGCCCTAAATGAACCATACAAATGGTTGTGATATATGGATGATACCTTCGTAACAACTGAATATCTTCCTCAAACAGCTCCATAGCACGCAACCAAACATTAAGTTTACCTTGGGAGTGGAGAAAGATTGTGCACAACCTTTTCTGTATTGGCTACTAGAAAGACTAATGGAAAACAAGGACACAGGGTTTATAGAAAGCCTACCTACACAGTCAGATGTCTGCACAAGGATTCCAATCACCATCCCTTGTTCAGGCTTTTTCTTATATCAATATAAAGAATTGATTGAATTCAAAAACTCGAACACATATACTAATAAGTACTTCGGTGTCACTGGAGTGATTGACTTGCCCAAAATATACAATGATGATGTACCAAAGATGTCGTCTTGAGAGGGATTTGTGAAGGATGCGGAAATAATGGAAAAAGAACAGGAAATGAGAAGATAATAAATATTTGAGTACAATCACTAACTGAACAATTGATAGTTCGAAATCGACTATATTCTTCACTAATCCACAAAACACACAAAAAAGGTCTATTAAAATTCCGTCCAATCGTATCAGCAATAGGATCTCCAACATACAACATCTCCAAATAGGTACGTACATGATATTTAAGTACAAGTAGGCACGGCATTACCCTACAATCTAAAAAATAGCTATGAAGTCAAAGAACAAATAACAGGAATCCACATACCGGAGGATTTTGTATTGATGTCTCTGGACGTAGTCGGCTTTTTTCCATCGATTTCCAAAGACCTTATAATCGATATAATTAACAACAAATGGAACACAATACCAGCATATAGGTACATACATAACCTCTAAAAATATGTTCATGAAATTGATACAGCACCTCTTCGATAACAGCTTCTTCCAATATGAAGATGAACACTCTCAACAACTAGATGGATGCTGTATGGGAAGCCCATGTTGTCCAAGCCTCAGCAACCTGATCATGGACTATATAGTCCAAAAAGCACTACAAAATAAAAATAACGTCAGAATTGAAAGGGTCCGGTACTATGTAGATAACATGATCCTGATAGTTCACAAACAAGACATCCAAACGACAGTGGACTTGTTCAACTCTATACATGTCAAAATTCAATTCACAATGGAACTGGTAGATTACCTTCTCTTGATCTACTACTTATAAAAGAAGATAATATAATTATTACGGACCTGTACAGGAAACCAACCAACTCCAGCAGAATGCTAAATTTCCGATCCTCGTGCCCAATATCACATAAAATCTCCATCATCACGAACTTAAAACACAGAATTCTAAAACTCAGTCTTTAGAAATTCCACAGTAGCAATTTTCTAAAAGCCAAAAAAATACTCAAATCAAATAACTATCCAGAACAGTTGTGAATAAAATATTCTACTCCAGTAAACATACAAAAAAAAGTTACGACGAAATCAAATACTACAAATTTCCTGCAGTTGGTACAGTAGACCGAAAAATACAATTAGGTTAAACAAACAAAAAATAAAACTAGGTTTATACAACCACAAAAACAACTACAAACACATACATACACTAAACCCAAAGCAAAAACAGATAACAATCAAAAGTCGAACATCTTATACAAAATAACATGTGAACAGTGTCCGAAAACATATACAGGTAACACCAGCCAATAGGTACGGCTATATGTGAGCTGAACAACATGCAAATGATGTAAGGAACAAAAAGGAAACCACAGCTCTCTCAAAACATGCCAAAGACTACCAACATTAATTTGATTTCGATAATGTAAAAATCATTGCAACAGAGAACGTCCAAGAGAAGAGGGAGATTTTAGAAATATTAGAGATTCAAAGGGATAAAAACAGCTGCAATTTCAAGACTGACACTGCTAAACTGAACCCAATGTACAAAGTTCTAATAAGTTGAAGAATCAAACTTGTACATCGCAGGTAAAACCGGCAAAGTAGGATCCGTGAAGAAAGGTTTGAGAGCGACATCCAACGGACGATGGCGTATAGTGTGTGTGTGGGACAGGTAGCTCTGTAATGATTGCAACTGAATTGTGAATTTGGCATAATTAGTTAAAAGTAAAGATCGTTGAAGTGAATATTGGAAGTGTGTAATAGTTATTTAATCAACTAGTTTATTAATGACAGCGATTAATGGTCGAAATATTTTAAGACTACAGGATTTTTCCGTCGACCTCATCACGAATTGAATTTGAATTCTCGATAGAAATGAATTTTTATTTTGCATAATAGACAAATTTGACATAATGTAAATTTCTATGTTCATTTCGATATAATATTTATGCTACGCCTGCATGATCGCCAGGTGGATTGAGTAGCTTGGTGATTATGTTGCCGGTCCTAAGCCCGGAAAAAGGAGGAAGGTTGTCGGATCAGGTTAGCTCCCTACCCGACGTGAAAAAAGCTCACAGCTCACAGAACCGATACTCTGCCTCGGAACCGGACTGATTCACGGATGACGACCCAAGCACAGAATAGGATAGCGATTTGGAAGAAATGTATGATGCGCTTTGCCACCTGGAACATAAAATCACTCAACAATAGAGATCAGGAAACTCTTAAGGAGTTGAAAGATAACAAAATCGATATATGTGCCCTGCAAGAGACTAAGAAGAAGGGTAAAGGTCAAGTACAATATGGAGACTATATAGTGATTTACAGCGGAGTGGAAAAGCAAACAAGGGCGAAGGAAGGAGTGGCAATCGCAGTATCTGTGAGGTACCAAAGCAATATTAAAGAATGCAATTACGTGTCTTCGAGAATTCTGGTCCTAAAGATGGAAGCGGAAGGCCAAATCTTGAATATATTATCAATTTACGCTCCTGAAACAAGCCTTGAAAAGAGAGGGACAATTTCTATGATCAGTTGCAAAATATAGTTCAGTCACTTCCAACTGACCAACCGTTGGTAATACTTGATTTGATTTTAATGCCCGCATCGGAAATGAGATAGTACCTGGAATCAAGCAGAAATTCAATGAAACCATTTTGAATAATAATGGAGAACTGATGATCGACCTATGTACAGGGTGGGGCAGAAGAACCTATCCGATTTCAAATCCCTTTTTCTCAGAAGAGAGAGCAGGTAGAGTAGTGGGGTAAAAACCGTTAGAAAGCTGGTTTTATGCCATTTGTCAGTAGTCAACATGCCTTGGTCTGGTGAACATCGTGCTTTTGTTATTGAGCGGTTTATCGAATGCGGCGGTTCGATAATTGCTACACAACGTGCTTTTCGAATTCATTTCGGACTCGGGCGTCATGATCCTGTTCCACATCACGCTACGATTAAAGTGTGGGTGTCAAATTTTAGACAGACGAGTTCAGCATTGAAAAAGAAGTCGCCTGGACGTCCCAGGACAGCAACAGGACCTGAAAACGTGGCCAATGTGAGAGCCGCGATTGAACGTTCCCCGCGTCGTTCGGCGCGAAAACATTCGCTCGCTTTGGGGATTTCCAACCGCAGTATTCGGCGAATTTTGCAGGTGAAGGTTTACCAGCATCGACCAAGGACCCTTCTTGCTTTACGAAGGGAAATTGCTCGGGCAATTGAAGAAATTCCTGTGGAAATGACGGTGAAAGTCATGGAAAGCTACCGCGAGCGCCTAAATAAGTGTATCCGCTCCCAAGGACGACATTTGAGTGATGTGCTTTTCAAAACTTAAATTTAAAAATGGCATAAAATTTGCGATATGTTAATAAAAAAAATTTTTTGACAAGCTGAGTGGTTTTAATTTTATAACGTTTTGAAATCGGATAGGTTTTTCTGCCCCACCCTGTACTTTCAACGAGTTACGAATCAACAACACCTTTTATGACCATAAAGACCAATATGAATTCACGTTCTGTAACTCCAGGGGCCAGAGATCTACAATTGATTATGTTGTTACTAACAGATGCATACACCCACTTCAGATACTAGACGTCAGAACTCTGAATTCGGTCGATGTAGGCAGCGATCACAGCTTTTTACTTGCAAAGATCAGAATGAAATTTACACCCAAGAAGAGTCCAATACAAGTATATGAGGAAACAAAAATAAACATCGAATCACCGTGGGACTCGTCAATTAGGCAACTATACGAAGATAGATTGACAAAAAAAATTCTCGAAAACCCAATAGGAGAAGAGGATAATATTAACGCTTCCTGGGAGAAACTGAAGAACAACATTAGAGCAGCCGCCCATGAAGCCCTAGGCACCCGAATTGTGAAGAGGAATAAGAACACTAGAACAGACAGGACCCTATGGTTTCGCCCAGAGATTAAAGAAAAATGCAAAGAAAAGAAAAAAGCATATCTAACTCATAGAACATTGAGAACATCAGAATCCTACGAAAGATATAAACAAATCCGAAATGGGACCACAGCACTGGTAAGATGAATAAAAACCCATCACTGGGAAATTTTCTCAAGACGATTGGAGGATGATTTTTACGGAGTACAAAAACAAATTTGGCGTTTCATCAGAACCCAGAGAGAAGAGATCAATGATCTGGTCGAAACGAATCAGATAGAAAGAGAAACCTGGGTTGAATACCTAACTGAATTGTATAAGGCGGAAGAAAATGAGACTGCACTAACTGTACCCGAAATAGTATTGGACAACAATATTCAAATTGAGACAGCCGATGTAGATACTTGCAGCTCTCCGAAAATTGAAGAACAGGAAGAGCCCAGGACCGGATGGAATTCCTTACGAATTACTCAAATATGGCGGACAACATCTCACTCAGGAGTTAGCATCACCCATTAAAAGTATCATCTACCATCATAGAATACCTGACGAATGGCGAACAAGCGACACCATCCTGATGTTTAAAAAAGGAGACAAAAAAGTGCCCTCCAATTACAGAGGTATTAATCTTCTCAGCACCTCACTGAAACTTACCACTAAAGTAATGGCAAACAAAATTAACAGCTTAACATCTCTAGCAGACGAACAGCAGGGATTCAGATCGGGCAGGTCATGCACAGATGCGGTGTTTGTTTTAAGACAAATTATGGAGAAATCAATAGAATACAACAGGCCAGCATATATGTGTTTTGTTGACTTAGAAAAAGCGTTTGATCGTGTGCAGTTAAACGACGTCTTACACATACTTTACAACAGGCAGATACCACATAACCTCATTCAGAACGTATACAAGGAAAATTGGATTCAGGCGAGAATAAACGGGACCTTGACTGAACCAATTGCAGTGGGCCGTGGCATACGACAAGGAGATTCCTTGAGCCCTCTTCTCTTTAACATCATTATGGACGAGGTGATAGGGAATGTACAGACACTGAAGGGGTACGGAATGGGCGACCGTGAAATAAAAATTCTCTGCTATGCCGATGACGCCGTACTGGTGTCTGAGAGTGAAGACGACCTCCAACGGCTGTTACATCGATTCAACCGCACTGCCAAATCATTCAATATGACAATATCAACCCAGGAAACCAAATGCATGACAACATCAAAAACACCATTAAGATGAAAACTGGAAGTTGACGGCAATGTCATCCACCAAGAGATGAAATTTAAATTCTTGGGCATAGAATTATCAGGCTGTGGCGATGTTGAGGAGGAAGTGAGGGCACAGACTGTGAGGGCAACAAGAGTGGCAGGATGTCTGAGCGATACGGTATGGCGAAATAAAGATATCAAAGTGGAAACAAAGGCCAGAATTTATAAAGCAGTAGTAAGACCAACTATGACATACACCGCTGAAACTCGATCAGACACAGCGAGGACAAGACAACTACTGGAGACCACCGAAATGAGGGTACTTCGCAGAATAGCTGGAAGGACACTATTCGACCGAGAGAGAAGTGAAAATATAAGGAGAACATGCAGGGTGGAAAATATCAATGAGTGGGTATTGGGTCGAAAGAGGGAATGGAACGACCACATATGTAGAATGGACGAGGAAAGAATGGTCAGGATTGCACGCGACAAATCACCACTAGTTCGCAGAAGTTTAGGACGTCCTCGAAAGCTATGGAGCGACAATTTATCAGTGTAGGCAGAGATTCGACAGGAAGAAACAGGCGATTCGCCTAAAACGAAGAATGAAGAAGAAGAAGAAGAAGATTTATGCTCCCTATGGAATAATTCGAAAAATTCATAAAGGGAATAATATTGGACATGTTGTGATATTCTGAATTATTAATTAATATACATTTATATAATTACCTACAATATCCGATAAGGAACGTGTGAAGGAAGTGGAGTATTATCTACTTTGCAACTTGTATCACCTGAAATTTCTTCTGCAGTCTATTTTATGTTGAATGGAGTTGTCAATATATCCTTCTGTGACAGAAGTTGATTTCCAACCAAGCTCGATAGTGCTCTGACTGAATATTTTATGTTCGGTTGTCATGACAATCATGGAAAAATAAATATAATCAAATAGTAATCCAAGTGCTCTTTAGATGATTTCAGTTTGCATATATTTCGACAAGGGTGACTGACCAAAGATAGTAAGTTTTCCCAGCCCATAAATCAATTTCATTGTTACGGAGAAATATTATTGTAAAATGTGTTTTGTGACTTCAACGATGGGTTTCACAAAGCGTAATCACCGGTGATTCGAGCTTGATCCCGGAATCAACTCGATTTGACAGTTCGAAAATCAAATTTGAACATCGAATCAAGCCGTTGATTCGATGTCTAATCAAGCCGTTGATTCGATGTCTAAATATTTGCGGTGATTTCGCAATCAACTGTCGTTGATTCGCGATCAAGGGAAAAATGGGTTTCACAAAGCTTTTTCAAATTTTGATTCTCGATCAACGTCCCTTGACAGAAGAAATATTTGGTTGTAGAATTTCAGGCGATCAACGCGTTGCTTTTGAGCTCTGGGACGTTTGAAGAATTTCCTGTAAATTAAATATGTCTTCCTCTTCATCATTATCGTTTTCGGATGACGAAAACATTCTGGCGTTACCAAGAAATATAATTCCCAGAATAATACTCGATAGAAATGATCCTTTTGAGATGTATGGGAACGTGGAATTCAAACAACGATTTCGTTTCAACAAAGGATCTGTTATGGGGTTATTGCATAAAATTGGCTCTGCAATAGAACCCCGCACTGAAAGGAATAAGTCGATAAATGCTAAGCTGCAGCTTTTGGTTGCATTACGATTTTATGCCACGGGTGGTTTCCAAATGACTATTGGCGATCACGTCAATATAAAGAAGCCAAGTGTATGCAGAATTGTAAGGCGGGTTTCAATTCAAATTGCAAAACTGAAACCCCAATATAATATATTATTTATGCCGAAAAATTTAGAGGAACGATCTATTGTCGCAGCAAAATTTCGCGTAATTAGTGGACTTCCGAGAGTTTTGGGAGCTATTGATTGCACTCATGTAAGAATAAGCTTACCAGGAGGCCAAAATGCGGATTGGTACAGAAATAGAAAAGGGTTCTTTTCTATTAACGTCCAAGTAATTTGTGATGCCGAATTAAAAATAAGGCACATAATTGCAAGATGGCCAGGGTCAGTTCATGACTCAACAATTTATAACGATTCACCATTGCTTGTCGAATTAGAACAAGGCATATATGGGAATAGCTACTTGGTGGGAGATAGTGGATATCCAATATCCATGTAGAAGATTTCTCTTGACGCCAATCCATAACCCGAGAAATCAATCGGAAAGCAGGTACAATATTGCTCATATAAAAACACGAAATCCAATAGAGAGACTTTTCGGAGTATGGAAAAGAAGGTTTCCTTGTCTGCATTACACCCTTAGAAATAAATTGGACACCGCTTTAATAATAATTGTTGCCTGCAGCGTGCTTCACAATTTTTCATTGAGTCTAAATGACGAATATGAGCATTTAGATGATTTTGAAAGTCATGAAGAAGTGAGTGAGCCATTGAGTTCTGGAAACCAAAATACGATTGTGAGAAGTGCTATAGTTGAAGCTATTTTCGGAGGGTATTTATTAAAAAAATGAATTCATAATAATCGTTGAACATTGTTGAGTCATGAACAGGATATTTGCAATTGATAATTGAGGAATTATAATTGATGATTTCTGTTGTTCTGTCTTTTTTGTAACTTATCTATATATATAAAAGAGAGCTGTTGGTTACACCATTTATAACTCGAGATCGGGTGGACTGTTTGTTATGAAACTTCATTTATGGATTCGTCTACGGCCTGGTTATATGAATACATTGAAACTCTGAAAAATTCGATGAAAAATTTGCTTATGTAGGAAATGCTTTTTTTACTCCCTTTGAATAAGGCCGCTAGGTGTCGCTACGGTTTGCTTATGTAGGAAATGGTTTTTCTCCTTTTGAATAAGGCCACTAGGTGTCGCTACGGTTAATGGCTCTTGAATAGACACTGTAGCGTACAGTGACTAGACACTGTATTTGATATTATCGCCACTAGATGGCGATGTATACAATTATTGGGTAATTTGCATAGAACTTATAATAACATGGAAGCGGTAAAGATCTCAAGTTGATGGAACAGTGAATTTTTACCGGAATGTCAAGTAAATCGAATTGTTACGATCAGCATCAATCGTGAGTTGTCCATTTTCATCTTTTCTCCATTTTTTTGAAATGTTTTTGATTTATGTTTGGGTAATAAATATATTTGCGGAAATAACTGAATTCAAAATTGCCCATAATTAGAAATAGACATTATTTTTGTCTTTCTGTTTTGTGTGACAGCTCATATCCATGGAAAAGATGACAGTTTACAGTTGACAGATGACGTTTGACAGATGACGTTTTACAGATGACGTTTGACAGATGACATTTATCAACAGACAGATGACTATTGACAGATGACAGTTATCAATTGACAGATGACATTTGACATCATGGCAGTCAATGCTGACGATATCGTTTGCGAATTGCAACGCCTGAAAAAAGAATTTTTGATAGAAATTATTATTCACCGCCGTATTCCTGATGGTGCGAATGTTAGTGAGAGATTAAAGAATTTTATGACTAATAATGGTGTCAATACAAATACAGTCGATGCCTCAATCGCGCTCGAAAAACGAAGTGAGGTTAGCGGTGGTGACTTGAGGACGCAGTTGAAAGTAACCGAAATAAGGCTGGAATATTCGGATCGAATAATTGGTGATTTGGAGAGGACAGTGAAACACCAGGAACTAATCATCGAACTGATGAAATCAAATAGTAGTGGACATAAGAATGATAATTCAAATAGTTCAATATCCATTGTAAACAAAGGTAAATCCGACGTTGCCACGGTTCCAATTTCTTCAGATACGGTGGCTACAAATAATAAAGGATCTGATAATAATGTGCCTAATGTTGGGGATAAGTCTCAGATCGACAAAAAATGGACATTAGCTAATAATAAAAGGAAAAAAAAACCCAAAGCAAAAAGGCAAAGAATTGTAGGAGGCTTACAAGACCGAGGCAATAGCTCACTAAGAACTGTTCCAAAGAAAAGATTCTTATATGTTTCCAGACTCGCTCCGGACACTGAGTGCACAGAAGTGGAAAACTTTCTCAAAAAGACCTTTCCAGAGGCGAAATGTGAGGAACCAAACTTGTCCAGGTACAAGCAGTATTATGCATCGTATAAGGTGTCGATAGATCTGGAAAATTTTGAAAAAGCTATGGAGGCAAGCTTATGGCCGCAGGGCACATTGGTTTCTAGGTTTTTTCACCTCAAGAAGACGGACCCAACAAAGACGTAAAATTTTATCCTGATTTTCTAAGTTTAAATTGTCGTTCATTGAATGTGTCTAAAGCAGATATGATTTATTCAGAATATCTTTCAGAATTCGATTGTTTGAGATTTTTATGTCTTAATGAGACCTGGACCAATAATGGGTCTGAAAAATCGTTTCATTCTCCAGGTTTTTTCTGTGTGTCAAGCTTCTCAAGGTCTTCAAAGAGGGGTGGAGGGGTTGCAATATGGGCCAGGGAAGAGCTGGACGTGGAGCCGTTGAAACAATCACATCTATGTTTAGAGGGTGATGCTGAGGTGTGTGGTGCATTGTGGAGGAGTCCTCACGGTAGGGTAATGATATTAAACTGTTATAGGTCTCCTGAGGGTGATTTTCAGAGTTTTTTGTTGATTCTCTCGATTTGTCAGCGGTGATTTTAACATTGATCCCATTAGGGACCTAAAAAATTTTTTATGTTGAATGAAATGTTTACAACCTATAATATTGTAAATCAGGTTACTACACCGACAAGGGGGGACTATACTATTGATCATTTATTCACCCATATAGTTAATCCGGGAGAGTGTGTAGTTCGTGATAACCTAATTTCTGATCACAGAACTATTTTGTTCTCCAGCGGCATTGAGTCTGATAAAATAGAAAATAAATTTGATTATAGGAGGATTATGAGTGGAAATAATGTCGACAGTTTTCTTGTAGAAATTATGCATCATGAATGGCAGTTTTTGAAGGTCCAGAAAGACCTCGATGCAGCATTTGAGGAATTTTACAATACCTTTTTATATTATTTTGATAAGCACATGCCGATCAAGAATTGCTCGAAAAATAGAAAGAAATCTTGGTTGAGCCAAGAGGTAGAGAATTCTAGCGACAGTTTAAAACTGTTATATTCTATGTGCAAAAAATATCCTTCTCTCAAAGATCAATATGCGGTTTCTAAAAGGAGGCACTCTGATTTAGTTTTTAAAACCAAGAGGTCACACTATCAGGGTATTTTATTCAAATCTGGAAATAATTCTAAAGCTGCTTGGAATATAACTAGAGAGGTAACAGGGCAAAAAAAGGTTAAACCGAATATTGTCTTGAGGGACGGCGACAGTCTCGTGGAGGATCAGGACGATATAGCCAATTGTTTTGCGAACTTTTTCAGGGACGCCCCTATTCGGACCATAGAGAATATTCCTGCGGATATGAAAGACGGTAGATTTAAAAATATGAAATACTGCAATGAAAATAGCATGTATCTGGGTCCTGTAGGGCTAAAAGATATAAGTTACATAATAAACAAAAAATTAAAAAATAAAAAGTCCAGTGGTCCGGATGGAATTTCTACTTATCTCATAAGGAAGGTTTCTGCTGCCATAATTGAACCATTGCTCTATTTGGTGAATTTATCTTTCAAAGAGGAAAAATTTCCTTCATCACTGAAGTTGAGTTCTATAATACCGGTCTATAAGAAGAATGATAGTCAGAACGTTGAGAATTATCGTCCTGTAGCCCTCTCCTCTTGCTTCAGCAAGATATTCGAGCACGCTATGCTCCTTCAGATGGAGAAATTTTTGAACAATTTTGGCATATTGGCACAAAACCAGCATGGTTTCAGGGAGCGTAGGTCAACTGCTACCGCTTTCGAATCCTTTTATGGTAAGATAATGGAGGCAGGTGAGTGTCCTGTTGGAGTCTTCTGTGACCTCAGCAGGGCATTCGACTGTGTTCCTCACTCGCGATTGATATATAAATTAGGCCGTTGGGGTATAAGGGGTAACACTAGTAGCTGGATATTGAGCTTTATATCGAACAGAAAGACTTTCGTCAAATTACATTTCGATAATTCTGAGGGAGAGACGCGCTCTGGGGTCTGTGACGTGGATGTGGGGGTACCACAGGGCTCTGTTCTGGGCCCTGTGTTGTTTCTGTTGTATGTTAATGACCTGGAAGAGTGTATTGACGACGCAGTGACAGCAATCATGTATGCTGATGACACTTCGCTGATAATATCGAACAAGGATAGTGATAGGCTGGAACAGTTGTCAAGGGGTACACTAAACAACCTGTATGAATGGTTCTGCTGTAACTCTCTCTATTTGAATGCCGCTAAAACTGGTTATGTCAGGTTTCACATGCGGCAGAACAGGAACAATATGCATGTTAATATTGAGATAGGAGGGAATGAACTCGCCAGGAATGAAGACACCAAGTTTTTGGGTCTAACAGTAGATGAGACTCTGCGTTGGGAGCAACATTGCGGGAACCTAATGAAAAAACTGGCCTCAATTTGTTACCTGTTGCGGAGTTTGAGGGAAGTGTTGGATCGGAATCATTTAAAAAGCTTTTACTATGCTCAGGTGTACTCTAGGCTTACATATGGCATTGGTTAGTGGGGGTCATCCGCCTCATCAAAATATTTATTCCTTTCACAGAAGCGTATCGTGAGATGCATTGTGGGAGCCTCGCGGAGAGATTCTTGCAGACAAATTTTTCGGGATTTAAAGTTGATGACTCTAAGTTGTATTTTGATTTTTGAGTTGTCTTCTGAGATTTTTAGTAGAGGTGACTTGCTAGTGAGGGGCTCTGACGTTCACCGGCACAACACCAGAAATAAGGGGCAGTTGAGAGTTCCTTTTGTTGGGACTCGTTTGGGCTCTGATGCACCTTCTGTGCTGGGCATACGAATATTTAATAATTTGCCCAAAAATATGAGAGAATTGAAGACCTTGAGTAGCTTTAGAGAACATCTTAGGTCATACCTGGTTGCTGAGTGTTTTTATCCGTTAGATGAATTTTTTAATAAGTAGTAGTGTATGACATGTAATGTTTGATGATAGTTGTTTGTAATTTTTTTGTACAGTTATGTGAGTTGTGACGGATCCTATATACTTGAATGTATCCAAGGAATAAAGGTTATTGTTATTGTTATTATTATTGTTATTGTTAACTTTTATTATGCCTAATTTATCTCCTGCTTGAAAAAATAGCAATGGTAAGTTTGTACAACTTTAACGGGGGTTTCACAAAGCATACCTATCACCGGTGATCGGAGCTTGACCTAGAATCAACTCGATTTGACAGTTCAGAAATCTAACCAAGCCGTTGATCTCCGATCACTGGTGATTACGATTTGTGAAATCCACAGTAAGTATAGGCACTGCCTTCTTAAGATAATATATGGTATAGGAATCATTTAGGCGAAACAAAGTTCGCCGGGCCAGCTAGTAAATAATATATTAACATTACCATCATCTTGTAATTTCAGATACCTAGTTCAGATGCTACATAAAAAATTCCTTCAAGCGAGTCAAAAATTAGTACAAGCTTCAATACAAAATATAATTTATTTGAAAATAATACATTTCACAAATTTGTATTCATTGTCTTCTTAATGCTTTCTGAATCTCGTTTTTTTTTATACTATACACTTCTAGAATTCTGTGTTGCAGTTTCGCATTTCTCAACTTCTGTTGATAATAACTTTTTTTTATATTCTCTATATTATTTTTTTTTGTGACACATATCCTTTTTCTTCTTCCCTTTGGTTTTGGCTTAACTGAATTTTCACCATGGGAGGGCGAAAAGGAAATCGGGATTGGTGTGATTTCTTGCCTTTCGGCAGTGGGAGAGGGTGGTTGAGGGATGAGATCGGCATTATCTGAAAAATAGTTAATTAATCCATTGAAAAGTACAAAATTTTCCATAACTGCAATAATTCCCTGTAATCAAAAATGGTTTAAAATCAACATAATCCTTTTTCTCATTCATCAATATGTTATGATGAAATCCATCTAGTTTCAAGAAAGATTCAGGAAGAGAATACCTTCGTAGTTACAACAAACCTGTCGAATAGAAACTAAATCATTTTCAGATACCTCCAGATATGTTGTTCTTGCAAGCAATCGACATAATATCGGTGAAGGATTCCTCTAGGTTTTGGTGGAATTGATCAGTTCATTGTAGCGCTGTAAAAGCTGGGGAAATCAGATGTACTCTGGCCATCTTAGACATAGCACTGTTGAAACCCAACATTGAGTGTTAACAAAAACTGTCATTGATCTCAATATACATGAAAAGTGGCGTAATTCAAATTAAAAATTTACCTGTTCAAGCACATTCCTACAAAATAGTAAATACTGAAGATATCAATTGTGTGCATTACATTTTACTCACTCTTTATTTAACATAGATGCTTCCAAAATTGGTAGAACACCCCCAGGAAAAGTGCTCTCAACTTACCAAAATAAGAATGAGCATCGTCAAAAAGATTTGAGAGATGTCTTACGGTATTTCCAATAATGGACAATACCATATGATCTCTCTCAGTCATTGTGGAAGTAAACGTTCCTTCTCCGGTTTTCTTCATTTCATTCTGATATTATACCAACATCAAATATAATAATTTTTCTGGTGAAAATTAAAAACCTTTTCCCTGTTTGCAATCTTTTGTAGTCTTCTGCACTCCCCTAATTCGTCCCTAGCTATTTCGGGATCAGTTTCCTGACCAGAAGTCTCTGGGAACATCGATTTATATCTTTCCTTCTACAAAAGAGAAAATCTCGATAAATACAAGGGTGCAATGTTATTTATGTAGTTATTTGGGCTGCCAGCAAAATCAATTACCTGGAGAGTGGAAGGTGTCTCACATAGTCTCCATCTTTAAAAAGGGAAATCGCCAGGATCCCGGTTGTTACAGGGGCTTGAGTATAAACAGTTCGATGTCGAGACTGTTTGGAAAAATTCTCCAAAAAAAGTTAAGAGATAGCATCGGCCATAAAATATCAGAAGATCAGAGCGGCTTCACACCCGGAAAATCCTGTATCATCCTCTTCATTCTCCAACAATTGATGGAAAAAAAGATCATGGTGGACCAGGAAATACATCTGGCATTTATAGACCTGGAGAAAGCGTACGACTCCACACCTCGGAAAAAAATCTGGGAAGCTCTTGGAACTATGAAAGTCGACACGGGATTGGTAGAGCTCATCAAAGAACTGTACAGAGATAATCAATCTTATGTGAAAATCGGACAAAGACTCTCGTACCCTATTAAAACCACAAAGGGTTTAAGGCAGGGATGCAGCCTGTCTCCCCTACTTTTCAATGCCTATGTAGAAGTGGCACTCAAAGATTGGAAGAGAAGATGCGAAGGAATGGGAATACCCATTGGGAGTGGAACTCTCTTCTCCCTTAGTTTCGCTGATGACCAGGTTGTGATAGCACAAGACTCCTATGATCTGGAGTTCATGATTAAGAGACTGTATGATGAATACAAGAGATGGGGACTGCAAGTTAGTCTACAAAAAACAGAGTACCTGGTCATTAACTCCAACGCCCGGTTCGAGGTACTCATCAATAATGATGTTCAAATCCAGCAAGTTGACAAGTTCAAGTACCTCGGAGCTACAATCAATAAAGACGGCATTGGTGTGGAGGAGATAAGGACAAGAATCCAGAACAGCAGGAAAGTAATTGGATGCCTCAATAGTCTTTGGTGGGATCGAAACATATCCTCCAAAACCAAAAAACGACTTGGCCTTACTCTGGTGGAATCAGTGATGTGTTATGGCTCAGAGCTGTGGACACTCAACGCAGACTCTAGAAGAAAGATTCAAGCAGTAGAGATGGACTACCTCAGAAGGAGTGCCGGCATATCGAGATTGGAACGGAGGACAAATGCCGAAAAAAGACAGATCATGAAAGCAGAGGAGACCGTACTGCAGCGGATAGAAAAGAGAAGTCTGAAATGGTTTGGGCATGTGCTCTGAATGCAAGACAATAGGCTTCCGAAACAAATTTTTCAGTGGACTCCTGCTGGAAGAAGGAAACGGGGCAGACCAAGAAAATCCTGGAACGGTACGATCAGGGAGGCAATGGAGGCCCGGGATTTAAATGCTGATGATGTTCTGAACAGAGAGGTGTGGAGGAGGGTGACGGGAAGGCGGCAATAGGCTGTATTTAGCTATAATATGAATATTATATTGTAATATTGTAACTTAATCCCGTAATATATATACAGGGTGTCCCACTAGTGCCGCAGCGGACGATATACGCGTAACGGTCTGAGTTTTGCAAAATTTTTTGATGCAGACTTGATATACTCCAAGAAGAGCACAGCCTAAAAATATTTTCGAATATATCGGGTGGCCCACAAAAGAGGAATAGCGGGTGACTTTGTTTTTTCAAATGGGACACCCTATATTCAATAGTGTTTTTCAATTCTCTGAAACTTCCTGCATGCTTTCGTATACTTTTCACATATTTTTATTCGACAGTTTTCGAAATATTGGCCTTTTTGACAAAAAAATGATACTTGTAGAGGCTATGTTATCCAATTATATTTCACGAACCCTTGCACATACCAATAACAGTTTTATATGGATTGAAAGACAAGACTTCAAAGTATCCTAGCCAGCTATAATAAAGCATCTCCAGCATACAGAGTGTCCACAAAAAGACTATCAACATGACGAATTTCAAATCGATTTTTCTTCATTTTTTCAAATGCAATGCATATAATTTTTTTTCATCATTGTAATCACCATTCATTTTACTTCATTTTTTGTCGAATACATGATATGCATATCTCTAAAGGAATAGGATTTTTTAGAGTTTTTCCTCCAAATTCACATTTACTTTCGAATTCAAAAAGCAGATTTGGCTTTTCTGTGGTTATTGGGAACTGTCAAATTATTCTATTCAAAATTAACATCATTGCATCAGCTTCAATTCAAATCATCATAGTTTTTACGGATTGGATGAATACTCACACAATGATGTAAAATTTCAAAAAATACCAATGGGTTTGAATGTAAAAGTTATGAATGCTTCAAAAAAACGAGTTTCAAAACTTCAGGATACAAAAAAGTGCCCGCTCTCATCCTCATACACCTTTTTCTTCGAAAAAATTATATTCATAGTTTCCCAGACACGCAAGCAGATCTTCAAGCTCGCAAGCTCAAAGCTTGTTTGAAATTTTGGAAGATTCGACGTTCCAACTAGAAACATAGAGAATTATCAAAAATGTATTTTGAAAAATGGGTACAGAAAGCAAGTTTCTGTCTTCAGTAACTGATTTCATCACATTTTTGAGTAGATACATCAAAACTTTCTAGTCCCTCATTTCGCTATAATATGAATTGAAGCTTCAATGATAATAATTCTGAGTGGAATATTTTGATTTTTAAGCAATAGAGGAAAAAATGCAAAATTAATGTAATTCTTACTTTGAAATTGGAAATCAACATCTTATATTGTCCATTGAGTTTTATGTTTCATAGTTGTATAAGATTTTTAATATTAGACTGGATTTTGGATGGTTGTAAACTGTGATTCTGTTCCTTGCCATGTGGCTTACTTATTATAACCTCGACTATTTGGTGAGTCTTAAGTTTATATATAAAAAAAAAAAATTCTGAATTAAAATAATGGCTACGTCATAATTGCAGTGTCCTGAGGAAGGTTGCGAAATTGTAACCGAAACGTCGACATAAATAAATGAAGCATACTTATTGAAGGGCCTTTTTATCCGTTCCAAACCCTGATAATCTTACGATATAGTCATAATACGCAGGTATTCTTGTCAATTAAGTAAATACATATACAGGGTGTAACTGAATAAGTGTAAAACATTTAAGGAGGTGATTCCTCATCGAAAAAAAGATAGGATCTTTCATATAAAGAAACTTCATTGGAGCATCCCTTGTTAAGATACAGCCCCTTAAAGGGGGTACATAAAATTTGTATAACAATTTTTTTCACAAGCACTGAAAAAGTTACAATATTGAAATTAACCTGACGTTTTGTACTACCAAAAAGACACTTACGGGTCGTTTATACTGGCCCGTAACTTTAACTTTTCCCTTACCCTAAGAGTTGAAACATAGAAATTTCATGCTATGGTTTATACTCGAACTTTAACTTATTCCCTTGAAGAGAACTAATTTTAAGGGCATGAGTTACGGGCCAGTATAAACGACCCTTTAGCCAGTAATTTATTTGGTTTACCCCATGGTTGTAAGGGGTGAAAAACGCAACCCCTAAAATTTATTTCCAATGTAACTTTTTGTCTTATTAGTTGTTTACCATTTAAAAATTTATTTCCGATAGCCTGTTTCATTCTAAACAAAAAATGTCTCTTGGGTTTTTTGCCCAAAATAAACCAGTAAGCAGCAAAACTTTATTTTACGAACAACTACAGAGATACATCGTCATAAATGCGAACTGGATTTATTGTTATTTTGTAGTTAGTACCTGCATTAAACGATTAAAGGGTAATAAACAAAACTAAGTTATTAACAACAACAGGTTAATTTCAATATTGTAACTTTTTCAGTGCTTGTGAAAAAAATTGTTATACAAATTTTATGTACCCCCTTTAAGGGGCTGTATCTTAACAAGGGATGCTCCAATGAAGTTTCTTTATATGAAAGATCCTATCTTTTTTTCGATGAGGAATCACCTCCTTAAATGTTTTACACTTATTCAGTTACACCCTGTATAAATAATAAATTGATGATCTCACACCTACATTTCTTACAGCAACTTCCTTCTTTGTCCTCCTTTTGCAATTCATATATAGGGTTTTCAGCTGTGAAGGAGTTCTGGTAACTGTGGTATTTGCATTGTATAGGCTTGTTATTGAAGCCCATGCCTCCTTTTTTTCCTTTATACTAACACTATTGGTCTCTCTGCTCTCCAATATGTGTTTTTGGCTGAAATGCAAGAAAATTGGATATTCATGGGAGAGTTAGGTTATGCTCCCAACGCCGAAGATCTTGAAATTGTTACAATTCCTTACTCACCCTCCAATTAAAGAGAACAGCAGATGTTTATCTTCCTCCGCGTAATTTTTTCCACGGTAGAACTTCTTTTCCATATTAATTCCGATCCTTTTTTTTCAATATTGCAGATCTCATGACAATATTGATCAGGAACATCGATATGACTGACAAGTTATATGAGCTCAGTTACGCTCGAGAAATCTCGAAATACGCGGCGTTGTCGGATTCAAACCTCAATCAGTTGATCGTTGTTTTTGATGATTCGAATTTCGTTTGTGAAACCGGATCAGCGTTGATTCGATGTTCAAATTTTGATTCGAGATCAACTGATTTTAACCTTTGTGAAACCCACCGTAAATGTCGTGTATTTTTTCAATATTGTAGGTTGTGTCAACAATTTTGTATTTTTATTCCAGCCTCTGAAGAAGCTATAATAAAGTTAGCGAAACGCCAGGTTATCTCTGCCCACTAATTTGGCCACATGACATAACATTCTGTTTGCTCAGAAAGAGGTGATTTCCTACATCAAGAGTTATTATACTAGAATAAATATGGAGGCCATCGGAAACTATAAGCACAAAAACAACATGTACAGAAGACAGGAGCCTCCCATTGTTCCATAGTGCTTGGTTATCATCGATCTGATATGCTGAAACTAAATCCTAAGCGAAGGAGATGAACCCTCGGATGAACCAACCGGTCATGACGGCGGTGGAGTTGCGGCTATTAATACAGCTATAGATCAGGTCACATCACCAATTCGGAGAAGTGAATCGTCGGGATACAACGTCTGACCGAAAAACATCTGAAGATGCATACCGCAGTAAAGTTGTAGGCGAAACTTCAGGTGAAATTCCTATTCGACCACGGCTAGAAAACCCGGTATACTCTGAATTTGAAGTTTTATTGAATTGAACGAATACTTCTTCGATTGCCTCAAAATTCACAAATGAATCCCATAAAACAAAAGCGGTAACAGTATTCGAACAACAAACTGAAGCTATTCTGATATTTAGGAGGCCAAACGTAGTTGCCATCGGGCAATAAATTGATTAGAAGCATCCCGAAAGACGGAATATTATGTTTGTTAGAATTGTGCAAATTCCACACAAACTGGTAGTGTTCAATTCAAGAAGCGTTCAGACTATCTTGTCTCCGAAGACAAATAATTAAGTAGACGTAGTGAACAGTATAGCAGATGAACAGGCAGTAAGCAAATCTTCGGTTGCCAAGTATACAAGGCTGTTTCTAATTAATTGTATCAACGGTAAACTGTAGATTTCTCATAGAAAAATAAAATTTTTTCTCTCTTTCTTTTTTTCCTTCGGGTCTTCGTTCCAGAGATAAAGGGTGTCAAAAATTTAATATTTTTTTCAGTTTTGTTTGAATTCCAGAATTGAGTTTCTGCACACACATTTTCACTTATAATAGCTACTTTCTTTGCACTTTACTCCGTTTTATTAGACGTGACAGTGGCAGAGAATTTGATTTTGCACAGAGGTTTCGAAATACTGGAAAAATTTGCATTTGCACAGCAAATTAGGATACGCCAATGTGTTTCACATGAAACATGAACCCTTGGTTTATTACTCTAAAGTGAACCGTTTTCGAGAAAACTGACATTAATGATCAAAATCAATTTGCTTACGCATTGTAAATTTCTTCTCCGCCACAATAAAACAATTCTTGTAGGCGACTTAAACGCAAGGCACGAATTATGGAATTGCTACTCAAGAATTAGAAATGGAAATACCGTGCTCCAATTCCTGGAATCCAACAATGACTGCAACCTAGACTTCACCGATTTGCCAACTCATTATCCTACCAATAACAGCACCCCTAGTACAATAGACATTATTGTCACTAGAAACACTACGAACATTTCGAACCCTGAATCGTTACCTCAGCTCCCATCAGACCACAACCCCATCGTTTTCCCAACCGTTGCGAAAAATATAGTTAAGATTCCAAATAAACTAGTTTTCGACTATTCCAACACTAATGGTAACACCTATCGCCAACTAATAGATGAAAAAATAGAAATCCACAATAACATCAACAACACTGACACAATCGAATTAGAAATAAAAAAATTCAATGAAGCCATAACCTTTGCTAGAAGAAAAACCCCTATCAGAGTACCGATAAAAATATTCCCAGACAAACTTCCTGAACATATCATCGACATGTTCCAAGCAGCACCAAGCAGCAAAAACCTCACTTATCCCACCGAAATAAATAAGATCACTCATAAAGAATTTGGCTAATAACAATGCACCCGGTATGGACGAAATAGATACAAAACTCATCAAAAACTTGCCCAAAAAAGCCATAGTAGGTACAACTGCATTATATAATTAATGCAATAATTGAATTTCCATTGGCCAAAAACTTGGAAAACGGCTGTAGTAATCCCCATCTTAAAACCCGGAAAAGATAAGACATACCCCAACAGCTACAGACCCATAAGTCTATTGCCAATTATTAGCAAAATAACAGAGAAAGTAATTGTCAATAGAATGAAGAAAGTCATCAAAAAAATAAGAGACGATCATCAGTTCGGATTCAAAGAGAAACACAACTCAACACAACAAATATGCCGCATTGTTACGGATGTCGTACACTTCAACAAGAACAATAACACTGTTATGTTGCTGCTGGACATCGAAAAAGCATTCGACCAAATCTGGATTGAAGGTCTGATATATAAAATGATGAAAATCGGGTTTCCGCCATATATAACAAAACTCAACTATTACCTCGCGAACCGTCAATTGGTGGTGAAAATAAACCATAATCTCTCAACCCCAAAAAATATAAAATCAGGCATAGTACAAGGATCAGTTCTTGGTCCCAGACTATTCAATATCTATATTTCAGATATTCCTAAATTCCCGGGCACAAACCTAGCGCTATTCGCGGATGACACAGTCATCTAAGCACACTCACATCACGCAGCCGCAGCTAACTCACGGATAAAGTATCACCTCAATTGCCTCATGAAGTTTTATAAAACATGTAAACTCAACATTAATGAACGAAAAACAGAACAGTTTGTCTTCAGCAGGAAGTACACCAACAACAAAATATTTCAAACCATCAAAATCAACGACCATTCCATAATCCCCAAAAACAGCGTGAAATACCTGAGCATCGATCTTGACTGCCGACTATTCTTCCATTCCAAATAAACCACTCAATCAAAGAGTAGATACAAGGGAGACCATTTAGGCTTGGCGCGAATTTTAAATTTTTAAAATCAAACACGTTTGATCTTGGCGTCCGGCGTTGCGTCCTGCACGGCGAGTCGCCGTATTTTTGCCTTATGACATATACCCCGTTTTCGACGCATAAACGAGAAACAGGGTGTTTAATGTCAACTTTAAGCAATATTCTGATAACTGTGGTGAGTTATACGTGACATTATTTCTTACATGTCTTCAGTGAAAAAAAAAATCGCCCAAAATTATTGGAGTTTCTCATGGTTGAACTATTTTCAATTCTGAATACTTGGGTGAAAACAGAATAAAAAAATATCAATTGGTTTTCTTTTTGTAGCCCTCCGAAGATAACGCTCGGAGAACTTTCATAATTTTTATTCAAAAAACTAAGAACGAAGGCCAATTTAGGCTAATGAGCGGCCAGAGTAACCCGGACGAAAATATGAATTTATAAACCAAAAAAATTTTTTTCGAAAAACTTTGGTGGGAATCGAACTCTCCACTTTCGATTTACTAGCGTCGCTTTGGTAACGGAAAACATTCATATTTCTGTGCGGATCATTCTGGCAGCCCATTAGCACAATTTTGGCCTTCGTACGGCTTCCAGTTTTTCGAATAAAAATTATGAAAGTTCTCCGAGCGTAATCTTTGGAGGGCTACAAAAAGAAAACCAATAAATAGTTTTTCATTCTGTTTTCACCCGAATAATCAGAATTAAAGATAGTTCAACCATAAAAAATTCCAAACCTTTTGGGCGAATTTTTTTTTCACCGAAGACATGTAAAAAAAAGAAAATCTTAGAAAATCGAGTACGTTGAAAAAGTGCTTTCCAAATTGGACACCGAGAAAAAAAATTCAAACTTTTCAGGCTTTCCACCAATTTGAAATTTTTTTCAGAATTCTACACCACGATTGAATTGAGCCCTAAGAAATACTAAGATGTGACCACTAACCGTTATTACAAATGTCACGCATAACTCACCACAGTAATCAGAATATCGCTCAAAGTTGACCTCAAACAACCGGTATCTCGCTTATGCGTCTGAAACGGGGTATATGTCATAAGGCAAAAATGACTTCCTCGGTGACGTCTACACGGCTATATATGTTTGTCCAATTTATGGTGAAACACCCTGTATATAAGCAATAATATATTTATACTCCATTCACAATTATAAAATCACAACTCTGGCCTTGGAAATTTGACACATTCCACTCTGTATCGAAGTTATGACGTTTTTCAAAATATTTTTATGTTCCAAGTCAACACTATGTTGCCCTTTC
This sequence comes from Adalia bipunctata, assembly GCA_910592335.1. Lineage (NCBI taxonomy): Eukaryota > Metazoa > Arthropoda > Insecta > Coleoptera > Coccinellidae > Adalia > Adalia bipunctata. The sequence continues at coordinate 54,986,768 of OU342948.1, forward strand.
TACATTCTTAGCGTATTTCTCAGAATGTGAATGAATTGGAAAAGATGTGATGGACGAAAATAATTAACGTTTATATGAATTGATAGAAGGGATTCCTTTTCTAGTTATTTGCATGAAAAGTACAAGAGATCACTGTTGAAATATATTATTTTTCGCCATGGAAAAAAATTGCATTGCTTTCACATAATTTTCATATGCATGCTTGTGAATGTTTATTATTCTCTTGAACTGAAAGTTCAAGAATTGACGACATTTTATTTGTTTGATCTTATGAACAAGGAGTAAAATATTCTAATTGTATAGTAATTTATTAGATTAAAAAATATTCATACATTACTACCACATTACTTGTACAAATAAATTGGAATAGGTCGAACATATGCTACACATTTATCATTCACCTGTTCTAAAATAAGACACAAACTCCTGGAATATGGAAAAAACCGATGTATTCTGGTTCAATATAGCCTATTTCTACTTTCGGCAAAGGAATGAAAGCTCCAGTGACACATTTCAATTCATCTGAATTCTCCAACTGTGGAATGCAATATAGTCATATTTCCTCCTTTTTTTAGTTCATTCGACGTGTTTTTTTCTGAAACGTGAAAACGATCAACAATAATCATTTACAGACCGATGATGGCCATCCAGAACCCGTTTAGGTACTTACGAAAATCGTGCAATTTCATTCTGCAAGTTCTTTCCTCATAATTCCTCGGAAATCCTACCTGAACCATATTTTCCAATCGCTTTCGTTAGAAGATCGTATAAGGAAGCCTTTTTTGTCCATTTACACATTCCAAATAAATTTTGAGCACCAAAAACGATACCGAAACTAACCAAACTTCTGGGGGACCGGAATTTCGTTTGAAATCTTTCAAGACGGCCAGATACCTAAAAAAAACTACGTTATCAAGTGTAAAAAGGTCGATTAGTACTTACTTCCGCTTTATTTATGCATATAAATCGATTTTTGGTCCATTTCAAATTTGCCGTTCGTACTCACGCCAAAACTTGTGAAAGGAAAAAGTGACACTTGCACGAAACTTCTTCTGGACGACGAAGAACGGAAAAATAGGCGATTTCCTATCGATATTTCGCCCCAAAATCGCCAATCGATCCGAACTAACAGAATTTGGTAAATCTTTGATACTTTTACTTTGATGTAAACAGAAAAACTGGCATCGTCGTTTCGTCATAAACGATATTCTATGTACGCGCACAGATTTTTCATCAGGTGCACCAATTCCTGAAAACGAAACCATGGCCAGAGTTGTGATTTTATAATTGTGAATGGAGTATATGTTTTATTTCAAGTTGTGAAATGCTTAAATAAATGATTTTTGACTTTGACTTGACGTTGGATTAGGACCCGGCAGGTCCGAGTTTAATCCCGAGCTAGAAAAGAAATTTTCTTGTCTCGCTAGGGGCCACCATTACACTGTTGGGTCAAAAATTAACAGTGCTGTGCCTTAGGTGGCGTAAGGACACATTAACAAAGCCTACACCGAACAAAACTGCTTACTCCGAACTCGGCACAAGTTACAAGCTTCGAAGCTTGTAGTTTCAGAGTGGTCTCCTCAGGAGACCTAGGAGTAATCAGGATAAACAATGAACAATTTAGGAACACCCTGTATAGATTAATTGATTTGTGTAAGAGTAAATTGATGGATTATGTTAGCAAGATATGATAAGAGTCAGCATTTTCGAAGTTTCCTTATATTCATTCGAAGCAAAGCAAAATGGAAACACTTCGAAATAGATGCTAAGCCATTGTTGAACACACGCCGTACAAATGCTCAAAATTTGAATTTAAAATAAATGTGATTAGTCTTATTCAGACCATCTATCATTTGAATTTTCGAATTCGATGTTGCAGAGACCTTGAAATGAAAACTTGTTATACCATAAACAATCAGCAGCTAACGACACCGGATCTCCTCCTCGTCAATGGCAGGGATCTCATCTCGGATATTGAGTATCTTCCCTTCTGGGAAGGTCAGATCATGTGGTGATGAACACAAGCATTCAGTTACTGTCTGTCGTCCAAGCGCTCAAAAAATGTGAGGAAGCTGATAAAATCCATCGACGGATGAGTCAACTGGAAATCGGTGCTTGATGATCCTGATGGTGAAGAAGTCTGGAATAGATTTCCTGATATTTTGACGCAGATTCTTCAAGCCAACACTAGAACGATGATAGTTGAACATTATACTGAACCATAAATTAGTGGCAGCTAGTATAACGAAATCCGCACAAACAAGAGTCTCTGGAAAAGATTTCGTAGGAGTTGTTCGACACAGGACTTCATGTGCCATAGAAGATTCTCCGGATACCTGTTAGCTGTGATCAAACTATTTGAAAAAACGAGTAGAACCTGACCAGAGTGACCAGACCCTAAAATAGAAGTTTTTCAAATATATGCGCTCCGAGTTCAACAGAAGTCTCGATCCCTATGGTCGTTGTTGAACATGGTACCATGGCAAGTAATGGGTCTGAGTCTGCTGGGATTCTTGCCGACTCATTTTTCTCCACTTTTTCGGCGGATCCAGTTGGTCCAATGCCAGTTATCAGCTCTCCAAGGAGCAACGAATTATTGGAGAGCATCGCGGTTGCCGACTTCATGGTGAAGAAACATTGTTTTGGATTGGACGTTGCTTCTGCTCCTGATCCTGATAGATTTTCGCCAGCTTGACTCAAAGGCAAAGGCAGAACATGAATAAATTTAAGGAAACACTAGAAAGACAACAATGGAAGTCTACTCTAATAGGTCGGCAATGGAGGCTTTTGATGAATTCTGGAAAATTTTTCTGCAGGTCTTTAAATCAACTTGCCCACAGGAGTTTGTGATATTAGAGAGGGAAATCGAAAATAAAATCAAAACCCAAAATGAATAAGGAGGTGAAAGAACTAAGGAACAAGTTGGATGCACTTTCGGTGATACTACATAACAGGAAGAATGCAGAAAGTAAAAGGGCATATAATGCTTGCAAAGAACTTTACAGATAAAAAATTTTGGAAATAAAGAGGAAAAATAATCTCAAAAAAATAGAGGAAGCTACAAATAAAAATAAGATCATATGGAAGATAATACAGGAAAACTCAAAAAGAAAAGAAAAACAATGTGAAACAGAATTAAATTCTGATAAATTGAATGAGTATCTGATAAAAGTGGAAAGTGAAATCGAACAAAACTGCCCACCAACAAATGTGGATTCACTGCACCTGCATACAAAAGCAGGGAAGTTAATTGAAAATTCTTTGTTTTCAAGAGAAACTACTGAAGCAGATATACTGAATATCGCAAAAAGACTCAAAGCCAAAGACTGCAAGGATGTTTATGATATGTCCCCGAATTTGCTGAAACAGGTCATTCCAAGCATTGCTGAACTCCTAGCGTGGATCATCACGAGGTGCTGCAATGAAAGCTTTTTTCCAGAGCAGCTGAAAAGAGCCAAAAAAATACCTATATTCAAGGTTGGAGATAAGGGGAATCTTTCAAATTATAGGCCAATCTCAATTCTTCCAAGCCCCTCTTAAGTATTGGAGATGGCTATCAGAGATAAATTGCTTAGCTTTTTTCATAAATTTGATATTGTTAGTGATGAACAGCACGGGTTTCAAGGAAATAAATCCACAAACACAGCAATACGTTCGTTACTAGCTGGAGTGGCAAACGCTCTTGACTCAAAAACGAAATGCAAGCTGATAGCCTGTGACTTAAGTAAGGCATTTGACTCCCTCAATCACAAAATTTTACTGCAAAAGCTACAGCATTATGGACTCAGAGGAGGGGTACTCAAGTTAATAGAGAACTACTTGAGGGGCAGACTACAGAGGGTATTAATTCAGGGGGGATGTTCAGAGTGGGAGAGTGGGTGTTCAATACTGGGGCCAGTGCTATTTCAAATTTATATAAATGACTTACCATCAAAAGAAGACTCAGATGGCACAGTTCTTTTTGTTGATGACACTTCCTTCATAGTCCTAAAACAAGCTGAACTATGGTTTCATGCGAACAAATTAAAAATGAACAAGGAAAAGACCCAAACCATTGTCTTCGATGCCAAACCCAGAGCGGGGACTACCTTGAAATTCTTGGGTATATACCTGGAACCGAACTTGTTTTGGCAGCATACAGAAGATCTGATAAGGAGGTTGTCGATTGCTACTTGTACAATCAGAAGATCAAAACAGGTGGCAGGTAAGCAAGCTGCTAAACATGCTTACTTTGGATATTTTCACAGCCTTATGAACTATGGACTACAGGTCTGGGGTGGTGAACCTGAAAAAAACAAGATCTTCACTAAGCAAAAGAACGCAATTCGTATCATCTGTGGCCTCAAGAGGACTGAAAGCTGTTGAAGCTACTTCCAGCAGGAGCACATACTCACAGTTACTCGTCTGTACATACTGACTTGTATATTATACATTCACAACAACAAGGACACATTAACTCGAAATGGAGAATATCACAATTATTCCACGAGAAATGCAGGGAAATTTTCAACTCCGTACCATAGGCTGTTGGCGACTCAGCTAAGAATTAACCACGAAGCTATCCGAATCTACAACAAAATACCTGTGGGTCTCAAAAGGATGAAATAAAAAAAATCTCAAATTTGAAATGAAGAAAATATTGTATGGAAGATCACATTATAGTATGGATGAAATTTAGTCAAGCAATTTTGAATAGTTTGTCATTGAATGTTATGTTTGTGATTTACTTAAATGTTAACTTACTGATTGCAATATTCTGTTTTTTATATAATTCGACCTATATTTTTCATATAATCTTATTCATATTCATTGTCTTGACGCCCCATGTAAAATGTTGATGAAAATTATTCACTTGTACATTTCTGTGAATAAAGGTGAATGAATAAATAAATAAATAAATATAAAAACGTGTACAGCCTCTCTTAGTAGACCACTTTGAACGATTATGAATCGTGTGTTGTCTACGGGTTCTGTACCTTCAGCATGGCGTTAATCGACATATACACCCATATGAAAAAAAGGTGATAACCGACAGACTGAAAAACAGAACCATATATCTCACCTCTGTCGCGGTCAAGGTTCTTGGGGGAATAGTGTCTGAACAGGTGCTCCAGTTCGCGTTGAAGGAATTCATTATTCCTCCACAACAGCAAGCACTCGTTCCGGGGAGATCACCAATCTTATGACATACCTGAATGACTGGTTTAGGCCGTTGGATGGTGGAGTTCCGTATTTGGATTTTGCAAGAGCATTTGACCGAGTGCCAAGAAGGAGACTACTTGATAAGTTAGAACATCTTGGTATTCGAGGATCTCTACTTGGATTCATCGATTCGTTCCTGTCAGATCGTTCGTTTTTTGTTAGGGTGGGGGACGACACATCCCCTCTTAGGCATGTGCTGAGCAGTGTCACACCTTTGCCATATAGAGTGCGAAGACCTACCTACCGAATCCTTTGGATATCATGTGCCTTGACAAATTCGATGATCGGAATTTTCGTGGGCATATGATTGTGGTGTTTCGAGCATTGAAGAGATTATTCGGATTGGATCTGCCTTATCTCTTTCAGTTGAACACCAACCATCTCATAGGGCATGATTTGAAGCTGGCGAGAGAGAGAGACATTCCATACGAGAATCTGTCAGCATTTTCTTGGTGATCAAATGTTTGCGTGTTGGAATCGGCTCTCCATGTTGTTAAAGCTACGTCAGTTGATCCTTTCAAGAAAAGATTGGACATCTGGAGGACTTGTGTGTAGTGAAGGTTTTTTTCAGTATTGTATATTTTTTACATTTTTTTCATTCTCTTTAGATGAATATCGGTTGTTATTCTCAAATTGGCTTTTGGGTTAGTTTTATCATTAGGGTTTTCATTGTTTTTTTTTCAAGAGTTCAATAGATACATTTGTACTCAACTCTGTAACTGTTATAGTAATAATAATCGTAATCCAAGACATGCATCTCTTAATGGAGGGAGGGAGACTTCAGCGACGAACGGTATAGACGAGAAAATAACTTAAATCGAACCGAGAAAACGGTCGAGTGTTCCCTTCGAAATTTCAATCTCAACAAGTTTATTTTCCGCCTTATTGATGAAATATACCGAATATCATTATGTTGTGTAGCGTTCCAAGTTTCTCGCATCTTTGTGGAAAGCATGAATTAGGATTTTATTCGGACGAATTCCCCCCCGTTTCGAGAATATTATCCGATGATGCTGACTGGAACAGAAGAAAATGAGGAATTGAAAATAAGATGCTTGGAGAAATAGGGCCAATTTGCGTGTTTTACTTCCAGTCAGCTTTGTGATGAGGAAGATTAAAGGAATGGGTACGATTCCTTTCATCACAATTTGAGATACTGTGTGAGCGATATTTCGGAGAGCGGAAGCGAAAATTCAATCTCTTAGGATGAGGGAGAACGAATGCCCTTTTATATACGTTTGATAATCGAAGCACATTATCCTTGGAAAAACATATGTGGTGAAATCAAGTTGGAAAGGTTATTTTATATTGGAATTCATAGATATTTACTAGGATTTCCACCGAAAAATTACCTTTCCTCATTTCAGCAATGAAGGATTTTTGTGAAATATTTCTTTGGGCTTTCAGCCTATTCAGGGCCGGTATTATAAAGGCCAACCGAGGATTCAACCGTTGCGTCAACAACCAAATTCCTCACTATCTGGTAGTTGGCGCACGGTTGAATCCTCGGTTCGCCTTTTATAAAACCGGCCCTAACAAGCACGAACACCTAGCGTAGCTTGTAGGCGCTTGTTTTTCGGATTCTTCAAGGAGGTATCTACCCCCTATTACTAAAGCAGGCGTGATGATAACAGCTCAGATAGGGGGCACAATAGACCTTAAGGTCGCAGTGGACTGTAACCCCTTTTCACTATAACTATATACCTAATATAACCCCCTATTACTTAGTTCGAAAACATTTTCCTCTGTCTAATGATGATTGAATGACATCTTGTTTTCGCGAGCATTACACATGAAAAATATACTTTGTAGCAACACGCCGAAGCGAGCGCCTACAAACGCGCGCAGCAACCAACGGTACGTGGTCCCATCCGCCGAGCGCTAGCAGCAGGATGACCTTGACCGCTGCCAACAGGACAACCGCGACAGTGGCGCCTACATAATACTCTTTAGTAGATAACGTAAATGGATAAAAGCCCGTGCGGTCATCACACGTGGCATCAGATTAGTATTTTGCTCTTCTGATAGATCGCGATTATTAAGATTTACAACACTCTACCAGCAAGTGCATCCTCAGGGAACTCTTGTTCAGAGGCATCCTGCAACGGGAACCTCTAGGTATCTGTTAGAATCTCGTTCAGTTCATTGTGAGAGCATCTCCAGCAGAACTCTTGTATATTTACTGCTCCACGTTCGTTTGTGAAGTAGTGCGCGGACGTAAAGCTTCACTCGTGTCGCGTCCCCTTAAGACTTGTCTCAATTGTGTTTAATTACTTTGTTGTTAATAAAACCTTTAAAACGCACTTGTAAAATTTAATGTAAGACTTTGGAGAGCTGATTATAATTTAAACCAACGATTATAGTTATTACTTAATCCCCTTACAAATTGGCGCCCAACGTGGGGCCGTGAACTTACGGCCGCGAGAAAGGGGTCGGACACAGTGAACAAAATTTTTCTAAGAACTTATAGTGTTCGCGGATTCGAAGACTGAAGAAAACGATCATAACGGCAGAACGACGACAGAGCCCGCGACTTAGTGCGAAGATGGCAATCCAGATCACACAGGAACAGCTGGACCAGCTCTTTGGAAGGAATCGTCAGCGAAGTTTTGCGGCCTGCACTGCACGTTTTAGCGGAGAAAAGGACCTAGAAAAAGTTCGAGAGTTTCTGCAAGTCGTAGATCTATACAAAACGGTAGAAGCCATCACCGACAAGGAAGCATTAGATACCTTACCCCTAGTGCTAACAGGAGAAGCCATCACCTGGTGGAGAGGTATAGGGACTCTAGTGAAAACCTGGAAAGAAGCAAAAGAGGCCATCGAAACTCAGTTTGCACCGAAGAGAGAGGCATACAAAATTTTCAGAGATGTTTTCGCCACACCTCAAAGAGAAAGAGAACCCTTAGACGCGTTTTTGAACAAGAAACGATCACTCCTAGCTGAAATTACCGCTATAGATGGAAATGAAGAACTCCAATTAGATCTGGTGTACAGCCTTATTCACCTATCAATTCGGAGTCAGGTACCTAGGAACCAAGTGACAAGTTTCCAAGACCTACTAACTGCAGGACGCCGAGTCGAAGAAGATCTTGGAGAAAACCACAAAGACAAAGGTTTAAGGCCAAACAAGGAAAACGAAAAGCGAAAGAAATGTACATTCTGCAAATTCCCTGGCCATACAGAGGAAGAATGCAGGAAAAAGAAAAAACATTTCATGGAAACAAAGGACTCGCCAACAAGGACACCTGAAGACGCGGGATCCATCAAGTGTTATGGTTGCGGCCGCCCAGGTGTTATGAGGAGAAACTGCCCGACTTGCAATCCAACCTCAAGCGACCCATACGGTTTCTGCGCATTACACATGGCTCAGGAAGTGCAAGCTGCACAACCTACCCAAATAAGAAATAGAGCTATGCTAGCATTAAATATACTAGGAATACCCGGAGTAGCTTGTATAGATACGGGGGCACGAATCAGCGTTGCCGGAGCCTCGCTTTATCAGCAACTCAAACAGAAAAAGGTACCGTTTCACACGATAAACGCCCATTATAGATATGCGGACGGAAAATTAAGGACAGGCAAAATCCTAACCTGCCGAATGGAGGTGAGGTTAGAAGGAAAGAAGATCCAGACGACTTTTATCGTTCTTCCACATTCACCTGACAACAGAACACTGTTAGGAATGAATTTCCTACAAGACGCCAAAATAATTTTAGACATAGCTGGAGGAACATGGGCCTTCCGAGACCAGCCAAATGAAAAATTCCATTGGTTCCCTGAAGAAGATGGTAAGAGAATACGCCCTCCACAAAATGCCAGAGGAGCTCACCCAGTCGTGGCATCTGTGAACGTTGAAGCACACCGAATCCACACGCCAGTATCGAAAGGATATCGTACAGAGGAACCAAAACAAACCCCGCTGTACCGCCCGTCTCCTTCGCAACAAGAATGGATGTGGAAAGCCGCCGTGCATGACGTAGATGAATTGTGGGACGAAACCATGGATATCTCGACCCTTGATATCGTCGAGGATGACATCAACTTAACGGCCTCCAATGAGTCAGAGCTATCTCTGAGAGAAGAAGAGTGTGTTGACTTCAGCTCAGAAGAACGAAGTCGAATAAATGAGTTATTGGACCATAATCAAAATCTATTTCGACCAATAGACACGCCGTGCACAGGGTATGAGCATAGGATCGACACAGGTAACCACGCGCCGGTAGCAACGCCACCATATCGATTAACTCCCCAAAAGACAGCCATTTTGAGGCAAGAAATAGATAAAATGCTCCAAGAAGACGTCATCGATGAGAGTGATTCGCCGTGGGCCTCACCTGTAGTGATGGTGCCGAAACCAGGGGGAGACACAAGAATATGTGTGGATTACAGAAAAGTAAACGCCATTACCAGGAGTGATACCTACCCTCTACCACGCATCGATGATTTGCTCCAAGAAACCAGAGGTCATATCGCCTTAACGACATTAGACCTACGAGCTGGATACTGGCAGATCCCAGTACACCCCGACGATAGGGATAAGACGTCATTTATCACCCCTTTCGGAACGTACAAATTTAAACGAATGCCCTTCGGACTGAAGAATGCAGCAGCCTCGTTTCAACGAATGATAGATAGAGTTCGTCGTTCACGTCCGAATCTTTTGGTGCTAGCATATTTAGACGACTTGGTACTATTATCGGTCAGCACAGAACAGCACATAGCAGACCTGATGTCGCGGCCACACCGAGCGCTACGTACGCTATGTTCGCTATGTTCGCGATGCATCTCAAATATAGCCATCGGTATTTTAAATGTACCCGGCCACACCGACACTGGTACGCTATGTCCGCTATGTCCGAACAAAACATACGTAGCGTCCGTAGCGTCCATAGCATAGCGCTCGGTGTGGCCTCGACACAAAAGATTTGTTTCAAACACTCGCGAAGTACAACTTGCGACTGAATCGCGACAAGTGTCAGTTAGGATGCAGAGAAGTCAAATTACTAGGACATATTATTTCACCGCAAGGAATAAAGGCGAATCCGGATAAAGTAGCCGCGATCAGGGAAAGACCTCCACCTATTAACCTAAAACAATTGCAATCATTCTTGCAGGCATGTTCATGGTTTAGGAAATTCATAGCTGAATTCTCCCAAATAGCCCGTCCTCTGACAAACTTAACTAAAAAGAATACTCCTTGGCAATGGAACAAAGAGTGTCAGAACGCTTTTGAAACGTTACGAGAAAGACTCGTTATAATGCCCGTCTTACGACAGGTAGACGCAACGCTACCATTTATACTCAGAACAGATGCTAGTCAGTATGCGCTAGGAGCAGTCCTATTACAAGGATCTAAAAATGAGGAAAGGCCCATTGAATACGCCAGCAGACTGTTATCATCAGCTGAGCAGAACTACAGTACCACGGAACGGGAAGCCTTGGCTATTGTATATGGTCTGAACAAATTCAGAGGATATATCGAGGACGCCGAAACCATAGTTATAACTGATCATCAGCCTCTTCGATGGTTAATGAGTCTGAAATCCCCAAGTGGAAGATTAGCACGTTGGGCCCTTCAAATACAACCATATAACTTGACCATAGAATATGGACCCGGAAGAGCTAATGTGGTTGCAGACGCCTTATCAAGACCACCACTGGACGAAACGAAGCAAAGAAATTTGGAAATTGCCCTAATTTCTATAGATATACCTAGGAAAGGATCAGCACAGGTACGATCTGAACAGATCGAGGATACAGACCTACACGAGATAGTCAGAGACCTTGAAGGCACTCTCGCAGAGAAAGCTCACAAATGGTCACAAAGAGGTTACATTATGTCCCAAGGAGTTCTCTATCATTATGGAAGAGATTCAAAACAAGACGAAGCTCAATTGGTTATACCACAAGCAGACCGTCACAAGATATTAGAGGAAAACCATAACAAAGCAGGACACTATGGAGTAGAACGCACCCTCTGCCGTATTATCCAAAATTACTATTGGCCACAAGTACGTAAGGACGTAATAAACTTCATCACCAAGTGCACAGAATGCCAGCGTTATAAAATAGATAACCAGAAACCCGCAGGATTAGTATTGACAACTCCCGCTCGACAGCGATTCGAAATCGTCGCACTAGATCTCATGGGACCATTACCTGAATCCACTCAACGTTACAGATGGATTTTAATATTTGAAGACATGGCCACCAGATGGGTAGAACTATTCCCACTCCGAATAGCATCTGCTGAAAAGTGCGCGGAAATACTCATAAGCGAGATTTGCCTACGATTCGGAACTCCCCGTCGAATACTCAGTGATAACGGTAGTCAATTCGTAAGCGCCGTGATGCAGAAAACAGTGCATTGCCTAGGATTAGACCACCATTGCATCCCAGTGTACCACCCACAGGCAAATCCAGTGGAAAGAAGAAATAGAGATGTCAAGACTCAACTCTCTATTTACGTACAGAAGCAACATACTAAATGGCCAGAAAGTTTGCCAGCCATCCGTTTTGCCATGAATACAGCAAAATGTCAAGCAACAAACTCCACCCCAGCATTTCTCACATTTGGAAGAGAATTGCGAAGCCCTGGTGAAGTTCATCGTGACCTAAGAAGCATCATTCTCAATGAGAATTTCGTCCCTGAAATTACCCCAAAGCTACTTCAACTAGAAGAAGCCCTGAAAACAGCTCATGAGGTACAAGAATCAGAACAAGATAGACGCAACAAGTACGCAAATGAAAGAGGAAGACCGGTTCCAAATCTCATTCCTGGAACACTAGTATGGGTGAACACGAAACTACTAAGCAAGAAAGCAGAAGGCTTTTCTGCCAAACTAGCTCCACGACGAGATGGTCCATATGTCATCAAAGAGCGAAGAAGTCCCACGTCATATGCCATCACGAGTCAAGACAATAAAGATGAAGTCATCGGTGTCTATCACGCTTCCGACCTAACACCATGCAAAGGTCTTGAGAACGAAGAATCACCCACACACCCCATCCGAAGAAGAGGCAGACCCAAGAAGACGAACGAAGAAGATCCTGGCCTACTCGTCGAGACGACTTCGCCGCCAGAGGGGGAGCCTGTAGCAACACGCCGAAGCGAGCGCCTACAAACGCGCGCAGCAACCAACGGTACGTGGTCCCATCCGCCGAGCGCTAGCAGCAGGATGACCTTGACCGCTGCCAACAGGACAACCGCGACAGTGGCGCCTACATAATACTCTTTAGTAGATAACGTAAATGGATAAAAGCCCGTGCGGTCATCACACGTGGCATCAGATTAGTATTTTGCTCTTCTGATAGATCGCGATTATTAAGATTTACAACACTCTACCAGCAAGTGCATCCTCAGGGAACTCTTGTTCAGAGGCATCCTGCAACGGGAACCTCTAGGTATCTGTTAGAATCTCGTTCAGTACATTGTGAGAGCATCTCCAGCAGAACTCTTGTATATTTACTGCTCCACGTTCGTTTGTGAAGTAGTGCGCGGACGTAAAGCTTCACTCGTGTCGCGTCCCCTTAAGACTTGTCTCAATTGTGTTTAATTACTTTGTTGTTAATAAAACCTTTAAAACGCACTTGTAAAATTTAATGTAAGACTATGGAGAGCTGATTATAATTTAAACCAACGATTATAGTTATTACTTAATCCCCTTACAACTTGTCCGCAAATCGCTAAAAAATGTTGACATTCCGGACAAAAGGACCCCGCACTTTTTCTATGGGAAATGGCGTTCCGTAAAATTTTCTAAAATTTTGGTATGATGTAGTACTCGACCTACTGATCAAAAGTGTCCATGACCCCAACTCAATCCTATGACTAGTTTTCTTTCACCATTGTACTTGATATAGAAACATTAATACGGCTGAGAGTTTTTATCCACTTCCTTTGACCACATTTTTTTTATGTAATATGAAAGTTATTTATTTTTGTTATTCTATTCTTATTCCAGCTAAAAATCTGGTCATAGGAAAAGGATAAAAACTCTCAGCCGTATTGATGTTTTTATATCAAGTACAATGGTGAAAGAAAACTCCCACCTCATCGGATTCAATCTTGAAATAGAGGGTGATGAAAAAAAGAGGTGGTTTTTGGGTATTTTCGTGAGGTTCAAAGTTCATTTATGATTTAATGACTGAATCACCCTGTATTCTTTGAAGTCCATGATGATATGTTAAAAAAAAATTAAACAAACACCTTGAATCAACCCATAAATACAGGTTGTCCATTTAACCTTCGTTGAGAATAGTTTCTATAATAATGGATCACCCAGTATAAATTCTGGGTATTTCAGATTTTTTCGATGTAACAACAATATATCTAGTGTAATAGTTCATTTTGCGAACGTTCTCGCTCTGGAACTGACAAATTTTATACTTTCCATATCGGGCATGCATTCAATTATGGATAACCCTGTATTCGTAACGGTTTTCGGTCATAATCCTCTATATGCTTGCTCCTTGGGGATGTAATGAAATGTTTCTTGAGAAAAATTGAAGTTCATTCGATTCTGTTCCGAGATACGGGCGCGTAGTAAAAGGGGGTAATTCTCAACTTCAACGCCCTGTATCTCAAAAACTAGTCATAGGATTGAGTTGGGGCCATGGACACTTTTGATCAGTAGGTCGAGTACTACATTATACCAAAATTTTAGAAAATTTGACGGAACGCCCTTTCCCATAGAAAAAGTGCGGGGTCCTTTCTCGAAGAAAAAGTCAAGATTTCCCTACTGTTAGGAAATAATCATTTTCAATATTAGATAAAAAATATTCCTCACAAGACTTAGCAAATCTTCGTCTATTTCTTCAACCTCTCAACGAATTTTGACTTTGAGTTCATCGATTGTACCTAGACGACTCGCAAACACTTTGTCCTTTAAATATCCCCACAGGAAAAAAACGGGTGACGTCAAGTCGGGGGTCCTCAATCTCAAATCTCCTAATCGAGAAATGAGTCGGCCCTCAAGCATTCCTCACAGAACCCTCATTGAGTTTCTGGCGGTATGAGCTGTTGCCCCATCTTATTGGAATAGTGAGGCATTGTTTGGTCATCCTCGTTTATTTAATTCTGGAATGAGGAATGCCTCCAGCATGTTTACGTAGCGCACGGATGTTACTGTTACTGCGCGCCTGCGCGGTTATTTTCAACCTCAAAAAAATATGGACAAATAATACCAAAATATCCTACTCCACAATACACAACAAATATTGAATGTGTGAAGATTTCATGAGGACTTTCATCTTAAATTCTGTTCAACCATAAAAATTTGCTTCGTTGCTCATTAGGAGACTGTGAATTGATCCTCGATGCAGGGCCGGATCAAGACCACTTGGCGCCCGGGGCACAACATATTTTTTCGCCCCCCAAATTACAAAAATTACACAGGGATATCTTTATGATGAAGTTTTTTTCATCGAGAAGTAACAGCCAACAAAAATTATGAATAAATACGGATATAACATACAGGCAGTTGGAAGAAAAGGGGAATGGAAAACAACTAATACAAAAATAAAGGGGACATAAGAAATCCACGAACGCAACAAATATTCTTAAAAAGTTAAATACTCGATGAACAGGTCAGTCACGAAAAAATAAAAATAAACATTATTAATCATCACAATGATAAGGAACATACATTCGGCAACAAGCACAAATAAAAAAATGAAACAAGTGGGACACGTTAATGAGCTCTCTTTCTCGGCTTGAGCGAAAGGAATTTTTCAATGATACTTGTCTCATCAAGAGAATTCAACAATTCAATTTCGATATTCAATAGTGAAATGTCACTCAATTCTTCATTTCCAATTGAGTTTCTCAGAAAACTTTTTATTCTCTTAAGGGTTGAGAATGATCTTTCACCGGAAGCATTCGTTGATGGCATACACAGATAATCCTGGCTATTCACTAAGCAAAGTTGTTATGTAATAAGCATGGGATAACGACGATTTACAGTTGCTATCCATAACAACTTTGCTTAGTGAATAGCCCCGATATTCTCAAAATGGTACATATCTATATTTGGAAACAATGAAATAATTTTTTCTCTTCGAATTAATTTGAAAATTGTTTCCAAATTGGTATTTTTACTTTCCGGTTCAATTTCCTCTTCACCATGAATGTTATTTTCCTGGTCGATCATTTCTGGATTTTTCGAAACTTTCTAATTTTCGATGCCTCGGATAAAATATTTGAACTGAATGCATTCGTCTGAAAAATCAGGACTCAAATCATTCTTATATACAGGGTGTCCCACTAGTGCCGCAGCGGACGATATACGCGTAACGGTCTGAGTTTGGCAAAATTTTTTGATGCAGACTTGATATACTCCAAGAAGAGCATAACCTAAAAATATTTCCGAATATATCAGATGGCCTACAAAAGAAGAACAGAGGGTGACTTTGTTTTTTCAAATGGACACCATATATTCAAGAGTCTTTTTCAATTCTCCGAAAATTCCTGCATGCTTTGTTACTTCTCACATATTTTTATTCGACAGTTCTCGAAATATTGGCCATTTTGAAAAAAAAATTATACTTGTAGAGGCTATGTTATTCGCTTATATTTCACGCACCCTTGCACATACCAATAACAGCTTTATATGGATTGAAAGACAAGACTTCAAAGTATCCTAGCCAGCTATAATAAAACAAATCGACTTTTCTTCATTTTTTCAAATGCAATGCATATAATTTTTTTCATCATTGTAATCAACATTCATTTCACTTCATTTTTGTCAAATACATGATAATTATGCATATCTTTAACAGAATAGGATTTTTTAGAGCTGCGACACTAGTGGGACACCCTGTATATCACGAAGTTGCTTGGCATCAGATATTATTTCATAATCATCTTTGCTTGATAAATTATTCAAAAATCTAAATTTATCAGACAGACTTGTATAGGCACATTTTCTTCTGCTCAACTCTCGCAATCATATCAATGATAGTGAAAAAAACAGTAATCTTCATTCGACTTGCGCCAGTTAAAGGATGATTCACATTATCAGACATGCAACGACACGGCAAGGACAGACAAAGACCCGATAGTTGCGGCAGCAATTCACATTATACGATAGGTATTCGACATTTCGACGCGAAAATCCAAATAAACTGTCCACACTCTCCAGCAAGTACGCGTCACGTACAGGCACAGACACGAAAAACATTCTTGCCAAGAATGTCGGTCCGCTCCGTCGCTGCCTTTACGTGTCGTTGCTGCGTCGTTGTCGGTGAGTGTGTACATCAGTATTTATTTATCTAGAAAGAATGGTTTGTCGTGTCTTTGTCGGTCCGTGCCGTGTCGTTGCATGTCTGATAATGTGAATCATCCTTAATTCGACAGTATTTTTCCTCGTTCCACCACTAGGTAGTTTTACGATTTTTTTCTTTTGATATCGCTTTCATACACCCTCCAACGAAATGTTTTGTGACGTGAATCGACGATACTGATAGAAATGTGATGACAAACAGAAACAATAAAATAAATTTACATGACCGGCATTTACAAAACTACAAAAGCGTTTATTTCCACACAACAATTCGTTTTCGATGCGTGCGCTTTCTATTCACCATGGTCCATGTTACGACTAGAGTGTATAGAATGCGCGGAAGCTCGGACATCGAAGAGGCGATGAGGGGCGACCTACGGTTCGTTTGGATGCGATGCGAAATGCGAGGGGCAGGCGCGAGCATAGATAAGAATTAATCTATATGGGCGCAAGTAAATGACGACTGATATCGGTCGAAGGAACCAAACCTATGTTTCTATTGTTTGGAATCACTTTTCTCGATTTCAGTGATTTCCGTATGTAGTTAGTAACTTGATGAATTCGCCCCCAATTCTGACTTCGCCCTGGGCAATTGCCCTTTTTGCCCTGGGGTTAATCCGGCCCTGCCTCGATGTTGATCCAAAAATTTTTGACAAAATGCTCACCTTGCTTCTTAATCTTGATTGCTAAGGAGCGGTGCCATTTAGTATTTATAGGGTCGAAATTTCAAATCGTTTTGGAGAATTCGATCCAAGCTTTCCTTTGTCGATAAGCAGACCTTTTAGGACTTTTCTTAAACTTACCAACTGTTCTTCGACGTCCGGGCTTCTTCAAATTTTGTGCACAACCATTTTCAAGCCAATGACGAACCCATAACTCAACAGATTTGCGATTTGGCGCGTGAACCCTTTTGTTGTTATTCAACTGACGCCGGAATGCGCGCATAACTTCTTCTATCGAATTGCATGTTATGTAAGTTTCTACATGAAACACACGTTGTGGATGGCAGGCGATGAAGGTTCATCTTCAGAGCTCTCGTCCAAAAAGTTTCAAGTGTTGTAAGACAAAACAAAATAGTAATATATGTATTTTGTATAAATTGTGGAGGAGTATTCCATTATTCGTGTGCGGAGCGAGATTATCCAAACATAAAAAGTATTTGAGGTTGCAAGGCAATTTGTTGTGGCGACAATCCAAACAAAAATCAGAATCAACAATTTCAACTAGGTCAAGAAAAAAAATGCTGGGATTGATAACTTGAAAAGAATGATGAAAAAGGTAAGAGAATAAAACAACTTGTGGACAGGAAAACCTCGGTCGATTGCCCTTTGGTTGAACCAATAAAATTATTATTACTATTAACAACTTGTTGAAGAATACTATATTCCTCCTAGAAGAAAAAATTGCAATAACAAAAGATCCAAACAATGCAGCACTGGAAGTAAACTAAGATGTCCAAAATAATGGTGCAAACACTAATCAGATTTTGTTTCGTCAAAATTGAGAATATTAGCAAAAAGTTTCTTGTTCTTTTCACTTCAGGTGGCTCTATTTAATTCGGCTCAAATTATGACTCATTTATATTAGTTATTTCAACTATATGGATTCATTCTGGTGAACGTGATGTGTTGATAGTCGATAATTTCTTCAAGCAATAAGTAGTTTGTGAATACATTCTTGCATTTTGATTCATATTAGTCCTGTCATGAATTATAATCGTATATAGATGCATAGAAAACCTGGTGTTGGCACAGATAAGATTTTGTTCAAGACTTTCTTGTCGATCGAAAATCCCAGCTGGGGTCCTACTTTCCATTTCTCCCGAAAGGGGTCGCGGTATTTTTCATACCCGTAGTAGCGTCACGACCGCGTATATTCCCGAAGTAGGTCCCGTACATACTACATTGACATTCTAGAGTGCCGTTTTTATCTAAGATTTTTGGTCACGATTTTTCAGTTAGGAAACCCTGGTGTAACGACACCAGGGTTTCTATGCATCTATAATCTCATAATTAAACATGTCCAATAGAGGATATACATAACTACATTGTAATTAAACCTGGTTTTGAGGGATACCAAAAAGGATTGAGGAGGATACCTGGGAATCCAGAAGGTTTAAAAAAATTTGTAGTGACAACACCGTTGGCCCATAAAAAAAGAAATGTAGTCAGAGTTCTGACCAAATGGAGTTGGTATCAAGAGATTCAACTTCAATAGGTATAGAGATGCATGATTTTGTGGTGAGAGGAGACTAACAAGTAAAATAACATTCAAAACTTGTCAAAGTTTCTTAGGTTTTTCAGTCCTCCATCAAAATATCCGATCTATTGGTGGAGTCAAGCAGGGGAAAGTTGAAAATTTGTTGCAACAAAAGAAACCTGATTGTTTTGCATTGACAGAACACTGGAATGATACAAGCTTGTTAGTGCCTTCTGCAGAAGGAAGGGAGAACATGGTGACTGTGCTGTGTACTGTCTGAATCATATGGAAACCAAAGAGAGGCTGAATTTCAAAAGCCTCAGTGTATCTACTATAATTGAATGTTAAGCATGTGATGTCTCTGTTCATGGTATCATGAGCGCCTGCAGAAATTTTTCAACTAAAAATTATTGAAATATTGAGGGTGTTGTTCTGAAAAACAATAAAGCCATCAAAATCTCAGGGAGTTACCTTCAATCCGAAATAAACTGAATAGTGAAAATGCAGTAGAAAATAACGTTTCACGAAATCAATAATTTAAAACATAGATGCATAGATATCCTGGTGTTACGACTCCTAACAAGGAATCCTGACCAAAGCGATGAACAGACCCTACCTACTGATAGATAAAGCAGGCACATGTTAAAAGAATTGAAAATCATTAAAGCCGTTGCTAGGCCTCAACTGACCTATGGATCAGCGGCGTTCGGATTTGCGGCAGAGAGCTATATCCAGAGAATACGATCAAAAGATAACTAAGTTTCGCTATGAAAGAAGCTTGGTTTGTAAGAAACAAACAGATGCATCGAGAATTGAATTGATAATTAATTGTCAAATTCATGAAGAGGAGAGCTAGGAAGTAAATCGAAACAGCGCAGCGGAAGAAAATACGAATCAAGGGCTCAGGAGATTACTGGACTATGTCCCGAAGGAAGATAGAACAAGAATGCGTATTTACAACAGGAGACCAAGAGATCAATTAATGAGTGATTAATAGAAGTACGGAAACTTATTAGAACGATTAATCAACTAGTTTATTAATGACAGCTATTAATGGTCGAATTTTAATGCGTGAGCGGAGCGAGCGCGTTAAAGTTTGAGTCTTCGATTTGTACATATATTTCAACTGAAGATTCTTGAGGTCAAAAGAAACCTTATTTTCATTTTCCATTTTTTCGAATTCGGCTCTGTTAAAAAGATGAATAAAAATAAAAATTTGGCCGACCAGGCCTCTGAAATTTTCTTCTGGAATTGATGCAAAGTTTATATTTCTCAATAGAAATTGAGTTTAGGGGAGAACGGGGGAATTCCGCGCACCTAAGGGAAAATGCTCACCAAAACCTTCCTATGTACACACAAACTTTCATAATTTAATTGCTGAATCATGAACCCATTAGGAACTTTTTCATCACAAGGAAAATGTTCAACTACCTATACCAATTGAGAAAAAAAAATTCTGAAAACTGTCTTTTCGCGGTATTCCCCGACGTACGGGGTAATACCGCGCATGCCATTGGGTAATTATGCGCATATATTGAACAGCTGAGAAACTCGAAAAAATATTTTATTATTTAGGTAATAACCAACTACAATGTAAATTAAACAAATTTCCATGAATAGGTACAAAAAATATTATTGAAGAATAACCCCGCTGCAGCTGCGCGATATTCCCCCGGTGTGAGTCACCCATCCTAACTAATCACTGACAGTAGATGACGTAATATAATTAGTTGTTCTTTTGCAGTAAATGATCTACACATATGAAGGAAAATAGTCATGCAATAGATTCATTAGAAATCAATAATAGAAGTACCTACAACGATTTTAATTCCTCTTGAAAATTAGATCAGAGCGTCGTGAAACAAACAATCGGCTCCCTGATCTGAACTAAAAACACGAATATCTACCTTTAAATTACGAGAGGATGTTGGCAACGCAAATACGAGATGGCACGCTGTATTTAAATTTTGAAATAACTACACTGAGTTGCAGAATATCAATGCGCAGAATTCCCCCGTGCGCGGAATTCCCCCGTCTTCCCCTATACATTTGAGGAATACTCGAGTACTAACCTTTTGAAATAAAAATTTTGGAATAGTATATTTCATCACTAGTCCAGAAAGTTGCTTTTTCCGCGCGCGCGCGATGTGTTCCCGTGCAAGCACGGAAAAAGCTTTTCTGGACGTGTAATGAACGATATTTTTCATTGCACCTCTCTGAAAACAATAACACGGGAAAATTTTTCAGCAGAAAGCATTTCGAAATTGTGAAACAATAATTATTCAAAACACTGACATCTACTGTCATGCAATCGTTGCTCTGTGTCTGAGCATAGGAATCATAGGATACATCTATGCCTCAGCGCACCGCAAAACTCTTTGCGGTGCGGCCGCACGGAAAAGAGTCATTTTCGATGTTCTAAATCTACATGTTATGATAGGGTTCTCAGTGCGGTGTAATGAAAACACAATAATTTCAACAAAAGCAGTTAGTTTCATCGGATTATATCTTCAACTAAAAAGCCACATTTTTCACACCAAAATGAGTTCGATTTTTCTGCAGATTAGTTTGTGAACACTAACAAATTGTTCATATTTTCCTCCAAATTCCCGAACAATATCATGAAGAAAGACTTTTCATTCAGATCATCAGAATTAATTATTAAACAACCTAACCTTATCTATTTTGTATCGATTCTGTGAATGTTTGCACAGAAATTTCGAGAAGATGTTGTCAGCTTGCTGATATTTTCATTGTTACGAAATTTGTTACGAAACATAGTATAAATCACAATACACTTGTGTATCTGTGTGCATCTGTTGTGTTCTGGGATTCGAAGTTTGTTTCTACTAGCAACCCCCTGGAGAGGCTTGCCACCCCATCAGCAATTCGAATAGGAAAAGTGGGTAGTTTTGTAGCACAAATGTATGCATGGTTTCAAATTTGTATGAACCTGCAGTTTGCGTTCCTATAAGTGAATATTCACAAAGTAACAGGGTGTTTTTTATGGAATATCAGCTTTTCAATCGACATGAAAGTCAATATCTTATCAGTGCCAGCACCAGGCATCCTATGCATCTATGTCTCCATAGTTATGAAGTTGAGTTATTTCATGATATTAACAGTGAAGTTATTGTTTGAAAAATTGTATAATGAATATCATACAATGGTCGAGACTGTGCAAGAAAAGAAAGTTTCTTTAGGTATGCTACATAGCATTTTTTGCATTATTTGGAATAACTCCTTGTCGACTTCAAACTATCAAAGCTGCGCTAGTTTATACTGAAGAGGCTCCAGTAGTTAAACAGGGAAAACACAGAAACCGAACCAAGAAACTTTCAACTGACACCATCAACTGAGTTTCTTCATTCATATAATATACAAGGTGTTTCAATGGTGTCCAGTTTATGGAAACTGGACAAATATATATAGCCGTGTAGACGACACCGGGGAAGTCATTTTCGCCTTATGACATATACCCCGTTTTCGACGCATAAGCCAGATAAGGGTGTTTACTGTTTAATGTCAACTTTCAGCAATATTCTGATAACTGTGGTGAGTTATGCGTGACTTTTGAAATTACGGTTTCTGGTCACCTCTAACTATTTTTCAGGGCTCAATTCAATTGTGCTGTAGAATTCTGAAAAAAAAAGTTCAAAATGGCGGAAAGCCTGCAAAGTTAGAATTTTTTTTTCTCGGTTGCCAATTTGGAAAGCACCTTTTCAACTCACTCGATTTTTTAAGATTTTCCGTGAAAAAATTTCTTCAAAATTCGAACTCAACTTTTTTTCACATGACTTCAGTGAAAAAAAATTCGCTCAAAATTTTTGGAATTTTTCATGGTCGAACTACTTTTAATTCTGAATACTTGGGTGAAAACAGAATAAAAGAATATCGATTGGTTTTCTATTTGTAGCCTTCCAAAAATTACGCTTGGAGAACTTTCATAATTTCTATTCAAAAAACTGGAGGCTGTACGAAGGCCAAATTTAGACTTATGAGCTGCCAGAGTGGCCCGGACAGAAATATGAATTTACAAACAAAAAATTTTTTTCGAAAAACTTTGGTATGAATCGAACTCTTCACTTTCGATTTACTAGCGTCGCTTTGGTAACGGGAATTTATAAGATTTAAACAAGCTATTATAAAAAAATCATTTTTCAAAACAATCTTTCATAATAACAACACTCATCCGCCATTTTGAAGCCGCCTTCTGGAATTCCTCAATTTTGAAGAATCGTAATTTTCGACCCAGAAAATCCCCAGATACCAATTTTGAATAGAATCGGATCATAATTACGAAACTCGTCCGCCATATTGTAGCCGCCATCTTGAATTTTTCAATTTTAACAAAAGAATCATCATTGTCGAACCCAAAAACCCCTAGATACCTAGATACTATTTTTGAATGGAATCGGATGATAATTACAAAACTTATCCGCCATTTTGGAGCCGCCATTTTGTTTTTTTCTATAAAAAATATTTCATAATGCATTGTCACCAGAATTATGTACACCTGCCAAATTTCGAATCAATCGGACGATTAGAAGTGTGTCATATTTAATTTGCAAGATTCAATTACAGACAGACAGACACCGGGAGAGGTAAAACTAAATAAAAGCTTGTAATAAACCCAATTCATACTCGTAGGGAGTTCGAACCCTTCCAACTTCCATTGTCCTTAGCAACTTCCTCTCCATATCTTCTCACCACTTGATCATTTTCCTTTCTTCCGACTCTTGTGTTCAGATCCCCCAAAAATATTATCTCTCTCGATGTTCCTATTTTTCCTATTTACTCACTCAATTGTTCGAAAAAAGAACAGGTCAGTCACATTATGTCCCAATATCTTTGGATTCATCCTTATCATTCTCTCATTTATCGCTTCCCATGTGGTGATGTATTTTCATAGCTTCCTATGAATTAGAATAGATACTCCCTCTTTTGCTCTATTCTCTTCAGGCACTCCGCTATAAAAGTATAATTTCCCCAATTTTCGGAACCCTTTCCTTTTTTCTTGGTCTCTGTCAAGACCGCAATGTCCACTTAGAGATTTTTCAACTCATCCATGACTTCTCTTGTTTCCCGGGAAAGACCCTGTATATTCCATGTACCACAAATCGTTGTCCTGTTCCGAGGCTTTTGATTAGGTTTTTCTCTTCATTCATTGCTTCGTTTAAAGGTCGCAATAAAGATCAATGCAGTCTCGAAACATCTGATAAAATTCACTTTCTGATGATTTGAACATTATTTACTGACAGAACAACTCATGCAAATAATCTTAATCACCAAGGTCGCCTGAAGACCAGTTGAGGAAAGTCCAGTTTGAAGTGAAACTACATAAAAAAGGCAAATACATTTTACGAAAGAAAACGACAAGCAAGATGGGCTGCTCCGAAATCGGAAACTATTGAGGCAATCACCATGGACTTTCAGAAAAATTTACCCCTGCTTCAACATAAGCACAAATGATGTGTATCATCGCAGACAATTTTCATTTTATTGTTTTAATATTTATATTTTGCCAAATGGCGAATCCGTTTTTTTACACAAATGAGGAATCTGTCGCAAGGAAAGGTTCAGATGATGAATGTTCAATGCTTTTTCACTTTGCTAATGAAAGTCTGAGATACCGGAAGACTGGAAGTTTCTTCAACCTATGCCAAAGAAAACTTGTCCGATTCCAAACCGACCTGCTTTGTCTTCGAAAGTAACTAAGGAAAAACCAACAGTGCTACTTCACCGAGAATACAATGGCATGTTTCAATCAACCAGTCTTAAAATGACACATGACACATCAAAATCATGGATGAAACCATCAGAAACCTTACTGAAAGCATTTATGCAGGTCCGATTGATCTAAAACCCGAAAAAATCGCAGATTTACAACACCTCGAACAATTTTGCGAACCACAATAGCTCTTTTCAAAACTCCCTTTGTTCTCAAACAATAATTCTGAAAATATTGAAAATGAAGGAGAGAAGATATCCCGATTAGTGCAATAGTAAACTAATTATGTTTCTGCCTGAAATTGTCAACGAAAATATTGTATGCTTTATAATGAAATAAATAGAGCAAAATTATCTCAACATTCTTTTCTATTCAACAGGACTCCATTCAATATTTCGACTAAATATGTGTAAAGAATAATTATAATTTCGGTGGTGTTCCTTAGATATGAATGATTAGAACAATAAAGATGATGCGTATGGTGGACTAGGAATTTCAAAAATTTGTCAGATACATCGCGTTCATTGACATATGAATATTGAATATCAACAACCGCCATGGATCCGACACGAACTTGCCATCATCTTCAACCAGGGAACTGCGAAAGTTCCAACCTCATCGAAGTGGGTAGAAGTCGACCTAGGTTTCGATCTTGTTCTGATCTCTTCAGGACAACATAACCCTACATCGATGAAAATTGAAGTGGAACGGAGGTCCTCTTATACAAAACTAGACGAAGTCTTTAAGGTACAGTGTACGTCAAGGCGACATCTAGTTAAGAATTGGACCACCAATTCCCTTTCGTAGCCCTGGACGACGATAGATGGCATACCTCTCTGTTGCTCTTTCAGCAGGAATGACCTGAATGTGTTCAGTATCGCTCAAGCAGGGGCGTGAGAATCGTTCGTATTATCGGCGTTTAAGCCAGTGACAATCATAGAAAAAATATCTCCTAAAAGGAGATATTTTTTCTATGTAGGAATTTCAAATTTCACAAACTTGCAAATTGTTATTTGATAGTTAAACCGGTCTAAAATTAATAATGATAGTCATAACATATCTATGCATCTGCATAGAAATACCTGGTGTAACGACTACTTACTAAAAATCGTGACCAAAATTCGTAGATCAAAACAGCACTCTAGATTTGAGTTCTCGTTTTACTCCCGGAATAATCTGCAATATTTATCAGAACTCAGATTTTCGATCGACAAGAAAGTCTTTAACAAAATCTCATCAGTGTCAACACCAGGTATTCTGTGCATCTATGTCATTACTGTCATGTATTGGATGAACAAAGATCATAGAACTTATAGTACTTTAAGTTCTATGACAAAGATGCATAGAATACCTGGTGTAACGACTCTTCCCTAAAAATCGTGACCAAAATTTGTAGATCAAAACGGGACTCTAGATTCGAGTTTTTGTGCTACTTCCGGAATAATCCTCAATATTTTATCGGTCGTGGCGCTACTGCGGCAATGGAAAATAGCGCGACTCCTTTGGGGAGGAATGAAAAGCAGTACAAAATCTCAGATTTCGATCGACAAGAAAGTCTTAAACAAAATCTAATCAGTGCCAACACCAGGTATTCTATGCATGAATGCACACCAATTAGTGTGTTGGGGCCGAATTAAAAGTTCCAAACACAAAACAGGCGCAGAATGCTCCAAAAAATATGAGTTTCAGAAGGTACTCTGAACCCAATAAGGGATAGAAAATGTTCCACTGAGAGCGGACTGTATAACAATTAAATATGTAGTTCCCAACACAACACGAAAGAACAAGTGAACTGTCAATCAGAAAAAGACTTACCTTCTCCAGCAGCAGGTGGTTGTCAGATGACCTTATCGTGATAACCAATCCACGAACAAATTGATCGGGATGGCAGGTCCTGAAGTTGGAAGGCTGAAGAAAGATTTTACACTTGTTCCTATGACCTTTCGTCAGTCACGCCACTGATGTTATTCGAAGTGAAAACTCGCTACTTTCATTTGTATGAGTGTTCAAATGAATTGAATGAACAGAGGACCCCGCACTTTCCTTATGGCGGATGGCGTTCCGTCAAATGTTCTAATTTTTTGGTATAATGTAGTACTCGACCTACGGATCAAAAGTGTCCATGGCCCCAACTCAATCCTATGACTAGTTTTTGAGATACAGGGTGTTGATGTTGAAATTTACCCACTTTTACTACGCGCGTATCTCGAAACAGAATCGAATGAACATTCCATCCCCAGGGAGCAACTATATAGAGGAATGTGACGGAAAGTTGTTAAGAATACAGGGTTATCCATAATCGAATGCATGCCCAATTTTGAATATTTTATAAAATATGTCAGTTCCAGAGCGAAAAAGTTCGAAAATGGACTATTTCACTAGATATGTTGTCGTTTCATTGAAAAATCCTGAAATACCCAGAATTCATACCAGGTGATCCATTATTATAGAAACTATTCACAATGAAGGTTAAGTGGACACCCTGTATTTTTGGGTTGATTTAAGGTGTTTGTTTGATTTAGAATCAAACATTCTGTATTCAAAGAATGCAGGGTGATTCAGTCATGAAATAAAATGTGAACCCCACGAAAATACCCAAAACCACCTTTTTTTCACCAACCCCTTTTTCAAGATTAACTCCGTTGAGGTGGGAGTTTTCTTTCACCACTGTACTTGATATACAAACATCAATACGGCTGAGAGTTTTTATCCACTTCCTATAACCTGATTTCTTTTTATGTAGTTTTCTATTC
Organism: Adalia bipunctata; assembly: GCA_910592335.1. NCBI lineage: Eukaryota > Metazoa > Arthropoda > Insecta > Coleoptera > Coccinellidae > Adalia > Adalia bipunctata. The sequence continues at coordinate 55,013,935 of OU342948.1, forward strand.
GATTCCATTTGATTTCAATCAGAATTGCAATTAATAATTTTCATATCAGTCAAAAAAAAACTGGTCATGGGAAGTGGATGAACACTCTCAGTATTGATGTTTGTATATCTATCAAGTACAGTGGTCAAAGAAAACTCCTACCTCAACGGAGTTAATCTTGAAATAGAGGGTGATGAAAAAAAAAAGGTGGTTTTTGGGTATTTTCGTGAGTTTCCCAGTTTATTTCATGACTGAATCACCCTGTATTCTTTGGAGTCCATGATGATATGTTCTGAAAGAGTAAAACAAACACCTCAAATCAACCCAAAAATACAGGGTGTCCACTTAACCTTCATTGTGAATATTTTCTATAATAATGGATCACCCGGTATGAATTCTTGGTATTTCAGGTTTTTTCGATGTAACAACAACATATATAGTGAAATAGTTCATTTTGCGAACGTTCTCGCTCTGGAACTGACAAATTTTATACTTTCAAGATATGCATTCAATTATGGATAACCCTGTATTCTTCGATTTTCGGTCATATTCCTCTATATGGTTGCTTCCTGGGGATGGAATAAAATTTTTCTTGAGAAAAATTGAAGTTCATTCGATTCTGTTTCGAGATACGCGCGTGGTAAAAGTGGGTAATTTTCAGCTTCAACGCCCTGTATCTCGAAAACTAGTCATAAGATTGAGTTGGGGCCATGGACACTTTTGATCAGTAGCTCGAGTACTACATTATACCAAAAAATTAGAACATTTGACGAAACGCCATCTGCCGGAAAGTGCGCGGTCGTTTATTTAATGATTAAGATAAGATCCCAAGATCTTATTTGAATTGGAAACTGAATTTTGAAATTATGGAAACCGAAAATAATCGAAAAATGGGTGCATATGCTTAAAATCTGAATTAATCTCTTCGACTAGCAAAAGATGAACTTTATTTTTGCAGTGGTATTCAACAATCAGCTATTCGGAATTATTCATTGATTATTTGTTTTCTAGAAACCATTGGTGTTCCATGCATGGTCTACAATAAAACATACGAACATGGAGAGACATTTGACGTAGATTGTAGGACAAGATGCGTTTGTCAGGTGAGATTATTTGATAGATACTAAGGATACAAATTCAATTGGATTTTCACTATGAAAAATTCTCAAAAAATCTATCTTCCAAATTCCGAAGTACGAAAACGTCTCTCTCGTGAAATAAATTTCTTTAACAGGCCACATATGGTATAAAAAGGGACAAACAAAGAAGAAGTAGAATTAACTGGAAATGTAGGTAGGCAACCCAAATTACAGAATCCGGTATTTTGTGTCGCAATCGAACGTTACACACTCATGGATAATGTTGGTTTCTAAGGTTTAAAGAATTTCTGAAATCGGTCGAATAGTTTTTGAGTCAAGTCGTATCAAACTCACAAACGTTAACTCTTAATTATTACCTGGTTCTGAGGGTTCTTCATCAGATACTTCAGACCTTCGATTTTTGGCATCAAATGACGAGGCAAACAAAGTTGAATATTTTTTTAAAGGAGGTACGTCGATCTTCAATTCTACCGTGTTAATTGAAAAGGGCGTATCTGCAAAAAAAGCACATTTGAGATATTCGACTTTAAAGACTGTCATTTGTGCCATTTCTGTAGATTCGCCGTTTTTATTTTTGATTATACAGCCCTTTAAATGATGAGATACGCCTCTAGAATTTGAAAGATGATGGAACTCATTGCGAAGGTTTTCTAGAGGCAAATAACTCAAATTGGCTGTTTTTGTAGATACGCCCTTTTCAATTAACACTGCAGAATAGTTTGGTTGGGCTTTTGTGTTTTCAAATAAGGATCACCAGGTCACCAGATCTTTGATTATCCTAGTTTTTATAGTTTTCACTTTATGTGGTCATTAAACCCATACTCTGTCTGTACCAAATTTCAGCTCTCTGAGGTAATGGGAAGTACTAGTTCTATTTTGATGATCATGAGTGAGTGTCGAAAATGCGTAACTTTGCTTTGGCTTGACTTCGGAACAAAATGACCTACACACTTGAAATTTTTGATTTCAAGTATGTGATTATAGCTTACTGGGGGATGAGAATTTCGGCGTTCTAGTCTTATCTAGAGGTTCTCAAATAGAGGCCTGAAAATGCGGCGAAATGGTTCCAGTAAAGGATGGTACGGCATTGTTTCCTTCGCGTTCGACTTGGCGGGGCACTGCCGTGCCCCAGAATCATATGAAATAGACCCAATATGTAATTTGCATCTGTGACATCCTCAGTATATCCTGATGTTTCAGAATGGTACGTACGGTTGCTCGTCGCTATGCCCGCAAGAGCATATTTCCCCGAAAGGTTCCTGCCAACATCCCAGACTTGTCGAGTTGCCTGGACAGTGCTGTAGGGAATGGATGTGTGATAGTCAGAAAGGTGAGCAGCTTCTGAGATTTTAATAAATTTCTCCTCATCATAGAAAAAACGTACACAAATTAGTATATTATTTCATAAGGAGGAGAAGTGTCACTTTTCATGGCGAGCTTGAGTATACCCGACGAACGTAGTGAGGCGGGTAATTGAAAACGAGCCATGAAAAGTCACTTCTTCTTCTATTGAAATATGTTATTTTATTTTCAAACATTCTGAAATTCATGGAAATTTGGAACATTTGCCTAGTTACGGTTGTCTTACAGAATTCATTTTAAGCAACACTTTTCCTGCCGCCGCGGCCGGCCGGAGGGAAGAGTAAGCTATAGCAACTATTTCTCCGCCTAGGCGGAGGAATAGAACTTCTATAAGATCCTGTCAGTCGAAATGACATTGTTAACGAACGTTTGGAAATAATAATATATTACACACCGAGGTGGGAAGAGATTCATTCCTGTCGTGAGATTAGTTAGTTACGAGACGCAAAGCGTCGAGGTCAGCCATGATCTCCAGACAGGAATAAAACTTCCTAACGTGGTTTGGATACTATTTTATTCACAACCACGATATTTCAATTAAAATTAATAAATTTCTGTTTCTTTCTGAACATACCTAAAATATTGCCGGTATCAAACAGATACACAGCGTTCATTGATATTAATTTATCAACGACCGCATTGCATCTGAGTCGAACTTGCCATAAACCATCCCCCAGGAAAACTGTGTATCTGTTTAATACCGTTTACATTCATGAGTGGTTGTTGAAACGATAAGGTTACTTATGACTAAAATATTACATATAACGACAAATCACCAGGAACGCGGTTTTTTCGATAATCAAATAGATATTCAGGGCTATTCACTAAGTGAAGTGAGTATCACAGTTGCTAACCATAGCAATTCTGATAACACCTTTTGATAACCACTGGTGACCACTTTACGTATTCTCCAATAAACGGTTGGCAACTGTTGCTATCATAACAATCTTCCGTGAAGATAGACGTGGCAGCACCGCAAAAAAATTCGAATGTACTGGTTAAAGATCTGAAATTACTATAATATGGTGAGGATATATGGCAGGAAATATGTATATAACCTCTAAATGTTTAATGTTTCGGCACTGCACTAAATATTTTGATCAGGGTCGAGTTATATTTTTTCAACGTGTTGATGTGGGTTCTTTTGATCCTATTTTATTACTTGGGTTTGTTTAAATAGTGTGACAAGTACGGCCCTGTTCATTCAGCGCTACGGCCCGATCGTGGAGTGTTCCAATCCGTCATAGCGGCCGCGAATGATTCGGGAAGTTTCCAGACGGGTACGGACTTAATGAGAAACAATCGGCGTGATGCATATAAGGGGTCCATCGACGATGAGAGATTCAGTCAGTCAGAGACAAGCGCCGAGAAAATAAATAAATAGTGCAAATAAATACGTGAAAATAAATTGAACAGACTTGTTAGAATAAGTTCATTAGTTGTTAATTATAAGTGTTATAAGTAGTGTAAATATAGTACATTGTTCACCGGGTAGGAAAAGCCTTACATTCCTAGACGATCGTGAAGATTGCTAAGTCGACTTACACCTCGACTTAGCAACACAAAGTCCAGGAATGTGGCTTTTCCTTCGAGGTAAACATACTATTTTTCCGCAAATCGTTTGAAATTCGACAGACGTTAATAAATTTTTCCGCAAATCGTTAGAAAATTTTGACATTCCTAACAAAATTTGTCATAGAAAAAGTCAAGATTCCCCAACTGTTAGGAAATATTCATTTCCTTACTGTAAGGAAATGATATTTCCTTACAGTTGTCAGTGTTCTACATAAGCATATACGTACTTTTCTCTAGATTCCTTTGGCAATAATTCTAATGAAGCAGTAACTTCCTCAACCAGCTCTGAAGGAGTTCCAGAAATGGAAAATTCATCATCACTTATCATTTTACACTGTTTCGTCTTCGAAAAGACGAGCAATTGAATAATTAATATTCATCAAGTTTGACAATTCAACATTGATACGTCTCCATAGTAACGCAACCAAAACCATTCCGAATTCAAAGCTCCATTCATTTATGAATGCAATAGTTCGCGATTTTTTTCAAAATTGATTGAAATCTGTCGAATTTCATACTATTCGCGGAAAAATAGTATGTTTTCCTCGTAGGAAAAGCCACATTCCTGGACTCTGTGTTGCTAAGTCTCGGCTTACGCCTCGACTTAGCAATCTTCACAATCGTCCAGGAATGTAAGGCTTTTCCTACCCGGTAAACAATGTACTATTGAAAAAAATCGCGAATTATTCCATTCATGAATAAATGGAGCTTTGAAATTCGAAATGGAGTTGGTTGCGTTACTATGGACACGTATCAATGCTGAATTGTCAAACTTGACGAATATTAATTTAATTGCTGGTCTTTTCGGAGACAAAATAGTGTAGAATGATAAGTGATGATGAATTTTCCATTTCTGGGACTTGTCCAGAGCTGTTTGAGGCAGTAAATACTGCTTCATTAGAATTATTGCCAAAGAAGAAAAGGTCAGGCAGCGATATTATTGGATCAACTGTAAGAAAGACGTTAAAGATTGGTTAAGAAAATGTAAAATTTGTGCCGCGGCCAAAGGACCCTACGGCAAAGGAAAGGCACTAATGGAGCAATATAACGTCGGATCTCCCATGGAACGAGTAGCTTTCGACATCGCTGGCCCTTTTCCAGAAACAGCCAGTGGAAACAAGTACATTTTGGTAGCGATGGACTACTTTACCAAATAGGTAGAAGCGTACGGGTATGTATTCCTAATCAAGAGGCAAGCACAGTAGCTGACAGATTGGTGAAAGAGTTCTTCTGCATATTTGGAATCCCCCTTGAGCTGCATTGTGATCAAGGCCGAAACTTCGAGTCGAAGTTATTCCAGGAAGTTTGCAAAACATTGGGTATACATAAGACCAGAACTACACTTCTGCATCCTCAGTTAGACGGCATGGTGGAACGAATGAACCAGACTATGGAAAAACATTTGGCCAAAGTTGTCACTGACCATCAAAGGGACTGGGGTGCATACTTGCATTTATTCACCATGGCCTATAGATCTTCGATTCAAGAATCTACCAAGGAGACTCCATCCAATATAATGTTTGGCATAGAAATAATACTACCTTGCGACCACGAGTTTGGGTGTGAGCCTGGAGAAGATGTAGCTGGGGAGGACTACGTAAGTAATTTTAGAAACAAGCTAGAGTACTTCCATGACAAGGTGCGTAATCAAATGCAGCAAGCAAGTGACCGGATGAAGATGCGCAATGACATCCAGGCCATTGAAGGAGGATTTACCATCTGGTATGGTTGTATAACCCCCAAAGAAGAAAATGTTTCTCACCGAAGCTGCAGAGACATTGGGAAGGACCGTACGAAGTTGTGAAGAGAATAAATGATGTAGTTTACCGAATACGGAAGCTCCCCAGAGGTAAACCGAAAGTCGTCCATTCCAATCATTTGGCTCCGTACGCATCCACGCAGGATGAAGAAGAAGTACGTCTCGTAGAGGTTCCGGCTAAGGAAAAATGCGAATTCCAAGAATTCATGAACACTTATGGCGGAACCCGCATTGCACGGTTTGGCGTCACACAGGAAGTTCATCAGGACCTGTTCACAGTCCCCGAGGAATACTCGCTTGCTCATTGTGTAGCAGCTGATCTACGTATGAGTAGGGGAATAGCAAGAGTATTAAAAAAAAATTGGTCGGCAAGAGGAACTAATGGGACAGCAGCCCAGAGTCGGGAAATGTTCAGGATTGAAGTCCGGTTCATTCATGGTTACCAAGCAGCAGTCCTTCCAGAACTTATGGAACTCGCTGCATGGCTTGAAAGAAGACCTTCAGCGTTCCGGCGTTAGGAAACTAGCAATTCCCAAGCTTGGTTGTGGACTGGATCTACTGAATTGGAGGGTAGTGCGAGGCATGCTTGGAGTAATTTTCCAGCGGGCAGGTATACAGATCCTAGTATGCAGTTTCTACCCAAATCGTATAGAACTCCCCGGCAAAACTATAGAATGCTATTTCCATCAGGACTACTGTAGAAAAGGGGCCGACTGCAGATTTCGCCACGGTTCTCTGAAGAATCCCTGCGATCTGTTCTGGGACAGAACAGGCTTAGGGAGGGGATAGTGTGACAAGTACGGCCCTGTGCATTCAGCGCTACGGCCCGATCGAGAGGTTTCTGGAAACGCGTAGAGTGTTCCAATCCGTCATAGCGGAGGCGAATGATTCGGGAAGTTTCCAGACGGGTACGGACTTAACGAGAAACAATCGGCGTGATGCATCTAAGGGGCCCATCGACGATGAGAGATTCAGTCAGTCAGAGACAAGTGCCGAGAAAATAAATAAATAGTGCAAATAAATACGTGGAAATGAATCGTACAGACTTTTGTTGGAATAAGTTCATTATTTGTTAATTATTAGTGTTATAAGTAGTGTAAATAAATAGTTTATTGAACCCGGACATTTTTATAACGAAGAATCTGTTACAGTTTACAACGTGAGTGTTTTACTTGTACATATATTCTAACTGAAAATTCTTTGGGTCGAAAGAAATTTTTTTTTCATTTTCTATTTTTTCGAATTCGGCTCTGTTAAAAAGATCTTGCCATTTGAAAAAAATGGGCTAATTACGTCTCTGATATGATTCTCTGGAATTGATGCAAAGTTCATATTTCTCGATTGAAATTGAGTTGATACATCTAGGGAATACTCGAGTACTAACCTTGAGAAGGTCCCCTAATTGGGGGAAGGACTTCAAGGGCGTAACCACCTTTTCGGTCGACAAATTCTCGGGCGCCAGCCACAAAAGGTTTTACAAGGTTGTAGCACCTTGACCGGAACCCTCCACCTCTGCCAGGGTAGCTTCTATACAGTGAAGAAGGGTTCAGTTTTAAATCTTAGTTGTAAGCGATTAAGGGAATGTCTCCTTTGCGAACGTTGCTGATGCAATGAATCAAACACCAGAATGAGACTAAACTTGAAATGAACAGATTTGCAATCCTTCTAAAAATGAAATCCCAGAACTAAAAATACATTTACGTTACCTATTACAAACAAAAATGAAATTTACCATCCAGAATAAAGATTACAGTGAAGGAATTCAAGGAAGAAAATAACTAAGTATATACAATATGAGCAAACAATAACGGTTCCCAATTCGTTGAGGTGGCAGGGGGAGGTGAGCAGGCGTGGCGACGTAATGGAATCAAAAGGGACGGTAACAGCGAAGCAAAATAGGGAGAATCGGCAGGGCACGGTAAAATATCATTCAAAACCAATAAACTGACGACGAACCTTGTGTCGAGGGTGTTTCACTATCGTCGTTCCGATTGGACCAGGGTGAGGTCAATAATTCAAACGGAGATGGATGGGATACATTATGGCTGAGACACAAGCAACGCACAGGCGACTGATTTCAATATGGAATCCCTCAACCTGACGAAGTGACTTTAGTAATTCTGCAAAATCTCAGTAGACTGACCAAGGGTGACACGTTGCCGTAACAAAGCTATATGGTTTCGCCGAGGTCAATCCAGATGGAAATCGCAAGAAATACGAAGTATGCACATAACGGAAGGAAAATGTATGAAGGGTACAGTGATGCCAACAGCACCGCCCGGAAAAGTGATTTCAACAATGGAACCCCTTAGCCTGGCGGAGTGCCTTCAAAAAACCTGCAAACCTTCAGTAGACTGACCAAGGGTGACACGGTGCCGTAACAACGCTATATAGTCTCGCCGAGGTCAATCCAGATGAAAATCGCAACCAATGAGAAGTATGCACACAACGGAAGGAAAATGTATGAAGGGTAGAGTGATGCCAACAGCACCGTCCGGAAAAGTGATTTCATCAATGAGAACCCTAAACCTGGCGGAGCGCCTTCAATAAATCTGTAAACCTTCAGTAGACTGACCAAGGGTGACACGGTGCCGCTATAAAGTCTAGCCGAGATCAATTCAGATGAAAATGGCAAGAAATCCGAAGTATTCGGACAATGAGCAGCAAGTCTAATAGCATTCCATGTTACCATGGTATAAAAAGGTGTGCAGGGCGTGCCCCGCACGCATATTCATATGTTACCGACACAACCAACCATGTAGAGAAGCCGAATGATTTTATATAAGTTACAGACGTAACTTTAGGATTCTGTCGGTAACTTATACTAGCGTCGCTTTGGTAACGAAAATTCATAACATTTAAATTAACCCCAATTCATACTCGTAGAGAGTTCGAATCCCACCAAAGTTTTTTGAAAAAAATTTTTTGGTTTATAAATTCATATTTCCGTCCAGATCACTCTGGAAGCTCATTAGCCTAAATTTGGCCTTCGTACGGCCTCCAGTTCTCTGAATAAAAATTATGAAAGTTCTCCGGGCGTAATCTTCGGAAGGCTACAAAAAGAAAACCGATTAATTTTTTTTATTCTGTTTTCCCCCAAGTATTCAAAATTGAAGATAGTTCAACCATAAAAAATTCCAAAAATTTTGGGCGAAATTTTTTTTTCACTGAAGACATGTAGGAGAGAGGGGGGTACATTGGGACGCGGGGCACATATGGACATTTCATATTTTAGCGCCACTAATCGTAGAGTATAATTCTACTGATCATCGTTAGAGTGCATCAAGTGCCCATTTTATTGTAAAAAAGTTTCGATAGCGTCAAGCGACTCAGTATCTATAGTTACAGTTTGTTGCGTCAATGTGTCCGTCGTGGTGAATTAATCAGAAATTGTTCAAGATCAAATATTTTCCCAGTGGAAACTAGAATTACCTCAGTTGAAATTCTAAAGGTAAGTACACTTGTTTATGCTTGCTATGTCTGTATTTGCTGATGTTATTGTTCATTTTAGTTATTAATATTACCCCACAGTATTCATGAGAACGCGTGGGGTAGATTGGGACAACTAGTCGGGGGCACATATGGACATTGTCCCAATCTGCCCCAGAGAAAAACGTGGGAATTGACTGAATTTTTTTTTCAGGAATTAACATGGTAAGGAATTACAAGAGGAAGACCAATCGTTCTGATATATCGGAGGAAAACATAGTTGCCGCCATTGAAGATGTTCTGCAAGGAAGACTTTCAATAAGAGCTGCAGCTACAACCTACAACTTGACAAAATCGACAGTGGGGAACAGAGTGAAAAAAATAAAGAGACGACGTCTTGAAGATCCTGACCGAGAACATGACGCTCCTGACAGACAAGATCCAGATGTCCAGATATCATTTATATCACCATTCCAGTCGAAGTATTCATCTCAACAAGTTTTCAGATCTGCTCAAGAAGAACAACTGGCCAAATATTTCATCCAAAGTTCGAAAATGAATTATGGTCTCACATATACACAAGCTCGAAAACTTGCATATGATTATGCCAAAAAATTAAATGTAAAGTATCCGCCGAGCTGGAATAACTCGTTATCTGCTGGAAAGGATTGGATGAAATTATTCATGAAGAGGTATCCCATTTTGTCACTAAGGAAGGCAGAAAATACCAGTATGGCAAGAGTCTCCGCATTCAATGAAGCAAATGTGAAAGAATTTTTCGATAATTTACAGAGAGCTTTAGAAAAGTATGAGATACCACCAGAACGAATCTACAATTTGGATGAAACAGGCGTTGCCACTGTTTTAGATGCACCGAGAGTTATTGCCAAAACTGGCACAAAACAAGTTGGCCAGGCAGTATCCGCCGAACGAGGAGAGCTTGTTACATTTTGCGCTATAATAAGTGGAGTTGGAAATACACTTCCTCCTATCTATGTGTTCCCAAGAGCAAAATTTAAAGATGTTTTTATGAAAGGAGCGCCCACAGGAAGTTTTGGATTAGCCAACAAGTCAGGGTCAGGATGGATGACATCTTTATTATTCTTGGATCTAATTAAACACATACAGAAGCATACAAAATGTACAAAAAATGAACCAATATTGATTGTTTTGGACAACCATGAGTCCCACACCAGTCTAGAAACAATTTTATATTGTAGGGAGAACGGAATTATTTTCGTTACGTTTCCCCCACATTGTACGCACCGCCTTCAGCCTCTTGACGTTGCGCTATATGGCCCATTTAAAACCTATTTGAAGCAAGCTTTCAATGATTGGTTAGTAAACCATCCTGGCAAAAGGGTATCCATTTATGAAATCGCAGAATTGACAGAAAAAGCGTATCAGAAAGCTTTCACTCTGGCTAACATATGTTCTGGGTTTAGAAAAACTGGTATTGTGCCTTTTGATAGAGGTATTTTCGAAGAAGATGATTTTGCTGCTGCATCTGTAATAGATTCAAGGGATCCAGTAACAACAGATGCACCATCAACATATGCGTTAGTCAGTAGCACTTCATCACAGTTGGATGTCATATCTCCAGACATAATACGGCCCTACCCCAAAGCAGAGAAAAAGAAACCAAATTTGAAAGGAAGACAGCCTGGAAAATCACGAATTCTAACAGAGACGCCAGAAAAAGAGAGACTAGAAGAAAAAAAAATAGCCAAGCAAAAGAAGAAGGAAGTTAAGCATAACCTGTTCGATAATGTTGGGCAGCAAGCGAATGATTCAGATGATTCCGGGCAGAAAATGAGCTACGCTGATGATGAATCGGACTGTTTAAGTGAAATGGAACGTGAAAATTCCGACGAAGAATTCTTGCGAGATGTGGACGCTATCATAGATCCTGAATATGGAAGGCCAAATATCAAAATCGGTGACTTTTTGCTGGTTAAGTATTTCACGAAGAAAACCCAAAAATATTATGTTGGAGAAGTGGAAGAAATAGTCGACGGAAAATACTTGATGAATTTTTTCAGAAAGAAAGGAACTGGATTTACCATACCCCAAATACCTGATAAGGATCTCATAGAAATGGAACAAGTAGAACTTAAACTACCTAAGCCAAGAACGTCACAAAAAACTGCAAGGTCGAGTTCAATAAAGCGGTTTCAAGTTGACTTCAGTGCCTATAATATAAACTGAATTAAAATATTGTGTTCAATGTATTTTTTTTTCGTTTTTTACTGTTTATATGATTTATGATAGATCGTTCCACATTTATTCACCAAATAAATATGATTATTACTTATTAAATAAAAAAAAATTGTTTTTGTCCACATCTGCCCCTACACTGTCCTAATCTGCCCCAGCCAAGGGGCACATCGGGACAATTTTGATACTTGGGAAAATATCCAAATTTGAATTATCTATTAGTGGATAAGCGCTAAGCCTATTGTGAATGATAGTTCACTCATCAATGTCAACAACATAAAATTATTCGATCGATATATTGAAAGCCAAGCTTTATACAGCTAATTATATATGTAGCGTCCCAATGTCCCCCCCTCTCCCCTAAAAAAAAAGTTGAGTGCGAATTTTGAGAATTTTTTTTACGGAAAATCTTAGAAAATCGAGTAAGTTGAAAAAGTGCTTGCCAAATTGGCAACAGGGGGCTTTTCTGTTTTTCAATTCCTTGCATATTTCCTTTACTTCTTCTACTGTAAGTCTTATTGGTGAAGCGGTGACACTTATGGCGTCCATTTCTTCGGGTGGGTCAGTTTGTGATGTCCGGTTTTCTGTGAGTAAGGAACTGAAGTAAGCATTCCATTTTGTTAAAGAAATGGGTGATATAACTTCCTTTTTGTTATTTTGTCGGAGAGTTTTCAGAAGCCTCCAGGTTTCTGTACTTCTGGTTCCTCCTATGTACGTATTAAATCGGCTACATCGTCTCTCCCAGGTTTCATTCTTTTTCCGCTTAATCATTTTCCGGACATGGGCTTGCAATCTTTTATATGATTCTCTGTTGTTGTCGTTTCGCATGCTTAGGTATCTTTGATATGCCTCATTCTTTTCCTTGATTCTTCGTTCGATATCCGCGTCCCACCAGTAAGGTTTCAGAAGTTTCTTTTCTTCCTGGAGTCCCAGTGCCTCCTTTGCTGCCTCGTGTAGACACCTTTTGATGTAGTCGTAGTGGTCTGATGTATTGGCGAAGTCTCTGGATTGCAGTCTCTCGTCTAATCTTCTTCTGAACAAGTTTTTGGTACTTTCCTGGTCTAAGCTCTCTAGGTTGTATTTGGTGGATTTGAGTTCTTCATATTCATCACATTCGGATGTTTGCGGATCTGGATTTTTATGGTGAAAGTTTATTTTTGCATTCAGAAGATAGTGGTCGCTGCCGCATATAGCTCCCCTATAAGCTCTGACGTCGAGGATTCTCAGACTTGTTCTTTGGCGAACGATAAGGTAGTCGATTATAGAACGCTGGTTTCTAGATGGCTTAGTCCATGTATATTTATGGATGTCCTTGTGGGAGTAAAATCCATTCGTTATTTTCAACTCATTTTGTTCGCAAAATGATATTAGTCTTTGTCCGTTATCATTCAGTGTTTCTTCCCCATGTCTACCCACAATTTCATTTTGGATCTTTCTTCCTGTTCTACCATTCATGTCTCCTAGGATTATTATTTCTCTGGTGTCTCCAACGTCAATCATCTCCCCATGCAGCTGTTCGAAGAATTCGTTTTTCTCGTTCACTAGAGAGTCATCATTTACTGCGTATACTCCAAATATAGTGATTTTGTAACCCTGAATTGTTAAGTTCATTTTTATAATTCGTTCGCTGATTGGTTCTCACGATGTTATGTGTTTTCTGAATTTCTTGGCTATCAGTATTGACACTCCCTGTTTGGCACGACTGTCCTTAGGTACACCACTGTAGTGGTGTGGTCATATCCTCCTAAATTCTCTGAGCCCTGACCCTCTTTTTTGGTCTCTGTTAGTACTGCAAGAGTGACATTTAATTTTTCCTGCTCAAAAATTACCTCATTGATCTTGTTCGTCCATCCTTGTACATTCCATGTAGCCCAAAATGCATTGTCCTTTTCCGTTTCGTTTGTCGTCTCCGTTTAATCAATCCAATGTTCCGAGGCTGTTGACTAGGTTTTTTAACAATAATTTATTTTCCGAGTATCGAAGAGTTAGTCCGATGCCTCAACCCCCAACCTGGAGGACCAGTCAATTTCAATAAAGCTCGGAATAATCTTCTATAGATAAAGGTTAGTTATTCGTGATTTTTGAAATAAGTATTCAAAGAAAACCAACGTGTTCAAGCTAATACAAATGTACTGTGGTATTATGGTTTTATTTTCTCTTATTGTTTCAGGTAACAATAGTAGGTAATAGGCGTATCTGGAGCTTGTCGGACGGACGAATTAGTGAAAATGTAAATTTTGGATGTGGCTTTCTTTATTATTATTATAATTGAATGAAGAAAAAATTTCGGGATTCCAGATTCTAAAACACATACAAATGGATCATTTCTCATTACTGATCCAGTATGCGTGAAGATTATTCGATACTACACAAATTTGAGAAAAAAACATAGAAATCGATAGATTTTTTGTTCAGCTCAGAGGAGGAATAGTAAGAAATCAACCAATTGGACACAAAACAGTAGCTAATTTTCCCCAAAAACTTGCTCCTTTTTCGAATTCAGAGAACTGGAAAGGCACGCACTCGGAAAACCGCCGCTACGTTATTTGCCATAATATGTACTCCAATCGAAAAAGCTGGGAGGATGGAAATCTAGAATCTGTGGCAGAAGGTTATGTGGATGGTTCAATAGAGAATAAAACGAACACTGCCACTTTGTTGTGTCAATGTGCCAAGTCTCTGTAGCTATTGCAAGTAGTTCATAAACCTCAGTCATTACACATGAAATTAATTTGATGCCCAAAGAGACAACTGTTGGAGGGTCCAGCGCTTGAAATATTTCAATGAAGTATAAACGCTTACAATAATTCGAATTTAACGATTTATATCAATAAGTAGTTTGTTGTATTTCAGTTCATTGTTGATTTTTATTGTTTGCCATTGAATAGGTATTATAAAATTTGTCAAAAAATGTCTTATTCTTCAAATATAAAAAATATTCATTCAGAAAAAATGAAATAAAATGAAATGGAGGTGGGAAATGAAATGAGGGCGGGAAGTGAGGGCGAGAATTGGGGTTGGGAAGTAGAGGTGTGTAATGTGACTCTTCCCAACCTTCAATGACGTTAATAATGGCGGCATTACACATATGGTTGTAAATAAAAAAATAGTATTCATGGTAGCCCAAACATCGGCGATGTATTTTGTTCGACCAACTTTTTCATCTACGACTACTACTGTGACTTGTGAGGCCGCGTTCACCAGTTAGTCTATGGCGTTCACCGAGGCGTTCACACGATAAAATTTACTGAAGCTAGTGAGATGTTGCCACTACTTGGCATCATGTAAACACCACAGGCGTTCAGGAGATTTCCACCCAGTAGGTTGGGGTTTGCTTGGTCACTTGTGGGGTCGCTCCGAACTACACCATTTCCAAGTGTATTTCAGAAAGCGTCAATTGTATTTCAGAATAGTCAATTGAATTTCAGAAAGCGTCAATTGTATTTCAGATTAGTCAATTGAATTTCAGAAAGCGTCAATTGTATTTCAGATTAGTCAATTTAATTTCAGAAAGCGTCAATTGTATTTCAGATGAGTCAATTGTATTTCAGAAAACATCAAATGTATTTCAGATTAGTCAATTGAATTTCAGAAAGCGTCAATTGTATTTCAGATTATATCATATGTATTTCAGATTCCTGATTGACTGTAGGACTGCTTTAATCCTATTCTATCTTCGGTTTTTCGTTCGATATCTACCAGAGGCAATCCCCCCATGCTCTATGAATCATCCTCGAACCCCAAAGTCTTCCAGAAAACAGTTGTGGCGAATATTTGAAAAATGCTCGAATAAAAGTTTTCTACAGTTTCTTTTTGGTGCCATCTTAAACCGATTCTCCAAATATCACAGTCATCTCGCTTTCAGTCTCGGGACATGAATGACCATTTCCCAAATACAATTGACCATTTCCGAAAGTGAATTGACTGATCTGAATTACAAGTGATGTTTTCTCAAATGCAATTGATGATTTCTGAAATACATATGATATAATCTGAAATACAATTGACGCTTTCTGAAATACAATTGACTAATCTGAAATACATTTGATGTTTTCTGAAATGCAATTGACTAATCTGAAATACAATTGACGCTTTCTGAAATACAATTGACTAATCTGAAATACAAGTGATGTTTTCTGAAATACAATTGACGCCTTCTGAAATACACTTGGAAATGGTGTAGTACAATTCTAGAAGTGAACTACACCATTTCCAAGTGTATTTCAGAAGGCGTCAATTGTATTTCAGAAAACATCACTTGTATTTCAGATTAGTCAATTGTATTTCAGAAAGCGTCAATTGTATTTCAGATTAGTCAATTGCATTTCAGAAAACATCAAATGTATTTCAGATTAGTCAATTGTATTTCAGAAAGCGTCAATTGTATTTCAGATTATATCATATGTATTTCAGAAATCATCAATTGCATTTGAGAAAACATCACTTGTAATTCAGATCAGTCAATTCACTTTCGGAAATGGTCAATTGTATTTGGGAAATGGTCATTCATGTCCCGAGACTGAAAGCGAGATGACTGTGATATTTGGAGAATCGGTTTAAGATGGCACCAAAAAGAAACTGTAGAAAACTTTTATTCGAGCATTTTTCAAATATTCGCCACAACTGTTTTCTGGAAGACTTTGGGGTTCGAGGATGATTCATAGAGCATGGGGGGATTGCCTCTGGTAGATATCGAACGAAAAACCGAAGATAGAATAGGATTAAAGCAGTCCTACAGTCAATCAGGAATCTGAAATACATATGATATAATCTGAAATACAATTGACGCTTTCTGAAATTCAATTGACTAATCTGAAATACATTTGATGTTTTCTGAAATACAATTGACTCATCTGAAATACAATTGACGCTTTCTGAAATTAAATTGACTAATCTGGAATACAATTGACGCTTTCTGAAATTCAATTGACTATTCTGAAATACAATTGACGCTTTCTGAAATACACTTGGAAATGGTGTAGTACACCCTAATAGTAATAATAGCACTAAAATTACTATTAAGTAAATAGTTCAGCCAGACATTCGTTCTGCCACAAACTGCAATTCGCTCTCACATATTAATTATACAGTGTGTCCATTTAGTGTGTATTTCTTCGATATCCCGAAAACCATAATAACCGAAGGAAAAACTTCTTCAGTTACTGAAGTTACTCATTTCAAACATACACACAACCAAACTTATATGGAATCACCCTGTTATTTGGAAAAAACGAATTTTAATTGAAAAAAAGTCGCTGAAAAGTGAAGAGCAGTTTTCCCAAAACAAGTTTATCACAAAAATAATATAAATTATCAAAAGATCATTTTAATAATAGAACAGAAAATTAAAAGTGTAAATTTCTCTAAAAATAATTTTTATGTAACTGAGAATTGAACAATAAATAAAACGATTATAACAAATCAATAATCAGTATTACCACCCCTGGCATTGATACAAGCTTAAATTCGACGAGGCATGCTTTCTATTAAGCTGTTAATTTCTTCTTCTGTAACATTTGCCCATTCCTCTAAAGCCGCTTGTATAAGTTGCTCTGCGTTACCAGGATTATTTTGACGAGCTCTAATTTTTCTTTTGATCCTATCCCACTAGTGCTCGATAGGATTAAGGTCCGGTGAACAAGAAGGCCACTCTAAAACAGTCATACCTTCTGTTTCGAAAAATTTTTTTGCAACTCTGCTGGTATGTGGAGGTGCATTATCCTGCATAAATAGGAAATAATCTCCAAAAGCACCTCGCCAGAGCCTCACTACAGGTTGTAGCACTAGATCAACATACCTACATTAAAGGAGTTTTCTCACCAAACATAATTCCGCCCCAAAACATTACAGTACCTCCTTTGTATTTAGGGATCGGTCTTGCATCTTGGAGCCTAGCTTGCCTCCCTCTACCTCCTAAAATGCGAACACGCCGGTCGTCTGATCGTAGGCCAATTCTGGTCTCATCCGAAAATAAGACATTTTTCCAATCTTCAATAGTCCAATTTTCATGCTCTAAACACCAATTAAAACGGTCAACTTTATTTTGCCATGATAGTTCTGGAACTCTAACGCTTTTCTCTTGAATAATTCCCGAGCGCGAAGTCTTTTTCTGATAGTTTTGACAGAAACACTAACACCTGTAGCTTGCAGAAATTGCCTTTGAAGCTCTGAATGAGATACTGCGGGATTTCTTCTTGCTGTTTGGGCTAAAAAGCGATCCTGCCTTTCTGTAGTTACTCTTCCACGACTTCTTCTCGGCCTATTCTTTAGGGTTCCTAACTCCAGAAACCTTGCATAGGTTTTTGAAACAACCCCTTGTGTAACCCCCACCGTTCTTGCAATCTGTCTTTGTGACATACCTTGTTCTGCCATAGTAATAATTCTTCCTCTCTGGACTTCCGATAACCCCACATAAGGCATTTTTTTTAAAACTTCGCAAAAAAACAAAATATAAATTCACTGCGACGTTCGAACGAAATGGTAAAATCGACACTGCAAAGCCAAATCTTATCAAGTGCTTATGAACCTAATATAACTGTTCTTGTGAGTAAACACATGCACTTTTTATTTGCTTCTAACGAAAAAGATATCAAAATAATATTTCATATTTATAATATATAATCGAAACGTCGAAACGAAAGGTCGTACATGTGTGCCTAACGATCCCTTTTAACGAATATGTCGAAAAATTCATATAATTTGCGCCTAAAAGGCCAAAACGATAGTGAGGACACTCATCTTAGTTCAGCGCTATCTGCTCTGAAGGACTCCATCGAAGAAAAAATAAACACAGCCACAGCTGAGTTGAGATCTCACATTAATATTTTGGAAACGAAAATCGATGACCTCCAGAATAAAAACGAGCGATTGCTGGCGCTGCATATGGCTGAAGTTAATCATGATACGGTTCATCTGGACGGTGAAGAAGCTGATAAGAATTCATCTTCGGATCCCACATCCACCAGAATGATGACTAATGCGGTGTTGCCGCCATCGCCTCGACCACCGACTCCGGCCGCCGGGGGAAGTTCTGGAAAATCCAGGGTACGAAGACCGGCGAGGGCCTCCGGTAAGGGAAATACCTTTTTAGGGAATAGCAAGGTCCAGACTTCTGATGGTTTTGCGGCCACTCCACGGAACATATGGCTCTATGTCGGAAGATGCAAGGCTAACACTACCGTTGACGATGTCCGTAACTACCTCAATTCTAAGACTCCAAACTTTACTTTTGATATCGTCAAACTGGACACTAAGGGATCAAATTCCAGCTTCAGGGTAGGAGCTGATCCTTCTCTTGAGAATGTATTATACGATGCAGATTTTTGGCCGTCTGGAATGCTTATCAAGAGGTACTTTTTTCCTGGACGGAGAGGTGCCAAGAGAAATCCCCTCAGGGCAGGTTCATCAGATTGATTCGGGCTCTTCTGTTGAGGCGAGTTCACTCCACGCAAGTAGATCTAATTCCCTTAAAATTTTACATCACAATACTCAATGTATCTCTAATAAGTTCCCATTAATCGACGTTATGTTACTCAAGAATGATTTCCCCGATTTTGTTTGCTTAACGGAGCATTGGATCACTGAAATGCACGATAGAGATTGTTTTAATTTGAGCGGTTACACCCGAGTGGCTGAATTCTGTAGGAGAGATCACATCCACGGTGGTAGTGTGATTTTTGTTAGGTCTACTATTAAGACTGAATGTACCAGGATCTCGTACTTGGAGCTTCTGTGCGAGGAATTGAATTTTGAGTGTTGTGGCATTTCTCATGGTCGAACATGCATCGTCTGTATATATAGATCAGTAAGACCGATTTACACAAATGCTTTCGTTAGTGCTCGTTAGTTAACTTTGACAATGTTTTCATTTGCGGTGACTTCAATATAGACGAGTGTTCACTGGGTGCCGAGCCAACAAGATCTTTCTTCTCTATCTTAGAAAATTTTAGTTTGCGTTCACTTATCTCCTCCTACACCAGAGTCTTCACCGACTGCAACAACAGAACATCCAGAAGCAGCGTTGACTATGTAATATGTGGGAGGGATGGGCCCCAAATCGTAAATGTGTTGAATTATCATCCGGGTTTTTCGGACCACAATGCTCAAATTGTCACGTTCAAGGATGAAACGTCGCTGCCCCATGTGTACACTTACAAGAAGATATTTTGCCGTAAGTTCTCCGACTTCGGTTTTGCCGAGTTTGATTTCCTTCTGCGTCGGAATCTTTTGACGAGCCGACAACACCCATCAGACGATTGTTTCGACTCATTTTATGAGGACTTCCTTTGGTGCTTTAATGTCGCTTTTCCTAAACGTCTGAGAAATGTAAGGTGTTGTCGTGCGATCGAACCCGCGGTTTTTCCCGAAAATTTGGGAGAGAAAGTTTTGGAGCTCGAACACGCTACTTGGCTAGCATCTAACCTTCCTTGTTTACTTACACGTAATAATCGAGATCTCTTGAAGTTCGAGTTGTCGATAAGACAGAATCAGTCTGATCGACAGAGAGTCTTTAATGATATGATTGATGCTAGTAATAATAAGTCAAAAACAGTGTGGCGAATTATCGATTCAGCTCGGAATAGATGTGTTACACGTGAAGGCTTCACATTGTACGAGGGCGATCGGGAAATATCAGACGCTAAAATATTGTGCGACTTCTTTGGTCGATGTTTCAGTTCGGCTGCCCAGGAGCTTATTACTGGTCGTTTCCCTCCTGCTTCTCTTTCGTTCGAGTGCTCCGCCACATCCAGGAACATTTCGGACTCCATGTTTTTTCATCCCGTTGGTCCAGAAGAGGTTGAACGTATAATAGCATCACTACCAAATCGTTCAACAGCAGGCTGGGACGACATTCCAGCTCGAGTTGTGAAGCAATCTGCCCCCTACATCTGCGGCATTTTGGCAGATGCAATAAACTATTCCGTTTCGAACGGAGCATTTCCCCACTCATTAAAAAAGGGTTTGACCATCCCGATCTTCAAAAAGGGCGATCGTGGCTTGGTCGATAATTACAGACCAATTACTATGCTTAGTGTTTTCTCAAAGATCTTTGAAAAGGCAGTTTATACACGATTAGTGAATTTCATTGAGGGTCACAGTTTGTTCACCGAGTGTCAGCATGGCTTCCGCGCTCGCCGATCCACTACAACTGCCATCTGTAGTATAGTGCAGTCCATCTCCAAAAGACTGGATGACGGCCATTATGTCACATTGATTGGTTTCGACTTGCGTAAGGCGTTTGATTGTGTTGATCCGCTATTTCTTTCGAGGAAAATGTATCGCTTGGGAATCCGCGGAAAGCTGAATGAATGGCTTATATCGTTCTTGCGAGATAGGAGATTTGGCGTAAGGGTTGAGGATTCTGTTTCCGGAGAATTTGACATTTTGTTCGGAGTCCCACAGGGAAGTTCATTGGGACCGTTGCTATTCCTCCTATTCATTAACGACCTACCTGAATGTATACTTGATGGAGAAGTATACCTCTATGCTGATGACACTAGTGTTGTAATAAGTGATCCATCCCCTAAAGTTTTAAAGGAGAGGTGCGACGCTGTACTCGACCAATTCTCAAAGTGGTGCGATGACAACCACCTGATAATAAATGATGGTAAAACTGTATTTATTGAGTTTCACAGCCCTTATAGGAGGCCTTGCCGTCCTCATCTCGTTTTCGGAGGTACTGTTCTGAAGCTGTCGGATCAGGTGACGCTTCTTGGCTGCACTTTTGACAAAAATTTGCGCTGGACATCTGAGATCGACAACGTTTGTTCTAAGTTGAATAGATGTTATTATACCCTGTGCCATCTCAGGAGACATGTTGGGTTTCGTTGTGCTGTGACTTTCTATCACTCAAACATTGCCTCAGTGCTCCGATATAGTTTGCTGGTTTGGGGGCGTACTGCTGGATCGCATCGCGCATTTGTTTTGCAGAAGCGTGTTGTTTGGGCGCGATCCTCGAGCCTGTGTAGGGAATGCTTTCGTTCTCGTGGACTCCTGACACTTCCATGTACGTCTATCATCTTATGATTTATATCCATGACATGAGATTCAGTATCCCTAGACTCTGTGACCACCATTCATATGATACTCGCGGTTGTCGAAGATTCTACCACTCGGGCTTGAACCACGCATTTCATGAGAAATCACCGATGATATCGGGTATTCAGATTTACGGTGTTCTTCCGCGGTATTTGATTGAGAAACGTTCTTCGGAGTTCAGGCGTGAGCTGAGATCGATTCTTGCCAATGGCTCCTATTATAGCGTCAGTGAGTTCGTCTCGGCAATGAGGGTCCAATAATTTGTTTGTATTATACCTTTGAATTTTTATTTTGACTGTATTGTTCATTTGTTGTTTACCCTCTTCTAATGTTTTTTAAATCTTCTTTAAATCTTGACGTTACTGTATATTCAGTGGAATAAAGTTATTATTATTATTATTATCATCTTAATACTGGGTGATTCCAAATAAGTTTGGTTGTGTGTATTTCCAACATAACTGGGTGTTTTATAAAAGCGGGACGACTCGGAGACGAATTTTTTCAGATGGAACACCCAGTATTGTTTTTTCGGTATTTATTCCGCTGAGGTTTACCTTTGGAATCGGTTGCGCATTTTTACCCCTATTGAAGGATGTTGAATTGGGCATGGTATATTCATTTATTCAAATTTTGAAAATATTTTTGGCATGCACTAGTAGCAAGGTCATGTTTACCAATCCAGTAATTTTGAGATATGTTCTTTAACAGGCTGCTCAAATTTGCATTTAGAATTTCGCAAGATTCAGATGACATTCATTTGAATTTTTCAAATGGAACACCCTGTATTTTCACCCACATGTTTATTTCGACATCTCTCGCCTTTTTATCGCTGAAAAAAAAATCAAAATCGGTTGCGGCGTTGTCAAGTTATGAATAGTTTTTTTATTCTTACTGCTATTCCTGGGTCATTTCTACGTCATAGTTAATTTATTTGTATTGTGGAAATATTGCGTTGCTACGGTATAATCAAATTTCTTTATTAACTATTAATTTTCTTACAATAGGACCATTTACAGTTTGAATTTAAAACGAACTGAGAGGATTTTGACAAATTGATCCAAAATGCTACGTTCGCAGATTTTTTGCAGACTAGGAAATAATTTTTGAAATACACTCTCATTATTCGTGTAATGACCTGTGAACCATCAAAATATCTTGAAGTTATTTAAAATTTTGCTGACCTCCCGAAACATAAGGAAATTACTCATAACTTGAAAACGCCGCAACCGCTTTTGATTTTTTTTTCAGTGATGAAAAGGCGAAAGATGTCGAAATTCATATGCGATGAAAAAATCAGAGTGTTCTAATTGAAAAATTCTAATGAAAGCCATCTGAATCTTGCAAAATTCTAAATGAGAATTTGAGTACCTACCCTGTTAAAGAACATGTCTTATTCTAATTCTGAATCTTACAATATTCAAAATGTAAATTTTAGCTCCCTGTAAAGGATCCTCTCGCAAAATTCCTGGATTGGTGAGACCTTGCTACTACCGTATGACAAAAATATTTTCAAAATTTGAATAAATGAATATACCATGACCCTTTAATGAATGTCGAAAATTAAAATTTGTTGGAGATAAGTCATTTATATACACCAAATTGGATATATTGGCCAATATTCAATAACTCTCGCAAGTAAGTATATCCGTCGAAAATTGAGTGTGACAAGGAAACAGACAGATATGAGAGTCATCACGAGAGATCGAAAATTACGAAGAATGTCCAACTGTCTGAAACAGCAGCGTTCTCTATCATCCATTATTCAATAAGAAATGGCCTTTGAACTAGATATGATCACACATAAAACAAAATTGAGTTATACATAAATGTTCTCTTTCACGGGGTGTTCCGCCTTGTGAAATTGGATTTGTATCCTTCTTCAGATAGTTCCCCATTCTAGTGAAATCAAGTTTTTTATGAAATGTTAGATAGGTAAGTTTAATTCTGAAAGGAAGAATTTCATAATAAGAATTTTTGAGGCAGTGCCGGCATTTCATTCTCTCTCGCCATGAGATTTTTTTTATTTATTCATATGAATATGATGTCCAAACAGGTTTCCTCAAAGAAGTACCCTCTGAATACAAATCAAAACTCAATTATCAATCAACCAAAAGTAATACATCATAATGATAGGTGATCATGCTGAATTAATTCGTCAGTAACGTCAGTATTGTAGCCGAAAATACTTTTGAAGAGAACCCGTAATTCTCAGGCATGATCCATCCAACAGATCATTTTCCTATCTAAGTAAATACCAATTTCAGTACGCAACATATAATACTTATTTAATCAATGACAGCGATTAAAGGCCGCAACGGACGACGGGTCATAATATACTACAGGGTGCGGCACGGAGGATGGATGGTTTTAAAAAAATAATAAAAGCGTTAATTTTTACTCAAAAACACATTTATTGACGGAATCAGATTCTCAAGGAAATAGCATTTGAGACAGTCAAGTGTGGAAAATCACATCAGGCATGTGGTGGCCGAAATCGGTGATGCAGTGCTGGAGGCGCTCTTGGAAGTTCGCGTAGACTCTCTCCAACATCGCTCTCTCAACTTGGGCAACTTCCACGCGAATAGCCCTTTTCAATTCGTCCAGAGTTCGGGGCTTGGTCTCGTATACTGAGGCGAAGTGCAGCAGCATGTTTCCGAGCAGATCGCGACGGACTGCGAAGAATGGCTTGTCGAACGCGTTCAACATTTTCAGGCGTTCGAACTGTTCGCACAGGTCCTCTTGGTCTTCTGTTGATCAGTTCACCACGTCTGCGAAGTGATTCAACCCAACGAAGGATGGTGTTTCGAGAGGGAATAGCTCTATTCCGATGAATGTGGAAATGGCGACGAAACTCACGCTGCACGACCGTGACTGACTCATTATTTCGGACGAAACTATCATAGGCGAAAACACGATGATCCACCGTCCAAGGCTCCATGACGACAACTGGTAAATAAATGCTAGGAACACACGAGTCTAACGGCACCTTCCCCACTTCTCTCGTCCTCAGTGGGGGAAAGTTATGCCCATCTGAAAAACGTCCGCCCTCCGTGCCGCACCTTGTATATATTATATAGTCCATCCAAGAATGATTGACATCAGAGCAGGCCTTGAAAGTCCAGTCGCAGCTTTATTTCTAGTTACAAAAAAGTAACTAAAAATTTTCTGTGATTTCATCATAGATATAGGGATAACCTGAAAATTGAACGATATTTTATTGAAGTGAGGAACTTTGAACATGAAAATGTTCCTAATTTTCACATACGATTACCAGCGTTTGAATCTGTATACCAGCAGTATAATTATTATTTTCATCTCGTATTGATACATTTTCGATCTCACAATCAATTATTAGAGCATACAGCCTGCAAATTCTCGTTTGATAACAAAAATATCGTGGGTGATTAAATAGAACGGTCCTACTCATTTTCAATGTTCAAATGAATATTCGCTAAACTGAAAAAATCTAGTTGATAATTTGAAGCGTTTTAATGCAATGTGAATGCATTGGGAAATTTGTAATAGATATCAAGACAGAAACAAAACTTAACCAATGGATCTATTTAATATATGAAGAACTTTGTCATGACATTGTAACATTCAATATTTGTGAACAATGAAGATGTAAAATATGAAAAATATAAATATTCTCGTCATGTTCATAATGAAGGGTTTTGTCAGCAATATATCATAACATTCCTTATATTTTGACTAATCTTCTCTCATTTCTTTTCCAACGTGTTCTGTGCAGGCTTTCCATTTTTTAGCTGTTCACTCTTCAAGAGCCTCATTTCGAAGATATTTATTTCACTTGCTCAATTTTTGCCAAATTTGTTCGAAAAATTAATGACAGAACAAAATGTCAGTGTTATCTCCAACACCAACCTGAATTCTGCAACTCAAAATATTACTGAATGGGCATTACCAACATAATTTCGATTTTCCAAAGCCCCCCGGGATGTCAATCATTCTTGGATGGACTATAGCTTTGCATTGACATATGTCATTTTATTATAGCAAAATGTCGTAATATATCGCTTGGATGAAAATGTATATTATAGCATCGTCCGCGAGGCTTGATTCATTTTCATCAGGATCGATTTTGATGTAATATATGAGTTATAATCATGGGCGCCCGCAGAAATCCGCAAAAATTTTTCTCAGGGGGGGCCAAAGCCAAATTGAGATTAGAGAGAAATATTGAGGGTGATGTGCTGTAAAACACTGAGGCCATCAAAATCTCAGGAGGGGACCATGGCCCTCATGACAGTTTTCGAAATATTGGCCATTTTGACGAAAAAATGATACTTGTAGAGGCTAAATAACAGTTTTATATGGATTGAAAGACAAGACTTCAAAGTATCCTACCCAGCTGTAATAAAGCATCTCCAGCATACAGAGTGTAAAAAAAAGACTATCAACATGACGAATTTCAAATCGATTTTTCTTCAATTTTTCAAATGCAATGAATATAATTTTTTTTCATTATTGTAATCACCATTCATTTTACTTCATTTTTTGTCCAATACATGATATGCATATCTCTAACGGAATAGGATTTTTCAGAGTTTTTCCTCCAAATTCACATTTACTTCCGAATTCAAAAAGCAGATTTGGCTTTTCTGTGGTTATTGGGAACTGTCAAATTATTCTATTCAAAATTACCCAAACAACACACACACATCTTTTAAACATTTTATAGACTATATGAAATAGATTATTAGATGATCTATAAAACATCAAAATGTATTGAATTTCTAACCTAGGTTCGACGTAAAAATGTCCGCGAGATTTACGTTGAAAAATATTACTTTTTTAGACGTCTATTTTACGTAAAAAAAAGTCTTACTATAACAAGTGAAATTTCTGTTTTTTTTTAGTTTATCCTAACTTAGTATCACGTTTGACATGTAATAGACGTTTTAGGATTTATGTTATTGTGATGACTCGCTAATGTCTATATATCATTAGATTTTTGTCGTTTTTTTTCGATCAACAATCTGATAATATTTAGATGATCCGAAAAACATCCACACTCATGACCTCTAAAATATATAACATCATAGATCTTTTTTGGAGCATTGTCGTCATGATCGAAATTGGACGTCTATTAGACGGAATATTATTTATAAAAATAGTTGGTGATATTGTACACGTATATTAGATGATATAAGATGAACGTTTGTTCAATGTCCCTAAAAAGTCTTTGTATTGTATAGTTTTTGACATCTAAATATTGTCAATTCCAAAACAATATTGATGTAATGATTTGAAAAACGTCATATTAATGACCTGTTACTGATTTTTCGAAAAAGGGTTATATGGTCTGAAAATTCAAAAAAATTGACATTTGATAGTTTCAAGATCATGGTTATCCTAAGGAGATTTGGTGAGAGACTTCAAAAGTATAGATTTAAATTTTATAACTTCTGAATATTTTCAATATTATTGCATTTCCATCAGATCAGATTGTGAGTATGAAGAATACATACATATGTGATAACCTATAAGCACACCAAAGAAACATGAAACGCGAAACAAGAAACATAAAACATTTTCATTCATAAAAACACCTCGAGTCTTATTTTATCAATGAAAACTCTGTCATGTTTCTTGTTTCATGTTTCTGTGGTGGACGGCCCTGCTAATTATCAGATATAATACATTTTATTTACACAGTTGAAATCTCTCATAGCAGTTAGGAAAGCAAAAACAAGTTCTGATATGAAAAAATAAATAGGTATATTCATAATAATAAAAAAATAAATAAACAATTCAAATGTATCAAAAATATATATTGTGTCAATGACCAATGTAGTCGAGACAATTTGTTTGAATGAAAATATATATAACAATGTCCTAGGCACTGGCACTTTGTGAGGATTTTCTCTTCGTTGTCTCATATTCGTATCGTTGGTTTGCAAGGCGTAACCAGTCTTGAATTCCCTTTTTTATGGTCGTGTCGTTGAGATCTGCCGAGGTTTCACTCTCGAACAGATTATAACAGCCTCTGGAATCAACACACAAACCAAAATAAGTGATTTTTTTCATTTTATTGCAATTAAGTACAACTTTTAAAAACAATCACAACAAATGTCTAAGATGATCTGAAAAACATCTAAACATTTCCTCGAAGATTTCAAACTCTGGAAACTCAATTATTCTTCAAATCCTGATTGAATCTATATTTTGTGCTCGACTTTTTGACTTATGTGTAATGGTAATATTTTTCAGCAAGTTTTTCAAGTCGAGTGGTTCAGTATTATTTATCACTCAATCCATTTCTCAAAGAGGTCTATCAATAGACTTCTTAGATAATATTCTTTCCAAGTTATTTATTCAGAAAAATATTACTACTATGATAGAGACTTATAATTTCAGCCCTACGAAATCTCCAACGCAAATTATGAAATTCTATAATTTGAAATTTCAGATGATCTTGAAATATTTATCCTAAAATATTTGAAAAGATTTCAAAACCGATCATCGTGTGTAAACTATAAACATATTTTCAAAAAGGGCGGATTTCAGGTATAATATACCTGGGATAATATCTAAATAAACAGAGTATTCAAAATTGTGATAACAGACATAACAGTTCAATAGAACGGTTATTCAAAAGATGTCATTCAATAGACTCCTTCAGATGATCATTCTATGAAAGGTTACAGATTTCTAATCACAATATACCTACCTACCTAATTTACAATAGTTAATCATTAATTAATCAACATATTCTTCAGTAGAACAGATGTTATAGGTATAATATTCAGGGAGTAGTACCTAATCAAAAGTTATTCACTAGTGAACGGTTGTCTGAAAGATATCATTCAATCGACTTTTCTAGATCATCGGATCAATTTTATAATAATTAGCTTATCTCAGTGCCACCACATATTAGGAGGAACACATTTTAGGTACTACACCGGGAATAGTAGGTTCCTATATAATTCAACATTACATATTCACTTTTGAACGGTTATCTAAAAAACATCATTCAATAGATCTTAATAGATAATCCATCTATGGAAGATATTTTCATTTAAGATCTACCATAATACCTATTTTGCTTGAGTCCAAAAATGCAGGTTAATTTTTGAAAATTATAAATAAATCTCATTTTTATAACAGTGAGCCCAGACCTGAACCATCTACATTTCAAGAGCTAAATGATGAAGAAATTATACTTACTATAACCATAAGGAATATTTGCACTCATCTTCTTCAATTGTGACAGCACTGATCACTAAATACTATATTCACTAAGCTAAGGCGAAAGCAAAAACAATCACTATTCGACTTGACCTTTTGACGAAGCAGTGTTCTAACGAAATGATCAGGTTCACAGGTTCAAATGTCTTCCTATCTATAACCCTATCCGCTATCCCCATATTACCTATATGAACTTTAACATTTGTCGGTTCGGTTCGGCGGTTCGTTACCACGTGATCGAGCCCGATATAGGAGTTCGCAACTCGCTCTCTTTTCTCATCGTGATCGCATAGGATCACCTATTTTATTATATTTTAACGGAATATGGAAACACGCTCACATTTGAATGCGTCATCTGACAAGATCGCCAGATTCAGAGTATTATATCTTGATAATTTATTACTAATGCGATTTTGATCTATTATGTATCGAAATAAGCAGGAAAAATGGCCTTTTCAATAATACTTTGTTTCCAATGCATTTACATCTGAAGAAAAAGATTAACATTCCGAAAATATTGAAGGCTGAAGAAACTAGGAAATTTTAGACTTTTTTTTGGGGGGGGGGTCAATTTTTCCCTGATGTTGGAATGAAAATTCAACGATGACATTTTCAATCATTTAGGACGAAACTGAAATAATAAAAAAAAATCACATAATATATGTTAACAAGTGACACATATGAAAAAATATACCTAGTGAGCCATTTGAAAGAAATCATTTCCGGTATAACCAGAAGTGTACTTCAAAAATTTTCTCTCATTTAAATTATGCCCAAGTGAACGTATTCCACATGAAGAAAAAAACGAAGTCGATGCATTATATAGCGTGTTTCCATATTCCGTTGACAGCCGGTATAGCTCTCTATCAGGCTGCACACCAAAGAAACATGAAATATTTTCATTCACAAACACACCCCGTGTCACCCAATAGTTGAAGAGAAAAAAAGGACCATAATTTATTATTTTTTCAATAAATTGGGTAGAAAATATTCAAAATGTGAAACCATTCATATTGAAAAGCCAAAATATGTGAACGTAGTTTACGTGTCATGGATTGCCGTGCACGTTCTAGGATTTTTCTTTAGTCACCAACTTTTAGGGGTTATATTTCGAAAGGGGATGCGCTGAGAAAATTTTGTTATAGGGAAGACCCATCTTAAATTTCATGTGCTTAATTTTGTCGCATGAATTTAAAAACAACGGTATGTCTATGCCTATCTGCTGGTCGAATTCATACCTAAATAAATTATTATTTTCAATATGATATTATTAAAATTGTAGCATGGCATATCTGAAAAACGTGAAAAAATTGCTCATTTCTCTACTGCATCAAATGGATATTCTATAAACATTTTAAAAACGTATGGTCGAAATGCAATATTCATCGACATCTTGAAAACATTCATAATCTTTGGTTGAGAGACTTTATATAAATAATACTTCTTAAAGAAATTAATCAATTCACAATTCTTCGACCTTTGAAGTTAGATATTTTATATATGTATTCTAGATGACTAAATAATGTCGAATAATGATGTCTAAAATCGATGTGACATGGCATATTTATTACACGTCAAAAAGTTATTCTTTTTTCGATAGTATCAATTAGATATCATATAAACGTTTCAAAAACGTGTGATCGAATTGAAATACAATTATTGACATATTTGAGACATACAAAACCGTACGTTTAAAGACAATATATACAGTATATATCTAAAAAATGTCCATCAATCTACTGTTTTATGACCATATGAGTTAGATGTTTTATTCATGTATTTTAGATGACAAAAAACAGCCAAATGTTGATGTCTAATATACGTAAAACAAAAGATGTCCATTTAACGTTAAATAAAATACCCCCTCCACGATTTTAAAAATTTGATATTCAATATACGGCTTTTAAATGTGTAATCAAAAAGCTATACATTTTTGGATATCTGCAGGATATAAGAAATTCTTCTGGTCTTAGATAATGCATCTAAAGGATGTTTTCTAGACATCATGTATAGAAAACATCTTATTTAGATAATCTAATTTCAATCAGAATTTAGAGCAAGATGGCTTTAGATCACTTTTGATATCGATTAGATGTCATTTAGATGTGAGTGTGTTGTTTGGGTACCATCATTGCAGCTCCAATTCAAATCATCATAGTTTGTACGGATTGGATGAATACTCACACAATGATGTAAAAATTCAAAAAAATACCAATGAGTTTGAATGTACAAGTTATGAATGCTTCAAAAAAACGAGTTTCGAAACTTCAGGATACAAAAAAGTGCCCGCTCTTATCCTTATACAACTTTCTTCGAAAAAATGATTTTCATAAGTTTCACAGGCACGCACAGACACAGCTCGCAAGCTCAAAGCTTGTTTGAAATTTTTGGAAGATTCAACGTTCCAAGTAGAAACATAGAAAATTATCAAAAATGTATATTGAAAAATGGGTACAGAAAGCAAGTTTCTGTCTTCAGTAACTGATTTCATCACATTTTTGAGTAGATACATCAAAATTCACAACCTTCTATTTCCTCATTCGCTATAATATGCATTGAAGCTTCAATGATGCTTATTCTGAGTGAAATAATTTGACAGTTCTCAATAACCACAGAAAAACCAAATCTGCTATTTGAATTCGAAGGTATACTCCATTCACTTTTATAAAGTATACCGGTTGGCCATGGAATTTTGACACATTTCACTCTGTATTTTTTGAAAATGTTAGGTTATAGTCATTTTTCTGTCAGATGATTGAGCAATGTTGCCCTTTCTTCATAAGGGTCGTAGTAATTACGTATTTATCGAAATGTTTATTTACTTTGGGAAAATAATGAATTTGAGAAAATATGTGAATTCAATAATTCCAGAGACCTGGCGAATGTTGAAGAAACTTTTTTCTCTGTTAATAGTGGGAATATTTCACATATATTAACATGGTTGGAAGATTCAGTTATGCTATTTTCTCGAACGGAAGACAAGAATCGAGTGTTGAAATTTCACTGAAAAATAATGGCCAGAATAGTCCGTTACTTTGTGATAGTTTATTCGAAAAAAGAATCAAAGTACAATGGGATATGAAATAACATATATACAGTATAATTCATAATGTAATTTCCTTACATAATTTCAATGGCATTACAGCTTAAGACATAATTTTTTAACAATATACAATTAGTAATTTTTCAAGAGAATTGCACACATGGAAGAGTTCAGGTGAAAACTTCTGATGTGAGCAGTACCTAATATTAAATTCAAAAAAGTCTACTCATGGACGCTATGAATACAATCATTAGGTAATAAAGATTCTTTTTCAAACTGGCATAAAATGATTGGATACAAAAACTTGAGAAAACGGTAACTCAATAAAGAAATTGGATTTGAATATATAAAACGTCCATAATTTTCAATCACAAAACATTATTTTCTAACATTGTTACATGTATATGCTTCTTTGAGAAAAAGCATTAGGTTATTTGATGTATCAAACATTATAGCATGTTCAAAGCAATTACAGTAACAGCAAAACAGATTCGAACAGGACACCATACATTTTTAACTATGATACAAGAGCACAAAGATAAAAACCTCTCTGAGTAAGTATAGAGGTTTTGGAATTTTTTCAAAGAATAGGCTGACATATTTATAATGGATGGAATCTTCTTCAGGAACAACATTTTATCTTTCTTTTGGATTGAGACTGACAAAATATCTTGAAATCATATCTGCAACAGAAAAGAAGATAGAAAATCATCAGGAAATAATAAATAATATAACCTACATTTGGTCCTTGACAACGAAGGTCTTCCGACCAGATCTGGTCCTCCAAGCAGGCCTACTAATATTGAGAAATTCTTTCCCAGATTTCTGATTGGTTATTTTTCTATCTAGGTGGTTTGCAGCAACTTCCTTTTCCATAGTATAGGCTTTTTGTCATTTTGTTTGATTCAGTTGAACCTCCTTGACCGTAGAAAATCTTCGATACAGTACTAGTTGAATAAGGAGGGTATTCGACATTTTTGCAATACTAGAATATCCAAACGTTAGGTCTTTCACACTGCCGGATAAAGGGTTCTGTTGAACTTACACTAGTAATGTTCCTTTTGGAGTTTTTGAACCTCCATCCATTTTGAATTTCCCCATTTTAAGTGGAAGAGACGAGTTCTCAGAATTTCCTCTACATATTATTCCATATCCATTAGATCATTGTTTGAGTCAGAGTAACCCTCAGAAAATTCTGAATCTGAATCAGATTCTCCCAATGAAATAATGAATGGAGGAATATCTGCTATTGGAAGATTACCCATGTGTTTTGTCCAGTCCTCTGTGATAAGTCTCTCACAATGTAAATAAAAATTTTGCCACATATCTGATGTACATTTTGAAAGAGCCAGACTCCATAAATTCAACACTATATCCGTTGTATTGGGATGCGAATTTATGTTTTTGTTATAGAAGTTCTTACAAAACGTCCATGCCATTTCAATAGGATTGTACTGACAATGGTATGGGGGTTATCTAAGAACCTCATGCTCCATCAAAAGGTCATCAACTACATATCGTCTCTTTCTGTCAGTTCGATGAGGTAATATCAAATTCCAAAGTTGTTTCTTGGTAAAATTTTGATTAAAATCAATCTTGTTTTTAATCAACCCATCCTGCATCTCGCTTTTTTTGCTGGAAAAGGTGGGTGGTTTATCCAATTGAACCGAATGATATGGTGCATTGTCCATTACCACCACACATTTCACAGGAATCTTAGCTAAAGATGGAATCAGTTGATTAATAACCAAATTCTGAAAAATTTCACTGGTCATTGTCTTGTGATAGTCACAGTCATTGTTTTTTTAATCTAAAATGAAATCACAACCTTCTAAAAATCCAAAATTACTTCCTGCGTGTAGAACTGTGAAACGTTTTCCTTCTGATTCAATTTTGGATGGATTACTCATCATATCAGATTCATGTGTCCAGCGACGAACTGAAGTATCGTTTTGGTAAATCCAAGTTTCATGTAGAAACACAAATCTGATATTTTCGAAGATTTATACTGTAGAAATTTGCGCAGGAAAGTAATTTTGCAACAACATGTTTTTGTTCACATAAAATTTTGCGTTCATTTACCCTTTTGTATTTGTAACCCATTGATTTCATGATTTAAGTAATGTCCGTCCTCCGTTATATTCCAAATGTTATTTTGCAAAAGTGAGTAGATTATCAATCGAAAAATGTTCATGTTTCGAATTATAATTCCAAATTTGTCGTTGCAGATCTTTTTTCAAAATGAAGTCTTCAGTCAATGTCTTTTTTGGTGTACCAATAGAAGGAAATTCTTTGTCGTCTCTTTCACTTAAAATCCTCCTGATTGTGTTTATGTGCAGCTAAAAAATAAATATCTATTCTCATAAAATATAATACCTTGGTTTTCACTTACATACCTACGTTAAAATGTTGGATAGCTGGTATAATAAAGTGTTGATTCCAAATTGATACTTTTTAAATGGGCCGATTTCAATTCTTCCTCATAGTTTGTCTCTGCTTTTTAGTCACTTCCTTCGGCATTTTTAGTTTCCTGGCGTGATGAATATATTTATATTTGTTAAAGTAAATGTGATCAACCCTTACCGAACAGTTTTTATAGTTTTTTATTTCAGAAAGCGAAATATCTTTCAAGTGAATCACGGCCGTATTCGCCGTATACTATTAAGCCAGGCTTAAAGCTTAAGCTCGCTTAACGTTATGAATTCGTATGCTCCGTATCCATGAACGCCTCAAGGCTGGCTTAACTCTAAGCGGCCACATTCGGACGCTTTATTTTTTAAGCCAGGCTTATGTAGACATCATAACGTCACTTTTTTGATATTGTCAAAAATATTAATATTAGTATTTGCCCTTTGGATATTAGAAGGTGAAGAAGTACCTATACCAATGATGGAATAAGATTTTCGGATTTCCAAACTATTTCGAGGATGATATGGCCTTTTATAGAAGATTCAGACTGACAAAGCCCACAACATATATGTGCTGGAGCTCATAGAAGATGCTCTAGAATTCAAAAACACTACTGGATAATATAAACCAATTTCCATTCCATTTTTCGATGTTTTATTCAATAAAATGTAGCATAATACAAATCACCATTATTTATTTACACTTCACAAATATATGATACATACTAAATAGGTAGGTACTACTCTTCAATATGAATACTCTATCCTAAATTTTCCTTACATATGATTCAATTATCTCATCCCTTTTTATCTTTGATAGTGGGCCACTGCAAGTCAGAGTAACTTTCTTCTTTTCTTCCGCCAAGGTTTTCCTAAGCTGTTTTTCTCTATTTTCATCGCATTCCTTTAAAAAAAAACCATACTGCCTGATCTACGAGTAGATGAAGATGCGTTGAACTCATCTGTGATCTGCTGCCAGGTCTTTTCCTTTTTCTCTCCAGAAGCCCTATTGGTTTCCTTATCCTTTTTTATAGAAGAATATTTGTGCGATAGGATTCTCAATAAGTGGAGCTTCTCCCATGTAGTGAAGTTTTAAACTCTTGATGTTTCACTCATTTTGCTTTGATACTACATAACTAGATACGTAAATATAAATGAAAACTTTGAAATCATAATCCCGATCCATCACTTTCAATTATCACTTTTGATGTTTGTCACGTGAAATATTTTTAAAAGGTCAGAAAGAAACAATGTTGCCGAGTTTTTTTCTCGCTTAGCTGAGCCACGTTTATCGTACAGCGGTACATAACGCATAAGTTTAAGCTTGGCTCAAGTTTTAAGCGAGCTTACAGAAGCTCCGCTTTAGAGGGAAAACGGCGAATACGGCCGTCAGACTTTTATTGTTTATTAATCAAACTTGACATTTCTCTTATCAGCACACTCATATAATTTGAAGACTTCAAGAATATTGAAGGGATAAATTAGCGAATTAACATTGGCAACGTTGTTTAATTTTCACGAGTTCCAACCTACGACTTTTTTAAGTGAAAAAACTCGATAAACCTAAAACTTGGCCAACCGGGATACTTTATAAATGTGAATGGAGTATATATGTGAATTTTAGGGAAACATTTCGAAAAAGCGCTTGAAAATCCTATTTCGTTAGAGATATGCATATCATGTATTTGACAAAAAATGAAGTTGAATGAATGGTGATTACAATGATAAAAAAATTATATTCATTGCATTTGAAAAAATGAAGAAAAATATCGATTTCAAATTCGTCATGTTGATAGTCTTTTTGTGGACACTCTGTATGCTGAAGATGCTTTATTATAGCTGGGTAGGATACTCTGAAGTCTTGCTTTTCAATCTATATAAAACTGTTATTGGTATGTATGTGCAAGTGTTCGTGAAATATAATTGGATAACATAGACTCTTCAAGTATAATTTTTTTGTCAAAATGGCCAATATTTCGAAAACTGTCGAATAAAAATATGTGAAAAGTATACGAAAGCATGCAGGAAGTTTCAGACAATTTGAATAAACAAAGTCACCTGCTATTCCTCTTTAGTGGGCCACCCTATATATTCGAAAATATTTTTAGGTTATGCTCTTCTTGTAGTATATCAAGTCTGCATCGAAAAATTTTGCAAAATGCAGTCCGTTACGCATATATCGTCCGTTGCGGCACTAGTGGGACACCCTGTATATGGAACGTGTGGAGAAAGTGGTGGTTGAATTTGAAGTATTATTTACTTTGCATCTTGTATCACTTGAAATTTCTTCTGCAGTCTATTTTATTTTGAATGGAGTTGTCAAGATACCCTTATGTGACAGAAGTTGATTTCCAACAAAACTCGATAGTGCTCTGACTGAATAATTTATGTTCGGTTGCCATGACAATGATGCATTAATAAGATATCATCATAGAACTTATAGTACATATATGTACTATAAGTTCTATATAGTACATATATTTACTATATGTACATATATGTACTATAAGTTCTATGGATATCATGCATTTAAATAGGTCATAAATGGATGATTGCGAGTGCGTTAAAATGAGCTTTAATTCTATGGTCGACGGAAAATGAAACTTTCGTAACTAATTGCACAAGTGCATCAAAATTACCGATAATTTTGCATGACAGCGTGTTGTCAAAAAACTGCATCAGTTCATTTTCATGTTTTGAGAAAGAACCCGACACCGAAGGTGAAGGGCTCTCTCTTCAAAAATGAGAATGACCGAATGCAGTTTTGATATGACAACACGATGGAACTGTTAACTTGTCAAACTGGCGTAATGAATTTATAAATTCTTAGCTCATATCAATAAATATTCCGTAACTGATAAAATAAGAGAATAAGAAATATGTTTGTTTCAATGTTTTTTATTCCTTCATTATGAGAGCATACGTAAAAACATTGAAACTATTTATTAAAGATTGAGATTGCTGGAGTTCCAGCAACTTTTGGTTCAGTTTGGTTCAGTGAAAAACACAGTTATTATGAGTGTTCTAATCAGAACACTCATAATAACTGTGTTTTTCACTGGAGTTCCAGCAACTTTTGGTTCAGTTCTCAATCTTTAATAAATAGTTTCAATGTTTTTACGTTTTACATTGTCTAGTCAGACAATGTCGCTAGCTATCGGAGCATTATGGGCCTACCACACGCTCAAGCTTCACCACAGTTTGGCTTGCGCAAACCGGCTTGAACACTGAACACTGAGCGTGTGGTTGGGAGAATTATATACAGTTTCCCTCAGTGTTCAGTGTTCAAGCCGGTTTGCGCAAGCCAAACTGTCGTAAAGCTTGAGCGTGTGGTAGGCCTACTAACAGCAGAAGAGGATGTTTAGGAATAGTGTGCCTGTTGTACGTCATTAGCAAGCATTTTTCTGACTATTTATTCATGGTGATCTTCATCCATTTGAAGATATGGAGTTATTGACTTAGAATTTGTATGACCCGTGATTTTTATGAGTTGTTGCTCGCCCACCCCTTTTTTTGCGAGATTGGAGACAGTCGTAGCTCGTTGCGAATGATTTGTTGACTTGATATTTTCTGTATTCGAACAAGAAGCTTTGGCTTATACAACAGTCCATTTGCTCACTGTATTTAATCAAGCAGGAATATCTCTATACCATTTTCTGTTCATCTTGCAAGCGGGATTTATAGTGAGAAAGAGTCGTTCTGTTTTTATTCTAACCCACTGTTCTAAAACCTTTTTGTACAGTCGAATTGGATACAAATGAGGATCAATATTATTCTTTATAAGCCATTTCAATGAAGCGCTTGGTTTTTCCCTTCTTGCGTCATCTTAGTGAACACGAGATCGTAAATAATTCTTCCCATTTTTTCACCTTCTTTATTTTCTTCTTCTTTGAAGTACGAAATTAGACACTTGTGGCCTTCTCCACCACGCCAAGTTTATTCAAAAGCAAAAACAAAAAATATATTTTTCTGTAATCCATCCGGAGTGTTTTGGTCACAACTCACAACCACGAACCATCTTATGGAATTGCCATCAATTCTGTCCTGAAAGGCTTGAAGAAACCACTAAAAGCAAGATCGTATGCTGACGATATGGTTGTCTTCGTGAAGGGAAATAATCTCGCCATTATGGAACGAATGCTGCAAAAATTTCTTGATACCTTGGAATGCTGGTCACATATAATAGGTTTTCTTTTGTCTGTTGCTAAGACTAACAGTATTATTTTTAGCTCAACGGACATCACTACTCAAACAAATCTATAGTTATATCAACAGAATATTGAACCGAGGACTTCTGTCAGATTTCAGTGGATGATTATCGATCGAAGACTGAATTGGAGGGAACACATTTCCGAACTACTGCTAGCATGTAACAAAAAATTAAACCTCCCTAAAACTCTAGTCACCAATAAGTGGGGAGCTGATCAGCACACACTTCTTTCTATCTATAAAACACTAATTCGATCGAAGATTTTGGATCCATTGCCTATGCTTTAGCTAGTAAATCTACACTTGAACCCTTAAATACAGTTGATAACAATGCCCTCAGCATAATCTTAGGAGCCTATAGAACCACTCCAATCCAAAGTTTATATAGCGAAGCTAGCGTAACACCCCTCAATCTAAGAAGAAAATATCTGAGTCTGTCTAATGCTGCCTCAACTGCTGCGAACTGGACGAAATCGCCATACCATACTACCTTCACCTCTAAATATAACGATTACTTCATTAATAAACCTCTATCTAAAGGTGCGTATTCACTTGCAAAAGAACACTCCGAACGAACCAAACACGCCGCGCCCACTGAAAAGATTGCAACAAATATTGCGCTTAAAAATTCGGGCTGTTTGGAAGGTTTGCGGTATGCGCTGCGTTACCGCAGGTAACCAAACGCGCTACAACAAATTTGTCTAGTCGATACGTTGCGCAGAACAGAACTGAACGCGCCAAACATTTTCCGAGGATTCCGTCGGTAAACGCGATTTGCTCGAAGGGAATCATTCTTTGTCTATCACATCGTCTGCATCCATTGTCGACGAACACACAAACAACACTGGCATACGAGTGGGAACGCAGCGAATATCGCAAACTCTCCAAACAGCCCGAATTTTGGCGAACAATATTTGTTGCAATCGGTTCAGCGTGCGCGGCTTGTTTGGTTCGTTCGAAGTGTTCTGTTGCAAGTTTACCGACAATCCTCGGAAAATGTTTGGCGCGTTCAGTTCTGTTCAGCGCAACGTGTTGACTAGACCAATTTGTTGTAGCGCGCGTTGCGCGTTTGGTTCCTTCGGAGTGTTCTGTTGCAAGTGACTACGCACCTTGAGATACCTTTCTACGCACGGATTCATAAATTCACAGCAGACCTAAATATGACTTGCCCAAACGTCCTTTCTGACAACATCCAGCACCCACCACCATGGACTATTGTAATTCCAACATGTATTGACACCCACACCCAGTATGACAAATTCAGCACAAATCAAACACTCTTTACTGGAAATAATCTCCAACAACTACTCAGACTTTCATAAAGTCTTCACTGATGCCTCTAAATTTAAGTAACGCACAGGTTTTCTTTGATAACCGCCCGTAACAAATGTATGTTTATTATCATTTCTTGAAATAAAATTTATAATGATGTGCGCAATCACATCAAGCGATTGTTGAGTTATTGCCTGATTCTCAAATTTTTCGACAGGAAGATTGTCACAAATCAGAGTTTATATCTTCAAAATTCCTAATTGTAAGAATTTTTTTTTGCAATACTGAAACAAAAGGGAGTACGATGATACTGCTTCTTGTATAAATTATGAGGAAATATTATACAGGGTGCCTGAAACAGGGCTTCAAAGTGAGCCTCAATAAAACTATGGAATCTCATTTTTTTCAAATTGGAACCATATAATTTTATAATTCCGATCGAATGCTTATCGTCAAAAACTAGTTAGAGTGTGCCAAACATTTTATGTTGTTATAATGAGTAGTTTCGCCGTTATCGAATAAAATTCGAATTTCACGACCAAAGCCAGGTTTCTTTGTCTGAACGTCAGGTTTATCAAGATGATTTTCATATAGGCTATGTCAATAGTAAGAATATGTCAGTTTTAAACTAAAATTTCTGTATTTAGTCATCATCACTCTGTTTATTTGTCACATTCGCCGCAAATAAAGAACAGATTTTTGATATATCATTCCAGTGTGTGTACCTTATTATTATTATTGCTTGTTTTGCATAGTGCTTGATCAATGAAAATAAGTGAAAATGACCAGTCCTTACAAAGCCTAATTTGAAATGGACGAACATACCACTGAATTTGACAGAATTTCAGGAATAAAGCTAGGTTTGTCCCATCAGTCGAATTCAGTGGTATGCTCGTCTATATCAAAGTAGGCTATATGTTAGGAATTATCATTCTTACTTATTTTTATTGAACTGCACTTTCCTTTCTCTTCTGTGGATCTCTTTGAAGTTGTTTTCTCTTGGTATTTTTCGCATCTCTGGCTGCTTTGAACTCAACATTAGTGAAAGAGTTAAAATGGATATTGTATTCGGTGAAATATTTTTTCATAAGTAATTTAGCGGTTACGTTTTACATCGTTTCAACAACTCATCGCCATTTTGCTTACGCATATTGAATGCCCAGTCCGTTAATATTTTTGCCAAAATATCAATTGGTGAACAGAAATGTTTCTTCATCCAAAATATAATTTTTTTCAGCACAGAAGCCCATAAACAGACGCCACACGCATTTTCTGTTATGTTTTGTGTTATACGGTTCGTTTCCCGAAATTTCTCCTTCAATAGCTTGTAAAGAAGCACGACCAAAACGAGACATTTTTGATGTCTTTGACATTACTTTTCAAACTGACGGACAATGGAATCGCCTCGGATATGAACCATAGATAAGAACTGTACTATTATTCATAGTGTGCCTCTAGCCTAGTGGTTAAGGCGATTGTTTTGGACCCCGAAAGTTCCGAGTTCAATCCCGAGGCCAGGAAAAAAATTTTCTAGTCTCGGTAGTGGGCCACCATTTCACTGTTGGGTCGAAAATTAACAGTGCTGTGCCTAAGGGGGTAAGGACACAGACACAAGGCCTACACAGAACACAACTGATTCTCCTAACTCGCCAAGCTACAAGCTTCTGAGGGTCTCCTCGGGAGATCTAGAAGATATCAGTATAATCATATCATTATAATCATTAATCTGTCTAGAATGCAATTATCGCTGGGCTCTTTCGCTTTCAACAATGCAATTAACGCTGTTATTATGAGGTAATTGCACTCCATTTACATAGAATTTTGGACAGCAGGGAAATAGTAGTAGTTAAACCGTCATTTATTGCCGTATATACTGTTATGGTTCAAAATATCATTTCGAAATTCAAAATTCATTCCGATATATTGAGGCCAATTCAAAATTGAAAGATTCAGAAACATCATTTTGAAGTTAGTACTTACATAGAAAATAGATTCTGTGAATAGTTAGGATTAAATTAGAAAAAT
This sequence comes from Adalia bipunctata, assembly GCA_910592335.1. Classification (NCBI taxonomy): domain Eukaryota; kingdom Metazoa; phylum Arthropoda; class Insecta; order Coleoptera; family Coccinellidae; genus Adalia; species Adalia bipunctata. The sequence goes on from OU342948.1 coordinate 55,055,563, forward strand.
CAAGAATGTGGAAGATGTTTTGAAGTATGAAAACCAGGGAGATGAAAAATTGAATTGAATTGGAAAATCAAAAAGAAAAGTCAAGAAGTTAAATAAGGAAAAATCTGAAAGAAAAGTCAAGAAGATTTAAGGGGAAATAAAGAGGAAAATTGAATGGTATAAACGAAAAAGTCGATCCTCAAATATAATTGAAAGAAATAGTACTCAGCAATTGCTCATCAGATGTGCTCGTCGTGGAAGGAAGAACAAGCAATACTAGAGGGAGCTCTAATTCAATTTAATATAAGTGAGTTGAATAGTATAATAGAATTAGAATAAGTTGTTTTCGTGAATTTGAATTGGAAGGAATAATTATAATTGAAGTTAAAAATCTAAATTTTTCATTTTAAGTTGGACCCTCAAATGAGATAGAATTACCGGGAAAAGCAAAATTTAAATTTTCATAAATTTATGCGTACTATATAAAGCTCACATATTGGGAATCATAACAATATCATACATGCAAATGGCCATCGACCTTAGGTCCTTCAGCCTTGAGGGAAATATTTAATAGAAGATAGATGCATATAGGATACCTGGTGTTGGCACAGATCAGATTTTGTTTAAGATTTTCTTGTCGATCGAAAATCTGAGTTATTGAACTACTTTTCATTTCTCCCGAAAGGGGTCGCGCTATTTTCCATTGCCGCAGTCAAGGCCGTAGCTAGAAAAAAATTTCGGGGGGGGGGGGGTCCGTCCGAGGCCGTAGCTAGGAAAAAATTTCGGGGGGAGGGGGGGGTCCGTTGAACTGAGCTCTAGAAAAATTTCGGGGGGGGTCCGGACCGCGTATTGGCATTGTTTACTACGGTGCAACGCATACATGGTTTTGGAACGCGGTAAAGAATGGCTGAACCAAATGCCCTGTCTACCCAGACATATCTTACTACGACTCAGCGCCGCGGGGTGTTCTGGCTTCGTAGGTAACTATTGCAAATATTATGGATACGCGTCTCTTCTCGGGATTCATTGTTCACCGCTTTCCAACTCAACTACGTTCAAAGTTGCTTTCTTTCGCAATTTTGCAACCCGCGTTCATAAAGATAACAATATTATATTATCACCAAAAATAGTTCATTGAACCACACTAAAATAAAAAAAAAATATTATATAGAAAATAATACATAAACAAAATACCTACATAAAAATAACAATAGTATAAATGTGAGTATCGCTGAAAACAACTACCTACATAAAATGCAAAATCAACCGGAGTATAATCCTAAGGTGCATTTCCATGTGATTTTGCATTCGGTCTATTAAGATCAATATTTTTCTTCAAAGATCTTCACCTTTTAGGATTTTTTGTCATTTCTTTGTTGGATGGCCTGCCAGCTTGAACGCGTTTTGCGCCGCATGATAAACCACGTCTAATTTTTCTCTGGCTCACTGATGTTGGCTGAACAGTAATGTTTTTTTTTTCGTGAGATATTTTTTTATGCAAGAATGAAATTTAATGAGTCGGATGGTGTAACAATTTTGTTTAAAGTCTGATTAAATTTTTTCATGGCATTAACCATATCAACCGTTTTATTTTCGCAGGCTATTTTAATAATGCGTTCAAAATTTTCTGTTAGTTCTGCTGCAGCTGCGTTCTTCTCCTAAATTTGTTTCATTGGCATTCTCGACAGTGTTTATTGGTACCACAGAAAAATTATCTTGTTGGGTAGAAACATCATTTTGTTGCTTTGTAGTAATTGGCAAGTCATTTTCTATACCCACATCAGTTGACATGTCGTCATAAAATTCTGAGGATATGTTTTCTCCTAGAGCTAATTTTGCTAATTCTTTTCTGTCGTTAGCGTTTATTCGCATACAGGTCCTGAAAGTAATTCCATACTTATTTTGAATGGCGCAAAGGTCCTTACCCTGTCCAAAAACACAGTCGCAAAATGCAATATCTACATATGCAGTATAAAACATGTTATCATCGGTTTCCGAAGAAACTAAAAAGGCATTCTCGTCGATTCTTTCAACAGAGACATTAGCACAATGTGACATTTTTCTGAAGAGTAGGTATCCCATTCTTTGAGTTCCGGAAACTGGCAAATGACAGCAAGTGGCGTGGCGTCTTTGATAGGATAGGACTCGAAAACATTGGCAACCAAGGCAAGAGCATTGAACGCTTTACATCTTTTTAGAACAATGTCTTTAAAAATGCGAATAATAGCTTCTACATAATTGTTCGTATTATTTTCTCGTGTTAATGAATGACTTTCATATGCCCACTCCTCTATTCGATCCCAATAATTGGCTATATGAGCTATATTTTTTAAAAATGTAATCATTTAGAATATGATCATAATTTTCACGAATCGTATCCATAATACAATAGTTACTACGCCTGAACACCCCGCTGCGCTGAGTCGTAGTAAGATATGTCTGGGTAGACAGGGCATTTGGTTCAGCCATTCTTTACCGCGTTCCAACACCATGTATGCGTTGCACCGTAGTAAACAATGCCAATACGCGTCCGGACCCCATCGGACCCCAACCCCCTGGCTACGGCCTTGGCCGCAGTAGCGCCACGACCGATAAAATATTATTATCGGATTATTCCGGAAGTGAAACGAGAACTCAAATCTAGAGTGTCGTTTTGATCTACAAATTTTGGTCACGATTTTTAGTAAGGAGTCGTTTCACCTGGTATTCCTATGCATCTATAATAGAAGTTAACCATAACTTACTGTCACAAAAATATCATGGAATGCACACATCGCCAAAAGTCTCGACCTCCTAAGGTTTGTTTGTGAGTCTTCGCTTTATGCAGGATGAGACAAAATAGGGAACAAGAGAAAAAATTTACAGATTTCGCAATCCTTGCAACCATCAGAGACATTGGAAATGATAACACCACATGTGAATATTACCAACATTTGAACTTAAAATAATATATTATTTTCAATAATAATAATAATTGCAAGAAACAATCAACATTCCAAATTCCTAACATAAACATGTAAGAGGAAACTTGTCGCCGTATTTTAAAACAAAAATGTTTTTCTAAAGTAAGTATTCTTAAGATATAATAATATATATATATATATATATATATATATTCTTTTGAAAGAGAGTATTACAAACTGTTTTCTTGAACCAAACAATACATGGCATATGGCACGTGTGAAGAAATGGCTACAAGGACCAGATTATATAAATAAATAAAATCTGTTTCCCGCTCCAAATCTAAGTGTTAGCAGAGGAAATGTAAACGGGGTACCATACAATTCTGAGTATGATACACGAGAACAGATAAAAACCTCTGAAAAAACTCTGTCTCCCCGTGTATGTGTTGTGATACGGAATTTGTTCAAAAAAAATATGCTGCTATCCATGTTACAGAGCTCCTTGTGCTTGAAAATTGCCTTTTCATTGAACTGGATGCAAATGTCTTGAAATTATATCTGTAACAGGAAAAAAAGAAGGAAAAACGAGAAAGAAGCAGTAAAAAAAATACTTCACCTGCTAAAAAACCTTTTCACAAAGTCCTAACTCTCTTATGGATCGGGAGGATCTTTCGATCAGGTCCGATCTTCCAAGTGATGATTCTTCTGTTCTTCAGGTGTTCGAGGAACGCTACAGGCCCCTTATGTTGGGGGATCATCTCCCATAGATTGGAGTGGTTGTTTTTAGCGAAAAATCAGCAAAAAAGTAAGAGCAAATTCAAAAAACTTCTGACACTTCATTGTCATAAAGACATAAATAATTGGATGAAACTGGGTCCATTCTGTCATTCCTGTCCAATATTTTGGAAGTGAATTTTGATTTTAGCAAATCTGGGTCTTCATGAAATTGGGTTTAGATAGAAGGATTCAGTTTTTACTAAAATTCATGAATCCTATATGTACTCGGATCAACTATCATCGGATGAAGCTCATAACATCCAGTCCAATACTTTCGAAGCGAATTTCCATTTTACCAAATCTGAGTTTCCTCGAAATCGGCTTGAGATATTACTGAAATTCATGAATCTTAAGGTGAATACAGACTATTCTGACGTGACGTGATTTCACGTCACGTCAGGACCGTGCAGTGCTCACATTGGCCTAATATGAACGTGAACGCACAGAACGATGTGTTGCATTTTTATGGATTTTTATATCACGCACAATTTTGACGTGGGCCCACATGTAAACACGTCACGTCAGAATAGTCTGTATTCAGCTTTACATGTACTCGGAGTAAACACCATCAGGAGAAGCTGAATCCACCTCGTCGAATATTTTCGAAGAGAATTTTTATTTCACCAAATCTGAGTTTTCTCGAAATTGGCCTGAGATAGAAGTAATCTGTTTTCACTAAAATTCATGAATCTTATCTGTATGAGTAAACATCATCGGAAGAAGCTGAGTCCACCCCGTCCAATATTTTCGAAGGGAATTTTCATTTCACCAAATCTGAGTTTTCATGAAATTCGCTTGAGATAGAAGGATTCTGTTTTCACTGAAATTCATGAATCTTATATGTACCTGGATCAACTCTCATCAGATGGAGCTGAGTCCATCCTGTCCAATATTTTCGAAGCGAATTTTTATTTTACCAAATCTGGGTTTTCATGAAATTGGTTTGAGATAGAAAGATTCTGTTCTTAGTCAGTATTATGTTTATCGTTCCAACAATAACATTAAAATGTGAATATCGGCACAAGGAACATCAAATTAAAAACACTTATTCTATCAGCGACGTTTCGGAAATTTTATTTCCTTCATCAGGCTACAACAAAAAGTAACATCGTAGAGTACGGTTTATTGTAATTTAATAAATCAAATAAGGCTGTGATAACCATGTGGGGAGGTTTAATGATAAGAACGGATCTCGGTCATTCATTGTTGTTGTTCGCTTGACTGAGAAATATCTGTGGAATCACTTGTCTTAATATCCTTTTAAATTTTATGATATCTTTGTGTAAATTTAAAAGGTATTCTGAGGGTGAGTTTTAAAGTGTACATGTACAGATGCATATATGATTTTAACTAGTGTTTTTAAATAGTTTATATTTTTATATGTCTGTTTTTTATTCGATGTTTCGTTTTTGACACGATTTATTTATAAAAATATTTTAGTTCCTTTTGTTTTAGTCATTCGGTTGTTCACATCTGATTGAAAATCAGTTTTTATATTTTTGACTTTTATTCTTGACCATTTTGTTCTTTTTGGACCCAACCTGAATGTTTCGTAACATGTTACTTTTTGTTGTAGCCTGATGAAGGAAATAAAATTTCCGAAACGTCGCTGATAGAATAAGTGTTTTTAATTTGATGTTCCTTGTGCCGATATTCACATTTTAATAATTCTGTTCTTACTAAAATTCAGAAATCTTATATGTACTCAGAGTAAACATCATCAGAAGAAGCTGAGTCCAATATTTTCGAAGAGAATGTTTATTTTACCAAATCTGAGTATTCTCGAAATTGGCTTGAGATAGAAGGATTATGTTTTTACTAAAATTCATGAATCTTATATGTAGATACTCGGAGGGAATATCATCAGATGAAGCTGAGTCCACTCCGTTCAATATTTTCGAAGTGAATTATGATTTTAGCAAATCTGGGTATTCATGAAATTGGCTTTAGATCGAAGGATTCAGTTTTTACTAAAATTCATGAATCCTATATGTACTCTGATCAACTATCATCGGATGGAGCTCATAACATCCAGTCCAATATTTTCGAAGCGAATTTTTATTTTATCAAATCTAAGTTTCGTCGAAATTGGCTTGAGATAGAAGGATTCTGTTTTTACTGAAATTCATGAATCTTACATGTACTCGGAGTAAACATCATCAGAAGAAGCTGAATCCACCTCGTCGAATATTTTCGAAGAGAATTTTTATTTCACCAAATCTGAGTTTTCTCGAAATTGGCTTGAGATAGAAGTAATCTGTTTTCACTAAAATTCATGAATCTTATCTGTATGAGTGAACATCATCAGAAGAAGCTGAGTCCACCCCGTCCAATATTTTCGAAGGGAATTTTCTCGGGAATCAAAATGAGAAATTCACGTCCGTTAGGACCATCCACTAGGGACATACAATAAATGAGAGAAATGGACTAGCAAAGATCTATTTCAAGAAGTAAATCGCCGGAACGTGCTGCTACCGCAGAAGGAAAATGACAGACCGGTTTCTGGCTTCTTTGCCGTCATCAGTGTCACATATCCCCTCATACGATAGCAACCAAATGAAACGGCAGACCGTCATTTTCCTTCTGCGGTAGCAGCACGTTCCGGCGATTTACTTCTTGAAATAGATCTTTGCTAGTCCATTTCTCTCATTTCTCGGGAATTTTCAATTCACCAAATCTGAGTTTTCATGAAATTCGCTTGAGATAGAAGGATTCTGTTTTTACTGAAATTAAATAAAATCAGATTGTTACTTCCTAGAGTTATTTACTGTGTGACTAGTTTCGCTCTGTATTGTCAGAGCATCCTCAGACTAGATTCACTGAAATTACAACACAAAACATAAGACTTCTAAACATATTACAATTTTTAAAATTATTCTTAAAACTCGTCTCACCTGAACTCTCTCAACTTCGAATCGTCAAATGATAAATAAAACAAGGATAAAAATTACCGAAGTTCCTCATCAAACGTGTTTGCTCCAAAATTTTTTTGAAATTGAAGGTTATGAGCATAGAGAACATATTTTCCAAAATAGAAGGTTATGAGCATAGAGAACATATATGACAAATTTCTATCATAAAGTTGTTACATGACTTGACATTTTTTACTCCTATCTTATATTAAACATTTTATCAAACCATCACTGCCAAAATCTACTTGAGTATTTAACATAACATTATTGTCAAATTTTTTATGTCGTAAAATTTCTAATCTCTCTAACCTATCCATGACCCAATTATTAACATTAGTGTGTAAAATTTCAAAATTCTCTTCAGTATTAAAATCATGTTGACTTTCATACAAATGATTACCAAAATGTGAGTCGTTGTAACTATCTCCCAGTCTCAAGATTCTCATGTGTTCCCTGATTCTTTGTTTGAATGTCCTCGTAGTTTTTCCTATGTAGTAGGCGTTGCATGTATTACACGTTAACTTGTAAACTCCATTCTTGTCTAATTTTTCGGTTTTTTCTTTATTGTTTACCAATAATTTATTGATGTTGTTTGTTGGTTTGAAAGCAATCTTTATGGAAGTATCTTTTTCTAAAATCTTCTTTATTTTTGATGAAATTCCTCCGATATATGATAAGGGAACAAATTTTGTATTTTCTCTATCGTCTTCCTCCATTATAAAATTGTCTTTAATTATCTTTTTGTGTACTTTTTTATTAAACATTTCTTGAATTATTTTTTCTTCAAAGCCATTCATAACTGCAGTCTGTTTTATAATCTCCAATTCTCTGTTAAATTTGTCCTCCTTCATGGGAATATTCATCAATCTTTCTAATAAACTATGGAATATGGCTATCTTATGTGCATGACTATGTTGTGATTGTGCTGAAATTGAGATGCCCGTCTGGGTCGGTTTTCTGTATATTCCAAATGAATGTTTTCCATCAATTACTTCAACCTCCAAGTCCAAAAAATTCACCTTCTCTCCTGAGTTCTCTAACTTAAACTTTATTGACTGCACACAACCATTTATATATCGTAAAAATTCCTCTAGTTCATCATCAGTGCCTTTCCACAATATTATGATGTCATCTACGTATCTGTAATAATAAAATATCTTTGTCTTGTATGGGTTATCATTGAATATGTATTTCTCCTCAAAATGATCCATATATCTATCAGCTAGTATTGGTGCAACAGGATTTCCCATACCTAAACCATTCTTTTGTTCATACTGTTTGTTATTGAAACTAAAAAAGCTCTGTTGAACACACATCTTCAAGAGTAAGTTTACCACTTCTACCATTTGATCACCCATATCTGCATTCACCAAATCCTCTTCAATTATCTTCAATATTTCTTCCCTAGGAACATTTGTGTACAAATTTTCTATGTCTATTGTTAAGATCTTATAATTACTTTCTATTGTTATATCTTTTATATTTTTGACAAGTTCTACTGAATTTTTGATGGTATGTAATGGTTTGAATTTTGTATCGTTTTTTAACACTTTGTTTAACCACTTTGCTATATTGTAAGTAGGACTGTTAAAGTGAGAAACTACTGGTCTAATAGGGATATGTTCTAATTTTTCACTTTTGTGAATTTTTAATAAACCATATAATTTTGGTAACTTTGTATTATCCATTTTGAAATTTCTCATAATTTGTGGATCTAATTTGTCGGATATCTGTTTTAGTATGTTTTTGTTTTTTTGTATGATTGTTGAAATAGAAATCTTTTTTTCAACGATTTGATTTTTAGCAATGAAGTCCAGAACTTTTTGATTGTAATCTCCCGTCTTTATCATGATGATGCTATTTCCTTTATCTGCTCTAGTCATTGTTATGTCATTATCTCTGATCTTTCTTCTTATGGAATCCAAAACCTTACCCTCATTCCTTCCGTTCGAATTTCCTCTATTTCTCTTTATCTTAGTAGTTTCTTTTCTAATTAGGGGTTTTATTTCATCTCTTATTTCTTCTTTATTCCTGATGTTAAAGTCTATTGTTGTTTCAACTTCTGCTACCAAGTTTTCTAAATCGCTCAATCTGGATTTTTTCACGTTCGGATTATATTTCACACCCTTTTTTAACAACTCCATCTCTTCATCATCAAATATCACCTCTGTGAAATTTACAACTACTTCATGGAACTTATGAGGTTGCTCTTTTTGTATCATCTTGTTATTTTTAGTTTCTTCTTCCAATTTTCTCAATTTTTTATTTTGTTTAGATCTTTTAATATGTCTCTTATATTCCACTCTAGAGAAAATGCTCCCAATCAATCGATTTAATTCGTGAAAACTCACATATTTCTTCATCTCATCATAAGTTATCTTCAGTTGGATATTCAAGGAGTTGAGTTTTATGTGGATTAGTTTTATTTCTTTCTTGATCAATTTCTTAGCTAACCAGTATGTGTATCTATCCACAATTTTATTATTATTCTTTTTGAATTCATTACTAATGTATTTTGGAACAATATCTCTTCTCGAACATTCTAAGTTAAAACAGAGGTCTTCCTGCAATCTCATCCTTTTGTACTGTAATCTCTCGTAGTTATGGACATTTTTGGCTATTGAAGCCATTTTTCAAATATTTCGTGGAATTGTCCAGATAGGAAGTGGTGTATTAAATAAAATCAGATTGTTACTTCCTAGAGTTATTTACTGTGTGACTAGTTTCGCTCTGTATTGTCAGAGCATCCTCAGACTAGATTCACTGAAATTACAACACAAAACATAAGACTTCTAAACATATTACAATTTTTAAAATTATTCTTAAAACTCGTCTCACCTGAACTCTCTCAACTTCGAATCGTCAAATGATAAATAAAACAAGGATAAAAATTACCGAAGTTCCTCATCAAACGTGTTTGCTCCAAAATTTTTTTGAAATTGAAGGTTATGAGCATAGAGAACATATTTTCCAAAATAGAAGGTTATGAGCATAGAGAACATATATGACAAAATTAGACAAGAATGGAGTTTACAAGTTAACGTGTAATACATGCAACGCCTACTACATAGGAAAAACTACGAGGACATTCAAACAAAGAATCAGGGAACACATGAGAATCTTGAGACTGGGAGATAGTTACAACGACTCACATTTTGGTAATCATTTGTATGAAAGTCAACATGATTTTAATACTGAAGAGAATTTTGAAATTTTACACACTAATGTTAATAATTGGGTCATGGATAGGTTAGAGAGATTAGAAATTTTACGACATAAAAAATTTGACAATAATGTTATGTTAAATACTCAAGTAGATTTTGGCAGTGATGGTTTGATAAAATGTTTAATATAAGATAGGAGTAAAAAATGTCAAGTCATGTAACAACTTTATGATAGAAATTTGTCATATATGTTCTCTATGCTCATAACCTTCTATTTTGGAAAATATGTTCTCTATGCTCATAACCTTCAATTTCAAAAAAATTTTGGAGCAAACACGTTTGATGAGGAACTTCGGTAATTTTTATCCTTGTTTTATTTATCATTTGACGATTCGAAGTTGAGAGAGTTCAGGTGAGACGAGTTTTAAGAATAATTTTAAAAATTGTAATATGTTTAGAAGTCTTATGTTTTGTGTTGTAATTTCAGTGAATCTAGTCTGAGGATGCTCTGACAATACAGAGCGAAACTAGTCACACAGTAAATAACTCTAGGAAGTAACAATCTGATTTTATTTAATACACCACTTCCTATCTGGACAATTCCACGAAATTACTGAAATTCATGAATCTTATATGTACCTGGATCAATTCTCATCAGATGAAGCTGAGTCCATCCTGTCCAATATTTTCGAAGCGAATTTTTATTTTACCAAATCTGGGTTTTCATGAAATTGGTTTGAGATAGGAAGATTCTGTTCTTACTGAAATTCAGGAATCTTATATGTACTCAGAGTAAACATCATCAGAAGAAGCTGAGTCCACCCCGTCCAATATTTTCGAAGAGAATGTTTATTTTACCAAATCTGAGTATTCTCGAAATTGGCTTGAGATAGAAGGATTATGTTTTTACTAAAATTCATGAATCTTATATGTAGATACTCGGAGGGAATATCATCAGATGAAGCTGAGTCCACTCCGTTCAATATTTTCGAAGTGAATTATGATTTTAGCAAATCTGGGTATTCATGAAATTGGCTTTAGATCGAAGGATTCAGTTTTTACTAAAATTCATGAATCCTATATGTACTCGGATCAACTATCATCGGATGAAGCTCATAACATCCAGTCCAATATTTTCGAAGCGAATTTTTATTTTACCAAGTCTGAGTTTCGTCGAAATTGGCTTGAGATAGAAGGATTCTGTTTTTACTGAAATTCATGAATCTTACATGTACTCGGAGTAAACATCATCAGAAGAAGCTGAATCCACCTCGTCGAATATTTTCGAAGAGAATTTTTATTTCACCAAATCTGAGTTTTCTCGAAATTGGCTTGAGATAGAAGTAATCTGTTTTCACTAAAATTCATGAAGCTTATCTGTATGAGTAAACATCATCAGAAGAAGCTGAGTCCACCCCGTCCAATATTTTCGAAGGGAATTTTCTCGGGAATTTTCAATTCACCAAATCTGAGTTTTCATGAAATTCGCTTGAGATAGAAGGATTCTGTTTTTACTGAAATTCATGAATCTTATATGTACCTGGATCAATTCTCATCAGATGAAGCTGAGTCCATCCTGTCCAATATTTTCGAAGCGAATTTTTATTTTACCAAATCTGGGTTTTCATGAAATTGGTTTGAGATAGGAAGATTCTGTTCTTACTAAAATTCAGGAATCTTATATGTACTCAGAGTAAACATCATCAGAAGAAGCTGAGTCCACCCCGTCCAATATTTTCGAAGAGAATGTTTATTTTACCAAATCTGAGTATTCTCGAAATTGGCTTGAGATAGAAGGATTATGTTTTTACTAAAATTCATGAATCTTAAGTATATGTAGATACTCGGAGGAAATATCATCAGATGAAGCTGAGTCCACTACGTTCAATATTTCCGAAGTTAATTATGATTTTAGCAAATCTGGGTATTCATGGAATTGGCTTAGATAGAAGGATGCTGTTTCTACTAAAGTTCATGAATCTTATATGTACTCGGATCAACTATTGACCTGTTCTTCAAATACCGAAATAATTGCCCAATTTGGCAACGTTGCGACGAATTTGACGGACCACTCACCGCGGCCCAGATCTCACTCGATGAAACAACAATATAAACACTTGAAGTACTAATGAAGGAAATAAAACAATGATCTATCCTTCAAATAAAGAAATAATTACCCAATCTGGCAACGTTGCGGCGAATTTGACGTACCTCCCACCGCGGCTCACTGTTCGCCAATTCTCGTATGCTGGCCCGACACACCTATGTTAATAAATCACGCGATAACTTTCGAATGGCTTTTATGATCTACTGGCGACACCTTTGTCTTTTGACCTTGAACGAAAACTCGTAACTTGCCTGTAATATACGAACATGAACATTTCCAATGTCAAAATCTAAATGTATCGATTATTTATTTTTAATTAATTATAGTTATTTCACAACTGAATCCAACTTCATTAAACCGTATTATCACTTCTTTTTTCAATCAACTGTCCAATACGACTAGGCATTCCAAGAATCGAAACATCAATGAAATTTTCAGGCATATAGTTCCATTATTCCTGAAAGGCTGAACGCAATATTATTGCGAAAAGTTGAAGTTGGATTTCGGCGATTGGTTATAGCTTAATTGCATTTATGTCCGGTGAATTTGCTGGTCAGTTCATTCTCTGGATATTGTTCTATTGAAGAATGTTTTGAACCCTTCGTGTGTATTGTGGTGGGGCGTTATCATCCTGATAAATTTTTCCTAAATTCGTAGCGCAGACGCACAATTATTGGTTACTGATGTTTTCTACGAAGATGGAACCAGTCATTGTTCGTTCAACGATGAAGATGGGTTGAAGAGGGAAACGGCAACCGAACATTATACCCCCCAGCACATTATGGATCCGCCTTGAAAGGGCACAATTGAGTCGCTCTAGTCTTCTTAGACCTCCCCTATCCCTTTCTCGTTTACTATTAAAATTCTCTCTAGAACCTACAGTACATACATTAATTATAGAGAATTCTATTTGAAAGGTGAGTTGTCGATCTAATATTTTCTTATTGAGAAGTTAATTCGGTTAATTTTGATGCAAAGTCCCTGTTTGAAATTTTATTGATTCGAGCACTTATAAGGACTGAATAGAAATATAATGAATGATCTTCAAATTCTGTTCATTTCAAGCTTGTATCTTATCTAGATATTTACAAATGTTCAAAGATAATTACTGACTACTTACCATTCTCATTTTGAATAAAACTGGCATATCAAATAATTAGGTCTCCAATCATGTTAATGATGAGTGATACCGATTATAACATTACCTGTGTTGAGGCCAGTTCTGCATAATTGAAAATTTGGGTTTTTTGTTGGGAAATAATGCGGATCTGTCTTGTACCACATATGCTACGTACAGTCAATAGACATATTTCGTAGGAAAACGATCGAATTTTGGTTTTTTGAAGAAAGTAACGATTTCGAGTTCAATAAACGTCGAACTCTAGAGTTAGGACGTTAGGTGAATTGTTTCAGTTTTAGTTGGGTTTTAAAGTTAAGTTAAGACGATCCAGGTAATCCTTTTCTTCCTTCCTCAAAATACCTGGTGACCTTGAGGGGAAACCAAATCCGGATATTTGGGTAAGTCGCAATTTTTCAATTATTCTTTCATATAGTCCATTGCTCTTTTGTTAGAAACTAACCTGAGTGAAATAATCTCTCAGATGTTAGTTTCTCTAAAACTTTTGTTTGCTTTTTAGTGACATCAATGAACGTTACCTGTTTTCGATGAAAAACAAATATATCTGTCTGCTTTTTGAGGAAAAACGAATTCACCTGACGATGACTTCTTGTATAAAAACAAATGTAAATGGGATCCCTGAACAATTGTGATGATTCATTGTGATCGTGAAAGGGATAAATAATTGTAATAAATAATAATATCAGAGAAGATATATTCCGACCTTTCTGATGAATATACAGGGTGTCCCACGGTCGAGTGCCTATTAGACGTTTCTGGAGAACTGGACATATTTGAAATCCGAAAATTGATATTATAATATTGTTGGAAATTCTCTACAGACCTTAAATATTTTTGGAGCTTGAGCACTTCAAGTTTTACCAGCAGTGAAAATGAATTTGTTCAAAAAATATTATTTTTTTTTCAATTCTTCCGTTTCCGATACGATTGAGTATTCAATGCTGAATACAATTCTGTTGAAACCATTGTATTCATTCGAATAGTTTTCAAAATATCGAAAAAAACCTGAAAAAATGTCAAATATTCAGAGTCAGTGTTATGTTCATTATTCTCATTCTGAACATCCCGAGTGTAAACCGTTCACACAACGTCAAAGTAGGAGAATGTAGAAAAGTCATACATCTTTTGAATTTCATAAATATCATCACAGGGTGTTTCAAATTTGTCGAACACTGTGATCGAAAATTGGCCATAACTTCTGTTTCTCAAATTAGAACCCTATTTTTTAAGATTGCGTTGGATTCTGAAAAGAAAAATAGTGATAGCAATCTCAGATGTTTTTGCTCCTAAATTCAGTTATTCCCAAAATATTTGAGCTTTTCTGGATTCATGTTGCACGTAGAGTCGAATTCATCTTATCTTTCGCATGCGGATATTCTGTGACCATAGAAGATAAATTATCCCATTAATAATTCACAAGTGACAGGTCTTATTTTAGGCCTTAACCTTACTTCTCGATTTAACTTCAATGGTAACTATGTTTTCATAAGAATAGTCATCGAATCTATTGGCATGAGAATATTCTGTGACCATAGAAGATGAATGATCCCATTCATAATTCACAGGTGACAGGTAAAATTATCAATTGTTACTATGGTTTCATAAGAATTAAGAATATTCATCGAATCTCTTCAGATTCGATGAATTTGACTCTACGTACAACATGAATCTAGAAAAGCTCAAATAACTCGGGAATTACTGGATTCAGGAGCCAGAGCATCTGAGAGTGCTATCATTATTTTTCTTCGCAGAATCCAACGCAACCACGAAAAAATAGGGTTCTTATTTGAAAAACAGAAGTTATGGCCAATTTTCGATCACAGTTTTCGATACTAAATTTGGAACACTCTGTGATGATATTTATGAAATTCAAAAGATGCATGCATGACCTCTCCACATTCTTCTACTTTGAGGTTGTGCGAGAATGGTTTACACTCGGGATGTTCAGAATGAGAATAATGAACATAAGACTGATTATTTGTCGATTTTTCAGGTTTTTTCGATATTTACAGATACAGACTGACGACGGGTAAGAACTTTGACGGTCGGTCCCGGTGACTCGTCACACTTCAAATAAGTCGATGCAAAAGGAGGGTAACATCGACTGAGTTGAAGCAATGAAAGGCACAATAATAATAATCCATTCAATTTTTCGTCGAATCGACGATTCATGTGCACTAATTTTTCTTTATCTGTGTCGAACAGAATTCTCAATAATAATCAATAATTATTTTTGAATCGGAAAGATTGTCACTCTAATGTCATGAGATACTAGTGACTATTTCCCTCGTCTAAATTTCCACCAATCAGAAACGCGCAATTTTGAATCACAAATGGTTTCTTGATGGAAAAATTGTTTGGCAGCAGCTGTTAGCAGTTTTTTCGGGTTTACCCGCGGCAAAACTTGACAGTTGTTGTCAACGAAAATTAATAATACATAATGCATCCAGAATAATCTGTTACTCATGAAATAGTCTTGTCAAATACCATTCGTGCATCTTATTTTTTCTGTGAAAAAAAATCGAAAAAACACAATGCCAAGTAATATTTTTCAACAAAAAGCATTCATGCAGGTGCAAACGTGTTTATTCGATTTTTTTCGGAAAAATTGGATGAACTGATGATATAACTTACGAATAAATAGCAGGTTATAATCGAGAGCTGAGCATTTTGATCCTTCTCTGAAGAATAATTATTCTCTTCATACAATGATTGAAAATAAAATTGATTTTCTGTGAGTTGAAAATCAAAGGAAACTCCTACAAAATACCTGCATATTCGGTAAGAGGCGCCAAAGATGCCGACCCATAAAACCAACCGTAATTCCATAATTTATGACATCTGTGTAATATATATACAGGGTGGCCCACCCCAGACGTGGTTCTCATTTTGAGGCAATAAATGGAGACATTTTGAAAATTTTTTTTCGGGAAATGTGAAGGACAATCAGATGCACAATTTAAAATTGTTTTCGCATATACAGGGTGTCCGATAACGAAGATATAGACCATATATATACTTTTTTAAATGAAATACCCTATATATGAATTCAAAAATTGAATGGCAAGCTCAAATAATGATGAGTTTATGGAGACCATTTTATGCCTTAGATTCTAAGGCATGGGCAACCTTTTTTTGGAGAGGGCCAAATAGAAAAAATTTTTATAGACCACGGGCCGAAATAAAATTTCTAACGGTTATAAAATTTTTTCTGATATTTCTTCTGATATTTGAAGAGCTAATTTGGGGGTGCGTGGTACATCCTGTGTGCAAAAATTTATTGGCGGGCCATGAAAATTCTATTCGCGGGCCGCATGTGGCCCGCGGGCCGTAGGTTGCCCATGCCTGCCTTAGAAGAACCATTGTAGAGACAAGCTCTAATAATAAAATCATTTTTCAAAACAAGCTTTTATAATAACAACACTCATCCGCCATTTTGAAGCCGCCATTTTGAATTCCTCAATTTTGAAGAATCGTAATTTCCGACCCAGAAAACCCCCAGATACCAATTTTGAATAGAATTAGATCATAATTACAAAACTCGTCCGCCATATTGTAGCCGCCATATTGAATTTTTCAATTTTGACAGAAGAATCATCATTGTCGAGCCCAAAAACCCCCAGATACTAATTTTGAATGGAATCGGATGATAATTACAAAACTCATCCGCCATTTTGGAGCCGCCATTTTGTTTTTTTCTATAAAAAATATTTCATGATGCATTGTCACCAGAATTATGTACGCCTGCCAAATTTCAAATCAATCGGATGATTAGAAGTGTGTCATATTTGACTTGCAAGATTTGATTACAGACAGACAGACAGACACCGGGACAGGTGAAACTAAATAATAAAAGCTTGTAAAAATGGCGAAAAATCTAAAAAAAGGAGTATTTTTAATTTGCAATCGATGAATAAACCCTTCAAGCCAACGAGACAGACAATGTTTTTTCGTGTAGACATATTTTAACTTTGGAATATACTGAGTGATCATAATTAATGTTCAAACATTAACTACAAATAATGGTCAAAAACTCTCTTATTTCAAATGGCACACCCAGTATTTCTGTACCTTGTTGAACGTAAAAATTAATATCGAAACTATCTTCATTGGGTTTCCCTATACCTAAGCCTAATAGTTTTCAAGTAATTTTCGATTTTCGATTCAACTAGTTAACCTACTATTACGATTAGCGATATTCATAGAAAAACTTGGAAATATTTGTGGGGAAATGCTAACAATATTATTCGAAATCTGCAAAACTCATATAAAGATCTCAATAATGGTGTTGCGGTCACACAAGATTGATTATTCCTTTAAAAATGATTATCTACTGTTTTTCTGAATATCAATTCTTTTTTCAATTAATCTTAAATTAATTTCGCCTAGAAGGTATTGAGTGTCATTATCATTCAATCTTTTCCGGTACATTGCCTTAAATTTTTCGTTATTCTTATCGTTTTGAAGTTAAGCCATACGTTCAAAGAATCATGTAACAAACGATTCATTTAAAAAAATATTTGCTCAGGCGATGAACCTTTGATTCTTCATACTTGTTATCTTCAATTGTTGGATTGAGTATTAGTAGACTCAAAGATTCAAAGATGTTCACAAAATACCTTCAAATACTACCTTACTACTGAATGTCCTTATGCTGGTGGAACTCGTTCCACTCGGTATTCGACTCACTCTCTGGCCAGAGGTTCACTATCACAGATCTCTTCTGAAAATCTCGAAAAGTCTTCAAAATATTGAAAATGTGAAGAATAGGGAAAATGTTGGACTGGAGCACATGTTCATCTCCTGAGCAAATATTTTTTTTAAATGAATCGTTCGTTATATGATTCTTTGAACGTATGGCTTAACTTCCGATCAAAACGATCGAAATAAAGAAAAATTTTAGGGATTGTTGATATGACGAGCAAGTGAGCGGACGTGTCTCGTGTCGGCTCCCGTGAAGGCGTTCCTTGATATATAATATTACTTGATTCAGCGGTTCTTTCAAGTTTTTGATAGTTATTTGCTCCCGAAAAATGGTCACCAATCGAGATCTCGAAAAGAGGTTGGATGAGATGAACTCCAACTTCACAAGAAGAATGTCTGCTTTCCAATCGGAATTGAATAGTAAGAAATCGAATCAGGAGATAGACAACGTTGATCGAATATGTGAGCAGTTCGAGGAGTTTAAGAATTCGGTGTTGTATGAAATCAAGTCACTTAAAACCGAGTTAGATAAGTTTAAGGATGAATACCGTGCATCGCTGAACAGAAATTCCATGTTAGTGCATGGAGTACCCGAAGATCAAGGGGACATTTACGTTACAGTAGGCGAATTATTTCAGGTCAACATGAACCTTGATGTTAAAAAGGAGGATATTAATTACTGCACCCGTTTTGGTAAGATAAAAAACACCACCTCAAATAAACCAAGGCCGATTCTTGTTGATTTCCGGAATCGATGGCAGCGGGATGTTATTTATCACGCAAAGAAAAAGTTAAAAGGTTCTCCTATAATGATAACCGAGGTGTTGACATCTGAAACGTTAAAGATATTCAAGGAGATACGAAACGTTATGAAAAGGGATTGCTGGACTTTTAATGGAAAAATTTACATTTTGTATAAGAACAAGAGGCGAATTATATCTGACTTAAGTGAGTTTGATGCGCTAGTTCGAGCTGATGAATAACTTGTATTTTTGTTTGCGGCATTTACTTTCATTTCATTTGACCTCTGAAGTTTGTTATTGTTTACATTTATGCATTTCAATGATCTGAATAGATCATGGTTGTTGTTGGTTTTCATGCTAAGGGTCGCTTTTATTGGTGGCCGACATGGGTTGTTTTGAACACGTTACTTTATAAGATCATTTAATTTTTGGAGTGTATACAGTTTTCTTTTTTCTATTTCTGTTTTTTTTCAGAGCCAAATAGCAGGTTAAAGTAGGTAATTAATTATATTGAAGTTTGTTACTATTTTCGGATAGTTTCTTGGTATTGATCTGTGCTTGATTGAACAATATTTGTTGATTACGGTTGGGAAATAATAGCGGTTTCGTGTTTTTTTTCTGTAATATTGATAAATAGTAATGTCGTAGACAAGCATTATACGTGGGATTGGTGTATAGATCGTAAGACATGAAAATAGGACATCTCAATGTAAGGTCCTTGTTCACAGGTTTTGATGATTTCGTTCATTTGATACTTGACGGTGACTTTGACATCATGTTGGTTACTGAGACGTGGTTATCCCCTAATATACATTCTGATCTCGTTTCCATTCCTAACTATTCTTTATTAAGAAAAGATCGTTCAACTCGAGGGGGTGGGGAGGCTATATTCATAAAGTCTGTCTTAAGATGGCAGGAGATATCCTTTGATTTTCATGTTCGGAGTTCATTGGAGTACATTGGTGTTGTTCTTCAGGTAAATAAATTAAAAATTGGCATTTATAACTTTTACAGGCCTCCTGAATCAAATTTACTGGGTTTTGTTGAGGATTTCGATGATTTGTTGTCTTTTTTAACTCCAACAGTTGATGAACTTGTGTGCATGGGAGACCTTAATGTTGACTTTTTGAAGGGTACCAATCATCTTGGTCAATGCTTTTCTAGTTATGGACTCGTGCAGATTTTGTCTGAGCCGACTAGAAGTGCTGGCCGGAGCGCATCCTTAATAGACCCTATCTTTGTTTCCAATGATGAATATGTATTGTCCTCTGGTACTTTGCCTGCTGAAGGAATTTCCGACCACAGGTTGGTTTTCTGTAATTTGAGATTAAAGACGCCTTCGTCTTGTCCAAGGAATGTAACGTATCGTTGTTTTAAACATTTTAATTTTCAACTTTTTTTTGAAGATCTCTCGACTTTGCCATTTCATGATATTTTCCGGCTCAGGAATATTGATGATAAAATAGAAAAAATGAACGAATTTCTATTGAAATTGTTTGATAAATGGGCTCCACTTAAATCTGTTCGAGTGAGTAAACCCAGAACTCCTTGGATTTCTGAAGCTTGCAAGTTGCTGATGAAGCAGAGGGACTCTATATTTGCTAGGTACAAAGCGAACAAATCTGCTGCTCTTTTAGAATCTTATAAGAAAATACGCAATGAGGTGGTCAACAGGGTCCGATCTGACAAAAAACAATATTTGAATGATTTGTGCCTACAGGGTGATTCCCGTAAGGTATGGGGAGCTTTGGGTGAACTTAATATTAAAAATTCTGGTAGGCATACTCTCCCTTCCCATCTTGCGAACGCGGATGAAATTAATGAACACTTTGCATCCTTCATGAAATCATCAACTAATTCATGCGGGGGGAAGGTTTCTTATTACAGTAATAATAAAAAAGGTGACCATCCTCATTTTAATTTCTCACTGACTAACGCCGAAGAGGTTAATAAAGTATTGAATTCTTTCACGTCGAATGCTGTTGGTAGTGATGAAGTATCTCTCATCATGCTCAAATTATGTAGTCCCTTTATTGACATCTACTTGATGCATATTTTTAATTGCTGCATTGAGAGGAAATATTTTCCCTGCTCGTGGAAGACTGGTGTTGGAATCCCTTTGGCTAAGAAAAGCGCTCCCCAGACTTTTTGTGACTTGCGAATTATTAGCATTTTGCCCACGATTTCTAAAATTTTCGAGAAAATTCTGTCCGTTCAGATGTATCATTATTTTGCCGTCAATGATTTGATTCCAAAAAGTCAAAATGGATTTAGGAAGGGTTTCAGTACTGTGACTGCTCTGACAAGTGTTACTCATGACATTTTGCGTGCGTGGGATGAGGGGTCAGTCTCGGTATTGTTACTTCTTGACTTTTCCCGTGCCTTTGATACCATCAATCATGAGCTGTTGTGTGCATTGTTACACTATTTTGGATTCGATGAGTCGGCTGTCGCTCTTATAAAATCGTATTTATCGGAAAGATTTCAGGTCATCAAGGTGAATGATGGTTTGTCGGACAGAATTAATGTCACTAGTGGGGTCCCTCAGGGTTCTTCATCTTGGGACCTCTTTTATTCATTATGTATACTGCCGAAATACTCACGTCTGTTGAAAATTGCCAAGTTGAGGCTTATGCCGACGATACTCAGTTGCATATGAGCTTTTCTGCTGCTGATGCACCGAGATCAGTTGAGAGAATAAATTCTGATCTTTTCCGAATCTCTGAAATGGCTTCAATGTTTGGTCTCAATCTTAACGTCTAATCTAAGTCACAGGCGATGATTTTCGGTAGCGCGAGTCGAGTTGCTACTGTTGAGCCATTCCTTGGATCAATTCAGGTTAATAACAGACCTCTGCAGTTCGTTTCTAGTGTGAAGAATCTAGGACTGCATTTTGATGGAGATTTTCGTTTCAGATCACACGTCAGAGATATTGTGGGTAAAAGTTATGGTGCTCTGAAGTTATTGTACGGTAATAGGCATCTTTTGAGTTTTGAGCTCAGGAGGAAGTTATGTGATTCTTTGGTGCTTTCCAAATTGAATTATGCTGATGTAGTCTATGGTAATTGTTTGGATGTCGTCGAACAGAAAAGACTTCAGAAAGTGCAGAACTGCTGTGTCAGATTGATTTTCGGTATGCGAAAGTTTGACCGTGGTATAAGAGCTAAAATTCGAGAACTCGGTTGGCTTGATATGAAAAATAGGCGCATCCACCATTTTGCGGTGTTCGTGCATAATATAAAGAAGACCAATTTCCCTGCTTCACTTGATGATAGGTTGATCTTCAGGAGGTCTCTCCGCTCACGTTTCACTCGCAACGAGGGAGATCTTTCCCTGCCGCGTTTCAGTACCTCTCTCTTTCAAAGGAGTTTCAGTTATAATGCCGTTTGGACATATAATAGGCTTTCACCTGAACTGAGATCATTAAGGCCAAACACTTTCAAATCAGTATACAAAAGAATTCTTTTTGACCTTCAGTAACTTTTGTCATGGTTCGAACCTGTAATCTTGCACCAATCGCTGTATCCTGCTGGCGTTCAAGACTGTAAATTTTTGTTTTTTTCCTATTTCATAAACCTGAATGGTGTTAATTGTATGCATTTGGCTCCATTGATTCATTTTTGATTTATATTTCTTGTTTTTTTTTTTCCTTTATTTTTTTTCTGAATTTTTGAATGAATTGATTTGTTTGAAATATTCTAGGGTTAAGTTGATTAGCAGTTTTGCTAGACTTCGCCTTTTTGGCACAGCTGTATGGATTTGTTACTAGTGTAATTGATGTATCTTTTTTACCTGCTGCCAAATAAAGTCAATTATTATTATTATTATTATTATTATGTACCGAAAAAAATTGAATGATAATGAATATCGCTAATCATAAAAGTAGGTTGACTAGTTGAATTAAAAATCGAAAATTACTTAAAAACTATTAGGTTTAGGTATAGGGAAACCCAATGAAGATAGTTTCGATATTAATTTTTACGTTCAACATGGTTCAGAAATACTGGGTGTGCCATTTGAAATAAGAAAGTTTTTGACCATTATTTGAAGTTAATGTTTGAACATTAATTATGATCACTCAGTATATTCCAGAGTTGAATTTTTTTTCTCTGCATAAGGATAGCCAATATGTCTATACAAAAAAACATTGTCTGTCTCGTTGGATGAAGGGTTTATTCATTTATTTCAAATTAAAAATACTCTTTTTTTTCGATTTTTCGCCATTTTCTCTACAATAATTCTTCTAAGGCATAAAATGGTCTTTATAAACTCATCATTATTCGAGATTGCCTTTCAATTTAAGAATTCATATATAGGGTATTCCATTTAAAAAAGTGTAACTATGGTCTATATCTTTGTTATCGAACACCTTGTATATGCGAAAACAATTTTAAATTGTGCATCTGATTGTCCTTTACATTTCCCGAAAAAAAAAATTTCAAAATGTCTTCATTTACTGCCTCAAAATGAGAACCGCGTCTGGGGTGGGCCACCCTTTGTATATATTCTTATGAAATGGAGCTGTACAGATTTGTTTCCAATTATGGTATGTGTCTCGAAAAGGCAACAAGGAACAGATCATACAAACAAACATATTGATCCATTTCCCGCTCCTAATCTCAGTATTAGCAGAGGAATGTCAAACCGGGCACCATACTATGGTATTCAATAATTTAACAAACCAATACTGAAATGGTTGAAATAATTCACACGAAGAATAAAATGAATTTACCTTAGAAATTAAACTAATATAAAATTTCTTTAGGTCACATATACAGGTTCTCATGAGGTTGTGAACTGAAATCACTTTCAATTATCTTATCACACAACAGAAGTTTTTTTCTTATTCCGAATCACACGAATCAAAAATTAACGTTGCGGATAAATCTGACAAAATGAAAATAATAATTATTATTAATTATTTGGCTAGTTTCGAAGAATTTTATGAACTCAAAGAATTACGAAATAAAAACAAATGCACAAAGTTAGGCAAAAAAATACAGCATAAATTAGGATTGACAATAATATGCGAATACAAAAACAAGAAAGAATAAAAAGAACTCCTTCCTTAGTTTGGCCACAGTCAACTCTGCATCCACCTATCGTATCAGTTCTTTAATGAATTGACAGAGGTTGCCTTCAAAATGGTAAATGATTCCATGAAGAAAACACTCACTAAGATCTGAGTTGAAAAGACTGTTGGGAGATCTCTAGAACTATATTATATTTTTTTATAGATGATAGTGAGGTCAGCTCGAGCCCGTCTTTCTGAAAAAAGGGTAAGATACATAATCAGGATAGCTGGGTCACAGTACACCATAGGGTATCTAGTCGCACGACGCTGGACACTGTCGAGCAGCGCCACATCACGAATCAGAGACGGAGTCCAAATTGGTCCGACATAACCAGGATTGGGCGCACATGAATGGTTTAAAAAATTCTACATGAGGCAGGATCGCAACAGGAAAATGATCTGCTCAGCTGATAAAAAAATTCTCTTCGCCTTGTAACGGTGTGCAAGATGTGGTTAGACCAATAGAGAAGATTATCGGAAACCACGACCCTAATTAGAGATTTCGGCAAAAATCGCGTGGCCGCCGTGATAGTAATCGAAAGCGGGATTGTTTCTTTCCATGAGAATAACCGAACGCTTCATTACTGCATAGCTAACACCAGTTAACAGACCAGTCAGGGAGGAATCAGGTTCTTCTGAATGACACCAGGATCAACGAACGGGTCACCAAAGATTCAAGCATCATCGTCAAAAACAATTATTGGATCGAATGGTTCTTGGCAAATCTGGCGTATAAAGAAGGAACTGTGCCCAGGACGGAACCTTGGAGTGAATATACTACGCGAAAACGAAAACTACGTCAGAGAGAAAATTTTTTCGAAAGAATAAAAAAAATTGAAAAAAAATAATTTTTTTTTCTATTTTTCCAAAACACTCTGGTGAGGTTCGAACTCTACACTCTCGATTAATTAGTGTTGCTTTGGTAACGGAGATTTATAGGATTAGAATTAATCCAATTCATACTCGTAGAGTTCGATTCCTACCAAAATTTTTTGAAAAAATTTTTTTTTGGTTTATAATTTCATATTTTTATCCAGATCATTCTGGCAGCCCATCAGCACAATTTTGACCTCCGTACGGCCTCCGGTTTCTCAAATAAAAATTAAGAAAGTTCTCCGAGCGTAATCTTTGGAAGGCTACAAAAAGAAATCCAATAGATATTTTTTCATTCTGTTTCCACCCAAGTATTCAGAATTGAAGATAGTTCAACCATGAAAAATTCCAAAAATTTTGGCCGAAATTTTTTTTTCACTGAAGACATGTAAAAAAAAAGTTGAGTTCGAATTTTGAAATTTTTTTTTACGGAAAATCTTAGAAAATCGAGTACGTTGATATTATGCTTTCCAAATTAGCAACCGAGAAAAAAAATTCCAACTTTGCAGGTTTTCCGCCATATTGAATTTTTTTTCGTAAAATTCTACACCACAATTCAATTGAGCCCTCAAAAATACTAAAATGTGACTAGAAACCGTTTTTTCAAATATCACGCGTAACTCACGACAGTTATCAGAATATTGCTCAAAGTTGACATTAAACACCCTGTATCTCGCTTATGCGTCGAAAACGGGGTATATGTCATTAGGCAAAAATGACTTTCTCGGTGTCAACTACACGGCTATATATGTTTGTCCATTTTATGGTGAAACACCCTGTATATTAATGACAGCGATTAACGGTCGAAATATTTTAACGCGTGAGCGGAGCGAGCGCGTTAATGTTTGAGACCATTAATCGCTGAATTAATGAACGAGTTGATTGCAAGATTTTTCCGTCGACCTCATCACGAATTGAATATGAATTCTCGATAGGAATGAATTTTCATTTTGCATAATAGACAAATTTGACATAATGTATCTAAATATCTATGTTCAGTTCGATATATTAATATTTATGCTCCCTATGGAACAATTCGAAAAATTCATAGAGGGAGTATTGGACATGTTGTGACATTCTGAATAGTTCACAATCACATCACATTTAGCTTGCATTTATATCATAACCTATGATATCCCATAAGGAACGTGTGGAGAAAGTGGAGGTTGAAGTATTATCTACTTTGCAACTTATTGTATCACCTGAAATTTCTTCTGCAGTCTATTTCATTTTGAATGGAGTTGTCAATATACCCTTCTGTGACAGAAGTTGATTTTCAACCAAGCTCGGTAGTGCTCTGGCTGAATATTTTATGTTCGGTTGCCATGACAATTATGCATTAATAAGAAATCATGCATTAAAATAGGTCATTAATGGATCATTTCGAGTGCGTTAAAATGAGCTTTTATTCTATGGTCGACGGAAATATACTATTACAGGATTACCTTCTCAAATAATTTTGCGAGTAGGTATGGGTACCAAACTGATAGGACTTTTCTGATTCTTTTCAAAATATTCTGGAGCTTGTCATGAGAGTTTCTCATTTTGGTTGTATTCGGGATATCTATGAGAGTTCGTAATGAGAATGTCTTGTTTTGATATATTCGTTATATCTTCGAGATATCTTCGCAATGAGAATTTCTCATTCTGATCAAAATCGGGACATTTTCAGACGACGCAATCAAAATTTTTTGTGCTGTTCGAGAACAAGTTGGAACAATCAGTTACGAATTGAACTCACAAACAGCCAACAGCGATCTCCGTGACCACGCAATTCGAGCTCTTGAAAGAGCTGCATCTCAACTTCTCAGAGATCTCCCGGAGGAGTCTGTGTTTCCTGGGATCATAGACAAAGTTTTCTAACCTCCAATTTTTCGTGTGAACAACGACTAGAACTGCGAACAACAAGGTTTAAACGTATTACCTCGGGTAGGTTCTCTAGATTATCACTTCATCTTCTTTCATGATTTTCAATTTTTGTTTAATTCATTTAATATATTTCAAAGCATCGACATTTTAACATGCATTCACTCATTCAACATCTTGGCTTTCAAAATCCACAGGAAATGGAAAAATTACATATGTAGTGTGGCACAACCCATTCCAGACCACCCGAGTGAATTGAACGTCCTGAACTCTGAGCCGCATTCTCTAGCCCTTGAAAGGCACAGAGGTTTGCGACACTCCACAGCACCTCGTTAACTCAGAAGAACTCAATTTTAACCAGTCAGTGCGAATATATAATTATTTCATTCATTTGATGCAAACATACTATTCTCTTTAGTTCTGTCTGGCGAATCGTGGAAATGAAGAATGAAAGAACAGATCTCATAGTTCTCACGTGTCGTTTCGAACTCATTATCAAAAGGATAATTAGACAATGAAAGTTTTCTTGAGATCTTTGCATGAAACTCGAAAACGGTGCGTTTTTGATTTATAACTTTTTCTATTAGAAATTATTTGCCGAAAAAATTGTGAATTCGAAGATAATTCTGGATATAGTTCAATTTTTGAATCATCATCAATACCTACATACGGATATTGATACCCTGTATTATAAAAAGTCATATAATCTTTTCTTCAGAACTAAACCATTCCTAGCTGAAATTGACTGCAATTACGAGCATTTCAATCTTATAATATAATATAAAAGATCGTTTTAACTACACCTCGGATAGATGAAACCAGGCTACGATAGAGCTTATATGTCTAGCTTTATGTGGCTGTGACCAAGAGGATAAAATTGATAAGCCGCCAACATTCTTTAATAATATCTCTTTTCTCAAATTTTCAGGGGGCCTTTGACATATTTGTTAACTGTAGATTCCTCCCATCGAATAATAGTATATTATTTCATGAGGAGGAGAAGTGTAATTGAAAGCGTGCTATGAAAAGTCACTTTTCCTTCGAATAAGAAGTGACTGTCGTTGAGATAAGCAACACATAATAGTGGTCCCAGCACGATTCCCTGCAGAAATCCTTGGTTTCCGCACTGTAAATCTGAAATAGAACTTGACGATTACGAACTGAATTCCTAATTAAAAGCTAATGTATCGATTTCAATAGTACATTCTGAATTCCGTTTTCGGATTGGATCTTCAGTTATCAGAGATAATGAAGAATATCATTTTATCACACAATCAATAACGAAATTCACTTGATACGATTCAAATTTTAACGATCCGCCCCCCCCCCAATGTTGAACGGAACAAATTTTAAAAGTAGTTGGAATATTTTCGAAGCTGTTGAAAAATTTTCGAAGCAGTTGGAAAAGTTTCGAAGAAGTTGGGATATTTTTGAAGCTGTTGGAACAAAACAGTTGGGAAAATTTTGAAGCAGTTGGAAAGATTTCAATTAGTGGAGTGCCTGGAGCATTCAAGCTCGGACTAGAGTTATAGTGAATGAATTGATACGAACGATGTGGGATAATGTTTTTTAAACTATAAATTCCAATGTTTACCCATTTTTTTTTGTGTGCAATCCATTTTTTCATTGTTTAAACAAATTATTATAAAAAATTAATGTTTGACCATATATTTTCACTTCAAACAGTAATTTTTTTGTATCTATGTATATGTTGAATCTCACCTGAGTAGACATCTAGGAACATTTTTCAAAGATACCTGTAATAAAAATACCAGTAGGGATCTCGAACGTGGAGGGGAGAGCGGAGCGATAGCGACGATTTACAGTTGCTATCCATAACGACTTTGCTTAGTGAATAGCCCCGATTATCTCTAATACATAAAAATCTCCTTTCTGCATATTTGTTACCGAACTACTCCGAAACGGCTGGACCGATTTTCGTGAAATTTTGTGTGCATATCGGGTAGGACTGGGAATCGGCCAACATCCATTTTTCATCCCCCTAAATGATAAGGATGGTCCACCCCTAACTTTTTTTTTAATTTTTTCGGACAAAATTTTTTATCTTTATTTCTTTATGATTCGGCATACAAAAATACATATAACCCTAAATTTTCACCCCTCTGCGATCAACCCCTTTTTTTAACACAACCTAACCTAACCTAAATTTAACACCTTCAGGCTAGATTTTTATTTTTATTGGCCAACATCTATTTTTCATCACCCTAAATGTTAGAGGTTGTCCACCCCTAATTATTTTTTTAATTTTTTTGGTAAAAATTTTTCATTTTAATTTTTTCATGATACAGCATACAAAAATACATATAATCCAAAAACTCTAGAATGGATCGTTTGACGACTCAAATTGACCCCTTTGCTTTTTTTGACATTGCTGACTATACATAGAACATATAAATAAATCAAGTTAAAATACTCAAACGGATTAAAACCTTACCTAACGGGAAGGGTATTTGATGGATATAAAAAAGATAGTATTAAATCAGCCGAGCGGAATCGTCGTGCATTAAAAAATAAATGTGCAGATATTGAATTTGATGAACATATAGATACTTTTAAAAATTGGTCACGATAAATTTTTGACAAATAGTAAAAATAAAATTCGCTTGATAGAAATGTTGAGAGTTAAATTAGCTGACAACAATATATTTACATGCCAAGCGGAAAGCGATGCCGACAAATAAATTGTTGAGACGGCAATGAATTTGGAATCAAAAGATGTTGTTATAGTTTCAGAAGATATCGATGTCTTGGTGATATTAACGGCATTGGTAGATAAAGATCGTGAAATATATTTTCTAAAACCATCCCGAGGCAAAGTTCAACAGAAGACATTTTCATCGAAATGTTTAGAAAAATCATTACCAAACTGTAAAGAACATATTCTTTTTTTACATGCCTTGACGGGTTGTGACACTACTTCTGCATCTTTCAATAAAGGAAAAATTAAGTTTGCCAAAAATTTTGAGAAACGGATTGATTTACACGACTCAGTAAAAATATTTGAAAATATCAATGAAGACCCCAATACTATACTGCAAGCAAGTGTGGCATGTAGTTTATATGGCGCTCCGTCTAACACTCATGATTTAAATACATTAAGGTTCAATTCTTTCATAAAAGCAACAGCCAAAAATACAAGTGTTCTTTTGTCATCACTGCCTCCAACAACTGATGCAGCGTTTGTTTGAGCCATTTTTCGCGTGAATCACGGTTCAAAACTATTTCGAAAACATTTCGAAGTGAACGTCACCAGTTCGTGCTTCGCTGAAATGCCACAATTTTAAAACGGTGACGTCATCATAGAAATGTCAATTCAATTTATGAATTTATAAGTTAGAACCATGATACTATCATGATACAGGCACCATTGTTTAAACAATGCACGCGCATAATTATAAAAATATTTATAATTTTATGTGTTTATTGGTATAATTTTTCACCTTAGGATAAATCCTGTATTTTTGAAATGGATTCCAATCAGTTTATGTATGATTCGAATGTTCTCGTCCTAATTAACGAGTTGCTATTGGCAAAATATATGCAAAACTCATATTGTTTAAATCAAGAGGAAGAAGCCGTAATATAAATTTCAAAAATTTGAACATTCAATTTTAAAACTGAATAATGCTTCACAATTCTCGAATAAAGGTCTGCTCCTCTCGAAATGATTTGTTACTTCACAGGTTACAAAATGCATTCTAAAAACAAAGCTGTCATGTTTAAATAATATTTAAAATAAAAACGGAGAAACAAAATGAATCCAACAAACATAACCAATATTCTTCAATCAGCTGATTCCAAACTTCAAACTTCAGTTCGAACTATCCCACTACCTGCTTTCAAACCGCTGCAAATTATTTCGAACCATTTGGTGCGTGACGTCACCAGTTCGACGCTAAAACACGAATATTTCAAAACGGACGAAATAGTTTTAAAATATTGCCACGCGAAAATATGGCTCTTAAAAAGTGTACCTATAAATTCAGATATGGCTAGGAAATGACGTAGTTATTGAAAATTGGGGATGGAAGCATTCAAATAACATGAACATCCCAATAACAATGAATCAATTACCTGCTCCAGATAATTTATTGCAAATGTTGTTTTGTAATTGCAAAAAGGGATGTGGAGCTGCGTGTGGATGCAGAAAAAGTGGTCTACACTACAGTGCAGCGAAAATAGTTGTTCCAATACTTCACCCATTATACAGATAGATGAAGTAGAAGAAAATATTTGATGTTGACAACAATGTTATATATTAAAATAAACGGATTTTGTACTAATAATTTTTTTTTCTTGTCGTAATTAATTACATTATTTCTTTGAATAGAGTACGTTTCATTTAACTATAATTAAACTGGCCGAGAAATTTCATTGTACATAGCAGTTGTCGCTCCGCTCTCCCCTCCACGTTCGAGATGCCTACTGGTATTTTTATTCACAGGTATCTTTGAAAATGTTCCTATATGTCTACTCAGGTGAGATTCAACATATAAATACAAAAAAATCACTGTTTAAAATGAAAATATATGGTCAAACATAAATTTTTTATAATATGTTTAAACGATGAAAAAATGGATTGCACAAAAAAATAATGGGTAAACATTGCAATTTATAGTTTAAAAAACAATATCCCACATCGATCATATTATTTCATTCACTATAACTCTAATCCGAGGTTTTACGGTTTTGAATGCTCCAGGCACTCCACTATTTGCTACTCACTAAAAACCTCTCACACATTCAATGGAGGAGTTCTTCATCCTGCCCTCGTAGCGTCCCTTAACGAAAGAGATGAGCTGCAAGTGGCTTCTAGAGAAATCATTATTATTATTTTTATTATTATTATACTTTGGCCGACGGCACTGATTCTCCATTCAAAAAGTGCCTTTCATTTTTCCAAGTTCACGTTATCAATTCTCCTGGAATTTCAGACAGTTTTCTGCAATTTCACACTTTCTGGAAGTCTTTTCAGTATTTCCATAATTTTTTACATTAATTAAGCACCTATCCAAATGGATTTTTTTTCAAAATATAGAAACTTAATTTTTCGAGGGCACTGCAATGAATTTTCTGAAAAAAAAACGATGAACAACCACCGAAAAACGATTATGAAGTCAATTTTCATAGACTCTCAAATTCAACCCGAATTTTTCATGCGGAAAAATGATTTTTTCGAAGCGAAGAAATCGGAGTGCCCTCAAGAAATCCTTTAACTTCAATCAAGCTCTTAGGTGAACAATTGTGGGCGTAAACTTGGAAAAACGAAAGGCACTTTTTGAATGGAGAATCGGTGCCGTAGTCGATTTTTTCATGCGAAAAATAATTTTATTGAAGAGAAGAAATCGGAGTGCACTCAAGACATGCTTCAACTTCAATTTGAAAAAAAATCAAGCATTTAGGTTAAAAATTGAGGGCGCTAACTTGGAAAAATGAAAGGCACTTTTTGAATGGAGAATCGGTGCCGTAGCCGTCGGCCGAAGTATAACGGCCCCTAGGTACGCAGAAATAGACCGAAAAAGATTCAAAGTGAAGTGTGTGGTATTTGGACTTTTTTCAGTACACTTATTTATTTTTATAAATCATTTATTTTTCTTCGGAATTATAATAATAACAGATGCTGTGTAATCCTGTAGAGTTTTGAGTGTGTTAATCTGGTAATGCAGAATTAAAAAACTACACTACAAAATTTTCTGAATATTTTTAATGCTCTCGGGGAAAAACATTTACTCGCAATCCAAAATCCACACCCCCCCCCACTTCAACCATTGGTTTTCTAATCCTTCAATGCAGTCCCTGGGTTAATCAAGTTTCTTCACTTTCAATAGAATAACTCATTCATATTGTAATATACCTTATAGACTATACAGGGTGTTTCTCAATCCATGCGAAAAAATTCAGGAGGTGATTGCTCGTGTGAAATTAAGATCGGTCATTCATGTAACCAAATTTCCTAGGCCCGCCACTTTCCGAGTTATCACGCCTAAAAGGTGGTGACTGAAATTGAGTTTTTATTTTTTTCTCTCGAGATGTTGGTTTTGGGAAAAAAATCAGAAATAGGAAATTGTTTTGAATAAAGTAAGGATCTCATGTTATAATTTAATTTCATCCCGAAAATAGGGTTTTGATATGAAATAAAGTAAGGTTTGCTAATTTCAACCCCGTATAATGTAACAAGAGTATTGAAAAAGTACCCGTGGTTAGTCGGTTAGTCCTTTGCGGGTGCAAGAAAATACAGAATTTCAAGTTTGAGGCTTTACTGAAATTTCAGAAAAAAATTAATCAAGTCACCACATTTAAGGGTTATATATCAGAAAGGGGTGGGATGAGGAAATTTTGTTATAGAAAAGACCCATCTAAATTTCATACGAGCAATCACCTGAATTTTTTCGCATGAATCCAGAAACACCCTTTATTAGTTGAACCATTTAAAACTATGAAGTTTTGCACCCCTGAAATCCCAAAAAAAAAATTTTATAATGTGCCTAACCACCTAAAACTGTCACGAGCCGCCACTGACATAATTAAAGAGACATTGACAATGTGACACAGGTTTCGATCTTTGTGGTCGTCGAGAACAAAATCGCGTAGAAAACGTCAAAAATTCACGTTTTCCAAATGCAGAGGAAATGTAGAAATGAATGGCGAGAACGTTACCTTGATGTCTGGAATACAGTCTCCGATCTATCCTACTTTTTTCATTCATTCCGTAAAGCCGGACTCCCACTACTCGTGTATTTGGCAAATATTCGCCACTTGCCTATATTTGGCATGTAGTGGGAGTGGTTCACCTGGCCAATACTTGTCAATCTTGTCATTCAAATTCGAAACTTCGTCTACTTGCCAAGTACGCAAATAATTGCGTACTTGCCCAATATACGGGTAGTGGGCGTCCACCTTAAGCAATTTCGGTAATCCAGTCGTTTCGACAAGTGAGATTCGCGAAGTGGTGGGGCGTCCGTCGAGTTCGCCGTTGCCAGATGGAGCGATTATTCCGGTAGCACTTTGAACTGAGCAACTCTGAATAAACATAAAATTTCTTTCAATATATTGTTTGATCAAAAAACTCTTCCAAGACAATTTCGATTGATTAAATTAGAATTTCTTGATTATGTGAAAAATAGATACGATGAAAAACAACAAGTGGAATTGAATAATTGAATATATTTTTCCTTTGCATTTTATTCCACGCCGGGGTGAATTTCAAAAAACAAATGGCAAAAAAAAGGTGGAAACAATTTCAAACTACTAATTCCAAAATTCTGACTCCGAAAAATTAATTCACACAAAAGAAAAGCTGACAGGTGTCGACAAATGGGCCAATATTAATTTATCAACACTCATAATTCATTTTCAAATGGAGTTCGTGGGAGGAGAAAAATTTCATCGAAAAATGCTGAAGATATTATCAGGTGGCGTTACCTTTCAATATATCGCCAATAAAAATTACTCTCTCAATTCCTGAACACGCAGTTAGTATAAATTATTCCTTATCTAAGACATTATGAATCAATCTGAAGAAACGGATTAGCACAATCTGACAACCAAATCCGGTTTTGGCACTGTCCGCGCATGCGCAAGTCTCACTTGTTCAAACAACTGGATTACCGCAATTTCATTTTTCCTATTTGTATTACAGTGAGTGCTTCTCATACGAAATATTTATTAGAGTGAGTTATAGGTGTGAGTAAATATAACTCATGCTATTAGTTTATAGATACTGTCACAGCTCAAAATCAGTTGAATAATGGATATATTATTCTATGGGAGTAGATGAATAAACATTTTGATAAATACGTATTTGACAGCGAAATGACTATAACCCAACAGTTTCAAAATATACACGGTGAAATGTGTCAGAATGGCATGTCAAACCGGTAAACTTTATTAAAGTGAATGGAGTAATTATAGTTCAATGTTCAAATACCCTTCTCCAGTGCATACACTTCGAACTTTACCTTTTGCCTTCTGTATTCTGAGTGCATATAGACCACATTCGGGTATCTTCAATTTGTTCATGAAAACTCTTCAATGTGTTGTTTCTCATTTCCCTTAATTTTTGATTGAGTTTATTTTGTAGTGAGCTCAATGTAAATTATCTATCTTTCGATTACTCTCAAAGAAAATCTCTATATGACCTCTTCTTCAGCTCCAATCTTGATGGAGAGTCTATGGAGCCGACTAAAGTCTTCTCCAATGCATACCTCCAGCAGTGGATAGATTAGGGGGTAACTGATGCTAGTAGCTTATCTTATGATGTACATACATGATAGGAGATTTAAAATACCTAGGCTTTGTGACCACCACTCGCGGTTGTCAAAGGCTGTACCATTCTGGTCTGAACCATACGTTCCATGAAAGATCCCCCCTTATATCGGGAATTCAAATCTACAATGTTCTGCCAAGATATTTGGTTGTGATGCGGGCAACTGAGTTTAAGCGTGAATTGAGGTCCATTCTTGTCGTTGGAACCTTTTACAGTATTGATGAGTTCGTCTCAGCGATGAGGGTTTTATAAATTGTTTGTTCTTTATGTATTGTGTATTTTAGGTATGTTTTTCAAATTGTTGTACATTTAAGATTCTTCTATTCCATGTATTTTTTGGATTCTTTTGACGTCACTGTATTATCTGTGCAATAAATTTATTATTATTATTATTAGTATACTTTTCATCAACCTTCAGATGATATATCCGCTTGTTGGTGATCACATTCTTCGCGAACATCTCTGTCCCAATGATGTCAGTGATGTCACTAACTAATATGAATAACCTCTTCTCACTCATTTCCAGTGAAGTTTTTTCCCAGTTTCGAGAATTTATCAACAAATTGGGATATGCATTCAAGGTTTCCATTTCTTTGAGAGGCATCCAATCCCACATGAAAAAAAAGCTGTGGTGGATTAATTCTGAATATTTGAAGTGCGAGTCACCTCGAAAATGTACACTTATTATTTTAATGTTTGAGAACACATGGGACCAAAGACCTATATTGATGTTCCAATACAATCAAATTCTTGAAATTTCAAAACTAGAATCCAACAAAGACCTCTCACGAAAAACAATTTGAACGAAACAATCTGGAACCTTGTATTCATTTATTTATTTTCATCATGAGTACCCCTAGCCTAGTGATTTAGGTGATTGTCTAGAACTTGGAAAGTCCGAGTTCCATCCCAGGGCCACCATTTCACTGTTGGATCGAAAATTAACAGTATTGTGCCTTAGGAGGCGAAAGGGCACAGTAAGAAAGCCTACACAAAACACAACTTATTCTCGTAACTACAAGCTCAGAAGCTTGTAGTTTCTGAGGGGTCTCCTCGGAAGACCTAGGAGATATCAGTATGATCATATTATCATCAAAATGAACTCAAAAAGGGATTCACCAAAAATTAAAATACAATTGAATATACAAGATCGAAGATCCTGAACATTTTATTACCATAATTCTGAATGAAACTCAACAGCAAATCGAATATGAATCAAGGCAAAACAGTTGTTTACAACACGAAAGAAGAAAATTTGTTCGAACATAATTCGTCTGGCTTCCAAGCTTATCATTTTATACATTCCGAGCCTGGTATTATAGGGATAGATAACGCGTTCCCTTCCGAAACGATAATGTAGGCTCTACGTGAATTTCCTTTGAATGTATTTATGAGAGAAAGGAGTCCTGATTGCATTCTCTATTTTACTGCGCACGAAACTGTAAAGCTGCGTCTACATGTACGAGCCGAACCTATCGCGAACCGCTCGCGAAGTGTTCGTGTCATGTTCGTTAATTTCACGTACACACTTGCGATCCGCTCGCGAACCAATACCAACGACGGCTTACGAACTTACACTGGGCTCGCGTTGTGTTCGTGAAAAGCTGCGTCAACACGTGCTAGCCGAACCTATCTCGATTCGCTCGCGAAGTGTTCGTGTCATGTTCGTTAATTTCACGTACACACTTGCGATCCGCTCGCGAACCAATACCTACGGTTTAACGAACTCGCGTTGTGTTCGTGAAAAGATCCGACTATCGATGGATCGGCGCGAACGGTTTGAGAGCGGCTCTATAGAGGTTCGACATGCCGTCCAAATAATTGTCGCTATTGGTTCGCGAGCGGTTCGCGATAGGTTCGGCTCGCACATGTATACGCAGCTGAAGAATCCGAATATCGATGGATCGGCGTGAACGGTTTGCGAGCGGCTCTATAGACGTTCGACATGCCGTCCAAATAATTGTCGCTATTGGTTTGCGAGCGGTTCGCGATAGGTTCGGCTCGCACATGTATACGCAGCTTAAAGCTGCCTATAAAAAACTGTACAAAAAATATGGGCATGCCATTTGAAAAAATGAAGTTATTGAAGTTTGAAACTTCTCAGAAATATGAATTTATTGTGACAGTTCCAATGGAACAACATGATTCGATAGCCAAGCAATACTAAGCAAAATTATTGAATTTTCGTGAGATCGTTCATTTGGATAGCATGCATGCTATGATACGTTTCGCGGACCTCTGCATCTGGCCATTTTCTCATAGAAGTCCTTATATCTTCGTAACCATGACAACTACGTGAAAATGTTTCAGATGAAAAATGTGTGAAATTCAAAAAGGAATCAATTTCTGGTAAGAAAAATAGGTTGTTTCATTTGAAATACCAAAGCTGATGGCCACTTCCGGTATAACCGGAAGTGCGATTTCAATGAAAATATTTTAGCATGATTTCCCGCTTCGAAAAACGGCCGTGTGCCAAATTTCAGAAATCTTGTCCTCATAGAAGCCTAATGCACGGATTATTCTGATAACCCTGTATTTGTTTTGGACATCATAGCATGTGTAAAAATAAGGCGACAAGGAATAGATCATCGAACAAAAAGATTGATTTATTCCCCGCTCCTATTCTCAGTATTAGCAGAGGGAATGTTGAACGGGGCACCATACAGTTCTACGTATGATGCAAGAGAAGAAATAATGACTTACAAGGTCTTTTAGATTTCTTGAAAAGGGAAGTGGGGAGAGAAGAACGAATCAATCTCATTCAATCCGGTTTCATATTCAGAAAAAAAACGTTTTTTCGATTAGATCTACATTAGAAACTCTTCATACCGGTAGTATGTCAAGATTGTATTGGGGCTCATTCGTAGAAGGTCGTTAGTACAGAAAAGAGGTTTCCTCATCGAAAAAAAAAAGTTGTTTTTTTTTTACTGAAATTAAATCATTCTTTTCGCGTTTGCAAAATTCCCCTATTCCAAAGAACATCATCCGATAATGTGTCCTGAATTGAATATGGACAAATTGGGCAATAATAAAAGGTTGACAGATATGGATAAGTTCCATCACAAGCCTACCTAGAACAAAAAACTTTTTGGTTCAGGTAGAACGAACGAACGAAACTAAGAACGAGAACAAACTCACAGGTTTGATGGGGGATCTTGTGGACTTATGCAACAGCAGCTTCGTGAAATCGAGAGACTTCATAGTAGAACTCACGCTCTACAATTCGACCAAGAAGATCATTGTGAAACATTGCTCGCATCTTAGCGAGCAGAGTAGACAGAGGGAGGAGATATGACAGTGAATTAGTTATGTCTTGAGTATCACCTTTTTTGTGGAATGGTATGAACATTGCTAATTCAAATACAGATGGAAAAGTGCCTATGCATACAGATTTATTCATGAGAACAAAGATATGTTCAGAAATGGATGCAATAGTAATTTATGTAACAAGTCCGAAAAATAGGGTTTTTTTGGACGAATAGACAAACTTTCAGGACGAGCCGCAGGCGAGTCCTGGTAGTCTGCGAGTCCAAAAAATATTTTCGGACGTGTTGCGTACATTATTTTTTCGGCAATATTATTATATAATATTATACCGGAAGTGTCCATCAGCTTTGGTATTTCAAATAGAACTGCCTATTTTTCTTACCAGAAATTAATTCCTTTTTGAATTTTACACATTTTTTATCTAAAACATTTTTACGTAGTTGTCATGGTTACGAAGATATAAGGATTTCTATGAGAAATGGCCAGATGCAGAGGTCCGCGAAACGTATCATAGCATGCATGCTATCGATAATAAAGAAACAAATGAAGGATCTTACGAAAATTCAATAATTTTGCTTAGTATTGCTTGGCTATCGAATCATGTTGTTCCATTGGAACTGTCACAATAAATTCATATTTCTGAGAAATTTCAAACTGCAATAACTTCATTTTTTTAAATGGCATGCCCATATTTTTTGTACAGAAATCGACAGAAAATTTAATTGCAAACATTTTTTCAAGGGTTCCTTATGTCCATTTTCAATCGATTTCTGTACAAAAAATATGGGCATGCCATTTGAAAAAATGAAGTAATTGCAGTTTGAAATTTATCAGAAATATGAATTTATTGTGACAGTTCCAATGGAACAACATGATTCGATAGCCAAGCAATACTAAGCAAAATTATTGAATTTTCGTAAGATCCTTCATTTGTTTCTTGATTATCGATAGCATGCATGCTATGATACGTTTCGCGGACCTCTGCATCTGGCCATTTCTCATAGAAATTCTTATATCTTCGTAACCATGACAACTACGTCAAAATGTTTTAGATAAAAAATGTGTAAGATTCAAAAAGGAATTAATTTCTGGTAAGAAAAATAGGTAGTTCTATTCGAAATACCAAAGCTGATGGACACTTCTGGTATAATCGGAAGTGCGATTTCGATGAAAATATTTTAGCATGATTTCCCTCTCTGAAAAACAGCCGTGTACCAAATTTCAGAAATCTTGTCGTTATAGAAGCCGAGAAAAGTCTAATGCACGGTTTATTATGATAACCCTGTATGTACCCACTGCTCTTTTTCAAAAGAATATATATATACTTCTCCTAAGTAAAGTACGTTGCCCTTCCCAAATTTCGATTAAATCAATTGGTAAAGCAGATTCTACCAAAGGAAGAAGCATAGCAGCATATTTATCTCCAGCAACTACAAAGTTTTCAACGCCCTCGATTGAGATTCTGATTTATACAGGGTGGGGCAGAAAAACCTATCCGATTTCAAAACGTTATAAAATTAAAACCACTCAGCTTGTCAAAAATTTTTTTTTATTAACATATCGCAAATTTTATGCCATTTTTAAATTTAAGTTTTGAAAAGCACATCACTCAAATGTCGTCCTTGGGAGCGGATACACTTATTTAGGCGCTCGCGGTAGCTTTCCATGACTTTCACCGTCATTTCCACAGGAATTTCTTCAATTGCCCGAGCAATTTCCCTTCGTAAAGCAAGAAGGGTCCTTGGTCGATGCTGGTAAACCTTCGGTTTACCAGCGGTTGGAAATCCCCAAAGCGAGCGAATGTTTTCGCGCCGAACGACGCGGGGAACGTTCAATCGCGGCTCTCACATTGGCCACGTTTTCAGGTCCTGTTGCTGTCCTGGGACGTCCAGGCGACTTCTTTTTCAATGCTGAACTCGTCTGTCTAAAATTTGACACCCACACTTTAATCGTAGCGTGATGTGGAACAGGATCATGACGCCCGAGTCCGAAATGAATTCGAAAAGCACGTTGTGTAGCAATTATCGAACCGCCGCATTCGATAAACCGCTCAATAACAAAAGCACGATGTTCACCAGACCAAGGCATGTTGACTACTGACAAATGGCATTAAACCAGCTTTCTAACGGTTTTTACCCCACTACTCTACCTGCTCTCTCTTCTGAGAAAAAGGGATTTGAAATCGGATAGGTTCTTCTGCCCCACCCTGTATTAACGAATAGATGAAGGTATACTTTCAGAAACTTCGGGTTTTGTTGATTTAGGACCAAATAAAGTAATTCTCTCACGTGAACCTCGATCAAATATTCATCTCTACCAAATCTGTTCTTGAACTGATCAATCGCTTCGAAATACTGAGGAAGGTGGGAAACTCTCCACGAGCATTCCAGCTAGATTTTCCTCTTGGGTGGCTTGAAGTAGATACTGAAACTTTTCCTCTTGCATAATTTACTTATCTTCTTGAATTGTCCCCAAAAGTTCACCCAGTTCTTGGCATTCCCATCAAATTTTGGCAGTTCTAGCAGTTCGGGTTCAAATTGGTCGTTTTTTCACTGACGGATTTATTTTGCATAAATACCATTTCTTTGGTTATCTCGATAATTTCTTTTATATCACTATCAAGCTAGAAATTTTTTTTGCCTTATCTCCTATCGTACTTTTTCAAATTTCAACCGTATTTTCATTCTTGGCTTCTCCAGAACTAGAACGCACATCAGTAACCATTTTCTTGATTCCAGCTCTCAGGGTTTCCCGTTCCGCCAACAATTCATACAACATATATTGGCAGGATCGCCAAATGTAAATTCTATAAGATCCGGAATGTACTGTTGGGTTTTAGGCCCGTTATTTGAAAAAAGGAAGGAGTGACTGTTTCAACCTTTTTAATTTAGAGACAACAACTATCTGAAATTGTTCATGCAACAAGATGAAATATGGTAATTATGAACATGAATATTCTACAATACAGGGTCTTTCACGAGGAACCTCACCAATATTTATACGGGAAACTACTGAACGTATTTTCATGAAATTCATCACTTATGAGTATTTCACGATGCTGATGAAATCTAAAATATTTTCAAGGCATGAGCACCTCCGGTTTTTCCGGAAATGACGTCAACTTCCGTTTTTCAAATTAGAACACCATTTTTTTATTGCAGAAATAGATTCCTTAGAAAATTTCAAGTTATTTTGATGTAACATTTTTCAGTTTTGGTTGGAAAATTCTCTCTGAGCGGGAAAATTCGAAAAAAAAAATCGAAAATAGAGCTCCGCTGAAACAAGAATAACTTCGAGGTTTTTGGATGGAAAAATTTCATTTTTGTGATTTTTCAAGATGTAAGATTGATGTATCCACTTTAAAAATCGAAATCGCGATTCATGATACAGGGGGTGAAAAAATCGCTTTCAAAGTTAGGGATGACAAAATCGTGAAAAATCAATTTTTTCAAATTAGAACACCATTTTTTTATGGCAGATATTGAATCTACGTTAAAAAATAATGTGAGTGTATGCATCACACCCTTGCCGTAAAATGGATATTTTCTGAGTTAATATCCACTTTGGGGTGGGTTCAGTTTGATGAACGCTATTGCTGTAAACCCTCTGCTGACTTGGGAGTCCTCCAGGGTTCAGTCTCGGAGCTCCTGACCTGCTTTCAGAGTTTTATGTATAAAAAAGAGATCGGATCAGAGCGATATGTTCAATAAATAGGTTGTTCTCCAACTAATCATGTGGAGAGAAAATTGATATTCAATTGGTTGGTTTGACTCCGTCTCAACACAAACTGAAAAAATCCACTTCTTGCACCGCTTGTAACTCGAAGACATACATCGTACCAAATTGGCTCCAAAATTTTGTTTACCAGTAGTGACGGAGAACGCAGTTCCAAAATCAACCCGAATCCCATGGACATTATAATTTTCACGTACCAGTGCTCTCACTAAGGCGGGTGAAGTTATAACAGATCAGCCTTCCGGCGACGACATGAATCTTAATGAAATCTCAATTGCGTTTATGTATGCTGTGAAACTGTGCCGGAGAATAACAAGATGTACCTATTACATGCCAGTAGACCTGAGTGAATCTCAAATTGCCGTAATACTGATAAATGGGAGCACCGAGAGCAATTGTATATAAGGTACAGTTGTGTCAGTTGTCCTATGTCCGACAGTCTTAATAACATGCCCTGTAGCATATGGAATTCAAAACAGAATGTCACACAAATAAAAGGTGTCCGAATGGGAAC
Source organism: Adalia bipunctata (assembly GCA_910592335.1). Taxonomy (NCBI): domain Eukaryota; kingdom Metazoa; phylum Arthropoda; class Insecta; order Coleoptera; family Coccinellidae; genus Adalia; species Adalia bipunctata. The sequence continues at coordinate 55,097,606 of OU342948.1, forward strand.
TAGTGGATTAATAACTCAGAAAATATCCATTTTAGGGCAAGGGTGTGATGCATACACTCACATTATTTTGTAACGTAGATTCAATATCTGCCATAAAAAAATGGGGTTCTAATTTGAAAAAAATTATTTTTCACGATTTTGTCATCCCTAACTTCGAAAGCGATTTTTTCACCGCCTGTATCATGAATCGCGATTTCGATTTTCAAAGTGGATACATCAATCTTACATCTTGAAAAATCCCAGAAATGAAAATTTTCCATCCAAAAACCTCGAAGTTATTCTTGTTTCAGCGGAGCTCTATTTTCGATTTTTTTTTTCGAATTTTCCCGCTCAGAGAGAATTTTCCAACCAAAACTGAAAAATATTACATCAAAATAACTTGAAATTTTCTAAGGAATCTATTTCTGCAATAAAAAAATGGTGTTCTAATTTGAAAAACGGAAGTTGACGTCATTTTCGGAAAAACCGGAGGTGCTCATGCCTTGAAAATATTTTAGATTTCATCAGCATCTTATAAGTGCTGAATTTCATGAAAATACGTTCAGTAGTTTCCCGTATAAATATGGGTGAGGTTCCTCGTGAAAGACCCTGTATAGCAGATGAGTCAGCCAAAACCAATTGGTAAACGGCAGACACGTTACAGTTGCAAAAATGTGCGGAATAAAGAGCTTTATATAGTATATAGCAGGAGTGTGAGGATTTCTGCCTGAAGCGACTGTAATTTACCGAATAAAAGGTCTTAAGGGCTCTTCCCTTTTGTATAATGTTCCATTGAAAAAACAGTATCTATAGTCCAGTCAAGAATTATTGACATCAGAGAAGGCCTTGAAAGTCCAGTCGCAGCTTTATTTCAAGTTACAAAAAAGTAACTAAAAATTCTCTATGCTTTCATCATAGCAATAGAAGATATAGAAATAATCTAAAAATTGAATGGTATTTTTCCAAAGTAAGGCACTCTGAGCATGTTCCCGGTTTTCACATACGATTACCAGCGTGTGAATCTGTATACCAGCAGTAAATTATTTTCATCTTGTATTGATACATTTTCGATCTTACGATCAATTGTAGGAGCATAAAGCCTAGCAATTCTTGTTCGATAACGAAAAATATCGAGGGTGATAAAAAGCATGTTCCTTTCCATAGTCCAATATATGAATATTCGCTAAACCAGAAAAATCTAGTAGATAATTTGAAGCGTGTTGCTGCAAAGTGAATGGATTGGGAAATTTGTAATAGATATCAAGACAGAAACAAAACTTAACGAATGGATCTATAATATATGATGAATTTTGTCATGAAATTTTAACTTTCAATATTTGTGATCAATGAAGGTGTAAAATGTGAAATATAAAAATGTGAATAAATTCCTATTATATTTTGTTTCAACAACCACCACTGTCATTTTTTCCTCATCTGGCAGACCTCGTTATGTTCATAATCAAAGGTTTTGTCATTCCATTCATTTAAAAACAGAGGATAATTTTAGGGACGTTATCATGGCACATGGCATAATAACATTCCATATATTTTGACTAGTCTTCCCTCATTTCTTTTTCTACGTGCTCTGTGCAGGCTTTCCATTTAGTAGCTGCACACTCTTAAAGAGCCTCATTCCAAATATATTCATTTCATGCTCAATTATTTGCCGAATTTGTTCGAAACATTAATGACAAATGTCAGTGTTATTTCCAATACGAACCTGAATTCTGCAACTCAAAATATAACTGAATGGGCATTACCAACATAATTTCGATTTTCCAAAGCCCCCCGAGATAAATCTTGGATGGACTATAACATTGATTTGCCATACTTTTTTCGTGTGTTCTGTATAACGTTTTCTCGATTTGTAAAAAAAATATTTTTTTGGATGTTCAATTCATTGAAAAATTCAGGTTCAATAGAAAATAAATGGTTAGAGGGGTGGTTGACATCCAATTAAAATGTCTGTACATTATTTCTAAATGAAATCTATTTTATCGAGCAAAATAAACCTACAGATATTATTGCACACCAGTATGTGAAGGTACACAAGAGTAAAAAACAACCATTAATTTCTTACTAAATGAAATACATATAAAATATCACGTACATAATCATAATTTCAAAGTGTTATTGTTTACTTTATTGCTTATAATGTATGTGTTATTGCAGACGTAAGTGCAGCCGCAATTTTTTCACTAAAATTAAATTCATTAGCGCCTAGTGCAATATTTTTATTAATGCACTCTTGTAGTGAATGAGATGCTTTCTGCCTCTTTTTAACATCAGGGGATTTTGCCTTTTTGCTGCCGCATGAAACTTTTCTGCGTCCTACTGATGTTGGTTGTACTGGTATATTTTTCCCCTTCGACGACATTTAACACCGGAGCTACTTTTTCTGGCAGCCCCCTTATATTTGAACGCTGTGTGAAGATAAAACAGTAGAGATGTTTTGGAACAAGCACGTCATTTTATTTTATTTAAATATGCTTCCTCAGCGGGACAAAAATTTTCAGGTTCTTTTATAATATGGGTACGTAATTATTGGGTAATTCACGCATTCTTTTATGCTACATGCAAAGCTGAAACAGTGAAAATGCCGACGTGTCAGGAAGACAACTGACGCCTCATCTGAATATGAAAATAAAAATTGCTATGCCACACTTACTCCAGTAAACAGCAGACGTATCAGGCGGACTCTGGCGGACGCATCTGCTAAATATTAACATTCTTCGGGCATGCCCAAATTTACCGAAGGGATAACGCGTCTCCTGTTTACAAATATGCGGCCGGGAGAACGTGTCCGTAACAATTAAAAAGTTTTCCTCGCCGTATGACGTGTGATTTTACTCCGCTCGACTTTTTTTTATGGGGCTTTCTCAAGGACAAAGTCTATTTTATCAATCCGCAGACGATTAATGACCTGAAGCACAACAGATGAGGACATTCCGGGAATATTATTTTCAAAACATAACTCCCATACCACTACATTTTGTTGTTATAAACATACATGATATTTTTCTGATATTGTTGGTTTTAATTAAAAACGAAATCCCGAAGTTCCTATTGGGACACCCTTCATAATGTGAAAATTACTTTACCATTATAACTAGGAATGGCCTAAACTCAAATTTATAATAATAATAATGAAATATTTATAGTGAAAAGGGGTAACATTCCAATGCGACCTTAAGGTCTATTGGGTCCCCTTATAGAACTTTTCTCATCGCGCCTTCTACAGTTTGCCATCCAGTTCTAGAGATTTGATCCATTCAGACTAACATTGATGTGTAAGACGCGGCAACAAAAAAATGAAGGAAAGTAAAAATTAACATTGTAACAAATTCAAACTGAATCGTTATTATTTAATTACTCCCCTATACTAAAGTGAGCATCTAATGATGAACACAGAAAAATCCAAGCTGTATCATTAATGCCAATAGGAAGATGATTGTACAATCTTATATCCTGAAATTGTGTGGAGTTATAAAAAATGTTTTATATTATTGAGCACAGGGTATTCCTAAATTGGAGCTACAAACGAAGCGTGGGAATTCCATGCATAATTTTATTTCGAGAAAAAAAAAGTCTCATCCGTTTTCGAGATAAAAGGTGTTGAAGTTTGAATTTAATTCTCATTATATCTGGATTTCATAATATATTCAAATGAAATTTGACAAGGATATTATTACAATTAACCGTTTATACTATGGGACATTCCAATTTCGATTGCAAATAAACAAGGTGATATTTTTTGTGAAACACTGGCCCCTGTTCTCCTCAGAATAATTCAGACACCTACAAACTTCTGTCCATATATCAAAGGCAAACTCAACGAACGATAGATAACTGAATTTAACTTGGATATCAGATTGTCAGTGTTAACTCCAATTCAGATAAACGTTTGTCCCATAAGTTTTGGCACAAATTTCAGAGACCAACAAAGTGACAAAAATATACATTTGTTTTTTTATTGTGATATACATTAATTAACATTTCAGAAGCAACGAAACTATAAATGAAGAGTGCCATTACCTCCCACAGAGCGCAACTTTCTGAGAACACCTAGCATCAGGTTTTGGACGGTATTTAGATCAATTTCTGGGATCTTCCTGTATCTTCGTCGTCGAAGTTTCCCTTCATTCGGGGCTTTCCATTCTCCTTCGTAAACTTTTCGCGATAAGGGAGCCCAAAAATTTTCTATGTATCCAGCCTGTGGCGGGTTAGGAGTTTTGTGAGTTTTGGTCGGCCAATCTTGAGCTTGTCTTGCATTGTGACAGGACGCAAGATCTGGCCAGAACATAATATCGTCTCCAGCGTGTTCTGCTTCAATAAAATAACTAGCGATATGATGTTCTTAGGGTTGATATTTTGTCTATCGCTAGAAGCGTCGTTAAGAATAATGTAATTGTTGTTGGTCTACCAGTACTTGAGGGTGATTAACCCTTAAGCGGAGACGTGAAATTATACCGACACTGCCGGAAACGTGCGGTCAATATGACCGCAATGACTTTTTTGAGAAATTAATACGAAAAAATTTGGGAAGATTGAACACCAGTAAATCTTCATAATATGTATTTTCAAACAACAATGAAAAACTATAAAATCGCTTGACTGAATTATATTTTTCAAGAGCCAAAATATAAAATTGTGTTTCGGAATATGTTTGACATCAAGAGGCTTTAAAAAAATCTAATGTTAGCAGAGGGCAGTTTACTGATCGGAATACAAAATTGCTAGATATCTTCATAAAAAAACATAATAAAAATAGAAATAATATATCGTTATCATTAAAACTGCATCCCATCAAAGTTCACAAATTTATTTACAGTGAGTACGTAACATTTCAGCACATTGATTGCAAATAGGCTCTCGACACATACAGCACACATGAAAAATATTTCTCCTTAGCTTGTTCTCTGCTCATCACGATCACCTACATCATTTTCTGTAGCGGAAAGCTCGGAGTCCCAATTATGATCGGTTTCTTCATATTCACATCATAATCGCAGTTAAATATATGTCAATATCACTGTCTTCGTCTCCAGCTTCCTTGAGTTCATATCATACCTCACCAAAAAGAATGTTATAGAGAACAGAAGTTAGCTTAAAGGAAAAAAGATATATATCAATGATGATCTCTGCCTGGGGGACAGGGCTAAACAGAGGGTTTTAAGAGTTCACGGGAGAAATGCGAAAAGTAAAAACTACAACGCTCACATAAAAACAAACAGCTTTATATAAATGGGGACAAGTTTTTCCACGGGGATCTTCAAGTTCGGAACGATAGAACAGATATGCTATCACATGAGGAAAACACAATCGAAGAATTAAACCACACTTTATGTGAACCAGATAGGAATTCCAGACGTGCCCCAGACACCCCGAACTCCGTGACGAGATCTGAAAGGCTTGAAAAAGAATTAGAGGCATTGAACTGTAACGGTTTGTAGTAACTCCATTCTGTCTCTTCTTTTCTGATAAGAAAATTTGACATGTAACCGTTTTTTAGCTCTTGAAGAAGAGGAATGCCCTTCGGAACGTCGGCTTAGTTGAAATTTTTTGATAATGAATACGTCCAAGTTCCTGTTAATCTTTCATTTGATGATACCATGGATGCTACACTAGTTAATAATAAATTTATTTTTATTGAAAAAGGAAAAATAAATTGAACCCAGAATATAGTAGGGAAAAATATATACAGAGTGTTTCACCATTAACTGGACAAATATACAGGGTGTTTCACCATAAACTGGACAAACATACAGGGTGTTTCACCATGAACTGCATCAAACATATGTAGGTATTATGTAGCCGTGTAGATGGCACCAAGGAAGTCATTTTCGCCTCATGACATATACCACGTTTTCGAGATACATAAGATACGCATAAGCGAGAAACAGAGTGTTTAATGTCAACTGTCAACTTTGAGCAATATTCTGATTACTGTGGTGAGTTATGCGTGACGTTTGAAATAACGGCTACTTGTCACATCTGAATATTTTTTAGGGCTCAATTCAATTGTGGTGTGAAATTATAAAAAATAATTTCATCAAAATGGCGAAAAGCCTGCAAAATTTGAATTTTTTTCTCGGTTGCCAATTTGGAAAGCACTGTTTCAATGAACTCGATTTTCTTAGATTTTCCGAGAAAAATTCTTTTTCAAAATTCGAACTCAACTTTTTTCTGTTCGGCTGAATTTGTTGAAATTTTTCATGGTTGAACTATCTTTCATTCTGAATACTGAGGTGAAAACAGAATGAAATAATATTCATTGATTTTCGTTTTGAAGCCTTCCGAAAATTACGCTCGGAGAACTTTCATAATTTTCATTCGAAAAATTGGAAGCCTTAAGGGCCTAAATTGTGCTAATGAGCTGCCAGAATGACGCGGATAGAAATATGAATATATAAACCAAAAAAATTTGGTAGGATTTGGACTCTCTACGAGTATGAATAGGGTTTATTTTAATCTAATAAGTTTCCGTTACCAAAGCGACGCTAGTTTTTTGAAAAAAAAATTTTTGGTTTATGCATTCATATTTCTGTCCAGGTCACTCTGACAGCTCATTAGCCTAAATTTGGCCTTCGTTCGGCCTCCAGTTTTCTGAATGAAAATTAGGAAAGTTCTCCGAGCGTAATTTTTGGAAGGCTACAAAAAGAAAACCAATTGATATTTTTTTATTCTGTTTTCACCAAAGTATTCAGAATTGAAAATATTTCGACCATGAAAAATTCCAAAAATTTCGGGCGAATTTTTTTTTTCACTGATGACATGTAAAGAAAATTGAGTTGGAATTTAAAAAAAAATTTTTCACGGAAAATCTCAGAAAATCGAGTACGTTGAAATAGTCCTTTCCAAATTGGCAACCGAGAAAATAAAAATCCAACTCTGCAGGTTTTCCGCCATTTTGAATTTTGATTCAGATTTCTTCACTACATTTGAAATGAGCCCAACAAAATACTAAGATGTGGCCAGTAACCGTTATTTCAAATGTCACGCATAACTCACCACAGTAATCAGAATATTGCTCAAAGTTGACATTAAACACCCTGTATCTCGCTTAAGCGTCGAAAACGGGGAAAATGTTATAAAGCAAAAATGACTTCCCTGGTGTCGTCTAAACGGCAATACAGGGTGAGTCTTAATCGTAGATTCCTCTCATCAAGCGAAACACTTTTTTCCCATGCCATTTTTCAAAACTCGGTTTCGTTTGGAAGATACAGGGTGTCGAAAATCCACGAAAAAAACACTTTCCTGTTCATATCTTCGGAACCGTTATTTCAAATGAACTGAATTTTGGTTGATTCTTCACTCTATTCATGGTGCATATTCCTCAATCGAAACTTATTCAATATCTCCCCTAGTTTAAAAGTTACAGGGTGGTCGACTCATAAATTCATGCAAAAACACTAAAATCACTTAAAAAGGATAAACGGTTCATATTTTGGAAAGAATCAACCATTTTAGAGAATAAAAGTATTCCCATATTTTTTCGATAAAACGCGTCGTTTTTGAGTTATTCCTAAATGTATACGAAGAAATTTGAGGAAGAAATCATGAATTTCATAAAAAATCTGAATGCTTTCCTGGATTAAATATCATCGATTATTTCATTCACACATTGCTCCGCCAATGAAAAGTCACGAATTTGGTCACGCGATATGCAATATTGGCGGATATTCAGGTAAACAAAGAAATATCAGCGGCTATTTGAAGTGTCAAAATTTGACATAACATTTATTCAAAATTAAAAATGTCCCGAGTTCAAAACTTGGTTGGGATAGCAATTTTTTCTGCAAAATAATTATAAATAAGTCCGACCGCTCGGTCGAAAATACGAAAAACCGCAGATCCGAGCGTTTGGAGCGTTTTCATGAAATAATCTTCCTGAATATCACTCGACTATGACAGAAGCGACTATTATTTTCTTTAATTCATCTCGAGCAACTTGTATTTCAAGACAATTCAATTCGACCATATGAACATTAATAATCAAAGAATAACTCCCTCGAGCTAAAGCTCTCAGGCTGAAACTCGCCCCAACATGGGCATTTATTCTGTTTTTTAACAAATAAATCTTCTTAACAGTATCCTCTTGGAATTTTTTATCGACGCTACACTATCTTCACATCACATTCATCACCTGTTTGCTTTATTCTCTGCAAGTAAATAAATAAATAAATCGAATCCATGTAGAAAGGTTATCGCGTTTAAGCGTCGTTCATTGTAACACAGACTGGACTCTGGAGACACAGAACAACGTCTTGTCTTGTCTTGCGTGGCGGCTACATCGCACTCGCAGCCGGCAGCGCACCGGGACTGAAATTTAGATCGTAGCGCTATATCGGCGAGAATCAGAACTACTTGTTTGGCATTTCCAAAGAGCAATGCGTAGAAGCCTTTAGCGAAAAGTAAACAAAACTAGTGCCTCTGTGATAGTTCTTCTGTTAACGATAGGGGACGTTCTGCTTTCTTGAGTTCGCCTATACCATCGTTGAAGAGAAAATCGGCAATCTGGCATCGTCTTCTCTAGAATTCTGTGATATGTCACAGAGGAGATGGATTAGGTTAGGTCATTGACCTTGAATCGGATGACTTTGATTAATGGAGTTAGATAGGTTAGTAAGAAACTAATTTTTATGAGATAGTTTCTGGGTATCGAGGCAAATATGAACAAATTATTAGTGTTTAAAAACTAATCTTCAGGAAAATCGAAGAAGGAACTTATTTTGGTGTGAGAAATATGGCATTTCAATTGCAGAAATTATGGAAGAAAACTTAGCGTTTTTGCTAGGAAATATGGTGTTTGTAACATTCTTATTCAAATAAGGTTAGTGCTTGAGTATTTTCTAAATGTATCACCCAGAATATCTAATAATCACATCAATTTCAATGGAAAAATATGAACTTTGAGGTGTTTGTAGAGAATAATATCAGGCACGCATTAAGCACAATTTTTTTTTCAAAAACCCTGTATATGTTTGTCCATCCAGTTTATGGTGAAACGCCCTGTAAATAGTCGTATAGATGACACCGATAATAGCTATTTATGTAACGAGTACATAAATTAGGTCTTTGTAGACGAGTCCAAAGTTTATGGCAGGGCGAGCAAAGCGAGCGAGGCCAATAATTTGGGCAAGTCCAGAAGCCTAATTATGTACTAGTTGCATACAAAGCTTCATGTTTGACTGCAATGCAGACATTTTATTTTCTGGCAGTTAATATATTCGTCGCTTTATTTCAAGAAATACAATGACTGTGCTTTTGCTTATCTTACCTCATGACGTATAAGTACCACGTTTTCGACGCATAAGCGAGATACAGGGTGTTTAATGTCAACTTTGAGCAATATTCAGATTCCTGTGGTGAGTTATGCGTGACATTTGAAATAACGGTTACTGTTCACATCTTAGTATTTTGTTAGGCTCATTTCAAATGTAGTGAAGAATTCTGAAAAAAAAAAATTCAAAATGGCGGAAAACCTGGAAAGTTGGAATTTTATTTTCTCGGTTTGCCAATTTGGAAAGCCCTATTTCAACGACCTTGATTTTCCGTGAAATTTTTTCTTCAAAATTCGAACTCAACTTTTTATTACGTGTCTTCAGTGAAAAAAAAATCGGCTGAAATTGTTGGAATTTTTCATGGCTGAACTATCTTTTATAGAAAATACTGAGGTGAAAACAGAATGATCTAATTAATATTCATTGGTATTCTTTTTGTAGCCTTCCAAAGATTACGGTCGGAAAACTTTCATAATTTTTATCAAAAAAACTGGGGGCCTTACGACGGCCAAAATTGTGCTTATGGGCTGTCAGAATGATTTGGACAGAAATATGAATTTACAAATAAAAAAAATTTTTTCAAAAGACTGGTAGGATTCGAACTCACTTCGAGTATGAATTGGGTTCATTTTAATCTTATAAATTTCCGTTACCAAAGCGACGCTATTTGATCGAAAGTTCGATTCCCATGAAAGTTTTTTGAAAAAGAATTCTGGTTTATTAATTCATATTTCTGTCCTAGTCATTCTGGTAGCCCATAATCACAAATTTGGCCTTCGTACGGCTTCCAGTTTTTCAAATAAAAGTACTCCGATCGTTATCTTGGGGTGACTACAGAAAGAAAACCAATGGATATTATTTCATTCTGTTTGCCTCAGTATTCAGAATGAAAGATAGTTCAATCATGAAAAAATTCCAACAATTTCGGCCGAAATTTTTTTTCACTGAAGACATGTAAAAAATATACGCGTAGAAATATCTGGGTATGGGGATGTCGAGAGCGAGGTGAGAGGACAAGCCATGAGAGCAGCACGAACAGCCGCATGTCTCAACAATATCATTTGGAACAACGAACATATTGAAGCAGAGGTAAAATCTAGAATCTATAAATCGGCGATTAGACCCATCCTCACCTACACTGCGGAAGGTAGACCAGAGACCAGAAGAACAGCTCAAATATTGGAGGCAACTGAGATGAGGGTGCTGCGCAAGATAGCAGGTAAAACGCTCAGGGAGTGCGTGAGAAGCAAAAACATCAGAGGATTGTGCAAAGTTGATAGTATCAATGATTGGGTTCTGATGAGGAAGGTGGAACGAACATATCAACCGTATGACCAATGACAGACTGGTGAAAATAACTAAGGACAAATCACCAATTGGACGTAGGAGCGTCGGAAGGACCCGCAAACGTTGGAGTGACATCTCCCACTAGAATAGGTGCGAGGCAAAGAAGCGAAGAAGAACAAGCAAATTGCTTATCTATGAGAAGAAAGAAGAAGATCCAATAACATGATGGAAAATACTGAAAAACCTTTCTATAGATATGTCTTGTACCAACTTCACCCGAGAAGGTATTTTTTCCAGTTCCGAGAGATGAAAAAACACGAAAGCAATGGTGTAGAGTTATGAGAAGAGACAATGTGTCTTCATCATCATGTTTGTATTGTTGTGAAGATCACTTTGACGTAAGTATTTTAATTTTAATCAACTAGCTTGATGTTAAGAGGTCCAAAGTAATTTTTGCATATCAAATAATATCACAATCAAGCAAGAAGTAATTCAATTCCCAAATAATCTAGTTAACAAAAGAACTATAACTTCAGTTAGAAAACTTTTCGTATCTCACCTTTTTTTTTGTTCAAATTCCACTTGATTTCAAAATGCTTTCAGGTCAAAGAAGACACAGAAAATTATCTTCATTATAACATCATGAAAAAGGAAGTAAAAAAGTTTCACTTCGGTTGAAAAAAAGGGTTGTGCCTCATAGATTCCATTGCCAAAAGAGAAACATGCCATCATCAGTCGAGAGAATGTGTGCTATTAAGAGACAGAGATTAGCACTAGTAAATGATCTCCCGGAGGTTGTTTCTGGAAGCAGAAATTTTTCAGAAATCGGTGAACTTCCAGGAACAAGTGATGAAGCAGAACCAGGGACCTCCATTACTGAAATCTGTGATAATACTGACAATGAAAAATTACCCTGTGACAAAGCTGTGCAAGTCGATATCAAACCAAAGTTTAGAAGTAGAGGGGTTAATGTGAATATAATCATGAAGAAAAAAAGTGTAGGGGTATCTCCTATTCCTACTTCTCCATTAAAAAATATTGCACCAATGCCAACATGTTCGAAAGTAAAAAGTTCAGTTGATATGTCTACTTCATCTAATTCAGCAATAACACACGTTTATGAACCATCCAGTTCATCTGAATATAGTTGGATACAAGACGATTGAGAGGATGAAAAACAATTCAAAAATGTAATGCGCAGTTGTATGCTGTATTGAGAAGGAACCTAAAATTTTCCTGGGTTTACCAAAGCAAACTTATCATTGGATAATACTCTTGAGTGAAAATATACCTCTTCCTACCTCAAATATATCAATAATGTTGAAAATAATTAAATTGAACGATTCATTTGATGTACCTAATGGCGATGCATTTTGAGTATTCTCAGAGTAATATTTTTCGAATATTCTCTAAGAGTATTCCTCTTATAGCGACAAGGATGAAAGACTTGGTTGTACGGATAACACCATCAGAGATTCAAAGAAATTTACCAATATCTTTCAGAGCTCGGTATGCAGATGTGGTTTCTATTATTGATTGCCTAGAAATTCAAATAGAGAAAGCCTTCTAATGCAGTCCACTCACTTGGTCACAGTACAAAAAATTTAATACATTGAAATACTTGATTTCGTGTACGCCTGACGGGCTGATTAATTTCATCCCTGACGGATATGGTGGAAGAGCTACTTACTGATAGTTGAAGACTGCGGTTACTAAGAGCTATTACCCCCTGACAAAGCAGTGATGGCTGACAGAGGATTCAAAAACTTGTCACATTCACTACAAATCAAAAAATGTGTACTCATACGACCACCTTCAGTTTCAAAGTCCTCCCCCTGCACCAAAGATGAAGTAAGACAATCGAAACAGATAGCAGCGTTAAGGATACATGTTGTGTAATAAACAGACTTATACAGGGTCTTTCACGAGGAACCTCACCCATATTTATACGGGAAACTACTGAACGTATTTTCATGAAATTCAGCACTTATAAGTATTTCACGATGCTGATGAAATCTAAAATATTTTCAAGGCATGAGCACCTCCGGTTTTTCCGGAAATTACGTCAACTTCCGTTTTTCAAATTAGAACACCATTTGTTTATTGCAGAAATAGATTCCCCAGAAAATTTCAAGTTATTTTGATGTAACATTTTTTAGTTTTGGTTGGAAAATTCTCTCTGAGCGGGAAAATTCGAAAAAAAATTTACAGATTTCGCAATCCTTGCAACCATCAGAGACATTGGAAATGTCACACCACATGTGAATATTACCAACATTTATTTGCATTTGAACTTAAAATAAAATAGTATTTTCAATACTAATAATGAGCAATAATAATTGCAAGAAACAATCAACATTCCCAATTCCTAACATAAACATGTGAGAGGAAACTTGTCACCGTATTTTAAAACAAAAATGTTCTTTCTAAAGTAAGTATTCTTAAGATATAATAATAAAAAATAAAGATATAAATAATTGGATGAAGCTGGGTCCATCCTGTCATTCCTGTCCAATATTTTCGAAGTGAGTTTCGATTTTAGCAAATCTGGGTTTTCATGAAATTGGCTTTAGATAGAAGGATTCAGTTTTTACTAAAATTCATGAATCTTAAATGTACTCGGAGTTAACATCATGAGAATAAGCTGAGTCCACCTCGTCCAATATTTTCGAAGAGAATTTTTATTTTACCAAATCTGAGTTTTCTCGAAATTGGCTCGAGATAGAAGGATTCTGTTTTTACTAAAATTCATGAATCTTATATGTTCTTAGATCAACTCTCATCGGATGAAGCTGAGTCCATTCTGTCCAATATTTTCTAAGCGAATTTTTATTTTACCAAATCTGGGTTTTCATGAAATTGGTTTGAGATAGAAAGATTCTGTTTTCACTAAAATTCAGGAATCTTATATGTACCTTCTCGGAGTAAACATCATCAGAAGAAGAGTCCACCCCATCCAAAATTTTCGAAGAGAATTTTTATTTTACCAAACCTGAGTATTCTCGAAATTGGCTTGAGATAGAAGGATTATGTTTTTACTAAAATTCATGAATCTTATATGTAGGGGAGGACGGGGGAATTTCACGCACCTTAGGGAAAATGCTCACAATAGTATATTGTATAATTAGTGGGAAAAGCATAATATTCCCAAACGACTGTGATAATTACCAGACGAGGAGCGTAGCGACGAGTCTGGTAACACAGGAGTTTGGGAATATGCTTTTCCCACGAATTATACATACTATTTTTTCTCCGATCGTCGATTTATATTTGAAAAAATTATTAAAAAATATTTCATTCAAGATGTAATCAAGTACGTTTACATAGGTTTCTCTATGTTCATATTTAAATATAGAAGTGGTAACTATGGAAATTACTTCGTTATGACAGAAGTAAAATAATTTTCAAGCCGATTTTGTTCGATTCGTTGTATTTTATAAGAAATTAAAAAAACAGTAGTAAACATGGACACTGATGGTGATTATTCGTTACCTTGCACGCCTCCTGAACTTGTAGAAGCAGCGAACGCGGCTTCACTTGATTTACTTCCGGCGAAATCCAGAGAGAAGTATGAACTTGCGTACCAACGCTTCATGGATTTTTGCAGAAAAAACAACAGTGTATCCTTTTCTGAGAATGTACTGATGGCGTATGTTGCTGAATTGGCTAAAACAATGAAATCTTCGACGTTGTGGGCACATTATTCCATGCTTCGATCAACTTTGTCTATTAAAAATAATATTAATATTGCCCAGTACCATAAACTGAGAGCATTTTTGAAACGTCAAGCTATAGGATACAAACCGAAAAAATCTAAAATTTTAACCCAGGAACAAGTTCAGAAATTCATTTTAGAGGCCTCAGATGACATATTTTTATCGACGAAAGTAAGTAGATAAAGATTAAATAGTATTACTTAAATTAAATAAAATACGAAATATACAATGTTCGATTAATTTTTAGGTGGCTCTGATATTTGGAATAGCAGGAGCCTGTCGACGAGATGAGCTTGTCCGAATAAAAGTTCAGGATATAGAAGATTTCGGTTCAAAAATACTGGTGAAAATACCAGAAACAAAAACAAATAGACCTAGATCATTCATCATCAACGAAACCTATTTAAATGTTTATAGAAAGTACGTATCATTCAGGCCTAATGATTTTGAAAATCCTAGATTTTTTTTTAAATTCAACAAGGGAAAAGGATGGAAGACAGTCATTGGAATTAATCAATTTGGAAAAATGCCGCAAATTGTTGCAAGTTATTTACAGTTGCCAAATCCGACAGAATATACAGGACATTGTTTCCGAAGATCATCGGCAACACATTTGGTAGATGCTGGAGCTGACATTCTTTCTTTAAAGCGCCACGGAGGATGGAAGTCTTCCCATGTGGCGGAAGAATATATTGACGAATCACTTAATAATAAAGTAGAAGTGGCTAATAAAATATTCAACACCCCTGCCTCGACTTCAAATGAAAATGATCGAAACGAGATAAACCAAACAACTAGCCATGCAGCTTCAACGTCTATAAATTCTCGTTGCCCTCCAGTACAATTTACAAATTGTACAAACTGTACAATAAATGTAAATATTAACAACAATTAATTTGTGTTCAAGAATATCGTTATAAATTAGATGTTTCTTTTATTTATTTCATACCAAATTTATCAATATTAAAATGAAAACCATACTTTGTTTCATTTCATTGTAATAATCCATTTGTAACATTACCGCACGCTACAGCAGTGCGGTAATTATTACCGCACTGTTATTTTCTAATTGCTTAGCAACTGCCCACTGTTCTGGAATGTTGAGCTTTGCGCATAGAAATCAGGTCAAAATAGTGTCACTTTTCCTACGATCGGAGAAAAAAACCTTATGTACACACAAACTTTCATAATTTAACTGCTGAATCATGAACTCATTTGGAACTTTTTCATAACAAGGAAAAGGTTCAACTACCTATACCAATTGAGAAAAAAAAAATTCTGAAAACTGTCTTTTCGCCGTCTTCCCCCACGTACTGGGTAATACCGCGCATGCGATGGTATAATTATGCGCATATATTGAACAGCTGAAAAACTCGAAAAAATATTTCATTATATAGGTAATAACCAAGTACAATGTAAATTGAACAAATTTCCATCAATAGGTACAAAAAATATTATTGAAGAATTACCCCGCTACAGCTGCGCGTTATTCTCCCAGTGTGGGTCACCTAACCTAACTAATCACTGACGAAATACAATTATGTAATTGTTCTTTTGCATTAAATAATCTACACATATGAAGGAAAATAGTCATGCAATCGATTCATTAGAAATTAATATAATAGAAGTACTTTCCACGATTCCAATTTCTCTCGAAAATTAGATCAGAGCGTCGTGAAACGAACAATCGGCTCCCTGGTCTAAAATAAAAACACGAATATCTTCAAATTACGGGAGGATGTCGGCTAGGCAAATACGAGATGGTGCGCTGTATCCACAGAAATATAATAAAATATTTATTTATTTATATGTTTATTATATTTCTGTGGCTGTATCTAAATTTTGAAATAACTGAACTGAGTTGCAGAATATCAATGCGCAGAATTCCCCAGTGCGCGGAATTCCACCGTCCTCCCCTACTCGGAGGAAATCAAATGAAGCTGAGTCCACTCCGTCCAATATTTTCGAAGTGAATTTTGATTTTAGCAAATCAAATTCATGAAATTGGCTTCAGATAGAAGGATTCTGTTTCTACTAAAATTCATGAATCTTATATGTACTCGGATCAACTATTGACCTATTCTTCAAATACCGAAATATTTGCCCAATCTGGCAACGTTGCGGCGAATTTGACGGACCACTCACCGCGGACTAGATCTCACTTAATGAAACAACAATATGAACACTCGAAGTGCCAATGAAGGAAATAAAACAATGATCTATCCTTCAAATACAGGAATAATTGCCCAATCTGGCAACGTTGCGGCGAATTTGACGTACCTCCCACCGCGGCTCACTGGTCGCCGTCGCCGATTCTCGAGCATACATTAATTCTCACGAATTCCTAACCAATCAGATTCACTCGATTCCGAGTGCTTCCGAATGCACCCGAGAGGACGATCGTGAGAAGAAGCCGTTTCCCGTTATTCAGATCGCGCGTTTTGTCTTTTGTCGTTCTTCATAAACGAATCTGATAGTGAAATTTCATAAATTGTGAACCTGATTTTCAATCGTTAGTATCCCCCCCCCATTATAAAAAAGTTATATCCGCCCTTGCATTTAGAACAAGCTATAATAAAAAAATCATTTTTTAAAACAATCTGTTATAAAAACAACCCTCATCTGCCATTTCGAAGCCGCCATCTTGAATTCCTCAATTTTAAAGAATCGTAATTTCCGACCCAGAACACCCCTAGATACCAATTTTGAATAGAATCGGATCATAATTACGAAACTCGTCCGCCCTATTCTAGCCGACATCTTGAATTTTTCAATTTTGAAAGAAGAATCATAATTTTCGAACCCAAAAACCCCTAGATACTAATTTTGAATTAAATCGGATGATAATTACGAAACTCATCCGCCATTTTGGAGCAGCCATTTTGTTTTTTTCTATAAAAATATTTCATGATACATTGTCACCAGAATTATGTACACCTGCCAAATTTCAAATCAATCGGACGATTAGAAGTGTGTCATATTTAACTTGCAAGATTTGATTATAGACAGACAGACAGACAGACACCGGGACAGGTGAAACTAAATAAAAGCTTGTAAAAAAAAGCACATATGCGCTTACAAAAACCTCAAAAGTGAGAATTTAAGTAGGTAATTTAGCATATTATGTATTTTGAAATATGGCAATATAACTGTGTGTTGTATCATAGTTTTCTTGGATGGGGGAAGTGTAAGAAATATCAATCATACAGAACACCATGAATTATTCTCAAATGATCATATGTAGAAAACGTTTCCTGGTTTTCATCAGTAGAACAAAGAGAACACAAAATATATTGCTTCTTCACCACTTTAGCGGAATCATCATTACGGATTGTCCGGAGATGCCTGTTTCTAACAGATACGCTGGTAAACTCTTTTCCACATATGCCGCAAATGCAAATAAGTGGATTCACTCCGCAATAAAGTCGAGCATTTATTTGAAACGTCCATAATCAATGAGAAATTGTAATAGATTTGGCTAGATATTCTATTCAATAAAAATCAAACTGTTCGAAGTTCCAACCGTTTTCAACTATTTCACTATCAGATTCGTTTATGAAGAACGACAAAAGACAAAACGCGCGATCTGAATAACGGGCAACGGCTTCTTCTCACGATCTTCCACGCGGGTGCATTCGGAAGCACTCGGATCGAGTGAATCTGATTCATTCATTCGTGAGAATTAATGTATGCTCGCTTCTCGTATGTTGGCCCAATACACCCTATGTCACCTAGATCACGCGATAACTTTCGAATGCTTTTTTGGTCTACTAGCGACACCTTTGTCTTTTGACCTTGAACGAAAACTCGAAACTTGCCTGTAATATACGAACATAAACATTTCCAATGTTAACAAGGAATTCTGTTGAAAGAACAATTGGGGTTTGGAAGAGGCGATTTCCAATTCTTGCCTATGGATGTCGCCTCAAATTAGAGACAGTTTTTGAGGTGATTGTTGCAACAGATTGGGGTTTGGAAGAGGCGATTTCCAATTCTTGCCTATGGATGTCGCCTCAAATTAGAGACAGTTTTTGAGGTGATTGTTGCAACAGCTGTGTTGCATAATATATGCAGAAGTTTTAATGCTGCGGATACCTCTGAACCTGAGGATTTACAATCTTTTGCCAGATCTCTCGACGAATCCCAAGTTCCAAGCATGTCAGCGAATGACCAGAACAATAGGAACATGGGACCACAAATGCGAAATTCAATTATACAAACCTATTTTTCTAATATTTCAAGTAGTGATATTCATTTAAAGCCGGACTCCCACTACTCGTGTATTTGGCAAATATTTGCCACTTGCCTATATTTGGCATGAAGTGGGAGTGGTTCACTCGGCCAATACTTGTCAATCTTGTCATTCAAATTCGAAACTTCATCTACTCGCCAAGTACGCAAATAATTGTGTACTTGCCAAATATACGAGTAGTGGGAGTCCGCCTTAAGACATACTTAAAGTTTCGTAAATAAAAAAAAATTTCTACAATTTTTGTCTCATTTCATAAGAACAATGTATCAATAACATTTGACATAATGAATTTATTGCAAATCAGTACTATGCTCTTGGGGAATTGAGTACTGATTCTAATGAAATATAAAGTAAATATCTCCCTGCTTTAGAACAAAAAGGAAATAATAATTCAATAATTTTAAATTTATGAAAGTATTTGTTGTCATTAGTTTGAACTCATATAACAAATTACTTTATAGGTATAAGAATATTTCTTTTTTGTTGAGCTTTATTATATCCCACTGTATTTTATTTTATATACATATTCATATTTGAAATTAACATTTAAAAATTGTCCAAAAGGCTGTGTAAATAAAATCAACCTATTTCAGAATAAATATTTAATGCAACTATTATGATTTCACTACAATTAATTCGTTTTTAGCATGCAACAATTTGATTTTTAGCAATTCCAATTCTGCATTATTTTTTGCTCTTCTGAAAGTATCTTCTTCCAATTCCCTTTGTTTTCCTCTCTCATTTTTTTCCTTTAGGTTTCGCAGTTCCTCATCTGCAATTTGCTTCTGTACATTCAGAATGTCCTTTTCAATAGCAGCATTTTCATTCCGGGCTATTTGGAATTTTTTTTCCTCCTCAAAATACTCTAATTTTATTTGAGCTACTTTTAAGTATTCCTCTGAAAGTTGACCAGAAGTTTTTGTCATGGCTGGTCGCCTTCTTGATAAGAATGAGGAATTTCCAGTACATTGAGGAGTTGCCTCGATTATTCTTATCTATAAATAACACAAAATGAAATTAATGAAGTTTAAATTGGAATAAACAGCAATTACAAAATAATTAATGCTTACAGCAGGCGTATCCACTTCTTCAGTGATCTTCACTCCCTTTAAAGATTCCTTTTCATGGGATGTAATTGTAGCACATACCTCTTCTTCATTCATCGTTCGAGATGCTGAGGGGTTTTCAAATACCATGCTGTCAGAATCGAATATGTTCTTAAATCCTTCAACGCCTTTTTTATTCATAAGCCACAGAGCAAGATCCAGATTTGGGTCTTGAGGGGGCACCTGAGCTGTTCCACCACCGGTCAGATATACCTCTCTTCTTTCTGCCGCGATGTCTTGCTCGTGTCCTTTTTTATATTCTCATAAAATTTTTTTAGAGATTCTTTGCCCCTATGATGTCCATCAGGGGATTGTGAATTGAATAAATTCGTAATTTCTTGCCACGCTTCCGTCTTTTCACGCCAAGTAACTGCATTCGTTTTTTATTTTCAATGGTGCCCTTGAAACTATTCACCAAATTTAAAAGTTTATTTTTCTCATTAGAAGAGGAATTTGGAGCTCTTGTTGATTTCTTTTCAACACTATCCATTTTGAATTCACACTTCACAAGGAAAAACCGAAAAACACAAATTATCTGTACGATGTTTGTACGTTGTCTGTTATTTGTTATGTTATAGGTTAGTCATAGATCATAGAAACCGGCATAGAATTTCTTCTTTTCAATTCTCAAGTAGGTCGAATGTATCAATATTTGAATAATCTTACAGCGTTGCCAAATGGCATTGATCCTTAGCTAAATTTCTGTTAAGTGGTACCGGTGCAAATGGAAATATTTTTGAGTGGAACTTAAGTCTAAGTGGTACCTAGCAACGAGGAACTTTTAAGGGTAAGCGGTGCAAACGGGCGTTAGAGGCCGATTTGAGCATGGGCGAACAGTGTCATAAGCGGATTTTGTTGCCAGACTGTGCAAATCCGTTTCTTCAGTGGATCAAATAACGAAATAATTGCCCAATCTGGCAACGTTGCGGCGAATTTGACGGGCCGCTCACCGCGGCCCAGATCTCACTTGATTAAACAACAATATAAACACTCGAAGTTCTAATGAAGGAAATAAAACAATAGTCTAATTTTTGCGTGTTACCGTGTTACAAACGGTTATAAACGGTTACGAGATTTTTATCTTTTTTATATTTTTTCATGAGCGGTAATAGAGGGGAAGGTGTTGTAACGTAATAAGGCTACGTCAAAATACCTTTCCCTTTATTATCGTTCACGAAAAAATACAAAAAATATCAGAAACTCGTAACCGATTGTAACACGGTAACACGCAAAAATTAGACTTATGATCTATCCTTCAAATACCGGAATAATTGCCTGCGACGAATTTGACGGGCCGCTCACCGCGGCCCAGATCTCACTTGATTAAACAACAATATAAACACTCGAAGTGCTAATGAAGGAAATAAAACAATGATCTATCCTTCAAATACCGGACTAAGTGCCCAATCCGGCAACGTTGCGGCGAATTTGGCGGACCTCCCACCTGAGTCCCACCTCGGCGCAGTTCGCCGATTCTCGTATGCTGGCATATGCTGGCCCAACACACCTACGTTAATGAATCACGCGATAACTTTCGAATGCTTTTTTGGTCTACTGGCGACACTTTTGTCTTTTGACCTTGAACAAAAACTCGTAATTTACCTGCAATATACGAACATAAACATTTCCAATGTTAAAATCGAAAATAGAGCTCCGCTGAAACAAGAATAACTTCGAGGTTTTTGGATAGAAAATTTTCATTTTTGGGATTTTTCAAGATGTAAGATTGATGTATCCACTTTAAAAATCTAAATCGCGATTCATTATACAGGGGGTGAAAAAATCGCTATCAAAGTTAGGGATGACAAAATCGTGAAAAATCAATTTTTTCAAATTAGAACCCCATTTTTTTATGGCAGATATTGAATCTACGTTAAAAAATAATGTGAGTGTATGCATCACACCCTTGCCCTAAAATGGATATTAACTCAGAAAATATCCATTTAAGGGCAAGGGTGTGATGCATACACTCACATTATTTTTTAACGTAGATTCAATATCTGCCATAAAAAAATGGGGTTCTAATTTGAAAAAATTGATTTTTCACGATTTTGTCATCCCTAACTTTGATAGCGATTTTTTCACCCCCTGTATAATGAATCGCGATTTAGATTTTTAAAGTGGATACATCAATCTTACATCTTGAAAAATCCCAAAAATGAAAATTTTCCATCCAAAAACCCTGAAGTTATTCTTGTTTCAGCGGAGCTCTATTTTCGATTTTTTTTTCGAATTTTCCCGCTCAGAGAGAATTTTCCAACCAAAACTGAAAAATGTTACGTCAAAATAACTTGAAATTTTCTAAGGAATCTATTTCTGCAATAAAAAAATGGTGTTCTAATTTGAAAAACGGAAGTTGACGTAATTTCCGGAAAAACCGGAGGAGCATCGTGAAATACTTATAAGTGCTGAATTTCATGAAAATACGTTCAGTAGTTTCCCGTATAAATATGGGTGAGGTTCCTCGTGAAAGACCCTGTATATGTTTGTCCAGTTTATGGTGAAACACCCTGTATACATAAAGAAGTTTATAATAATATTATATCAAGTATTCTAAGAATACCCTTGCAGCTTTCAACTCCTCTGATCTCTGTATACAGGGTTTTCATTTCAAAACTTGCCACCCCTATTACTTCCATATATATATATATATATAATCGTGGGATAGCAGTCAAGGTTTAATAAGAAGACTCTTTTATCCTATGCTCGAGCTTTCGAAACTATATTGTTTCTTCTTCAGGAGTGCTACAAATTTTATTACAATCAATAGGTGAAACAGCTTACGTCATACCTCTTACTTACGATAGTGAGATTCAATATAAAAAGGTGTTCATCAACTTTTACTAAAATTAATATTTCAGACCTCATGGCCCAGCTCACACATACGAGGCAGTACAAATAGGTCATTAATGACAAGATCAATGACAGTAGTCATCATAAAGCAGAATTGGTAGGTGAAAACGTAAACGTCAAACCTTGACAGCCAAGCACATGCGAACTACACCATAAGTCCTATCATACCTACACTACGTCAAACCACATACTTCTACTTCTATGATCAAGCTAACCTAACCTGACGTAAACAAACAGATTGGACAAGTACTCAAAAATAGCATCATGAAACTAACAAAAATATGCTAAGTGACACACAAATGTCGAAACAACTATCAGAAATTCAGTCAAAAATCCTATACATACAATGCAAATCACATGAAACATGACAATCTACTCGAAATCGAACACTAAAAGAACACAATACAAGCTATTCCTCTTTTACAGGTCTTACTTTAATCTTATATTATGAAAAAGGTTTTCTTATGAAGTTAACACAGCCTAAGGACAGAATGCTAGAATATGTTACATCACTTTGAGTATTCAGGGCAAAGATCTCAAACACTGTCATCACACTAATAATCAAGATATATAAAATGTTATTATTTCTTCTTTTCAACAAGTCCACATTATGAGCCCAGACACATACCCTCAGTCAATCGAATGACTAACCATTACTATTATATAAGAAGGAATTATCGGTCATACTTCTCGTTTTCTCAAGAGAAATCAAATATGAGTACATCGTGCTCAGAGAGTCAATGTCTCTCCTTGAGTTCATGGGATTATCACATTGGGCTATTCTCACCATTTCCATGAATGTACGCCTCTTATAATTTGGTTCAGAGTCTAAGACACATACGTTGTCATAATCAGGGTGGTGATCTTCTGAGATCACGTGCTGAGCCAGAGCACATGAATTTTTTAATGTTCTAATATTGCTTTTATGCAGTGTGATTCTTTGTTGAAGTTTAGTGGACGTTTGACCTATGTATCTCAGATCACAATCTTTACATGGAATGCTGTAAACAACATTAGACTTTGCTAAGGGGCTGTCTCTGTCCTTCAAACTAGTGAATATAGACTTGACAGGTTTAACATTTTTTGTTGCAACTTTAATTGTATCACGCGGTAGTACTCGCATGAGATTACGTGTAAGAGATTCCAGGTAAGGTAACGTCAGATACACCAACCTTGGCTGTTCTGCTGGTTCAGCTAACACCTGTTCATCAGTTGCTACTTGTAGTGGTGCCGCATTCATCGGAGTATTAAACAATAATTTCTTGATCAGGCCGATCGGATACCCGTTTTTAATTAAAAGATCTTTAAGAATGAGAAGATTTCTTTCCTTGAAGTCATTATGGGAAATTCTCAAAATTCTTGTTTTCAAATTCTTTACAATATTGATTTTCATCTTCAGTGGGTGATATGAAGAAAAATTGATGTACCTTCCTGAGGTCAATTTTTCTTCATATCACCCACTGAAGATGAAAATCAATATTGTAAAGAATTTGAAAACAAGAATTTTGAGAATTTCCCATAATGACTTCAAGGAAAGAAATCTTCTCATTCTTAAAGATCTTTTAATTAAAAACGGGTATCCGATCGGCCTGATCAAGAAATTATTGTTTAATACTCCGATGAATGCGGCACCACTACAAGTAGCAACTGATGAACAGGTGTTAGCTGAACCAGCAGAACAGCCAAGGTTGGTGTATCTGACGTTACCTTACCTGGAATCTCTTACACGTAATCTCATGCGAGTACTACCGCGTGATACAATTAAAGTTGCAACAAAAAATGTTAAACCTGTCAAGTCTATATTCACTAGTTTGAAGGACAGAGACAGCCCCTTAGCAAAGTCTAATGTTGTTTACAGCATTCCATGTAAAGATTGTGATCTGAGATACATAGGTCAAACGTCCACAAAACTTCAACAAAGAATCACACTGCATAAAAGCAATATTAGAACATTAAAAAATTCATGTGCTCTGGCTCAGCACGTGATCTCAGAAGATCACCACCCTGATTATGACAACGTATGTGTCTTAGACTCTGAACCAAATTATAAGAGGCGTACATTCATGGAAATGGTGAGAATAGCCCAATGTGATAATCCCATGAACTCAAGGAGAGACATTGACTCTCTGAGCACGATGTACTCATATTTGATTTCTCTTGAGAAAACGAGAAGTATGACCGATAATTCCTTCTTATATAATAGTAATGGTTAGTCATTCGATTGACTGAGGGTATGTGTCTGGGCTCATAATGTGGACTTGTTGAAAAGAAGAAATAATAACATTTTATATATCTTGATTATTAGTGTGATGACAGTGTTTGAGATCTTTGCCCTGAATACTCAAAGTGATGTAACATATTCTAGCATTCTGTCCTTAGGCTGTGTTAACTTCATAAGAAAACCTTTTTCATAATATAAGATTAAAGTAAGACCTGTAAAAGAGGAATAGCTTGTATTGTGTTCTTTTAGTGTTCGATTTCGAGTAGATTGTCATGTTTCATGTGATTTGCATTGTATGTATAGGATTTTTGACTGAATTTCTGATAGTTGTTTCGACATTTGTGTGTCACTTAGCATATTTTTGTTAGTTTCATGATGCTATTTTTGAGTACTTGTCCAATCTGTTTGTTTACGTCAGGTTAGGTTAGCTTGATCATAGAAGTAGAAGTATGTGGTTTGACGTAGTGTAGGTAGGATAGGACTTATGGTGTAGTTCGCATGTGCTTGGCTGTCAAGGTTTGACGTTTACGTTTTCACCTACCAATTCTGCTTTATGATGACTACTGTCATTGATCTTGTCATTAATGACCTATTTGTACTGCCTCGTATGTGTGAGCTGGGCCATGAGGTCTGAAATATTAATTTTAGTAAAAGTTGATGAACACCTTTTTATATTGAATCTCACTATCGTAAGTAAGAGGTATGACGTAAGCTGTTTCACCTATTGATTGTAATAAAATTTGTAGCACTCCTGAAGAAGAAACAATATAGTTTCGAAAGCTCGAGCATAGGATAAAAGAGTCTTCTTATTAAACCTTGACTGCTATCCCACGATTATCTGTTCAATTCCTAACTGGTCAGTCGCGACTACCCCTACATACATATATATATATATATATATATATATATATATATATATTTTATTCGCCGAGACCCGTCAATTTTGTTTTTGAGGGGGAACAATTTTGACGTATAAATTAGCTCTCCCCCTTTAACCCCCTACCCTCCAGAGCCACCCCTACAAAAATCTTAAATGAGAAAGGGGGTCGAGTGATACATCATTTTAAAGGGCTTTTTATTACTGTACCTTGTATATATATATATATGTATAAATCTTTGTGTTATGTCAGAGAGAACAAATCCCTCTTTGTAAAATTAACCAGTTTTCATGACTATAGTACAAGAAGTTCTGAAACGCTATCCATGCCCATACATAGAACCAGAAAATTTGAAACATCTCCATCGTATCAAGCCATGAAACTGTTCAATCATTTGCCAAATACTGTCAGAATGATGGATATAATAAAGTGTAAAAAATCAATTAAACGTTTGTTGCTTGATAAAGCGTATTATAGTGTGAAAGAGTTCTTGGAAGACAGTATAATTAATTTATAATCAATCGTATTTTGATGACTTGTCCTATACATTGTATCTATGTCTGAGAGGATCAATAAATAATTTTTTTTTTTTTTAACGTCCGTGTGAGGGGAAAACCCTTTATGGGCACCGAGAGGGTCCGCACTCTCGGTAGTGTGAGAATCCAAGATCTTGTTTGGTTACTCACTAAAAACCCCTCACACTTGAATGGAGGAGTTCTTCATCCTGCCCTCGTAGCGTCCCTTAACAAAAGAGATGAGCTGCAAGTGGCTTCTAGACTTCATGGGACCTGATGATATGAAGTGACCCGAGCAACACTGCTTTCTGCATTCTGTGCGCCAATACCTCGGCCAGTGATCTACAGGCCGGGATAATCTTCAGTTCATCCACGTAGTTGGCTCTCATTCCACCGAGACATCCTATGATTAGTACGACCATCCTAACTTTATGACCTGGGTATAAAGTTCCAAGCTCGAACATAAGATCTTTGTACTTCTGCCTCTTCTGTTCTTCTTTCATCACAACATTATTTTCAGCAGGGGAGGAGAATTCCACGACAAATAACTCCTTCAGCTCCTTGTCCAGAAGAAGTATGTCTGGCTTAACAGCATTGATCTGTCGTGTTGTTGAGACAGGATAGTTCCAGCATATGCGAGCTCTTTCGTTCTGAACCACCGCTTCAATCTCCAGAGGCACATATGGTAGCACCGGTTCCTTGTCTATCTCATACGCGGCTCTCAGATGGAAGTATAGAATTCGTAGAGCCGCGTTGTGTCTCTCTACATACCCTGATGGAGCATGGACTCTGCAGGCGGAAAGGATGTGCATAATTGTTTCCTGTTGCCTATGGCAAGCCCTGCAAGTTGTTGGGGTGTCCATTTTCATGATGTTCTTTTTGTACCATCTTGTATTTAGTACTCCATCTTGACACGCCATCACAAATCCCTCCGTCTCTGACTTAAGGCTAGCGGACTTCAGAAAGGCGAAAGACAATTCCTCAGACAGGTCCTGGTCTTTCAAACTCCTGAAATATATGGAGTGCAAGTTTTTACTCATATGATGTTCGAGTAATTTATCCGCCTGAGACTTTCGGATCAGTCTCGCTAGGCTTCTTTGTTCCGCCTGAGTGATCGGTGTTCCAGCGAGCTCAGGATTGATCGATACGCCGGTTATGCTGAGCTTCTCTACGGCCCTTTGTGCAGCTCGGAAAAGGAAGGCTCCATGGTTCGCAATTTCATGCTGAGCAACAAATTTCAGGAGCGGATCTTCACTTCTTAGAATCCTTACTGCCATTTCCAATGTTTGTTGATAGTGTTGATATTCCAAACATTGCAATCCTCTACCCCCTGGCTTCTAGGAAGGTATATCCTCTGTATTGAATTGTTGGGATGAAGGCTACGATTCATGTTCATCGTTTTTCTTGTTGACCTATCAAGATCGAGGAGTTCGTTCACCGTCCAGTTCACCACCCCGAAAGAGTAGGTGAGAATCGGGATGGCTAGCATATTTGTAGCAGAAACTTTGTTCTTTCCCGACAGCTGCGATTTCCAAATGTCTCTGAGCTTCTTTTTGTAGCTGGCTGTTAAGGCATCCTTTACCTGGGTTGTCTCCAGTACACCCCTCTGTTTCATCCCAAGAAACTTATACGTTTCTCCCTCTTCGAGGTGTCGAATATAAATAATTATTATTATTATTATTATTATTCTCTATATTTTGGCATATTATTTTTCAAATTTGGGTGTTGCGTTGCCGAGTAGTCTCGTGTCAATTTGAAAAAATCCCACCACCTATTATTACACTATTTTTATAAAACAGCAAAAAAATGAGAATATGTTTTTCTTGTAACTCGACGATACATGTAAATAAATATTTTCGAGATAAAAAAGTTGTTTTTTTATGCGTCTGATAAGCGTACGCATACTTACTTACACTCTACGTACGAGCTCACTCGATTCATCAACGCGATCTTGCGCCTAACGCAACACCCAAATTTGAAAAATAATATGCCAAAATATAGAGAATAAAAAGCCCTTTGAAATGAAGTATCACTCGACCCCCTTTCTCATTTAAGATTTTTGTAGGGGTGGCTCTGGAGGGTAGGGGGTTAAAGGGGGAGAGCTAATTTATACGTCAAAATTGTTCCCCCTCAAAAACAAAATTGACGGGTCTCGGCGATTCAAAAAAAATATATATATGTATATGGAAATAATAGGGGTGGCAAGTTTTGAAATGAAAACCCTGTATGCAAAGTCTGTATTTGATGCAAAGTATGTTGACTGGACATCATGAATGCATCTATTTTTGGTAAATTATCCGATTGACCTTTGACAAAACCAGAATCAGTCATTCTCCTAAGTTATTGAATCTTGAAATTGAACCACCTGACGAAAAAAACTAACAAAAAACAGTTTTTATTTCGGATTTAACAGGAATTACAACGTGTCTATCAATGCGATATCATGGAATCTGACGTCACGATTCGTCCAACCAATGGTTATGCGTTTAATTAATTCAATTTGCGCGCGTCTATTTTGCACTTTTCAATTACAATTTCAAGCAATTGAAAACCAATCTATTAAAAAAGTTATGGTTCAGAAAATATTTCAGGAAAATGAGGTTTCAGGTGACAAAAATAGTAGCAATAGTATAGTAATTGAGAATTATGAAGAAATTACAGCATTGTTGCAATTTTTCCATTGTCAATTGGGTTAGAAACTGAAACTTAGTGTCAAAAATAGCAAAAAAATATAGAATATTTGAAAATGTGGGTCCTAACTTGACTTATCAGGGGTGTCTGAAGATTAGATAACAAACAGAAATTTTTATGTCACAAACCGTTATAAATGAGTTGCTAACGAATGAAAAAACGAAAATTTTTATGTAACATAGTTACTAACGAATGAAAGAAAAAATTTTTACATTTTCGAAACTGTGGATGCCCTGAAGTTAGCACCCAGCGGAATGCGGAGTTCTTCTCGCAGTATCCTTGGAGTACAAACAAAAATTTTGATGTAACAAATAGTTACAAACGTTACAAAAAAAATTTCTCTATTAGCGAAAATGCGGGTGATAACTTCGCATGGAAGGTGTGTCAGTTTTTCAGTAAGGGTTAGGTTACAAACGAAAATTTCTATGTTACAAAAAATAGTAATTAAGGAGTTACTAACGAATGAAATGGAAAATTTCTATATTTTCGAAAATGTGGATGGTAACTTCGCATTCTAGGGGTGTGATTTCGTCATTACAGTTAAGGTTACAAACAAGAATTTTTATGTTAGAAATAGTAACTAATTTAGGACTTTCCGATCGTATTTTGTTTTTCGTGAAAAATTGAAAAGTGGATGCCCGTGAAGTAAGCACCCAGCGGAATGCGGTACAAACGAAATTTTTCAGGTTACAATTACTAACGAATTCAAATGAAATTTCCTTCATTTTCGAAAATGTGGGTGCCCGTGAAGTTGGCACCCATCAGAATGCGGTGTTTTTCTCTAAGCACCCTTGAGGCACAAACAAAAATTTTGAAGTCACAAATAGTTACTAACGAGCTACTAACGAATGAATGAAAAAAAATTTCGTAATTTCGAAAGTGTGGGTGCTAACTTCGCATGTTAGGAGGGGCATTTTTTCACTGACGGTAAGGTTATCAACGAAAATTTTTATGTTACAAATAGTTACTAACGAATGAAAGAATAATTTTTCACATTTTCGAAACTGTGGGTGCTAACTTCGCTTTTTAGGGGTGTCATTTCTCCATTGAATGTTGGGTTACAAACAAAAATTTCGATGTTACAAATATGTAGTTACAAATGCTAGACTCTCCATGGTATTTTGTTTTTCGCGAAAAATCGAAAATTGGATGCATGTGGATGCCCAGCGAAATGTGTTAGTTCTCTGTCAGTATCATTGAGGTACAAACGAGAATTTCGATGTTACAAATATGTAGTTACTGACGAGTTACAAACGATTACAAAAAAAATTTTCTCCACTTCGAAAATGCGGGTGCTAACTTCGCATGCAAGGTGTGTCATCTTTTCAGTGAGGGTTAGGTTACAAACGGAAATTTTTATGTTACAAATAGTGAGAAATGGACAAGCAGAGATCCTAATTCCGAAATACACCAACAGGTGGCACCACCACAGCAAGACCATAATGACATACCGGTTTCTGGCTTGTTAGCCGTCATCAGTGCCATATAGCCATATAGTCCCTAGAGGAGTAATATAAGTTCAACCGTTTCAGTTGGTTGCTACCGCAGTATAAGGCTGTAAAAAGCACCCTCTTGGTGATTGGACGGAAGAGCGGCTTTCCACCAATCAAGGGTGTTATTACTTAAAGAAAAGTAAAAGATGTTAATTAAAATTTTGAAGTTCTTTCTTCCGACGGAAGAAAGTGTGGGATCGGCCCAACGCACTTGGGTCAGGTCTTGGTGTTTAAAATTATTTTCTAGGGAGAGGGATGGTAAATGAAAACCTTTTAGATTAAATTTAAGACGTATATTAAACCAAATCAAACTAAACAAATTCTCACCAAATTAGATATGTGTTACTTAAATCAAATGATTCAAATTATCAAATGTTCAGATATTTCTTAATTCGAAAGTAAATAATCCCATCAAGTATAACTGTTGAATTAGCTTTAAATTACAAAGGCAGATCTATTCATCGAAATTAAATCAACATCAGTGTGAATTCCAAATCATATAAAAATGAATTCAAATCATCAACAAAAATGAAAAGGGTTTGTCAAAATAACCCCAGAAGTAATACCCATAGATAATCTCACAAAAATTTATAATATAAGGTAAACTTTCTATACCCAAACAAGAAAACGAAAAAATAATCCCTCTTAAACTTCACATTCACAAGGGGAAACTCAACAATAGTTTCCTCGGGATCTTTCAAATAAACCTGAGTTTTCTCGACAGAAAACTCCACTCAGACCTTCAACTACTTAAGGGTGATTACAAAAATGATAATACGATCCTGAGAATATACGAAAAACATGAAACTATGACTTTTAGAAGATTTCAGGACTCTGGACTAAACATATAATTTGGGCGGACAAGCTAAGCATAAACAATTTATCTGACCTTTTTCCTGGACCAATAATCCCAAAAAATGATGAACCTAGGAGGATGTTCTACGACGTTGCTTCTTTCCTGAAACAGACAGATTAGGTACGAAGACACGGCACCCACACGTTTTTCGCCAAAAATTGACTTTCACTCCCGAATATACCGACGATACGCGACCTAAAAAAATTCCAAATAATTTAGAGACTTTACTAACTTTTAACTTAACACTTTTTATGTCCCTGTTCAAGACTGATTTTCCAAGACTTCAAAAATAAAACCAAGAACTTTATGAGCTATTCCAACGCCGTCTTCCGAATAACTACAAAACTAAATTAATTCTAAAACCTTCCTTAAAACCGTATCAAACACATATCAAACGAGTCAACTCAGAATCTCCCCGTTTGAGACTTCTGCAGTTACTCCACTCCGCAACTTCCAAATCAACCTAAAATTTTTTTCGTAACCA
Organism: Adalia bipunctata; assembly: GCA_910592335.1. Classification (NCBI taxonomy): domain Eukaryota; kingdom Metazoa; phylum Arthropoda; class Insecta; order Coleoptera; family Coccinellidae; genus Adalia; species Adalia bipunctata. The sequence goes on from OU342948.1 coordinate 55,129,221, forward strand.
TATTCGCGAGTACTGGAAACCTTTCCGCCTCGAGGTTCCACCAGAAACTGCCGTTTTCGTCCCCCGAGCGAGTCGAAGATTTTCCCCTCTTCGTCTCCTCCAAAAACCAGTCAAATTAAAGGTTTTTCTTCCGTCGATGCTTCAAAACCAATCAAATCAATATTTCTTCCATCTTTGTTTTTATGAACCAATCAAATTGAAGACTTTCCTGCTTCCCTACCCCTCTTAGTTCCCATGCATCGGTTTGGGAAATGCTGTGTCGAAAAATACCTTGGTTCCCCAGCAGACGTAGCATATTCTCAGCGCTGAGTTCGTGGAACCATAATTTCCTTATCTTCACTGTTACAGAAGAAATCTGAACCGAAAAAGTAACAATTTTAATCGTTATCGTCTCGCCAGATATCCTGTATAGGCCTTGATAACCGTCTCAATAATTTTTTATCACCGGGGTATTGAGTTCCCGAAGTTTAAATCGATCAATTAAATTATTGGGCTTTCTCTCGGGAGATTTTCCGAGTAAAATAAAGGGTGTTGAAAATACCGGTGAATTATTACGGAAAAGAAAATGTTCAATTCCTAATTTTAAAAAAGGGATATTTATTTTATTACTTTCAAGTTAGCCCTCCTATTACAAATATCCTCCCCTTTGAAAAAGTTTTGGCATCGGTTGCCATAACTTTTCCCTTACCCTCATTCCTCAATAGTCCAAAAGTCCCTTGTCTTCCATTAAAACATTCTAACAGTTATACAACTCGAATATTACCAAACTCAGAACTCCTAAATCTCATGCAGCATGCCTTAAAATTAAATATCATTCTTACTCAACTATTAGTCCAAGTTCAAGATAAACAATATCAAAAAAAGAAAAAAATACAAAGTTCGATGCAGCATAACATAATGCTCATAAATCAAGTCCTTCAAAAAAGAAAAATTAGGCAAATCCTGCCTTTCACCTTTCACTTCTCCTAAATGGAGTCTATAAGTGTCTATTTCTCGAATTTCAAAATTTCACCCGCGGCCACAACAAAATTTCCTTAGTCCGGCTCTGACCATTTCCATATGTTTCATTTCTCTGAAATCGGAACTGACCTTCGCCTCGAGAACGACCTTTCAAAAATACACAACGGCCTATATAGTCTACCGTAATCAGCGATTCGCACTCCGAGTTAGATGTCAATATTTACGTTAGTGTAGCGCGCAGTCCATCTGATACCGCGAGAAATGTCCCTTACATTGCACATATTTCCGTTTTCACTTTCAGTGCAGTACGTCTTTGTTGTCGTAGCCTACGTCCGCCTCTGCGTCCTTACTTCTTCCCAAGTCCCCTTGTCTGGTCCTGTGTCGATTCCTAATCCACGTAGATGAAGCACAGGCCAATAAATGTCAAAGTATTCCACAGGCTGGCCAACGGAATCATTTCATATCCAAATACCTTATAATATAGGTGCAGTCGTTTGATATAATTCCTATCCCGTACTTTATGATTCGGAATATCGCATGGAAATCCCATGAGTTCGTCCATGAACAGGTGATGTAGGTGAACCATCCCCATAATTGTCTGGTGATGTTGTGGGCCAATTCTTTCATTTCGTCGGTATCTCCAAAGTCTCCATTTCTGCTACACGTCGATGACGTTATCCATTCATTGATTGGTGTTCTCCACGACTTTTAAACGGTAAATAAAGCTTATCGTACCCTCGGCCATGATTAAGCTACGTCTATGCATCCCGCAATGCGTAATCACTCAAGTTATCTCGACACATTGTTTAATTGTTACTTCGTAGGATTCGCGTATAGACGCCGCGATTATCTCAATGTTTTTCTCCGCACACGCGTACGCGATTAGCGTCTCAGCACTGTTTACGTTTGCGAATAAGGTCATTCCTCTGGCTTAGGTCAGTACCTTTTCCATACTGCTAATTGATTTGGGTCCTCTTTAAACCTGTTTTACATAAAATTTACAAATACAACAACATCAACAAAAATTAAAACTTCCACAATTTTGCTAATGAGTATTACGAAATCCTTTTCACAACTCAAGACATAACTCAACATAAATATGAATCCCTTGTTCTTCCCTATTCGTCCTCCTATGATAAGTTACATGATTCATTCCTAATCATCCGAGGAAGAATACCACAAATAATACAATCAGATCTGCTTTTTGTTGTGGAACACAAAAAGCAATATTTTACCAAGATTTTCTCTAAAACAATTTCCGCAACCCGTAGTTTATACTTCAGCTCATTCCTCAAATCTATTGAATATCACTAAAATCTGTTAGAAGAGAAAGATTTCAAAAAAAATATAAAAAAAACTTAAAGACTTAATTCAACTGTTGCGAAATTCGAAAATTAAAAATGATTTGGGGAGGGGGTGTTCGTAACCCAGAACAGGGACCCTTTTCAGACGGTGGCTCTCCGGGCCAGTAAGCCTCTGGAATCTACGAAATGGGCAGGAGTTGATTCATGTCTCCTAGAAGGCCGTCGGTGACTTGCCTTCTCGCTACCCGAATTCCGGTCCAATTTATCCATGGAATCTAACGAAATGGGCAGGAGTCGATTCGCTTCTCCTGGAAGGCTGTTGAAGAGTTGCCTTCTCGCTACCCGAATTCCTGACTAGTGAGTCCCTAGAATCTAACGAAATGGGCAGGAGTCGATTCACTTCTCCTGGAAGGCTGTTGAAGAGTTGCCTTCTCGCTACCCGTATTCCGAGACAGTTTTTTCCTGGGTCTGGAGGGCGCCTTGCCCTCGAAGATCGTCGTAATGGTATGGTTTCCATTACCGATCGTTTCTTCTCGTAACTCACTGTTTTTACGAGTTTCTGTTTCTTCCTCACCGTATTTTCCCTGTTTTTCGTGGGACAGGTTGCGACATATACTTGGGCGATACCCAACTCCATGGGTTCGCAGACTATGTCCGTCCCCTTTATCTCCTTCCTCAGTTTGGCCTCTACCACCATTTCCGAGCGCGCGGAGATATTAAACGCAGATATCAACACAACGTCGGTTTCCCAGGTACCATCTTCCTCAATGGTTGATTCCTTCCTGATATGTACCTTTTTTCCTAATTCGTCTGTACCATCTCCACTTTCCTTCCGGTTCCTATCTATTCCTAGAGTCGAAGGTGAATTGCGATCCCAACGAAGCTCCCCTTCGTTATTCTCGTTTGACCCGGTGACGTCACCATTCCATTCCCTTATGGTGTCACCCTTCGACAGTCCATTGCTGTCGGCTCCCTCTGCACCCTCCGTCTGGGTGCTAACACTGGTATCCCTGAACGCCTCATCAACCTCGACCCTTACTCCTTTTTCCTTAATGTCCTCCTGGACTCTCCTCTGAACATAAAAATGTTCCATTTTTCCACTGTCCTCGTGACAGTCTCTCCTGGGATAGTGGTCTCCTAAACTTGTACTTCCTCGTTGTACCACTTCGGTAATCTCCTCTACTTCCTCACCTTCCATACAGGTTTGTTCTCCTATATCCTCCTTTCCCACTAATTGGATGCCAAAATATGTTTTTGGCTCCTGTCCTCTATCCTTACTTTTGTTAGGGCACTCCCTTGCCCAATGTCCCTGCTTGTCACAATTATGACACGCGCCTTGTGTCATTGATCCGTTTTGCCTATTGTTCCGGCAATCCCTCGCGAAATGGCCTGTTTGGCCACAAGAATGGCATGTCCTCCAACTGTCTCTTTCCCCATTTCTTCGGTTCTGCCTAATACTTCCACACCCCTTCGCGGTGTGACCTTCTTTATCGCACAGTTGACACACTTTTTCGGTGTCAACTGTCGATACCCCCATATTTACCGACCTCCCTTGCAACATTCTACTGGTGGTCTCTTGTAGCCTAACTAATTCCTCTGCCCTTTCCAGGTCCAAGTTTTCCTCCTTCAATAAGTAAATCCCAATTTCCCTCATTACGTCCCTTCTCAGTCCTATCTTGAACTGATTCAATATTAAGTCCCGGTTCTTCTTCCTTATTCCAGGTTCTTCATCCCTTAACGCTCCGGCCAGATCCTCGCTCAGTAAACTTGCTCCCACCGTGCGTAATCTAGTGCAGAACGAGGACACATCCTCGTCCTGACGCTGATAGCATTGACTCAAAATCCATTGATTTTCTCCCGGCAACCTAATCTTCGTAAATTTCTTAACGAACCTCTGCTTTAACTCATTATAACTTAAGATGTCCAAGGTGGCATCGGATTTGAAAAAATAATAGGCATCCCCCTCAAGCTTAAGTTTGAGAAGGATAAGCAAAACCTTTTCATCCCATCCGTATAATTTTCCCAGCAATTCTAATTGTTCAAAATACCTGGTCGCGTCCTTCCCATAAAAATTCTCTAAAGTAGTCGATAGCATACCTGGCGAGTACCTAGGTGTTATTTGACCCGCAGGGTCATTCATGTTGGATGCACCAACTGGTTGAGCCATTTTTCAAAAATTTAACCAGAACCTAATTATCGTAACCAAAATATGATTTTTCAATGTACTCATTAAATTATCTACTTTTCAAATCATACAATAATTTCAAATTCTCGACTTTAAATTTCAACAGGACTGAAATGCGCTCAAGATTACGACTTTAAATTTCTCGAATAAAAAAAAATAGCAAAATGATACCCTAATAATTCCGATTCATACAGTCTTACTCGAAACACCCAAAATAAAACAAATCACCTGAAAACGAGTTCAAAAACAGACCAACACACCAAAAAAAACTCAAAAGAAAACTCTGAAAAAAAAATTTATGCAACCCCAAAAAAAAACGAGAAAATTACCAAGTGTCGAGTTCCTGAAAAAAACAAAAGTACACAAAACCTCCTGAATAAAGAATGATTCTATTTAACTTTTCTGGAACTCAAAAGGTCACGATCAGCAGCTCTTTTACTAAAATCTTAACCAAATTTAAACTTTTCCCGATTCTTGAACCTTCAAAATAACCCAACTTGAAAAAAATTAAAAATTTTCCTTCTATCAAAATGTTTTCCAAAATCTCAAATTCGACTTAGAGCAAAGAAAGCCAAGTTCAATTATTCTCCAAGTCAGACTTAAAACAAAACCGAATGATATTATTTTATAAAAGCAGAATTTTTCGATCGTCAAACGAAGTCGCGAATAATCGGAACAGTGGATAAAATAACCAAAAAAAAATTTCACGCAATACGCCCTGAAAGAAAGTCAATCAAAAATTTCAATCAATCGATAAAAGCACAATAATTTTCAAAAAAAACAAAAATGACCCTCCTGAAACAAAATTTGATCCGCTAAATCACCAATAGAAAAACCAACACCTTCAAACAAAATCAAATAAATGGATAGAGTAACCAAAAGAAAAATTTTCATGTAATACGCCCTGAAATAAAATCAGTCAAAAAATTTCAATCAATATTTTCACTGAAAGCAATCAATTAAAGCAAAAATTCAAAAGAAAAAATTCATAACCCTCCTGAAACAGAAAACTTTATCATATACATTCAACAATCAAAAAATTCAGCGTCCTAAAAAAGAAAAACAATGTCCTGAAAGAAAAACAATGTCCTGGAAGAAAAAGAAACGTCCTGGAAGAGAAAAACTTATGCCTTCTTTCCTTATAAAACCGCAATGAATCTAATACTTCTTTAAAGTCTTAAAACCTCGATATCAACTTGGCTCTATCAAAAATCCTTCACATAAAATAATAGAACATCACAGAAATATGAACTGTTCTATAATAATTCCAAAAGAAAAGAAAACTTGAATTTATTCAAAGAAAAACCAACTGTATTTACTCCATTCTTCAATATCTCAAAAACAAAAATCTTTAGAACAATAATTTTACTTTACTTCAACTCAAACCTAAGCTCTGTTCCTAGCAATCGCAATTTTTAAAACATAAACTCGGATTCATAGGCATAAGTATACATTCAAACGAAAATAATCCAATTCAAATTAAAGTCAATAGGTACCTGAGAACCTTCATCCGGAAATCTTCCAACAAGTCAATACACACTACTTCGGTCACCCATAAAACAACAGGATAAAATTTCCTTATACCTCAAAATTTCTCTAAATTTCTCAAAAAAAAAATCCCTCTAAAACCTCCCTTGGAAAATTTAACACCTTTGACTCTAATAATCTTTACGTTCACACTGATGCAACATACAGAAAACCAAAAAAAAACTTTTATCTGCCGGAAAACTCAACGTATTACAAAAGAAAAACTCTCCCCCGGAAAATTAAACACATCCCACCGCTGTCACCATATGTAAAAAGCACCCTCTTGGTGATTGGACGGAAGAGCGGCTTTCCACCAATCAAGGGTGTTATTACTTAAAGAAAAGTAAAAGATGTTAATTAAAATTTTGAAGTTCTTTCTTCCGACGGAAGAAAGTGTGGGATCGGCCCAACGCACTTGGGTCAGGTCTTGGTGTTTAAAATTATTTTCTAGGGAGAGGGATGGTAAATGAAAACCTTTTAGATTAAATTTAAGACGTATATTAAACCAAATCAAACTAAACAAATTCTCACCAAATTAGATATGTGTTACTTAAATCAAATGATTCAAATTATCAAATGTTCAGATATTTCTTAATTCGAAAGTAAATAATCCCATCAAGTATAACTGTTGAATTAGCTTTAAATTACAAAGGCAGATCTATTCATCGAAATTAAATCAACATCAGTGTGAATTCCAAATCATATAAAAATGAATTCAAATCATCAACAAAAATGAAAAGGGTTTGTCAAAATAACCCCAGAAGTAATACCCATAGATAATCTCACAAAAATTTATAATATAAGGTAAACTTTCTATACCCAAACAAGAAAACGAAAAAATAATCCCTCTTAAACTTCACATTCACAAGGGGAAACTCAACAATAGTTTCCTCGGGATCTTTCAAATAAACCTGAGTTTTCTCGACAGAAAACTCCACTCAGACCTTCAACTACTTAAGGGTGATTACAAAAATGATAATACGATCCTGAGAATATACGAAAAACATGAAACTATGACTTTTAGAAGATTTCAGGACTCTGGACTAAACATATAATTTGGGCGGACAAGCTAAGCATAAACAATTTATCTGACCTTTTTCCTGGACCAATAATCCCAAAAAATGATGAACCTAGGAGGATGTTCTACGACGTTGCTTCTTTCCTGAAACAGACAGATTAGGTACGAAGACACGGCACCCACACGTTTTTCGCCAAAAATTGACTTTCACTCCCGAATATACCGACGATACGCGACCTAAAAAAATTCCAAATAATTTAGAGACTTTACTAACTTTTAACTTAACACTTTTTATGTCCCTGTTCAAGACTGATTTTCCAAGACTTCAAAAATAAAACCAAGAACTTTATGAGCTATTCCAACGCCGTCTTCCGAATAACTACAAAACTAAATTAATTCTAAAACCTTCCTTAAAACCGTATCAAACACATATCAAACGAGTCAACTCAGAATCTCCCCGTTTGAGACTTCTGCAGTTACTCCACTCCGCAACTTCCAAATCAACCTAAAATTTTTTTCGTAACCATATTCGCGAGTACTGGAAACCTTTCCGCCTCGAGGTTCCACCAGAAACTGCCGTTTTCGTCCCCCGAGCGAGTCGAAGATTTTCCCCTCTTCGTCTCCTCCAAAAACCAGTCAAATTAAAGGTTTTTCTTCCGTCGATGCTTCAAAACCAATCAAATCAATATTTCTTCCATCTTTGTTTTTATGAACCAATCAAATTGAAGACTTTCCTGCTTCCCTACCCCTCTTAGTTCCCATGCATCGGTTTGGGAAATGCTGTGTCGAAAAATACCTTGGTTCCCCAGCAGACGTAGCATATTCTCAGCGCTGAGTTCGTGGAACCATAATTTCCTTATCTTCACTGTTACAGAAGAAATCTGAACCGAAAAAGTAACAATTTTAATCGTTATCGTCTCGCCAGATATCCTGTATAGGCCTTGATAACCGTCTCAATAATTTTTTATCACCGGGGTATTGAGTTCCCGAAGTTTAAATCGATCAATTAAATTATTGGGCTTTCTCTCGGGAGATTTTCCGAGTAAAATAAAGGGTGTTGAAAATACCGGTGAATTATTACGGAAAAGAAAATGTTCAATTCCTAATTTTAAAAAAGGGATATTTATTTTATTACTTTCAAGTTAGCCCTCCTATTACAAGGCTATATGGCACTGATGACGGCTAACAAGCCAGAAACCGGTATGTCATTGTCTTGGTGTGGTGGTGCCACCTGGTGGTGTATTTCAGAATTTAGATCTCTGCTAGTCCATTTCTCACATTTATTTTGTTGGTCCAACCAAAGGACGTGATCTTCATTTTCGTTACAAATAGTTACTAACGAATGAAACAGAAAAGGACCCCGCACTTTTTCTATGGGAAATGGCGTTCCGTCAAATTTTCTAAAATTTCGGTATAATGTAGTACTCGACATACTGATCGGAAGTGTCCATGGCCCCAACTCAATCCTATTAGGGCCCCTACACGATCATTCGGAATGACAATCAGAGCCAAGATTGACATTCCGATTGAAGGTGTAAGGTCTATACTGATGGAATGACGAATGGACTGACGGATTTCCAAATATTTTGAAATCTGAGGTTCAATCACGTTGAGTGGAGGGGAGACTGACAGTCTGAATGGTGGTGTAGTGATTCTATCATTTTTTTCCTCAGTCTTATTTCATAGAGGATGGATGCTCGCAAAACTTTAACGAGGATTTCGCTGAGTTGACGATCGAAACTGCCTTCAAAGGTTCATAAGTGTTTATGAATCTTTCCCCGAACTGTGGAATAAATCCCATCCCAGTTACATGAATAAATATAAAAAAATGTTGCATTGGAAAAATTCCTCAACATATATGAAGAAATAAAGCCAAATGCCACAGTGAAAGACGTTTTATTGTCTTTTTGGTGCCCAATGCAGGGATAATGGCGAAACAAGCCTTATACTAATAATTAATTAATTAATTATACTAATAATAATTTGAAGCGTACTATTTGGTGTTTAAATTTCAAATGAGCTGAAGTCATTTCAATCAGACTGTCAGTTTGAATGATATGTGTAGGGGCTTCAAGATTGAAGGCAGGATTGACAATCTTATTGTTCAATCAGACTGTCATTCATGATTGACCGTCTAGGGGCCGCTTAAGACTAGTTTTTGAGAATTACCCACTTTTACTACGCCCGTATCTCGGAACAGAATCGAATGAACTTCAATTTTTCTCAAGAAACATTTCATAACATCCCCAAGGAGCAAGCATATAGAGGAATATGACCGAAAATCGTTACGAATACAGGGTTATCCATAATTGAATGCATGCCCGATTTTGAAAGTATTAAATATGTCAGTTCCAGAGCGAAAACGTTCGCAAAATGAACTATTACACTAGATATTTATTTATTTATTTATTTATTTATTTATTTATTTATTTATTTATTTATTTATTTATTTATTTATTTATTTATTTATTTATTTATTTATTTATTTATTTATTTATTTATTTATTTATTTATTCATTCATTCATTCATTCATTCATTCATTCATTCATTCATTCATTCATTCATTCATTCATTCATTCATTCATTCATTCATTCATTCATTCATTCATTCATTCATTCATTCATTCATTCATTCATTCATTCATTCATTCATTCATTCATTCATTCATTCATTCATTCATTCATTCATTCATTCATTCATTCATTCATTCATTCATTCATTCATTCATTCATTCATTCATTCATTCATTCATTCATTCATTCATTCATTCATTCATTCATTCATTCATTCATTCATTCATTCATTCATTCATTCATTCATTCATTCATTCATTCATTCATTCATTCATTCATTCATTCATTCATTCATTCATTCATTCATTCATTCATTCATTCATTCATTCATTCATTCATTCATTCATTCATTCATTCATTCATTCATTCATTCATTCATTCATTCATTCATTCATTCATTCATTCATTCATTCATTCATTCATTCATTCATTCATTCATTCATTCATTCATTCATTCATTCATTCATTCATTCATTCATTCATTCATTCATTCATTCATTCATTCATTCATTCATTCATTCATTCATTCATTCATTCATTCATTGATTTATTTATTTATTTATTTATTTATTTATTTATTTATTTATTTATTTATTTATTTATTTATTTATTTATTCATTCATTGATTTATTTATTTATTTATTTATTTATTTATTTATTTATTTATTTATTTATTTATTTATTTATTTATTTATTTATTTATTTATTTATTTATTTATTCATTCATTCATTCATTCATTCATTCATTCATTCATTGATTTATTTATTTATTTATTTATTTATTTATTTATTTATTTATTTATTTATTTATTTATTTATTTATTCATTTATTTATTCATTTATTTATTTGCATAAACAGGAATCCCAACAGGCGAACCCAATTACAGGGATTCACTAAATAAAACAAATATTCAAACATGTTGTGAACTTAATCCTAAACTATTCTAAAGTTTTATGAACCAAACATTAAAAAAAAAACACATTCAGTAATTCCTATATAAATATTGGATCAGATTTCTCTTGAAGACGGTAAGTGACAAATTGAAAATATCGATGTTATAAAGGTGCCAGTTATAAAAACGCATTAATCTCAAGAAAATCGAGTGGTAAAATAAAGATGTACGGGCCCTAGGTATGAAAAAAAGCTCCCTTCGACGGCCTTAAAAACGCGGACATTGAAAAGAATCTCGTTGATGAGAGGAAAATCAAAGTGGCCGTTTATTATTCGGTATAAAAAAGTTTGATCGAAAATAACTCGTCTGTGCTCTAAGCTTGTCAACTTGTATAACCTGAGTCTCTCGTGGTAGGGACACTCGACCTGCCGATTTCCGAATCTATAATTCAGGGTTTTGGTGAACTTTCTTTGAACTCTCTCCAAGCGATCAATGTATTTGTAGTAAAAGGGATTCCAAATCGGTGTGGCATATTCCAAGGTACTACGTACCAACGAAAAATATAAAACCTTCACAGTTTCAACGTTATAGAATTGTCGTGAAATTGTCAAAATGAAACCCAGCATCCTAAAGCTTCTGGAAACGATTTCATCTATGTGATGTTCAAATGAAAGCTTCGAATCAAGATAAATTCCGAGGTCTTTAACGGTATTTGTTTCTTCAATATTCGAGCCGCAGAGTGACAGGGGAGGCCTCAGAACATTCAAGTTTCTTGTGAATATGATATGTTTACATTTCTCAACATTTAAAGATAAATAACGAACAGAACAAAAGGCCGAAAATCTATCAAGATCGTCCTGAAACCTCCGTGCATCCTCTATACTTCTAAGAGCCAGGTACATTTTGAGATCATCAGCATAAAGCTCGAAAAATACATATGAAAAACACTTGTGAACATCATTTATATATAACATGAAAAGAACTGGACCCAAATGTGAGCCCTGAGGTACTCCAGACGTTACTGAATGAACGTTAGAGAAAGCGTCGTTCACGATGACATACTGAAACCTATCAGTCAAGTAGGATTTAATCCATCCCAATAGATTTCCCCCCACGCCGTATTCTGAAAGAACTTTTAGAAGTGTAGCATGGTGAACCTTGTCGAATGCCTTCGAAAAATCTGTGTAAACAGCATTTACCTGGGTACCCTGATCCAGATGTTGAGAGATGAAATTGATGTATGGTGACAAATTAGTTAAAACGGATCTACCCTTGAAAAAACCATGCTGCCTGACGCTCATCTTCGATTTGAGTGAATTAAATAAAAAGTCCGTTACAATTGATTCAAACAATTTTCCGAAGTGGTTTAGAATGGAAACAGGTCGATAATTACAGATGTCATTATTTTTCCCACCTTTGTGAACCGGGGTAATTTTGGCGAGTTTCCACCTATCAGGAAAGACAGCAGAGAGTAATGATTGGTTAAAAATTATGTGGAGTGGAGAAATAAGTGAAAGAGCTGTGGATTTAATGAATATTGGCGGTATCAAATCTGGACCAGGACCTTTGTTTACTTTCAGGTCCTCGGCATTTTTGAGATTTTTGAATCCTCAAAAACACCTGCGAAAAAGTTACCGAATGCATTCGCCACATCTTGACTTCCATTGTACTCGATATCATTATGAGTCACCGATTTAGGTGAATTATTGTCTCCTTTTCGATTCTCCGAAACATATGACCAGAAGTTTTTGGGATTCACAATAATATTATTTTCAACGCGTGAAATGTGATCCGCGTAGTCTCTGCGAATCAGTACCTTACATCGTTTACGCAAAATAGAAAATTCTCTATAATCATCCATATTTCGAAACCTCTTGAATTTGTTATGAATTTTGGCCTTTAGATTGACAAATTTTATAGTTTCGCGAGTAAACCATGATGATATGTTGTTGTTACATCGAAAAAGTCTGAAATACCGAGAATTTATACTAGGTGATCCATTATTATAGAAACTATTCTCAAAGAAGGTTGAATGGACACCCTGCATTTATGGGTTGATTCAAGGTGTTTATTCAATTTTTTTAGAACATATCATCATGTCCTTCAAGAATACAGGGTGATTCAGTCATGAAATGAACTTTGAACCTCACGGGAAATACCCAAAAACCACCTCTTTTTTTCATCACCCTCTATTTCAAGATTAAATCCCATGAGGTGGGAGTTTTCTTTCACCATTGTACTTGATATGAAAACATCAATACGGCTGAGAGTTTTTATCCAGTTCCTATGACCAGATTTTTAGCTGGAATAAGAATAAAATAACATAAATAAATAATTTTCATATCACATAAAAAAAATCTGGTCATAGGATGGATAAAAACTCTCAGCCGTATTGATGTTTTTATATCAAGTACAATGGTGAAAGAAAACTCCCACCTCATCGGATTCAATCTTGAAATAGAGGGTGATGAAAAAAGAGGTGGTTTTTGGGTATTCTCGTGAGGTTCAAAGTTCATTTCATGACTGAATCACCCTGTATTCTTTGAAGTCTATGATGATATGTTCTAAAAAAATTAAACAGACACCTTGAATCAACCCATACATACAGGGTGTCCATTTAACCTTCCTTGAGAAAAGTTTCTATAATAATGGATCACCCAGTATAAATTCTGGGTATTTCAGACTTTTTCGATGTAACAACAAATAGTTCATTTTGCGAACGTTCTCGCTCTGGAACTGACATATTTTATACTTTCCATATCGGGCATGCATTCAATTATGGATAACCCTGTATTCGTAACGATTTTCGGTTATATTCTTCTATATGCTTGCTCCTTTTCTTGAGAAAAATTCATTCAATTCTGTTCCGAGATACGGGCGTAGTAAAAATAGGTAATTCTCAACTTCAACGCGCTGTATCTCAAAAACTAGTCATAGGATTGAGTTTGGGCCACGGACACTTTTGATCAGTAGGTCGAGTATGTACTACATTATACCAAAATTTTAGAAAACTTGACGGAACGCCATTTCCCATAGAAAAAGTGCGCGGTCCTTTGCAGATTTCCGAAAATGTGGGGGCTAACTTCGCATTCTAGGGGTGTGATTTCGTCATCAAAGGTTAGGTTACAAACAAAAATTTTCATGTTACGTATAGTTACTAACGACTAACGAGTTACTAACGAATGCAAAAAAAAATTCTCCAGTTTCGAAAATGTGGGTGCTAACTTCAAGGACACGTGTGGTAGGCGCGTTTATAGACCCATGTGAGGCTAGCCTCAATTCGATTCTCGGTCGGATGCCCGGATATTCGTTCAGAAGTCGGCTCGGAGAAACGGTAGTAAAATTTCGATTGTTGTCTGGTACAGGGAAAACCAGTGGCGTATCCAGGATTTCAGTTCGGGGGGGGCCCAGATTTCCCATATGAGGAAAATTGAATTTTAATACTATCCTATTTTTGAAATTTCGTTCCTGTGAGTATATGGTTCGGGGGGGGCCGGCCCCCCTGGGCCCCCCCCTGAATACGCCACTGGGGAAAACTACTCTGAATTCGGACGTTTGAAGAATTTCCTCTCTACTATAATATAATATAATATAATATAATATAATATAATATAATATAATATAATATAATATAATATAATATAATATAATATAATATAATATAATATAATATAATATAATATAATATAATATAATATAATATAATATAATATAATATAATATAATATAATATAATATAATATAATATAATATAATATAATATAATATAATATAATATAATATAATATAATATAATATAATATAATATAATATAATATAATATAATATAATATAATATAATATAATATAATATAATATAATATAATATAATATAATATAATATAATATATAATATCGATCCATCAATCCATGATATTAGTGACCGTGGAAACCATAACTGACTTACGGCAATATTAAAAATTCATAATTTTCAAATACTTGTAAATTAATTTGAACTGTAAATAGCAGATGTTGGTGGGAAGATAAAACATTTATTGTCGTTTCTCTATTTACAGGTAAATATTTAGCTTTATTGTAGTTGAAATTGAGTTTGAAATAAAAAAACTCTATTTACAGAGCAACACTTGAAGTTTTCTTGACCACCAACTCAACAACATATTATAAATATAACATAATATAATATAAAAATGAATTTCATGCTCTATATAAAGATATAGGAAAACGTAAATTCACAAAATGTATAACACAAACAAGTTAGTAGGTACACAAATAATTTAAGAATATATACACTTCTTCAGCAGCCTTCATGGCCATAACTCCCAACCCAATCAGTGCACCTTCTCTTGAAATAAAGGATGTCTGGGCACCAATTAAAAGATCTGAATTGAGGAGGGCGAACTCGGCTCAAGGTGGCAATTAACACTAGACTAACCAGACCTTTTTTTTTTTTTTTGTGCCCTTGAGGAAGGAGGAAAGCATCATGCCTTCTCCGCAGCGGGCGTGCAATGCTGGGATTCGTGTGGGACTCTAACCCAACTAAAACCTCCTCCTCTCCATCTATTAGTTGGAATCCCAAGGACACCGATTCCAACTATGATGGTTTGCGCAGGCACTAAACCGGCTACACCAAGGGAATTGATATTTCACGGTAAAGTTTCTGCGTGGTAGTCCCAGACTCTTGCCCCCCTTGGATGTAGGGATTGAGGGGAAGAAGCCCGCACCTCGACTGACAGGTCTCACAGTTTGCGGTCTCACAAAGAACTTGTGAGGGGTCCACTGTCTGTTGTTGACCCAGTTCCGTATTTTCACCTGGCTTTTTTGCAACGGAACTCTAACACCAGGTATAGATCCTCGGAAGGTCTTGACCGGCTCACTATCAGTTTGTCAATTACTGACTCCCCGATAGCATGCCGTGGCCCTGGTCCCTCGGGGATTGAGCTATGAGTGCGGTTTCCTTCAGACATTAACGTTACTCCTTGGGTCTGCCCCGAGTCCGAGGATTCGGGGGGCCAAGTGGGTCATAGTCACTCTGATTCATGCAGTGGCCTTCAGCCCGAGGGGAGAGTGAGTC
This sequence comes from Adalia bipunctata, assembly GCA_910592335.1. NCBI lineage: Eukaryota > Metazoa > Arthropoda > Insecta > Coleoptera > Coccinellidae > Adalia > Adalia bipunctata. The sequence continues at coordinate 55,144,754 of OU342948.1, forward strand.
GTAACTCCTTGTGTCCACGCCCGGGTTGCCTGTGTGGCGTAGGCCAGATGCAAGTTCTCCACGTTCGAAACTCTAACGTTACTCCTTGGGTCTACCCTGTGTCTGTGATTACAGGGGGCCAAGTGAGTCATAGTTGTTCCCTGCATGTGGTGCTAACATTACTTCTTGGGTCTACCCCTTGTCAGCGGACCCGGGGGGCCAAGTAAGCCATAGTTAACCACGCCGCCTTCTCATGCTCGCCTTTTCTTGCTAGCTCGGTCTCCAGCGTCTTCTAGGTCGTTTAGCCTAGGGGTGGGTCGCAAAGATGTCACAATCTAAGCGCACGCTTAGACTCAAGCCCTGGGATTCGAAAGGAGTTTGGGTTCGGGAAGTGTAGTTTGCGGTCTCACAAAGAACTTGTGAGGAGTCCACTGTCTGTTGTTGACCCAGTTTCGTATTTTCACCTGGCTTTTTGCGTCAGAACTCTAACACCAGGTATAGATCCTCGGGGGGTCTTGTCCGGCTCACTATCAGTTCGTCAATTACTAACTCCCCGATAGCATGCCGTGGCCCTGATCCCTCGGGAATTGAGCTATGAGTGCGGTTTCCGTCAGACATTAACGTTACTCCTTGGGTCTGCCCCGAGTCCGAGGATTCGGGGGGCCAAGTGGGTCATAGTCACTCTGATTCATGCATTGGCCTTCAGCCCGAGGGGAAAAGTGAGTCGTAACTCCTTGTGTCCACGCCCGGGTTGCCTGTGTGGCGTAAGCCAGATGCAAGTTCTCCACGTTCGAAACTCTAACGTTACTCCTTGGGTCTACCCTGTGTCTGTGATTACAGGGGGCCAAGTAAGTCATAGTTGTTCCCTGCATGTGGTGCTAACATTACTTCTTGGGTCTACCCCTTGTCAGCGGACCCGGGGGACCAAGTAAGCCATAGTTAACCACGCCGCTTTCTCATGCTCGCCTTTTCTTGCTAGCTCGGTCTCCAGCGTCTTCTAGGTCGTTTAGCCTAGGGGTGGGTCGCAAAGATGTCACAATCTAAGCGCACGCTTAGACTCGAGCCCTGGGATTCGAAAGGAGTTTGGGTTCGGGAAGTGTGTTGTGTGTTGTGAAGTACTAACGTTACTCCTTGGGTCTACCCAGAGTCAGCAGCCTCCAGGGGCCAAGTGAATCATAGTTACTTGTGAAGCACTACCTTGCTCTTTGGGTCTACCCCGAGTCCTCAGATACGAGGGGCCAAGAGAGCCATAGTTGCCATGTTTTGGTCATTCTTAGTTTTCATTGGGAGTTCTCCTAAAATTAATTTTTAGGATTCCTTCCATTTACTTAAGCCCGTACACCACGACAAGGTGATGACCTCGTACGGGAGACTAACCAGACCTAACCTAACCTAACCTGACCAAACTTAACCTACTGCGCATATCAACTGCGCATCTGATCGGGTCAAGGTACCTCTACCAAAAAAATAATACTTCATATATAACTTGAACAGTATAATAATTACCTGCTCCGGTAGACTAGTGGTTAGAGTGACTGGAATTTCGAAATTGCAACCTTATAACCCGCGTTCGAATCCAAACACTGTAATTCAACAATCGAAAAAGTATGGTGCGTACAAGTCCAGACTCCAGACAGACCAAGTTCGGCAAAAACCGGTCCTTCTCAGGACCAACACCCAGAAGACGGCAGGCGAATGCTTGCCGAAACGTCGGTAACAACTAACCGCATAGATAATGGAAACAGCCCATATAATCTCTCAACAAATATTCCATTATCAAGAATATCTCGATCACAGGACCTTTCCAGAATACGTAGAACAAAGATGAAAGATGTGAATTAAACCAGAATGAGAGAGAAACAGGTATATTTCATGCGCCACTTGTGGGCAGCATTAAAAGATGCGCAAACCTTAGTGCGAGAGAGAAAAGAAAGAGAGAGAGGGAAGCAATGAAATGAGATCCTACTGGTTTTATCGTACCGTGACCGTCATTTAGTATTGTATTATTATTATTTGAACTGGGGTCGTTTTGGCTCGTTAAGCCTTCTGAGAACTGCGACCGTGTAAATCTTTTGTTCTCTACCCTACTCATTCATGGAAACCCAAGGAGGTCGTCAATAGTGTTGATAAAATTGGCAACCTCTTTAGGAGCCTTGGCCGTGACCTCATGGGTATCCAGGACCGGTTTCCCCATATGAATGGTTCTTAGTTCAGCCAGCTCTGGACACTTGCATACCATGTGTTCAGCTGTTTCCGCTTCTGATCCACATAGCCTGCAAATCTCATCTGCTGACTTTCCCATGCGGTACAAATGGTGTTTGTACCGACAGTGTCCCGTCAGCAGTCCTACCATCACCCGAAGCTCAGCTCGTGACCGCTTTAAGAGTTTCCTGGTATAGGTAGGTGATATCGTCACGAATTTCTTGGCCTGAATAAGTCCAGGAGCGTTTGTCCAGTAGGTTATCCTGTTTTTCAGCTCCCATTGCTGGACCGCTGCCTTGTATTGGTCTTTTCCAAGCCCACAGAACGGCTCAGGTCCAACAGGTATTTGCCTTGATGCAATTTTTGCCAGTTTGTCGGCTTTTTCATTTCCTTCAACGTCATAGTGCCCTGGTACCCACAATAGAGTCACTTTATTGCCTCTTGCCAGTTGCTTTATGGTGCTACGGCATTCCCAGGTCAACAGAGACCCCTGGCAGTTTGATTCCAGGGATCTCAGTGAGGCCTGACTGTCCGTGATGATGTAGACATGCGCTCCCTTGAGGTTCATCTTGAGACACTCTTGAGCACATACATAAACAGCCATTATCTCGGTCTGTAAGATAGAGGGCTCGCTTCCCAGGGCTTTAGAGATCCTCAATTTAGGTCCATATACCCCAATGCCAGTACCCCTCTCTGTATTAGATCCGTCGGTGAACCATATGGATGACTTTTTGTCCAGACGATTCACGAAACTTATTGCCCTAGGTTATGACCGTTTCAAAGGGCGTTTCAATATCGTAGATGGTTGGCATAACATCCGATGGTTTTGCCAGGAGATTTGAATCAAATTGATTCAAGATCCCCATATGTCCAACCCAGGGTACCCGGGTAGTAGCTTTCCGTTAAGGGAGATTCTTATAGCTTCCAGCAGGCTACATTTCCTCACATGTAGGTGTAAGGGAGGCAAATCAAGAATGACCTCAAGCGCTGCTGTAGGAGCTGTACGCATAGCTCCTGTTACCCCAATACAGGCTAGCCTTTGCAGTTTCTGCAGACGACTGCGTGTGGTAACCTCTTCGGTTTTTGTCCACCATGCTAGAGACGCATAGGTGACAATAGGGCGTACTACCGCTGTGTATAACCACAGTACCATTTTCGGTTTCATGCCCCATGTCTTTCCAAAGAGTCTTTTGCAGGCCCACATGGCCGCCGTGGCTCTGGAAAGAGTCTTATCTATGTGCTTCCTCCAGTTGAGTTTGCTGTCCAGGATAACACCTAGATATTTACACTCACTAGAGAAGTTCAGAGTCTGGCCATTTAGGACCGGAGCCCTGAGGTTGAGATTTCTTCTTCTAGTGAACGGAATCAGTGTGGTTTTCGAGGTATTGACAGTTAGCCCTTCTTCCTCACTCCACTTTTCGATGATACTGAGAGCAAGCTGCATTCCGCTGCTTAATGTGCCTTCATGCTTGCCTCTCACTGTCACCACTATGTCGTCGGCGTACGCCTGGACGTTAAAACCACCCGCTGTGAGCTTCTCCAGGAGACCGTCCATGACCAGGCTCCACAGCAAGGGTGACAACACCCCTCCTTGAGGACATCCCCTGCATGTTAGCACGGTCACTTCAGTATCCCCCAGATAAGCTGTGACAGTTCGTCCTTTCAACATAGCTGATATCCACTTAACAGTGAAAGGTTCTACCCCTTTCCGTTTAGCTGCATTGCATATGGAAACATGTAGGGTGTTATCAAAGGCCCCTCCAATATCTCCAAACATTGCAAGTAAAATCTCCTTTGCATTGAGGGTGCCTTCCACCTCTCTAAGGAGCTGATGAAGGGCGTCTACGGTAGATCTGCCTGCCCTGTAGGCAAACTGCATCTTGTGGAGCTTAATATTTCCCCTTATGCTGTTGTCTATTATTTTCTCCATAGTCTTCAGGAGAAAGGAGGTGAGGCAAATAGGGCGATAGGATTTGGGCTCTGGGGAGCCTTTACGACCCATTTTGGGTATGATAACTACCCTTGCCTCCCTCCATATTTTTGGAATATAACCCCTTGCAAAGCTGACCTTGAAGAGCTCAGCCATCGGGGATATAATGAAATCAACACCTTTATGTAGCATGGCCGGAACGATACCATCCATGCCTGCTGATTTGAAGGGCTGAAAGCTTTTTAGTAACACAACATTGTTGAGGCATACTAAAATTTTGATTTTCGATAAACAATCAAACAAATAACATCCACAACCAAAACGTCGAATGCGTAAAATAATAATATCATCTGTCAATTGTCAACGATTTAAGGAGGGAAATTTTGACGACCAATAATAGTCATTCTAAGCCCACAAGTGACGCGCGCAACTTTCACCTGCACAGGTAATTCTGGAAAGGTCTATTATGCACATACTCCTGTGCCGACCTAACCGCTTGCGACATATCTCGGGCAATCGTCTCCCCCAAATTACAAAAATATTCATTCAGATCCTGTGCATCAAATTCAGTTTCCGGTGACTTCATTCTGTTTTTGTTCGTTTCCCTTTTGATCACATTCCATATAATCTTTTGTCTGTTTTCCGAGTCCTGCATCAGTTGTTGATTTCTCTGCTTATTCGACTTTGTCATGATGATGATACATCCTTTTATATGATTTATAAACTTGATAATCTTCTGCCCTTTTTGTTGTAGCCGCCTTGACTGCCAGCGCATCTCAATGATTTTTCAGTTCAATCTGTTCTTCCGTTAAAACAAAACTCTTCACATTTCTGATGAACTTATACCTGACTGGGAAACATTCTTCATAATTAGGGAAAGATTTTGCGGCATGCAGACAAATTTTGTGAAATTCCGGAAAAAGTCACACACCGAGCAGGAATCGAACCTGCGTCTTCCACTTGCCGGGCGGATGCTCTACCGCTGAGCTACCAGTGTGTGTGATACCTTTTCCGGAATTCAGTATCATACAGTTCACCTCGTATGTAGTGAGAGGGGGTTCCTAGGTGGGGAGCACTGATTCGTCATCATTAGCCAGAGGACTCCATTTATCCTTCACTTTTACGTCATCGAATTTTTTCCGATTTCAGTTTTAGGTCAGATGTTGGATTCCGACCAATGATGAAATACTTAAGCCGAGAATTAATATATAAATGGATTTTATTGTCTGTGTGAATAATTAGGGAAAGATTTTGCGGCATGCAGACAAAATTTGTCTGCATGCCGCAGACACTACATACGAGGTGAACTGTATGATACTGAACTCCGGAAAAGGTATCACACACACTGGTAGCTCAGCGGTAGAGCATCCGCCCGGCAAGTGGAAGACGCAGGTTCGATTCCTGCTCGGTGTGTGACTTTTTCCGGAATTTCACAAAATTTGTCTGCATGCCGCAAAATCTTTCCCTAATTATTCACACAGACAATAAAATCCATTTATATATTCTTCATAATCTCTCAATAAAACGTCGTAAAATGAGATGAGTTGAACAGTTCGTCTGCCGTCCCATCTCTCAGAACATATGGCCACGGATATTGGAAAAGCCTTAGTTTGGACTCTTGCATTTTATTCTCGTCTATTTCTTTCATTTTTATCATTTGCCTTTTATTGTTTGCTCCACTTTTTAATGCAATAAGGACTTGAGCTCGATGATCTGAGAGATGTAGCTCTTTAGTTCTTACAAGGACAACATTCTTATTGAGGCTTGTAAAAATATTATCAATACAAGTAGAACTGGTGTTAGTTATACGTGGAGGTGCAACTTATGTTTGTTGAAACGAAGAGCTTGTTTTTAAAAAGCTTTATTTGACTATTGACGAAGAGGACAATGTGAAAGTCACTACATTCAGTACAATAATGATTATAATATGATTTACAATTAAGCATGTAACCTACGGTTCCCTTACTCTATCTACGATTCCTAGTATACAGTAATATGATAGTACTAAGTCATGCAATGCCTTTAGTACATATGTAAGGGAGTATCCAATGATATAACTCCTCCGCGCTTAAGAGAAAAAATTGGGGTTTTTTGAAAAAAAATTAATTTTTTAGTTCAATGTCCCTCAAGGGGTTCTGTAAATGTTCCTCATGTCTTACAATTCCTTTGTTGGTTATGAAACAATTGAATTTTCTTAGTAAAAAAATCAAAATGATTAAAAAACTTAAAATATAAATAATAAGGGTGTATACACTAATACTATCAAAGTGGATGATTGGGCTTTGAATTGAAAGAATTTGATTCTTTGAATGTTCAATTTGATGCCCTATCTCCTTCAAATTATCCATGTTAACTTCATCTAATTCTAATGGCACCTCATCAATTTTTTCAACAGTTTTTGATTTGCCAAAATCTTGGATTTTAATGTTCGGTAAATGGAAAATTTTTGCTCTGGATACCACATTTTTCCAGTTTTTTAGAGTATATTTGTCCACTTTCACTTCACAGTTTCCCGGAACGAAAATGACATAGGTTCCGCACAACAACGAGTTTTTCGGCACTTTCGGCACACTTGCTGATGGCGATTGTTTCCTCTGTTGTGATTACCATCCATTGGTCCGCTGTGAGCTGATGAATTTTCGATCCTTTCAGACTTGTTGGTAATGGTCTGCAATTTGAGTAGTTTTTGGTGACACTGACCGACTCAACTTCGCAAGGATTGCTAGCTTCTATGGGTAGAGTGTTTTCTTCACAAAGAAAATTGGCAGGAACAACTTCTTTGCATTGTTGGTTAGATAATGCGTACCTTGTTTCACATAGGGATAGGAATTTGGATTTGGGTATAATAATTTGAAAAAAATGTTTTTGAAGAATAGGCAATGGAAATAATTCATAATAATTATAACGGTTTGATTCTGTGATTGGAACATCTAGAACAAATTTAATTTGATCATTACTGATGAATCCGCGAATTTTTATGCAGGAGAAATACTTTATTATATTTTCGTCATTTATCGGAAACGGTAAACGATTTTCGGTTAATTTGGATTGAATTGCATTCAATTCATTTTTTAGTTCATCATGTGAAATTATTGATGAATGGAGAGTTTTTGTCTGAGCAAATGAGATGGCAATTTCTATATTATTCAATATTTCATTTATATTATCGATAGCTGAAATTAATTGTGTGAAAACTGAATTTAATATGACAAAGTTGATATCATCCCAAGAATCCACTGTTGACGTATTCATCCAGGCAAATATATGGCCGATTTTAGTGTTCAAAAGTATTTGATTATGTTTTAATTTGCTCATTGAATTTTTGAAAATATTGGTTGATTTTTCTGTTAAACTTATTTGTGATGTGGCCACATTAATCAATTTCTGTTGAGAGCTCTTTAAATTTTGAATAGCTGCATCATACTTATCAGCATCAGTTTGATCTAAATTTCCTGTTATAGATTTCCAAATTGTTCCTAATCCATTAATCAATCCTCTTTTTTTGCGTACTTCGGGAATAAAACTTAACTGTTTGAATTTTTTATGAGTTTCTTCGATTTTATATTCTAATACATTTTTAAAATTAGAAATTTCATGCATGTAACTCATGCCATGTTTCGATTCGTGAAATGAGAAGTTTAATCTATGATAACAAGATACTAATTTATCAAATTCTATATTTATGTTGGCTAAATCGATTACTTGAATGAGAGTCCAGTAATTTATAATATTTTGGGACAATCCTCTTTTTAAGGGTAAAATGCCAGGATTGTCTTTTATCTGGGTAATCTTGACTTCGGTGCATTTTACAATGGAGATGGCTCCGAAGATTGTTGTGAAGGTGATGAGTCTGTAACAATAGGTTGTCTTAGATTTTTCAAGTGAACAATTCGACCGGAATTTTGTTTCGATTTATTTCCACCAATTTTTTGAATAATAGCTTTGTTACCAGGTAACAATTCAGTAATTATAAAGGGTCCGCTAAATTTCTGGCCGGTTTTGTTACGTGCAAATTTATAACTTTTTTCATAAACTTTTTGTCCTATTTCAAACGGATTTCTTAAGTTTTCATTGATTTTTTTGACAATTTTACTTTTATTAGTTGAAATGTTTTCATTGATTCTGTCATAGACTAAAGCTAATTTTTCTTTATGTTTTTGGAGAAAATCGCTATACATTTGTTTCTCGTACATTATATCTAAAGGGTCTTTAAGCTTCGTATGTCCGAAAGTAAGTTCTAAAGGAGTAAATTTTGTGGTTGAATGAATCGAGTTATTGTATCCAATTATTGCATATTTCATGATTATTGCTATGGGTTCTTTAAATTGGGATCTCAGAATTCTACAATGCTCTGCTATCGTTGAGTGAAATCTTTCAATAATTCCGTCAGAATCGGGATGATGAGCTGTGGTGAAATGAATTTTTATTTTGTGTGATTCTAATAGTTCTTTGATAACATGCCCAAAAAATTCCATTCCTTGATCTGAACTGATAACTAGTGGAGTTCCATAGAATGAAAAATATTCTAATAAGGCGTTAGATATGTCTGTTGCATTTTTAGATTTTAATTGTATAGCTTGACCAAGTTTCGTGAATGCATCTACAATGGTTAAAAATTTTGTGTTTTCTGATGTGTACACGTCCAGATGAATTTTTTCGAAAGGTCTCAAAGGGGTATCGGTTAACATCATTCCAATTTTGGGAGGATTTCTTTCGTATTTATTCTTTTTGCAGATTTCGCAATTCGCTATATAATTCGAAACGTGTTCTAACATTGACGGAAAATAATATTTTCGCTGAAGTTGCCTGAGAGTTTCGTTTACGCCGCGATGGTTGGTTTTTCCTTCGTGTTGAAATTGTATCACTTGGATGATAAGGTCCATATCTTCAATGACTTCTCTCCTTTCAGTGCAATAGATAATCTCTGGTCCGTTTCTGTTGAAAAGCGTGTTTACCACTTTGCTGAATGTTTTAAACATGTTCTCGGATTCGAAGTGAAAATAATATCTCTTCTTATCTGCCGTGTATTCTTTCAGGAATTTCATTATCTCATCCTCATTGTTAGTTCTGCTGATTTGGACATAGAATTTTTTTAATTTTCCCATGGATTCTCTTCTTACTGGTTTTGGTTTCCTGTAAACTTCTTGGATGAAATATTGATTCGGTTTCGAATCAATTACATCATTCGAAATTTTTATTGGAGATGAATCCGCCGTTTCGGTGTTGGTTGAGTGGATTGTCTGCTGATCATCATTGATCTCTTCATTGTTTCCTGTATCTAGAGTTTTAAGAATTTCACTAAGTTCAGATTCTGACATCTCTACTGATTCAGCATCATCCAGTAATTTTTCGATATCTTCCTCATCTACATTATTGAATAAAGATTCGGTTTCCATAGCATTGAGTTTTATTCTTGACAGTGCATCTGCATTTTTGTTGATGGTTCCTTTTTTGTATTCTAGTTCGTAGTCATATTCTTCCAAACGAATTCTCCATCTTTGTAATTTTGAGTTTGGTTCCTTTAATCTATTTAGCCAAATTAGAGGTCTGTGGTCGGTACATATAGTGAATTTATGACCGTATAAATATGGCCTGAAATATTTCACTGCCCATACAACTGCTAGTAGTTCTTTTTCAATAGTGCTATAGCGTTCTTCTGATTGATTTAAAGTTCTTGAAGCATAGCAGATAGGTCGATCTGATCCAATAGGTCCTTGTGATAGGATGGCACCTATGGCGACATTTGAGGCATCCGTTGTAACAATAAAGTTCCTTTTGAAATCTGGATATTGTAAAATTGGGGGATTCGTTAGAATTTCTTTGCACTCATTGATTGCTTCTACAAATTCCTCTGAATGAACAATTTTTCTTCCTTTTTTCAAACATGCCGTCAAGGGTTTCGTAATTTTTGCGTAATCTTTTATAAATTTTCGATAGTATCCGGTCAATCCTAAAAATCCTTTCAATTCCGTTGGTGTTTTGGGAATTGGATAGCGCAAAATTGCATCGATTTTCAGGGGATTGGGTTTTAGACCTTCTGGTGTTACAACGTGTCCGAGAAATTGGACTTCTTTTTTTAAGAACTCAGATTTGTCCATTTGGATCTTCAAATTTGCTGCTCTGAGACGTTCAAAAACTTTGCGTAATTTTTCGATGTGTTCTTGAAGTGAAGTTGAGAATATTACAATATCATCTATATAAACCACGCATGCTTCGTTTATTATACCACGTAGTATGTTATCCATCACTCTTTCAAATGTTCGTGGTGCATTTTTCAATCCAAAAGGGAGCCTTTTGTATTCGTAATGTCCTCTGTCTGTAGAAAATGCAGTCTTCTGTATGTCTCTAGGGTGCATTTCAATTTGATGATAGCCTGAGGCCAAATCTAATGTAGAGAAATATTTGCATTTTCCCAATTTGTCCAAAACGTCCGTGATGTTTGGAAGTGGATATTGATCGTCGATACTTTTTTTATTGAGAAGTCTATAGTCTACGCATAGGCGATATTTCTGTTCTCCAGATGCATCAATTTTTTTTGGAACAACAATGACTGGGCTACTCCATGGGCTGCTGGATGGTTGAATAATGTCATTTTTCATAAGTTCTTCTACTTGTTTTTCGACTTCTCTTTTTTGGGCTTCTGGCATTCTATATGCCTTTTGAAAAATTGGAGTTTCATCTGTAGTTCGAATTTCATGCTTCACTATGTTCGTGAAGCTCAAGGGAAGTTTTTTACTATGGAAAATATCTCTATATTCAAAACAAATTTTCCGAATAGCGTCCTTTTCTTCTTTATTTAGGTGATCTAAACGAAGATTTTCCATGTTTTCCTTTAGGAGGTTATCAATTTTTGAATCAGAATGGTCATCCGTTGTCGATGTTATATTTGTAAAATTCACTTCCTCAACTTCAAGCGGTTCAAGAGTGATTTTTATAGGTGTTTCATTACTGTTTGTAATGGTGAGGAAGGCTTCTTGATTCTCAATTTTAACAAGACATTGTGGAATTTCGATTCCATCGGTTAATTTGACATATTTAACAATTCCCTGATTCAAACTATTTGTTTTTATTGGTACTTTAATAACTTTTTGTGATCTCGGTGGTAAATCGTAAGAATAATTACTTTTTTTGAGATATAAAGGGACAGCTCCGTGCTTTGTGTAAAGAACATTTTTTTTTAAATCAATGTTTGCGCCTAAATGTTTTAGAAGATCCATACCAATTAGGCCATCATATTCCGTGTTGAATTCGAAAATGTGAAAATCAAAATATTCTTTTGTGTTAAAAATTTTTGGTAATGGAATGTGAGCAATATATTTGTGGTATGAAATTTTGTGAGCTGTTTTAATTTTGAATGGAAAATATTTCACATAACTTTTATAATATTTTTCCACTATTCTTGGACTAATCAGTGTTTTAGAACTTCCCGTGTCTATCATGAATTTTAATCCTAGTTTGGGAATTTTTATATATGGTAATGTTGAACTATTAATATTGGTCATATTTATTAAGGGTGATTTTGCAAACTTGGGCTGTACCGAAAATTTTCTGAATTTTGATGATCATCATAATTATCTAAGTGTTGATTATTATACTGATAATTTCCAGCGTCATCTAAGGGAATGTCAGTATCGTTATAATTATATTCATTATCTTCGAATTGTTCTATTTCGTTGTCAACGTCTTGTTGGAAAAGTTCCTCCGAAATGAAATTTGGTTGGTTACTATTATTATTGTATTGGAATCTATTTTGGGTTCTGGTTTGTCTTGTGTTAGAAGATGATGTGTCCATCGGGATGGGTTGATTTTGTCGTTGCGGAAAATTCCTTACTTGACCACTTCTTTGGGCATTGTTTGGCCTTAAATTCGAAGCTGGTCTTGTTTGTATCGCGGTTTGATTATTACTGGGAATTGAATTTTGAAAAAGTGGACGTTGTGTTATTTGTTGCGGAGTGAAAGATCTATATTGGGTAATTTGTGTTCTATTAGGGGTCATATTTGTTAGGTTACGCCTCGCGTATGTGAAATTTTGTTCTTCTATTGCGAATGCTATAGCTTGTTCTAGATTTTGAGGATTTCTTAATCTAATAGGTAAATTTGTGAATAAACCTCTCAAAAAAGCGTTAAGGGCTTGATTTTCATATAAGGTTCTTTTGATTTCTAGGATATTTGCGTTTGCTTCTGTGAGTTGAATTTTATTTAATAATAGACTCAACAAATCTTGACATCGATTTCCAAAATGTACAGGGCTCTCGTTTTTTCCCTGTCTCAAATGCATTAAATCTCCAACCAAACAATTTTCATCACGCTGATCTGAGAAAAATTGTAAAAGTAAATTTTTGATTGACATCCAATTTCTCAAATTTCCTCTACTGCCGACTAAATTCAATGCTCTTCCTGTTAATTTTCCGATTATTGCTCTTAACAGAAATTCATTTTGTGGATTTGCTATATTATTATTATCTGAAAAATTGTTAATCAAGTACTCGCTTGATTGAATAAAAATAGCCAAAGTGGCTGGATTACCGTCATATTCTGGGACGCAATCCAGATGATGTTTTTGTATTTGTGGGACGGCCATCTCTACTATATTATTATTATTTCTCCTGAGAGGACTACGGTCTCTATTCATTGAATTACTAAATTCTCAAATTATTGTTGCAATAATAAAAAAAAACAATAAATATAAAATCAATATTTACGATTGTATTGATTGAAAAAAAAAATGCAAAATATTATCAAAATCTTTCAAATGTTCAAAAATGAGAAGAAAAAAAATGGGATTTGGGAAACAAAGGATGTGAAACTTACAGCAATTGCTTCATAGAGGTTTCTTCTTTTTTATTTGCTTCTGCCTCAGGGGATACAGCGATTATAGCCGGCAGCATCATGGCGACGATTCCAGATAGAAGTGTTATCTTCACTGCAGAGCTAAATAAACTGAAAAAAGAAGCTTTGATCGCGATAATTATTTCGAAGAGTGTACCAGCGGGCTTATTATTGTCGTCTGATCTCAAAGTGCATATCGAGCAGAGTATTAATACTGACGATACTGAATTCCATCAAGATTCAGTTGATGTTCCGGTAGATAACCTCAACGATTCATCTAACATAAACATTGTGAAATTGTGCAGTGACTTGAAAGTTGCAAAAACGCAAATTGAGTGTCTTCAGAATATAAATAACAAATTGGAGGTAATAATAAAAGATAAAGAAACTATAATATCATTACTGAATGAAAAACGAATAACGACCAAAACAAATTCGGCAAAGGTCTCGAGCACTGTTGCCGCCTCGTCCGGAAAATCCTTGAACACCCCTGACAATCGAAAGAAAATTATTGTCAATGAGGAGAAGAGGGAAGATCACTGTGGCAAGGGGAATGAACCACCCGGAAAAAACACTGTTGCCATTAGGAATAAAACTGACAATAATTCAATACAGCCTGAAAGAGTTAAGAAACAATCCAAGATTGTATGGGGTAATAACTCTACAGGTGCATCCGATAAAACATTTGCTGCAGCGGTCAGAAGGATGTGGCTGTATGTTGGGAAGGTACATAGGGATGTGTCTGAAAATCAAATAGAAATGTACTTGAAAAATAAATTTAAGGATAACGAATTCATCGTCACCCCATTGCAAGTTCACAACGAAGCTACTAGCAGGGCCTTCAAAGTTGGTGCTGACATGTCCCTATCATCACAACTGATGGACCCTTCTACATGGCCAAGCGGTATAGCAGTTAAGAGGTTTCATTTATTTCGGAAGTCTAAGGAGCCGACCAATTTTAACTGATGAACCAGGAACTATAATGAAAATATGTCATGTGAACATTCAATGCATAACAAATAAATTTCACATGCTCGAGATGTTGGCTGAAAGTGAGGCTTTGGACCTGATTTGTATAACCGAGCACTGGTGTAGTGAAGATAATATACAACTTATGAACATTCCAGGTTACAATATTGCAGCAGCTTATATAAGAGCTGGGAAAGTTCGTGGAGGTTCCATGATATATGTTAGGGATAATATGAGTGTACAGGTAATTGACTGTGAAAGTATTGCTCAAGATGTCAATTATGAATGTTGTGCTATTAAAGTTAAAATAGGAAATTTAAGTTACTGTATTATTTGTGTGTATAGATCACCAAGTGGTGATTTCAAATTGTTTTTGGACAAATCTTATAATTTGCTAAATAAATGCACAAAGTTGAGTAGGTACCTGGTTTTTTGCGGGGATTTTAATGTAAAGTTCTTCACAGACAGCAGAGAAAAGCAATCCCTGCTGGAGCTGTTAAATTGTTTTGGCTTGGAGCTCACATCATTGTCGCCGACTAGAGTTTATTATGACGGTCTTGGAAATTTGAAGGAACAAAAGTTGGATTACTTGACGACTAATATTGTAAATGTTGGAACATCTAGGGTTGTACAGCCTAATCTTGGTGATCATTTGGGAATAATCTGTGAATTACCGGTGGTTGGTTCGGTGGAATCTGATGAAATGAATCATAGAACTAAATACTTGGCGATAGACTATAGCATGGTGAGAGCTGCACTGGGAGGAGGTGCATTTGATAGGGTATATGAAATTGGTGATATTAACGAAAAATATAACACATTTATGGGAATATTAGACTGGGCGGTTCAGACAAATTATACCGAACGATATAAAAATAAATGTACTAACAATTGGGTAACTAACGAAATTAAGATTAAGAGTAGGGAACTTAAAAATTTGTTTTGGCTTTCGAGAGATCTGGGTGATTCTACACTTCATAATTTATATAAGAACCGTAAAAAAGAATACAATTTAATTCTTGAATCAGCCAAGAGAACTTATCATAGTAGAATACTCAGGAACAGTGACAACGTTCCAAAAAGTATATGGAGAATCGTGAATTCGGAATTGGGAAGATTAAAATCAACTAATGTGGGTCGAATATTGATAAAAGATAAAGACCGAACAATTGAAGATCCAGCGGAAGTGGCTGAAATATTCGGTCAACACTTCTCAACTGCTGCGAATAAAGCATTAATTACAAAATATGCGCAATTGTCAAGTATGTATACTACTCCTCATGCTACTTATGTAAACAGTCTGTTTGTGACTCATGTTGAGGAAAGTGAAATCATGTCAATAGTACGAAAAACTAAAAATAAAAATTCATCTGGTACTGATGGGATGACGGTTAAATTGTTGAAGTCTTTATCTGACATATTGGTTAGGCCCTTAACACATTTGATGAATTCGATATTAGATCATGGAATTTTTCCAGACGCGCTTAAGGTCGGGCTTGTGATACCCATTTTTAAGAAAGGTCTAAAAGATAATACAAATAATTATAGGCCTATCACGCTGCTTAATGTATTTAGCAAAATATTTGAACGTATCATTTATGATAAGATTGTTGGATTTCTGGAACAGTATGACATTTTAACATCCAGTCAACATGGCTTTCGCTCGGGTAGATCGGTAGAGACCGCTGTGGTTGGTTTTATTGAGGATGTCCACATTAGGTTGGACAGGGGTGAGTATGTCGCAGCACTCTTCTTCGACCTGTCTAAGGCTTTCGATAGCGTAGATTTGAACTTCTTAATCAGTAAGTTGTACTGTTATGGTATTCGTGGTAGAATGCTGAACTTGCTGGAGTCCTATATAGGTGCTAGGCGAATGTGTGTAAGGGTTGGTGACTGTGTGTCGGGGGAATACTTTCTGAATATGGGAGTTCCCCAGGGATCTGTGTTGGGACCACTACTTTTTCTGATTTTTGTAAATGAAATACCCCAATATTTGAAAAACTGCAATGTTATTATGTTTGCTGATGACACGTCAGTATTGGTCTCAGCGGGGTCCCTGGAAGAACTAGAGGCGGCTCTGGTTGAGGTCCTGGATGAGTTTAGTCTGTGGTGTGCTAAAAATAATATTATTATAAATTTGGAGAAGACAGTTTGCATGAATTTTGGAAATAGATTGACGAGCACTGTAAAGTCGCCTAGTGGAGTGTTAACAGCGAACAACACTAAATTTTTGGGGTTGAGAATTGATGAGTCTCTAGCATGGAGAGATCATGTAGATTATGTCTGTTCTAGGTTGGGCTCGGGGTACTATGCCATTAATAGGCTGAGAAGAACAGCCGATATTGAAACGATCTTTATGGTCTATTACTCTCTGATATATTGCCATCTGACTCAAAATGTAATTTTGTGGGGTAATAGTGTAGATGTTGGGAGGGTGTTTAGGTTGCAAAAGAGGATACTGCGTTTGATGTTGGGTCTTGGATATACTGAATCTTGTAGACCCTACTTCAGAAAGCATAATGTGATGTCTTTTCCTTCAGTTTATATATATAAGGTTGCCTTTTATATGAGAGCTAATTTTAACAGGTTCAAAAAGAATTCTGATTTCCACGACTATGATACCAGGCACAGAAACAAACTTGCGATAGATGTTCATAGATTGAGAAGATACGAACACTCGCCCAATTATATTGGCAAAAAAATAATTAATGCTATCCCCGATGACGTCAGGTGCCTGCCCTACGATAAGTTCAAGCTTAGCTTCAGAAAGTTTTTGCTTTCCAAGGCGTTTTATTCACTTGATGAATTTTTTGAGGACTCTATTAAGCAAGAATAGTCATTTTTGTTGGTGGTCCGTTTATTTTGAATTTGTGAATGTGTATGATAAACTGTGTAATATTTGTATAGATTTAGTTTCTTTGACGTGTACATCTGTAAAAACAGCTCAAGTATGAATAAAGATGATTATGATTATGATTATGATTATTATAGAAACTCCGTACCAAACTATAATTTCTCCACCTGAGTGCTGTTGAACCTTTTCTTTCTTCTTTTTCTTCTGCTTCAGGGGATACAGCGATTATAGCAGGCAGTTTCGTTATAGAAACTCCGTACCCAACTATAATTTCTCCACCTGAATGCTGTTGAAATTTTTCTTTCTTCTTTTTCTTCTGCTTCAGGGGATACAGCGATTATAGCAGGCAGTTTCGTTCTAGAAACTCCGTACCTAACTATAATTTCTCCACCTGAATGCTGTTGCTTTGGATTTCTTCCTAACTATGAGCTTCGGTGATTTGGACTTCTGCTCGCTGGTTGTGTTGACACCACAATACTGGACTAGGTCGAATTTGGAACCAAAGTCCGGAAAATTTTGCAATATACCCAATGAATCGTTGAAACGAACACTTCTTTTTCGCTATTGATGTCGAAGAAAAAGTTTTGGGTATCCTACCGACTGCGCCACTTATGTTTGTTGAAACGAAGAGCTTGTTTTTAAAAAGCTTTATTTGACTATTGACGAAAAGGACAATGTGAAAGTCACTACATTCAGTACAATAATGATTATAATATGATTTACAATTAAGCATGTAACCTACGGTTCCCTTACTCTATCTACGATTCCTAGTATACAGTAATATGATAGTACTAAGTCATGCAATGCCTTTAGTACATATGTAAGGGAGTATCCAATGATATAACTTGCAGTTGTTGTCATGGACAGACCAGACCGTAAGAACTCAATAACTCAATCAAATCCTTCGTCTCGTTTTTTGCCTCCAGGAAGTTAACATTAAAGTCATCCGAAACGGGAATATCGTGAGAGCCATAGTTTTCTGAGACCAATCGTTTCCATAACTTCCAGAAACAACTTGAAATCTCCAGCTGGTGGTCGGTAACATGCTACGACAAACGACAACTAATTTGAACTTTGGTATCTCCATCGCCGAAAACAAAATATGATAGATAGAGAGATAGATATTTATTAACTACGTTATATAAAAAACATTACATTTGTAGCTGGTCATGGGGAACATTTCGTGTATATATACAAATAAAACACGTATCACTAAATAAGACAAAAATTACATACGGATTGAAACAACAAAATATGAGTAGGTAGGTATATAGCAGTTGTCAAAATGGGCAACATTCCAATATGGAAAATAATGACAAATCTGTGAGTACCTGTCATAAGTTAATGACAGAGTTAAAAAAAAACAAACTTATATATTACAGGCCATAAATTCGTCAACTGAGTAGAAACAGTATTTTATTTACTTCTACTTTATACTGTCTAGAATTTAGGCTTCTAGTTTTTTCAGGTAATTTATTATACAGCTTAATGTCAGCCGAATTTCTGGCTGATTCACTAAGACGGAGTCTAGGTTCTCTCATCATGTTTTTATTTCTTGTATTATGGCTATGATACTCTGCATGAGTTGAATAGATATTTTTGTTTTTATGTAGGTATATGTAGTAGAGACTGGTATATATATATATACAGAAGGTACGGCATTATCCCATACTTGGCAAACAGCGGCCGACAGTGATCCCTATATCCTGCATTAGCTATGACTCTTATAGCCCTCTTTTGAACAATGAAGACTCTTTTTGAACTTGAAGAATTGCCCCAAAGAATGACACCATAATTCAAATGGGATTGTATGAGACCATAGAAGGCACTCAGTAGTGTATCCACGCTAGCAAACTTTTTCAGTTGACGTAAAACGAAAACATATTTGGAGATTCTTTTGCTTAGTTCATCTATATGTGCGGACCAGTTCAAATTATCGTCCAAAGTAATTCCTGAGAGATTAGCAGTACCACCTTCCGATGATGTATGGTTGATGAACGTCGCCGGCGACGTATCGATTTAGAACTAGATCGCGACCGCGACCTCCACCGCGCTCATCCTTGCATCTCCGGCATGTACGTACCCTAAGTCTGAGTTTTTATTGATTAAAGTCGCATCATCAGCATACATGCTGGAAAAAGGTAGTGAAACAGGTCATTAATATGAATGATGAAGAGAAGTGGCCCAAGGACCGACCCTTGGGGCACGCCGTATTTGATTTCACGTAAGTCAGATAGCTTCTGGTTATCAGAGACACATTGAGTTCGTCCTGTGAGGTAAGAAAGATTCTATTAGTTGAAGAGGTGCACCTCTGATGTCATAATATTCTAGTTTCTTCAGCAAAAGATTGTGAGAAACACAATCGAACGCTTTACTGAGATCTACAAGTGTTCGACATGCCGACAATGCCTCTCATACAGTGCCTCTCTACAGTCAAAGCAACCACTTTTTGAAGACTTTTGTGGCATAAACTTTCATGCGCTAATATTATTACTCCTCCATGCTTTCAATTTTCTCTGCAGAAAGCAGAAGCTACGTCATAATTCTGCAATCTAAGAGATTCTACGTGAATACTCTTGAGCCAATATTCAGTCAAACAAACCACATCAGCTTCTATTTCCGATAAACAGGCATTCAACTGATCAATTCGCCTCGTTGCGCTCTGTATGTTTAAATTCATCAATGTGAAAGTTTTGCCTTGGTTGCATGTTTTTGCCGTGGCGCAGAAATCTTTTATATTTAAATACTGTGGATTCATCCAAATGATCCCTGAGTGCTAAATCTAATTCAGCCGAAAAATTGATATGACCTTTATATACCAGGATTTATCGAATCATTTCCTTCATAATGGCCACGCAATGCTAATTCGAAAGCACCACAAGATTTAATACAGTATATGATTTTCGATCGAATGTATCTGTTTTTTTTACTTGCTCATAATGTTTCTCGATATTCAGTCGGTAAGCACTGTTCAATTGTTGTCGAATATCTTTTTCACCTAATTAATTAAAACCTAATTTGCATGTCAGACAGGTGTTTTGGAACTTCGATGTTTTTTAATTTTTTCTTTTAAATGGATTGAATCCTCGACACCGGATCTGGTCCATTTTGTTTGATTATCACCAGCAAATAACAAACAAGGAAAACAATAAAGACTGTTACTAATTTCACAACCACATAACGATTCGACTTTTTCATAAGTGTCTATCTTAAAGGTTCTTTTATAATCACGTGTTTCACATTTTGTTTACATGCGTGATCGATAAATTCAGTTTTGGACGACCGGCACTTTTGATTTTTTATTTTTTTTCTGTCAGCAAGGAAAAACGAATTGTTTTTAAATATTGTACGCTAATGCAAATAAGATTCTCCAAATTTTCGGCAATAATTGCGCGAATACAACAAACACGATAGACAGCATCTCACCCATAAATAAAGAATTATCTCACCTACACGGCTACACACGACGTACATCTGTACATCGTAGCACCGTAGTTCTTTATCTATGACGTAGCCTACGCGTACACATTCTGAATGTGTTTCTGTGTCTGCTAAATATTGTGGACTGTTACGGGAGGCGTGGGGCGCGAGGGGTCTCTGCTGATCCAATCAAGGCTCACTTCGGATGTGCAGTGTATGTGCCGTCTAGAACGGTCTGGCGTTTACGTGTATTATAATGCATTGGCGTGGTGTTCAAAGTTCGCCCGCCGTCTGAGGACTGGAATACAGAACCGTAAATCGATACATCGGAATTGAAAAATAAAATCAAATACACAAAAAGAAAACGTTACGTTTACGTCAAACACAAAAGTAAATTCCTTTAGATGAAAATATTAGTTGGGGGTACACGTGCACATGTGCACTTATTGAGCAGCCGCCACTGAGCGGATTTCAAACATATAAAATACGGGGAAGATCATATTCAGGAGGAAAGGGAGACTATTCTACTCATTCCATTTTTAATGAGGAAGTTTCCTTAGCAACACTTGTTTCTCATCGATAAAACATTCAGATCGGCAAAACCAACAAGTTGGTTTTCAAGTGATAAAATTTTTGACGTTTCTCAAATTCATAGATAGCTTCGAAAATGAATACCATAGAGAAAACGAACAACGTTTAGTTAATCTACGTTGAAAACTTATTTGTCAAATATCGCAATACAAGCCCAATGTGACCATATTACTGTTAGACACATTTTCTCGTGAAATAATCATGTCGAATACCACTCGAGATGAAATTTAGGCAGGTAAAATTTCTCTCTTGTGATATTCAAGTTTGTTGCTTTTCGGCAATTTCGCTCATGACATTTTTCCAAAATCACTCGCCTGATGGCTCGTGATCTTGATACAAATATCATTCAAGAAATTGCCTTAGCAACAAACTCTCATGTTGCAATCGATAAATTTTGCCGGCAAAATTTCATCTCTTGTGGTATTATATATGACTATTACACTCATTCCATAGAAAGTTTCCTTAACAACACTCGTCTCTAATCGATAAAACATGGGAACGGGCAAAACTAATAAGTTGGTTTTTCAGCGTCAAAATTTTTGACCTTTGACCTTTCTCAAATTCATAGATAGCTTCTGGACTGAATACCATAGACTATAGAGAAAACAAACCATGTTTAGTTGATCTATGATGAATACTTATTGTCAAATAGCGATGGTAAATTCAATAGTTTTGCCATAGATGCATAGAAATACCTGGTGTTGGCACTGATTAGATTTTGTTTAAGACTTTCTTGTCGATCGATCATCTGATATTTTGTGCGGCTTTTCATTTCTCCCGAAAGGGTCGCGCTATTATTCCATTGCCGCAGTAGCGCTGGGACTGTGAATTATTACGGATTATTGCGGAACTTGACCAAAATCTGAAATCTAGGATGCCGTTCTGATCTACAAAATTTGGTCACGATTTTTAGTAGGGAGTCGTTACACCAGGTGTTCTATGCATCTATGTTTTGCCGTTCAATATCGAAATTGTGAGGTTAAATACTACCATCGGATCGTTGAGCGGTGGTCCTTCATCCCTTAAAAAAGATTGCCTCGAATCGCTTTGAGTGGCGCGAAGACAACGGAGAAGTCGGATTCTTTCAGTAAGCTGCATTTAAACGTTGAGCCGACACAGTGCAGTTGATCCTAAAGCTCATTAAAAATAAGTACTATACTTCTCGTATGTTTGGATATCGCTATGAGATTTAAACTTGAGATACTCGCAGTTCCATCAATAGAGCACCGAAGGTACATTGCTCCTTTTTTTTTTCAAATTATAGATTGGAAATATCGAATGATTTTCGTTGAATTTCGAATATTCGAAAATTACCGACTATTCCTAACGAATTGGGTATTTTCTTCTCTTTTCCAGCAGAGCAGCCAATCTCATGTAGACCATTCTTTACTTCATGGAATGAGTGTAGTAGCCGATGTGGAGCTGGTTTATCCACCAGAAGATCGAATATAAACCCTAGATGCTCAACAGAACTAGAGACCAGACTCTGTCAAATGAGGAGGTGTCAAGATCCGCCAATGATATTGAAACATAAAAGGCAACATCATCTGAGAGTGAGTCGAATTCAATTATAGCATCGGTATAAGGCGTCTTTATTCTGTTGGCGGATATTCCGTCAATCAATTATTTTTATGATTTTTCCCATGTAGTAATGACGGAGGTGAGTATCTTCCACGATTTTTTTAAATGGAATGCTCAATGAGTCACCACATTTTTTGATTCCATATCGAAGTTTATTAATCTGATTTTGATCGTAATACGATTTCACCAACATTCCGAAGCTTTCCAGAGTTATTTGAATATGATCAAGAAAGGAAAGGATAACACTACAAGGGATATTTCGGATATAAAGAAATCAGAGCAGTGAAAATAAAAACGAAGGTTAAAAAAAACAACCCAATCAACAATAGAGCCAGATCTATCTAGCATACCTATCTTTACAGTTTCTAGTCTAGGTACGATTCCACCAAAACCGTGTGCTGCACAATTGTTTACGAAAATTTTGTGCAGCACTCCAGCAGTGTGCGTAAAAGCTGTTAACAAATTCAGCGTCCGTTTCCACCACCATAGCTGTTCTCATTGTTTCACTTTCCTTCAATTGTTGAAAGTATGGGGGATCAAGAAAACGTTGTGCTTTCTACTGCACGTGTGTTTTGTTTTGTACCTGATGAAACAAACATCGATGTTGGGTGAAGCCCTTTGTACAACGTCGCAATGAAGGGACCAATAGATTCAAAGGAGGTTCAGTTAACACAACAACTCAAGCCGGCTGATAATAGACAATGCCGTGTCCTTGGTTCCTTGAAATGCATGAAAATGTTTCGGAATTCCAAATATGACTATTTGGTGCGGTTTATGGTATGGTGGGGTCATTGGACCTTCATTTTTCGAGAATTAGGATGAAGCAATAGTGACGATGAATATATTTCTCTATCGAGAGATGGTTAATGATTTTTTATGACCGGAATTGGATGGTATTGATATGGACAACGTTTACTTTCAACAAGACGGCGCTAACTGCCACACATGCAGCGAAAACATTGATATTTCACAGGAAATGTTTCCGGAACGTGCTATCTCTCGAAGCGGTGATTGGCCAATGAGAACTTGTGATTTAACACCTTGCGACTTCCTTCCCTTGAGGCCATGTGAACGAGAAGGCCTACGCCAGGAGCCCAGCGTCGATTCAAGATCTCAAAGACGGATTTCGTGAGGCTATCGAGGACATAGGGCAGCCATTTTGCGATTTGGTTATGGAAATTTCACGAGAAGGATATGGTCCTGAAGCCGTGGTCGTGGTGGTCATTTGGCTGATGTTATTTTTCATATTTAACGGCATACTTTCCTCTTCATAATGAAATTAACATCCGACCATTTATCTTAAAAATTGCATTTTTCTCCAACCATCAAAAATGTTGACATTTTCGTACTATTTTCAGGTGCAGAAGCCATCTATTGCCTAACCGTACAAAAATTTGCTCGTTGCTTTGCAACACTTCTAATCTTAGGTTAAAAAACGCTACTTTAATCCTAGGCCTAACAGTATTTGCATTTGAGCTCTCTAATTGAAATTTGAAGTCTACTGACGTCTACTTGACAATCAAAATCAATATCTATCAACAATACCAGATATTTGACTTGGTTGGAGAAAAAATAGTATACAGGGTGTTTCACCATAAACTGGACAAACATATATTGGCGTGTAGATGACACCGAGGAATTCATGTTTGCCTCATGACATATACCCCGTTTTCGACGCATAAGCGAGATACAGGGTATTTGATGTCAACTTTGAGCAATATTCTGATAACTGTGGTTAGTTATGCGTGACATTTGAAATAACGGTTACTGGTCACATCTTAGTATTTTTTAAGGCTCAATTCCATTGTGGTGTAGAATTTTGAAAAAAATATTTCAAAATGGCGGAAAGCCTGCAAAGTTTTAATTTTTTTTTCTCGGTTGTCAATGTGAAAAGCACTATTTCAACGTTCTCGATTTTCTTAGATTTTCCGTGAAAAATTTTTTTCAAAATTCGAACTCCCCTTTTTTTACTTGTCTTCAGTGAAAAAAAAATTTTGGCCGAAATTGTTGAAATTTTTCATGTTTGAACTATCTTTCATTCTGAATACTGAGGTGAAAACATAATGAGATAATATCCATTGGTTTTATTTTTGTAGCCTTCCAAAAATTACGCTCGGAGAACTTTCATGATTCTTATTCAAAAAACTGGAAGCCGTACGAAGGCCAAAATTGTGCTAATGGGCTGCCAGAATGACACGGACAGATATATGAATTTATATTTATTTTGACAGTCAAAAGAGAATGCCATTTTTTCAGATAAATGGTCGGTTGTTTATCTTTATATATGACAGAGTTGTTGGTTACACCATTTATAAATCGAGATCTGATGGACTGTTTGTTATGGAACCTCATTATGGATTCGTCTACGGCCTGGTTATCATAAAATACATTGAAACTCTGAAAAATTCGATGAAAAATTTGCTTACAAAGGAAATGCTTTTTCCCCTTTTGAATAAGGTGTCGCTACGGTTAATGGCTCTTATCTAGACACTGTAGCGTAGTCGTGAAGGTACTATACTTTATATTATCGCCACTAGATGGCGATGTAGACAATTATTGTGTAATTTGCATAGAACTTATAATAACATGGAAGGATGGTGGAAGGTTGGTGGAACAGTGAATTTTTAGCGGAATTTCAAGTAAACCGGAATGTGACGATCAGCATCAATCGTGAGTTGTCCATTTTCATCTCTTCTCTACAGGGTGTTCACCATAAACTGGACGAACATATACAGGGTGTCCCAGAAGTCGCGCACCCCATTAAGGGGTTCGAAAGTGAAAAATATTCTGAGCCCAAAAGTCCATGTTTGAATTTTTTTGATAACGTAGTTAATTAGTAATTATTAAATGAAAGTGACCAATGAAGAGCGCCCAACAGAAGAATAAGTAGGCAGTGGGGACGCGAGAGAGAGACGCCAGAGCTGCTGCCGGCTTTTCACGCAGTAAACCGGACTGGCGTCTCACTCTGGCGTGCCCACAGCCCACTTATTCTTCTGTTGGGCGCTTCCCATTGGTCACTTTCATTTTAATTAATTACTAATATTTCTCACTTCCGATCCCCTCAATGGGGTGCGCGCCTTCTGGGACACCCTGTATAGCCATGTAAATGACACTGGGGAAGTCATTTTTGCCTTAAGACATAAGTCATATTTGCTGTATATTTCTGAAATAATTTTGATTTATGTTTGGTTAATAAATATATTTGCGGAAATAACTGAATTCAAAATTGCCCATAATTAGTGATTGATATATGTATTATTTTTGTATTTCTGTTTTGTGTGACAGCTCTTATCCATGGAAAAGATGACAGTTGACAGATGACGTTTGACAGATGGTATTTGACAGATGACATTTGACAGTAGACAGATGACTATTGACAGATTACATTTTACAGATGATATTTGACAGAACTTTTATTATGCCTAATTTATTTCCTTATTGAAAAAATAGTGGGTTTCACAAAGCATATCACCGGTGATCGGAGCTTGATCTAGAATCAACTCGATTTGACAGTTCAGAAATCTAACCAAGCCGTTGATCTCCGATCACTGGGGATCACGATTTGTGAAATCCACCGTAGTTTAGGTATCATTTAGGCGAAACACAGTTCGCGGGGCCAGCTAGTTTCATTATAAAGAGGAAAGTATGCCGTTAATAGTGGAAAATAACATCAGCCAAATAGTTACTAGAGGACCATATCCTTTTCGTGAAATTTTCCATAATCAAATCGCAAAGTGGAGGCCCTATGTCGTCGACGAAGAATTCCATCTTTGAGGTCTTGAATCGACGCTGGGCTCTTAGCGTAGACCTGCTCTTTCACATTGCTCCAAAGGAAGAAGTCACAGGATCTCGGTGGCCAATTGTGATAAACTCATCGAGATATAACACGGCCCGGAAAATGTTCCCGTTTCAATGGTTTCGTTGCTTCTATGGCACGTAGCACCGTCTTGTTGAAAGTAAACGCTGTCCAGATCAATACCATCCAATGCCGGCCATGAAATCATTAAATCATTAATCATCTCTCGATAGCGCAATCGATTCACCGTTACTGTAGCTCCAGCCTGATTCACGAAAAATTAAGGTTCAATGACCCCGCCAGACCATAAATCGCACCTTCTGGCACTTTCGAATTTAAATAATAAATCGCATCTAAATTTGCACCATTTTGATCTATTTGTTAGTGAAAAAGGAAACCAGTTTGATATCGAACAATTAATAAAGGGCCTTCATTTTGCATTCTATGAAATACAATCATAAGGCAAAGTTTAGCTTACGTTATTCTACTTAACCTCCTAGAACTAATGAATGAAATGTAAATACTGAAAAAAATGAGCACAGAAAAATTCTGAAACAATATAAAAAAAAGACAAGAAAATAAGCTGATACTCTATTGAAATATTAACATAACCTATTCTGTTGAACCAGTAAACGTGTTCTCAATTGTTTCCTCAACCCATTCACAGAACAACTACCGAACAAATACTGAAAGTCATTAGACAGGTGTCCCAGAAGTCGCGCACCCCATTGAGGGGATCGAAAGTGAGAAATATTCTAAGCCCAAATTCCATGTTTAAATTTTTTGATAACATAGTTAATTAGTATTTAGTTAATGAAAGTGACCAATCAGGAGCGCCCTTCAGAAGATAAAGTAGGCGGTGGGCACGCGAGAGTGAGACGCCAGTCTCGGTCTACTGCGTGGAAAGCCGGCAGCTCTGGCGTCTCTCTCTCGCGTCCCCACTGACTACTTATTCTTCTGTTAGGCGCTCCTCATTGGTCACTTTCATTAATTAATTACTAATTAACTTCGGTATCAAAGATTTTCAAACATGGATTTTTGGGCTTAGAATATTTTTCACTTTCGAACCCTTCAATGGGGTGCTCGACTTCTTGGACATCCTGTATATATTGACAGCATTAAATGTGGAGGATCGCTGAGACATGCGGCTGATCCAAACTAAGGCAACATAAGCCTATTTACTAAGTCTCAGAGACAAATCATGTGCGCCACCTCTAAACACCAACTTCTCACGCAGATATGGAGGGCTTGACGAGTTCGAAATCCTCTGGACCAAAACTGCCAGCTACAATCTGAACAGGCCATCGAGTTTCAACCATTGGTGCTCCTTTATTTCATTCGAGATTTTGGAAAACTTGTGCAAACCTAATATAAATCTACAACATGCATTTTGAACTTTCTGCAGTCTGTTCTTAGTGCTGGAGTCTAAACATATAGAACAGTGTTGAGTCACAGTTCAAAATCGACAGCACAAGGGACTCGTAGAGGTATTTACACGACCTGAAACTCAGAATACGTCTAGTTCTATACAAATGCCTCAGAGCGTAAAAAGACTTTCTTACGAGCAACGCTCGGCAAATCTCAGCTTGCAGTCGAAAATGATACCAAGATTCCTACAGCTCTCAGCAGAAGGAATCGACGCATCACCAACCCTAATCGTTATCCGCTCCGGAACAATCAGGGATCCATGAGTAGAGAGTAGTGCGATACACTTACGGATATTCAGCTCGAGATTGTTGGCATTAGAATATTTTACCAATCTGGACCAATCTGCATTGATCTTCGTGACAGCAACATCAACGTCCGAGGGATGGAAAGAAAGTCGCATTTGCGCATCATTAGCATGAAAATATACCATTACATCCATAACCACTCTATTCATATCCGCTGTATAAATCAAGAACAATTACGGTCCCATAATTGAACCCTGCGGATCCCCAGAGGTTACCTGTACAATGTCAGAAAATATATCCCCCACTCGAACTGTCTGAAATCTGCCAACGAGGTAATCGGGGCTATTCACTAAGCAAAGTTGTTATGGATAGCAACTGTAAATCGTTGTTATCCCATGTAATAAGCATGGGATAACGACGATTTACAGTTGCTATCCATAACAACTTTGCTTAGTGAATAGCCTCGAATATCTAAAGAATCTTAAGGCATCCACACCGAACCCGTAAAAAGACAATTTTGCACATAAGAGCTCGTGTCCGAGGGTGTCAACAGCTTTAGCAAAATCCAATAATGACAGTATCGTGCATTGTCCTTCATCCAACGCTCTGAATACGTCATCAGCCACATTCAACAGGAGTGTAGTAGTCGTGCCGTAACCGTGTCTGGAACCTGATTGACCAGTAATGTATTCATATATTTGCTCGCTCAATATTTTCTCAAGGACCTTTGATATACAAGAAAGAATACTTATCGGTCTGAAATCGCTCAGTTCTTCTGGATTTTTCATTTTCGCTAGGGGACAATGGAACATTTCCAAACTGTGGGGAAGTAACCAGTTTCGCTGCAAACATTTTTAATATGCGTGACGTAAGGCAATGTTATATCAATAAATAGCTGCATTATCATCGCAGAGACACTATCATATCCAACAGCATTCGACCCAATACCAAGAACAACCATTCTGATTTCCTCAGGAGAAGCGAGTCTTAATTCGAAATGAGCATTAAAATCAGTTAAGTGTTAGAACTATAATAATCCGCCGATCCAGGACAAGAGTTAGGCTGACCGAATACAGACGCAAAATAACTATTGAACACAGTGGCGCACCCAGAAATTTCATTCGGGGGGGCTGCTCGAAAGTAATCAGGTTTTTACATAAAAAAAAAACTCGAAAACGACGAAAACAATCCTTTATTTTTGAGGGAGCCCCCCCCCCCTCGGTGCGCCACTGATTGAACATATCCGGATTCTTGAAGCGATCAGGGGAATCTGCTGGTTCATCATAGATCTGAATGCCCTCTAAAAACGCTTGGGGCCTTGAGACTCTGCTTGACTCAGGAAAACAGCTTTCTCTCCCCTCACCGCAGCCATTACAGTGTACCGAAGCCCCGCGTAATAACCAAAATCAGTGGATTCCCTGGTTCGTTTATCTTAAGCTAGTGCCCTGTCCCTCAACCTCATCATATCTCTCACTGTTGTTTCTTTGGTTTGAAGCAACACTTGCTTGAAGGTTGAGGCAACTCAGAACGTTCAAGGGATGTCTTAACTCCACAGTTGCCGTAGAGGTGTATTGATCAGACCAAAGATGAATGATAGTTATATTGATCACAATCTATTCTGATATACTAAATTGAATAATGACGATAAAAATAACATTGCCATGCCCATATTTGGTATCATTACACTAGCGGAGTCTGCGGTTGCATCAATTGTTTCCAGCCAGTCAGCAGATTTCGGTGGATCGGCGACTCGGTCAGCGTGGTCCACTTTTGATTGCTCAATAATTTGAATGGAATTTTCTTTATTATCCAGAATGAATATATATCATTAGAATAATATTCGAATTTCGAACATTACTCCAAAAGCCGAAATGCTGCAGACAATGATGTTGGAGCTCCAACACTGCAGTGTTGGCAATCTGTTACTTCAACTGTCCAATTTCCTAATTTCCTATTTCTGAGTCGTGTGATACTCGATCGAATACTTAATTGGACATGGTCAGGAATGGGTGCTAACGTCCGGAATTTCTGCTTCTGTTTCATTCATTTCCGTGGTGGATCTGCTAGTTCTTCTGTTCTGAAGAAGTGGAAGTATATATCGCATTCATTCATGGAGACACTATTGCCTGACTGGTAAACAGCGCGGGGATGCCCAATAGGTCTTTAGGTCAAGGTGCATGCGAGTTCAGATGATCCTCCGCCCCTCCTCTAATCTAATATCGCATCCAGAGGTACGTTACAGCTAGTGTGGCTATCGCAGAGATTCCTATCACTGTGGTTGTAGCAAGAGGGTGTGAAAAATGTCTCCAGATATGTAAATTTGGTTCCTCTTCTTCCATAATAATCTTTGTTAGATTTGCAGAGATGTTTTACATTGCCATCTCGGGTTTGATGAGATTTTCATTATTGGAAGAATTGGTGCGATATATTGATCCTACAAGAATATTCCCACTTTTTAACTGCAAAACAACCCATACATCCTCTACTCCTTCCGGCGCGACAAACTCATTTAAGAATACATGAGATGTGATGGATTTCCTTACATAGAAACCTAAACCTCCACCAACACGAGCTACACGATCCCTCCTGTGAAATCTGAAATCAGGGATGCTCAGACTATCATCGCTCATAATATACAGGGTGAGTCTTTGACTTGTACATATATTTTAACTGAAGATTCTTGAGGTAAAATTTTTTTCATTTTTCATTATTCCCAATTCGGCTCTGTTAAAAAGATATAGCCATTTTGGAAAAAAAATTGGGCTGACTACGTCTCTGAAATGATCTTCTGGAACTGATGCAAACTTCATATTTCTCGATAGAAATTGAGTTTATACATTAGGGGAATACTCAAGTACTAACCTTATTGGAATGAAAATGATGCAAACACGATAATTTCAACAAAAACAGTTAGTTTCATCGGATTATATCTGCAACTGAAAAGCCACATTTATCCCACCAAAACGAGTTCCTTCGATTTTTCTGCAGATTAATTGTAAACACTAATAAAATAACTTTTTCATATTTTCCTCGAAATTCCCAAACAATCTCATGAAGAAAGACTTTTCATTCAGATTTATTATTAAACAACCTAACCTAATCTAATTTGTGTCGATTCTGTGACTGTTTGCACAGAAATCTCAAGAAGATGTTATCAGCACAGAATACCTAACTACACAGAAGCGTCACTTAGCGTCGGCACTTTGATCTTCAAGGGGCAAATTTTCGTGACCTTCATTCTCTGTTAGGTAGTACATATGTTACTTTTGAGCGATCCAGCCACATTATTCTATACTATATTTATAATTCTATGGGAAGTTTAAATTTCACGTTGACATATGTACTACCTAGCATGGCACAAGCGTCATCAAATAAAGTTTTGGCGGGAAGGCGGAATGACGCTTCTGTGCAGTTAAGTATTCTGTGTTATCAGCTTTCTGATATTTTCATTTAGGTTAAGGATTTTTCACGAAATATAGTATGAATCACGATGCACTTGTGTACCGTGGTATGAATATCTATGAATTCTGCCGTTTCCATCATAAATCGACTTTGCCGCAAAATTTCACCACGCATGCGTAAAGCGAAAACCGAAAGTTTGGTAAACTGGAGGCCAACTATAAACAATAACAAACCAGAGTCTCTGAACAAACTGTTAACATTATGTGAAGTTCTGAATACATTCAGTGAATAATTGTTCTAATGTGATTATTATGTGAATTTATATAATTTTAACCGTGTCGAGTTTATGAAATTCCAAGAGGATATTGTTTAGATAGGAACATCGCCACAGATTATCAGGTATCGTATTATTTTTCATTAATTTCAATTTAATAAGTAGTTTGTATCGAGATTCATCATCCATATCCGAATTTTGTATTTCATCGACATTTAACTTCAATATGGATCGGTAACTATGAATTTTCAATAGAAACTGTGTGTATCAAATCCTCCTTGGTGTTCAATTTTATCTCCCACATTTGTGGGATTTTATTATTAAAATATCTCGACAAAATTGATAAATATTGTGACAACATTGTTAACTCGTTTGAAGACCTGAAAAGGAATAATATTCGATGATATTTAATTCCGAGACGCATTCATATTGTAACGTTTTCTTCGTTAGTAAAACGTCCGGGTTCGATAAACTATTTATTTACACAATTTATAACACTAATGATTAACAACTAATGAACTTATTCTAACAAAAGTCTGTACAATTTATTTTCACTGATTTATTTGCACTAGTATTTATTTTCACTCGTCGCTTGTCACTTACTGAATGAATTCTCTCATCGTCGATGGGCCCCTCATATGTATCTCGCCGATTGTTCTCGTTAAGTTCGGACCCTCTGGAAACTTCCCGAATCATCCGCCACCGGTATGTCGGAATGAACACTCCACGCGTATCTAGAAACTTCTCGATCGGGCCGTAGCGCTGAATGCACAGGGCCGTACTTGTCACACTGTCCCTTCCTTAAGCCTGTTCTGTCCCAGAACAGATCGCATGGATTCTTCAGAGGACCGTGGCGAAATCTGCAGTCGGCTCCTTTTCTACAGTAGCCCCTTTGATGGAAATAGCATTCTATTATTTTGCCTGGGAGTTCGATACAATTTGGGTAGAAACTGCATACTAGGATCTGTATACCTGCCCTCTGGAAAATAACTTCAAGCATGCTTCGCACTACCCTCCAATTCAGTAGATCCAGTCCACAACCAAGCTCGGGAACTGCTAGTTTCCTAACGCCGGAACGCTGAAGGTCTTCTTTCGAGCCATACAGCGACGTCCATAAGTTCTGGCAGGTGGGCTTCTGGGGAGAGTGCTGCTTGGTAACCAAATAGTAAATGAACCGACCCTCGGACTCCAATCTTAAAAATTTCCCGACTCTGGGCTGCTGTCCCATTAGTTCCTCTTGCCGACCAATTTTTTCTTTGAATACTCTTGCTATTACCCTACTCATACGTAGATCAGCTGCTACACAACAAGCAAGCGAGTATTCCTCGGGGACTGTGAACAAGTCCTGATGAACTTCCTGTGTGACGCCAAACCGTGCAATGCGTGTTCCGCCATAAGTTTTCATGAATTCTTGGAATTCGCATTTTTCCTTAGCCGGAACCTCGACGAGACGTACATCTTCTTCATCCTGCGTGGATGCGTACGGAGCCAATCGGTTGGAATGGACGACTTTCGGTTTACCTCTGGGGAGCTTCCATATTCGGTAAACTACATCATTTATTCTCTTCACAACTTCGTACGGTCCTTCCCAATGTCTCTGCAGCTTCGGTGAGAAACCTTTTCTTCTTTGGGGGTTATACAACCATAACAGATCTCCTGCGGTAAACCCTCCTTCAATGGCCTTGATGTCATCGCGCATTTTCATCCGGTCACTTGCTTGCTGTATTTGATTACGCACCCTGTCATGGATGTAGTCTAGCTTGCTTCTTAGATTACTAACGTAGTCCTCCCCAGCTACATCTTATCCAGGATTACACCTAAACTCGAGGTCGCAAAGTAGTCTTATTTCTCGGCCAAACATTATATTGGAAGGAGTCTCCTTGGTGGATTCTTGAACCGAAGATCTATAGGCCATCGTGAATAGATGCGAATATTTATCCCAGTCCCTTTGGTGATCAGAGACTACTTTAGCCAAATGTTTTCCCATAGTCCGGTTCATTCGTTCCACCATGCCGTCTGACTGAGAATACAGGGGTGTAGTTCTGGTCTTATGTATCCCCAATGTTTTGCAAACTTCTTGGAATAATTTTGGCTCGAAGTTTCGGCCTTGATCACAATGCAGCTCTAGGGGTATTCCAAACCTGCAGAAAATTTTTTTGACGAATTTGTCGGCTACCGTGCTTTCCTCTTGATTAGGAATACCGTACCCTTCCACCCATTTGGTAAAGTAGTCCATCGCGACCAAAATGTACTTGTTCCCACTGGCTGTTTCTGGAAAAGGGCCTGCGATGTCGATAGCCACTCGTTCCATGGGTGATCTGACGTTATATAGCTTCATTGGAGCCTTTCCTTTGCCATAGGGTCCGTTGGCCGCAGCACAAACTTTACATTTTCTACACCAATCTTTAACGTCTTTCTTACAGTTGATCCAATAAAATCGCTGTCTGACCTTCTCCAGAGTCTTAGTAATCCCAAAATGGCCACCCAAAGTTCCATTATGTAGTCTGGTCAAAATGTCCGTTACCCTACTCTTGGGCACAATTGACTGAAGCCTCTGCAGAGATCCATCTTCATTTTCCCAAAAACGTTTCAGAAGACCTTCATCAATCTTCAACGTTTCCCATTGGGCCCAATACGACTTGACATTTTAGCTCAGTCTGGATACTTCTTCGCATGTAGGTCGTCTACCACTCTCCTTCCAACTTAGAATTACTCTCAGATCTGGATCTTCCTCCTATGCTCGTCGAATTTCTGGGGGTAGCCAGTCATCTTCTATCACTGTGGTCCGCATCAAATTGGCCTTATCTTCCACACGAGAGCAGTGGCTGCAATTTTGGGGGCAAGGTCTTCTTGACAACGCATCCGCGTTTCGATGTGTAGCCCCAGCTCTGTGTTTAGTAGTCGAAGTCGTATTCTTGCACTCTCTCCATCCATCTGGCCACTTGTCCTTCTGGGTTCTTAAAATTCAGGAGCCATTTCAAAGCAGCGTGGTCCGTTTTTAGCAGAAATTTTCTAGCATACAAGCATTTGTAGAAATGTTCTACGGCCTTGATAACTGCTGAGAAGTCCCTTCTGGTCACGCAGTAATTTCTTTCAGGCTTCGACAGAACCTTGCTGTAATAACCGATGACTCGTTCTTGTCCATTCTTAACCTGCGATAGGACGCCACCAATGGCCAGATTACTAACATCGGTATCGAGTACAAATTTTCCATCCGTTTTTGCGTAGCTCAAGACTGGAGCCGAGACCAGAGCCTTTTTCAATCGATCGAAGGCTTCAGCGCAATCATGGGACCAAATGTACTCCTGCCCATCTTCCGTTAATTTTGTTAGTGGTTTGGCAACGTTGGCGAATCCAGGCACAAATCTTCTGTAGTAGTAATAGTAATAGTAAAAAAGGGGTTACAGTTCACTGCGACCTTAAGGTCTATTGTGCCCCCTGACAGAGCTGTTATCATCGCGCCTTCTACAGCTCGCCCTCCAGTTCCAGAGATTTGATGAAATCCAGAATCTGGGACGGCTTCAAGGAGGATAACTCCCCACTTCTACAAGTTTCTTGTCCAAAGCACTCTTTCCTTTGGCTTGCTTGCAATGGCATAGCATTCCGTAACCAGGTGAATAGGAGTTTCTTCCTCCTCCCCACAGAATCTACACTCGTCAGTGTCTGATAAACCCATTCTCAACAGATGCTTTTTTAGGCGACAATGTCCTGTGAGAAAGCCAGTGAGTAGGTGAAGTTGGTTTTTGCTGAGATCCAGATATTTTTTGGATCTAACAGTTTCAAAGTTCCGGAGGAACTTTTTGGAGTGATCCATCCCTGGGAGATTCCGCCAGAGTTTTTCTCTTTCGGTTTTCTCCTTCTTATAGGTGCATTTTCCTATACCACAGAAGGGTTCTGGGCCAGTGAGTGGTGTCTGTGCGCCCTTTCTGGCCAGTGTATTGGCCTCTTCGTTTCCTACGATTCCCGAATGACCGGGAACCCAGATTAAAGAGACCTTATTCTTCTTGCCTACCTCATTGATTTTGTTTCGGCACTCCCAAATCAGCTTTGAGTCAATGACGTAGGAGCTCAGTGCTTTGATAGCAGCTTGACTATCTGTATGAATAGCTATATCGCACTTCTGATAGTTTCTTTCTAGATTTATATCTAGACATCTTGCGATTGCAAGTATTTCCGTTTGAAGGACGCTTGTACAGGAGCCTAACGATAGTGCACACTTGGTACTTGTCCCGTATATCCCAGCGCCAGCTCCTGTAGCGGTTTTAGAACCATCTGTATACCATTTCATTGTATTTTCTTTGAGATTGTAGTTGGTGTATTCCCTTTCCCAATCCTCTCTTTTACTTAGCAGTGTACTGAAGTTCTTCTCAGTGCTTACTTTCTTGATCATAACATCACTAGGAAGGTTTGCAGATGAGGTGTAGTCATTCAGAGAGGACCAAGCTCTCTGAAACCTGACTTTCTCATTGCCTGCTCCTTCTTTAGATACTCTGAGGATGGCCTCATGGGCTAACCTATCAATCACTAGATGTAGAGGTGTGAGGTCTGTGATGATCTCAAGCGCCCTGGTTGGGCACGTTCTCATAGCTCCCGTGATGCACACACAGGCAAGCCTTTGTACTTTATCGAGCATTTTCCTCGTACTTGCCTGACTTGCCTTAGCAAACCAGGCTACTGCCCCATATGTGATTATAGGTCTTACAATCATGACGTACATCCATCGCAGTATTTTTGGGTTACAGCCCCAGTTCCTGCCGCATAGACGCCTGCATGCCTTCAGAGCTCTTGTAGCTCTGCCAGTAGCATTATCAACATGCTTATTCCACAGAAGTTTGCTATCTAGTGTTATTCCTAGGTATTTGACTTCAGACCCCCACTCCAAGATATTTCCGTTTAATACTAACGTTTTCATGGCTGGAAGTTTCCTCTTCCGAGTGAACGGAATCAATGTGGTCTTGGTAGGGTTGATGTTAAGCCCCACTGACAAGCACCACTGCTCAATGATTCTAAGGCCCTTCTGCAATAGGTCGCAGAGAGTGCCTTCGAATTTGCCTCTAATTATTAATACTATGTCGTCAGCATAGCCTACACATTCGAAGCCAAGCTCTTTAGCCTGTGTAGAAGTTCATCCACTACCAGGCTCCATAGGAGGGGGGATAACACCCCACCCTGAGGTGTTCCACGAGTAGCTTTGACGAAGACGGATTCCTCACCCATCGATGTCTCAGCTATTCTCGTCGTTAACACCTCATACATCCATTTTAAGATGGTATTATTCACTCCTCGCCTCTCAAGTGCATCTCTGACAGACACGTGTGTTGTGTCGTCAAAGGCCCCAGATACATCCAGGAAGGCACACATGGCGATTTCTTTGTTATTCAGAGTTCTCTGGATGACTTCAGTCAGCTGATACAAAGCGGTCTCCGTTGAACGTCCCGCTCTGTAAGAATGCTGAGAATTGTGAAGTGGTGTTTTTTCCAGATGCTCCGTTCTTATGTAGTTATCTACGACTTTCTCCATCGTTTTAAGAAGAAACGATGTCAGGCAAATGGGTCTGAAGGAACGAGGGTCAGTCACGTCCTTTTTCCCTGCTTTGGGAATGAAGGTTACTTTTGCCCTTCTCCACTTTTCAGGTATTTGACCCAATGCTAAGCTGCTTCTTGTGATCTTCAGTAGATGAGGTAGGATCTCCTCCACTCCTTTTTGCAGGAGTATCGGAAACACCCCATCTACTCCTGGGGATTTATACGGCTGAAAGGTGCTTATTGCCCATTCGAGTCGTTGCCTTGTGAATATACTCTTAGCAATGTCCCAGTCCTCCTTGCGGGAGTTCTTGGTGTGCTTCATTGCTATTACAGTATTACTTATTGGTTCACTACCCGGGAAGTGTGTTTCGAGAAGAAGACTGGATCGTTCCTTCTCTCCTTCAGTGTACGAACCGTCTGGCCTTTTAAGCGACATAGTGGGGTTAGTTCCCCCTTTTGCCATGACTTTCTGAAGTCTGGCTGCTGTGGGAGTGGAAGTGATGCTTTCACAAAAGGCTTGAAAATTAAGTCTTTTGGCCTTCCTGATTTCCTTGTTGTACTGAGTAAGTTTCTCAGTGTACCCTTGCCAGTTACTGTCCCGTTTGGCTTTATTAAAGAGCCGACGGACTTCCTTTCGGAGGTTTGACAGGTTGTCATTCCACCAAGGAGCTTCTTTACTTGATCGAGCTTTGGTCAATGGGCGGCTGGAGTGGAAAGCCTTCATCATTGCCTCGCTTGCCTGCTCAACATGTTGCTCCAAATCGTAACAACGGTGTTTTTCCCGCCCTATTACGATTTGATCCAAATTATTCTTCAGATGGCTCCTATAAAGAAACCAATCTGTCTTTCTAGGATTTCGAATCACGGGTGGCAAGGTAGTATCTCCCTCCACCTTAAACTCGATAATTCTATGATCAGAGAGTGAAGGTTCATCCATCACTCTCCAGGAAGTGACATACTTCCTGGCAGCGACGTTGACAATTGTCACGTCCAGGACCTCTTCTCTTGCTCTCGTGACAAAAGTTGGTGTAGTCCCTACATTCAATGTCTCGAGATTGTTAGCCAAGAGATATTCAAGCAAGCACTCACCTCTGGTGTTATTGTTCGTGCTGCCCCAAATAGTATTGTGTGCGTTGGCATCACATCCAATTATGATTGGCAACTTTCTGCTGTTGCAGTAACGTACTAACCGCTGTACTTCCTCTGGCGGTGTTATTGGCCCATCTCCAGCGAAGTATGCGGATGCTATGACAATGTCTCGGTCAGTGCCCCCAACATTGAGGTGTACCATAATCGGAATTAGGTCCCGAGACATACAGGGTGATTTTTTTAAGTGTTTCATTAGAAGTTTTCGAGGAAGGAATTGCGATACAAATTCAAAATTTTGTATTTTTGTTTTAGAGTACATGAACTCAATTTGTAAAATATTTTCAAGCGGAATCTACTTCCGGTTCTACCGGAAACGGATGTGAACTTCATTATTTCAAATGGAACACCCTATATATTTATACATATTTGAATTCTTCGTTTAATTCTGCAATGATTTGATGTATGATATGCGCAACCACATCAAGCGATTGTTGAGTTATTGCCCGATTCTCAAATTTTTTGACAGAAAGATTGTCACAAATTAGTGTTTATATCTTCAAAATCCCTCATTGTAAGAATTTTTTTTTGGAGCAATGAGACAAATGAAAGTACGCTGATACGGCTTCTTGTATAAATTATGAGGAAATTTTATACAGAGTGCCTGAAACAGGGCTTCAAAGTGAGCCTCAATAAAACTACGAAATCTCATTTTTTTCAAATGGGAACCATATAATTTCATAATTCCGATCGATTGCTCGCCAAAAACTAGTTAGAGTGTGCCAAACATTTTATGTCTTTAAAATGAGTAGTTTCGCCGTTATCGAATAAAATTCGAATTTCACGACTAAAGCCAGGTTTCTTTGTCTAAATATCAGGTTTTTTAGCAGGTGAAGTAATTTTTTTTACTGCTTCTTTCTCGTTTTTCTTCTTTTTTCCTGTTACAGATATAATTTCAAGACATTGGCATCCAGTTCAATGAAAAGGCAATTTTCAAGCACAAGGAGCTCTGTAACATGGATAGCAGCATATTTTTTTTAACAAATTCAGTATCACCACACATACACGGGGAGACAGAGTTTTTTCAGAGGTTTTTATCTGTTTTCGTGTATCATACTCGGAATTGTATGGTACCCCGTTTACATTCCCTCTGCTAACACTTAGATTTGGAGCGGGAAACAGATTTTATTCATTCATATAATCTGGTCCTTGTAGCCATTTCTTCACACGTGCCATATGCCATGTATTGTTTGATTTAAGAAAACAGTTTGTAATTCTCTCTTTCAAAAGATTATATATATATATATCAAGATAATTTTCAAGTAGGCTATGTCAATAGTAATAATATGTCAGTTTTAAACTAAAATTTCTTTATTTAGTCATCATTCATTATCTGCTCTGTTTATTTGTCACATTCGCAGCAAATACAGAAGAGACTTTTGATATATCATTCTCTTCATTATTATTGTTATTGCTTGTTTTGCATAGTGCTTGATCAATAAAAATAAGTATGAATGACTATTCCTAACATAGCCTACTTTGAAATAGACGAGCATTCCACTGAATTTGACTGATGGGACAACCCTGGCTTTATTCATGAAATTCTGTCGAATTGAGTGGTATGCTCGTCTATTTCAAAGTAGGCTATGTTAGGAATAGTCATTCTTACCTATTTTTATTGATCAAGCACTATGCAAAACAAACAATAACAATAATAAGGTACACTATAATGATATATCAAAAGTCTCTTCTGTATTTGCTGCGAATGTGACAAATAAACAGAGCAGATAATGAATGATGACTAAATGAAGAAATTTTACTTTAAAACTGACATGTTATTACTATTGACATAGCCTACTTGAAAATTATCTTGATAAACCTGATATTTGGACAAAGAAACCTGGCTTTAGTCGTGAAATTCGAATTTTATTCGATAACGGCGAAACTACTCATTCTAAAGACATAAAATGTTTGGCACACTCTAACTATTTTTTGGCGAGCAATCGATCGGAATTATAAAATTATATGGTTCCCATTTGAAAAAAATGAGATTTCGTAGTTTTATTGAGGCTCACTTTGAAGCCCTGTTTCAGGCACCCTGTATAATATTTCCTCATAATTTATACAAGAAGCCGTATCAGCGTACTTTCATTTGTCTCACTGCTCCAAAAAAAAATTCTTACAATGAGGGATTTTGAAGATATAAACACTAATTTGTGACAATCTTTCTGTCAAAAAATTTGAGAATCAGGCAATAACTCAACAATCGCTTGATGTGGTTGCGCATATCATACATCAAATCATTGCAGAATCAAACGAAGAATTCAAATATGTATAAATATATAGGGTGTTCCATTTGAAATAACGAAGTTCACATCCGTTTCCGGTAGAACCGGAAGTAGATTCCGCTTGAAAATATTTTACAAATCGAGTTCATGTACTCTAAAACAAAAATACAAAATTTTGAATTTGTATCGCAATTCCTTCCTCGAAAACTTCTAATGAAACACTTAAAAAAATCGCCCTGTATATTCTGAAACACAAGTATACTTGATATTGCTTCTAATGGGCCTACCACACGCTCAAGCTTCACCACAGTTTGGCTTGCGCAAACCGGCTTGAACACTGAACACTGAGCGTGTGGTTGGGAGAATTATACACAGTTTCCCTCAGTGCTCAGTGTTCAAGCCGGTTTGCGCAAGCCAAACTGTCGTGAAGCTTGAGCGTGTGGTAGGCCTCTTATGAGCACACAGGCACGTGGAGACGTTTGCCTTTGGTCATAAACCAGTCTTGAGTCTTTGCATCCCAAGCCCAGGATTTGGCCTTCTTTGTTGATCCAGGGTTCCTGGATCAGAGCAATGTTCAATTGCAGTCTCGCAAATAACCTTGCCATCACCGCTGAAGATCCCTTCGCGTGATGCAGGTTTGCTTGTAATACTCTTGAGAAGATGATTATTGATATTTGGGGGGAGGGATGGTGGGTACCCAGTCCCTTTACGCCCCAACCTTCATCTTCTCCTGTCCCTCCTCAGATTCCTTGTGGGGTATTTCCCTTCCGGAATCTGAGTCGGTACCTTCGGCCACCGGGCAGCTCAGCTCGGTTCCCCGGAAAGCAGAGAGAATCTCCGCTTCCATTGGCGTCCCGGTAGAGCCACCGGGTTGACCCAGACTTGCGTCTTCCACTTCCTTTTCTCCCTGCGTTTTGGGTTCCCGGGATGTGGAGGGCATCTCCACGTCCACTGAACCCACCGCAGGGACAATTCTACTCTTCAGCCCTGAGACTGGGATGCGCCCAAACCGGAAGTTTAGGCTGCATTCCACTGCCTTCAGAGCTTCCTCTGATTGGGGATCGATCCCAATCGTCAGGACTGTTCCCTTGCCCTCTTTCTTGGAGTTCAGAACTCTCCATGCCCCAGTATTGGGGTTGGAGTTCTGAACTTCCACGAGTCTGAGGATTTTCTCAGACTCCATCTCTTGGCTTCTTGGAAAGAAGACCGTGATGTTGGTGGGCTTGGGGATGTCGTCTCCCTCTAGCACCACCAACTCAGGCCCCTTCCAAGATTTCAATTGCGGAACTGATCGCTTGATCCATTCCGCAGATCCCTGAGATCCACAGTCTACCAGCATCATTCCATTTTTGAAATGAACGCCAGCAAAGTGGATCCCCCTTTCCTGGCTCTGGCACATCTCCTCCACTAAAATATCCTCTAGGGAGGAAAGTTGCTCGGCCTCCAGGGTAGCCTTGGGGTAGTCCTTAGGCATAATTCCTACCCTGGAGGTTTTCTTTGCTTTGACAGCTGCTGCATAACCGGTGGCTTGCCCAGTTTTTGCTGCAGCCGTCTTCAGCTTCTTTGCTGGAGGCCGCTGCGGAGGTGTCATAAGCTCCGGGCCTCTTTTGCTACTCAAAGGAGTGGTCTCCGGAGCCGGGCGCCGAAGGGCCTGCTCCCTAGCCTCCTCAGGTTTAATACCCTGGTGGAGGAGTCGGTACCTCCGAACTCCCGCCCCACTAAGACCCCTCCTTAGCGGGTCGTCCCTGCCACCCGGTTGTCCCAGTTGGGGCAACTGGAATGGCAGTCGCGCTTTTTTCGGTCTATTGACCTTCCCCTGTGAAGGGTGCCCGGAAGAAGAGGCGGAGGATTTCTCCACCCCTTTTCCGGTGGTGTTTTTATTTTTTTTCAGATCCATGTTTGGTCCCACGAGAAGCAAGGGTCTGAACAGTCCACCTCTACAGAGCCCCGCATGCAGAGGTAAGGGGTTTAATACAATGGAGTTCCCCCTGGTGCTCCAAGGTTGAAACCAGTGGAGACTAGTCCTCTATCTAGCCACGCATCCCTTGGCCTGGTTTCCCACCGTGGATTTAGAATTTTTAATGAGGTTGTTTCCTCTCGGTCTAGGCGGTCAAGCCAAGACCCCCCCCCCATTCCATTGGCCCGCGAGACATGACCACAGACAGCCAAGGAATATTGGTATTACAGGATGGTCCCGAGGTGAGCTCGGGATACCACCTGGCATCGTAATCCTGGTGCAATCCCTAGGCCACGATACTACAGCCGGGACAGGAGAAGTTGGTCCGCGGCAAGGTATTAAAAGGCTACCAGTTGAGTTTTTAGGCACAACGAGCCGATTCTATTTCCCTGCAGGCCTCTTCCTCATATACAGTCATCGTTGGAGGCCACCTCCTATCCGCCACCTGGAGACGCGCCGGGTCGGTTCTTCACTCCGTCCATATATACGAGCATTTCACTGCTCGCACATGGAACCCGGCTTCTGTAGTAAGTGCATAAGCCGAGGAAACTTCGTAACTCACTCTTATCTCTCGGTATAGGCCAATCCTGTACCGCCTTGATCTTGTCTGGGTCATCTTTCACACCCCTTCGAGAAACTACGTGTCCTAAATATTTCACCTCTGCTCGAAATAAATGGCATTTCTTGGGACTTAGCTTCAAATTGGCCTCACGTAGTCTCTGGAAGATCTCGGATAGGTTGTGTAGGTGATCTTGGAATGATTTTCCCATAACTATCTCGTCATCTAAGTACACCAGGCAAGTCTTCCAGGCGAGTCCTCTTAATATAGTCTCCATTAAACGCTCGAATGTGGCCGGAGCGTTGCATAATCCAAAAGGGATACCTTTAAATTGCCACAGGCCCGTTCCAATACTGAAGGCAGTTGTCGCTTTGTCTTTTGGATCCAAACCAACTTTCCAATATACACTCTTCAAATCCAAGCTGGAAAACCAACGTGATCCCGAGAGTGTATCCAGTGCATCATCAATTCTCGGTAAGGGATAGCTTTTGTTGCGATTCCAGCACACAACATCCTTTTTCTTGGCATTCAATAATATGCTTCTTCTCGGATGATTTCCTCAACTGGTCGGGCTGCTTCTTGGACTTGTCTCACACGAACGTATCCTCTATGCGACGCCTGTTTCGCTGCCTCGAATTCTAAAGTATGAGCTAAAGCATCATCGATGGTTTCAGGGCGTGCAAATCTCAAGGCTTGTTGAACTTCGCTGTCCTTGATACCGTCGACGAAGGTCTGGAAGTCACTGTTGAATTTTGGAAATCTCATCAAAGCCATCAACAGCTACGCAATCCCAGTGCTGGTTTATTCATTTGGAGTAATCAAGTGGTCCAAGACATCTGGAGGACATTCAAAGGCAAACTAGAACGATGCTGACAAAACAGAGAGGTCATCACCCAAGGTCGTCAGTATTAAGAACCACTTTACCACGGAAAGAAGGAGGACGAGGACTTGCGGATATTGTCAACCTTCCCACTCGCCAGATTAAAAACCTAAGGGAATTCTTCTTTGAGAAGGCGAATAATTCCAATCTACACAAAGTTGTTACTTTGTTTGATAAGATGTTCACACCTTCAACTCTGGCTACTGAAGATGAATTGCTGGATCCGCCATCCCTTTCTGAAACTGATAAGCTAGAAAAATGGTCCATAAAAGAACTCCATGGACGGCATCACCATGAGTTGAATCAGCCACATGTTGACAAAACATCATCCAACAAATGGTTGTCGAAGGGTGAACTGTTTCCTGAGACGGAAGGTTTTATGATGGCTATACAAGATCAAGTCATCTTCACCAACAACTACAAGAAATACATTGTAGGGATCTATATCGCCCTAGCCGCTCCTCGTTCCCGCATAGATGACGTGCTAGTCGCATCAGATTCAGAGGAAGAACACTTGGAACATCTGCGAACAATCTTCACTAGATTTCAAGCATACTCCATGACCCACAACCCTTCGAAGTGTGTGTTTGGCCAACCCGAAGTGAAATTCCTGGGGTACCTCATCTCAGCCGAAGGAGGGTCACTGCAATCCTTGATTATGCACAGCCAGTCACAGCCAAGGAGCTTCGCCGGTTCCTAGAGATGGTAAATTTCTATCGCCGTTTCATACCCTGGATATCGGACACACAGGCTCCCCTCAATGACCTCCTGGTTCCGGACCTTAAAGGAAAGGCCATCATCCTGCTAGACACTGGTGTGCATCGCAACCCGTCTCACTCACTTCGAGATGGTAGGCTGCCATCTTCTAGTGCAGAGACCGGCCATCTCAACGCAAGGCAACATGCCCATGCTGCGTAACATAGCCGCATTCGCGAGGTCTTGGACTTGGGCTGCGACCTCCCACGGCTACACCAGTATGACCAAAGGTGTATAGGTGCACATC
This sequence comes from Adalia bipunctata, assembly GCA_910592335.1. Classification (NCBI taxonomy): domain Eukaryota; kingdom Metazoa; phylum Arthropoda; class Insecta; order Coleoptera; family Coccinellidae; genus Adalia; species Adalia bipunctata. The sequence continues at coordinate 55,189,552 of OU342948.1, forward strand.
AGAGCCATAATTCCATCTATACGACGACGATCTCGATTAATATCGTGACTTCGTCACCAGCAGGGGAGTGTTGTAGGGATCTTTATCGCCCTAGCCTCTCCTCGTTCCCGCATAGATATCGCGCGGTTCTACCTTCCTCTCAATAGAACGGCCACATCGATTTTAAGTACCGTGTCCTTCGCTGGATCGATGCGCCGGGTGGAATCAATTCCCCCGCGCCCCTCACTTCTACAGCAGACTCCTATCAAGCTGTATTGAAAAGTTTAAAAATAGGAGCTGGAACGAAACGTGGAATGCCCTAATCAAGAGGTTTGTGGTACCTCACAAACATCCACGCCGAAAACCCACAACATCATGAAGGACCGTACAGTGCCAACAGATATGTGTAGGGAAGTGTCATCAAAAATCTGAAACAATTCAGCATGCAACTTCTGGCTGCGAACAACTGGCCAACACTGATTACCTCCACCGACATAACCAAGTGTGCAACTTCATACATAAGAAATTGGCGCTCAAGTTCGGGCTTCTCAACTCCTACAAGCCGTATTATAAGTAGGTATCAGCCGCTGCCTATATGATGGAAAATTACTCTTTTAGACTATACTACGATAGGCCATTATCACTGACAGAACGGTGACGAATAACAGGCAGGTTACTGTTTACGACAAGAGGGTTAGAAAGGCAATTTTGGTGGATGTAGCTGTGCCCAACAACAACAATATTTTGAATAAGTACCAGGAGAAGATATGCAAGTACAGAGACCTGGCTTTCGAAATCAAGGAAATGTGGCACCTAGAGAAGGTTGATATCGTTCCAGTGATCATTTCGTCGACTGGATTGGTATCTTAGAGCTTACACAATAGTCTGAACAAATTAGAATTAAATGTAAACAGCTACATTGAAATGCAAAAAGCTGTTAATAGCGGCCCACACACGAACACTTCGGAGCGCGCATCAAGCATTTGGCGTTCCGGAGCGTCACTCCAGAACGACACACGCTGGAGTGTCGCTTGCCCACTAACGTACACAAAATATCTACATTCTGATGTGACAGTATTGAATGTCACGTTCAAAAGTGATGGTTAGTGGGGTAGAAGTTTCCAAAATTGAAAGGTTTGGAGTGGCTCGTTGAGTTTTAGAAATTTTAAAACTTTGGAGCGTCACTCCAGAGCGCCACATCAGAGCGACACGCCAGAGCGCCGCGCCAAAGTGAAACGCCTAACCTTGGAGCGTTGATCGAACTAACCAAAACTTTTACACGGAAGTTTGGAACGGCGCGCATCAAACCTTCGCTCCGAAGTGTTCGTGTGTGGGCCGCTATTCTCAATACCTGTAGAATTGTTCGTAAATTTTTGTCAAGTGTATCGTGATCGTGCCTATTCCCTTCGATTATTATATGTGGGAGAAGGTAAATTTGTCCGGCCGGGTGCCGAGATAGTGAATAAGTCCACGATCAAAATAATAATCTTCATTTCAAAGTATGCATAGACAAGTCCTTACATAACATGAATAGTGTCAAGAAAAAATATAAATAATCAACATAATATTAAATTCTCTTTAAATAATCATTCAGAGAATATGGTTCCAAATTAACCAAATATTCTTTTATATTTTTCTTAAAGATCTCTAAGCTGCTCACGGTTTTTATTTCATTAGGTAATTTATTGAAAATTCTTATACACATATATAAGATGGGTGTTTTTCTGATAAGGTCAATCTGTGAACAGGATAATGTAATTCCAGAGATCTTGAGGGATAATCAGTTCCACGTGTATGAAGAGAAAATTTCTCTTTGTTGTTGGAGAAAAACATCAAGCATTCGAAAATATATATAGCAGATGTTGTCAAAATTTTATTTTTCCTAAAAACATTTCTACATGATTCAGTGTAACCCATCCTGAGCATGATTCTTATAATTTTCTTTTGTATCAAAAATATTCTATCAACATCTGTGCTTGTTCCTCAAAAAATGATACCATATCTTTGTTTTCTGTTTGACAGATATGACGTCGTCAATTTTTTCGCATTTCTCCTAATTCCTAGTTTCTCGAGTTTCACAAGTAAAAACCTCCTCGACAAACAATCATAAGCACTCGCTAAATCGATAAATAACCCAAGGCCAAGATGGTCATTTTCAATCAACTGAATCAAGCTGTCTGTACCGACCTACCCTCTAAGTATCCGTGCTGAGATTCATAAAAAATGTCAGATTCTTTCATAAATTGCAATAATTGCTTACATTTTACGTGTCCAAATATTTTCGAAAAACTGGGTAGCAAACTAATGGGTCTGTAACTTTCAAATGATGAAACATCTCCCTTTCTATATATAGGCCTTATTATTGCTAGTTTTAGTTGTCCTGGAAATATTCCAAATTTCATTGAATTATTTATGATGTGCGAAATTACATATTTTATCTCATTTATACAATATTTCATTATATTGACAGGAATACCATCACTACCGAAACTAAACTTATTCTTTATTCTATATAACTATAGTTCACATTTACTTTGCATTTATATCATTACCTATGACATCCGATGAGGAACGTGTGGAGAAAGTGGAGGTTGAAGTATAATTTACTTTGCAACTTTTATCACCTGAAATTTCTTCTGCAGTCTATTTTATTTTGAATGGAGTTGTCAATATACCCTTCTGTGACAGAAGTTGATTTCCAACCAAGCTCGATAGTGCTCTTAGTGAATATTTTATGTTGTTATGTTATAATTTTCGAAAAAAAATTTTTTGGTTTATAAATTCATATTTATGTCCAGGTAATTCTGGCAGCCCACACAATTTTGGCCTTCGTACTGCTTCCACTTTTTTGAATAAAAATTATGATAGTTCTTCGAGCGTAATTTTTGGAAGGCTACAAAAAAAAACCAATAGATATTATTTCATTCTGTTTTCACCTCAGTATCATAATGAAAGATAGTTCAACCATGAAAAATTTCAGATTTTCGGCCGAAATTTTTTTTCACTGAAGACGTGAAAAAAAAGTTGAGTTCGAATTTTGAAAAAAAATTTTAACGGAAAATCTAAGAGAATCGAGTACATTGAAATAGTACTTCAAATTGGCAACCGAGAAAATGAAATTCCAACTTTGCAGGCTTTCCGCCATTTTGCATTTTTTTGTTCAGAATTCTACAACACAATTGAATTGAGCCCTAAAAAATACTAAGATGTAACCAGTAACCGTTATTTCAAATGTCACGCATAACTCACCACAGTTATCAGAATATTGCTCAAAGTTGAGAACACCCTGTATTCCGCTTATGCATCGAAAACGGGGTATAAATGACTTTCTCGGTGTCATCTACACGGCTATATCTGTTTGTCCAGTTTTTGGTGAAACACCCTGTATAGAGTGGAGTTTCATTTTAGGATCTTAGATCAAAAAATTCTAAAGAATAGATCCGAGGAGTTGAAATCATTTGATGAGGTATTCGTTTATTTTACGCCAACTCATTTAACCCCTCCAATAATGATTTGATGAATTGTTGTGAAGATTTTGCATCTGGAGCTTGAAGTATGATGCAAGTAGTGAATCAGGCATTGACGGTATTGATTTGTTTAATGAAAGAATTGCATAAAAGTCGCATTTTGCAGAAGACCAGTCAAATGATCCACAAACCCTGTCCTAGAATCTTGTCTATTCGTCCAAAAAAATAGTATATTGTATAATTAGTGGGAAAAGCATAATATTCCCAAACGACTGTGATAATTACCAGACGAGGAGCGTAGCGACGAGTCTGGTAACACAGGAGTTTGGGAATATGCTTTTCCCACGAATTATACATACTATTTTTTCTCCGATCGTCGATTTATATTTGAAAAAATTATTAAAAAATATTTCATTCAAGATGTAATCAAGTAAGTTTAAATAGGTTTCTCTATGTTCATATTTAAATATAGAAGTGGTAACTATGGAAATTACTTTGTTATGACAGAAGTAAAATAATTTTCAAGCCGATTTTGTTCGATTCGTTGTATTTTATAAGAAATTAAAAAAACAGTAGTAAACATGGACACTGATGGTGATTATTCGTTACCTTGCACGCCTCCTGAACTTGTAGAAGCAGCGAACGCGGCTTCACTTGATTTACTTCCGGCGAAATCCAGAGAGAAGTATGAACTTGCGTACCAACGCTTCATGGATTTTTGCAGAAAAAACAACAGTGTATCCTTTTCTGAGAATGTACTGATGGCGTATGTTGCTGAATTGGCTAAAACAATGAAATCTTCGACGTTGTGGGCACATTATTCCATGCTTCGATCAACTTTGTCTATTAAAAATAATATTAATATTGCCCAGTACCATAAACTGAGAGCATTTTTGAAACGTCAAGCTATAGGATACAAACCGAAAAAATCTAAAATTTTAACCCAGGAACAAGTTCAGAAATTCATTTTAGAGGCCTCAGATGACATATTTTTATCGACGAAAGTAAGTAGATAAAGATTAAATAGTATTACTTAAATTAAATGAAATACGAAATATACAATGTTCGATTAATTTTTAGGTGGCTCTGATATTTGGAATAGCAGGAGCCTGTCGACGAGATGAGCTTGTCCGAATAAAAGTTCAGGATATAGAAGATTTCGGTTCAAAAATACTGGTAAAAATACCAGAAACAAAAACAAATAGACCTAGATCATTCATCATCAACGAAACCTATTTAAATGTTTATAGAAAGTACGTATCATTCAGGCCTAATGATTTTGAAAATCCTAGATTTTTTTTTAAATTCAACAAGGGAAAAGGATGGAAGACAGTCATTGGAATTAATCAATTTGGAAAAATGCCGCAAATTGTTGCAAGTTATTTACAGTTGCCAAATCCGACAGAATATACAGGACATTGTTTCCGAAGATCATCGGCAACACATTTGGTAGATGCTGGAGCTGACATTCTTTCTTTAAAGCGCCACGGAGGATGGAAGTCTTCCCATGTGGCGGAAGAATATATTGACGAATCACTTAATAATAAAGTAGAAGTGGCTAATAAAATATTCAACACCCCTGCCTCGACTTCAAATGAAAATGATCGAAACGAGATAAACCAAACAACTAGCCATGCAGCTTCAACGTCTATAAATTCTCGTTGCCCTCCAGTACAATTTACAAATTGTACAAACTGTACAATAAATGTAAATATTAACAACAATTAATTGTGTTCAAGAATAACGTTATAAATTAGATGTTTCTTTTATTTATTTCATACCAAATTTATCAATATTAAAATGAAAACCATACTTTGTTTCATTTCATTGTAATAATCCATTTGTAACATTACCGCACGCTACAGCAGTGCGGTAATTATTACCGCACTGTTATTTTCTAATTGCTTAGCAACTGCCCACTGTTCTGGAATGTTGAGCTTTGCGCATAGAAATCAGGTCAAAATAGTGTCACTTTTCCCACGATCGGAGAAAAAACCTATTTTCCGTGCTTGTTACGTGAATTATTATTGTGATATATCCTTGGTACGAGCGTACGAAAGAACCTTATCGTTGTAGTAAGGTATAATCAAAAGTGAAACTAGTACCTATGACGGTTAATATGAAATACCCTCAGAGAATAATAGCCATTTCAAGAAGATGTAATATAAGAAACATTAAAAAAAAAACAAGGTCCAGTCAAATATCAATATTTCGGAAATAGTCTCAACACGTATTCAGTAAATCGAAATAAGGCGTATCATATTTGTTGAATAATATATAATATAATATAATATAATATAATATAATATAATATAATATAATATAATATAATATAATATAATATAATATAATATAATATAATATAATATAATATAATATAATATAATATAATATAATATAATATAATATAATATAATATAATATAATATAATAATATAATATAATATAATATAATATAATATAATATAATATAATATAATATAATATAATATAATATAATATAATATAATATAATATAATATAATATAATATAATATAATATAATATAATATAATATAATATAATATAATATAATATAATATTGTTACGAAACTTGGGTTCGATTTCTAAGAAAATAATATGCCACGCAGAAAAATCCGTAAATTTCATACATCAAATCCAAAAACTGTCTAAAGAAACTCAATGAATATAAGTGTCAGTTCTGACCACAGAACACCTAATAATTCTAACTATGACTGTCCGTAACATTGCCTCCCCTCTAATTTTGATCGTCCCGATCAAAAACCATTGGTCCATCATGATAGGGCTTCAATCTGTCCAAATGAACAACCTTCATCTTAGTCCCTGGACTGCGTTGGATTCTATAAACCACGTCGTTGATTCTCTTCACCTTGTACGGTCCTTCCCAAAACGGTGTTAGCTTTGGAGATACACCTCTCTTCCTACGTGGGTTGTACAGCCAGACCTGGTCGTCTTCTTTGAATCCCCCTGAATTTGCTTTCAAATCGTACCGAGCTTTCATCCTATCGCTTGCCAGTATGAGTCTCTTCCGAGCGGTTTCGTGGATTTTCAACAAGCTGTCCTTCAGTTAATCCGCATAGTCCCGCATGTCAACCTTTTCGGTGCTTGGTGATCCGAACAACAAGTCACAGGGCAATCGAAGATCCCTTCCGAAGATAATGCTAGCCGGGGTAAGCTTGGTGGAGTCGTGGACTGCCGCTCTGTAAGCCATAAGAAACAATGGAAGCTGTCTGTCCCAGTCTTTCTGATGTTTTTCCACCACCTTGGAAAGATGTTCTTCCATGGTTCGGTTGAACCTTTCAACCATGCCATCCGAATGAGGGTGAAGAGCCGTCGTTCTGATCTTGTTGATGCCCATCAGTTCGCAAACTTTCTTAAATAACTTGGACTCGAAATTTCTTCCTTGGTCGGAATGTAACTCCATCGGTACTCCGAACCTCGAGAACATGTTATCCACCAATAACCTGGCTACTGTGGATGCTTCCTGGTCTGGTATGGCATAGGCTTCCACCCATTTACTGAAGTAGTCCATGGCGACGAGTATGTATTTGTTGCCGTCATTCGTCACAGGAAAGGGTCCAGCTACATCAATGGCAATATGTTCGAATGGTGCACCTACGTTGTATTTCTTCATTTGGCCCCTGGATCTTGTCTTGGGACCTTTAGTGGCGCCGCACTCTTGACATCTCCTGCACCAAATTTCCACATCGTCTCGGCATTGGACCCAGTAAAATCTCTGTCTGATTTCGTCCAAGGTTTTGTTGGCTCCAAGGTGTCCTCCTGATTTCCCTTCATGAATTTCCTTCAAGACTTCACCTATCCTCTTCCTGGGCAAAACCAATTGGGAAATTGACGACCTCCCATCTGCTGATTCCCTAAACCCGTTTGAGTAATTGAATTTTCCAAAACCAGGGAATCCCACTGAGCCCACATTGCCTTGAAGATGGGATCTCTATCCGAAATATCACTCCAGGAGGGTCTGCCTGTTCCATTCTCTTTCCACCGTACAAAGTCCTTGATGTTTGGATCGGCTTCCTGGTCCTGTCTCATATGTTCAGTAGTCCATTTGTCCTCAGGTATCAGTGCCGTACGTCTTATATCGGCGACTCCTTCATGGCGTTCAACACGTTGGCAATGCTTGCAGGTTCCTGGACACGGTCTTCTAGATAGGGCATCCGCATTGTTATGCAGCCGTCCTGGACGATGTTTGATTTTGAAATGGTACTGGTTCAGTTTTTCTATTCATCTAGCTATCTGTCCTTCCGGGTTTTTCATCTCCAGTAGCCACCTCAGGGCCGCATGATCCGTCCTGATGAGAAACCCCCTTCCATAAAAGTACTTGTGGAAGTGATCTACCGCCTTGACTATTGCTTACAGTTCTTTCCTGGTAACACAGTAGTTTCTCTCTGGCTTAGACATCACTCTGCTGTAGTATTCGATGACTTTTTCCTGGCCATCCTGCACCTGTGATAATACAGCTCCAAGCCCAGTATTGCTCGCATCTGCGTCCAGTATAAAAAGTCCCTCATGCCGTGGGTATGCCAGGAAGCGCTGCCCTCAACTTGCGGAAAGCTTCTTCACATCCAGTAGACCAATGGAAGTTGACCCGATCTCCTGTCAACTTATGAAGAGGAGCTGCAATGTATGCGAATCCTTCCACAAAACGGCGGTAATAGGTACACAAGCCCAGGAAACTTCTCACTTCGTGTTTATCCTTCGGTCTTGGCCAGTCTCGAATAGCCTATATCTTAGATTCGTTTGTTTTAATTCCTTCTACAGAGACTGTATGCCCCAAGAATTCCACTTGCTTCGGGAATAGAGAGCACTTCTTTATATTCAACTTGAGGTTGGCACTTCTTAAACGTCCGAAAACTTCACGTAGGTTGGCCAGATGTTCCTCAAAGTTCCTTCCCATAACCATGACATCATCCAGATATACCAGGCAGGTTTTCCAAATAAGCCCGCGCAATACCAGCTCCATCAACCTCACGAAGGTTGCCGGCGCATTACAGAGCCCAAAAGGCATAACGGTGAACTGATATAGTCCGCTACCAGTGGTAAAGGAAGTCTTTTCCTTGTCACCTTCGTGTAGGCCCACCTGCCAATATCCACTCTTCAAGTCAAGTGTTGAAAACCATTGTGAACCTGCCAGCGTGGTTAGGGTGTCGTCGATCCTGGGTAATGGGTAACTGTCCTTCTTCGTGACGTCATTCAATTTTCTATAATCCACGCAGAATCTTGTAGAGCCATCCTTTTTGGAAACCAATACTACAGGTGCGGACCAAGGACTCGATGATTCTTCGATTACGCCATCTTTGGTCATTTTTTGGACAAGTTTCTCCACTTCCTGTTGCTTGGTAAATGGCAATCTTATTGGTGGTTGCCGAATTGGATGGGCTTGACCTGTATCTATCCTGTGTTGGACCAGGTTAGTTCGTCCTGTTGGCGACCCTGCGGACTCAAATACGTCACTTTCCTTGGCAATGAATCTCATGGCAGCTTCGTATTCTTGCGGGGTTAAGTGAGTCAAGGATTTTCCAATTGTTCCCACTACGTCATCAGTTGTGCTTGTTCCCTCCGGATATCCGCTCGATTCGCAATGTGCTACCCATTCGACTGGCTCATATACTCCTATGATGTCTCCTTCCCAGACTGTTGTTCCATCAGGGAATACATTGGCAATCCTTACAGGAATATTTTGATTTGTCCTAATTAAAGCTCGTGCAAGTAATAATTTGGTAGGAGATTCTTCACATGGTTGTACCATTCCAACGCAGATCCCAGGGTCTTCTTCCAGTCTGGCCTCAACGATCTTTTCAGATAAACCAGGTATCCTGACAGTTTTAGCAATCCGCAATTTCACAGAACTCCCCCTCAGATGGTTTCGTCAAAATGAATTCTTCACCTCCGAATTTCTCTGCTCACCATCGAAGGAAAAGCCATAGTTACTTATCAGGTCCATCCCAAGAATGAATTCATCTTCAATGTCTGCTACGAGAACGGTCTCCATAAGGTCCATAAGGGTTAGTGTGACGTCAGCCTCCCCTTGTATTGGTGCATTCTCTCCAGTGACGGTTCGTAGAACGAAATTGGATGCAAATGGTTTCACTCTACCTGGTTCAAGGATGCCACTGCGAACCAGGGAAACTGACGCACCGGTTTCTACAGTGAAGATGAGTTCTCTTTGATTTACCTTTCCTCTAATGGTTAGACTATCGGTTGTTCTTCTTATTCTGTTGACATGGATGACCCTGGGAGCTTCGTTATCACTAGCCAGCATGCGCCCCGATATGCTGGCTAATTTTAGTTTTCTTGGTACCTGTTCGAGGATTCTCTAGATGTCCCTGGCGTCGCAGGTGAATATGCACGTGGGGACGTCCTTGAAGGTGATGAAGATCGTGGCGGTACCCTCACCCTGCAGTCCCTCTTGAAATGTCCGCTCCTACCACATCTGAAACAATTTCCTCTAGGTTGACTGGTGGCACCGCTATTCCTGGATTCCATTTTTTCTAATATCATTTTGAACATCTGCGATATACTCTCACTCTGATTCTTTTCTTGGGGTGGCTCCTCGATTGATACCCCTCTCACTTTTGGCCTTGTGGAGGCATTGAAAGCCGCTTCTACTTCTAACGACCGAACAAGAGCTTCGCTGCCTCTCCTAAAGTGCGTCAGTCTTAGGGTCCTCTGAATTTCTGCATCCCTCAACCCATCAATGAATATTTGCACTGACAGCTGTTCTTTGAAATCCTCTGGGGCTTTTGGGTACGTAAGCTGGATAAGTCTCTGGATATCAGCTTCGAACTCTTGCAGGCTCTCACCAGGTTTTTGCACTCGTGTTCTCAGCTGTGCCCGATACAGTTGTTCCCGATGCTGACTGCCATATCTTAATTCTAAGGCGGCAATGAGATCACCATACCTGCGATTTTGCTCTTCTGGGATAGCCTGTAACATTGCCAAAGCAGGTCCCCTCAAAGCCACTATGAGTGCAGTAGCCTTTTCTTCGTCGTTCCATCCATTGGCTGCTGCCGCCGCTTCAAACTGCTTACGGTACAGGGACCATGCCGACTGACCATCGAAAGTCGGTGGTTTCACAAAATTGTGCGATGTGACAACCCTGTCACGCTGATCCTTAATCTTCAGTGAAGCGATTTTCTTTTCTATACCTTTTCAACTTCAAATTGGGAACTATCAAAATCAAATTGGGAACAAACATATTCGAATTGGGAATAAACACATTCAAATTGGGAATAATCAATTTCAAATTGGAATGACATACAGGGTGGGGCAGAAGAACCTATCCGATTTCAAATCCCTTTTTCTCAGAAGAGAGAGCAGGTAGAGTAGTGGGGTTAAAAATTGTTAGAAAGCTGGTTTTATGCCATTTGTCAGTAGTCAACATGCCTTGGTCTGGTGAACATCGTGCTTTTGTTATTGAGCGGTTTATCGAATGCGGCGGTTCGATAATTGCTACACAACGTGCTTTTCGAATTCATTTCGGACTCGGGCGTCATGATCCTGTTCCACATCACGCTACGATTAAAGTGTGGGTGTCAAATTTTAGACAGACGAGTTCAGCATTGAAAAAGAAGTCGCCTGGACGTCCCAGGACAGCAACAGGACCTGAAAACGTGGCCAATGTGAGAGCCGCGATTGAACGTTCCCCGCGTCGTTCGGCGCGAAAACATTCGCTCGCTTTGGGGATTTTCAACCGCAGTATTCGGCGAATTTTGCACCGGGACCTCAAAATGCATCCCTACAAAATGGTTGTTGCACAGAAATTGAGTGAAAGGGATTTTGAAACCCGTACGAACCTGTGTCGCGATCTCCGAGAACTGCCAAACGACGATGTTGTGCTCTTCACGGACGAAGCCCATTTTCACCTTTGTGGCGCCGTAAACAGGCAGAATTTTCGATATTGGAGTGACGAAAATCAAATGGCATAAAATTTGCGATATGTTAATAAAAAAAATTTTTTGACAAGCTGAGTGGTTTTAATTTTATAACGTTTTGAAATCGGATAGGTTTTTCTGCCCCACCCTGTACATCTGATTCACATGGATGTCATTCCAATATGAAATTGATCATTCCCAATTTGAATGTGTTTATTTTTTCCAATTTGAATATGTTGATTCCCAATTTGATTTTGATAGTTCCCAATTTGAAGTTGAAAAGGTATAGTTCTTCTTGCACCTCCCACATTCCTTTCTTCGCTTCTTCCCGGGCCACCAACACTTCCTTCTTTGTTTCTATTATTTGACAGTCCATCACTTCCACAGTTTTCCAAACTGTGTTGACTTCTTCCTTCAAAGATGCAATTTTGCCTTCGGTTTTCTGGAACATCTGTACGAGAAACATTTTTTGTTGCTCTCTTTGTTCCTTCTCCTCTTGTTTTTCTTCCAGCCGTCTTTCCTCTTCCTGTTGTTTTTCTTTTTCTCGTCATTCCTCCTCCTTCTGTCGACTTGCCTCTTCCTCTTGTTTTTCTTTTTCTCGGTTTTTCTCTTGCTCAGCCAACAGCTGCAGAATCTGTTTCATCATATCTTCCTTGTCTGCCATGTCGTAATCCGTACTCCTCGTATTTACCATAAATTGTCCAATTAATCACTGAAATCCCACTTCTGACACCAACTGTTACGAAACTTGGGTTCGATTTCTAAGAAAATAATATTCCATGCAGAAAAATCCGTATATTTCATTTACATCAAATCCGAGAACTGTCTAAAGAAACTCAATTAATATAAGTGTCAGTTCTGACCACAGAACACCTAATAATTCTAACTATGACTGTCCGTAAAAATATAATATAATATAATATAATATAATATAATATAATATAATATAATATAATATAATATAATATAATATAATATAATATAATATAATATAATATAATATAATATAATATAATATAATATAATATAATATAATATAATATAATATAATATAATATAATATAATATAATATAATATAATATAATATAATATAATATAATATAATATAATATAATATAATATAATATAATATAATATAATATAATATAATATAATATAATATAATATAATACAGGGTGGTCCAGATCGTAACCAAGAAATTTTAACCACGTATTCTACATCAAAAATAAGCCCTAGTTTGTGATATGAACATATGTCGAAAAATTTTGCCTCTCCGAGATACGGGGTGTTAAAATTATAGAAAAAAGTGTTTTTTATCAATAACTTTCACACTGCTTGAAATATTTTCATGAAATTTGGGACATGATTTTTGAGCGTCAAGGAGCACTTTTTGCATAATATCATTTCTTTTCTATTCTACCAGTGGCGTCCGTACTGCAGCGAGACTGAATATTCTCAGATAAAAAAAATAATACGCCACTGGTTTTTACGACAATAAAAACTACTATTCAAATACTCATTTAATTTGGAGCAAATTCGGTTTCCTGACTTTTTGCTGTACGAGGCACCGTTTCCGGTTAAAAAAATAAAACACATTCTCATGCATGGAGAAATCGCAACAATTTGATGTGGTAGGTACATAATAATAATAAGACTATTTTTATGAACGAATAATTGGAAACCAAAACTGTCATTTGTGTTTTTCAATCAAATTATTCTACCCTAAATATAGAAGTTGGGTGTGTGCTGAATTTATCTAATCTTAATAAATTGCTACAAAACCGTAGTAAGCTTTTTATTGCTATACAGGGTGGCCCACCCCAGACGCGGTTCTCATTTTGAGGCAGTAAATGAAGACATTTTGAAAATTTTTTTTCGTGAAATGTAAAGAACAATCAGATGCACAATTTAAAATTGTTTTCACATATACAGGGTGTTCGATAACAAAGATATAGATCAAAGTTACACTTTTTTAAATGGAATACCCTATATATGAATTCAAAAATTGAATGGCGAGCTCAAATTATGATGAGTTTATAAAGACCATTTTATGCCTTAGAAGAACCATTGTGGAGAAAATGGCGAAAAATCGAAAAAAAGGAGTATTTTTAATTTGCAATTAATGAATAAACCCTTCAAGCCAACGGGACAGACAATGTTTTTTCGTGTAGACATATTGGCTACCCTTATGCAGAAGAAAAAAATTTAACTCTGGAATATACTGAGTGATCATAATTAATGTTCAAACATTAACTACAAATAATGGTCAAAATCTTTCTTATTTCAAATGGCACACCCAGTATTTCTGTACCTTGTTGAACGTAAAAATTAATATCGAAACTATCTTCATTGGGTTTCCCTATACCTAAACCTAATAGTTTTCAAGTAATTCTCGATTTTTGATTCAACTAGTTAACCTACTATTATGATTAGCGATATTCATAGAAATATTTGGAAATATTTGTGAGGAAATGATCACAATATTATTTGAAATCTGAAAAACTCATATGAAGATCTCAATAATGGTGTTGCGGTCACGCAAGATTTATTATTCCTTTATAAATGATTAGGTATCTACTGTTTTTCTGAATATCAATTCTTTTTTCAATTATTTTCAAATTAATTTCGCCTAGAAGGTATTAAGTGTCATTATCATTCAATCTTTTTCGGTACATGCCCTTAAATTTTTCTTTATTCTTATCGTTTTGAAGTTAAGCCATACGTTCAAAGAATCATGTAACAAACGATTCATTTAAAAAAATATTTGCTCAGGCGGTGAACCTTTGATTCTTCATACTTGTTAACTCCAATTGTTGGATTGAGTATTAGTAGACTCAAAGATTCAAAGATGTTCACAAAATACCTTCAAATACTACCTTACTACTGAACTGAATGTCCTTATGCTGGTGAAACTCGTTCCACTCGGTACTCAACTCACTCTCTGGCCAGAGGTTCACTATCACAGATCTCTTTTGAAAATCTCTAAAAGTCTTCAAAATATTGAAAATGTGAAGAATAGGGAAATGTTGGACTGGAGCACAGGTTCATAACCTGAACAAATATTTTTTTTAAATGAATCGTACGGTTACATGATTCTTTGAACGTATGGCTTAACTTCAAATCAAAACGATCGGAATAAAGAAAAATTTAAGGGCATGTACCGAAAAAGATTGAATGATAATGACACTTAATACCTTCTAGGCGAAATTAATTTGAAAATAATTGAAAAAATAATTGATATTCAGAAAAACAGTAGATACCTAATCATTTATAAAGGAATAATAAATCTTGCGTGACCGCAACACCATTATTGAGATCTTCATATGAGTTTTTCAGATTTCAAATAATATTGTGAGCATTTCCCCACAAATATTTCCAAGTATTTCTATGAATATCGCTAATCATAATAGTAGGTTAACTAGTTGAATTAAAAATCGAGAATTACTTGAAAACTATTAGGTTTAGGTATAGGGAAACCCAATGAAGATAGTTTCGATATTAATTTTTACGTTCAACAAGGTACAGAAATACTGGGTGTGCCATTTGAAATTAGAAAGTTTTTGACCATTATTTGTAGTTAATGTTTGAACATTAATTTTGATCACTCAGTATATTCCAGAGTTAAATTTTTTTCTTCTGCATAAGGGTAGCCAATATGTCTACACGAAAAAACATTGTCTGTCTAGTTGGCTTGAAGGGTTTATTCATTAATTGCAAATTAAAAATACTCCTTTTTTTCGATTTTTCGCCATTTTCTCCACAATGGTTCTTCTAAGGCATAAAATGGTCTTTATAAACTCATCATAATTTGAGCTCGCCATTCAATTTTTGAATTCATATATAGGCTATTCCATTTGAAAAAGTGTAACTTTGATCTATATCTTTGTTATCGAACACCCTGTATATGTGAAAACAATTTTAAATTGTGCATCTGATTGTTCTTTACATTTCACGAAAAAAATTTTCAAAATGTCTTCATTTACTGCCTCAAAATGAGAACCGCGTCTGGGGTGGGCCACCCTGTATAATTTTGGCGATTTCTTCATGTATGAGAAAGTGTTTTATTTTCTCAACCGGAAACGGTACAGCAAAAAGTCAGGAGACCGAATTTGCTCCGAATTGAATAAGAATTCAGATAGTAGTTTTTATTGTCGAAAAAACCAGGGGCGTATCATTTTCTTGTCTGAAAATATTCAGTCTCGCTGCAGTACGGACGCCACTGCTGGAATAAAAAAGAAATGATATTATGCAAAAAGTGCTCCTTGACGCTCAAAACCTTTGTTTAAAATTTCATAAAATTATTTCAAGCAGTGTAAAAGTTATCAATAAAAAACATTCTTCTTTCTATAATTTTAACACCCCTCATCTCAGAGAGGAAACGTTTCTCGACATATGTTTATATGACAAACCGTGGTTGAAATTTCTTGGTTACGATCTGGACCACCCTGTATAATTATAATATAATATAATATAATATAATATAATATAATATAATATAATATAATATAATATAATATAATATAATATAATATAATATAATATAATATAATATAATATAATATAATATAATATAATATAATATAATATAATATAATATAATATAATATAATATAATATAATATAATATAATATAATATAATATAATATAATATAATATAATATAATATAATATAATATAATATAATATAATATAATATAATATAATATAATATAATATAATATAATATAATATAATATAATATAATATAATATAATATAATATAATATAATATAATATAATATAATATAATATAATATGTATTGTATAGTTGTTGATCATGTTCGAAAATACTGGCAACTCTGCACGGATTCATTCGTTTATCCAGGTCCCATGGTGGAAAGCCACCAAAAGAAAGCTGCGGGAATGTTGTTTTGATTTTATAAACATTTCGTTATCTTATTTCGACCATTTTTTCCATCCCACTACACTCTATCTTGTTGTAGAATATCTTTGACATTAACGGTGTCTTGCGTGGCAGCAGGTACGCGACCACCCGCGCGATTTAAGCATTCAGACAACGCAAAGTACGAGTAGTCGAGTCGAACACCACTTGCGTAATCCGTACCTATTGTTTGAAATTTTGAATGAGTAAATCGCGCGCCTGCTGCAACGCAAGACACAACGTAATGTTTCGATTACTGATATTGAAGAAGGTGATCTATTCATAGTTATTTATACTATGTTACCTAAAAAATTCACAAGCTGGCATCGTCCTCTCAAAAATTCTGTGAAATTGGACTCTTTCGTTATATTGAATTTATCTTTAATAATTGTTTCTTCACACTGAATTAATTTATTTAAGTTCTATGAGTTATATAGGTTATCCTTAACTCTTATATTGTAAATAATAATAATAATAATAAATAAATTTTCATTGAAGATTATTGTTTTGATTGTTTTGAATACAAAGTAGGTTGATAAAGCTTGATGAATCACAAATTGAATGAAAAACCTTTCTCTTTAAGAAAAAATTGGGATATCGAGGAAAAATTAACAAATTATCAGCGTTTTACGAACTAATCTTCAGGAAAAAAAAGACGATATTTTGAAGGTGGAAATATGGCTAGCAAATTGCAGAAGTAGTCGGACAATACTAATATGAGCCGTTATATTACGAATAGAAATAAACTTGGAACCTAACAAATTGATGAGAAAAATTTCAATTATGCTATGCCCGGTTAAACTTTATCTCTCAATTATTGAGGATCCAACTTAAAATGAGGAAATTAAGATAGGTATTTCAAAAGAAGATGAAGAAAAGTTTATTCACGGCCATCGACCTGATGTCCTTCAGCCTCGGTATTTCAATATTTCATATTAATTTCTATTTCTCATTCAACTTCACATAAACAACTCATTCTAATTCAGGGTGAATGAGCAGGTTTCTCCGATATCGATGCCCATTCCGCCGCATTTCCTCGCATTTTCGCGCAACATAGATCTTGAACAGTGTGGGCGATACAGAGCATCCTTGGCATAAACCCTTATCTACCAGGAACTTCTCTGATAATTTGCTGATAGGTTTTTGAGAGCTCTTATAAGAGTATGGTTAATATAAGTCTCCTGTTGAACCCACCATAATTTTTTCACCGGGGTAGTATCGTAGGCTTCCTTTAGGTCTTCAGGTGAGTTTCTTGATTAACTGCTGTTCGTTTCTCTATAATTTGTTTTAGAATATGTTCGGTACATGTCCTTCCAGCTCGGAATCCCGACTGTTCCTCCTCATCGTTATTCCTATATTCTTGTTCTATTAGATATCGGATAAGTATTTCATGTAAATGGCTCAGAGTACTGGTTACAGATATCCTTCTATAGTTTGAACATTCAAGTTTGTTCCCCTTCTTATGGATGAACGAGATATAGGCTTCCTCCCATTCCTCAGGGACTGGCTCTCCACCTAGGTATTGATTGATACACCATGTAAGCAGTTCCAATAGTTGTTGTGACCCACATTTGATTAATTCAGCCGGAATTCCTTCCGGACCTGCAGCGCGACCATTTTTCAGTTTTTAAACAGCATTCTTCAATTGATCAACGGTGACTGTTATTTCGTCACCCTCCACCTGAACATCTATTGGAGAGTTCAACAAATATTGTTCTCTATCTTCAGTCAGCAACCCTTTATAGTAGTCCATCCAATTTTCTGTTGGTATAATTTGAATATTTGCCTTATGTTTTGCTTCTGATCTTAGGCTTTTTATGAATTTTCACGATTCTGATGATTTTCTGCCACCCAA
Source organism: Adalia bipunctata (assembly GCA_910592335.1). Lineage (NCBI taxonomy): Eukaryota > Metazoa > Arthropoda > Insecta > Coleoptera > Coccinellidae > Adalia > Adalia bipunctata. The sequence goes on from OU342948.1 coordinate 55,207,689, forward strand.
ATATGTATCAACTCCTCTACATTTCTGGTCCCGCATCTCTCGCTCTGCTTTATTTCTCATTCTCTTTGTTGTTCTCTTTATCTCCAAATACTGATCCCTGTTTTCTTGGTTGTGAGTGATTAATCATCTCTGGTATATTTTCTTCTTCTGACACACGAGTTCTTCGATTTCCTCGTTCCATCATGAGTTCTTACTCACTTGTTTTGTTTTGATCCCAACTGCCTCCTCGGCAGCATTTTTCATACTATGTTATATGTTTCTACAAACCTCTTCTACCGGTTTGGAAAAGTTAATCATCTATTCTGGTATAATAGCCGAATACGCTCATTGTTGACATTATATTGATTATATGTTTGTATGCTTTCCTCTCTTCTGTTATCTGATCATTTTTGGACCTGAATGGCAACAACAGCTTCGCTCGGACGAGGTAATGGTCCGAACCGCACGTTACTCCCCAATATGCTCTCATGTCATTTATTATGAATACTGTATTTTGTTTTGTTATCACAAAATCGATGACTGATCTCAGATTTCGTGTATGTTGCACCTATATGTATCTTATGTTTGAAGTAGCCGTTTGCAGTGGCGGCTCGTAAACTTTTATCTTGGGTCGGCAGATATGTCCCACTAGTGCCGCAATGGACGATATACGCGTAACGGACTGAGTTTGTCAAAATTTTTTGATGCAGACTTGATATACTCCAAGAAGAGCACATCCTAAAAATATTTTCGAATATATCGGGTGGCCCACAAAAGAGGAATAGCGGGTGACTTTGTTTTTTCAAATGGCACACCCTATATTCAATAGTGTTTTTCAATTCTCTGAAACTTCCTGCATGCTTTCGTATACTTTTCACATATTTTTATTCGATCGTTTTCGAAATATTGGCCATTTTGACAAAAAATGATACTTGTAGAGGCTATGTTATCCAATTATATTTCACGAACCCTTGCATTTACCAATAACAGTTTTATATGGATTGAAAGACAAGACTTCAAAGTATCCTACCCAGCTATAATAAAGCATCTCCAGCATATAGAGTCCACAAAAAGATTATCAACATGACGAATTTCAAATCGATTTTTCTTCATTTTTTCAAATGCCTTGCATATTATTTTTTTTTCTGCATTATAATCACCATTCATTTTACTCCATTTTTTGTCAAATACATGATTTATGCACATCTCTAACAGAATAGGAATTTTTTGAGTTCGCGTAAAATAATTAATTTCCTGGAAGAAACGATCCAACCAACCACCCCGTTGTTAAGAGCCAAACAAACGAACACTGAAGGCTCCTGTAGCCGCATCCCGCAATACAAACGAAAACAATCCCCGATCCGATCGTTCCTCATCGTGTCCTACGAGTCGAGGCATTTCAGGTACGGCATAATCCCATTTGCCGACCCTGAGATGTGTTGAGCCTGCTATAAGAGTTTAGCGGCTACTGTTCAGCATTTTGTTTCTCGGCTAAAAATTTCGGGAAATAGTGGAAATGGGAGGAAATTCATATAAGTACTATCATAGTCGATATCCTCGTCTATAAAAGTACGAAATACGACAAAAATTCGTTTTAAGCAACATTTATCTCTTAAAATTTGTGAGGTGGAACGAACAACGAAAACATCGCATTTTCGATTTTGAAAAAGCATTAACTAGGAGGCGAATATAATATTTATCATTATCTGAATAAAATTCCAACAGAAAACAGTCGAGTTAAAATTATTTCGCCTCATTCGTATTCGCATTTCATTGAAACGTCGAATCAGGACCGGCATGCCGTACTTGGTCGCTAGAAAGCGTTCGATGCGCTCTCGTCTTCCCGCTTCCCGTACATATTTCAATTCTCGGAGTCTCGGACTGATTTGAGTAGACGGAAACGGCGCGGCGTTGAGATTGGAAGAGCGTATTTCCAAGAAGTTGAAATATATCAGTGATATACAAATATGATTTATAGAATTTTATTTACACAGGTCTTGGAAATACAATAATTATAATAAATTTGGTAATTCAACAGAAGAAAGAGTAATTTAAATTTTGGCTGGACATAAAATATATAGGGTCGGCATTGCCGACCCTGCCGTCCCTGACGAGCCGCCACTGGCCGTTTGTTATTCTTAATTCATGCATCTGTTACGGGCAATGTAAATAATTGGGCATTGTTTATAATGCTCGGACAATTTGAAAAGTGCCCAAAATGATAAATTATGTTGCAAATTTTACATTGCCCGGTCATTATGTATAATGCTTCAAGTCGAGTGGGCAATTTAAAAACCATTTTTATTCATATTTCTTATGAAGAATAACGAATTTTTACATGCCTAACTGACAAAGTAACAAAGAAAAAATAACAAATAAAATTTCACATGCTGACAAACAAACGGGTGGCGATGAAATAAGGAGGTACAAACAAAATTTAAGTCCAAATAGAAATAATGTATTAGATATGTACGTGAGTACAAATTTATATTTACACAAAATGTCAATATCTAGCAATACATAGAGGTTCTATTTATTAGAGCAGCTTCCACTTTGGTGACATTTCGAGTTATATAGCTTTTTTCTTTAGGACACCTACACTTGTCGGATTTATATCCACCTTCAAGTAGGCCACTCACGATGCGTTTTTACGGGACTTTCGAGCTGCCAGATTCGCAAGAAGCTTGTAAACAGTTTCCGTGGATGGTCGACGGGACTTTCCTTAAGCGGCCGAAGCGTTTCGAGACTCTACGTTCTTGAACACGGAAGCTTATGGACGCTACGTCGGTGGTGAATTTTACGATGCTCAAAGGCCCGGTTGGAAGTTTGAAAAGTCACGCGTCCAGATGAGGTCGTGAAACGCTCGAAAAAGAGGCTTCGTGGATGGTCGGCATTACAGCCACATCGACTATAGCCTTGAATGACAATCTTGCACATTACCACGAACGAAGCATATTTTCCACGTCCTGATTCGCATGTTCTACGGAATCCTGCTTTTGAGAGTGTCTGGGCTTCTCATGCACCATCTTCAACTCGGGCCACATGCTTCATGGTTCGCTAATAGTACTGTTAGCAAATTCTCTTCCATTATCACTTTGCAGAATTCTGGGCGTACCGAAAATTGCAAGAATATCCAAAAGCACACCACACGCACGTGCTGTCAATTAATCAAAGTGTCCAAAGAAATAATAGCGGTATTTATAATGACCGGGCAAGGTGATAAATTATCGTAAAGTAATTCAAATTTATCAAATTGCCCAATTTTAATGGTCATTATTCATAATAACCAAGCATGATCAATACTGACTTAAATAACTACATTGCCCTTAACACATCTATGTCCAAACTTCAAATAATGTATCTAAGGGTGGGTTTCACAAAGCGTAATCACCGGTGATCCGAGCTTGATCTAGAATCAACTCGATTTGTCAGTTTAAAAATCAGAGAATCAAGCCGTTGATTTCGAACTTGGTTTTTTGTTTGGAAATATCGTGTTTGAAACATCTTCATTCAAATGAGGGTAGTACCTGAGTATTCCTCAAATGTATATACTCAATTTCAATCAAGAAATGAGAACTTGAAGGTGTTGCAGAGGATCGCATCAGGCACGTATTTGGGTCATTTGTTTTTTCAAATGGCTTTACCTTTTTTCCAGAGAAGAATTCGGAAAAATGGAAAATGAAAAAGGTTTGTTTTGGCCTCAAGAATCTAGAGTAAAAATATATGAACAAGTCAAAGACTCACCCTGTGTACTGATACGAATAGGTCAATTCACACGCAATTATGCCAGTTCACCGACCACTTTTCATAAACAAATTCATCATTCCTATAACGGAAGCTGTCCCTATTTTCCACTGGCCCGAATATGAGATGTGAAAAATTATAGAATATTAATTATTTTCGTGAAATAATAAAATCGAAATTTTAACGAAGCTACGTGTGCAAGATTCGTGACGTTGATGACAAATACTCGAGGGAGCTAGAAAAAATCACTTCCCCATCTCTCATTCAGAAGCGGACGTTCATTATATTCTGCTTCCTTGTGTGAAAAATGAATCTGAATATCATTATGCAAATTTTGCTTACTCGGACTTGAATAATATGACGTGAAAATCTCTCGCCAAACGCGCAGTTCATTAAACTGATACGGAATGAATAATTCACAGATTCAAATCTCCGTTGGGTTTTTCGCAAATGCGTTTCATATTATAGAAAGGTTTGGAAATGGTTTATGTCCTTTCGACGTGGCATTCCTTTGCGCAGGCTTAGGGCGAGATTGTTTTCCTCGCTTGACAATTCCTTTTTCATTAATTTTTATTCTTGGAGGATATACTCTAATGCTTAAATAGATGTAATTACAATTCAATTGTTATTTTACTAATTTTAGTGTCAGATGACATATTTTATAGTACGAGAGATGGCGACCAAGATTTTTGCCTCATAGCGGCTCGGCTAAAACCGCAAGGAAGCGATAGATTATATGACCACCCAGAAACGCGATGCACACCAGTGTCTAGCAGGATGATGGCCTTTACTTTAAGGTCCGGAACCAGGAGGTCATTGAGGGGAGCCTGTGTGTCCGATATCCGGGGTATGAAACGGCGATAGAAATTTACCATCCACAGGAACCAGCGAAGCTCCTTGGCTGTGACTGGCTGTGCATAATCAAGGATTGCAGTGACCCTGTCTGGCTGAGGACGCGCTCCTTCGGCTGAGATGAGGTACCCCAGGAATTTCACTTCGGGTTGGCCAAACACAAACTTCGTAGGGTTGAGGGTCATGGAGTATGCTTGAAATCTAGTGAAGATTGTTCGGAGATGTTCCAAGTGTTCTTCCTCTGAATCTGATGCGACTAGCACGTCATCTATGCGTGAACGAGGAGCGGCTAGGGCGATATAGATTCCTACAATGTATTTCTTGTAGTTGTTGGTGAAGATGACTTGATCTTGTATAGCCATCATAAAACCTTTCGTCTCAGGAAACAGTTCACCCTTCGACAACCATTTGTTGGATGATGTTTTGTCAATATGTGGCTGATTCAACTCATGGTGATGCCGTCCATGGAGTTCTTTTGTTGACCATTTTTCTAGCTTATCAGTTTCAGAAAGGGATGGCAGATCCAGCAATTCATCTGCAGTAGCCAGAGTTGAAGGTGTGAACTTCTTATCAAACAAAGTAACAACTTTGTGTAGATTGGAATTATTCGCCTTCTCAAAGAAGAATTGCCTTAGGTTTTGAATCTGGCGAGTGGGAAGGTTGACAAATATCCGCAAGTCCTCGTCCTCCTTCTTTCCGTGGTAAAGTGGTTCTTAATACTGACGACCTTGGGTGATGACCTCTCTGTTTCGTCAGCATGGTTCTAGTTTGCCTTTGAATGTCCTCCAGATCTGTCTTGGACCACTTGATTACTCCAAATGAATAAACCAGCACTGGGATTGCGTAGCTGTTGATGGCTTTGATTCCAAAATTCAACAGTGACTTCATCACCGTTCTCAGTCGGCCAGTATACTCCTCCCGGATTTTTGCCTTCGACTGCTTTTGCTCCAAACATCTAGCCAGTTGGTATCCCATATATTTATAAGTTTCTCCATCCCTCATGGCATGAAGTATATCTTCATTCGGTAGTTGTGATTCACCTTCCACGACTTTTTATTTATGGATGTTCAGGGTTCTACATTTTTCAATGCCGAATTCCATTCGAACATCACTTGAAAAAGAACTGACGGTTTTCAGAAGCTCATACAATTGCTTCTTGTTTGCAGCATATATTTGATGTCGTCCATGTAGAGTAGGTGGGAAATAGTATGTTCTGCCTGCGCTGTCTTGATCTTAAATCCACATTTCGTTCCTTGGAGCATCGATTATGGAGGATTCAGTGCCAAACAGAACCATAATGGACTCAAGGAGTCTCCTTGAAAGATCCCACGACGGATGGGGATTTCTTCGAGCTTAATCGTCTTGTTGTTCATAGTGACTTGTATTGATGTTAGCCACTAAGACATTGTTGGCCTCAAAAATTCCACCAAAACAGGATTGATTCCATAAATGTGCAGCACCTCGATGAGCCACGAATGAGCGGTGCTATCAAATGCCTTCTGATAATCGAGGAAGGCTGAGTGCAAGTTGCGTCCTTTCTTATGGGCCTGTTTCATGATCAATGATTCGATGATGAGTTGTTCCTTGCACCCTTGGTGTTTTCTTCTGCATCCTCTCTGTTCTTCTGCCATAATTTTGTTTTCATCCAAATGTTGATATATTCGGTTGGATAAACATGAGGTGAGTATTTTGTACAGGGTGTCCCATTCGTTTTGTCCTATCCCCTTATATAGGAACTCACACATGTAATAGAAAAAAGTTTCAGATATAAGTTGTTCGTGTTAATGTATTCTTTTATTGTATAATAATTTCAAAATGGCGTCGAGCTTATACACAGGGTGGTGGCATAAAGTTATACTTTTTTAAATGGAACACCCTATATTTTATTATATTTTTGAAAAGAGCTCAAAAACACGATTTCAGTCATATATAATATTAATAGTCTATTATGTTCTGTTCCGGATTTATGGCTAGTTTTCAGTGAAAAGGGGTCCAAACTTGGACTGCAATAAAAAAGTCTCTATGGAATGGATTTGAATGAAACTTGCACTGGGAGTTTTTTAGTTTAGTTGTCTTTCATATTATTATTATTATATTTAATCACAAACAATTTGATAGACAGCGATCAAAATCAATTCTGATTGTGTTTCTTCCACCTCCAATTTTCTCCAATTTTTCAAATGGAACACCCTACATTGAGTTACATCATTTGAAAGATCTCTTCAAGACGAATCTCAATATGTAGGGTAGCATAGGTCTAAAATTTATTTTGGAAAACTTATAGACGACTCATTTATGTAATGTTGAAATTTTATAGCATAATCATTTGAATATATTGTGGACTGATGAGGCAATCTTCACCACAGCTCCAGGAATTTTCAACAAGAAGAACAGATATATATTTACGGATGATCGGTTTTGTAGTCAAATATCTATAAGACTTAACTCTTTATTGTTTCAGCCAAGCTTTCGGAAACTGTCGTTTCCTTCTTCAGGGCAGCTAAAATTACACAAGTCAATAACGCATTTCATGTATGATATCATACTCACATCAATGTGAGAAGTGGTACTATGTGTTCGATCAAACATGCAACTCATAATATAAAATTTAGAAAGCAACAAAAACAGAATAAAAGGAACCCATACATCCCGAAAAGTCCAGACATAAAAGGTAAAAATCTTCAACAAAAAACAAAAATCGATCGATAGTAAACAACAGAAAAGACAGAAGACACAGAGCGGAATGATAGAAAATGTGTGACACAGCTATCTCGACGGTTATAAGGCGTTTTATCGTGGATGTACCTTCGCATTCATATTGATTAGATTGACAATGTTGCAGTATATTGCACTAATACCATTAGAATCGGAGTTGATATTCAGATTGTCAATGTGGCTCATGATCTCGACAGTTTCTAAGAACTCGCGTTTGTACCTATTCTGCTCTGATCTTAGACATCTCGCTTCTGAAAACTTCATAGTGTGTCCCGTTTCATGTACATGTTTGGAAAGGCCCGTGGTTTGTTTGTCCATTATGCAGTCTCTTGTGTGTTCTTTGATACGGGTTTTGAGGTTTCTACCCGTTTGGCCTATATAGGGTTTGTTGCATTCCATGCAGTCTATGGAATAGATGATCCCTGATTTGTTAGTTGTCAGGGTGTTGTCCTTTGTTTTGGAAAAAACATGTCTACCCAAAGTACAAGGCATGCGTGTAGAGATGAATATCTGTTCATTGTTCGGTACATGGCATTTGATGGTTCTTATGATAGAAGGTGTGATGGCCGGATGGTAGGTCATCGAGAAAAATTTTTTCCTCAGGATCACTGTGTTTCCCTCTTCAACAGTTGGAGGGGAATCGTGTTCTGTGATGGCATTAGGTTCCGTAATGCGACCAGGAGTGTTGAACAAACATCTATTCAGAAGTTTCCTGGGATATGAGTTCTTCATAAGCAGACGGTGTAACCTGTGGAGACCAGCTTGCAGGTATTGAGGGGTAACCAGTCTCTCCAATCGGCTCTTCATACCCATTATTAGGTTTATTTTGTGTTTGAGGTGGTGGGCAGATTTGAAGTTGACATAGCGTCCAGAGGCCGTTGGCTTTTGGTACCAATCAGTGGTGATTTTGTTGTCGCAATCACGCAACAACTTTATGTCCAGGTAAGAAAGTCTGGAGTTACTTTCTGCATAATGGACAAACAAACCACGGGCCTTTCCAAACATGTACATGAAACGGGACACACTATGAAGTTTTCAGAAGCGAGATGTCTAAGATCAGAGCAGAATAGGTACAAACGCGAGTTCTTAGAAACTGTCGAGATCATGAGCCACATTGACAATCTGAATATCAACTCCGATTCTAATGGTATTAGTGCAATATACTGCAACATTGTCAATCTAATCAATATGAATGCGAAGGTACATCCACGATAAAACGCCTTATAACCGTCGAGATAGCTGTGTCACACATTTTCTATCATTCCGCTCTGTGTCTTCTGACTTTTCTGTTGTTTACTATCGATCGATTTTTGTTTTTTGTTTTTTTTTTTTTTTGTTTTTTGTTGAAGATTTTTACCTTTTATGTCTGGACTTTTCGGGATGTATGGGTTCCTTTTATTCTGTTTTTGTTGCTTTCTAAATTTTATATTATGAGTTGCATGTTTGATCGAACACATAGTACCACTTCTCACATTGATGTGAGTATGATATCATACATGAAATGCGTTATTGACTTGTGTAATTTTAGCTGCCCTGAAGAAGGAAACGACAGTTTCCGAAAGCTTGGCTGAAACAATAAAGAGTTAAGTCTTATAGATATTTGACTACAAAACCGATCATCCGTAAATATATATCACAATTGGTAGTCGAGATTCCAATCACCAAAGAAGAACAGATGTTATTGGAGTGACTCAAATAAGCATAGGCTGGTAGAAGTTAAGAAGCAAGGTCGAAAATCTGTCAAGGTATGGTGTGGTTTATGGAGGAACTTAATATTAGGTCCAATTTTTTTTAAAGAGAAATTGACATCTGCACTCTATCTGAATATGCTACAAAATGAAATGGGCAATTAACAATACAATCCCACCTATGTTTCGTCGCTGCTTGACTTGGCAACAAGACGGAGCTCCCTACCACAGGGGTATTGAGGTAGCTGATTACCTAAATGAGAATTATACCCGTTGGATAGGAGAGCGTGGGCCAATGAAATGGCCGGCACGAAGTCCTGATATGACTCCGATGGATTTTTTTCAATGGGGCACACTGAAAAATATGGTTCACCATACGCAAGTAGACACTGAAGATCAATTAAAGCGTCTCATACAAGGTGCGGTTCAAGCTAAATGAAACAAATTTCATTGAAAGTAGTGTCAAAAGCTTGGGAGAGCGATTTACTTCTTGTATTGCCCAAAATAGTGGCTATTTTGAACATTTACAGTTAATTTATTCGTTGTGATTTGATTGGATAATTAATAAATTTCTATTATTTTGGATGAATATGGCTTTAAATATTTCTAAACCAAGCAGCTAATTTCAATATATCGTAACTTTGACAACGATATTTATTCAAATGATTATTCTATAAAATTTTAACATTACATAAATGAGTCGTCTATAAGTTTTCCAAAATAAATTTTAGACCTATGCTACCCTACATATTATATTGAAGAGATCTTTCAAATGATGTAACTCAATATAGGGTGTTCCATTTGAAAAATTGGAGAAAATTGGAGGTTGAAGAAAGACAATCAGAATTGATTTTAATCGCTGTCTATCAAATTGTTTGTGATTAAATATAAAAGACAACTAAACTAAAAAACTCGCAGTGCAAGTTTCATTCAAATCCATTCCATAGAGACTTTTTTATTGCAGTCCAAGCTAGAAGCATAGAATGAATGGAGGGAAGGCTCCGCTACAAAAATGAACTGCCAAAAACGTCCGCACTTGTCAGTTCGCCGCAAGGTTATGAGATGGCGCCAACGTCGTTCGTGGCTCCAGCATGGCTATAACGATACATATTCAAAATGAAATTCGTTTTGACAAATTTATTTCCGATCATAGAATTTCCATATAATTGCGCATAAATAATTGATTAGAATGCGGTGATATGTCAACAATATTGTTATGATTAATATTTGGTGTTATTTTGAAGGGTGAGACTTGTTCAATATGTTTTGATACTTGTCAATAAAAATTCAAACTGTTTACCTTGTTTTTTCATTCAATAATTATATAGTAGGTACATAGCATAATAAATCACACTATATCAATTAAAAATATTATACTTAGCAACAAACGTTGAAATGAACAAAACCAACAGGTAAATTAGATAGTTGAAGCCGCAGAAATGTTTTTTTTTATCGAAGCCGATTCAATTCGTATATTATAGTAACTTCAAACAATATTCGAATTCAATACAATTTGTTTCGACCTCCTTTAGTCCTTTCAGTCAACAACAAAAAGTTTTATTATTCAATCACTTTGGTGTTGGTCGTAAAAATGTATCAATAAAAATGACAACCACATAATATTCTTTGCAACTGTAGCGCCACAGAACAAGACATATTATGTGACATATAGCCCTATTTGCGATCACAGCGTTATCTATCGGGCGCCACACGAAACTCTAACCTCCGCCGAAATTGGAAGTTCAAAATGATCTGTCGAGCGTACGAAGCCTTCCCTCCATTTATTCTATGCTCCTAGGTCCAAGGTTGGACCCCTTTTCACTGAAAACTAGCCATAAATCCGGAACGGAACATGATAGACTATTAATATTATATATGACTGAAATCGTGTTTTTGAGCTCTTTTCAAAAATATAATAATATATAGGGTGTTCCATTTAAAAAAGTTTAACTTTATGCCACCACCCTGCGTATAAGCTCGACGCCATTTTGAAATTATTATACAATAAAAGATAACATTAACACGAACAACTTTCATCTGAAACTTTTTTCTATTACATGTGTGAGTTCCTATATAAGGGGATAGGGCAAAACGAATGGGACACCCTGTACAGTGTTGGAAGACAAGTGATAGGTCTGCACTGCGACGGGTCTTGTGTCCTATCGCTTTTTGGAATCACATAGGTTACTCCTTCGGTTAAGAATGTAGGAACTTCTTGAGGATGTTGAAGTATATGCGTAAACTGTCTCGCTGTGGCCTCATGCAGATGGCTTAATTTCTTGTACCAGAAGTTATGGACATTGTCGACTCCTGGAGCCTTCCAATTGCTTGCTTCCTTCAGTGCTGTCACCACTTCATCCACTGATATTTCTTCGAAGTTCATTTGTGGGATGTTCGTTCGATTTTGCTCCCTCCTCATCCAATCAGCATTCTCATTATGTTCCTTAGGCATCGACCACAGAGAAGCCCAATAATTTTTTAATGATTGGGCTTCTGGCATAGCTCTGGTTTGTTTGAGCTTTTGGTGATGTGTTTGTAAAAGTTTGCCTCGTTGTTGTGGAACAATTGGTTATGTTGTTTCCGTTGAGTGCATTTCAAATATCTGGATAGTCTTTTCGCCTTCGCTTGAAGTTTCTGTTTCAGAGTGTCCACATATATGATGATGTGATGTTGGCTCTCAGATTTGTTCATGGTGTTACCAATCTTCTTCAGAATTTTTCTAACAAACGATTTCAGGCGTCGTGACGGGGATTCATTCTGCAGGAACTCAGTAAGTCGGCCTATTTCCGTTCTGATTTTGTCGATGTCTTTCTCCAATCGGGTTTGCCATGGTGGTTTCTTTATGGTTTTTTTCGGTGTGTGAAATTCGGGGGTGTGGACTTGTTGTTTGGGTAGTCGAAGAGTTGCTACAGCCCGACAATACACGAGAGTGTGTATTCCTTCCAGGATGTTGAAGTCTTCAACGTGGTCATCGAAGGCTGCATTTACACTAGCCAGAATAATGTTGGTGCTGCTGTTAGTTGTTAATTCAGGCAGCTTTGGGCGTTTTGTTGGATTGGCTCCCTGGAACTCAACCATGGCTATGTTGAGGAGTGATCTTGCAGAGTGCGCATATTCCCCTGGTCCACTTGAATCAGACGGTACTTCCTCATTATCATTGGATTCCATTAACTGGATCTCCTTCTGGTTTCGTTCTGGATGTGTTTCAATGTTAGCTCCGGTGTCGTTTCTCAGTTCCATGAGAACTTCATCTCGTATACTTCTCAATGTGTCCGTAGAGGGTAGTTTGTTTTTCACAATAGTTCGTCGTTGATCTGATATCTTTTGTTCAGAAATGTGGTGGAGTTCTGGATATCTTTCAATAGCCACGTTCGGCATTGACATCACAGATCAGAGAGATTTTTTGGCACGTGACTGCAGATATGTCTGACAAATTTGGAATAATCGAACGATCTAGATGAAAAATTGACAAGTATTTGTTTATAACTACAAACGTCATTTTGAAAGATTTCCCGGGACGGTCTTGTTATATGAGGTGTTTTTGTATTATGGCTGGAAGTGGAATTAAGAGGGATCTTAAACTTGCCATTCAAACAGTGGCAAATGGCAGTTTTTTGTTTGATGAGGATGAAGCTGATGTAAATATTAAAGAGAAAGTCAATAATTTTGCTGAACTGATCGTGCCTCGGTTCGCTGGCAGGGCTTGGGCATTCTATCAGAGACAGTTCTTTCTACACTGCCAATATATGGTGTTTCAAACACATCTAGAATTAAATAAATGTTTCATGAAGCTATTGGCATAAGGTTGGTTAAGTGGATGAAAAGTTGGGTACTTGAATGCCCAAAAATAACAATCTCTTCTTAGCAATCTTTAAAAATGCTTCAGAAAAACAAAAAGTGACAAAGTTGAACTTATGAAAATTTCAGATTGTGAGTGAGAGATGATAAATCCACTAACTAAAAATAAATTGAAAAAAAGGGCTACTCTGTTGTTGGCTGATAGCCAAAAGCATATTTTCCTTTTTTTAAATTTATTGAATTGGGAATAAAATGCTAGTGGCAATTGGCGAGGTCGACGATTTTTTTGTTTCTGTCTACCCTCAAAAGCTGCTCTTCATCCCGCAGTACATACACGGGGAGACGGAGTTTTTTCAGAGGTTTTTATCTGTTCTCGTGTATCATACGCGGAATTGTATGGTACCCCGTTCACATTCCCTCTGCTAACACATAGATTCAGAGCAGGAAAAAGATTTTTTTAAAACCATCTGTTCCTTGTCGCCATTTCTTCACACATGCCTTATGCCATATATTGTTCGATTTGTATTACTCTCTTTCAAAAGTATATATTTATATTTGAAAAGACATCTCGATATCAATAGTTAGAAATTAGAATACCCAGCAAACAAATAAAAACCTGAACCAAAACTGTCATCTGCTGACATTAACCGATTAATCTGTTCGATCCGTCTTTCGAGGCCGAGCAAAAAGATTTCATCCGGATACTTCAGACGTCAATTGCCGAACGAAACAGATTTACCTCCCCTACATCCAGACGCAATTATCGAACGATAAAATTGTGTCAGACGAATCCGATCGCAATGCCGAACGCGACTTATGTATTCTTGATGCAATCCATATTGGTATGCTCTCATGTTCGATTCCGAGTGTGTGATCTTGTAGTAGGAGCGCATAATGAAGGAGTTCATTTCTTGGGTCCACTTCATGCGTTTCCTAGGGAGTCCAGCTCTCGTGGTCGCGAGCATAGTGGCTAGCGTCGCCGTTGAAGCATCAAGAGTGAGTTGAGGACTGTGGATAGCAGTTTCCTCTTGGTGGGGTGTTGCAGTAGCCCTACTCGGTATCACGCTGCTTCCGTCGTTATCCGAGGGAGACTGTGACTCATTTTTAGAACAAGACCCTCTTCCTAAATCTTGAACGCGACAGGAGATTCTGGTGATGCAATGCCGATTCACCCGTTTGCTCCGTAAATTGTACATTCCATTGCTAGTGCATTTCATACCTACTGCCAGGTAGCTAGGGTATCTCAGGTGTGCTAAACCCTTACTCCAGAAAACCATCCAGAGCCCCTGAGGATATTATTATTATTAAGAATGTCACAACATGTGATTGTGTAATATACCCTTTACCTGATTATAGGGCTTTGAAAGTTCTATAACTACACACCTAGGTGCAAAAAATCTATGAATATAGATTCGTTGAGGAGGGGGTTGAGAGCGGTGATGCTTCTGGCAAACGAAAAAAAAGGGGCACAGAAAATGTTTGGTCTATGGGTGGAAAGATCTTCGGCGAATAAAAAGATCTTGATACAAAATGAAGACGATATTGCGAATATTCACGAGCAGACCGAAAACCGCGAATAGAAACAATTATTTTTTTCTGTTCATTTCGTTTTGAACTTTTCTGGGTATACATGTCTGTATAGACAGGATTCTTAAGGGTCTTGTGGATGAAATAAAGAGCCAAATTTACACGTTCACTACTTTTATTCTTAGTCGACGTTTCAGCTCAATTTTGAGCCTTCTTCAGGACTCTAAAAACATTGTTACATTGCAAATAATTTCAGTAACAAATTTTATTAAAAAGAGCTCACCAAATAAAGAGGTCATACAAAAGCCAGCCAACATCAACAGTCATCAGAATCTACGGAATACATAAACTAACCCATTACAGCCCTGTGGCAACTTAAGTGGCCACCCCTTATTCCATTCGATCCTATAAGCATGCGCATAGTTGTACCTTTTCAATTGGTCAGTTCTGCTAGTGTGACATCTCCTGTCTTATATAGCACAGCAGTCAATCAGATATTGTCTTACAGAGAGTGTGTATATAAGGTTTTGTTTGGAGATATTGACCCATTTCGTTCACCATAATGGCAGTCGATGAAATTCTAATTGATGAATGATTTTATTTTCATATTTTTTTTCACAATTTTATTCATTATGAATACAGATATATATTCCTATGTCACATCCATAATTTCATACGGTGATTCTCCTCTGGTATTCGTGTAAACTTTGATGGCAACTACAGTTGCCAATGGGAATATATGACATGAATTTAGGCATTATTTGCATTACTCACTCAATGATTTCGACAGATATACTCGTGGAAGTTTCGGCACTGGGTTACTTCTTCACGAATTACTTGACCTTATCGAGAACGATGAGGACATATCACCTACCTCTATAGCCGTATGCCCTCCTGATGAACCTCCTGGTGCAGATACAGATAAGGACTCTGATTTATCGGATGAAGAGGTAGTTGGAAATATTGATCACCTTCCTGCCCGTATATTGCGCTCTCAGGTGGATATGAGGCATTCAGAATCCAATGATGATAACGTAATTCCGACCATCGAAGATGAGGACCATACACAAGAACCTAAACATAGGGCTTCTTCGCAGAAGAGAGTTCGAAGCACCAAGCGCAAGCGGCCCACAGAACGTACTTGGAATCCGATGATAAATGAGTTATCTTCAACTATTCCTGAATTAGATTCCGAGTATCGACCCTTGGCAGAGGATTTCCTGAAAGAAACTGTCAAAAGTCCTATTGACGCTTTTAGGGCTTATTTTTCTGAAGATTTGTTGAGTCAGATTGTAACAGAAACAAATCGTTATGCTATGCAAAAACTAGTTCACAACCTCAATGCCACTTCTGAAGAAATCATTACCTTCGTCGGAGTTATGCTGCTGTCAGGTTACCACCCTCTTCCATACAGAAGACTTTACTGGAAACAAGATCCAGATGTCCATTCAAAATTAGTTTCTGATGCAATCCGCCGAAATCGATTCGATGAGCTCATGAGTTTCATTCACTTAGCTGACAATGAAAATAATGATGGAACTGATAAAATGTATAAGGTCCGGCCTCTTTTTGATCACCTCAACAGTTGCTTCAAACAAATATGTCCTGGACCCACTATAATTGTCGACGAGAGCATGATTCCTTATTACGGAAGGCATGGGTGCAAACAGTATATTCGCGGCAAACCGATCAGATTTGGCTTCAAGTTATGGGTTGCCGCAGATCCTTCTGGGTACATTCATCATGTTGAACCCTATTGTGGTAATTCAACTCGTCTTCCAGAAACTGGTCTTGGTCAAGGAGGTGATGTAGTAATTGGAGTTGTTGACCACATGCAATTGTCAAAGGGTTTTCGATTGTACTTTGACAATCTATTCACATCCGTCGGTTTGTTGGAAGAACTTAATTCCAGATGACTTGGTGGAACTGGTACTCTGCGTGAGAATCTATGTAGTGCTGCAATGAAGCTACCTGATAAAAAAACGTGGAAGAAAAAACCAAGAGGTGAAACAGCAACTAGTTCTTCTGGAGATATCTTGGCAGTCCGTTGGAACGACAACAATGTTGTTACTGTGCTCACTAATTGTGATAATGTATACCCCATGTCCAAATCTAATCGATACTCCAGAACCGAAAAGAAGCTTATTCCTGTCAAAGTACCAGGTCCTATTGCTCGCTATAATAGTAACATGGGTGGGGTAGATATTTCTGATCAGTTTTTGGCTTGTTATCGAAACAGAATCAGGTCGAAAAAATGGTGGTGGCCTTATTTCTCGTGGACTATGGATGTATGCAGCACACAAGGCTGGTTATTGTATCGACGCCTTGGTCACGATATTCCTTTGTTGGATTTCAGACGTCAGTGTGCAATTTTTATTCTGAAGTCCTACGGCAGTCCTTCAATGTTACCAGGAGTTCGATCATCTCTAGAGTTCACACCAGCTCTCGAAGAAATTAGAAAAGATCGAATAGATCATTTCATCGAGAAAGGTGAATCCAAGTACCGTCGTTGCAAAATATGTGGTAGGCGTACGACTTTTATATGCAAAAAGTGCGAGGTTCCCATCCACCCTGATGAGTGTTTCAAGGTTTTTCACAATGTAAAATAAGAAAAAACTAATATGGTAAATGATGAATACTATAGTGTTGAATAAAATTGAAAAAATATGTATGATGTTCTAGTTTTATTTGACTTGGAATAATGTCTATATGAATCATTCCAGTGGCAACTAAAGTTGCCGCTCTATAGAAACCTTCCTGATTGTTTGATCATCATTTTTATGAAAAAATATCATTTTTCGAGTCCTAGAGATCCATTGTATCAAATTTCACATGAAAATCTCCATGAGGGAATTATGGGCTTTAATGGGCTAATGCAGAAAAACCGTGCAACGGGGTATTCTCCTCATGGATCTTTCAATTAGGCAAGTACAATTTTTACTCTTATTTCTTTCAACAATAATTTATCAGTTGGAGTCAGACACGTCAGACACATAACCATAGATGTCATTTATACATAAATTTCTTTTTTCTCTTTTCTTTTTTAATTTTTTTTTGGAAATAACAAGCGAGTACAGTAACCAACTTCAACTAATATCTACACTAAAGGAATTCATCAATTGGCCATTCCTGAGATCACATGACATCAGGTAAGAATATAAATTGCTCAAGTTCTCTACATCCTTTCTAGAATTCATGACATTTTGAGTTTTTTTAATATGGTACATTTCCAAAAAAGATCTTTTATACAAATTTTTCTCAAGTTCCAAAATACTATCCTCTTCATAGTTCATTACATGACTAGTTGTTCGACAATGTACCCCCAACGCACACTTCTTACTTGGATTCTTTATATCACTTTTATGTTGTGCTATTCTTTTTTTAAGTTGTTGGCATGTTTGGTCCACATACTGTGCATCACAATATGAACAAGAGATTTTGTTCACCTTGCCAGACATTTTCATGTATTCTTTTTTATCCTTAACTTTTGTAAACAATTTTTTACATTAAATTGATTTCTTACAGCTATCTTAATACTATGATCTCTCAACAAATTTATCAACCTGTTTGTGACACCATGTACAAAAGGTAAGGACGTATATATAATCTGTTCTCTATCCTCACCCTGTACATGAGACACTTCATCCGACACAACTGCCAAACCCTCAACCACCAAAACCAAGTGTTCTCTATTGGATGTACTGTGGATTAACCTACTCAACAGTGGCCTCGGATATCCATTTTTTAACATCAGCTAATGAAGATTCTTTGTAAGAAAATTTGGATGTGACAACCTTATAATTCTCTGTTTTATACCTACTATTGAGTTTATTTTCTGCTTCATAGGATGACTGGACAAATAATCAATGTATCTTCCCGAGCTCATGCTTTCTTTATACCAATGAACCATCAGTCTGTTATTATCAGTTCTCACCACAAGTGTATCAAGAAAAGGAACAGGGCTATTTGTTTCCCCCCCCAATGTAAACTTTATATGTTCAATATAATTATTAAACTTATCTAATACAAACTGAGTCTTGTCATGGGGTACTGCACAAATTATATCATCCACATATTTTTCAATTTTAGGAATATCAAAAGGAATATCTTCCAATACTCTATAAAGAACAAAGTCCATAACAATCCTGGCTAATATGGGACTGAAGGTAGAGCCCATGGGGGAACCAAAAACCTGACTATAGATTCTACTGTCAAAGATGAAATGATTTGAATTGAAAAGAAACCTGACAATGATGATGAATTCATCCCTTGGAATTTCTGTATGTAAGGCAATATCTTCTCATCTACTTTCTACCTACTGCTTTAATTGCCAATTCTACAGGGATAATACTAAACAGCGAAAAAACATCCAAACTTATCAGTACACTATGTTCAGGTAAGTCCAGATCATTAACTAAATCAGCAAATTCGAAACTGTCCCTTACAAAATATCTGTCATTTGGTATCGTGTACCGACTCTGACAAGATTGAAGCAATGAACGAGGACAGAGCCGAGGTGGGAGTAAATGCTGGAAACTATTGTTCGAAGCAGCAGGTTTATGAATCTTTGGAAGCCCATAAAAACGTGCAGGAACACTATTATATGAATATAACTTCTTTGCCAGCTGTGGTGTAATGTAATTATGGTTAGCTAGATTCTTTATTAATCAATTTAATGTAAAAAAATTGTTTAAAAAAGAATAAAATAGAATACATGAAAATGTCTGGCGTGGTGTATAAAATCTCTTGTTCATCTTGTGATGCACAGTGTGGGCCAAATATCCCAAACAACTTTAAAAAAAATAGCACAACATAAAAGTGATATAAAGAATCCAAGTAAGAAGTGTGCGTTGGCGGTACATTGTCGAACAACTAGTCATGTAATGAACTATGAAGAGGCTAGTATTTTGGAACTTGAGAAGAATTTGTATGAAAGATATTTTTTGGAAATGTACCATATTAAAAAAACTCAAAATGTCATGAATTCTAGTAAGGATGTAGAAAACTTAAGCAATATATATTCTTACCTGATGTCATGTGATCTCAGGAATGGCCAATTTATGAATTCCTTCAGTGTAGATTAGTTGAAGTTGGTTACTGTACTCGGTTGTTGTCACGAAAAAAAAAATTAAAAAGAAAAGAGAAAAAATAAATGTATGTAAAAATGACATCTATAGTTACCTATGTATGTGATCTGTGTTTTAACCTTAATTGTTGATTGCGTCTCACGTGTCTGACTCCAACTGATAAATTATTGTTGAAAGAAATAAGAGTAAAAATTGTACTTGCCTAATTGAAAGATCCATGAGGAGAATACCCCGTTGCACGATCGGTTTCTCTGCATTAGTTTATGTATTCCGTAGATTTTGATGCCTGTTGATGTTGGCTGGCTTTTGTATGACCTCTATATATTTGGTGACCTCTTTATAATAAAATTTGTTACTGAAATCATTTGCAATGCAACAATGTTTTTAGAGTCCTGAAGAAGGCTCAAAATTCAGCCGAAATGTCGACTAAGAATAAAAGGAGTGAACTTGTAAATTTGGCCCTTTTTTTCATCCACAAGACCCTTAAGAATCCTGTCTATCAATTTCACAAGTGGAGTTAGTGTTTCCTGTTCCATGTCTATATAGATATAGTTCATCCAAGAATGATTGACATCAGAGCAGGCCTTGAAAGTCCAGTCGCAGCTTTATTTCTAGTTACAAAAAAGTAACTAAAAATTTTCTGTGCTTTCATCATAGATATGATAACCTAAAAATTGAACGATATTTTTTTTAAAGTGGGGAACTTTGAACATGAAAATTTTCCCAATTCTCACGATTCTTACGATTACCAGCGTGTGAATCTGTATACCAGCAGTATATTATTTTCATCTTGTATTAATACATTTTCGATCTTACGATCAAATATAGGAGCATACTCTTTGGATCAGCTTTAAAATCCCTTTATTTCTATTATTTGGACTGTATCTTGAAAATACTTGTGTCACTTTTTTTCTTGTCAGAACAACTGTCGTATCATTTATTTTCTCAAATGCAAGGTCAACAAGATCACAATGAAACAATGTACAAAATATAAAATCAAAACTGAACATTCTTCCCCCTCAAGAAGGTATGCTATCTTCCGGGGTTTCGTCAAAGTTCTCCAGCAGTGATAATTTGCAAAGTTTCGCAACGGGTCGTCGATAGGTGCCAGTCTTGGTTCTCACATCAGCAACTCGAACTTGATTGTCTTTTCCTGGGTATGTAGCAATAATTTTTCCAAGAGGCCAATTGTTCCTTGGGAATCTATTATCAGTTATAATAACCAAATCACCTGGTTCAACAGGAACACTTTTCTTGAGCCACTTCGTCCTTCTCGTCAAAGTTGGAAGATATTCTCGAACCCAACGACTCCAGAAACTGTCAGCGAGTTTTTGGGAATATCTCCATTGCTTCCTTATATCAATTTTTTCTTCAAATTCACCAGGTGGTTTCGCTGAACTTGAAGTTCCGATTAAGGAATGATTGGGAGTGATACTCTCAGGATCATCCGGATTATTTGAAACATAAGTCAACGGCCTGCTGTAAACAATATTTTCTGCTTCCACCATCAAAGTTGCTAGAACTTCGGGTTTTGTCGATTTTTCTTTTAGAGTTATGTTCAAAGCCTGTTTTACAGCTCTTACCATTCTCTCCCATGCTCCACCCATATGTGGACTCGCAGGACAGATGAATTTCCATTCTATATTCCGGGAAACCATTTCTCTTTCTATTAATTTTTCATCGACTTTCTTCAATGATTCTTTCAGCTCTTTTTCTGCTGCCCTCATATTCGAACCATTGTCACTCATGATGATTTGTGGTTCTCCTCTTCTAGCAATGAAACGTCGTATAGCCAAAATACAAGAATCAGTAGTTGAAGATTCTGCTATTTCAATATGAATAGCTCTAACGGATAAGCAGGTAAATAGAACACCATACCTCTTCTCAGTTCTTCTACCTATGCATACTGAAAATGGTCCGAAATAATCCATTCCAACAAATGAAAAGGCTCTGGGGGGTTTCTTCAATCGAATTTCGGGAAGTTGTCCCATTTCTGGCACGACAGGTCTGGCTCTTCGTATTCGACAGAAGTTGCAATTCATCAATGTTTTATTGACAGCTCTTCTTATTTGTAGAATCAAAATTTTTGTCACAGCTCATTAATGACCATTTCTCTGCCTCGATGTTGACACTTTTCATGGAAATGCCTGATCAAAAGTTGAGTGTACTTATGCTTACTGTCCAAAATTATCGCTCAGCTCTGCAGAATGGTCTGTTCTGCCTCCTAGTATCAATAGACCATCTTCAAACACAGCAGAAAGTTGAAGTAATCTACTGTAATCTGGCACATTTTTTCCTTTCTCAAGTAATCTATATTCTTCTCCGAAATTATCTATCTGTACTTTTCTACACCATATTTTTTCAGCTTCTAATATTTCCGCCACAGTGATTTCACCTTTTTTTATATTTTTCCTGGAAAATCTCAATACGTAGACCGTTGATCGTATCAAGCGTGTCCATTTTGAAAATTTATTCTCATTTCGTAGATAATCTATTTCTTTTTTAATGTAAAGAGTGTTATTCCCAAATCGCTTTCAAATTTACTTTCGAATTTTTCTTTCGGCCAAGATTCTTCATCCAAATATAAAAATTCTGGACCATCAAACCATCTTGAGTTTTGAAATCTCATCTCTTTTGTGTCTCTTGTTGCTTCATCTGCAATATTTATTCCCGTTGGGATCCAATGCCATTGATTTATTTTCGAATTTTCCCTTATTTCTGCAATTCTGCGAGAAACATAACTCGAAATTTCAATTTTTTCATTCCTAATCCATTGAATTACTGTCTTCGAGTCAGTCCAAAAAAAGGTTTTTTCTATATGTACCGTGTGTTCCTCTATTACTTTATTTGCCAGTCGTGTCGCAAATAAAGCCGCTTGTAATTCCAATTTTGGGATACTTGTCTGATGTTTCATTGGAGCAACTTGTGTTTTAGATGTAACCAACGATACTTTTTTCTCTGAACCTTTGAAAAACCGGAAATAACTGACGATGGCAAGTGCTTGTTGGCTAGCGTCACAAAAAACATGTTGTTCTAATTCAAAACCTTCTTGATTCTTCATGTAGCACCTTGGAATTTTGAGAGTTTTCACCTTCTGTAATTCATCTAGCCATCTAAACCATTTTTTCTGCATGTGTTCAGATATTTTTTCATCCCACTGTATACCACTCCTCCAAACCTCCTGCATGATGATTTTGCTTCTGATTATCAGATTTCCCAAAAAAGGATCATAGACAGACATGACGACTCTTAAAATTTCCCTTTTGGTTGTTACTTCCTTATTTTCCCATAAATTCTTCTGTATCTTGTGAAAATTCAAAGGGAATGTTAAAGTATCTTCAGTTGGACACCATTTCAAGCCCAACACTCTTTGTGGTATGAAATGTTGATCGTTTTCAGTGTTGGTCTTCAAATTTTTCGGGATACTTTCGAGGACTTTCATGGAATTACTCGTCCATCCTCGTATATTGAATCCTCCCCTTCTGTGGATATCAATCACGTCTTTCACTAATTTTATGGCATATTCTTCATCGTTCACGCTGTCCAAATAGTCATCCATATAATGTTTATTTATTATTGCATTCGCAGCTTCAGGATATTTGTGCTTGAAATTCATCGCATTTTGATTTTTTATATATTGAGCACAAATTGGGGATGACACAGCTCCAAAAATTAAAACTTGCATGGAATATACATCCGGGTCTGTATTCCTTTCGAAATTTCTCCATAAAAATCTCTGTGCGTCTTGATCTTCTTCACGTATCTTAATCTGATGGAACATTTCTTGTATATCGGCGGAAAATGCTATGTTCTTCTGACGAAATTTCCAAATTATGCCAACCAAAGAATTGAACAAGTCAGGTCCTTTTAGGAGGAAATCATTCAAGCATTTCCCTTCAACTTTGGCAGCGGCGTCGAAAACAAATCGAAATTTACCGGGTTTATTTTCGTTTACTACGCCAAAATGCGGAATATACCATATATTTCTATTTCCAGGGGTATTTTTTATTTCTTCAGGTGACAGCAGTCGACAGTATTTTTTCTCAAGGTATTCATCAATTTTTGCTTTGTATTTTTTTGCAAATTCATCATCTTTATCCATTTTTCTCTCAATATATTTGAGTCGTTGAAGTGCCATGGGTTTACTGTCTGGTAAATTCAAATTTGTGTTTTTCCACAATAATCCCGTTTCCCATTGATCTTCCGTTTTTCTGGTTATATTTTCCATCGTTTGCCTCGAAAAAAATATCTCGAATTTGTCTTCAAAAGAACTTTCTCCGTTTCTTGGTTTGTATTGGGGCTCTTGACCTTTACTGAGTTCATCTATTTTTTGGGTAGAAAGCCAATTCCGAACTTTTGTACAAGAGGAAATTTCGTCTAATTTCACATCAGCAATATTTCCTGATTCTTGGGTTCCTACCTCAGATTGTTCGAGATATGTTGCATCTATTTGGGCTTTTTCGTATGCCAAACGATTTTGGATTATCATATTTTATTGTTCCAGTATTCTCGCAAGGCTTCATCTGCTCTCACTTGAGCTTCTATCTTATGTCTTGTTGCAATGCTACTGGCTTTCGATTTCTTGCTTGAAGAGCTTTTTCTTTGTGTGGACAATTTGCTTTTCGCATCTTCATTCGATTCCTTCACACTTTTATTCGAACTATTTCTCGAGTCTCTCTCTCCCGCGTCAGGGTGCACTGCATTTTTCGTCATGCTTCTGGTCTGCATTGATAAAGTATCTTCAGTTGGACACCATTTCAAGCCCAACACTCTTTGTGGTATGAAATGTTGATCGTTTTCAGTGTTGGTCTTCAAATTTTTCGGGATACTTTCGAGGACTTTCATGGAATTACTCGTCCATCCTCGTATATTGAATCCTCCCCTTCTGTGGATATCAATCACGTCTTTCACTAATTTTATGGCATATTCTTCATCGTTCACGCTGTCCAAATAGTCATCCATATAATGTTTATTTATTATTGCATTCGCAGCTTCAGGATATTTGTGCTTGAAATTCATCGCATTTTGATTTTTTATATATTGAGCACAAATTGGGGATGACACAGCTCCAAAAATTAAAACTTGCATGGAATATACATCCGGGTCTGTATTCCTTTCGAAATTTCTCCATAAAAATCTCTGTGCGTCTTGATCTTCTTCACGTATCTTAATCTGATGGAACATTTCTTGTATATCGGCGGAAAATGCTATGTTCTTCTGACGAAATTTCCAAATTATGCCAACCAAAGAATTGAACAAGTCAGGTCCTTTTAGGAGGAAATCATTCAAGCATTTCCCTTCAACTTTGGCAGCGGCGTCGAAAACAAATCGAAATTTACCGGGTTTATTTTCGTTTACTACGCCAAAATGCGGAATATACCATATATTTCTATTTCCAGGGGTATTTTTTATTTCTTCAGGTGACAGCAGTCGACAGTATTTTTTCTCAAGGTATTCATCAATTTTTGCTTTGTATTTTTTTGCAAATTCATCATCTTTATCCATTTTTCTCTCAATATATTTGAGTCGTTGAAGTGCCATGGGTTTACTGTCTGGTAAATTCAAATTTGTGTTTTTCCACAATAATCCCGTTTCCCATTGATCTTCCGTTTTTCTGGTTATATTTTCCATCGTTTGCCTCGAAAAAAATATCTCGAATTTGTCTTCAAAAGAACTTTCTCCGTTTCTTGGTTTGTATTGGGGCTCTTGACCTTTACTGAGTTCATCTATTTTTTGGGTAGAAAGCCAATTCCGAACTTTTGTACAAGAGGAAATTTCGTCTAATTTCACATCAGCAATATTTCCTGATTCTTGGGTTCCTACCTCAGATTGTTCGAGATATGTTGCATCTATTTGGGCTTTTTCGTATGCCAAACGATTTTGGATTATCATATTTTATTGTTCCAGTATTCTCGCAAGGCTTCATCTGCTCTCACTTGAGCTTCTATCTTATGTCTTGTTGCAATGCTACTGGCTTTCGATTTCTTGCTTGAAGAGCTTTTTCTTTGTGTGGACAATTTGCTTTTCGCATCTTCATTCGATTCCTTCACACTTTTATTCGAACTATTTCTCGAGTCTCTCTCTCCCGCGTCAGGGTGCACTGCATTTTTCGTCATGCTTCTGGTCTGCATTGATAAAGTATCTTCAGTTGGACACCATTTCAAGCCCAACACTCTTTGTGGTATGAAATGTTGATCGTTTTCAGTGTTGGTCTTCAAATTTTTCGGGATACTTTCGAGGACTTTCATGGAATTACTCGTCCATCCTCGTATATTGAATCCTCCCCTTCTGTGGATATCAATCACGTCTTTCACTAATTTTATGGCATATTCTTCATCGTTCACGCTGTCCAAATAGTCATCCATATAATGTTTATTTATTATTGCATTCGCAGCTTCAGGATATTTGTGCTTGAAATTCATCGCATTTTGATTTTTTATATATTGAGCACAAATTGGGGATGACACAGCTCCAAAAATTAAAACTTGCATGGAATATACATCCGGGTCTGTATTCCTTTCGAAATTTCTCCATAAAAATCTCTGTGCGTCTTGATCTTCTTCACGTATCTTAATCTGATGGAACATTTCTTGTATATCGGCGGAAAATGCTATGTTCTTCTGACGAAATTTCCAAATTATGCCAACCAAAGAATTGAACAAGTCAGGTCCTTTTAGGAGGAAATCATTCAAGCATTTCCCTTCAACTTTGGCAGCGGCGTCGAAAACAAATCGAAATTTACCGGGTTTATTTTCGTTTACTACGCCAAAATGCGGAATATACCATATATTTCTATTTCCAGGGGTATTTTTTATTTCTTCAGGTGACAGCAGTCGACAGTATTTTTTCTCAAGGTATTCGTCAATTTTTGCTTTGTATTTTTTTGCAAATTCATCATCTTTATCCATTTTTCTCTCAATATATTTGAGTCGTTGAAGTGCCATGGGTTTACTGTCTGGTAAATTCAAATTTGTGTTTTTCCACAATAATCCCGTTTCCCATTGATCTTCCGTTTTTCTGGTTATATTTTCCATCAAATTTTCTGCTTGCTTGTCTTCATCACAATATTCTCCATCTTCTTTCTTCAAACCATAACTTTCGAAAGAGAAAAAGTCTTTCACTTGTTCGTGGATATCTTTCAGATCTTCATCTTCTTGTTTTGTTATGAAAAGCACTGTGTTATCGACCATCCCTCTGAAATTTTCGACATTACCGTGGACTATCCAACCCAATTTGGTTTTCGAAATGGCAGGAGCATTTTTGGGGCCCTCAATTTTTTTTTTTTTTTTTTTTTTTTTTTTTTTTTTTTTTTTTTTTGTTCTAGAAGAGGTGAATCTTACATCAGACACTCAGTCTTTCTGGGTAGTGTCGGATTCTTACCGACTAAACACCTCTCCTGCGGTTGGTTCCGGGCATAAGCCTATAACCTTCCATCATCTTATCTGTTATTTTCTCTTTCGCATTCTTTTATGCTGAGTGTTTGTGTACATCCTTCAATTGGATATCTCTTACTAAGTGTGGAGTTCTATATCTTCATTTTCGCAATTGGTCTCTAGGTCTTTTGCGGTAAATTCTAGCTGTTTTTTCATCTTCAGCGGGTTCATAGTCAACTAACCTTCTAAGGTCGTCATTTGGATGTTCACTAGCTCTTTCATATGCTTTTGCAGCTTTTCGTTTGATGAATGTAGTAATGGACTCCCATTTTATGTCTTTCTGTATCTGTTCATTCCTAACAAACCAGGGGGCGTCTAATGCCCATCTCAGAAATTTGTTTTCTGTACTTTGTATCCTCTTTATATGGGTTCTCGCTGCATATCCCCATGCTGTTGATCCATAAGTTAGCTGCGGTCTGGCTACTGCTTTTATGATCCTCAATTTCGTGTTTCTGTTCATTTGGCTTCTTCTGCCTATAATCGGATATAGTCTTTTCATTGCTACATTCGTTTTATCCACTGCATACCTAATGTGTTGTTTCCACGTAAGTCCCTTGTCTAATATTACTCCCAGATATTTAGCTTCATTCTGCCATTCTATTTCATTATCGTCTATGGATATTTTCGATTCCATCTTCAGTTTCCTCTTTTGAAGGAGTATTGCTTGACTCTTTTCTCCATTGATTTTGATTTTCCATCTGTTACACCATTGACTGATATCGTCTGCAGCTTCTTGAAGTCTTTTGTGAATTATTTTTGTATTTCTGTGCCTAATTGCTATGCCCGTATCGTCCGCGTATAGAGCAAGCAGGCATCTTGGATTTCTTGGTATATCATGTATGTATATGTTATAGAGTAGCGGTCCTAGTATGGATCCTTGGGGAACTCCTGCTTCCAAATATCTGAGTGTGGAATGAACATCACCTATTTTCACACAAAAGTTCCTATCTCTCAAATAATTTCTTATTATTCTGCATAACTTGGGTGAATAACCTGCGGTTTTCATTTTATATGCTAGTCCTTCATGCCATACTCTATCAAAAGCTCTGGTTACATCTAGTAGTAGTAGTCCTGTGGCTTGTTTATTCTGAAATCCTTCTGTGATATACTCGGTTATTCTTAGGAGCTGTTGTTCAGTTGAATGTTGTTTTCGGAACCCAAATTGTTCACTCGGTATCGTCTGCAGGGCCTCTGTTTCTTCATTAAGTCGTCTGGCTAAGACTCTCTCCACAATTTTTCCTAGGGCTGAGAGCAGGCTTATCGGTCTATAGTTCTGTGGGAACTTTTTGTCTTTACCTGGTTTATTGAAAACAATCACTTCGGCAGATTTCCATCTTTTTGGAAAGTGCTCTGTTCTCATCACGCCATTTGCTATGCTAGTGAGAGCTGCCGTTCCTTTCTTTGACATTTTCTTCAGCATGAGATTTGTAATTTTATCTTTTCCAGGAGCCTTTCTTGTTTTCAAATTATTGATTATCTCTTTGATTTCTGCCGGAGATGTTGGGTGAGGGATTTTGTCATCCGGTGGTGATTCTTTCATTTCTTCTTCATTATCTTCTATTAATTCTTCTAGGTCCTCATCGTCTTCTTCACAATAGTTTATTCTTGACTCCCTTTCTATAGTATCGGCAAGAGCGTTAGCTTTATCGCTTTTTGAATATGCCATTCCATGCATTCCATGCAGTGGTGGAATTTGAGTTTTTTCATTACGTAAATTTTTTTGCATTTTCCATGCAGAGTGGTCTTCTGTGTTGAGTTCACTGATTTTCTTATTCCATCTATTCGTTCTGAGCTCCCTTAGTGCATTTTTAAGTATTTGACTATGTCTGTTCAGTCTGATTTTATCATTATCTGTTTTATACATCCTGTAGTTCTTTCTTAGTCTTCGGTTGACTTTAATCAGTTCTTTCACCTCTTTTGGAGTATCGCCATAGGGATGTTTGAGAGTAGGTTTAGTTTTTCTAACCGTGCTCTCTTCATAGGATTTCATAATCGCACTCTCCAAAGCTATGACTGATTGATCTAGTTCATCAGGAGTGTTAATTTGTGGAATACTCGTGATATTTTCTTGGAGTTTATTCTTATATTCGTCCCAATCGGTATGTTCTCGTGTTTGAGTCACTTCATTTCTAGGTCCATGTCCTAAAATGAACTCTATCGGATTGTGATCAGATGTTCCATCCTCTATCGTTTCAAGAGCAAAATCTTGTTTTATATTTTTCATTATAACTATGTCTAGCACATCAGGGGTTCCATTGCCACTAGGTAAATAAGTCGGTATTTCCGGTCCCATGATTATAGCATCTTCCTTTTCGGCATATTCTTTCAATTTCTTGCCATTTGCATTCTCTATTTTAGAATTCCATTGTTGAGATTTACAGTTGAGATCTCCAAGTATTATTCTTGGAAAATGACCCCCTAATAAAATCTTCATCTCTTCTTCTGGCAGATTTATTTGCGGTGGTTTATATACAGAGAATACCTTAATGCTTTCTCTTCTTATCTTTACTGTGATCGATAGTGCCTCTATAGTTGCGTCATTGTTCTCGTGATTTACAACCGCATTCAGGTAATGGTTCACGTCTCTTTTAACGAGAATAGCAACCCCACCACCGTTTCTTTCATTTCTGTCTCTTCTGTATATTTCGTAGTTTACGAAGGATATTTTATCTTTAGGAGTTAATTTAGTTTCCTGAAGCGCCATAATATCAGGATGTCTTTCTTCTAACAATTGTTCAATATCTGATTTACGGGCTCTGATTCCGTTAATATTCCAGGAAACTATCTTCAGATTTTCTAGCTGTGATTGCATGTTCATAAATTATTTATTTCCAAATAAGTTTTGAAATTTCTTCTCGAACTCTTTTTCAAATTTCTGCATTATTCTGCTGAATATTTTCTCAGTGAGTTTGTCAAGTTCATCTTTAGGGTCTTCCCTTCTGGTTTCAATTGGTTTTGTGGACGAGTTCTTTGTTTTTTGTACCTGTGGTTTTTCAACAGTAACAACAGTCTCTATTTTTTCAGCGATTTTCTTGGGGGGGGCTTCTTTTTTTGTCGGTGTTTTCTTCTTCGTAAGATTTTTATATGCGCTGCAGCCTTTATAACTGGCTGGATGTCCACTCTGGTTACATAAAACGCATGCCGCGTTTCTTTCGCCTTCTTTTTGCGTCAATGCACACTCTTTTGTGCAATGCGCTCCTAAGCATTTCACGCATCTCCACGGAAATGTACATTTATTTTGTGCATGTCCATATCTCTGGCAGCGATGGCACTGTCCTGGACCTTCTGGCTTCTTTTTGGGCTCTATTTCGATACAAAGGCTGTAGATCTTTTTGATTTGAAATATTTCTTTGTGCTGCGTTTTTACAAGGTAAAGAGGAATTGCTTTTTTGGTTTTATTTGACGTCATTCTCGTCACTTCGGCATCTTTAATACCTTGAAGTCCTAAGTCGTTTTTAATAACTTCAATATCCGCGTCCAGTGGCAAGTACCTTATAACGGCGTATACTCTCCTTTCCTCTTCCAATTGGTAGGTAAAATATTCCTTACCTTGTTGATCAAGAAATTTAGTGAGTTTCCTGAAGTCTTCTGCAGACGAAGCAATAATTTTAATGCCGTCTTTTACTACCGTTGCCCGGTTATAATTTATTTTTTTGTTATAAAGTCCCCATCATTGTTAATGGGGGAATTTTCTCTTTGATAGGTGACTGAGATGTCACCGTTGATTTTTGGAGGTTTTCCTCTATTGAGGAAGAGCTCTCTTTCCGGGCACGCTTGGCCCGGGGTGCTCCTTGCGATTGGGGGGCTTTTTTGCTGTCCTCAATAATTGAGGCTGGCTTTTTGGGAGGGACAACTGGCGTAGCTTTGGAATTAGCTTGGTTCGTTACCGGTTCAGAAGTCAAAACCTGGGAATAACTTCTTACCTGTGGATTTGGAGACTTCGTATTGGAGAGTTCTTCTCTCAAGAGTCTCAACTCGTTTGTCAGATTCGCCATGGAAGTTGTCAGAGCGGCTAAATTGGCTTTGAGCTCATCGTTCTCCTGTCGCAGCCTGACGAGTTCCTTCAGTTCGTCACTTTCGTCCTCACAGGTCGTGTATCTATCCTCTGTATCCATGAAGGATCCATCGTTATCCGAATTTTCATCCATGTTTAAATTCGGATAATAGTCACTACACTTACTTGTTCAACTTCACTTAAAAGTCCTGAAATCACTCACGCACGGAACCAACGATCCTTTCGGACCTGGACTCAACGAGCGAAAACACAAAACTTCTAACAAGCACTAACTTGGATGTGCACATCAACGTTGCGTTTGAGCACTAAACTGGTTTTCACACAAACTTAATCTCTCGGCACGTCCGAACTCGTCGTCGTCTCGCTTGTGACTGGGGCCCTCAATGATTTCTCTGCTCACTATTAATTCCCAGTTATCTTGACCAATCAGAAGTCTCGGCTTCATGAAACTCATATCTGGGAGGTTCATAATTTTTATATAAGGCCATTTGTCTTTGAATGCCTTCATATTAATATTTTGCACAGGTAAATCTAAATCTTTCATGGTGTAGACATTTTTCAACCCATATTCTTGTCCATCACTAGCACTTATGATGAAGTTCACCTTTCGGCTGGTCATGGATTCACATGAATTTCTATCAGTCCATCTCAATCCAAGATTGGTTGGATCACCCTTCAGGTCCAACTTGTCTGCAATTGCTTCGTCCAGGAGAGTTACTGTTGCTGCCTCATCAAATAAAGCATACGTTTCTACTTCTTGTCCATTTGCTATTATTTTTATTGGGGCAACTTTTAGAAGAACTATATTTTTGTCGCAGTCTTTTGTGTAAGCTACCATTTCTTCAGACTCAATAATATTGGATTCAGGAACTTTTTCTTTAGAATGCAATATTTTATGGTGATATTTTTGACAACCTTCAATGTCACACATCTTTTTTCGCAAGCAGTTTGATATTCTGTGTGCTCCTTTCAAACAACAAAAGCATAACTTTTTCTTCATGACAAAACTCCATTTCTCGTCTAATTGAAGTTTCGAAAACTGATCACAATCGTCAATTCTGTGTTTTTCAGAGTTACAGAATTTACAATGCATACGTCTTTTCTCCTGAGTATTTCTATGGGTGGTAACAAATGCGTGTTTTGTTTTGGAAGAACCAGAATGTCTTGATTTGTCTATGAGGCTAGTAGAAGGTTTGTTGATTGCTTGAACGTAGCTTGCCGCTTGCGATCTCTTCCATATCCAATCCCTGAAATCTTTCAGATTCAGAAGATTACTACTTGATGATATTTGTTCTCCCTAAGATAGTTGCATGGAGAAAGGTAACTTCTGTAATAATTTTTCCAGTAACTGAGGACAATCAAGGTAGTTTTTCATATTCAACACGTCTAATGTCTCTACAAGATTGGCGATTGTTTCAGATGTATCAGTGCTTTGAAGTCGTTATTTCGAACAAAAGGTAACATTTCGACGTCATTCACCTTGGATTTTATTATGAGGTCAGGTCTACCAAAACGATTTTTTAGTATTTCTAATACTTTTTCTAACGATGCTGCAGATAGTAAAAGTCCTTCTACACATCTTCTGGCATCACCGGTAAGACATTTTCTTAAACGACACAAATTTTCTTCATTTGTAAGTTTCAACATTTCAGTCGTGGATTTATACTGCATAAAAAATAAAGGCCATTCTTTCACGTCACCTGAATAAATTGGGATTTCTTTATCAATCGTTTGCCTTGAAAAAAATATCTCGAATTTGTCTTCAAAAGAACTTTCTCCGTTTCTTGGTTTGTATTGGGGCTCTTGACCTTTACTGAGTTCATCTATTTTTTGGGTAGAAAGCCAATTCCGAACTTTTGTACAAGAGGAAATTTCGTCTAATTTCACATCAGCAATATTTCCTGATTTTTGGGTTCCTACCTCAGATTGTTCGAGATATGTTGCATCTATTTGGGCTTTTTCGTATGCCAAACGATTTTGGATTATCATTTTTTATTGTTCCAGTATTCTCGCCAAGGCTTCATCTGCTCTCACTTGAGCTTCTATCTTATGTCTTGTTGCAATGCTACTGGCTTTCGATTTCTTGCTTGAAGAGCTTTTTCTTTGTGTGGACAATTTGCTTTTCGCATCTTCATTCGATTCCTTCACACTTTTATTCGAACTATTTCTCGAGTCTCTCTCTCCCGCGTCAGGGTGCACTGCATTTTTCGTCATGCTTCTGGTCTGCATTCTCTTCGACTCCATAGTTTTAGTTCTATTTTCGCTCGAAGGAACAAAATAATGTCGGGATTAGCTTTAAAATCCCTTTATTTCTAGTATTTGGACTGTATCTTGAAAATACTTGTGTCACTTTTTTTCTTGTCAGAACAACTGTCGTATCATTTATTTTCTCAAATGCAAGGTCAACAAGATCACAATGAAACAATGTACAAAATATAAAATCAAAACTGAACACATACAGCCTGGAAATTCTGTTTCGATAACGAAAAATATCGTGGGTGATTAAATAGCACGGTTCTCTTCATTTTTCAATGTTCAATATAAATATTCGCTAAACCGAAAAAATCTAGTTGATAATTTGAAACCTGTTATTGCAAATTGAATGGATTGGGAAATTTGTAATGATATCAAGACAGAAACAAAACTTAACCAATGGATCTATTTGAGATATGAAGAATTTTGTCATGACATTGTAACTTTCAATATATGTGAACAATGAAGGTGTATAATATGAAATATGAAAAATATAAATATTCCTATTATTCTGTTTCAGCAACCACAACATGTTATTTTTTCCTCATCTGTGCAGAACTCGTCATGTTCATAATGAAAGGTTCTGTAAGCAAATCATAACATTCCTTATATTTCGACTAATCTTCTTTCATTTCTTTTTCTACGTGCTCTGTGCAGGCTTTCTATTTTTTAGCTGTTCACTCTTCAAGAGCCTCATTTCGAAGATATTTATTTACTTGCTCAATTTTTTGCCAAATGTGTTTGAAACATTAATGACAGAACAAAATGTCAGTGTTATTTTCAACACCAGCCTGAATTCTGCAACTCAAAATATAACTGAATGGGCATTACCAACATAATTTCGAATCTCCAAAGCCCCTCGAGATGTCAATTATTCTTGAATGGACTATATATCCTTTTTGTTTGTTATTTCATAGAATTTTTTTATCTCTGGCACCGTTATATTCTCTTGAGGGAGAAAACTTTTGTTTTTTTTAATTGTCCTTCAAAGCTGCTCGATCTATCAATTATTCAAATGAGCATTTCACAATATTTACTGATAGTATATTTATATATTTCTTACAATTATTTTATTTTCATTCTATGATTAAATTCGGGTACACCTTTGTACACAGGTGAAATGAAAATTGCACACATCAATATTCGATCGATGTTCACAGGTTTCGGTGAATTTTCAAGAATTGTGTTGAAAAATGATTCAGACATTGTTGCGGTGACCGAGACGTGGCTGTCTGATGTTGCGGTTGTTGGGATTCCTGGTTACAATTTTTTTCATAGGCCGACACCTACAAGAGGTGGTGTTATTGGATTTTATTACAGGGTTTCATATACGGGTCAGTCTATTCCTTATGAGTCTGCGCAGTGTGGTGATTTAGAGTGTTCATGAGGTTCAGAATCGGTTGTAAAAGTTTAACTGTTGGTGCTTTTTATAGACCTCCCAATACAAATATGAACAATTCCATAACATATTCAGATAATATTTTGTCGAGCATTTGTATAACTGATGATGAGGTTGTCTGTTTAGGTGATTTGAATGTGGATTTTTTCAAATTGAATAACGCTGTCATAAATTGCTTCGAGTCATATGGTTTTACTCAACTGTTGAATGAGCCAACTAGGATAACATACTCTTCTTGTACTTCAATTGATCCAATATTCGTTCTCAATGAAAATACAGTCGGCACTCTACCGTTTGATGGCATTTCAGATCATAGGTTGGTGTTTGCGGATCTCAAGTTAAAACGTGTAAAGCCATCGCCGCGCTTAGTTAGGTTCAGGAACTTCCGTAGTTTGAACCTTGATAACTTTCTGATTGATTTATACAATTTGCCATGGATAAATGTAATATCAGATGCAAATATTGAAAGAAAAATAACCGCGTTCAATAAATTCATTACGGAACTTTTCGATAAACACGCACCCCTAAAAGAGAAGAAGGTTTCAAAGCCGCGAGCACCGTGGTTAACAGATAACTTGAAATTAATAATGATACAAAGAGATATAGCTCTACAAAAATATAAACTAAATCGTTCAGAAGCTGACTGGGTATTATATAAACATTTACGCAACTTCGCAGTCACTGCGACTAGAAATGAAAAAAGAGCGTATCTAAATTTTGTCTGTGCTGAGAATAACTCGAATAAAGCTTGGAATACACTAAGGAATCTCAGTATTCGTTCAAAACGCGACCATAATGTCATTCCACCTAATATCTCGGACCCGGAAGGTATAAAAGATTACTTTGCATCTTTTCAACAGAACATATCCAATCAGACGTTTGAAACTATAAACCGTTATGACAACTTTAGGTATGGTTCACAGGCAAATTTCTCGTTCACAATGACATTAGTTGCGGAGGTGAATTCTATTCTGAGTATTGACGACATAAGTGCTACTATGCTCAAATATTGCAGTCCTTTCATTGATATCGTAATTGTGACTCTAATAAATAGTTGTATTGAACAAAATTATTATCCTAATTCATGGAAAGTAGCCATTGGTAGACCATTTCCTAAGAAAAACGATTGTAAGGCTTATAATGATTTGAGGATAATGAGCATTTTACCAGCTATATCTAAAATATTTGAGCAAGTTTTGTATGGTCAGATATTTGAATATATAAATAAAATAATTATATTTTGCCCCCGAACCAGTGTGGCTTTAGAAGGGGATTTAGTACCGCTACAGCTTTAACCACGGTTATCTATACTATCTATACCTACTAAGATTATAAAGAGGAAAGATTTCTATTTTTGTTTGTTCGATACGAATAGGCTCAAGAACTACTGGACCGATTTCAGAAATTCTTTCACCATTAGAAAGCTACATTATCCCTAAGTGACATAGGCTATACTTTTCACCCGAAAAAAATAAGGATACCTACTATAACTTCAATAATACCAAAAAAATCAGCCATAATCAGCTATTTTCACGTGCGCTGTAGAAACCGTAAGACTTACGTGGATACAATGAATGACGGAAATGTACCTCTTAAATAGTTCTACAAAAAAGTCCGCGATAGCATATATCTATCTCTCAAGATTGACTTGCTATTACCTGTTTATGGTAATCAGATTTTTTCCAAAATTATGCACTATTTGGGAGTGCGTTTTTGGAATAGGGTATTGATCCTCATCCAACTTATTACGTTATTTATCCCCAATATTCAATTTAGAACGAAATTGCTCTACATCATACAATTACAACGAGTACATCAAAAGTTATGGCAGGTTGAAGTGATGAAGATGAAACCGCGCCACCGGACCTAAATACGTCTCCGTCCTAAGTAGGCGGGTAGGAGAGGGAACCGAAGTGTGAGAGGGGGACATGCATATCTATATAAGAGTAGCCGCGTAGATCAACTTTCAGACACCCGGTCGATTTGTTAAGAAGCGGAAGCAGAAGCCTTTTTCCTTTTTATAGCATAAGTTGAAAAATTCTTTTCAGAACTAAATTTGAATTGTTTTATTCAACACGTTTTTCTCTGTTTATTCAGAAAGATACAAAAGGCTACAGTTCCCTGTAAAGATATCATTTGCCATCACTATGAATAAATCCCAGGGACAAACCTTCTCTATAGTTGGCATCGACCTAAGAAAAGATTGTTTCTCTCATGGGCAATTATATATTGCCCTTTCTCGAGTTGGCTCTCCTAAAAACCCAAATACCACTGCCAACATAGTGTACAGAGAAGTTCTGGGGTAAAAAATCTGAAGTGAATACGGAAAAGTCCATGGAATCGAATAAAGCCTCAGAATAATAAAAAAAATATAGACAAAATAAATCTCCTGGAAATGTAGAAATTCAAAAAAAATTTATAAACAGAAAAGATGTTGTAGATTTACTCTAAGTTCATCGCAAAATGTTAATGAAACAAATTTGTACCCGGGCGAAGCTGGGAAGGGCTGCTTGTAAATGATATAATTGAGGCTCAAGACAGGAGTCTGGCCAGTGTTTTAGTTCTGTTAGACTATACAAAAGCTTTCGACACCATAGATCACAGGCTACTTGTTGCTAAATTGAGGTACTATGGTTTTGATGCGTCTGCTTGTATGCTCATGAACTCGTACATTCGAAATAGATCTCAGGTTATTCTTAATGACGGAAAATACTCGTCGAGAATGAAACTCATGGCAGGTGTACCTCAGGGTTCGATTTTGGGTCTCCTGCTTTTCATTATTTACACCGCGGATATCCTTCGGTCTGAGGCGCATTTTAAAGCGCAGGCTTATGCTGATGACCTACAGTTATATGCTCATTTCGATTCGAGAGAGCTCGGGATGGTCAGTGAACGATTGAGTGCTGAGCTTGCCAACATAGCACTGATTTCAGAACAGCATGCACTTAGGCTGAATGTGGATCTGTGCTTTTCATCCAAAACAACCAGAGAAACTCTCAATCAAAATTTGAATATAAGAATTCATGACACTAAAATTGTAGTTAGTGATGTAGGAAGAAATTTGGGAGTTTATTTGGATTCTAATTTGAGATTCGATGACCATGTGAAGAATCTGATGAGGAAATCATATTCCAGCCTTAAGCTGCTTTACGGCAACAGACATGTGTTGGGCTGGTCATTGAGGAAAACGCTGTGTGAGTCTCTGGTACTTTCGCATTTTACTTACTGCGATTTCATATATGGATGCTGTTTGCGAAAGACGGAAATTAACTGTATTCAAAAAGTTCAGAACAGCTGCTGTCGCTTAGTTTACGGATTTCGAAAGTATGATCATATATCATATTCTTTGGCTTAATATGAGCAATCGTAGGAAGCTGCACCTTGCGAATTTCACGCACAGGTTGGTAAGTTGTGTTGACTCATCTCCATATCTTCGCAGTAAATTTATCCCTATGAAGTCAAGATATAGTAGGAACACAAGGCTTAGGGGTCGCTTTCTTGTTCCGCGTCATCGGACTGCCATGTTCCGTAGGTCGTTTGCATACTGCGCGGTATCACTTTAGAGCCGTTTCACATGCGACTGATGGTCGGTCCTGATGGTCGGTCGAACTGATCATCAGTCGACGGTATTTGTTTTCACATGGATGCGTATCGTCAGTCGCCGCTATCAAAGACCATTTACCGCTATGGATTTGGAACGGGACACTGTTGTCGATTCGTGCGAAAACCGTCCGATTCTCGCACGAAGTATTCCGTATTCCGAAATTCTTATATTGGGAATTCTTATTATTATGAGAATTCTTTGTTTGAAAAGTTATATGGGAAATCTGCTCAATGTAAATGTAGTTTTATTGAATTTTCAAATTCCATTCCATGATCCTGTATTTCAAAACCCAAGGACCTCAGACGAAAATATGAGGAGCGATGACATTATCGACGATCCATCTGTTGATGAATATGCAAATATACTTGCTTCTTGGTGTTGTCATTGAAAAAGATTCTTGAAATCTTCCTGCAATACACAGATCTGAGCCGCATCCTCCCAATATTCAAATCTATATTTTCATAATTTTCTGAGGATGTATCCCAGAATTTCGCTTTTTTCATGACACTAATCACCATTTCAGTTTCTGAATTATTTTTTTCCTACCCATTCGTAAAGACGTAAAAAATCCTCAGAATATTCAATAACATGCGCAACACCGCAATCGCATACGGACTGATGGGGCGCATACATGTGAAAGCCTCCTTTGTCGGCTCGAGCCGACGACACGCAAACGCAGCGGGCTGGACCGATGCTCGTGCTTGTTTCATCGGTCGACTGATGATACGCATGCATGTGAAAGGATTGCAAAATTCAGTTCAAACGCCGGCTCCGACTGACCATCAGGACCGACCATCAGTCGCATGTGAAACGGCTCTTATATCGCGCTCCCGGAACATCTTAGAGCCGCTTCACATGCGACTGATGGTCGGTCCTGATGGTCAGTCGGAGCCGGCGTTTGAACTGAATTTTGCAATCCTTTCACATGCATGCGTATCATCAGTCGACCGATGGAACAAGCACGAGCATCGGTCCAGCCCGCTGCGTTTGCGTGTCGTCGGCTCGAGCCGACAAAGGAGGCTTTCACATGTATGCGCACCATCAATCCGTATGCGATTGCGGTGTTGCGCATGTTATTGAATATTCTGAGAATTTTTTACGTCTTTACGAATGGGTAGGAAAACGTTGATTCAGAAACTGAAATGGTGATTAGTGTCATGAAAAAAGCGAAATTCTGGGATGCATCCTCAGAAAATTATAAAAATATAGATTTGAATATTGGGAGGATGCAGCTCAGATTGTGTATCGCAGGAAGATTTCAAGAATCTTCTTCAATGACAACAGCAAGAAGCAAGTATGTTTGCATATTCATCAACAGATTGATCGTCGATAATGTCGTCGCTCCTCATATTTTCGTCTGAGT
Organism: Adalia bipunctata; assembly: GCA_910592335.1. Classification (NCBI taxonomy): domain Eukaryota; kingdom Metazoa; phylum Arthropoda; class Insecta; order Coleoptera; family Coccinellidae; genus Adalia; species Adalia bipunctata. The sequence goes on from OU342948.1 coordinate 55,247,146, forward strand.
TCCTTGGGTTTTGAAATACAGGATGATGGAATGGAATTTAAAAATTCACTAAAACTTGAACCAATCATTGAGCAGATTTCCCATATAACTTTTCAAACAAAGAATTTTGATAATAATAAGAATGCCCAATCTAAGAATTTCGGAATACTTCGTGCGAGAATCGGTTCTCGCACAAATCGACAACAGTGTCCCGTTCCAAATCCATAGCGGTAAATGGTCTTTGATAGCGGCGACTGACGATACGCATCCATGTGAAAACAAATACCGTCGACTGATGATCAGTTCGACCGACCATCAGGACCGATCATCAGTCCCATGTGAAACGGCTCTTAAGAGTTTGGGTAATGAATTTAAGTTTAAGTACAAAGAATATTTATTGTTAGGTCAAAACGGTCATAACCACTTGACTCAGTGATGTGTGCGGTTATATGGACGTGAGCGTGTAGCTGATTTCTCCGTGGTTGCTTTAGGAGGTTTCAGATTTAGATTTATTTCTTATCTTGTTGTTTATTGTCATTTCAGCTGCAAGTGTGGTTGGGTAAGAGAATAGCTAGACTCCACCACGCTGAGCAGCATACTACATTTTGTATATTGTCTGTATTTTTGATTCGAATCAATAAAGGCCATTCATTTATTATTATTTATCGAAGAATCGATAAGAAACATTGTCAGAAAGAAAATGAAAAACATGATAGAAAAATTGAGAGAACAACAAAACGAAGAACTGAGGAAAATAACTTATATCCGGATCAGAATCACTGAAAAGACCTAGCACATTGACAGACACATACAACCAACAAAGAGATGAAAACACAGAAGAAGAAAGTGGATGATCAAGACAAGAGGCGTTGGGAATCATGATTCCGGTCCTCGTACAAAACCCGAAGATTACCAATGGCCAGCTCAAATCTGCGAGATTATTTACTGAAGTATCTTAAGGTGGATTTATACAGCAACTAAAATAAAATAGGAACTAAAATAAAATAAAATAAGAAATAAGAGCAGACAACATAGGTTTATAGAGATCACTAGAATAAAATAAGAAATAAGAATGAACCAATCAAATCGCAGATTTTTTGACAATGACTTTTGTGTAAGTTTAGAAAATCGCCTATTCCGCCTTTTATTCAAGGCTTGTCATCAATAACAACATCGCTCCCATCATGATTTCCTGGTCATCCATATTAAATATATCATCAAAAATGATTTTAAAAAATATTCATTAAATTTTAGGTTAGAAAACTAGAACTTGTCAAAAGTATCAATACGGAAAAGATTGGGGAGTGGATTTGGGTCATGCGCACTATCATTTTCCAAATAAAATAAGCGAAAAAGATAAAAGTTGACCATCTCTTATTCTAATTCTTATTCCTTATTTTAGCTTATTTCCAGTATAAACGCTGTCATTGAAATGCATGAAGTGAACATTCTTATTTTATTTTATTTTAGTTCTTATTTTATTTTAGTTGCTGTATAAATCCACCTTTACTGGCGAAACATCGTGAATGAATAACGATTTCCGAAATGCTCGTATAAAAAAGATCTAATGAGATCTATCCTCTGTTCGAATTTTCGAATGGTTGATCAAAGCACATGCTGCGGTATGCGCCTGTATAAATTCATGATTCATCTCATCATATCCTCTGTATTTGTAGATGCCTCTGTATAAACAATATTTCGTAAATATCCCCGCAGAAAGAAATCAAGTGATCAAGGGGACCATTGAACAAGATTATCACATCCAATTTCTATACACCTATTGGGATATCTTTGATTCAAAAATTTTTGCACTGCTGAACTTCTTTGGGCGGGTGCTCCTTTATTCTGAAACCTCATACGCCTTCTTGTTTGTAAATCAACATCCTCTAGAAGGCCTGGTAGAATATCCGTCAACAAATTGAGCTATCTTTCCGAGACACAACATCATAAAAAAACGGCGCAATAAAGAATCCATTTACATGGCACAACATGTGATGAACCTCCAACGATTTTGATGATCGACTGTTCTTGTCCAATGTTTCTGAGTCTCTGCAAGCAGTGAATGCTACTGGCTAGTTTCTGCTCAACATGTCTACCTGTTCACTCCCATGAAGATTTCGCGCAGACCAATAATGAAAGTAATGTCGATTCAGTTCACTTGTGTTATGGAAAGTGGCTTCATCAGAAAACATGATGTTCGTGAAATATTTCAGATCGTTTAGCAATATTTCATGTGCTCATTGGCAGAATTGTAACCGTTTTTCAAAATCAGATGGTCAAGCATTAACGCTTGAGTCAAAGTAACGTGAATGATACGGATGAAGTCTTAAAATTCTTCTTGCTGTTTTTCACGGAATTCCATTGTTACGGACTTAAACTATATTTATTTTCAATAATCACACCTGATCGAGGGTGTGTCACGGAAATATGGTAAATGGCGAATATCAGGTTAACAGGAATCAAGGATGTATCACTTACCCCGGCCTGGTTGATGACGGTGGCAACGACTTGTTCGCTGGTTTCTTGGCGTTCTCTCCAAGAAAGTGCTCTCCTACAAAAATATAACACAAAATCTCCACTAAACAATAATTAATCGATAATAATGTCTTTCGTTCGACATCGTTCGTTCCGGTCGTTCCTTCTTATACGTTGTGATACATAGGTATATGTTTAGGGAAATCGAATAAGTGTATTCTTCGAGGCTCTTGCCTCCCTCTATTTTCGATTCGGGCGATTGCTTCATGACTTGGGTGATTTGGAAAACGGATTCGATATAACCATCGTGCGCCAGCTCAATTATTTCTTCTGCTCTCTCCTAAGACCAAAAAAAATGGTATCTACTGTTTCACTCCGCGTGAAATCCAAATTTTTTTCCGATCGATGAACGAGACAGAATAATAAAGAGAAATAAACAAAGAAAAAATATTAAAAAAAAATTGTATGCAATTACGCAGAATCTAAAATTCACAATTATGTACCAATGTATCGATTTGCAGTGGTAACAATAATTTCAAAATTCGGCATGCGATGAGATTTCATTATTGCGGTGTCAACTTTTGTGAGCGATTGGATGAAAATTCAGATAACAAACCAGTTTTTCTTTTTTGAATATGTTCATACGCAAAATAAAACCAAATGATTTAAGGAGAAATAACTTTGAAGTACTTCACCCATTAGCGCTCAGCGTCCTCGTTTGAGGACAGCTATTACTTTTCGCGATAAGGGATAGATGAAGCTATTTGGCAGTTCATCTGAAACTATTTTCAGTTACCCTTACAATTTCAACAAAAAATCTTTTTTTCTTCGAAACTGTGCAGCTTTGAATTTCAGACTTTTGTCGATCCATTCATTGTCGAAATAAACAGTGTACTTTTGTCTTTTGTTATCAATTTCTGCTGATGAGTAGTTTTATATTTATAAATAGTTTTTTTCTCCAACCATCAAAAAATGTTGACATTTTTGTACTATTTTCAGGTGCAAAAGCCGTACGAAAATTTGCTCGTTCCTTAGCAACACTTTTAATCCTAGGATTAAAAACGCTACTTTTAATCCTAGGACTAAAAGTCATTGCATTTGAGCTCTCTAAATGAAATTTGAAGTCTACTGACGTCTACTTGACAATCAATATTTACCAACAATATCAGATATTTGACTAGGTTGGAGAAAAAATAGTATATATCATACGGACTAAAAGTGCCTATTTTTACTCGCAATTTTGCATTCGCTCGGCTGCGCTGCGCTCCACCTCGCAACTGCAAACATTGCTCCTAAAAAAAATATGCACTTTTGATCCTTATAATATAATATACTATTTTATACCAGTAAAATTATTACGGTAATATGGTATTCAGTTATTTTGCATTACTCTTTTCATGAAGTGATGACAAAGTATGTGTCCTCAAAATAGGACGCTGGGTTTTGACTAGTTCGTGATATTATTTCAGGTTGATTCAAGACTCTCGCAATGAGTCGTTCTAATCACGTGTTCGAGTCAATAGAAGAGGCTTTGGTTTGGAGTTATGCCATATTAGCGCAATGTGATATCGATTTATTAGCTCTTCCACCAGATGTTGATGAGCTTACCGATGAAGATGATATTGATGACAACGCTTTCAATTTTCTGGTGGTTCCTGATGTACTAGGCCATGTAGAGGTTCAAGTTGCACATGAATCGGACACAGAAGAATCTGATGAAGATGACATTCCTCTTTCAGCGTTGAAAAGGAGATTGCTCACTAGGAGAATATCAACAGGAGAGATAACTCAGACTGCGGCATGGAAAAAACAGTTTATAACCTATAACTTGTCCCCTCGACAGGACACCGCTGAAGATAATTTCCAAAGAATGAAGAATATACTACAACATTCAACGCCTCTGGAAATTTTTGAACATTTTTTCAACGATGAAATATATACTCATATAATGGAGGAAACAAATCGGTATGCGTTCAATCAGAAGAATAGACATGGTTTCACAATTGAAAACATTGACTTGAAAATTTTTATTGGGTTCCTCATTTTTTCTGGTTATCATACACTGCCGAGTGAACGTGATTATTGGAGCGAAGCAGAAGAGCAATGAGCAGAAATGCCCAGATGGATCTGAAAAGCCTCATACATTTTCAGGATTATATGAAAGCGGGCGCCAATAAGCAAGATAAATCCTTCAAAATAAGTCCCATAATCAAAATTTTGAATACAAACTTCAGAAAGTGGAATATTTTCAACAAATACCTTGCCATTGACGAAATGATTGTCAGGTACTACGGTCACCATCCGATAAAGCAGTTCATAAAATCTAAATCTATACGGTTCGGATATAAGTTATGCATGGGCATTATGTGCAGACAATGGATACTGTTAAAATTTTGCTTTGTATTGTGGCAAGGATACATCACAATCTGGTCCACTGGGATTGTTCCCAGTGGACCAGACCTTTGTAGGTTGTAAAATGTATGCTATCTGTAGTGAATGATCCGTCCTGTCACATAATTTATTTTGACAATTTCTTCACGAACCACAGCTTGTTATGTGATCTCAAGAATATGGGTTTCAGAGCAACAGGAACTATTCGGGAAAACAGGACTGTAAAATGCACTGTGATGTCGGCGAAAGATATGGACAAAAAGGAAAGGGGTTTCAGTGACTATAGATTCAACACCAATAATGCCATAATGGTTTTGAGATGGAAAGAGAATTAATCTGTCTCTTTAGGAACTAATTTTGACATTCACAAATGGTTCCACATTTGTGAATGTTCAGCGATGGAGTCGAGAAAAGAAGGAAAAAGTAGCTGTTCCGCAACCACTCGTAGTAAACAACTACAATAAATATATGGGAGGTGTCAACCACCACGATTGGCTTTTAGAAAAGCATTCCATTGCTATAAGGGGAAAAAAGTGGTACTGGTGCCTTTTCACAAGGATGATTGTTGATTGACATGGCAATTGTGAATTCCTGCATCCTCTATTGGCAAATAAATGGAACCCAATTGATTTCCATAAAAGATTTCAGACGACAAGTTGCCGTAACATACCTCAAATTGGGCCATGGAAAAAGAGTTTCGAAGGGACGTCCTTTATCATTTCCTACCACCTCAAAAAGTCAATCTTACGATGATGTGAGATATGATAATCTCAGACATATTCTGAGCAAACGGGAAAATCAGCGCCGTTGTCAATTCGAAAGATGTACTGGGAAACCAAGGATATTTTGTATAAAATGCGGAGTGACCTTATGCATTTCTTGTTTTCCTAAATATCACAACAAAACATTGAAATAGTGAAAATATTATTGTGAAAAAAAAATTTTTTTTTATTAATGAAAATGTATAATTTTGTTGAAAAAAAAATAAATCCTGGGACAGCCCAGAGTCCTCAGATGAGGACAGCGTTTTTTTCTACTTATACAATTTTTTCCCATTCAAATTATTTTTACCTCCGAGAAGGGTATATTATACGCATCATATACAAATTTCAGTGTAAAATTAAAAAAAAATAATTTGGGCGTTAATGAAACACTCCATATCACTATAGCCATTCTTTTCATGGAAAAACAAAGAGACAGAATTATTAGGTTTTTCACGATGATTAATAGCTTTTCTGCAACGAATAATAGTTTATTCTAAACTAGTTGCAGAAAGGGCTCCTATTCCAATACGAATGCGAAATTCGAACGCATGAGTGTTGGAATTGCATTCTGCAACGAGTATAAGACGATATTTTCTCTATTTCAGTCAAATTTCATTCAAATTCAATGAAAAATTCAGATTATACATCCTAGTGACTTTTGTATTGTATCTTGGCAGTTGGTTCACTGACGAAAATTGACATTTTCAACTTGACGTGTGTTGAAAATTGATAGGATCGGCAGTCATTGTTGACAACCACGAAACGAAAAATATTACTAAAAACAGTGCTGTAATGAATTCATTACAGCACTGTTTTTAGTACTGTAATGAACTCATTACGATACTGAAATAGAGAAAGTATATTTCCAAATAGGTAGGCCTGCATGTCCAAAATATTATTCATATTATAAACTGATTTCGATTGCAAATCTTCAGGGTCACCTGTTCTACTAAAGAACTTTATTTTGGTGAGCCTCTGAAAGTATGAAAGAGTAGCTTTGCTGTTATTCGAAAATTTATGGTATCATGTAGTTTTATCGTATCAACTGCTGATTTCAAGAAGAAAATGTTGAACGATTCTTCCGGAATCCTCGGACAAATACAAATTATCATGAAATTTGAGTTAGTAAGCTGCGATGCATATGTATATGTAGCAATGATTCATATAGATATTCGATGTGAAGTGCATATACTATAGAAAAACTGCCCATAAACTCAAACTTTAACAACCTGTTTCTCGATAACGAAACTTTTGCGGCCCCATGTTGATGTTTCTTGAATTTATGCTAGGAATCTCCCCTCTTTATTTCCACCTCCAATTCAGAAACAATAAATGAAACATCTGAAATTAATGTTCGAGAAAAGATCTCAAAGAGAACGTAACATGAAATTCAATTATTTGATGAGGTAACTAGATAAATACAATTTAAGTCGATCGAAGTTGTTCCTTGCTCGAATTCCCCAATAGTCTCTCTTCGCACGGAGGGAACGATGTCAGCAGTGTCGCAGATATCGTAGCAAATAGCTCGCTGCCGTATGGATAATTGGACGATAAATCATGCCGGTACGCCAGCAAACATTTCTTTGCAGCAAGAAGTAACTAGAAATACGCCTACTGGAAAAGAAGATTCGTTAGGGAAAACCAGTGTAGCGAACAAACTGAAATTCAGGCATATAAAACGTTCTGCTGATTTTGTCTTGGGGATTCCAAACGGTTTTTTGATGCTCGCTCTAGAGACCCCGTTCTATTAAATTTTTCAGGATTCACCATTCACAGTTATCTCTTCCTAATGTCTTCTATTTTCTATCAATACGAGACGAGCCTTTAATGTTTCCATTATTCAGTTGATTGGAGTCTTTCAAAATCAACATAATTTCGAGGATTCTTCACTATCCTGTAACTTCGAGAATACGAATATACAAGGCGAATTCATATGTTTAATATTTTCGCAATTTTTTCGAAAAAAATTGTCGCCAAATGAAGTTGAAAGAATTCAGCTTTTCTGCGAATTCATATGGAATCCTGAAATTAACTTTGAACCTTTGTACCACCATGTATACACAAAAAATATTACCTCGTTCATGAACCTTGTTAGTATGTCCACCTTGTAAGCAAATTCGCATTCGATAATCCAAAATTCGTGACAGTTGCGGAAAAAAATACACAATAAAATAATAAATATATTGTTTGATTTGAGAAAAAAGTATGTAGTACTCCCTTTCAGAAGAATATATATTTATTTAGTTATAAATGGTCATAGTCACCTCCAAAATATAAACTCAACAAGCGCTGTGACCTCATATTTAAGGTTGTCACCTCCGAAATCGTAGGTCACAACGTTTTGCCTTGTTTCTTAGCTTGTTAGACTCAGGGATCAACATATCAAAAAATCGTTTTTAGGTCAAAACGTACCATATTTATGTACTGTACATCTTTTATTTCAGCTATACAGGGTCTTTCACGAGGAACCTCACCCATATTTATACGGGAAACTACTGAACGTATTTTCATGAAATTGAGCACTTATAAGTATTTCACGATGCTGATGAAATCTAAAATATTTTCAAGGCATGAGCACCTCCGGTTTTTCCGGAAATGACGTCAACTTCCGTTTTTCAAATTAGAACACCATTTTTTTATTGCAGAAATAGATTCCTTAGAAAATTTCAAGTTATTTTGATGTAACATTTTTCAGTTTTGGTTGGAAAATTCTCTCTGAGCGGGAAAATTCGAAAAAAAATCGAAAATAGAGCTCTGCTGAAACAAGAATAACTTCGAGGTTTTTGGGTGGAAAATTTTCATTTTTGGGATTTTTCAAGATTGATGTATCCACTTTCAAAATCGAAATCGCGATTCATGATACAGGGGGTGAAAAAATCGCTTTCAAAGTTAGGGATGACAAAATCGTGAAAAATCAATTTTTTCAAATTAGAACCCCATTTTTTTATGGCAGATATTGAATCTACGTTAAAAAATAATGTGAGTGTATGCATCACACCCTTGCCCTAAAGTGGATATTAACTCAGAAAATATCCATTTTAGGGCAAGGGTGTGATGCATGCACTCACATTATTTTTTAACGTAGATTCAATATCTGCCATAAAAAATGGGGTTCTAATTTGAAAAAATGTGTGAATGAAATAATCTGAAAAGTTTACATTTAGTTCACATTCATATCATTACCTATGATATCTGATAAGGAACGTGTGGAGAAAGTGGAGGTTGAAGTATTATTTTCCTTGCAAATTTTATCACCTGAAATTTCTTCTGCAGTCTATTTTATTTTGAATGGAGTTGTCAATATACTCCCCTTTGATAGAAGTTGATTTCCCTATAAATAGATGCATAGAAATACCTGGTAGTGGCACATAGATTTTGTTTAAGACTTTCTTATCGATCGAATATCTGAGTTCTTGAATACTTTTCATTTCTTCCTAGAGGGGTCGCGCTATTTTCCATTGCCGCAGTAGCGCCACGACCGATAAAATATTGCGGATTATTCCGGAAGTAAAACGAGAACTCAAATCTAGAGTGCCGTTTTGATCTACAAATTTTGGTCATGATTTTTAGTAAGGAGTCGTTACACGAGGTATTTCTATGCATGCATCTATATTTCCCCAAATAGATGCATAGAATACCTGGTGTAACGACTCTTCACTAAAAATCGTGAACAAAATGTTGTAGATCAAAACGGCACTCTAGATTTGAGTTTTTGTGATACTTCCGGAATAATCCGCAATATTTTATCGGTCGTGGCGCTACTACGGCAACGGAAAATATCGCGACCCCTTTCGGGAGAAATGAAAAGCCGCACAAAACCTCAGATTTTCAATCCAGAAAGTCTTAAACAAAATCTAATCAGTGCCAACACCAGGTATTCTATGCATATATTTCCAACCAAGCTCAATAGTGCTCTGACTAAATATTGCATGTTCGGTAGCCATGACAAACATGCAACTAAATAAGAAATCATGCATTAAAATAGGTCATTAATGGATGCTTTCGAGTGCGTTAAAATGAGTTTTATTCTATGGTCGACGGAAAAGATATTTTCAGAGTTTCATTTCAATTAGAATACGGCCGAACACCCGTCCTCTCTATGTTATTGGGTAAATATTCGCTTAGCAATTTGTATCTATTAATGGCAGTAATGTTATTGCCAATTTGTGGTTGACTGCCGACATCATTACAGCATTGTTTTTAGTTATATTTTTCGTCTCGTGGTTTTCAACAATGATACTTTTCAACACACGTCAATTTGGAAATGTCAATTTTCGGAACGGTCACCAATTACAAAGATGCAATACAAAAGTCACTAGGACGCATGATCTGCATTTTTCATTGAATTTCAACAGTTTTTCACAAAATTTGACTGTAGTAGAGAAAATATCGTCTGATACTCGTTGCAGAATGCATTTCCAACACTCATGCGTTCGTATTGGAATATAGGAGCCCATTCTGCAACTTGTTTTAGAATATACTATTATTCGACAAAATATATAAATATGATCTTACAAAAATCCTTTCTCTGGTGGAGAAGATTTCCTTTGTAACGTTCTGTAAATATTTTCAGAGGGGACATGAATGCAAAGCCACGCATCGCCTGAGTTCATCAGTCTTCATTCGATTTGGCCCATGCAGAAGTAAGAAGAAATTCCGTCCGAAATTTTGCGGCAGCTGCCCTACACCCAATATTACATGTAAACCCAGCTTGAGTACCACAGTGAAGGTAGATTTTCTTTGCGTTGGGGTTCCCTCGACCGAAGACATCAGTGAATACCTCCCAGAATATTTAGAAGCCGAAGAAGATCTATGGGCAGAAGATACGTTCGCCCCTGTAGATCACACGAAGAAACTGACAGTTTTATTCCAGTGGCTGTTGAAGTGTAGATGTGAAACTGAGACTTTATCGGAGCCTCTGATTCCTACATTAACCACAGGAGAAGTAATTTTACATAGAGTGCACCGGACTGCGGCGCCTTGAATATCTATAAGAATATTGTCATATCAGATGATGAAACGTAGGAGCTGAGATCTCAAATAACTGATTTTGAGCCTAGGATTTATGGTTATAGTTTTTGTTGGTATTGTGCCTTGATATTCGAATATCTTAATGATGAGGGGAACATAAAAATATATAAGAAAACAGAAGATTCCTTCTCAAGAAATATATCTCGCAATTCTGTACTTTTCATACATCTCATAAAATGCAGAAGGGCTGAATTTGGATATTATGAGCACTATTCATCATGACAGGACAAATTATTTCGTGGATGTGTAATTGTGTAACGTATGTTGTAACTTGTGACACAAACCAATGCTGAGAATGTAGGTAAATCCGTAAACCAGTAGAAACGGTTTCTATTCTGTTTCGTCAGAACCTCTTCTTCGACTATAATATCCAGTACGATTTTTTTCACTGAACTACATTCTAGTAAAAAAAAACATGTCTACTGGAACATATTCATGGTGGAGTCTTTTCGGAAGCATACCTCTGATCAGAACTAACGAAAATGATGCACAAGGCCATACAGGGTCTTTCACGAGGAACCTCACCCATATTTATACGGGAAACTACTGAACGTATTTTCATGAAATTCAGCACTCATAAGTATTTCACGATGCTGATGAAATCTAAAATATTTTCAAGGCATGAGCACCTCCGGTTTTTCCGGAAATGACGTCAACTTCCGTTTTTCGAATTAGAACACCATTTTTTTATTGCAGAAATAGATTCCTTAGAAAATTTCAAGTTATTTTGATGTAACATTTTTCAGTTTTGGTTTGTAAGATTGATGTATCCACTTCAAGAATCGAAATCGCGATTCATGATACAGGGGGTGAAAAAATCGCTTTCAAAGTTAGGGATGACAAAATCGTGAAAAATCAATTTTTTCAAATTAGAACCCCATTTTTTTATGGCAGATATTGAATCTACGTTAAAAAATAATGTGAGTGTATGCATCACACCCTTGCCCTAAAGTGGATATCAACTCAGAAAATATCCATTTTAGGGCAAGGGTGTGATGCATACACTCACATTATTTTTTAACGTAGATTCAATATCTGCCATAAAAAATGGGGTTCTAATTTGAAAAAATTGATTTTTCACGATTTTGTCATCCCTAACTTTGAAAGCGATTTTTTCACCCCCTGTATCATGAATCGCGATTTCGATTTCCAATGTGAATACATCAATCTTACATCTTGAAAAATCCCAAAAATGAAAATTTTCCATTCAAAAACCTCGAAGTTATTCTTGTTTCAGTGGAGCTCTATTTTCTATTTTTTTTTTCGAATTTTCCCGCTCAGAGAGAATTTTCCAACCAAAACTGAAAAATGTTACATCAAAATAACTTGAAATAATTTTCTAAGGAATCTATTTCTGCAATAAAAAAATGGTGTTCTAATTTGAAAAACGGAAGTTGACGTCATTTCCGGAAAAACCGGAGGTGCTCATGCCTTGAAAATATTTTATATTTCATCAGCATCGTGAAATACTCATAAGAGCTGAATTCATGAAAATACGTTCAGTAGTTATCGTATAAATATGGGTGAGGTTCCTCGTGAAAGACCCTGTATAACCTTAGTATTATGATATAACCACTCACATTCATTGTACCATTCAACATTAAAACCTTTGTTAAGACGATTTTCAGTTGACTCAGAAGAAATATTATTTACATTACACCGCTCTGAAAACCCTTTCATAACATGTCGATTCAGAACATCGAAAATGACCCTCTTCCGTGCGGCCGCACCGCAATAGTTATTTTCCTATCAAGAGCAGAAAGTTGTAAGTACTTCTCGGTATGACATTGCCGTTGCCCAAACTCAGCTCCGCGTCGTTCGGGCATGCAATCGAGTACGGGAAAGATACTTTCCTTTCAAGATAGGCGCAATGTTTTTTCTACAACCGTTTTATAAAATTTTGAAAAAACTTCTACACAGTTGTAGGAAAAAAGCGAGATATAGCTTGCAAATTGCTTCTCGTACCTTTCTTTAGATTTTTCAGGAAATAGATCCATAGTTGCTATATAAACTGCTCCCAGAATATCTTTTGGTATAGCCCCTCTTCAGATGAATAAATTTTTGATCTTGTTTTCATAAATTATATTCGAGAATGATCCAATGAGGATGAACAACTTTGGCGAATATTCTTTTGACACGTTGATTAACCGGTTTCTGTGGAACATCATAGATCATGACATAGAAATAAATACACAGATGCATGTATGGCAATCATAATATTTGAAGTATGAAGTTCTCTTTGAAAATGCAATAATTTTCAAACGGACATTTGCATTAATGATCAGTTTGACATGGATGAAACTGCATAATTTGAAATATCCAACTAAGGATATAAGTAAGTAGATTAAGAGATTTCATATTGAAGGTATTATTATTCACAAATTCAACGAGTGCGGAAAAGTAACACTTTCCGAATCGAAAACAATGCGGGAAAGTAGTTACTTAGGCCCGGTTGTAGAAAAAAAGTTTTACGGTGCGCTGAGACATAGATGCATCCTATGCTGAGACACAGATCAACGATAGCGTGACAGTAGATGTCAGTGTTTTGAATAATTATTGTTCATACTCCATTCACTTTTATCAAGTATACCGGTTTGCCATGGGATTCTGACACATTTCACCGTGTATATTTTGAAAATGTTAGGTTGTAGTAATTTTCCCGTCAGATTCACTCGCAACGTTGTAGTTCATACATAGCGATCGTACTTATTACGCATTTATCAAAATGTTTATTCATCTACTACCATAAAATAATATTTCCATTATTCAACTGATTTTGAGCTGAAACAGTATCTATAAACCAATAGCATGAGTTATAACAACTCAAGCCTATAACATCATCATCATCATCATCAATCAGCCCTTTGCATCCACTGCTGGATATAGGCCTCCCTCATTTTTGCCCACTGTCCTCTATTTTGAGCGCTCTGTATCCAGTTTGTGGTTATCCTCCTGATATCGTCGGTCCACCGCGTTGGAGGTCTTCCTCTGTTTCTTTTGTCCGCTCTTGGTCTCCACTCGAGCAACCTCTTCGTCCATCGTCCATCTTTCATGCGGGCCACATGCCCAGCCCAGTTCCATTTGAGCTTAGCCACTTGGTAGATGACATCCGTGATTCCTGTTCTCGCCCTTAGGTCCTCATTTCTAATGTGGTCGCGAAGTGACACACCGAGCATTGATCTTTCCATCTTGCGTTGTGCAATTCTGAGTTTCTTAGCAGATGTGACCGTCAGAGTTAAAGTTTCGGCGCCGTAGGTCATAACCGGTAAAACGCATTGGTCAAAAACCTTTCGCTTTAGACAGACTGGGAGGTCACTCTTGAACACAGCCCCAAGTCTGCCGTAAGCAGCCCAAGAAAGCGATATTCTTCTTTTCATCTCACATGTTTGGTTGTCTCTGGATATTCGCATTTCATGGCCCAGATATACGTATCTATCTATCAACTCCACCTCACTGTCACCAATCATGATACTCTCACTGGGAACCAGATTCGTCATAAATTTCGTCTTTGATACATTTACTTTCAGACCGACCTGACCGCATACTTCCTGGAGATCTTCCAGCATTTTTCTGATATCTTGTAGGTTGTCGGATAACAAGGCTATATCATCTGCGAAGCGTAGATTTGTTAGGTTCAGACCATCTATATTTATACCCTTTCCGCTCCATTCAAGCATTCTGAAGGCGCTTTCCAGTACAGTGATAAATAATTTGGGTGACATTGTATCACCCTGTCGTACTCCTCTACCGATTCTTATGGGGTTGGTGTTTTCGTGCAGCCTTACCATCATGGTAGCATTTTTATAGATGTTATAAATGAGTTTACTGTAACGATAGTCCACACGACACTTTTGTAAGGAGGCTAATACTGCACTCAACTCAACGGTGTCAAAGGCCTTGTGGAAGTCCACAAAAGCAATAACTAGCGGCCTATTATACTCAATTGATTTTTCGATCACAGTTTTGATGCCTTGGAGATGGTCATTTGTTCCAAAACCTCTGCGGAACCCGGCCTGTTCTATTGGCTGGTAAAAATCTAGTTTGTTTTCCAGTCGTGCAGTGATTATTCTCGTGAAGAGTTTATAAAGGTGACTGAGTAAGCTTATTGGTCGATAGTTTTCTAATTCGGCTGAATCTCCTTTCTTGTGAATCAAAATCACGATGGCGTTGTACCACTTATCCGGTATTATGCTGTTGATAAGACAGAGATTGAAAAGTTTTGCTATTAGCTCGAGTAACCAGCTTCCACCTATCTTAACTGCATCGGTAACTACACAGTCTTCTCCAGGGGCCTTATTTTTTTTTTGTTTTTCTCAGTGCCAGCCGTATTTCGTCCAGAGTAATATCAGGCAATTCTTCTGACCCTTGATTAACGATGCCTTTTTGACTAGTCAATATCTCTGTTTCAAAGTTCGAATTTTCTTCAGTCTGGCTTTTGTACAACAGATGGTAAAAGTCCTCAACTATCCTCAGAATATCTTCCCGGTTTGCTGTAATATGCCCCTGTTTGTCTCTTATCTTCGTTATTTGCTTTCTCCCGATTTCCAGTCTTCTGCGTGAAACCTTCATGCTTTTATTGTTTTCTATTGTTTGTTCGATCCGATTTTGGTTGTATGTTCTAATGTCGCGTCTTATATCCTTGGATACCTCTCTTTAATCTGTCTTAGTTCTTCAGTAGAAGTTTGTTCTTCACTTCTCATGTCTCTTCTTTGCTTCATTCTCCGCATAGTACTTTCGCTCAATTTGGACTGTTTCCTGGTTGTTGGGCAGTATCTCTTCTGGCTATCTATTAGGGTAGTAGTAATGGTCTCGTTTAAGACATTGATATTCTCCTCCAGATCAGTGCCATTTAGCTTATTTGTGATGCATTGCTGGAAGTCGATCATGTCCGATGGGCCGATCCATGGTCCGTTCATGACGGTCTTCTTGATTAACTTATGCCGTTCTTTCCCGACGTCAATCATTAGTTTGGCCCTTACAATCCTGTGGTCACTCCCGGTAGCCACCCTGTTCAGAACTGATACGTCTTTAACTATGTATCTCTTGTCGGTGATTATGAAGTCTATTTCATTTTTTGTTCATCCATCTGGACTTCTCCATGTCCATCTCCTATTTGGTCTCTTAGGAAAGAAGCTGTTCATCTGGAATAAGTTGTTTTGCAGCAGGAAACCAAGTAGTGTTTCACCCCTATCATTTCTTCCTTCCAGTCCATGACTTCCCAGTGAGAACTCAGCCGCATCCGATCTTGTTCCCACCTTGGCATTGAAATCACCACATAGGACAGTATAATGTGCCGGTTGATCGCTGAGGGCATCTCTGATATCGTCGTAAAACAAATCTACCTCCTCGTCAGTATGACTTGAGGTAGGCGCGTAGACTTGTATAATTTTGATATTATATCTCGTGTTGAGTTTGAGGACAAGGCATATTACTCTTGTGGATACTTTCTTCAGGGACAGAATATTTGTTGTGTGACGCTTATGTATCAGAAAACCAGTTCCCCCAACTGAGCTATCGTCCTCTCCGACGTAGTAAAAATTGTGGCCAGATTTTAAAGTGATGAGCTGTTCCCCACGTCTCCTGACTTCGCTAAGACCTACGATATCCCACTTGATATTTTCTAGTTCGCACTCAAGTTCAATTAAGCGCTCCTCTGACAGCAATGACAGCCTATAACTCACTGTAATAAATATTTCGTATGAGAAGCACTCACTCTTATACAAATAGGAAAAATTAAATTGCTTACAAAATTAATAAATAAGAGTAGGATAGATCGGGAACCCTATTTCAGAAATCAAGGTAACGTTCTCGTCATTCATTTTTACATTTCCTCTGGTCTGAATATCCAAAAAGTGCATTCGGAAAACGTGAATTTTTGACGTTTTCTACGCGATTCGATTCTCGACGACCACCGAAATCGAAACCTGTGTCACATTGGCAACTTCTGTGAAATTATTTTGTCTTACACGAGTGCCAACCTGCGTTCGTTTTAAGTGAAAAAACTTGGTAAACCTAAATCTTGGCCAACCAGGATACTTCATGAAAGTGAATGGAGTATACTGCTGAATATTTTTTCCGTGTTATTGTTTTCAGAGAGGTGTAATGAAATATGATTTGTTATTGCTCTCACTAAAAGTTTGGCCACGTAAAACAAAATATTTATATTTCATATAGGTCTATCGTCCCACCAATCATAGCTGTTCTTATCGGGCTTCCTACAGCTACAAGTTTCTTATCCGAAGCACTCTTTCCTTTGGCTTAAATGGCATACCGTTCCGTAATCAGGTGGATAGGAGTTTCTTCTTCCTCCCGTCAGAATCTACACCCGTCAGTGTCCGATTAACCCGTTCTCAACACATGCTTCTTCAGACGACAATATCCTGTGAGAAAGCCAGTGAGAAGGTGTAGTTCGTTCTTACTGAGATCCAGATATTTTTTTGATTTAGCAATTAGCAGTTTCGAAGTTCCGAATGAACTCTTTAGAGTGATTCATACCTTAGAGATTCCGCCAGAGTTTTTCCCTTTCGGTTTTCTACTTTACCATAAACTCTTTCTTATAGGTGCATTTTCCTATACCATAGAATTCCTGAATAACCGGGAACCCATATTATTCTTCTTGCATAACTGAGGGCCATTTGCACCGTATTGGTTCTGAGCGTTAGTTAGTTAGTTAAGCGTCGTTTAATTTATTTAATACAGGAATGAATATTTGGCTTGCACCGAGGCTGAATGTAACTAGATTAAAGTTAATCCACAAAATCGGTTATTTTTACGTGAATATTTACTTGTGCCTATCTTCACGTTGTTCATTTTATACCAACGATTTCAGTGTTCAATGAAACATGATTTTCTTCAACGAGCTATTGAAATATTCATTGACTTAGAAAATATACAATTGTAAATTAGGTATGAAACTAAATGTCTTTTAAATGGCGCCACGGCTTTGCTGCGTACCCTTTTGACGAAATTTTCAATAAAGTTGTTGAATACGTACATGTGGAAGTATTCTATTCATTAAAGCATCTAATTTTCAATACTTCTGTGGTTGCCAGCTTATTGGCATAGGCCCGCCGCAAATTGAGCACAGGTCACGGACAGGCGATGCGCATACGATTTGTTGCCCATGCCAAGCACCTGCACAGGTTTTTCAAGAGTAACGCAAATTGAGCACAGGCAATGCCACGCTCGCATCCAGATATTCATTAGTTCCTAGGTTTTCCGAAGTGCATATGATAGATGAACAGCAAAAATTACTCGATCACCTCGATTTGAAATCTGAATCTGAGGAGGAGGAAAGATTGATGTTATTACACTTAATTATTAAGCAAGAGAAGAAAAAGAGGTAAAACGAGTGCACATTTACGAAAAAGAGAGAGCCATGGAGAGTTCAAGTTATGCAGTTAAGTTCCAGATAATGTATTTAGGGAATCTTTTCGGTTCAATAGAAGACAGTTTAGCGAGATTCACGAATTGATTTAACTATTTCGATGAATTTCTCCATTTCGTCCATCTATTCACATTATATGCAGATAAACTAACAAACGTGGGCACCCACGGCTACAAAACTGTGTTGCTAGCACAGCGCGAGCCACGCGAAAATAAATTGGCACTGGCTTGGCCGTCGCCTAGGCTCAATTTGCGGCACTCCATTGAAAACCATGTAATACAAAACAAGCCACGCATCGCACGGGCAAAGAGTAGATACAAGAGAGATCACTTCGGCTTGGCGCGAAACATTGGTTCGTCGACCTTGAATTCAACTACAACAAGCTGGGCTGTTATTGGCACCCCTCGATTAGACCTCGTCATTCACATATGACTTTCAAAGTCAAACAAACGATGTTCGCGATTTCTTTCATAAATAGGGGGAGTGAGGTCTCTTGTATTTACTCTTTGGCACGGGCGTCGCCTGTCCGTGGCCTGTGCTCAATTTGCGGCGGGCCATAAACCTGTGAATCCAGATTACCCCACATCCAGAAGTCTGAAGTCGTTGAATCGCAAGAGCGCAGAGTCTTATTCTAGACACCAAATCGGGAAATGACACGACCAGGAGCAAACTCTTGCAAGATCGTCAATGTTTCACTGGCGGAATGACATGTGGACCGTCTTGCTGAAACCACATCTCGTCAGGATTAATATCTTCCAAAGAGGCAAAAAATCTGTGTTATCATAACACGATATCGCTAGCCATTCATCATTACTGCAGTACCTTTTTCGTTCTCGAAAAAAAAAACGGTCCAATTTCTACCGTGTAAACTGTAAATGCTACATGTTCACTCTATCCTGTTCAACTCCCAACTGTCAACTTTCGATCTGTCGCGTCATAATCATGTGACATTATGAGTGTCAAATATGGCTCGCTATTCAAATATTTCGCTTTTATTGAAACGCCCTTTACAATGGTCGCATTCAGCGAACGAAGCGCAAAGCGCTGCTGCTATAATCTATCGGTAGCGGTAGCGTTCAGGAACGTGTTGATTGTTCGCTGCCAGGCCTTTTTCAATTTCTGTCAACTGTTAGTTCCGTCAGATGTATTTCGACATAAATATCATTTTGGTTGTTTTTTTTTGATCATCCAAACAAATGATTTTTATTAAACTCAAGTAGGTATTGTGGTACATGCTGTGGTCATATTTCAGTGTTTTCGTAAAGAATTACGAGGTGTATCGTGTAACCGTCGCTATCCACTTTTACATTCACATGAAAATGGACATTATAATTAAAAATGAAATTATGGGGAATAATTATTAGATCATTTCCATCCGCAAACACAAACTCCATCATTCTTTCTCCAAGTGTTAACGACTATCTGATGGTCTGGTCTGCTCTTTACATTACACTTCAACTTTCCACTACCGCTACCTAGCACAAATCTAATGCGATAAGGACTAGTATATTTCATTACTTTAATCCAGAAAGTAAGTAGTTTCCGTGCGCGCGATGAGTTTCCGTGTTAGGCGGAGCCGAACACGGGAACACGTGCAAGCACGGAAAAGGCCTTTCTGGACGTGTAATAGACGATATTCTTCATGACACCCCTCTGAAAAAATAATACGGGAAAATTTTTCAGCAGAAAACATATTGTAAAACAGTAATTATTCGAAACACTGAAATCTACTGTCACGCATTCGTTGCTCCATGTCTCAGCGCACCGCGAAACTTTTTATGGTGCGGCCTCACGGAAAAGGGTCATTTTCGATGTTCTGAATCGACATGTTATGATAGGATTTTCAGAGCGGTGTAATGAAATAGTATATTTCATTACTAGTCCAGAAAGTAAGCTTTTTCCGTGCGCGCGCGATGTGTGCAAGAACGGAAAAAGTCTTTTTCTACAACCGGGCCTAACTAACTACTTTCCCGCATTGTTTTCGATTCAGAAAGTGTCACTTTCCCGCACTAGTGCGGGAAAGTAAATATGTGTTGAATTTGGGTATAATAATACCTTTAACAAGAAATCTCTTAATCTACTTACTTATATATTTAGTTAAATATTTCAAATTATGCAGTTTCGTCCATGTCAAACTAATTATTAATGCAGATTTCCATTTGAAAATTATTGTATTTTCAAAGAGAACTTGACATCCTTCAAAAATTATGACTGGCATACATGGATCTGTGTATTTATTTCTATGTCACGGTCTATGATTTTCCGCATAGAATCCCAAACTCCTTAATTAATGTGTCAAAACGAATATTCGAGTTGTGTAGAAGTTTTTTTTCATTTTATAATACGGTTGTAGAAAAAATATTGTTCCTATCTTGAGCGGAAAGTTCTTTCCCGCACTCGATTGCTTGCCCGAACTCCGCTCCGCGTCGTTCGGGCAACGGCAATCTAGTGCGGGAAAGTACAACTTTCCGCCCTTGATAGGAAAATAACTATTCTGGACGCGTAATGAACGATATTTTTCATTACACCTCTCTGAAAACAATAACACGGGAAAAATTTTCTTATATAATACCACTAGAGATGAAATCTTGCCGGCAAAATTTCGCGATTGTAAAATGAGAGTTTGTTGTTTCACGAAAGATATTTGTATGAGCAAAATTGCCGAGAAGCAACAAACTTGAATATTACAAGAGAGACATTTAACCTGCTTAAATTTCATCTCGAGTGGTATTCGACATGACTATTTCACGAGAAAATGTGTCTGAAGATGGTCACATTGGGCTTGTATTGCGCTAGCAAGGGCGGATATAGTTTTTTTTCATGGGAGGGGTAATAACGATTATATGGGGGGTAATAACGATTGAAAACCATTAAATCAGGTCCACAAACCACCGTTTTCTCAAGTTTTGGATACTCATGGGGGGGTAGTTACCCCCAGCACCCCCCCCCATAAATCCGCCCTTGTGCGCTATTTGACAAATAAGTATTCATCATAGATCAACTAAACGTTGTTTGTTTTCTCTATGGTATTCATTCCCGAAGCTATCTATGAATTTGAGAAACGTCAAAAAATTGCCGCTGAAATACCAACTTGTTGGTTTTGCCGATGTGAATGTTTTATCGATGAGAAACCAGTGTTGCTAAGGAAACTTCCTCACTAAAAATGGAATGAGTGGAATAGTCAGCAGAAAGCATTTCGATATTGCGAAACAATAATTAATCAAAATACTGACATCTACTGTCACGCAATCGTTGCTCTGTGTCTCAGCATAGGAATCATATAGGATGCATCTATGCCTCAGCGCACCGTAAAACTTTTTGCGGTGCGGCCGCACGGGAAAGAGTCATTTTCGATATTCTAAATCTACATGTTATGATAGGGTTTTCAGTGCGGTGTAATGAAAACATCATTTCCTTACAGTATTGAATGAATATTTCCTAACAGTTGGGAAATCTTGACTTTTTCTATGACCAATTTTGTAAGGAATGTCAAAATTTCCTAGCGATTTGCAGAAAAAGTATATTATTCAACAAATGATGTCATTCGGCATGCGGATGACGTTTACCAGACGCTACGAAGTCCAATTTGGGAAACCATCCAATCTTGGTTACTGACATTTATTTCTAAGAAAAATTGCCGACGTGTAGGATTGAGATGACAGTTCATTCCCTGCTTAGAAAAAAATGTGTTTTTATGGATTTTCGAAAAATTAATTCAATAGTCATGGGCAAAAAGAATTATTTATTGAACATAATCGAACCCGTCTCCTAGCACTTTCGACATACATATTCTTGAATCTATGAGGAAAGCTTGTAGTCTTACATGGTCTATGTTCTGAAAGTTCAGCGTAATAGAAACACAAACCAAATTGACTATGGTAGAAGAACACAATTCCATTATTTCGTTTTCCTACTCAAAATGAAATGTACCTACATAAGGTCATGAGTTCAAATACTTTCCATAGGTGAATTTCTTTTCCCTTTTTGCAGATAAGTGTGAACCATACTCCATTCACTTTTATAAAGTATCGCGGTTTGCCATAAAATTCTGACACATTTCACCGTGTATGTTTTGAAAATGTTGGGTTATGGTCATTCTTATGTCAGTTGAATGAGCAACGTTGCCGTTTCTGCTGAAAAATCGTAATTACGTATTCATCAAAATGTTCCTTTGCTTTGGGAAATTAATGAATTTCAGAGAATATTATGTGAATTCAGAAGACAATTAAATACATTTTTGCACAACTTGAAATACTCCAGTATGAAAATGTAGTAGTTCTACGAAACCTGCGCCACAGTTGAACCTTAGAAGAACTTACTCCATTTACAAAGTTGAAAAAGAGTAAATAAAAAGTAGACTTGGCAATGTCGCCTGATTTTCACGAGTACCAACCTGCGTCCGTTTTAAGTGAAAGAACTTGATAAACCTAAA
This sequence comes from Adalia bipunctata, assembly GCA_910592335.1. Lineage (NCBI taxonomy): Eukaryota > Metazoa > Arthropoda > Insecta > Coleoptera > Coccinellidae > Adalia > Adalia bipunctata. Next base: position 55,269,605 of record OU342948.1, read on the forward strand.
TCATGGCTAACCGCGATACTTCATAAAAGTGAATGGAGTATATATCTTTTGTTTCAGTATTTCGATGTTTCACAAGTTTGTTCGTATAATTAGTTGAATTAATCATAGAACAATATATTATTTCCATATATCTAATAAATCCTGAGGAATGGGCCAATGAAAACTGAAGCTGGGCTTTGGTGAGAAACTAAATCTGCGCGTGTGTCGCAATATTGAGAATAAAAATAATTTACTAATTCTGTCTCTATCTGACAAATCGTACCTATTATGACGTAAAATGTATGTCATTCATAAATTCATATGAATATTTACGATCATATCCTCACAGTTTCCTGTGAAATGTTTCAATGGCTTCATTTCGTTTTCTTCAAGTCCTGAATATAATTTTTAACTCCTGTTCATCTTTCAGAATTGAACTGAAAATATTTAACTGACATATTTTCTTCCTCGATATCTATTTCGTTGTCGTCTTTCGAAATATACCTACATAACCTATACTTTTCTCGCAATTTTTGAATTTCCAGTTGACGCAAGCGTACAATTCAATCCTTACCAAAGATTTTGCTTCAATTTCTGAGTGGAAAAGCAGGGGTACCTATAATCAATATTGTTGTTAATAGATATATGATTATTTTATAAGGAGGAGAAGTATCACATTTTAAGGCTCCAAACTTAGTGAGCCATGAAAAGTAACTTCTCTTCGGATGAAATATATTATTTCATTTTCAGACATTTTGAAATTCGTAGAAATCTGAAAAATGGAACATTTCCTAGGAAGGGTTGTCTTGCATGATATCACCTTTTCTGCCACCGGGGATAAAAGTAAGCCATATGAACTATTTCTCCCCTCCAAGTCGGAGAAATAGAACTTTTCGATTATCCTGTCAGTCGAAAAATGATGTTGTTATCGTACGTTTGTGAATAAAAATTAATATATAATTTTCCAAAACCTTTTGATTCACAGAGGAACAAGGAGAATGTATTTCTCTATTATTTTATGTAATATCAATTTATTATTCTTTAATCCGAATAGTTTCACAAAAGTTGTATTAGAATACCTAGGCATAATATTGTATTAGATTTTTAATCCAGATGACCAATTTTGTGAAGTGATAAGTAAAGAAAAAATTGAAAGGGTCCATCAAATATAGGTGCATGATTATTTATGTTCCCGAAAATGAAGAAAAACATTATAGATAGCAATGGAAACTTTTTCTCTTTATACAATGAATTACACAGGGACGGGCCTAAGAGGAAGGGACGGGGGGACGATCCCCCTCCCTCAATGTTGAACACAGTTTTGGGATATTTTCAGAGCTGTTGAAAAATTTTCGATGCAGTTGGGAAAATTTCGAAGAAGTTCGAAAATTTTCGAAGCTTTCCTCCCCCCAAAAATTTGTCTTCGGTCCGTCCCTGGAATTACCATGAGGTTATCACTGTAGAGAACCCAATAATACAGTAAATTCAAGGATGATGCATTTCTGGACCGCAATACCAGAAGGAAAAACTATTTCATTTTGAAAGAAATTGGTGTCTACTCTGGACGAAGCTTCTACCTCTCACAGAGCGATTACAGAAGCCACATTCATGTTCTCATCACACAGTACATCACGGAGTTCAATTTCAATATAATCGATAATAAATTCGAAACACCCTAAGTGCACCTTCTAAAGGAGAAATCTCTAATTTTGCCATCAAACGGTTGTGAAGCCGTGATAACTTGTAAATAGTTTGGTGTTATTTGGAGAATGATTGTCCTTTTGAAATAAAATTTCTATTCAGAAAATATGTCTTTTTTTGACTCCTTTCTTTCCAATATCTCAAGAATGATGTGATCCACCTGAACCAAGTAGGTATTCAGCTTTCGATATGCTTTTTCGGTTGGGGTTGAACTGAGTGAACTCACCAATATCCTCAGGAAATTCTACTCCGCCGTTGATGGCCGTCATTTGGTCCAAATTTCCAACATCCAATCGCTGGATTATTCATGTTAGTTCACTTTTATATTTCATCATAGCATTATAGGAATCGCCAAAATGTTGAAGACGTCATGTCAAAAATGTTTTGCATTCTTCCCACTTTGAATATTCAATATATCTTTGGTTAGGTTCTTGGCATAGGTGACTAATAAAATCCCATATGAAACTCTTAAATTTTTACTCAAATAAGGAAGCGACGTTTCGGCCAATGATCCTGGCCATTTTCAAGCCTATAAAAAATTTTTTTGTTACACACACACAATTTTTTTTAAAACAACTATACAAAACTATAAACACAAAAAACTCTCACAGGCATACACAGATAGATACACAGAGTTTATATGTTCGTTTTTAAAAAAATATATCATATAAATGATCATCGGAATAGTCTACAATCCACACTATTTTCTCTCATTAATAAGTGGTCTTAATTATAGAAAAATTCCTCCAACAATCCATTCACAAAACCGAGACATCAATCAACACTGATACTAGGACATATGCAGGACTTCTTCGAATACCAGTCATTCACGTTCTTGCATCTCTGGTTGCCTACTTGTTGATTTCGTTTCATGCAATAGCTTCGAATATATGGAACTCAGATTTATGCAGTCAGTTATTCTATTCATTGCTTTCTGTTCTTTCTTTAAAAATTTTTTTTTCGGCAATTTCTTTTTTATTGAATAAAAATGATTAAATAAAATCTTCAAGCTGAGAAGGCAGCTACCTATATAATAGAAAGAAATAAGACACAAATCATTTCCCATTATAAATAATGAAAAATGAAATGTGAATACGAACTAGGTCTCCGATACTGTTCACCCTACCAGACCGAATGGACCAACGTCAACTGAGAATCGCACCGACTGCAGTTTCGTCCTATTTAGGACTCATCAGGGTGGATTATCCCAAAGTCGACGCTGGATGGAAAATCTTTTCGTCAAGATATGGATATCGGTCGTGCATTATGTCGGATGACTATTGATGAGCGACATCTATCCACCTTCAGAAAAGACCCCCCCTCGGTGATTGAATGAACAATAAAGGAAACTTTCTTCCAAATTGCAACACCAGATAGTGAATTTCAACGTTAGAGAACGCCATCAATTCACCTGAGATGCGCGGAGACGTTCGCAGTTAATAGGTTATTAAAACCCGAAAAAATTGTTGAATAAAAATGATTAAATAAAATCTTCAAGCTGAGAAGGCAGCTACCTATATAATAGAAAGAAATAAGACACAAATCATTTCCCATTATAAATAATGAAAAATGAAATGTGAATACGAACTAGGTCTCCGATACTGTTCACCCTACCAGACCGAATGGTCCAACGTCAACTGAGAATCGCACCGACTGCAGTTTCGTCCTATTTAGGACTCATCAGAGTGGAATATCCCAAAGTCGACGCTGGATGGAAAATCTTTTCGTCAAGATATGGATATCGGTCGTGCATTATGTCGGATGACTATTGATGAGCGACATCTATCCACCTTCAGAAAAGACCCCCCTCGGTGATTGAATGAACAATAAAGGAAACTTTCTTCCAAATTGCAACACCAGATTGTGAATTTCAACGTTAGAGAACGCCATCAATTCACCTGAGATGCGCGGAGACGTTCGCAGTTAATAGGTTATTAAAACCCGAAAAAATTGTTGAATAAAAATGATTAAATAAAATCTTCAAGCTGAGAAGGCAGCTACCTATATAATAGAAAGAAATAAGACACAAATCATTTCCCATTATAAATAATGAAAAATGAAATGTGAATACGAACTAGGTCTCCGATACTGTTCACCCTACCAGACCGAATGGTCCAACGTCAACTGAGAATCGCACCGACTGCAGTTTCGTCCTATTTAGGACTCATCAGAGTGGAATATCCCAAAGTCGACGCTGGATGGAAAATCTTTTCGTCAAGATATGGATATCGGTCGTGCATTATGTCGGATGACTATTGATGAGCGACATCTATCCACCTTCAGAAAAGACCCCCCTCGGTGATTGAATGAACAATAAAGGAAACTTTCTTCCAAATTGCAACACCAGATTGTGAATTTCAACGTTAGAGAACGCCATCAATTCACCTGAGATGCGCGGAGACGTTCGCAGTTAATAGGTTATTAAAACCCGAAAAAATTGTTGAATAAAAATGATTAAATAAAATCTTCAAGCTGAGAAGGCAGCTACCTATATAATAGAAAGAAATAAGACACAAATCATTTCCCATTATAAATAATGAAAAATGAAATGTGAATACGAACTAGGTCTCCGATACTGTTCACCCTACCAGACCGAATGGTCCAACGTCAACTGAGAATCGCACCGACTGCAGTTTCGTCCTATTTAGGACTCATCAGAGTGGAATATCCCAAAGTCGACGCTGGATGGAAAATCTTTTCGTCAAGATATGGATATCGGTCGTGCATTATGTCGGATGACTATTGATGAGCGACATCTATCCACCTTCAGAAAAGACCCCCCTCGGTGATTGAATGAACAATAAAGGAAACTTTCTTCCAAATTGCAACACCAGATTGTGAATTTCAACGTTAGAGAACGCCATCAATTCACCTGAGATGCGCGGAGACGTTCGCAGTTAATAGGTTATTAAAACCCGAAAAAATTGTTGAATAAAAATGATTAAATAAAATCTTCAAGCTGAGAAGGCAGCTACCTATATAATAGAAAGAAATAAGACACAAATCATTTCCCATTATAAATAATGAAAAATGAAATGTGAATACGAACTAGGTCTCCGATACTGTTCACCCTACCAGACCGAATGGTCCAACGTCAACTGAGAATCGCACCGACTGCAGTTTCGTCCTATTTAGGACTCATCAGAGTGGAATATCCCAAAGTCGACGCTGGATGGAAAATCTTTTCGTCAAGATATGGATATCGGTCGTGCATTATGTCGGATGACTATTGATGAGCGACATCTATCCACCTTCAGAAAAGACCCCCCTCGGTGATTGAATGAACAATAAAGGAAACTTTCTTCCAAATTGCAACACCAGATTGTGAATTTCAACGTTAGAGAACGCCATCAATTCACCTGAGATGCGCGGAGACGTTCGCAGTTAATAGGTTATTAAAACCCGAAAAAATTGTTGAATAAAAATGATTAAATAAAATCTTCAAGCTGAGAAGGCAGCTACCTATATAATAGAAAGAAATAAGACACAAATCATTTCCCATTATAAATAATGAAAAATGAAATGTGAATACGAACTAGGTCTCCGATACTGTTCACCCTACCAGACCGAATGGACCAACGTCAACTGAGAATCGCACCGACTGCAGTTTCGTCCTATTTAGGACTCATCAGGGTGGATTATCCCAAAGTCGACGCTGGATGGAAAATCTTTTCGTCAAGATATGGATATCGGTCGTGCATTATGTCGGATGACTATTGATGAGCGACATCTATCCACCTTCAGAAAAGACCCCCCCTCGGTGATTGAATGAACAATAAAGGAAACTTTCTTCCAAATTGCAACACCAGATTGTGAATTTCAACGTTAGAGAACGCCATCAATTCACCTGAGATGCGCGGAGACGTTCGCAGTTAATAGGTTATTAAAACCCGAAAAAATTTTTGAATAAAAATGATTAAATAAAATCTTCAAGCTGAGAAGGCAGCTACCTATATAATAGAAAGAAATAAGACACAAATCATTTCCCATTATAAATAATGAAAAATGAAATGTGAATACGAACTAGGTCTCCGATACTGTTCACCCTACCAGACCGAATGGACCAACGTCAACTGAGAATCGCACCGACTGCAGTTTCGTCCTATTTAGGACTCATCAGGGTGGATTATCCCAAAGTCGACGCTGGATGGAAAATCTTTTCGTCAAGATATGGATACCGGTCGTGCATTATGTCGGATGACTATTGATGAGCGACATCTATCCACCTTCAGAAAAGACCCCCCCTCGGTGATTGAATGAACAATAAAGGAAACTTTCTTCCAAATTGCAACACCAGATTGTGAATTTCAACGTTAGAGAACGCCATCAATTCACCTGAGATGCGCGGAGACGTTCGCAGTTAATAGGTTATTAAAACCCAAAAAGATTGTTGGAGACCTAGTTCGTATTCACATTTCATTTTTCATTATTTATAATGGGAAATGATTTGTGTCTTATTTCTTTCTATTATATAGGTAGCTGCCTTCTCAGCTTGAAGATTTTATTTAATCATTTTTATTCAACAATTTTTTCGGGTTTTAATAACCTATTAACTGCGAACGTCTCCGCGCATCTCAGGTGAATTGATGGCGTTCTCTAACGTTGAAATTCACAATCTGGTGTTGCAATTTGGAAGAAAGTTTCCTTTATTGTTCATTCAATCACCGAGGGGGGGTAAAGACCCCCCCACATTTCATTTTTCATTATTTATAATGGGAAATGATTTGTGTCTTATTTCTTTCTATTATATAGGTAGCTGCCTTCTCAGCTTGAAGATTTTATTTAATCATTTTTATTCAACAATCTTTTTGGGTTTTAATAACCTATTAACTGCGAACGTCTCCGCGCATCTCAGGTGAATTGATGGCGTTCTCTAACGTTGAAATTCACAATCTGGTGTTGCAATTTGGAAGAAAGTTTCCTTTATTGTTCATTCAATCACCGAGGGGGGTAAAGACCCCCCCACATTTCATTTTTCATTATTTATAATGGGAAATGATTTGTGTCTTATTTCTTTCTCTTTTATTATTTTGTTTTCTTTATATAGGATATTTGTTTCTTCGAAGTTCATATTGTGACCCTTTTTTTAATGCGTGTTCTGCCAATGCTGTACTTTCTGCTTTATTTGTCCTGATGGTACTTTTATGGGCATTTATTCTGTTTTTTAACAAACAAAAATATTCAACATATCGTCATTATAAATTAAACAAACGTTGAATATGAAAAGAATGAAAAATAAGACTTTGCATTCACACGCAAGATACCTACGTTGAACAGATAAGGGCAACTTGCACCGTATTGGTTCTAAGCGTTAGTTAGTTAAGCGTCGATTAATTTATTTAATCCAGTATTATGGTGCGTATTCACTTGCAACAGAACACTAGGAACGAACCAAACACGCCGCGCACGCTGAACCAATTGCAACAAATATTGTTCGCGAAAATTCGGGCTGTTTAGAGAGTTTGCGGCATTCGCTGCGTTCCCACCCGTATGCCAGTGTAGTTTGTGTGTTCGTCGACAATGGATGCACACGATGTGATAGACAAGGAGCGAACGACAAACACAGCAAACGTACGTATCCACTGAACACCGGCGAAAGAATGATTCCCTTTGAGCAAATCGAGTTTACCGACAATCCTCGGAAAATGTTTGGCGCGTTCTGTTCTGTTCTGCGCGACGTATTGACTAGACAAATTTGTTGCAGCGCGCGCTGCGCGTTTGGTTCGTTCGGAGTGTTCTGTTGCAAATGAATACGCAGCATTAAATATTTGGCTCGCACCGAGGCTGAATATAACTAGATTAAAGTTAATCCCCAAATCTGGTTATTTTTACGTAAATTGGTACTTGTGCCTATCTTCACGTTGTTTAATTTATCCCTTTCTATGCTTTGTCAGTTTTTATGTTCAAACATTTTCTGATATCGAGCGTTTCGCAAATTGAAAGAGTTTGTAATAACGAATTTCTTTGGTGAAAACCGATGCAACATTAATTGCATAAGTTGACATCTTTCTTTGGAATATTCTATTTCAAATGAAAATATATCTGGTTAGAAACTCTTAATGTCAAATCACTTACCACTTCAGATTTGGATGTGAAATATGATAAACTAATGGATTCTTGTATGGAAATAACTGAGGCAAACAGAGAAGAAATGATCGAAAAGCATGAACAAACCTGATTTTCGATAATAGGGAAACATCTAAAAGAAAATATATGTGATATGAAATTGTTCAATAAACATGCATCTTGGAATTTTGTTGATATTTATTCACTTTTCATTTCAACACATAGGTAATAACATTGGTTCCGATTGAATGATACTATTTGTCACTATAAATTAAAGAATAATTCTGTAAAGTGTAAAGTATAGGCTGTATAGGTATCAGAAGAACTGAACCTCCAATTTTATTAGACATGTATGGATTTGTAAGCAAGGCACACACGAAAGGGAAATCTGTAAGATCTGATCCGCAGTCCAGATCTGTTACAGATCTGGACTGCGGATCAGATCTTACAGATTTCCCTTTCGTGTGTGCCTTGCTGTTCAGTTCATATTATACCTCGACCGTTAATATTTAGCTCAATAATTCATTCATGTGTGTGCTTCTCCTTCCACACCAATTTGATCTTTCATATATACGCTGGGGAAAACTAAACTAAAATCTATAATTTCTACTTCAGCCATTATTCTTTTCATTATAATCAAACATCATTTTTGAAACAAGCCTGACATTTGTCATCCATGAATGTAGGGTAGAATTCAAAGTTTATCGTTAAACTTCCATTTAATCCTCTCAATTCGGAGGATTAGCTTAAAGCGTTAGTTATGGTTAATAAGCCCGCTCCACACTCATGGCAAGAACGTCGGCCAATACCGCGAACGCGAGTGTGGATAACTTTCTTGTGTCACGTTCGCGCTTCGCGGCGTTCTCCGCTTCGTTGCGGTCTCCTGTCCCGCGACAAAGGCTTCGCGCCTAAGCACAAATGTTCCATCCACACTCACAGGCGTTCGCGGTACCAGCGCAGTAATGATTTAATGCTTGTTCACTGACTTTATTCGCTTTTGAAATGAATGGTTTTCTTGTAGCAATGAATTGGAATTAGATTAGATTTAGAGGAGATAAATGAAATGAGAATTTCTTGATTATTATCAAAATGAACCTTTTTTATAGGGCGTAAAGTCTTCGCAGACAGCGAGGATGCCGTGATCCAAAGTGCGAATATTTGTGTGAGTGTGGATGACTTATTTGGCCGCGAATTCTTGGCCAGGTTCACGGCAAGAATTCTTGGCAAGATTCGCGCCATGAGTGTGGAGCGGGCTTTAAACTAGAATTACGACACGGTGCAAGAGAATCATAGACATAATCCACGGATACTCTAACACGGTCAGTGCCCTTCTGCCCTTTCATCCCCTCCATTCTCGCTAACATGTGATGACGTCAAATTAGCCAAGGATTTGAATTTTTGAATGAGATGAATGGCTTTCATCGCAAATAATAGCGTATGAACGATTTTTCTAGTATAATTTTGTTTGTAAGATGAACCTTATTGTCCTAAAAAACGAATTGATATGAAAATATAATTGCCCCAGCTATATTTTTATTAAATTCTACCTCATTTTGCCCCGTTCTCGCCTTATACTACAGTACTACACGGAAAAAAATATAAGATTTATTGGTCATAGAAAGGGTGCTCCAATTCCAATATTGTAAATTCAAATTCATTGATTCAAGAACAAAATTTTGGTGAAAGTAGTTTGCATTTATTAAGAAAATTAGCAAATAAATACCAGACCAGAAATATTTTTTTATGTTGATAGATAGTATACATTTTATGTCTCAGTCTCACCACTAGAAAAATTGTTTTCAAGTTCATATAAAAACTGCTTCAACACAGAAACTTAAAAAAAGGTTTATTCGAATTGAAAACAATACAACTTGGTTATTAAGTTCTGATTTGGTAATTTTTTCCTTAAATAAAAACAGATCTGTAAAAATGTTTTATTTGAAATAAGCCTGAAACACTGCAATTTTTACATCGACCATAAATATACCATATGTATGCGAGATATTGATTGATATATGTTAGAGCTGTCTGCGTCTGCTCGTCTTAAGTTTTACTAATTGAAATAGCTGCCTTAGCATCTGAATTTCTTTCTGTTGCTGACTATTTTTTTCTAGCTGCTGTTCGTATTTAATTTTCCAATCAATTTTTCCTACAGATGGAAGATTATCTGAAAACCAAAACATTGAGAATATACGAATAATATCTAATAATCAATTTAGTTAGAACTGAAAGAAACGTGTTGGAGACGTGAAAAAATGTGTACTCTCCAAGTTTAGGTCCCAGATCACGAAAATGGAAACGAAAAGTCTGCAATCCTCTTAGTTTTTCCAAGAAAAAATCCCAAAGTTACGTTTGGAAGGTAAGGTTATACATAGTTCTAGCCAGTTTTCTTGTACTTTCTCAATCAAGACTCACTGTAAATGTTTTATTTCTGAGTCCTACTCTAATTAATGAACTGAAATAATCAAAAAGTACTGTTTTTCACCCACAAAACCAAGAAAACTTCAAAAACCGTACACACTACAATGTAAACACCGTATCTGTTGGCTAATTGTACGTCCACAACATGGATGCCAAAAAATGATGGGGTGAAAGGGCACTGACAGTGTTTGGCCCGGTTTCACCAAACATTTTAATCTGGTTTAACGAGATAACTGAGATTACCGATTGATTTTTGACTGGAAAACCACAGAAAATTATCGTTTAGTGCCTTAAACGAGATTAAAATCGTTGGTGAAACCCGGCCTTAGAGTATCCGTGGACATAATCGAGGATTTGGATTTGATCTACAGATTTGTCATACAGTGCAATAGGCCCTAATTGATCTAAAAAATAATGCTATTTGCAACAAACAGAAAAATCACCTCGAGCAAGTTTATCTGCAGCTCGTTGCAATATTTTCGAAGTGGGAACAGCCCGAGGGCGGATATAGCTGTTTTTCATGGGAGAGGTAATAACGATCATGGGGGGGTAATAACGATTGAAAACCATTAAATCGGGTACACAATGTATGAAATATTTTATGCGCACCACCTCACGCTTTTCTCAAGTCTTCGATACTCATGGGAAGTAGTTACCCCCAGTACCCCCCGCCCCCCGTAAATCCGCCTTTGGAACGGAGTGAGCGAAAAGTTGGTGGAACAAATTCTGAAAACAAGCTCCATATTTAGTAAAATATAGATGGCGCATTGAATTCGTCTGGGTATTTTGGCATTTGAGAAGTATGATGTATGACATTTATAAAAAAGGCTGCGTACGAGTGTATCGAACTGACAGATATTCGTGACACGATATATGTTTCTGTTGACAATATGAACCAAGTTCAACATTTCGCCATTTTTCAGAGGTGGAATTTCAATATTCTTGCCGTAACCGATGTATGTCTGTAACTTATCGATGGAAATACATTCTGAATTGTCCGCTGTCAGACTGAATGAAAGTCGTATTGTTGTTGTGTGCGTCTATTCATCTCCCTCGAGATCATTTGATCTGTTCATGAATAATTTCGAGTTGATGTTAAACTGTTTAAATGCTCGTGGTGATAGGGTGATAATTTGTGGAGACTTCAATGTAAAGTTTTTTTTTGGTAATAATGTTATATTAGAAAAAGAGTCGAGAGCATTTGTTAATCTTCTGACGTCTTATGGTTATAAGCAAAAAATTTTTGGACCCACAAGAAATGAAAATTGCCTTGACAATATTTTTACAAATTTTGACGCCCAGACTGAGTTCGCATCGGTTGTTGAGACTTCCTTTTCAGATCATGATGCACAGGTCCTTCATGTGAGCACTTCAGGAGGGTACAACAAAAATGAATATGAGTACAAAACCATTAGACCACTTTCTCAGTTGGGGTTCAATCTTATGCATGAGTCACTTCAGAGCAGAAATTGGAATTTCGTGAATAATAAGAGATTAAGCTGTGATGAACGTTTCAATTTATTTCACAGCAACTTATGGTGGTATTCTGCTTTTCATCTGTGAGCTACGATTCTGTAGCTTACGATCGATCTGTATGTGGCCGACTTACAGATTCGTAAATATTGCTATTCTGGAATTGTTCCTGTAACTATCTCAGTTACAGTGTTACTTTTGAACTACTTATCGATAAACATAACCTGCAATCGTAAGTTTTGATCATAGAACCCATATGTTTTAAGTCTATGATTAATTTCAATTCGAATATTTGAATATTATTGTTGAGTAGGTACCTAGTTCGTTTTTTCGTTTCGTTCTAAATAAAAAATGTCTAATCCATGGTAAGTTAACTCGTGATTAGTCATTATGTAATACTTATTGCTATTTCAACATTTCAGCGATAATATTCCAACATGCTCTAAAAGAAAACGCACTAAAAATACGAGTCGCGAACAGATTGAAATGTATTTACAGGCGATGGAGAACGATTATGTTCTCCGGAGCAATACCATCAATCCTACTTTGGGACCTACTTATCTACAGGATAAATGGGATCAGCTGGCTCTAGAGCTGAATTCTGCAGGTGATGGTCCAGTTTTGACCGTAGATGAATGGAAAAAGGTAATTTTTTCTTAAATGAAGTCAAGAGAAAAACAATTTGGATTATATTTCAGAGATTTACTGATTGGAAATATTCACTCAAAGCGAAGAAAAGAAAAATAGAGGCCCACCGGACAAAAACTGGTGGTGGTCCAATGATCCAGACCATATTGTCAGACATGGAGGAGAGAGCTTTGGATGTTTGGTGTCGGGTAACAGTTGAAGGTGCTGATGTTACCAGGTACGAGGGCATAAATCTAATTGATATTCAAGAGCAGCCAATTTTAATTGAAGTTTCACATGAGGACACAGTAGCAGTAGATGTGCAGGAAAAAGAGAAGGTGGAAGAGAGAAAAAAAAACAAAGTAATAAAAAAAACCAAAGAGAAACCACTATCCGTGTTAGCTGAAAAATTAGTAACTGTGACGGATGAAAACACGAAAAACCAAAAAGATCTGGTCGAAGCTATTCAGAACTTCTCTAAGGAATATTGTGATCTGAGGAAAAAAAAATTGGAATTCAAAATTAAAAAATTTCAGTATTTACATCCAGATTTTAAAATGGAAGAATAAATTCAAACCTTTTTTTACCTTTAATATTTATAAATTTTGTGATATCTGTTAGTTGAATATTTAGAAGAGATTATTATTTTTGTTATAACTTATGACTGAAGTTTAAAAGTGATAAATGAGTTTTGTGATATCTATTAGATGAATTTTTAGAAGAGATTATTAGTTTTGTTATAACTTATGACTGAAGTTAAAAAGTAATAAATAAAGTTCAAATGATGTTTTCAGATTGATTTTAATTATATTTTACATATTCCTTATGTAATGGTTTCTGGCTTCGATACCCCTCTGGTGTACGCTAACATCAACATTGCCACCACCAACAAGATCTGAAACTAAGGACTATTAAAATTCATATCCTTCCCTCAGTTTTTGATGCATACCATCATTCTCCTCATCTCTCATTTCAATATCCTCATCCATCACATTGCCTGCTTTACAAATGTTGTGTAAAACACAACATGAGTATATAATTTTTGCAGCTTGAGTTGGATGATACATTAGAGTTCTTAATCTAGAAATGCATCTAAATCTTCCTCTTAAAATTCCGTTTGTTCTCTCAATAGTGTTCCGTAGGGAACTCAAATTTCTATTGAAAATTTCCTCCTGATTGTTTCTTGGAATAGCAATCGGAGTAAAGAGCCATGGCTCAAGAGGGTAGCCACTATCACCTTAAAAAAATTCAAAAATAGGTATCGCCTAATGCTCTACACTACATAATATGATGTTGCACCTACCAATTAAATGCATATTTGTATGACCTGCCTCATGCTGTAGCTGTAAGTGGTTCCTTATTGAGCTCATTTGCCAAACAGCAGAATCATGGACGGAGCCAGGAAAACGGGCATTAACATCTAATATTCTGCAATCAGCATCTGAAATCTGAAAAATCTGTTATGAATATATTAATTACAAGGATGATGTAGCATAATTAAAAAATGTTTTTGGAAAGTTACCAGCATTACATTGATGGAATGTTTTCCTTTCCGGTTAATATAAACGTATGGGGGATGATTAATGTCATTTTCAGGAGGTGCAAGGATTTCCACATGAGTTCCATCTACTGCTCCTAAAACACCTCTGAACCCATATTTCAAGAAGAATCTACAAATAACATTATTAATAATAATAATAATAATACCGCACGGGTGTGGTTTGGTTTCCGCCACGCCACATGGGGGGTGACGTCCCCACGGCCCGAGTTACCTGGGCCACCAGAGGTAAATGGTGGCGAACCCATGAAAATGGGGAAAATTCCAGCAACGAGAAGTGGAAACCGATATCATGGCAGAAGATCGAAATGCCACTCCACCTGCTGGCTCGACCACCGTGAGGAGGACAAATATTGTCGGGTTACTAAGAATGAACTCTTTCATGCTCTTTCTATAATTTTTTGTTTTTATTGGGTAACGTCTCAGTTCATTAGGCAAACAATTAAATATTTTTGGAATCAAATACAGCGAAAACTTCTGATTCAAAGTCTTTCGAAAGAGTGGAATTTCTAAGTTTTTATTTTCCTTTCCTCTAGTTTCATAACAATGTGTTAAGGTTGAATATATGTTTTCAATTCTGGGTAGATACACCAAGCTACAAAGACAATATAAATTGCGGACATTCAAAACCTGACTGCAGTGATATAGATCTTTAGTTGGGAAAAGGCGAGGTTTGGAGAATATTATTTTTAACACAGTGTTCTGAACTACCTGAAGATTATAAATCGCGTTACCTACCATATGCGGCACCCCAAACAACAATGAAGTATCCGAGAACTGACTCAACAAGAGATGCATAAATCATCATTGATATCTTACTATCGACTATTTCTCTTGGTTGGTAAAATTTGTGATACAGTTTTCTCACTTTACTATACTCCATTCACATTTATAAAGTATACCGGTTGGCCATGACATTCTGACAGATTTCACCGTGTATTTTTTGAAAATGTTAGGTTATAGTCATTTTTCTGTCAGATGATTGAGCAATGTTGCCCTTTCTTCATAAGAGTCGTAGTAATTACGTATTTATCGAAATGTTTATTTACTTTGGGAAAATAATGAATTTGAGAAAATATTATGTGAATTCAATAATTCCAGAGACCTGGCGAATGTTGAAGAAACTTTTTTCTCTGTTAATACTGGAAATATTTCACATATATTAACTTGGTTGGAAGATTCAGTTATGCTATTTACTTGTATGGAAGACAAGAATCGAGTGTTGAAATTTCACTGAAAAATAATGGCCAGAATAGTCCGTTACTTTGTGATAGTTTATTCGAAAAAAAAAATCAAAGTACAATGGGATGAAATAAGATATATACAGTATAATTCATAATGTAATTTCCATACATAATTTCAATGGCATTACAGCTTAAGACATAATTTTTTAACAATATTCAATTAGTAATTTTTCAAGAGAATTGCACACATGGAAGAGTTCAGGTGAAAACTTCTGATGTAAGCAGTACCTAATATTGAATTCAAAAAAGTCTACTCATGGAGGCTATGAATACAATCATTAATAAAGATTCTTTTTCAAACTGACATATAATGATTGGATACAAAAACTTGAGAAAACGGTAACTCAAGAAAGAAATTGGATTTGAATATATAAAACGTCCATAATTTTCAATCACAAAACATTATTTTCTAACATTGTTACATGTATATGTTTCTTTGAGAAAAGAAAGGTTAGGTTATTTGATGTATCAAACATCAATGTTCAAAGCAATTACAGTAACACAAGAGCACAAAGATAAAAACCTCTCTGAGTAAGTATAGAGGTTTTGGAATTTTTTCAAAGAATAGGCTGACATATTTATAATGGATGGAATCTTCTTCAGGAACAACATTTTATCTTTCTTTTGGATTGAGACTGACAAAATATCTTGAAATCATATCTGCAACAGAAAAGGAGATAGAAAATCATCAGGAAATAATAAATAATATAACCTACATTTGGTCCTTGACAACGAAGGTCTTCTGACCAGATCTGGCCCTCCAAGCAATTCTTTCCCAGATTCCTGATTGGTTATTTTTCTATCTAGGTGGTTTGCAGCAACTTCCTTTTCCATAGTATAGGCTTTTTGTCATTTTGTTTGATTCAGTTGAACCTCCTTGATCGTAGAAAATCTTCGATACAGTACTAGTTGAATAAGGAGGGTATTCGACATTATTGCACTACTAGAATATCCAAACGTTAGGTCTTTCACACTGCCGGATAAAGGGTTCTGTTGAACTTACACTAGTAATGTTCCTTTTGGAGTTTTTGAACCTCCATCCATTTTGAACTCCCCATTTTAAGTGGAAGAGACGAGTTCTCAGAATTTCCTCTACATATTATTCCATATCCATTAGATCATTGTTTGAGTCAGAGTAACCCTCAGAAAATTCTGAATCTGAATCAGATTCTCCCAATGAAATAACGAATGGAGAAATATCTGCCATTGGAAGATTACCCATGTGTTTCGTCCAGTCCTCTATGATAAGTCTTTCACAATGTAAATAAAAATTTTGCCACATATCTGATGTACATTTTGAAAGAGCCAGACTCCATAAATTCAACACTATATCCGTTGTATAGGGATGCGAATTTATGTTTTTGTTATAGAAGTTCTTACAAAACGTCCATGCCATTTCAATAGGATTGTACTGACAATGGTATGGGGGTTATCTAAGAACCTCATGCTCCTTCAAAAGGTCATCAACACATATCGTCTCTGTCTGTCAGTTCGATGAGGTAATATCAAATTCCAAAGTTGTTTCTTGGTAAAATTTTGATTAAAATCAATCTTGTTTTTAATCAACCAATCCTGCATCTCGCTTTTTTTGCTGGAAAAGGTGGGTGGTTTATCCAATTGAACTGAATGATATGGTGCATTGTCCATTACCACCACACATTTCACAGGAATCTTAGCTAAAGATGGAATCAGTTGATTAATAACCAAATTCTGAAAAATTTCACTGGTCATTGTCTTGTGATAGTCACGGTCATTGTTTTTTAATCTAAAATGAAATCAAAACCTTCTAAAAACCCGAAATTACTTCCTGCGTGTAGAACTGTGAAACGTTTTCCTTCTGATTCAATTTTGGATGGATTACTCATCATATCCGATTCATGTGTCCAGCGACGAACTGAAGTATCGTTTTGGTAAATCCAAGTTTCATGTAGAAACACAAATCAAAATTTGCGCAGGAAAGTAATTTTGTCTGCAACAACATGTTTTTGTTCACATAAAATTTTGCGTTCATTTACCCTTTTGTATTTGTAACCCATTGATTTCATGATTTAAGTGATGTCCGTCCTCCGTTATATTCCAAATGTTATTTTGCAAAAGTGAGTAGATTATCAATCGAAAAATGTTCATGTTTCGAATTATAATTCCAAATTTGTCGTTGCAGATCTTTTTTTTCAAAATGAAGTCTTCAGTCAATGTCTTTTTTGGTGCACCAATAGAAGGAAATTCTTTGTCGTCTCTTTCACTTAAAATCCTCCTGTTTGTGTTTATGTGCAGCTAAAAAATAAATATCTATTCTCATAAAATATAATACCTTGGTTTTTACACACATACGTTAAAAATGTTGGATAGCTGGTATGATAAAGTGTTGATTCCAAAATGATACTTTTTGAATGAGCCGATTTCAATTCTTCCTCATAGTTTGTCTCTGCTTTTTCGTCACTACCTTCGGCATTTTTAGTTTCCTGGCGTGATGAATATATTTATATTTGTTAAAGTAAATGTGATCAACCCTTACCGAACAGTTTTTATAGTTTTTCATTTCAGAAAGCGAAATATCTTTCAAGTGAATCAGACTTTTATTGTTTATTAATCAAACTTGACATTTCTCTTATCAGCACACTAATTAAATAATTTGAAGACTTCAAGATCACTTCAAGAATATTGAGGGGATAAATTAGCGAATTAACATTGGCAACGTTGTTTAATTTTCACGAGTGCCAACCTGCGTCTGTTCTAGGGGAAAAAACTTGATAAACCTAAAACCTGGCCAACCGGGATACTTTATAAATGTGAATGGAGTATACAAAGGAAGTTTACGTGTTGATTCCACTTCAGATGTTGATCCACAACTACGCCCAGATATTTTATTTGCTCAACTTTAATTATCTGACAGCAACGGCAATTATTCGCAAAACACTCTGACGAATGTATAGAAATCTTATCAACATTGGGTTGACCAGAAGCCGTAGCCGAAAATGTTAAGAAAGAAGTTTTGGAAAAGTTCAGGCAAAGACGACTTCTGCTCAACCACTCAGTCATGGACTTCATACCCCCACTGGTGTCATCGTAAACTTGACGCCAAGATTGCCCCCGGAACCCCAAAACCGCATCATCCGCATATGAAATGATCTTGCAGTTTTTAACTGCACAATTAATTTCGTTGACATAAATCAAGAAGAGAATCGGTCCCAATACAGTTCCCTGCGGTACACCGGTTGCAACCGTCTGGTAAGAGCTGAAAGAATTATTGATTTTCGTCCGCTGTTTTCTATTTGTCAAGTAGTTTTCTACAAGTTTCAAGACATTGCCATTATTATAATGCTAGTTTGCCAATAGAAAATATTTGTGAATTACTATAGAGTGTGAACATATTTTCTTACCCCTGTTTGACCAGTCTAATTGACTCCTCGGTAGTAGGAAACTGAACCCAAGTGGGTAATAAATGCTCAACAATTGTAGAACAAATGTCATTTACCGCTCTACTTACTGAAGGTTGACTTGCTGATAACCAGGTATTGGAGCCTACAGAATTCTGGAAAGACCCTGTGGCCAAAAAGTTGAGAGTAATCAACACCTAAAATGTATAAACCTCAGATCAATTCAAACAATTACTTGAAAAGGCTGAAATACTTTTTTGGGTAATGCAATAGCATTTGCATTTCTTGTGGGAAGAAATTGCTGTAAAGCATTTATTAAGTTTATGGTGCACTGCTTCTTTAATCTAAACATTTTTATGAACTGAGCATCCGGCATTTCGAAAGGATTCATTTGATCACGCAACCTTCTCCTTTCAATTCTCATAAAGTTCATATTAAAAATAACAATGATTTTCAGATCATATATATTATTGTGCAATAATACTCACCTGTTATGGTTCTCTTCTAATAACAACCCAATAAACAAAGCCATATTATTATTATCATTAAAAATAGGAAAATTTGCGTCCGTTAGGACCGTCCACTAGGGACATATAATAATGCGAGTCCATTTCTCTCATTATTATCATTCATTATGGATATTTATTTCAAAAAATTGTTCACTAGAAAATAAACAATGCATTCGACATAACCTCACAATATATCATCCGATAGGCTTCCGACCACCTCTTGAGTACTCGTAAATATGTACGGTTTCTGTAAGCTACAGATCACCGTAAGAAAGTCCAGAATCGCACTCTTCCTGTAAGCTCGTAAAAAGTTACAGATTCGCCCTCAGATGAAAGCAGAATACCACCATTAGTAGACACGTTCACGGCTTCTTTTCCAGCTAAAAAGGTTAGAGTGAAAAATAAGCAAGTTGGGCGGAAATGGTTCTTACCTGAACATAAAAAGATGAGAGATCATCTATTTTTGGTACGCGATATGCACAAAAAATATCAAACAGAGGCCTTGCGAACTTTAAAACCTAGACTATTAAGTGATTATCGTAGAGTTTTGAAACATGCTAAATTGAATTATTTCAATAACATCATCGCCGACTCATCTAACAAATCGAAAGCAGCATGGGGGTTGGTCAGGGATCACATCCGTGTTAATAGTACCACATCGCCTGTGGAAGTGGCCCCTGATAAATTAAATACATATTTTTCAACCATTGCTAACAAAATTATGTCTGATATTCCCACAACAAATATAACGATAGTGGATACATTCCACAAAACTCTACCAACAGATCTGTCATTTCGTTTTCACGGGGTAGGCTCCATTCAGGTAGAGGAAAGTATCCTAATTTTGGATACTTTTTTTCAATTCACATTTTTCGGCAGAAAAATTCTTGCTTGATTATTTTTCTTCACTTAAAATGTGGTTTTACCCTAATGAAACCACGTCATATAAACTAAAATATTTATTTCTCACCCAAATGACATAAAAATTAACTCAACTGAAAAACGACGATTTTCATGATTGCAAAAATAGGTTCCAAATATTGGATACCCTATCCAAAATTAGGAACCTATTTGTCTCTGCAAAAATCACACACGTAAACTTTGCTACTGTCACCACCAGCACAATCTTCATGTGCCCATCTGAACATACAGAACACTGGATCCAGCCTTCCCCACTTTGGTCCTCGGGAAAATTTTCACTGCAAAAAAGGTTCCTAATTTTGGATATCCAATTTCGAGCCACCTTTCCTATCCAAAATTAGGCAACTTTCATGTTCAAGGTTATGTGATCAAATTAATATTGCTATTGAACAGGAATGTTTGAATCGAATTGTTGAGCTTATTCCACAACTATTCTTGTATTGTCATACTAAATTTTAATATTGTTTAGCCAATACTCATCGATATTTCACAATTCACAATTGGAGAAATGAAAAACTGAGTACCACAATAAAACGTTATATCTCGAAATGCCACCTAGCCAAAAATAGATGAACTTCATAGTTTACAGGGGGTTTATTTAGTTCAGAAACGAGTAGTTTCCTGCATACAATTCCACAAAACTCCTGATAGGATGTGAGATAACATAGTATCCAAAATTAGGCAACTATCCAATAATAGGCGACTTGACTTTCCTCTAAGAGATATCGTAAGAAGACTCAAAAATAGTAAGGCGACAGATTATTATGGTCTTTCCACACAAATTCTTAAAGCCAATATAAGTTCTAATATCTCCCCACTTACTAAACTCATTAATCAATGTTTGATAACTGGTGTATTTCCGCAATGTCTGAAAGTGTCAAAGGTGGTTCCACTCTTCAAAAAGGGAGATCGAAAAGACGAGGCAAATTATCGCCCAATTTCTTTGGTACCCGTCTTTTCAAAAATCATTGAGACCGTTATGTCAGAGCAAATAAGATCCTTTTTCGCCATCCCAATTTGGTTATCGTAGGGGAAAAAACACAACTGAAGCCATTAACAATTTCATAAATTTGACTTTTGATTGTTTTGAACGGGGACAGCATTGTTACGCATCATTATTTTGTTGACTTGTCTAGGGAATTCGACTGTGTCTCGCGAGACAAGCTCATTTTTAAATTAAGAAAATATGGATTTGAAGCGCGGGCGTTAGACTTGGTTGCTTCTTTTCTAACTGATAGATGCCAAACTGTCTGTGTGAATGGCGAGTGTTCCGCGCTTAGGAATATGAATGTAGGAGTGGCACAAGGATCCAATTTGGGACCGGTTCTTTTTCTCGTTTTTATAAACGATTTACCGGACTATGTACCGGAAGTAGATATTATACAATTTGTGGATGACACTACCATCAAATTGGATTCCTACGACTTTGAATGTATACCCGACATGTCTCGCGCGTCGCAGTCGAGGGTTCTGGAGTGGTTTGGTGCCAATGGGCTAAGCATGAACCATACAAAAACTCAAAATATGCTCTTGAGTTTGAGGCATACAGGGGAACATCTCAGCACTGTTCACTCCGTGAGATTTCTAGGATTGCGACTGGATGATTCCCTTACCTGGGGTGCTCATGTTGATGACCTGTCGTCTATATTGAGTAAAAATATATTTGCTCTCAGGTGTCTTTCATTAGCGGCCCACACACGACCACTTCGGAGCGAAGGTTTGATGCGCGCCGTTCCAAACTCCCGTGCAAAAGTTTTGGTTAGTTCGATCAACGCTCCAAGGTTAGGCGTTTCACTTTGGCGCGGCGCTCTGGCGTGGCGCTCTGGCGTGGCGCTCTGACGTGGCGCTCTGGCGTGACGCTCCAAAGTTTTGAAATTTCTAAAACTCAACGAGCCACTCCAAACCTTTCAATTTTGGAAACTTCTACCCCACTAACCATCACTTTTGAACGTGACATTCAATACTGTCACATCAGAATCAAGATATTTTGTGTAAGTTAGTGGGCAAGCGACACTCCAGCGTGTATCGTTCAGGAGTGACGCTCCGGAACGCCAAATGCTTGATGCGCGCTCCGAAGTGTTCGTGTGTGGGCCGCTTTTCTCTCTATCCCGAAGTGTACTCCGGATGGTATATTTTGCGATGGTCGAATCAAGACTAAAATATGGAGTACTAGTATGGGGCAACTGTGCTTATAGGGAGGTAGTGTTCAGATTGCAGAGGCGTGCAGTAAGGATCTTGGGTGGTCTTGGCTACAGAGAGTGTTGCAAACAAACTTTTAGAGATCTTAAACTTCTAACATTCCCTTGTATTTTCATCTTAGAAAATCTAATTTATGTACATAAACACAAAAATAATTTTCAATTACAATCAGATATACATGACTACAACACTAGGAACAGATCTCTCATAAGAAAGAATTTTTTAAGACTTAGTAAATCACAACGCTCTCCTGCCTTCTGTGCAGTGTCCTTGTACAATGTTTTGCCTTCATCTTTCAAGAGTTTACCTCTTGAACACTTCAAAAATAAGATGAAGGAGATACTGATAGGGAAGGTTTTTTTATTCACTGGATGAGTATTTCGGTTGCTATTTTATTTGAGGATGTCTTGGCTATATTTGCATTTTAAATTGTACCAGTCTGGCTTTTATGATATGAGAAAGTATTTAAATCTTTTATTTATTATACCATTGTAATTGTACGTATGTTTCCATATATGTATATATTATCTATTGACTTGTTTTATTACTTTATATAGTTTTAGTGTCTTTTGACTGTTCATTGTACATGTGAGTTACATATTTGAATTGATCTTATTAATTTTGACTTGTGAAAGCATTCGTATTGTTATGCAATATCACCAATAAATTCTATTCTATTCTATTCTATTGAATTTCTGGGGTAGGAATTCCGTAGTAGGTATCTCTTACTTTTCACATTTTTTTGATTTTCCTAATTCACCCCAGTGCTCAATCTCAATGCAAAAAACCTTGAAATCTACATGCAAGGTACGATTTTATGTAGGCGTTTCTTTGTATCGTAGAGATCAAAGTGCCACGAATGCGTATATAGAGATAAGAGAGACTGCGCCCGGCGCATGTTCGTTTGATCTGCGACGTTTTCCTTGAGAGCCGTTTCAAATGGGACTGATGATTGGTCCTGATGGTCGGTCGAACTCAAAGACCATTTACCGCTTTACAACGTGACACTGTTGTCGATTTGTGCGAGAACTGTCTGATTCCCGCACGGAGTATTCCGTATTCCGAAATTCTTATATTGGGAATTCTTATTATTATGAGAATTCTTTGTTTGAAAAGCTATATGGGAAATCTGCTCAATGATTTATTAAATTCTTGAATTACATTCCATCATCCTGTATTTCAAAACCCAAGGACCTAAGACGAAAATATGAGGAGTGACGACATTATCGACGATCAATCTGTTGATGAATATGTGAAAAATCAATTTTTTCAAATTAGAACCCCATTTTTTTATGGCAGACATTGAATCTACGTTAAAAAATGATGTGAGTTTATGCATCACACCCTTGCCCTAAAATGGATATTTCTCGATATTTTCTGAGTTAATATCCACTTTAGGGCAAGGGTGTGATGCATACACTCACATTATTTTTTAACGTAGATTCAATATCTTCCATAAAAAATGGGGTTCTAATTTGAAAAAATTGATAAGCGATTTTTTCACCCCCAGTATCATGAATCGCGATTACATCTTGAAAAATCCCAAAAATGAAAATTTTCCATCCAAAATCCTCGAAGTTATTCTTGTTTCAGCGGAGCTCTATTTTCAATTTTTTTTTCGAATTTTCCCGCTCAGAGAGAATTTTCCAATCGAAACTGAAAAATGTTACATCAAAATAACTTGAAATTTTCTAAGGAATCTATTTCTGCAATAAAAAATGGTGTTCTTATTTGAAAAACGGAAGTTGACGTCATTTCCGGAAAAACCGGAGGTGCTCATGCCTTGAAAATATTTAAGATTTCATCATCATCGTGAAATACTTATAAGTGCTGAATTTCATAAAAATACGTTCAGTAGTTTCTCGTATAAATATGGGTGAGGTTCCTCGTGAAAGACCCTGTATAGCGTGATTTGGACCACGTGTGTCTTATTCATGTGTATAGACTATTATACAGGGTGTCTCAGAAGTACCGCACTTGCTTCAGGGGATCGAAAGTGAAAAATATTCTAAGCCTAAATATCTATGTTTGAAATTTTTTGATAACGTAGTTAAGTAGTTATTAATTAATGAAAGTGACCAATCAGGAGCGCCCGACAGAAGAATAAGTAGGCAGTGGGGACGTGAGAGCGAGACGCTAGTCTCTGTTTACTGCGTGAAAAGCCGGCCGCAGAAGAATAAGTAGGCAGAGGGGACGCGAGAGAGAGACGCTAGAGCTGCGGCCGGCTTTTCACGCAGTAAACAGAGACTAGCGTCTCGCTCTCACGTCCCCTCTGCCTACTTATTCTTCTGTTGGGCGCTCCTCATTGGTCACTTTCATTAATTAATAACTAATTAACTACGTTATCAAAAAATTTCAAACATGGATATTTGGGCTTAGAATATTTTTCACTTTCGCTCCCCTGAAGGAAGTGCGGTACTTCTGGGACACCCTGTATATCTGTGTGTAATGAACTTTCTGATAATGAACTATGTTAATTTGTGAAATCTTATCTTTCTCAACCCCCGTATCCGCCCATCCATCCTACACTCTAAAGTCTCTTTTACTAGTACCAACTATGCCCAATGTAATGAAAATATTTTTCAAACCATATTACTTCCGGGATTAGGGATAACGGTTTTATTTCGAATATTTGATTCCTATTTCTGAATAGGCTATTGGAGTGTATCTTTGTTGTGATCTTTTTTTTTTTATTATACACAGAAATTTACAATCTACTTCCAAAGGAGCATTAAGTAAATGCGTTAACAGAGTTAGACATGGAAGGTGGGCATCCACTGATACCTCACCTTACGGACTATTATAAGTGCTGTAGTATGTCTTGTGGCCACGTTCTGCGGAGTCGTCTTATTTCAGGTCCCCCTTCATATAGTTGCTCGATTAGTATGTTGTTGTGGTTCGTTATTCGATAGCTGTAGTTGGTTGAGACTTTCTGTATTTCGTCTTTGACGAATGATATGCGAAGATCGTTATGGAGTGTCTGATTGCTGACGTACCAAGGTGCATTGGCTATCACCCTCAGCATTTTTGACTGAAATCTTTGGATCATATTCAAGTTTGATGTTTTTGAACATCCCCAGAGTTGAAGTCCGTAGCACCATATAGGTTTCAACATGCTCTTGTAAAGTAAAAGCTTGTTAGCCAGTGAAAGTTTGGACTTCCTTCCGATGAGCCAGTACATTTGTCGGGACTTGAGATCAAGCTGATCAAGCGTTTGGCTTCAATGTGATTCCGCCAGGTGAGCCGTTGATCAAGATGAAGGCCCAGGTATTTCACACAGGTTTTGATTGGAATCGGAGAGTTGTCAATTCTTACGGCTGGGCAAGTAGTGAGCCTGTTTGTGAAGGTTATTTAGACTGATTTGGTGGTGTTTATTTCAGTTCTCCATTTTTTATACCATCGCGCTAGAAGGTTAAGGTGATTTTGGAGATTTTCAGAGGCAGTTTGAGGGTCCTCAGACTTCGATAAAACAGCTACGTCGTCGGCATAAGTTGCTATGGTTGTTTTTTTTTTTTTTTTTGTTCTAGAAGAGGTGAATCTTACATCAGACACCCAGTCTTTCTGGGTAGTGTCGGATTCTTACCGACTAAACACCTCTCCTGCGGTTGGTTCCGGGCATAAGCCTATAAACCTTCCATCATCTTATCTGTTATTTTCTCTTTCGCATTCTTTTATGCTGAGTGTTTGTGTGCATCCTTCAATTGGATAACTCTTACTAAGTGTGGAGTTCTATATCTTCATTTTCGCAATTGGTCTCTAGGTCTTTTGCGGTAAATTCTAGCTGTTTTTTCATCTTCAGCGGGGTCATAGTCAACTAACCTTCTAAGGTCGTCATTTGGATGTTCACTAGCTCTTTCATAGGCTTTTGCAGCTTTTCGTTTGATGAATGTAGTAATGGACTCCCATTTTATGTCTTTTTGTATCTGTTCATTCCTAACAAACCAGGGGGCGTCTAATGCCCATCTCAGAAATTTGTTTTCTGTACTTTGTAACCTCTTTATATGGGTTCTCGCTGCATATCCCCATGCTGTTGATCCATAAGTTAGCTGCGGTCTGGCGACTGCTTTTATGATCCTCAATTTCGTGTTTCTGTTCATTTGGCTTCTTCTGCCTATAATCGGATATAGTCTTTTCATTGCTACATTCGTTTTATCCACTGCACACTTAATGTGTTGTTTCCACGTAAGTCCCTTGTCTAATATTACTCCTAGATATTTAGCTTCATTCTGCCATTCTATTTCATTATCGTCTATGGATATTTTCGAATCCATCTTCAGTTTTCTCTTTTGAAGGAGTATTGCTTGACTCTTTTCTCCATTGATTTTGATTTTCCATCTGTTACACCATTGACTGATATCGTCTGCAGCTTCTTGAAGTCTTTTGTGAATTATTTTTGTATTTCTGTGCCTAATTGCTATGCCCGTATCGTCCGCGTATAGAGCAAGCAGGCATCTTGGATTTCTTGGTATATCATGTATGTATATGTTATAGAGTAGCGGTCCTAGTATGGATCCTTGGGGAACTCCTGCTTCCAAATATCTGAGTGTGGAATGAACATCACCTATTTTCACACAAAAGTTCCTATCCCTCAAATAATTTCTTATTATTCTGCATAACTTGGGTGAATAACCTGCGGTTTTCATTTTATATGCTAGTCCTTCATGCCATACTCTATCGAAAGCTCTGGTTACATCTAGTAATAATAGTCCTGTGGCTTGTTTATTCTGAAATCCTTCTGTGATATACTCGGTTATTCTTAGGAGCTGTTGTTCAGTTGAATGTTGTTTTCGGAACCCAAATTGTTCACTCGGTATCGTCTGCAGGGCCTCTGTTTCTTCATTAAGTCGTCTGGCTAAGACTCTCTCCACAATTTTTCCTAGGGCTGGGAGCAGGCTTATCGGTCTATAGTTCTGTGGGAACTTTTTGTCTTTACCTGGTTTATTGAAAACAATCACTTCGGCAGATTTCCATCTTTTCGGAAAGTGCTCTGTTCTCATCACGCCATTTGCTATGCTAGTGAGAGCTGCCGTTCCTTTCTTTGACATTTTCTTCAGCATGAGATTTGTAATTTTATCTTTTCCAGGAGCCTTTCTTGTTTTCAAATTATTGATTATCTCTTTGATTTCTGCCGGAGATGTTGGGTGAGGGATTTTGTCATCCGGTGGGGATTCTTTCATTTCTTCTTCATTATCTTCTATTAATTCTTCTAGGTCCTCATCGTCTTCTTCACAATAGTTTATTCTTGACTCCCTTTCTATAGTATCGGCAAGAGCGTTAGCTTTATCGCTTTTTGAATATGCCATTCCATGCATTCCATGCAGTGGTGGAATTTGAGTTTTTTCATTACGTAAATTTTTTTGCATTTTCCATGCAGAGTGGTCTTCTGTGTTGAGTTCACTTATTTTCTTATTCCATCTAATCGTTCTGAGCTCCCTTAGTGCATTTTTAAGTATTTGACTATGTCTGTTCAGTCTGTTTTTATCATTATCTGTTTTATACATCCTGTACTTCTTTCTTAGTCTTCGGTTGACTTTAATCAGTTCTTTCACCTCTTTTGGAGTATCGCCATAGGGATGTTTGGGAGTAGGTTTAGTTTTTCTAACCGTGCTCTCTTCATAGGATTTCATAATCGCACTCTCCAAAGCAATGACTGATTGATCTAGTTCATCAGGAGTGTTAATTTGTGGAATACTCGTGATATTTTCTTGGAGTTTATTCTTATATTCGTCCCAATCGGTATGTTCTCGTGTTTGAGTCACTTCATTTCTAGGTCCATGTCCTAAAATGAACTCTATCGGGTTGTGATCAGATGTTCCATCCTCTATCGTTTCAAGAGCAAAATCTTGTTTTATATTTTTCATTATAACTATGTCTAGCACATCAGGGGTTCCATTGCCACTAGGTAAATATGTCGGTATTTCCGGTCCCATGATTATGGCATCTTCCTTTTCGGCATATTCTTTCAATTTCTTGCCATTTGCATTCTCTATTTTAGAATTCCATTGTTGAGATTTACAGTTGAGATCTCCAAGTATTATTCTTGGAAAATGACCCCCTAATAAAATCTTCATCTCTTCCTCTGGCAGATTTATTTGCGGTGGTTTATATACAGAGAAAACCTTAATACTTTCTCTTCTTATCTTTACTGTGATCGATAGTGCCTCTATAGTTGCGTCATTGTTCTCGTGATTTACAACCGCATTCAGGTAATGGTTCACGTCCCTTTTAACGAGAATAGCAACCCCTCCACCTTTTCTTTCATTTCTGTCTCTTCTGTATATTTCGTAGTTTTCGAAGGATATTTTATCTTTAGGAGTTAATTTAGTTTCCTGAAGCGCCATAATATCAGGATGTCTTTCTTCTAACAATTGTTCAATATCTGATTTACGGGCTCTGATTCCGTTAATATTCCAGGAAACTATATTCAGATTTTCTAGCTGTGATTGCATGTTCATAAATTATTTATTTCCAAATAAGTTTTGAAATTTCTTCTCGAATTCTTTTTCAAATTTCTGCATTATTCTGCTGAATATTTTCTCAGTGAGTTTGTCAAGTTCATCTTTAGGGTCTTCCCTTCTGGTTTCAATTGGTTTTGTGGACGAGTTCTTTGTTTTTTGTACCTGTGGTTTTTCAACAGTAACAACAGTCTCTATTTTTTCAGCGATTTTCTTGGGGGGGGCTTCTTTTTTTGTCGGTGTTTTCTTCTTCGTAAGATTTTTATATGCGCTGCAGCCTTTATAACTGGCGGGATGTCCACTTTGGTTACATAAAACGCATGCCGCGTTCCTTTCACCTTCTTTTTGCGTCAATGCACATTCTTTTGTGCAATGTGCCCCTAAACATTTTACGCATCTCCACGGAAATGTGCACTTATTTTGTGCATGTCCATATCTCTGGCAGCGATGGCACTGTCCTGGGCCTTCAGGCTTCTTTTTTGGTTCAATTTCTATACAGAGGCTATATAGTTTTTTCACTTGAAATATTTCCTTGTGTTGAGTTTTCACAAGGTAGAGAGGCATTGCCTTTTTCGTTTTGTTCGACGTCATTCTCGTTACTTCAGCATCTTTGATGCCTTGTAGTCCTAGATCATTTTTAATCACGTCAATATCCGCGTCAAGTGGCAAGTACCTTATGACGGCGTATACTCTCTTTTCTTCTTCCATTTGGTAAGTAAAATATTCCTTACCTTGTTGATCGAGGAATTTTGTTAATTTCCTGAAATCTTCTGCAGACGAGGCAATAATTTTGATGCCGTCTTTAACAACCGTTGCCCGGTTATAATTTATTTTCTTGCTGTAGAGAGCTTTGGACATTTCCGTCCAGTCTGACGTTCCCATCATTGTCACTGGGGGAATTTTCTCTGTAGCAGGTGACTGAGGTGTCACCGTTGTCTTTTTTGAGTTGTTCTCAATTGAGGACGTACTCTCTTTTCTGGCACGCTTGGCTGGAGGAGCTCCTTGAGGTTTGGGGACTTTATTGCTATCCTCAATTATTGAGGTTATCTTTTTGGGAGGGATAACTGTATTGGGATTGGTTTGGGTCGATGTTCCTGGTTCAGAAGTCAAAACCTGCGAATAACTTCTTACCTGTTGATTTGGGGACTTCGTTTTGGAGAGTTCTTCTCTCAAGAGTTTCATCTCGCTGGTCAAATTTGCCATGCAGGTTGTCAGGGCCGCTAGATTGGCTTTGAGCTCGTCATTCTCCTTTCGGAGCTTGACGAGTTCCTTCAATTCATCACTCTCTTCTTCAGAGGACGAGTATCTATCCTCCATTTCCATGAAGGATTCATCGTTATCCGAATATTCACTCATGTTTCAATTCGTGATAGGCACTTCACTCCTTTTTTAACTTCACTAAAAGTCCGTAAATCACTGACGCACGGAACCAACGATCCTTTCGGACCTGGACTCAACGCGCGAGAAAACAAAAACCTTTTACAAGCACTAACTTGTATGATGCGCATCAACGTGGCGTACGGCGCACTGAACTGGTTTACACACAAGCTTAACTCTCGGTACGTGTACACTAGTCGACGTCTCGGTCAGTGTGATGCTATGGTTGTGTTGGTTGTTTCGGGTATATCAGCAGTGTAGATTGAGAAGAGAAGTGGTCCAAGTACACTTCCTTGAGGAACACCTGATTGAATGAACTGGGAGTTGGATTTTTGATCATTGTATCTGACTGAAAATGTTCTCTCAGTTAAGTAGGATTTTAGCAGATGATAGTAGTTACAGTTCAGTACACTTTTCAGTTTGAAGAGAAGACCTGGATGCCACACTCTGTCGAAAGCTTGAGTTATATCAAGGAATACTGCGTTACAGTATTCCTTTTTTTCAAGTGCTGTAGCAATTTCATTCACTATTCTATGGGCTTGGTGAATGGTGGAATGGTGTTCACGAAATCCGAATTGATGTTTGGGCAGTAATTCTGAAAAATCTGCTTCTTCTTTGAATCTTCTGAGCAAAAGTTTTTCAGAGAGTTTACTCGTAGTGGTTAGAAGGCTGATGGGTCGAAATGATGTTGGTTCGTTTGGGGGCTTTTGGGGTTTATGGATCATTATAATCTCTGCATACTTCCTGTAATGTTTGGCCTGTTATAAGAGCATACCCAGGAGCTTTGCGTCCCCTCAGTTTCCTTATTTCTGCCTTTATTTCTGATGGTGTGAAAGGTTTAATAGGTGGGGTCATCTGAAAAGGTGTATCAATAAATTCTTGGATGTCTTTGTCTGTATTTCCTCCATCACCTTTGAATACTTTGCTTAGATGTTCTGCAAAGGTGTCTGCCTTTTCTTTGTCCGTTCGGGCCCACTCTCCATTCGGTTTACGGATTGGAGGTACATGAGTCTGTGCTTTTTTGAAATTTTTAGTTGCCTTCCATAGCGAATTGTCGTCAGGGGACAGTGAAGTTATAAAGTGTTCAAATGTGGAATTTTGGAAGTTCTTAAGGGTTGATGCCAGTTGCCTGCGTAGTTTGTTGTAGAGATGTTGGTCAGCTGTATTTCTTGATCTTTGCCAAATCCTTCTAGCTCGGCGTTTATCATTTATTAATTGTCTTATATAAAGTGGAATGCTTGGATTTCTGCTTTTTTTGTTGAAGGTCTGGAGGTGTGGAATAACTTGCTGCTCCTTGTATGAGTGTAGTGAAGTACTGAACTGCTTCATCAAGGTCATTGGGACTTTTAATTCTCAAATTAAGATCAATATTTTCATCAATGTAATATTCGAATTTGTTCCAATCGGTGTGTTTTGATGTTAGACTCGGAGGGGGTGTTTTACTAATGATGATGGTACTCATGCTGAGGATGACCGGTGAGTGATCAGAAGAGAGATCGAAGCAGTCTTCAACTAAGCATTTGTTTCGAGGAATTCCACGGGTTACGAAGAAGTCGAGCAGATCTGGAATTTTTCTTGAGTCGGTAGGCCAGTACGTTGGAGCTCCGTTCGTGAGGAAGTCCAGATTCGCGTCGGACATAGCTTGAAGAAGGTTTCGTCCTTTAGTGGTGACAAGTCGTGAACCCAAGTGGGTGTGTTTGGCATTCCAGTCGCCGCCAATGATGAATTTACCATCAAATAGTTGAAAGAAATCTCTGTATT
The DNA here is from genome assembly GCA_910592335.1 of Adalia bipunctata. Lineage (NCBI taxonomy): Eukaryota > Metazoa > Arthropoda > Insecta > Coleoptera > Coccinellidae > Adalia > Adalia bipunctata. The sequence continues at coordinate 55,301,273 of OU342948.1, forward strand.
CATCAGAGGTTATTGTATGTCGTGGTGGACTATATAATGCAGCAGCTTTGAATTTCCATGGTAACGCATTTATTTCAAAGGTTGTTGCTTGTATTTTATTTGTTTGAAAATGTTGTTGTAAGTTGTGGGATATGGATGAACGGACGATTATTGCTGTGCCCCCATGGGCGGTACCATCAGGGTGTGGTGTGTCATAAATTGAGTAATTGGGTAAAGAGAAAACTGTTTTATTAGTGAAGTGTGTTTCAGAAATGAGAAGTCTATTTTATTCATATTCAGGAATGATATTATTTCCTGCTTGTGGTTAAGCAGTCCGTTGGCATTCCATGTCGCAATTCTTATTATGGGTGAGAAGAGTTAATTTTTCCCATGACTGTTGTCAACAGATTGAGGATCATGCTGTTTTGATTCATGAGCTGGGTAAACATTAATTTGAATTCATTCAAAAATGATATTAGTTGTTCACCATTATTTGTGGTTTCGGATTTTTGATTTCCGTTTGATGTTACTCCGGCATAACTTCGTGGCTGTTGTTGCGGTGTATACTGTGGGTCGTTTGCGTTGGAGGGTGTTGGATTGATGGTTTAAACGGAAGTATCCTGTGTTAGTTGTCTGTATATGGTTGTTATTAGTTGTCCTACCTGAGCGGTTCTTCGTAGCCATTAGATCCTTATAGACTAAACAGCCCTTATAGTTCGCAGGGTGGTCGCTTCCACAGAAGACACATTTGGGGGCAGCATTTTTTGGCTTCTTGCATGATTTTGTTGTATCATGATGTCCACCACATTTGACACAATTATATGGTTTCGTGCAGTATGTCTTGGAATGACCATAAGCTTCACATCTCTGACACTGAATCACACCTTCAGTTTTCTTGGGAGGTTCCACTATGATTTTGGTTCTGTATATAAATTCCAATTTGTAAATTTCCTTGTTGTTTGTTTGAGGCTCCAAATCTACGAAGAATAACGCTAGGGGTTCTTTGCTAATCCTATGTCTGATATTCATGATGTTTCTGACTTTGTGACCTGCTTTTTCTATTTCTGATTTGATGTCTTCAGTAGGGACTGGGTCATGGAGATTTCTTATCACTACTCTGTAAGCACGGTCTTCTTTTAGCTGATATGTGTGGTATATTATGTGTTCTTCCTTCAGATAGCGGACGAGTTTTCTGTAAGTTTCGATAGTATGAGTATTAATTTTCACGGTCTCATTTGCTAGTGCTTTGCTATGGTACGTCTCTTCCTCCGTTATTTGAGAGAGGTTATCTATCATCGATTTGAAGTTTTTTACTCCGTATATGAAAATGGGAGGTGGTTTTTGAAGTTTTTGTTGGTGGGTATTTTGATGATTTACTTCAGCTCGTTCATTGGTGTCTTCAGAGAGTAATGAGTCATATCTATTTTGAGTTATTATTTGGGGAGAACTTGGGGCACTTTTCTCATTGCTGGTTGTCTGTCTTTTACGCTTTCTCCTTTTCTTCACCTGTTGCCAGGCATGTTTACCTTGCGATTCTTCGACGGTATCAGTATCAGATTCAGAACTTGAGATTCTGGTGATGTCCTGAGAGTTAGATCCCGTGGGTTGAGATATCGTTGAGGTATTTGGATGTGGTTGTGGAGGCATATACATTTGATGCTGTTGATATTGTTGGTGAAGGTATTGAGGTTGGTCTTGATATGGTACTTGCGATGGATCATTTTGGTGTTGCCAAGCGTTATTTAAGAGCCATGGTGGGATTGGTAATTGTTGATTAGCAGGGAACATAGTGACCTTATTCAGAGCTATTTGATGTCCAACAATACGGACGGGCTCAATTATTTATTTTTTCCCCTTGGAAATGTTGCGCCACTGGTGGGCGTTTTTTTTTCGGGCTGGTATCTGTTAGCGATGTACACAAAATGATAACGCGCTCACTATCAATACACATGTACAGGGTGGACAAAATTGGTGCTACATGAACTGAAACTTTTTAACCCGAGGAGATAGAGAAAAATGAATGGCACTTTATGGTCCTCTTTTTTCGAGAAACTCTATCTTCTTTTGTTTCCGAGTTATGGGCCAAAATTGAAATTTTGGCGATTTCAACTTTGGTCTTTATCTCTGTTTCTGTTTGAGCTATGATGTTGAAATAAAAAAATTATACAGGCACTTTTCTGATAGCAATCCAGTGGCGTGCTCTGATTTTTTGTAAGAGGTTTATTTGCCGAGTTATAACATAAAGTTGTGTTTTTTCTTATGGAAATAGTAGTTTGAAATGACTTAGAAAGAATCGTCATTTTTTTCCCGTTTCAGAAATGTATCATATGTCATACATCACCCCCAGATTCGTTAAGATATTAGGAAAATATGTTTTGTATACTATGGAATTCAAATTATTGAGTATTAAGTAGGCTGAATCATAGAATAATGTTTCTCTACGCATGGTCTATTTATAATTTCACGGTTGAATACTTGATGGTGCGATCTCTGTCTGAAACAAGAAACAACTGTCAGTTATTAAAATTTGTAGTCATCGTTGGCGGCATAATGGCAGTGGCGTGTCTAGGACCTATGCCCCCCCCCCACGGCGAGAATTGTACCAAGGCCCCTTGTTTTCAGATATATATATTGTTACAACATCCGCGTGGGCCCCCGTAACATCCGGGCCCCCCGCTGCGGGCCACTGAATAATGGAGATATTCCAAAATCACGAAAAATATGATATGTTGAAATGTTTCATTTTAGCGAATGAGAATAGTGGGGCAGCAAGTGATTCATATTTTCAAAGCTTCCCTGAACGTCATTAACCAAATATTAGATATATTAAATATTTGGCAGATGCTTTGGCTGTGTTTGGCTCTTTTAAGAGGCAACGTTCGAAGAAATAGTCAAAAAAGAACCAGGATGAGCAGACAGAAGAAATTATAGGGGCTTTGGCCATAAATCCGAATATGTCAAATTTTAATAACAGACAGTTGTTTCAAACAGAGATCAGAGATCCCACCATCAAGTATCCAACCATGGAATAATAATTACACCATGCGTAGAGACACATAATTCTATGATTCAGCCTACTTGATACGCACTAATTTGAATTCCATATACAAAACCACATTTTTCATAATATCTTAACGAATCTGAGGGCGATGTTTGACATATGATACATTTCTGAAACGGAAAAAAAATGGCGATTCTTTCTAAGTCATTTTAAACTACTGTTTCCATGAGAAAAAACACAACTTTATGTTATAACTCAGCAAATAAACCTCTCAGAAAAAATCAGAGTACGCCATTGGATTGCTATCAGAAAAGTGCCTGTATTATGTTCTCGTTTCAAAATCCTAGTATGAACAGAAACGGAGATAATGACCAAAGTTGAAATCGACCAAATTTCAATTTTGGCCTATAACTCGGAAACGAAAGGAGATAGAGGAATGCATTTGATGGCATTATCAGTTTCTCGAAAAAAGAGGACTGTAAGGTGCCTTTCATTTTTCTCTATCTCCTCGGGTTAAAAAGTTTTAGTTCATGTAGCACCAATTTTGCCCACCCTGTACAATGTTTTCACCTTTCACAATATACTCCAAATTAATAAGCACAATTCAAGTTGTTATTTCATTTTATAATGTTCCACAAGATAGAGAAAAATGAATGACACCTTATGGTCCTCTTTTTTCGAGAAACTGATAATGCCATCAACTGCATTCCTCTATCTTCTTTCGTTTCCGAGTTAGAGGCCAAAATTGAAATTTTGGCGATTTCAACTTTGGACATTATTTCCGTTTCTGTTTATGCTAAGATGTTGAAGTAAAAACATTGTACAGGCACTTTTCTGATAGCAATCCAGAGGCGTACTCTGATTTCTTATAAAAGGTTCATTTGCTGAGTTATAACATAAAGTTGTGTTTTTTCTTATGGAAACAGTAGTTTGAAATGACCATTTTTTTCTCGTTTCAGAAATGTATCATATGTTATACATTGCCCTCAGATTCGTTAAGATATTATGAAAAATATGGTTTGTATATGGAATTCGAATTATTGAGTAGGCTGAATCATAGAATTATGTGTCTCTACGCATGGTGTAATTATTAATTCACGTTTGAATAATTGATGGTGCGATCTCTGTATGAAACAACAGCTGTCAGTTATTAAAATTTGAAGTCATCGTTGGCGGCATTATGGAGATATTCCAAAATTACGAAAAATATGATGTGTTAAAATGCTTCATTTTAGCGAATGAGAATAGTGGGGCAGCTAGTGATTCAACTGTGAAATAATAATAACACCATACGTAGAGACACATAATTCTATGATTCAGCCTACTTAATACTCAATAATTTGAATTCCATATACAAACCATATTTTTCATAATATCTTAACGAATCTGAGGCCGATGTATGACATATGATACATTTTTGAAACGGAAAAAAAATGGCGATTCTTTCTAAGTCATTTCAAACTACTGTTTCCATAAGAAAAAACACAACTTCATGTTATAACTCAGCAAATAAACCTCCTAGAGAAAATCAGAGTACGCCACTGGATTGCTATCAGAAAAGTGCCTGTATAATGTTTTTATTTCAACATCCTAGCATAAACAGAAACGGAGATAATGACCAAAGTTGAAATCGCCAAAATTTCAATTTTGGCCTTTAACTCGGAAACAAAAGAAGATAGAGGAATGCAGTTGATGGCATTATCAGTTTCTCGAAAAAAGAGGACTATAAGGTGTCATTCATTTTTCTCTATCTCCTCGGGTTAAAAAGTTTTAGTTCATGTAGCACCAATTTTACCCACCCTGTACTCACTCTGGCTACCTGCGGCCGACTGTTGTGATCTTCAACTAAACATTGTTCGAATAAATCGAAATTTTGGTTATAACATGAAGGGTAAAACTATTTTTACCCTGCATGTTATAACCAAAATTTCACTCTCGTTTTTTTTAGATCAAATTGAGTACTAATATATGCTGGAAAAAAAGTGATAATTTGAAACTTTATCGCTAACTTCACGCTCGCTCAAAACAATTGTTAATAACTCGAAAACCAACAATGGTTTTTCAACAGAACAACCTCCACTGATTGGAACAAGTTGGGGACTAAATATTTGCAACAAAATTTCTCCGAATTTCTTGGAGAACAAAAAGCTTTGGAGCTGGGTGTGACGTCACCATCGAATGTTACGAATGTGAATAACTCGGTAACGAAAAATGATATCGGAGAATTTGCTTCAGAACAAATTGGCACAAATTCGGGACTGAATATTGGCATGAAAATCTTTTCCAAATTCGAACATGTTAGTGCTGAGCGTGAAGTCAGCAGTAAATCAAAGACAAAAAATAACTCGAAAACCATAAGGGTGCTGGGGATTATTGATACAGAGCAAATTCAGTACTAAATATTGAGCTCGGTTTCAGAATTTGTTCCCTCAACTTTCCGCTAACTTCACGCGGCCAGTGAGAACAGGTATGTGAATGTGAAATTAGTATATTTCACATTCGGCTCTTGCTTCACACGGGAACTCGTGCAACCACGGAAAAAGCCTTTGCTTTTTCCGTGGTACGTGTAATGAACGATATTTTTCATTAAACCTCTCTGAAAACAATTACACGGGAAAAATTTTCAGCAGAAAGCATTTCGTTATTGTAAAACAATAGTTATTCAAAACACTGACATCTACTGTCACGCAATCGTTGCTCTGTGTCTCAGTATAGGATTCATCTATGTCTCAGCGCACCGTAATAGTTATTTTCTCTTCTAGAGCGGAAAGCTGTACCTACTTTTCCGTACGAGATTGCAATCGAGTGAGGGAAAGTAGGGATTGCATTACCGGTTTGCGAATTTACCGGTTTACCGATTTACCGCCCTTAATGTTCCTCGAATTACCGACGAAGAAACCGACATCTTTTACCGGTAATTTCGGTAAAAAAAATGCCAGCGCTGATCCGTTGTTTCTGTAATGCACGGGCAGCGTAGACGGGATGGATTGTAGAATATTCAAGTGTGTGAATGTGTGAAAAGAGAATTGCAATATTTTTGGAAAGAGGGAATTCAGGGGAAAAACTTAGAAATTGCTTTCGCAGCACAACTCGGCCTACTAGTGTGGAGACCTAATCTAATTGTATTGATATATCAATACTTTAATCACCTAATCTCATTGTATTTTCATCACTTAGCCGCTACCTATTCTCTGTTATGATTGTTCCTGCCGCAGTTATGGCTTTTTTGGACTCCACACTATAGGAGGCCGAGTTGTCATGAGTGCTGCGAAAACAAATTTTTCCCCTGAAATCCCTCTTTCCAAAAATATTGCTATTTCTTTTTCACACATTTACATTCTTTCGATCCCTTTAGTTTAATGAAAAAGGTCCAGAAATCAAAGCTTATAAGCAGATATTTTTTTATTTAAATTAATATGTCGAATGTGTCATGGCCTCTTACCAGTCTTTGAGTTATAGACCAGGGCCGAAACCTTCAAAAATGGTTAAAAATGAAAATAAATTACAGTAGGATGAAACTTGGTTTTTCGAAATTTTCATATAAATTTTGAGGTTATGTGAAAAAATTGCGAACACAAAAGTTGTAGATTTTTTTATTACCTACAACTTTGCCCTTTAACTTTTTTCCATAGGACTTGTAATTTTGCCGGAAATCAAGGAAAACCATTTTTTACCCTTAAAAACTCACCCCCTCCCACTTCCCGGACTCGGATCGACCGTAATTTATTTTTCCTTTCATTTTGATAATATTCCCCTCCTTTTTTAAGGGTTTCATCCTACTGTAATTTTTTTTTGTTTCAAAAATTATCGACCCTGGTCTATTAGGTATATTATTAGGTATATATTAGGTATATTATTATCCATTCATTTATGAATGGAATAATTCGCGATTTTTTCAAAATTGAGTAAAATCTGTCGAATCTCAAACGATTTGCGGAAAAATGGTATGTTTACCTTGTAGGAAAAGCCTTTCATTCCTGGACGATTGTGAAGATTGCTGAGTCGAGGCGTAAGCCGAGACTTAGCAACACAGAGTCCAGAAATGTGGCTTTTCCTACAAGGTAAACAAGTACATTGTTTACCGGGGAGGAAAAGCCTTACATTCCTGGACGATTGTGAAGATTGCTAAGTCGAGGCGTAAGCCGAGACTTAGCAACACAGAGTCCAGGAATGTGGCTTTTCCTACCCGGTAAACAATGTACAATTTTTTTAATTTACCTAGAGTTTTACATTTCTGTTGTTATTATTTGATAAGAATTAAACTTTGGTTATTCATTTTGTGGCTTATTTTTTTATGTCGGAAAAAACCGGTAAATACCGGTAAACCGGTAATTTTTCAAATAATTTACCGAATTACCGGTAAATTAAAATTCGGTAAAATTGCAATCCCTAAGGAAAAGATACTTCACGCTCAAGAGTGGAACAAAATTTTTTCTCTATTTCAGTATCGTAATGAACACATTACAGCATTGTTTTCAGTTATATTTTTCGTTTTTTGGTTGTCAGCACTGGCTTCCGATCCTATCAACACGCGTCAATTTGGAAATGTGAATTTCGTAACGGTCACCAACTGCCTAGATACAATACAAAAGTCACTAGGATGTATAGTATAATCTGAATTTTTCATGGAATTTCAACAGTATTTCACGAAATTTGACTGAAATAGGGAAAATATACGTCTAATACTCGTTGCAGAATGTAATTCCAACACTCATGCGTTCGAAAACTTCGTCGCTCGTTTTCGAATTTCGCATTCGTAATGGAAAAGGAGCCCATTCTAGATTAAGTATATACTATTCGACAACCGTATTATGTAATTGAAAAAAATTCTACACAACTGTAGAAAAAATTCGGGATATAACTTGCAAATTGCTTCTCGTACCTTTGTTCTGTTTGGGCAGATTTCAATTTTTATTAAAGAAATCGCGAATAATTTTGTTCATAACTAAATGGTGCTTCGAAATTCGGAATGAAGTTGGTTGCGTTACTATGGAAAAGTATTAATGCCATAATTCTCTCTTTCGTGTCCTTCAATTAAATAGGAATAATAAGTTTGCGGCTTAAGTACTGGGCAAATCAAACAAATACTTTTTCAAGTGTCGACGTTTCGATCCTTGGTTTGGATCTTTTTCAAGACTGAAACATTTAATAGCGTGTAAATATCAACTCTGACAACAATTAAAACAATACCTTGTTTCACAAGAAACTATCACAGAAAACACAAATCACAATGGTCAAATAAATTCAACTAATATCGAGAACAAACGTTTAACCTTCTCTATGGAAGTAGCCAGGTTGATCAAGTCGAGAAAGTACCAGAAAACAAAACTAATTAATCAAATTTACCTTTTCAAATGGATGTTAGAGAAAGCACAATGTGGTCATGACAAGGGCGTAGCCAGGAATTAATTTCGGGGGGGGTTTTGAAATTTTGTTAATTGACTTTGTAAGTGCCGGGAATTGTGAGGGTCGCTTTCTGTAGCAAGTATTGAACACTGAATACATTTCGGGGGGGGTTTGAACCCCCAAAACCCCCCCCCTGGCTACGCCCATGGGTCATGAAATCTATAGGTCAATAAAATTATTTTTATTTCTGTCAATTTTGTATAAACAATCATCACTCCTAATAACCTGAATTGAAATGAGAAGATGAAACGAATGGAACATGTTATTCGGAGAAATCAATCCTATATCAACTTTTTTGTTGGATGCAACAAATGTAGAATCGCAGGTGGAATGCACTAGTTAACGGGTTATTTGTTTTTGATTTTTGTTAATAAATTACTGTGAACTATACTGAGTGATTCTACATCAGTTCTTAGGTATTATTTATTGAAATATGGATCATCTCACTTATACATCGCTTGAAATAGTTGTTTTCCCTGTCTAAGATCTTTACACTCTCAAAATCAAAATCATGATCATTTTCAAAGTGGTGGGCAGCAAGAGCTGTTTTTTCGTTTTTTTCTTTGTTAATTTCTCTACAATCATAAGAATGTTGATATATTCTTTTTTTCAAATATTGTTTCGTCATACCCACATACGTACTACCGCAATCTTTACAATTTATCGAGTAAACCAAATTGGATTTTAGCGAAGTAGGTGTTGGGTCTGTGAGCTTGCTAAAAATGCTCCCTACTGTTTTAAGAGGATAAAAGGCGAGTTGGCAATTTGGTGTTGTATTTTTTACTAGGTGGTTAACCTTCCCAGACAAATAAGGTATATATGGAAATCTATAATAAGTTTTTTCTAATTTTTCTCTTTTTCTGTCTAATGAGACTGTTTGGTGTTTATAGGTTGCTGCGACTGTATTGATTAGTTTTGTGGGGTAATTATTAATCCTTAACATGTTTTGAATTTTTTTTCTCATTCTGCGCATGGTATATCGGGTCACTCAACTTGTAATTTCTAACTAATAGATTGTTTATAGAGGCTATTTTTGTGATGTAGGGTGGTTCGAATAATAATTTAATAATCTACCTGATGATGTGTCTTTCATATGCCAATTCGTTGAGATAGATCCATTATCTTGTATGATGAGAGCAACATCCAAAAAAGAAATTTTGCTTTCGATCTCGTGTTCAACCGTGAACTGAATTCGTTCATATTTGATTGATTCGGTCTTCACTTGATGGAAATTCATTTTAAATAGATAATAATAAACTGCTAATTTCCACAAAATTTATTGATGTTAAATGACGACACTACACTGTAGCTTTTTCAAGTCGGATGCTGAACTGAGTATTCCCAAATTATAATAATAATACCCAAAACATTTGGTTTTACACCAAATGCCTACATCTGAACACATTCCCAAAGTACATTAACCCCAAGACAAACAATATAAGCCCGGCCGCCAACACAGGAAGAATACAGGGTATGAAGACATGGTTGAAAACTGACATGAAGAAAGAATATTACCAGAGAGACGTCAACAACTTATACTTGAAGGTAATCCACTCAGAACTAACTTTTAGACTCCATATTGTTGAATTTGATACTATAGATAGAAATACCAGAGATCTTGTCAACGAAATCATCCATAAGAAATTCCAAATCCAAAGTAAGAAATTAAATTCACTCATCCATAGAAATAGAAAACCGAAAATACAAAAACCAAAAACTAAAAATTATTCTCCACACCAATTTTACCCTAAACTCATTAACTTATCTAACGTTGAATTTGACGAAAATGAAACAACCCTACTTGAAAAAGGATTCAAACACAATCTAAAACATTGCAATGAGAAATCTTTGGAATGTTTGGTAGTTGACTCGGAAGTTGCTATCAAGTCAATTCTCACAACAGACAATAATTTACATTTAAATTTTGATAAATATAACATCGCTAACATAATTAAATCTGAACAAAAAACCTCGAAATCCAAAGATCAAAAATTAGTTGAATCAATCAAAGAAAAAAGCAACTTGAATGAATTAGTTTTCACTCGAGCCGATAAGGGAAATAGTATAGTCATAATACCGAGAAATGAATACATTAATAAAACAAAAGCATTTTTAACCCCTGATAAATTCAAAATAATTGATAAAGACCCAACTGAACAGTTTCAAAAACAAATCAAAAACCTGATAAACCAATCAGTGAGCATATTTCAGAACATCCCAAAATTCAAACTCACCTTAATGAACCCACAAGCTCCAAAATTATATTCATTATTAAAACTACATAAGCAGAATTACCCGATTAGACCGGTAGTTTCATTCACTACATCTCCTAGCATAAAATTATCTAGAATATTGATCCCTATCATTCGAAAAGAAACAAAATTTCACGCTGAATACGCCATAAAAAACAGTTTAGAATTAATCAATAATATCAAACATATCCAATTGCCTAAAAACTCTAAATTCATTTCGTTTGACGTACAAAATTTATTCCCCAGTATCCCCCCAATAGAAACCATTCAACTAGTCGAACAACTACTCACTAAAAATAATTGCAACCCTATCATAAAAGTCGATATTTTAAATTGTCTCGAAATTTGCTTAAAACAGAACTACTTTCAATTCAATGAAACTATTTATTGCTCCGACGAAGGTCTAATCATGGGTAATCCTCTAAGTCCAATATTAGCCGAAATTTTCATGGACAATTTAGAAAAGAAAATCTGCACACATCCATTATTTAAATATTTCCTTTATTGGTACAGATATGTGGACGATATATTCTGTTGCTTTATAGGTACTAATAGACAGCTGAGCATGTTTATGAAGTTTATCAATGAAATACATCCTAACATGAAATTTACAGTAGAAGAAGAAATGAATAGTAGAATAAACTTCCTAGACATTTCAATTTCTAAACTGAACGACACACATAACTTCAGTATATTTCACAAACCTACCCATACTGATACCACCATTCACATCACTTCTAATCACCCATATAGTCACAAGATGGCCGCTTACAATTCTATGATCCATAGACTAATAACTACACCTATGAATCACGATCATTTCAACACAGAATTAAACTTAATCAAACAAATAGCAATCAATAACGGTTATAACCCTTCCATCATAGATGAGATCTTGTCCAATAAACAAGTAAAACATGCTTTGCTGTTAGCGTACCCTTCCCCCAAAAAAGATGACACCAAAAAGTATATATCTTTAACCTACGTTAATCGAACTTCCGAGCGTATTGCTAAATATTTCAAAGATAAATTCAATCTCAAAGTATCCTTCAAGACAGACAATAATTCGGGAACTTTCGTCAGAAATAATAAAGATAAAACAAACAAAGATAACAAATCTGGAGTCTACAAGCTAAAATGTGGGGATTGTCACATGGTTTATATAGGCCAAACCGGAAGATCTTTCAAAAAGAGAATCCATGAGCATCAGAAGAGCTTCACATCTAACACCACCCATTCTACATACGCCAACCACTTGAAAGAATGCGGACATGAGTTCAACAACAATTATCAGATTCTCCATACAGAAAACAAGAGTTCTAGACTCACACTCTTAGAATCTCTAGAAATAAACAGGTATAATTCTAAGAAGGTCCTATTGAATGAACAAACAGATGTGAATAGATCACCGCTATTGAACATCTTTATACAATCCTGGAATAACCAGCGGCACCCTCCAATATAATTTTATTACCTCATTTAAAACACATTTTCTGCTCAACTATGTTATCAGTACCTATTTAAACGAATGTTATAATTTGGGAATACTCAGTTCAGCATCCGACTTGAAAAAGCTACAGTGTAGTGAAACAATTGTCGTCATTTAACATCAATAAATTTTGTGGAAATTAGCAGTTTATTATTATTTATTTTGAATTCGTTCATGTACACTGTCGAATGTTTCTACTATCTCACTTGTTTTTCCTCTTGGTATCGCGAAGATGGTATCATCGACATACAATTTCAGGAAAGGGATGGTGAAAGCTAAATTATTTACCCCAATAGTTATAACATGATTCATCACGATACTGGCAAGTGTTGGGCTGGCCGGATTACCCATAGCTGTACCCTCTATCTGTTTATATATGACTCCGTCAAAGGTGAAATAACTTGACTCGAAGATAAACTCTATAGGCCTTTTCGGAAACTTACTCGGGTTCACTGGATCCCTAACCTTTGCGTTCGTTTGGCCGGCCACTCACGTACAGTCTAACTGTCAGTTAGACTGATCGCAGTTGAAATTGTCAGTCTAAACTTTATGTGAGTGGGCATTTCAGTCTCAGTTTAACGCGATTTTGCCAACTGTTCAGTCTAACTGAAAGAAATGAATTTCTTCATATTTTAAACTGAAAGGACTACCTGAAATGACCGTGTGTGGGGGTTCGGACTGTTCAGTCCTCAGTTCAGTGTGAGTCGAGGAAGGGAGCATATCACGATGTCGCGCAATCATTACAGAGGAAACCAAGTTTTACTGACTTCGTCGAGATTTTCCGAGTGCTTGAGGAGATATTCTTGTAGAAAATTATAGGCACTCGTACGAACGTCCTGTGGCTAAAAATTTCAGGGTAGCAGTCAACCTATTGCAGTTCTCATGACTGTATCTTTTTTCACAATCAATGGAGAAACCAACGATAGCAATTTTTGGTACACCGTTTAAGTCATGCGCAAATAATTGAGAAAATCTAATGGTTCTTCCTCCAACTCTCTCAATAAATTTATGTGGGAAGATAAATTGTGTTTTTGTAGCCACTTCTTGCACCACTGTTTACGTTTTCTCTTTTTTATTCTTGGTAAAATTGCAAAAATCAAACCGAGGACGGCCAAATCGTCAGACCTGCTCGAATCCATGATTGGAACAAACTGAAGAATTGAACTGCTCATGTGTGCATATCTCAGTCCTCAGTTTAGACTGAAAATTTCAACTGCGATCAGTCGAACTGACAGTTAGACTGTACGTGAGTGGCCGGCCTTTTTACCTAATCCGAACATCCACCCGTGTTCGGAAAGTACACAGTTGCTAACCCGATCAGTGACTCGGGTTGATTTATCGTAACCCTACTCGAAAGCAGGGTCGCTAGATCCACCGCATGCGCACGGCAGTTTAGTTTCGTATCTGGAAAACGCGGGAATAAGCCTTCCACTTTATAATAATAATATTCTATTCTATAATAATTTCATAATAATTAATTAAAAATTTTGGAAAGAGAAGAGAATTTGGCGCAATGTGAAATGTGTCAAATTAACTGGGAAAAAAATATCTTAAAATTATTGGTTATGTTATGATCTACTGACACTTCAAATCCTAAACCTGATAGTTCGTAAACTTAATTGATTAACTGATTAATAATAATTAATCAATAATTATGGAAAGAGAAGAGAATTTGGCGCAATGTGAAATGTGTTAAATTCCAAAAATTAACTGGGAAAAAAATCTTAAAATTATTGGTTATGTTATGATCTACTGACACTTCAAATCCTAAACCTGATAGTTCGTAAACTTAAGACCGGGTCTGTGATCCAAGAAGATCCGTCACGTGACCTCAATGGATCGAGTTAGTAACCCAGAGTAGGTTTCCGAAAAGGCCTTATTATACGTCGAAATAGGGTTCTTTTGATATCAGTGTATGCCGAAATATACGTCCAACTAGATCTTAATATGTCAAGTAAAAGTTGTTTAGGTATGTTAGTGAAAAGGCAAGTCACATCTAACGATATGAGCTCGTAATCATTAGGCAACTGAACCGTGCGAATGAACTCTACGAATTGTGTCGAATATTTATATTGTGATCAAATGTTGTGATCCATGGCGGTAAAATCTCATGGACCAGTAAGGATAGGTTATATACTGGAGAGTCTATACAGCTGACTATGGGTCTTGTTGCATCCAACAAAAAAGTTGATATAGGATTGATTTCCCCGAATAACATGTTCCATTAGTTTCATCTTCTCATTTCAATTCAGGTCATTAGGAGTGATGATTGTTTATACAAAATTGACAGAAATAAAATTATAGAATGACCTATAGATTTCATGACCACATTGTGCTTCCTCTAAAATCCATTTGAAAAGGTAAATTTGATTAATTAGTTTTGTTTTCTGGTACTTTCTCGACTTGATCAACCTGGCTACTTCCATAGAGAAGGTTAAACGTTTGTTCTCGATATTAGTTGAATTTCTTTGACCATTCTGATTTGTGTTTTTTGTGTTAGTTTCTTGTGTAACAAGGTATTGTTTTAATTGTTGTCAGAGTTGATATTTACACGCTATTGAATGTTTCAGTCTTGAAAAAGATCCAAACCAAGGATCGAAACGTCGACACTTCAAAAAGGATTTGTTTGATTTGCCCAGTCCTTAAGCCGCAAACTTATTATTCCAGAAGTATTAATGTTGAATTGTCAATCTTGACGCAAGTAAATTTAATTGCTAGTGATTCCGAAAATAAAACAGTGTAAAATGATGAGTGATGATTAATTTTTCATTTCTGGGACTTCTCTAGAGCTGGTTGGGGCAGAGAATACTGCTTCAATGGAATTATTTCCAAAGAAATCGAGAGAAAAGTGCGAATATGCATATGTGGAACACTGACAACTGTAAGGAAATATCATTTCTCTATTTCAGTATCGTAATGAGTTCATTACAGTACTAAAAAGAGTGCTGTAAGGAACTCAATACAGCACTGTTTTAAGTTATATTTTTTGTTTCGTGGTTGTAAGCACTGGCTTCCGATCCTATCAATTTTCAACTCACGTTAATTTGGAAATGTCAATTTCGTAACAGTCATCAACTGTCAAGATACAATACAAAAGTCACTAGGACGTTTAATCTGAATTTCTCATTGAATTTCAACGAAATTTGACTGAAATAAAGAAAATATCGTCTGATGCTCGTTGCAGAACGCAATTCCAACACTCAACAATTTCGCATACGTGTTGGAATAGGAGCCCATTCTGCAACTAGTTTTAGAATATACTATTCCTTACAGTAAGGAAATGAATATTTTCTAACAGTAGGGAAATCTCGACCTTTTTCTATGACAAATTTTGTCAAGAATGTCAAAATTTCCTAGCCCTTTGCGGAAAACAATTTTTTGAAATTATCACCAATTACCTCCTTTTTGCACTCAATATATAAAATAATGGCCTAGGAATATCCTCGGCTAGCTAGCTCTAAACGATGTTTAGATTTGATTTTTGGGCGCCACGTGATTTAACTAAAATACCTAACAGAGCCTGAGACCCCTTGCCAAATTGAGAGAAGAACTTTAGATGATATAAAAGAGAAATTAACCACGAGAAATAACAGCTAGGTGCGATTAAAGTATTAATTAACAATCAACTGAAAAAGTGTTGTTAATATAAATTGGTACATTTGATTCAAAATGAGGAAACAGTTATTTGATTCCCCCTATATATATCGTACGTACGCAAATATACATATGGTGTTCAAATATCTTCCTACAGTTTCCAATTATAAAGATATCGCAATATAATTATATAAATAAAATATATAAAAAAATTATACGTAATATATTGTCATATACTGAGCTGAACGTAATAGTATATTCTCAAACTAGTTGCAGAATGGGCTCCTATTCCAATACGAATGCGAAATTCGAAAACAAGCGACGAAGGTGCAATTTTTCAAACGCATGAGTGTTGGAATTGCATTCTGCAACGAGTGTTGGACGATAATTTCTCTATTTCAGTCGAATTTCGTGAAATACTGTTGAAATTCAATAAAAAACTCATCCTAGTGACTTTTGTATTGTATCTTGACAGTTGGTGACTGTTACGAAATTGACATTTCCAAATTGACGTGTGTTAAAAATTGATAGAATCGAAAGCCAGTGCTGACAACCAAAAAACGAAATATACAGGGTGCGGCACGGAGGATGGATGGTTTTAAAAAAATAATAAAAGCGTTAATTTTTACTCAAAAACACATTTATTGACGGAATCAGATTCTCAAGGAAATAGCATTTGAGACAGTCAAGTGTGGAAAATCACATCAGGCATGTGGTGGCCGAAATCGGTGATGCAGTGCTGGAGGCGCTCTTGGAAGTTCGCGTAGACTCTCTCCAACATCGCTCTCTCAACTTGGGCAACTTCCACGCGAATAGCCCTTTTCAATTCGTCCAGAGTTCGGGGCTTGGTCTCGTATACTCTAGCCTTGAGGTGTCCCCATAAGAAAAAATCGCATATGGATAAATCTGGGGACCGGGGAGGCCAATGAACGCGTTCAACATTTTCAGGCGTTCGAACTGTTCGCACAGGTCCTCTTGGTCTTCTGTTGATCAGTTCACCACGTCTGCGAAGTGATTCAACCCAACGAAGGATGGTGTTTCGAGAGGGAATAGCTCTATTCCGATGAATGTGGAAATGGCGACGAAACTCACGCTGCACGACCGTGACTGACTCATTATTTCGGACGAAACTATCATAGGCGAAAACACGATGCTCCACCGTCCAAGGCTCCATGACGACAACTGGTAAATAAATGCTAGGAACACACGAGTCTAACGGCACCTTCCCCACTTCTCTCGTCCTCATTGGGGGAAAGTTATGCCCATCTGAAAAAAGTCCGCCCTCCGTGCCGCACCTTGTATAACTGAAAACAATGCTGTAATGAGTTCATTACAGCACTGTCTTTAGTACTGCAATGAACTCATTACGATACTGAAATAAAGAAAATAAATAATTTGAAAAAAATAAAAAAATTAACTGGTAACGGCTCTTTCCAAGGTAAATTCTGGTGATGGCCTATACTGGGATGTCAAAGATGTTATGAAGGTATTAATTATTTTCAGCTAGGCATTGAACTTCGAGAAAAAAAAAGGGAAATTTTGACTTAAGGTATATTCTGTCCTCCAGCTAATTTATTTATTCCTTCTATACTTGGTTGGAAATATGTATAGTGAAGGAGATTTTGTTTGTCCGAAGCTCACTGATGAAATCACTCCTCTCTGGGTTATCTGGTCTGCTGAGATGCATAGACGTACGTAAGGATAATGAAATTAAGAGAAAACAGAAGATAAAAAGTTGAATTTAGAAACAAGGCATTTTGATAAATTTCAACTTGCAAGATGAAATGCAGGCTTATTGAGTAAAAGATTTTCTCCGTTGCCAAATCCAATGAACTGAATTTTAAATTCACCTCAGAATTAAGGTTGAAGTTGAATTACTCTGAATGGTAACTTTTCAGAAAAATTATAATTCGTAAAACGACAATACATCATAAGGCAAGGTAAATATGGCTATTTCTCCAAGCGTAATCTTCAGAATGAATAAATAAGAGAATATGCGCGACCAACACAATTATAATTTAATACAAAATCAGTACCATATGTACCATCTAGCGAACAACAGCATAACCATATTTTCGAAATTCCATAATTGAAACGAGGAGTCTTCAATTTACAAAAGCAATTCCCAAATGAACATGTAATGAATTCCCCCTTTTCCCCTCAAGAAGCTAACTTTGCAAGTCTGCTAACGATCGTCAACCAGAACTACACAGAGAAAGAGCAGAAAACTAACCGCAATACAACCTTGATCTGAAAGACGATACCCAGAACATAGGATATCAAGGATAGACATGCAGACTAAAAACAATATACTACAAAAAATCTGACATATGCCTACTACCAATCTAGGTAGGCTCTGACGTGAATAACTTCCGATTTTTGACGTGCCAAATTCCTTGGTCCCTCCTGAATCATTCTCCAATCTATACGAACAATAACCAGTCCTTTTCGAGATCTTATAAGGTCCTACAAACCTGAGACTAAGTTTCGCCGTGAAATTTTATAGAGCCTCAATCTTCACCATCACATAATCTCCTTCCTCGAATTCCGAACTTCTTCTACGTAAATTATATCGCCGTCGAGTACTTTCCTGTGCACTATCCAATCGTTCCCCACTTTCTCGATATTCCTTACCAAAATTGAAAAAATATGGACTAACCAACTCCAATAGTTTCCTGACGACCTGTACCACAACTGTAATAGGGGAGATAATTTTGAAATGATAAAATAGATATGTCTTGAAAATTGGGACCTGAACGTTTTCTTTCATATAATATTTAACCGGTACTTTCATTTTCGACTTCTGAAATTCGATATCCCTGTGTCAGAAAATTATTGAATCGTTTATCAAGCCCACACAGGATGTCTGGCTAGACTTTGACGATTGATTATTGATCTGCGTTTTAAGTTTCTTATGGGGTCTGAGCGATAACAGAAAAATCGTTCTACGAATTCGGTTGCCTTAACTGCTTACGAGAGCAGTATTTTGCAACGTAGCTTTTCCCAAACCTTCGCATGAGAAACTGCATTATCTTAATAGGAAGGTGGGAAGCAGAAAAATCTTCAATTTGATTGGTTCGTTAAAACGAAGATTTGATTTGATTGGTTTTGAAACATCGAGTATCGACGAAGGAAAACATTCAATTTGATTGGTTTTCAGAGGAAACGAAGAGGGGTAATCTTCAATTTGCTCGGGAGACGAAAAAGGCAGTGACTGGTGGAACCTTAAACGGGAAGGTTGCCAGTACTCGGTAATATGGTTCGGGAACTAGGGTAGTACGGATTCGGGGTAGGTACTTAACTGATAAGAAGTACGGTCTCAAAGTGGAGGCGAAAACAATTAAGGTTGATTTGGAAGTTGAGGAGTAACTGCAGAAGTCTTAAACGGGAAGATTCTAGGTTGACTCGTTTGATAATGTTTTTGGTACGGTTTTAAGGAAGGTTAAGAATTAATTTTAGTTTCAGTTATTCGGAAGACGGTGCTAGGGTAACTCATAGGTTTTGGTTCAATCTGGAAAAGGCCAGTCTCAAACGGGGACAAAAACAGTGTTTAAGTCGAAATTATAAGATCTCTGAATTTACTTAGAATTATTTTAGATCGTGTATCGCCGGTATAATCGGGTTTGGGAGTGTGATTAATCTGCGAAGCATGCGAGTGACGTGTTTTTGTGTTTTTTTTTGTCTGTTTCAGGAAAGATTCATCAATCCTCATCCTTAGGACTTTTGGTACGGGAAAAAGGTCAGATATTTTTGTTTATCCTTAGCTTATGTTGAGTATTGGTAGGAAGCTGCATGTAAGCCCATATATCTTTCATAGTCCAGACTCCTGAAATCTACCACAAGTCGTAATTGTCTTTTGAACTGTATTTTTTATGTAATCACCCTGAGTATTCGAAAGTTTATGTGGAAATCATTTTTCTAGATTTCCATTGTTTATTTGAACGTTTATGGGGAAATTGTTTTTGATATTCCCATTGTTTATCCGAAGGTTTAATTTGAATTATTTTGAGATCATCCCATGTTAATGATTTTGGGGTTATTTTGACAAACCCCTGTGATTCTTTTTGATAACTTGATTTTACTTTATAATCGGAATTTACACTGATGCTTGATTTGATTGCAATGATTAGATTTTCGTTAGTGATTTAAAAAATTGATGTAATAGTTTGATTTGGTGTGATTAACTGCATTTGATTTAAGAAATATTTGAGTATATTCGATAATTTAGATCGTTGAAATATACGTAACGAATGTAAAATCTGTTTAGTTTGATTTGGACCTAATATACGTCTTAAATTTAATCCAAAAGGTTTCATTTATCATCCCTCTCCCTAGAGAATAATTTCAAACACTAAGTCCCGACCCAAGTGCGTTGGGCCGATCCCACACCTTCTCCCGCCTGGAGAAAGAACTTCAAAATTTCAAATAACATGTCTTCTTTTCTTCAAGTAATAACACCCTTGTTTGTCGTCAAAGGGGGTGTTTTTCACACAACCAATACCGACATATGATCACTCCATGTTTTATGGTTGTCTTTTACGTAGCAACGGAGTATAGTTTTGAAAATACCGTTACTCCTTTCTGGTGGATCACAATGTGGACTATAGAGGGTGGCCACTTTTTCAATGGTATTGTATTGGTAACTTTTAAACCATAAGAGTTAGAAGGTCGGTCAAATGGAGAAAAAGTTGTATTCATAGAAGCATTTTCAAGCAGTTCAAACAAATCGAGATTATCAGGGCCGGTTTTTGAGATATCATAAGAAAAGTAAATTATGTCATTTTAATTTTTATTTTTTTCTCACTTTATTTCGAATATTATCAAAAAATGTTACAGGAACTTTTTATTCGACAGTAAATTATCTTCAAAATGACATAATCAGATTTCGTATCCAACGTTTCGTTCTTCCTGGGCCACCTTCAACCTAATTTTTTTCAATACGGACCTGCATATTTTATGACACTTTTCGAAATAACTTTTAACGCTGAATTCAACGATATATCATACAATGTCATTCAAAGTTGATTTTACAAAATGGTGGAAATTTCGAACACTTACGTCATTAATGTTCATCATTTACCTTCGAATAATCATTCAATTTGTCTTTCATTGAATGATATTTTCGTTTAATTATTATGAATTAGGTTCTTCACCTCTTGAAATAAGTGAATAATTATTACTTGTTTCTTGCTTTGATTCTGTTACGTATTATTTATTTACAAATTTCAAGAGGTGAAAAATCTAATTCATAATAATTAAACGAAAATATCATTTGATGAAAGACAAATACATAAAATGATTATTCGAAGGTAAATGATGAACATTAATGACGTAAGTGTTCGAAATTTCCACCATTTTGTAAAATCAAATTATTGATATTGTAGTATGTTGAACACACTGTATATTTCGTATGTGATATAATAAGATAAGTGCGACCTCCCTTCACGTGCCGCTGTAGAATAATACCCTAGCTGGGTACATCACAATATTATGGAGTTATTATGGACGTCTCACTCACTCTGAAGCGCATGCATAGTGCTCTCGCCCTCATACTTCTGGCCGAATAGTTTTTGTCTTAGGGGATGTTTGGTCACTCTAATTTGTCTGACTGATTGAATATAACTTTTAAATAAATACTTCAATAACATATTGAAAAATCAGACATGTAAAAATAAGTAAAGTCTGACAAAAGCTCTGGTCCATCAAAAGTGTCTGACACTTATGATATTACTTCAAAATAATATTCTACATGACATATATAAAAATCAGCCATGTGAATTTAAGTTAAATAATTCTTATTTTTAGTTACCTTTCTCACCTGGTACCTACCCAGGTGTCACTCAGCAAGTTCCACAAAGCGCGTAGGTATTCAAGGCACACGAGACGCTACTGAAAACTTCAGGTTTCATCCGTGCGAAAATATACTCTATATGGAAACAACACGGCCGACACAAAAATGAAGACAAACCAGAGCGACAATTTAATAAAGACATCACAAAAACAACTTCCACACATGATGAAACAAAACACGAAATGAACGTCGAAACAGTTGGGGATCCGACGAGCATCAACGATTTGGTTTCAACTGAATTTTTTGAATCGAATTTGAATAAACAACACTCAAGGAGCCAATATCACAACGAAAATTCACTGCATTAGGATTTTTATTAATACAGAGCATTTCATTGAACCCCCGCCTAAACCAATTAGACTCCCGATTTAAGACTTCAACATTCTCAAAATCGAAAATATGCCCAGATGATAGAGCATGACAGGCGAGTGCAGTTGATTCTTTTTTATTTTCACAATCTCGTCTATGCTGTGCCGTTCTATTACCCAAATATTGGCCCGTCTGACCCACATATCAAGCATCACAATCCTTACAATTAATCCTGTATACCAACCCCAAACATTTTTGTCTGGAAACCCTATCTTTAAGTTTTGAAAACGAAGAACGTACCACCCGATCTGTGCCCCGTCTCATGATATTTCCTTGCTTATTATTTATATCATTGTAATTTTTTCTGTATATTGCATTAATGTTTATGGGTTTTTTCTCTATTTTAGCCTGAAGAAGGCCCAATAAAGGAGCCGAAACAACGCTGAAGGAATAGTATTCTTTGTTTTTGTTCCTTGACCGATACCATCAATTTTATATTGTTTTATCCTTGTTCGGCACAACACACACTGGCGAATGACATGAGCGCTTCGACGGCTCAATGATTCCCAACTTAATCATTGAATCTATTTCGTCGTTAATAATCTTCTGCTTGAATGGTCCCACACACAAGGATATTTTTGTGGACATCTGTTTATTCACTGGTCGGCATATTTTCATAAGTAATATCATAAGTGCATCCAATTTTTCCGAAAAAAATCGAAAAAACACGTTGCTAAGTAATATTTTAACAAGAAGCATGAGTGCAGGTGGCAACAAAAATCCGAGTCGAAGACGAGGATTTTTGCACCTGCACGAATGCTTTTTGTTAAAAAAATATTACTTTGCACTGTGTTTTTTCGATTTTTTTCTCAGGAAAAATTAGATGCACGAATGGTATTTGACAAGAATATTTAATGAGTAACAGATTATGCTGGATGCATCTATGTATATATTATTAATTTTCGTTGACAACAACTGTCAAGTTTTGCCGCGGGTAAACCCGAAAAAACTGCTGACAGCTGCTGCCATACAGTTTTTCCATCTAGAAACCATTTGTGATTCAAAATTGCGCGTTTCTGATTGGTGGAAATTCAGACGAGGGAAATAGTCACTGAGATTTAATTATTGTAAACTCTATTATGGTGAATAAACGTTATTATCATTATTATAACAGGGTACCATTGCTGCTTGATTGGCTTAGTGTCAGGAAAAAACTCAATCCTGTGCACATCAACCGAAGTACATCCCAAATCATCACCCATCAAACCAAATATACTTCCCAACAGTTTTTTGAGAACTTCGATCTGAAACTCGGTCAGAAAATCTTCGATACATGCAACAGCAGACACATCAGAATCCTTAGCAAAATGCCATACATCATCCCTAATAAAGTTCAGGCGCGCACCGAGGTGGGTGGCGGTGGGGTGATAGCGAGGTGGCGAGCGGAATCGCTAAAGCACATGCAAACATCTAACTACGCGTATTGAAGTGGTGTGGCGGTAGGGTGGTGGATGCAATACAGAGTGGTGCCACTAGTCTGAATAGTCTCGTGCATGTTTAATTCTTGAGTGGCAGGCGAGACATCACCACATCGATTCAGCTTCAAATTATAATTTTATTTCATGAAATTATAAATAATACAGAGTGTTCCTAAATTGAACGTCTAAACGAAAAGGGGTGTATGGGGTTGTGTTGTAGAGGTAGTACCTTTCATCAAGGACGGTCGGACTCAATGACATAGTCAGTTAGTAGTCGGCGATGACTGGTCCTCATAGGGCTCCCAATTCTCACTTATAGCTCCACGTGCCACACCCCGGACAACTGCATCGACATGCAGTCCAAACTAAGTGAGGATAACCAGATATGGTGAACCGGCAGCGTCTGACCTAGAGTGGGCGGCTGCAAACAGCGACTGTTCTCCATGTTAGGAGCGGCTGAAAATAAAAGCAGTGAAGGCAACGGGAAACCACACTGCTGAACTTTTCCCCTGGATATTGCTATGACGAGGAACGACGGCCCCTAGACCCGGGCAGCTCTTAGATGAGCAAGGGGTACTAAGAATCTACCGGCTCAGAGTAGCAAATTCCAAAATGAAGATCGGCACGTGGAACGTCAGAAGCCTATACGCTGCTGGTAAGTTTGATAATCTTATCCAGGAGGCTAAACGGATGGAGATGACGATTGTGGGAATCAGTGAATTGCGGTTACCAGGTTCCGGAACATGCAGACACGACGAGGGCATTCTCTACTACTCAGGCACAGAAATGGAGTTGGTTACTCATAAGACCAGAGCTGGAAAAATACATAAAACAGGTCATGCCCATAAATGACCGCATCATAATACTCCAACTGAATGCCAGACCATTTAACATCAATATTATACAAATATATGACTTTCTACCAACAACTAAGCGAAGTGCTCGATCGCCTGAAACAAAATGAAGTGAATCTTATTATGGGGGATTTCAACGCCAAAATAGGCAAGGGTCGTCGATCTGATCTGGGTGAATACGGGTTGAGTGAGAGTAACGAGCGCGGCGACAGACTGTACGAATTCGCTTAAGAAAATGACATGGTTATAACGAACACATGGTACAAACTACACAAAAGAAGAGTATATACATGGACCGCCCCAGGCGATAATGCCGTGCGCATAATAAGAAACCAGATTGATTACATCCTGATAGCCAAAAGGTTCAGAAACTGTGTAACAAAGGTCACCACCTATCCGGGTGCAGACATAGGATCGGACCATAACCCACTAGTTGCCAACATGAAAATTAAACTTAAGAAACTAAACAACAACAGCAAAAAACTTAAGTTTTCCGTAAGCGATATGGACATTAATAAGTTGAAAATTGAGCTGAACGACAGCCTCGACACGATAAACGGGATTGATAGCAGTACGGTGGACGAAACGTGGAAAATATTGCGAGAACACATTACTAAGATAATGGAAGGGAACACAACAAAGATTACCAAACCAAAAAAACAACGATGGATGACTGAAGAGATCCTAAGACTCATGGAAGACAGACGAAAATGCAAAAACAACATAGCGGAATATAAGAACAAACAAAAGGAAATAAAGAACAAGATCAGGAATGCAAAAGAAAAGTGGATGACGGATAGATGCAGGGAAATGGAAGAACTAGAAAACATGACACCTTTAATATGTACAAAAAGGTCCGAGAGATAGCTGGCCTGTTCAACAGAAGAGCCCCTAGTACCTTAGTAGACAACAAAGGCAAAACCATTATAGATGTGGAAGAAGTTCTTGATGCATGGAGCTAGTACATAGAGGAGCTATTCAAGGACAATAGACCGACCGCGATAGCTGATATAGACGAAAACGTTGGACCGGAAATCTTAAAATCTGAAGTCCTCTCTAAAATAAAATCCGCAAAAACAAAAAACGCAACCTGACCTGATGACATTCCGGTGGAACTCCTAGAAATCATCAACGAGAAGAACATTGATATCTTAGTTAAACTTTTTAATGATGTATACAACACAGGCGAAATACCAGAAGAATGGCTGAAATCTGTATTTGTAACAATCTCCAAAAAACAACAAGCCAGAAGGTGCAACGATCACAGACTGATAAGCCTGATGAGCCACACACTGAAAGTGTTCCTTAACATCATACACGCTCGAATAAGAAACAAATGTGAAAAGGACTTAGCCGAGACGCAGTTCGGTTTCAGAAATGCTCTTGGAACCAGGGAAGCAATGTTTGCCCTGAATGTTCTTATCATAAATGTCGAGACCAACGTGAAGATGTTTTCGTGTGTTTTATTGATTATGAAAAAGCCTTCGACAGAGTGCAACACGAAAGACTCATAAATATATTGAGAGACACTGGTGTGGACGGAAAAGACTTACGTATAATCAGGAACTTGTACTGGCGACAGAGAGCAGTCGTTCGGGTCGATAGAAGATTTACAGATGAACGTCAAATCCAAAGAGGCGTTCGACAGGGATGTGTCCTATCTCCACTGCTGTTCAACCTATATTCTGACAAAGTCTTTAAAGAGGCTTTGTGTGAAAAAGAGTTCGGGGTAAAAATCAATGGCGAGCTGATTAACACCATTCGCTATGCTGACGATACTGCTGTTTTGTGCGATGATCTCCAGGGTCTCCAAAATCTCATAAATTCTGTTGATGCAGTGGGACAGGAGATGGGATTGAATATAAATGTTGCTAAGACGAAGTTTATGGTCTTTAGCCGACAGCCATACCACAACGCGTTACTACGGATAAATGGAAATAACGTTGAGAGAGTATCCAATTTCAGATACTTAGGATGCTACATAACCGAACAACTCGACCCAGATAAGGAAATTAGGTGCAGAATTGAGTTAGCCCGTTCAACGTCCCAGAAGATGGGATTACTGTTTTGTAATGACAGTATAAACCTAAAGCTGAGACAAAGAATGATTAAATGTTACATTTGGTCTGTGCTGTACGGGGCTGAGGTCTGGACACTGAAAGCAGCTACAATCAACCGTCTGTAAGCATTTGAAATGTGGTTACATAGACGAATGCTCAGAATTCCATGGGTGGCTATGCAGACTAACATAGCAGTTTTAGAAAGGGCTAGTGCAGTTCGTGAACTTTTTACAACAGTTAAATGCCGAAAACTAGCATACCTCGGCCACGTTCTCAGAGGAAATCGTTACCGGATCCTACAACTTATAATGAAAGGCAAAATAGAGGGCCGCAGGGGCGTAGGAAGAAAGCAAATCTCCTGGTTAAGGAACATCCGGGATTGGACGGGCATACACAGCGTCGAACAATTGTTTAGAATAGCTGAAAGCAGAGATCAACTCGCCATAGTGATCGCCAACGTCAGGGGGACCTGACAGGGCACAATCTGAAGAAAGATGAAGAAGAAACGAAAAGGAGAGATTCCCGCAGTGAGTTTGACAAAAAAAGTTTCATAAACATGGGGTCGCAAACGTTTCGTTTTCGACATAGAGAGTGTCGAAATTTTAATTTCTTTCAAATATTTTTGTCATAGTATCTACACT
Source organism: Adalia bipunctata (assembly GCA_910592335.1). Lineage (NCBI taxonomy): Eukaryota > Metazoa > Arthropoda > Insecta > Coleoptera > Coccinellidae > Adalia > Adalia bipunctata. The sequence continues at coordinate 55,328,187 of OU342948.1, forward strand.
TTACGACCTTTACTATTCAAAACACAATCTTTCAATAATTTGATGTATCAAAACTGACACTGAATTCATTCACTATCGCTTAGTGACTGAATTTTATGATAATTTGGATTTTTCCGAGGATTTCGAGAGAATCGTTAAAAATTTATTTTGACATTGGAAATGTTTATGTTCCTATATTGCAGGCAAGTTAGGAGTTTTCGTTCAAGGTCAAAAGACAGAGGTGTCGCCAGTAGACCAAAAAAGCATTCGAAAGTTATCGCGTGATTTATTAACATAGATATCCTACAAGTTGTAGAATATCTTTGGCCTATTGGGCCAGCATACGAGAACCGGTGACCAGTGAGCAGCGGTGGGAGGTACGTCAAATTCGCCGCAACGTTGCCAGATTTGGCAATTATTTGAAGGATAGATTATTAGCACTTCGAGTGTTTATACAGGGTGGCCATTTGAAAACGAAACAGATGAGATTACAGACGGAATAAATTGTTTCGATAGAAATGCTCGGACAGGTCGATTTCTGTTTCGAGGGGGACAACTTAAGATGTAGGTTACGGACGCATAGGGCTTCAACCCTTGCTACTACAACCCTCACCCCCAATTTTTGAATAGGGAAGATGAGGTGAGTGATACCTCATTTGAAAGGTATTTTTATACTGATTTCAGCACAGTAACTATTTCTTCATTTTATGCATTAGTTCTCGAAATATTTTCAACTAAGTATTTGAAAAAGAAGTGGTGTTTTCATGGCACTTGTAGTGTTTTTTTGTGAAAAATCGACATTTTGATTAAAGATTTCTGTCAGTGGATTGGAGGAAGGAAGCCACAGTCATGGTTGTTTTGAAGCTCAAAATGTCGATTTTTCACAAAAAAAACACTACAAGTGCCATGAAAACAACCCTTCATTTTCAAATACTTATTTGAGAATATTTCGAGAACTAATGCATAAAATGAAAAAACAATTACTGTGCTGAAATCAGTATAAAAATACCTTTCAAATGAGGTATCACTCACCCCATCTTCCCTATTCAAAAAGTGGGGGTGGGGGTTGTAGTAGCAAGGTTCGAAGCGCTATGCGTCCGTGACCTACATTTTAAGTTGTCCCCCTCGAAACAGAAATCGACCTGTCCGAGCATTTCTATGGAAAAAATTTATTTCGTCTGTAATCTCGTCTGTTTCGTTTTCAAATGGTCACCCTGTATATGTTGTTTCATCAAGTGAGATCTGGGCCGCTGTGAGTGGTCCGTCAAATTCGCCGCAACGTTGCCAGATTGGGCAATTATTTCGGTATTTGAAGAATAGGTCAATAGTTGATCCGAGTAAATATAAGATTCATGAATTTTAGTAGGAACAGAATCCTTCTATCTAAAGCCAATTTCATGAATACCCAGATTTGCTAAAATCAAAATTCACTTCGAAAATATTGGATGGAGTGGACTCAGCTTCATCTGATGATATTTCCTCCGAGTAGGGGAGGACGGGGGAATTCCGCGCACGGGGGATTTCTGCACATTGATATTCTGCAACTCAGTTCAGTTATTTCAAAATTTAGATACAGCGCACCATCTCGTATATGCCTTGCCAACATCCTCCCGTAATTTAAAGGTATTTTTAGTTTAGTTTAGACCAGGTAGCCGATTGTTCGTTTCGCGACGCTCTGATCTAATTTTCGAGAGAAATTGTAACCGTGGAAAGTAGGTACTTCTATTATCAATTTCTAATGAATCTATTGCATGACTATTTTCCTTCATATGTGTAGATTATTTACTGCAAAAGAACAATTAATTGTATTTCGTCATCTACTGTCAGTGATTAGTAAGGCAAGGTGATTCACAACGGGGGAATAACGCGCAGCTGTAGCGGGGTAATTCTTCAATAATATTTTTTGTACCTATTCATGGAAATTTGTTTAATATACATTGTGGTTGGTTTAACCTAAATAATAAAATATTTTTTCGAGTTTTTCAGCTGTTCAATATATGCGCATAATTAAACCATCGCATGCGCGGTATTACCCAGTACGTGGGGGAATACCGCGAAAATACCGTTTTCAGAATTATTTTTCTCAATTGGTATTATGGGTAGTTGAACCTTCTCCTTGTGATGAAAAAGTTCCTTATGGGTTTATGATTCAGCAGTTAAATTATGAAAGTTTGTGTGTACATAGGAAGGTTTTTGTGAGCATTTTCCCTTAGGTGCGTGGAATTCCCCTGTCCTCCCCTACATATGTACACTGTGTCCGTAAAGTATGGAACAAATTCATTTTTAGCTAAACAGGTCTTTTTAAGAAATAATCCTGAAACACGTCGATTTTTTATGTTAATTTACCGTATTTTAAAATAATAATCTAATATAGGTACAGGGTGAATTACGTTCGAGTAATGACGTCACCGTCATTTTTTTTAAATGGAACGCCCCCATTTTGTCTCAATTTTCGGATTACTCTAGCTGAGCTGATTCCAAAAATGTATCACATGTTGATTCCAATTAGTACAGGGTTGACAAAAAAACAATAGTTTTGTGTCTGCTCATAAAGTAACGCGTAACATTCTTCAACGCTTCGAAAATATTGGACTGGATGTTATGAGCTTCATCCGATGATAGTTGATCCGAGTACATATAGGATTCATGAATTTTAGTAAAAACTGAATCCTTCGATCTAAAGCCAATTTCACGAAAACCCAGATTTGCTAAAATCAAAATTCACTTCGAAAATATTGGACAGGAATGACAGGATGGACACAGCTTCATGCAAATATTTATATCTTCATTTTTTATTATTATATCTTAAGAATACTTACTTCAGAAAGAACATTCTTGTTTTAAAATACGGTGACAAGTTTCCTCTTATATGTTTATGTTAGGAATGTTGATTGTTTCTTGTAATTATTATTGCTTATTATTATTATTGAAAATACTATTTTATTTTAAGTTCAAATGCAAATAAATGTTGGTAATATTCACATGTGGTGTTATCATTTCCAATGTCTCTGATGGTTGCAAGGATTGCGAAATCTGTAAATTTTTTTTCTCGAAATTGGTAGCAAATGAGACAAAACTACATGAGACCGAAAAGTTTAGTATAACAAACCTTTTCTTTACATTTTTCAAGGCGCCTTGCCATCTTCATCTCCATCTCCATCTTCATCCAGAAATCTACTCCAGGAATGAGAAAATGGCTAAGTGAAGGAACCACCAGAATATCCATCAAACACATTTTCCCTTCAGCTTAACTGGTGTCTTTATGTAACCAATACTCTGACAAGTCTGCCCATTCGCCACAGTACATGAAACTCTATGAGGAGTTAATCTCAAATCCAAATCCATCAAAAACTTATATCCTAGTGCTCCCTCCAATGTTTGCGTTGCTCCAGAGTCCAAAAGTCCAGTCATTGATCTGCCTAATATGTTCACCTCCATATAAGGTCGTCGATCATTATCGACACGAGAAATTATACAGGGTGTCCCAAGATGTTCCAAACAGCCACAATCTCGGCTCTCCGACGAGGTATGGTATGAGGGCCTCAAAATCAGAAGGATCAGACGATGGAAGATAGAGAGGACGAGAATTGAGAATTGCCTCAACGTGAGTGCAGACGGTGGGACTTTTGCTCGTCGATAACGCGAGTGAGATGATGCTTAGCAGATTTGACAGGGACTTTCCGAAGGCCGCCGAAGTGGGGAATGCAGGGGGGTATGAATCGCCAGTCGGTTCCTGAAGAAGCTGCATCGCAAAGACTCTGGTGATGTTATGAGCAGATAAGAGGCAGCCAAGATCACGGAGGTAGTTATGTGCACCCATGAAGTTGGTCCCGCTGTCCGAAAAGATAACAAAGGATGACCTCGGCGTGCAACGAAGCGACGATAAGCCGCAATGAAGGCTGGGGCGTACAGCCCAGACGCCAATTTTAGGTGAACCGCTCTGGTAGTGAGGAAGATGAAGACAACCAGATATGCTTTGGTGCTAACGGCTCCACGCAGTCGTGCACTCGTCACATAAAACGGGCCGGCGTAATCAACGCCAGTGGTGAGGAAAGCCGCAGCAGAAGCAGGCACGTAGCCAGGATTTTCTTTCGGGGGGGGCCCACAATTTCGGGGGGGGCCCACAATAAGTAAACGTTGCAAATTTTGTCAAATATACATGCATTTTTTGATATATACAGGCATTTTTTGATATTTCGGGGGGGGCACGGGCCCCCGAGCCCCCCCCCCTCGCTACGTGCCTGAGCAGAAGATAGTAAAAGCTCAATAGAAGCCTTAGTGTTTTATTGGCCATATGATAGAACACAACATCATTAATAAAGATTTTTGTTCAAACTAGCATATACAAAAACTTGAGAAAACGGCAACAAAATAAAGAAATTGGTTTTGTATATATTAAACTTATATAAAGTATAGAGATTTTGTATTTTTTTTTTCAAAGAATCGGCTGACATATTTACAACGGACAGAATCTTCTTCAGGAACAACATTTCATCTTTCTTTTGGATTAGGACTGACAAAATATCTTGAAATCTGCAACAGAAAAGGAGATAGAAAATCATCAGTAAATAGTTTATAATATAACCTACATTTGGTCCTTGACAACAAAGGTCTTCCGACTATATCTGGTCCTCCAAGCAATTATTTTGCAGATCCTTAGGTTAACGAAGAACGCTTTATGTCCCTTATAATGAGAAATCATTTCTCAAAGTTTCCTAATTGGTTATTTTTCTATTTGGGCGATTTGCAGCAACTTCCTCTTCCATAATATAGACTTCTTTTCATTTTGCTTAATTCAGTTGATCGTAGAAAATCTTCGATACAGTACTAGTTGAATAAGGAGGGGATTCGACATTTTTGCAATACTAGAAAACCTAAATGTTAGGTCTTTCACACTGCATAGAGGGTTCTGTTGAAAAAGGTAGAGTTGTTGAAGCTCCATCCATTTTGAATTTCCCCATTTCAAGTTGAAGAGACGAAAAAGAATTTCCTCTACATATTATTCCTATCTATTAGATCATTGTTTGAGTCAGAGTCATCTTCAGAAAATTCTGAATCTGATTCAGATTCCCCCAATGAAATGATGAATGGAGGAATATCTGCTACTGGAAGATTACCCATGTGTTTCGTCCAGTCCTTTGTGATAAGTCTTTCATAATGTAGATAAAAATTTTGCCACATATCTGATGTACATTTTGAAAGAGCCAGACTCCATAAATTAAATGAAAAATAAACGTCGGCAACGTCTCCCAGATTTATTCATTGGCGTAATGTCATTCAGGAGTGCCAACCTGCGATTTTTTCGAGTAAAAAAACTTGATAAACCTAAAACTTGGCCAACCGCGATACTTTATAAAAGTGGATGGAGTATACGTATTGGTTACATCTAATCAACTGTCGATGTCAATTCCCAACAATAAACATAAACACAGCGCACTAAAGGCCGCAACGGACGGCGAGCGATAATATAATACAGGGTGTTCCACCATAAACTGGACAAACATATACAGGGTGAGTCTTTGACTTGTACATATATTTTAACTGTAGATTCCTCTCATCAAACGAAACACTTTTTTCCTATACTATTTTTCAAAATTCGGTTTGGTTTCGAAGATACAGGGTGTCGAAAATCCATGAAAAAAACACTTTTCTGTTTATATCTTCGGAACCGTTATTTCGAATGAACTGAATTTTGGTTGAATTTTTACTCCATTCATGGTGCATATTTCTCAATCAAAACCTATTTAATATCTCTCCTAGTATAAAAGTTACAGGGTAGTCGACTCATCAATACACGCTAAAACACCATAAAATCACTTTGAAAAGATAAACGGTTCATATTTACGAAAGAATCAATCATTTAAAAAACTAAAAGTATTCTTATTTTTTTTTCAATAAAACGCGTCGTTTCCGAGTTATTTCCAATTTTACCCGGAGAAATTTGACGAAAAAATCATTAATTTCAAGAATAATCTGAATGCGTCTCTGAATTAAATATCATCGAATTTTATTCCTTCTCTGGTCTTTAAACGAGTTTACAATGTTGTCACAATATTTATCAACTTTGTCGAGATATTTCAATAATAAAATCCCACAAATGTGGGAGATAAAATTGAAATTAATGAAAACTGAAGTGATACCTTATAATCTGAGTCGATGATTTCATCTAAACAATAGGTATCCTCCTGGAATCCTATAAACTCGACACGGTTAAGATTCTATTAATTCACTCCACCAGAGACAACCACTCCACATAATAATCACATTAGAACAATAATTCACTGAATGTATTCAGAACTTCACATAATGTTTACAGTTTGTTCAGAGACTCTGGTTTGTTATTGTTTATAGTTGACCTGCAGATACCTAACCAATCTTTCGGTTTTCGCTCGACGCATGCTTGGTTAAATTGGCGGCAAACTCGATTTATGATGGAAACGGCAAATTCATAGATATTTATACCACGGTACACAAGTGAATCGTGATTTATTCTATGGTTCGTAATAAATCCTTAACCTCAATAAAAATATCAGAAATCTGACAACATTTCCTTGAAATTTCTGTGCGAACATTCACAGAATGGATACAAAATAGATTAGGTTAGGTTGTTTAATAATGAATTCTGATGATCTGAATTAAAAGTCTTTTTTCATGATATTGTTTGGGAATTTCGTGGAAAATATGAACAAGTTAATAGTGTTCACAAACTAATCTGCAGAAAAATCGAAGAAGGAACTTATTTTGGTGTGAGAAATGTGGGTTTTCAGTTGCAGATATAATTCGATGAAACTAACTGTTTTAACATTGGAAATGTTTATGTTCGTATATTGCAGGTAAATTACGAGGTTTTGTTCAAGGTCAAAAGACAAAGTGTCGCCAGTAGACCAAAAAAGCATTCGAAAGTTATCGCGTGATTCATTAACGTAGGTGTGTTGGGCCAGCATATGCCAGCATATGCCAGCATACGAGAATCGGCGAACTGCGCCGAGGTGGGACTCAGGTGGGAGGTCCGCCAAATTCGCCGCAACGTTGCCGGATTGGGCACTTAGTCCGGTATTTGAAGGATAGATCATTGTTTTATTTCCTTCATTAGCACTTCGAGTGTTTATATTGTTGTTTAATCAAGTGAGATCTGGGCCGCGGTGAGCGGCCCGTCAAATTCGTCGCAGGCAATTATTCCGGTATTTGAAGGATAGATCATTGTTTTATTTCCTTCATTAGAACTTCGAGTGTTTATAATGTTTATATTGTTGTTTAATCAAGTGAGATCTGGGCCGCGGTGAGCGGCCCGTCAAATTCGCCGCAACGTTGCCAGATTGGGCAATTATTTCGTTATTTGATCCACTGAAGAAACGGATTTGCACAGTCTGGCAACAAAATCCGCTTATGACACTGTTCGCCCATGCTCAAATCGGCCTCTAACGCCTGTTTGCACCGCTTACCCTTAAAAGTTCCTCGTTGCTAGGTACCACTTAGACTTAAGTTCCAATACATAATGATGATTCCGCTAGAGTGGTGAAGAAGCAATATATTTTGTGTTCTCTTTGTTCTACTGATGAAAACCAGGAAACGTTTTCTACATATGATCATTTGAGAATAATTCATGGTGTTCTGTATGATTGATATTTCTTACATTTCCCCCATCCGCCATCCAAGAAAACTATGATACAACACACAGTTATATTGCCATATTTCAAAATACATAATGCTAAATTACCTACTTAAATTCTCACTTTTGAGGTTTTTGTAAGCGCATATGTGCTTTTTTACAAGCTTTTATTTAGTTTCACCTGTCCCGGTGTCTGTCTGTCTCTATCTAATCAAATCTTGCAAGTTAAATATGACACACTTCTAATCGTCCGATTGATTTGAAATTTGGCAGGTGTACATAATTCTGGTGACAATGCATCATGAAATATTTTTCATAGAAAAAAACAAAATGGCTGCTCCAAAATGGCGGATGAGTTTCGTAATTATCATCCGATTTCATTCAAAATTAGTATCTAGGGGTTTTTGGGTTCGACAATGATGATTCTTCTGTCAAAATTGAAAAATTCAAGATGGCGGCTAGAATAGGCCGGACGAGTTTCGTAATTATGATCCGATTCTATTCAAAATGTGTATCTAGGGGTGTTCTGGGTCGGAAATTACGATTCTTCAAAATTGAGGAATTCAAGATGGCGGCTTCAAAATGGCGGATGAGGGTTGTTTTTATAAAAGATTGTTTTAAAGAATGATTTTTTTATTATAGCTTGTTCTAAATGCAAGGGCGGATATAGCTTTTTTTCATGGGGGGGGGTAATAACTATTGAAAATCAGGTTCACAATTTATGAAATTTTTTTATGTGCACCACATTGCGTAACTTCTTCTAAGGACTTTGATACTCATGGGGGGTAATTACCATAATATAAATCAAACTGTTCGAAGTTCCAAGTTCCAACCGTTTTCAACTATTTCACTATCAGATTCGTTTATGAAGAACGACAAAAGACAAAACGCGCGATCTGAATAACGGGCAACGGCTTCTTCTCACGATCGTCCTCTCGGGTGCATTCGGAAGCACTCGGAATCGAGTGAATCTGATTGGTTAGGAATTCGTGAGAATTAATGTATGCTCGAGAATCGGCGACGGCGACCAGTGAGCCGCGGTGAGAGGTACGTCAAATTCGCCGCAACGTTGCCAGATTGGGCAATTATTCCTGTATTTGAAGGATAGATCACTTCGAGTGTTTATATTGTTGTTTCATCAAGTGAGATCTGGGCCGCGGTGAGTGGTCCGTCAAATTCGCCGCAACGTTGCCAGATTGGGCAAATATTTCGGTATTTGAAGAATAGGTCAATAGTTGATCCGAGTACATATAAGATTCATGAATTTTAGTAGGAACAGAATCCTTCTATCTGAAGCCAATTTCATGAATACCCAGATTTGCTAAAATCAAAATTGACTTCGAAAATATTGGACGGAGTGGACTCAGCTTCATTTGATTTCCTCCGAGTAGGGGAGGACGGGGGAATTCCGCGCACGGAGGAATTCTGCGCATTGATATTCTACAACTCAGTTCAGTTATTTCAAAATTTAGATACAGCCACAGAAATATAATAAACATATGAATAAATAAATATCTTATTATATTTCTGTGGATACAGCGCACCATCTCGTATTTGCCTTGCCAACATCCTCCCGTAATTTAAAGATATTCGTGTTTTTATTTTAGACCAGGGAGCCGATTGTTCGTTTCACGATGCTATGATCTAATTTTCGAGAGAAATTGGAATCGTGGAAAGTACTTCTATTATTAATTTCTAATGAATCTATTGCATGACTATTTTCCTTCATATGTGTAGATTATTTAATGCAAAAGAACAATTACATAATTGTATTTCGTCATCTTATGTCAGTGATTAGTTAGGTTAGGTGACTCACACTGGGAGAATAACGCGCAGCTGTAGCGGGGTAATTCTTCAATAATATTTTTTGTACAGTCCTGGAAATTTGTTTAATTTACATTGTACTTAGTTATTACCTAAATAATGAAATATTTTTTCGAGTTTTTCAGCTGTTCAATATATGCGCATAATTATACCATCGCATGCGCGGTATTACCCAGTACGTGGGGGAAGACCGCGAAAAGACAGTTTTCAGAATTATTTTTTTTCTCAATTGGTATAGGTAGTTGAACCTTTTCCTTGTGATGAAAAAGTTCCAAATGGGTTCATGATTCAGCAGTTAAATTATGAAAGTTTGTGTGTACATAGGAAGGTTTTTGTGAGCATTTTCCCCAAGATGCGTGGAATTCCCCCGTCCTCCCCTACATATAAGATTCATGAATTTTAGTAAAAACATAATCCTTCTATCTCAAGCCAATTTCGAGAATACTCAGATTTGGTAAAATAAAAATTCTCTTCGAAAATATTGGACGGTGTGGACTCAGCTTCTTCTGATGATGTTTACTCCGAGAAGGTACATATAAGATTCCTGAATTTTAGTGAAAACAGAATCTTTCTACTTTCTATCTCAAACCAATTTCATGAAAACCCAGATTTGGTAAAATAAAAATTCGCTTAGAAAATATTGGACAGAATGGACTCAGCTTCATCCGATGAGAGTTGATCTGAGAACATATAAGATTCATGAATTTTAGTAAAAACAGAATCCTTCTATCTCGAGCCAATTTCGAGAAAACTCAGATTTGGTAAAATAAAAATTCTCTTCGAAAATATTGGACGAGGTGGACTCAGCTTATTCTGATGATGTTAACTCCGAGTACATGTAAGATTCATGAATTTTAGTGAAAACTGAATCCTTCTATCTAAAGCCAATTTCATGAAAACCCAGATTTGCTAAAATCAAAACTCACTTCGAAAATATTGGACAGGAATGACAGGATAATTCATCCAATTATTCATATCTTTATTTTTTATTATTATATCTTAAGAATACTCACTTTAGAAAGAACATTTTTGTTTTAAAATACGGTGACAAGTTTCCTCTCACATGTTTATGTTAGGAATTGGGAATGTTGATTGTTTCTTGCAATTATTATTGCTCATTATTATTATTGAAAATACTATTTTATTTTAAGTTCAAATGCAAATAAATGTTGGTAATATTCACATGTGGTGTTATCATTTCCAATGTCTCTGATGGTTGCAAGGATTGCGAAATCTGTAAATTTTTTGTTGAAATTATCGTGTTTGCAACATTTTTATTCCAGTAAGGTTAGTACTTGAGTATTCCCTAAATGTATAAACTCAATTTCTATCGAGAAATATTAACTTTGCAACAATTCCAGAAGATCATTTCAGGAACGTATTGAGCCCAATTTTTTTTTTTTCAAATGGTTATATCTTTTTAACAGAGCCGAATTCGGAAAAATGGAAAATGAAAAAAAGGTTTCTTTTGACCTCAAGAATCTTCAGTTAAAATATATGTACAAGTCAAAGACTCACCCTGTATAGTCGTGTAGAAGACACCCGGGAAGTCATTTTTGCCCTAAGACATATACCACGTTTTCGACGCATAAGCGGGATACAGGGTGTTTGATGTCAACTTTGAGCAATATTCTGATAACTGTGGTGAGTTATGCGTGACATTTGAAATAACGGTTACTGGTCACATCCTAGTATTTTTTAGGGCTTAATTCATTTGTGGTGTAGAATTCTGAAAAAAAAATTCGAAATGGCGGAAAGCCTGAAAAGTTTGAATTTTTTTTCTCGGTTGCCAATTTGGAAAGCACCATTTCAACGTACTCGATTTTCTAAGATTTTCCGTGAAAAAATGTTTTCAAAATTCGAACTCAACTTTTTTTTTACATGTCTTCAGTGGAAAAAAAATTTTTGGAATTTTTTATGGTTGAACTTTTATAAATTCTGAATACTTGGGTGAAAAGAGAATAAAAAAATATTAATTGGTTTTCTTTTTGTAGCCTTCCAAAGATTACGCTCGGAGAACTTTCATAATTTTTATTCAAAAAACTGGAGGCCGTACGAAGGCCAAATTTAGGCTAATGAGCTAACATTTTTCTTCAAAAAATTTCTGTGGGAATCAAACTCTGCACTTTCGATTTACTAGCGTCGCTCTGGTAACGGAAATTTATAAGATTGAAATAAACCCAATTCATACTCGTAGAGAGTTCGAATCATACCAAAGTTTTTGAAAAAATTTTTTTTGGTTTATACATTCATATTTCTGTCCGGGTCATTCTGGCAGCCCATTAGCACAATTTTGGCCTTCGTACGGCTTCCAGTTTTTTGAAGAAAAATTCTCCGAGCGTAATCTTTGGAAGGCTACAAAAAGAAAACCAATTGATATTTTTTCATTCTGTTTTCACCCAAGTATTCAGAATCAAAGATAGTTCAACCATGAAAGATTCCAAACATTTCGGGCGAATTTTTTTTCATTGAAGACATGTAAAAAAAAGTTGAGTTCGAATTTTGAGAAAAATTTTTCACGGAAAATCTCAGAAAATCGAGTACTTTGAAATAGTGCTTTCCAAATTGGCAACCGAGAAAAAAAATTCAAAATTTTCAGGCTTTCCGCCATTTTGAATTTTTTTTTAGAATTCTTTACCACAATTGAATTGAGCTCTGAAAAATACTGAGATGTGATCCGTAACCGTTATTTCAAATGTCACGCATAACTCACCACACTTATCAGAATATTGCTCAAAGTAGACATTAAACACTCTGTATCTCGCTTATGCGTCTAAAACGGGGTATATGTCATAAGACAAAAATGTTTTCCTCGGTGTCATCTACACTGCTATATATGTTTGTCCAGTTTATGGTGAAACACCCTGTATATATTATAGCTTTGCATTGACATATTATGACATTTTAGTATAGAAAAATATATATATTTTTTCATCCAAGCGATATATTACGATATTTTTCTATACTAAAATGACATATGTCAATGCAAAGCTATAATGTAATATATTGTATTATCGCTCGCCGTCCGTCGCGGCCTTAATGGATTGGTTGAATCCAAAACAATATCACAAGCTACCCCAAGTGATAATAGAAATGGAGATGTATCAAACCCCGCAACACAACCAACTAATACTTACCTAAAATAGTTGAGCCAAATAAGGCAACAAATATTGATGTATCAAATAATGAGATTAGTCCTGAGCGTCCAAATAAACGCCAAAATAATAAAATAGTGGTCACAAAAAAAGTTGACTGCTCTGAAGACGAATTTTCAGCAACTAGTAACAAAGACAAAAAAATTTGGATATTTATTTCTAAAGTGAAACCAGGAGTTACCGCAGAAGTTATCGAGAGTTATGTTGTAAAGCATTGCAATGCACCTTCTGATAGTATAACTGTTGAACAGTGTTAACCAAAAATTGAAAAAACAGAAATAGGATACTTCATGATTGGTGTAGATCCTTTACTGAAGGAAGTTATTTATGAACCTTTCCAAAAAGTTCAATTTTGGTTCGGAAAAGAATTTTTCAGATGGAAAATGACTGAAGACACCGATCATCCAGAATTACTAGCAAAATCACAGGATAAGGAAATAGTTAAATTATTTAATATCAATATACAGAGCATAAAGAAGAAAACTTCTGAATTTCAAGTTATTCTCTTCGAAATACAACCAGATCTGTTAATAATAGAAGAGCATTGGTGTAATGCAAATGAAATCTCAACCATTAATCTAAATGGCTATAAACTTACAAATTATTCTAGTCGCCTTGTAAGTAGAGGTGGTGGAACAGCTATATTATTCAGAAACAAATAGTAATTTTGTGACTCAAGACACTCAACACAAAGTATGTATATTGTATATTAAAGAAAGATTTTGAATTCTGTGTAACTAAATATGTTATATAAAATATTATTTCAGCATTCATGAGTCACCAACAGGAAATTTTCAAATTTTTCTGGAAAATCTCAATGATTTACCAGAAGAAGTTTATGAACCGGAAATTTCTTTAATTGTTACTGGTAATTTTAATAATAATTTTTTGAATGCAAACGATAATAGTGTACTAAGGTTGATGGATCTTTTACAGAGTTATGGGCTGAGACCACATGTTGAGGGGATCACTAGACTTAGCTCTTTGTCTACTTCACAGCTAGATGATATATTTAGTAACATTGAAACTTCCAATATAGTTATTTCCAGAATTCATATATCCTCTATTTCAGACCATTTCGGATAAATTTTACATTACAGAATAGAAAAAGGTACTTGCCAAAAAAAATTTAAAAAGACACGTGTTTTCAACGATGAAAATCTAGCAAGGTTCACAAATTATCTTCATCTGAAATCATGGGATGATGTACACTCTTCGCAAACTTTAGAACAACAATATGATACTTTTCAAAAAATATTTCACTATTACTTTGATGTTTCCTTTCCTTTGGATGATATGATATGATATATTGTTTATCCTGATTACTCCTAGGTCTCCTGAGGAGACCCCTCTGAAACTACAAGCTTCAAGGCCTGTAACTTGTGCCGAGTTCGGAGTAAGCAGTTGTGTTCTGTGTGGGCTTTGTTACTGTGTACGCCACCTTAGGCACAGCACTGTTAATTTTTGACCCAGCTGTGAGAATGGTGGTCCCTACCGAGACTAGAAAATTTCTTTCCTAGCTCGGGATTGAACTTTTGGGTCCTAATTCCAACGCTCTACCACTGAGCCAAGGGCACTCATCAATGGTGATATCAAAAATTACTCCACTTATATTAAAGATATTCATGACTCCAATCTAAACTGGAGTAATCATATCGATAGTTTGGGACCAAAAACTAAACGACCCATGTACCGACAACACTGGGAGCAGAGCGACGGGCAAACGCTCAGCAAAGTCATGGTAGGACACATAAGCCAAACCTTGACAGCTGACTTTTTGAATCTGAACAGAACAAAGGCACGTATAATAGTAGGTCTGCTGAAAGGACACTGCGGCCTTAGGAAACATCTGAACACCATAGGAATACTTGGAGAACCTGTGGATTGCAGACTTTGCGGTGAAGAGAAAGAAACAGCCTCTCACATCATCTTTGAATGCGTGCGTCACAGAATCTTCGGAGAAATAAACCCAGAAATGGAAATGAATCCTAAAAACCTCATAAATAGGATACTGAACCTAATAAAGGACACGAACCTATTCTCGTGAGGAACCACTGACGAAAGAGTTATATAATAGACCTAAGTTGGTCGTAGTGTCACAGGGAGGCCAAGCGCTAACCCGGTCTCTTGTTCATCAGTGAATCAATCAATCAATCAATCAAACAGCCTTTGTGGTTCAATTCGTAGATTGAGAGAAATTACAAACCTGGATGTCCTTAGGATGCTCTATTATGGTCAGATACAATCCATTATCAACTATGGTATAGCGTTTTAAAGGTCTCAAGAGATTTTTGTAATTCAAAAAAGTATAATTCGTTGCATGCTAGGGCTTCAGCCTAGAATATCATGCAAACCTTACTTTAGAAATTAAGAAATATTGACAGTATCAAGTTTGTTTTTCTTTTCATTGGTCACTTTTGTTAAAATAAATCCCAAACTTTTTTTCACCAATCAAGATTTCTAAACTGAAGGTATTACAGTGGAAACTAGACGGAGAGCTGAGTTAAGTGTACCTCAGCATACTTCCACCTTCTTTGAAAGAGGGCCATACTGCATGGCTGTAAAAGCTTATAATATAGAATGCTACCAGCAGATATAAAAAAACACAAATAACTTACAGAGCTTTAAGAAACAGCATAAACAATGGCTGTGTTTGATATGTTTGTATTCTTTCAAATTTGAAACATGATGGAGTTTTTTAATAAAAAAAAGCCTCATTTTTGTTATTCTCTATTTTTAACCCCATATTGTAAGATATATTTTTTTTATTACTTTGCTATGTAATGTTTTTATGATTGTGTTGGCAATAACGCATATTATTATTATTGATACTCGTAGACAGTTCAAATCCTACCAAAGTTTTTTGAAAACAATTTTTTTAGTTTAGGAATTCATATTTCTGTCTGGGTCATTCTGGCAGTCCATTAGCACAATTTGGCCTTCGTACGGCCCTCAGTTTTTTAAATAAAAATTATGAAATTTCTCCGAGCGTAATCTTCGGAAGGCTACAAAAAAGAAAACCAAAAGATATTATTTCATTCTGTTTTCACCTCAGTATTCAAAATGAAAGATATGTGGCGACTTGTCACCGCGTGTAGAAGTCTGCGACAGCGCTTCACACGCCGCCCGCGCTTGAGCACGTGCTCGGCAGAGGGCAGCACCCCCCAGATATACCTGGGTGCCATTTACCACGATTCTATAAGACGGACCACGTCTCGCACTTGGCACCCTCGTTCGCTTTGAGCAGGGCAGCTTTAACAACTACGCCATTGGCAGGCCTCGCTTACATTAGCGAATCTGATGAGTCCATCGTAAGCGAGGCTGGGACGAAACGTAGCCCCATCCCGATTCACAAATTGGTAGCAACAAGCTCCAAAGATAGTTCGAACGCGAAAAATTCCAACTATTTTGCACGAATTTTTTTTTCACTGAAGACATGTAAAAAAAAAGTTGAGTTCGAATTTTGAAAAAAAATTGTCACGGAGAATCTTAGAAAATATAGCACGTTGAAAAAGTGCTTTTCAAATTGGCAGCCGAGAAAATAAAACTCCAACTTTGCAGGTTTTCCGCCATTTTGAATTTTTTTTTTCGAAATTCTACACCACAATTGAATTGAGCCCTAAAACATACTAAGATGTAACCAGAAACCGTTATTTCAAATGTCACGCATAACTCACCACTGTCATCGAAGTTGACATTTAACACACTGTATCCCGCTTATGCATCGAAAACAGGGTATATGTCATAAGGCAAAAATGACTTTCTTGGTGTCATCTAAACGGCTATATATGTATGTTTGTCCAGTTAATGGTGAAACAACCTGTATATTATGTTGTTTGTGAATCGAGTATTGTCCTATACACCGTGTATCTCTTTTCTAGTCCACTTGAATATTTCATGACATGTGAATTTGAAGGTGAAATAAATATATGAATATTAATAGTAGGGGAAGCCGGGGCAAATTGCAACACGGGTAAGTTGCAACACACCCGATATCTGAACCAGAAGTAATGTAGTAAGCGTTATTTACATATCGAGATGCGCCCTCTACCGTTTATTAGCCGACTCAAATGGAAATAACGCTTACTTCTAGGACTCTATTAACATTACTTCTGGTTCAGATATCAGGTGTGTTGCAACTTACCCGTGTTGCAATTTGCCCCGGCTTTCCCCAAGGGCGGTCATAAAAGGTGGCAATGCACTTGGAATAAATTCTGCGTTTTCTGATTAAATTGGAATTGATGACTGATATTATGTAATTGTACAAAATGCCCCCCTCCACCAGAATCAAGATATATGACCGCCCTTGGCTTCCCCTATTATCATGTCATGATTTCTAATCTCAGAATTTTATTACAACAAGAGTCTCCTCATAATAATAATAATATTAAAAATATTATTGCGAGTCCATTTCTCTCAATAATAATATTCGCTATTATGTTGTCTGGTAGGTAAGATGAGAGATACTTGTATTTAATTAGATGCTTACCACTGTGAACTTGCCATGATCCAATTTCATCCCATTTTGAATACTCAGAACTCTCTTTTCATTTCATATATTCTCATGATATTGAATGATATTGTAGATAAAATATAAGGTGTCGACTTGCTGTGCAAAGCATATGTAGTTATTTGCACAAGCCAACCCACTCTTATTTTTCTCGAAAGCGGTATTTGGGTGCCGCGGTCCGATCGGCTACGTCCTTCAACCCTTCGGCTCAAGCAGAGCAACTCCAACACCTACGTCCTACGTCATTGCGAGGCTCTGTTCATGATAGCCAATCTTATGAGCACTGTGAACGGAGCCATTACGAAACGTGGAAACTCATCCCGTCATACATCTCTATAGCACCACAGTCTAATATATATATATACAGGGTCTTTCACGAGGAACCTCACCCATATTTATACGGGAAACTACTGAACGTATTTTCATGAAATTCAGCACTTATAGATAAGTATTTCACGATGCTGATGAAATCTAAAATATTTTCAAGGCATGAGCACCTCCGGTTTTTCCGGAAATGACGTCAACTTTCGTTTTTCAAATTAGAACACCATTTTTTTATTGCAGAAATAGATTCCTTAGAAAATTTCAAGTTATTTTGATGTAACATTTTTCAGTTTTGGTTGGAAAATTCTCTCTGAGCGGGAAAATTCGAAAAAAAAATCGAAAATAGAGCTCCGCTGAAACAAGAATAACTTCGAGGTTTTTGGATGGAAAATTTTCATTTTTGGGATTTTTCAAGATGTAAGATTGATGTATCCACTTTGAAAATCGAAATCGCGATTCATGATACAGGGGGTGAAAAAATCGCTTTCAAAGTTAGGGATGACAAAATCGTGAAAAATCAATTTTTTCAAATTAGAACCCCATTTTTTCATGCCAGATATTGAATCTACGTTAAAAAATAATGTGAGTGTATGCATCACACCCTTGCCCTAAAATGGATATTTTCTGAGTTAATATCCACTTTAGGGCAAGGGTGTGATGCATACACTCACATTATTTTTTAACGTAGATTCAATATCTACCATGAAAAAATGGGGTTCTAATTTGAAAAAAATTGATTTTTCACGATTTTGTCATCCCTAAATTTGAAAGCGATTTTTTCACCCCCTGTATCATGAATCGCGATTTCGATTTTTAAAGTGGATACATCAATCTTACATCTTGAAAAATCCCAAAAATGAAAATTTTCCATCCAAAAACCTCGAAGTTATTCTTGTTTCAGCGGAGCTCTATTTTCGATTTTTTTTTCGAATTTTCCCGCTCAGAGAGAATTTTCCAACCAAAACTGAAAAATGTTGTATCAAAATAACTTGAAATTTTCTAAGGAATCTATTTCTGCAATAAAAAAATGGTGTTCTAATTTGAAAAACGGAAGTTGAAGTCATTTCCGGAAAAACCGGAGGTGCTCATGCCTTGAAAATATTTTAGATTTCATCAGCATCGTGAAATACTTATAAGTGCTGAATTTCATGAAAATACGTTCAGTAGTTTCCCGTATAAATATGGGTGAGGTTCCTCGTGAAAGACCCTGTATATATATATAACTATTTGGTGTAGTTGTTAATAATGTACAATAAATGTTTGTATTTCACCATCTCCAACTCATCAGTCATCTGATAACAGTACACAAGAGTAATTTTCCAAAATACTAACGATTTTGAGCAATCAACAATACGATTTGTTGTGGTCTCCCAAAAACGAGTTGT
The DNA here is from genome assembly GCA_910592335.1 of Adalia bipunctata. NCBI lineage: Eukaryota > Metazoa > Arthropoda > Insecta > Coleoptera > Coccinellidae > Adalia > Adalia bipunctata. The sequence continues at coordinate 55,346,973 of OU342948.1, forward strand.
CCTACTTCAAGGAAGTGAATAAAAATTCTGAAAATCACTTTATTATCTATTATAATTGTCATTTCCAACAATTAATTCAACTCAACAAACGTGATGATAACTAGTACATGTCACATGTCACCTATGCATAAAATTGTCAATGTGAATAACAAAGAACCAGAATTTAATTATATGTAATAACGTTCAAACAATGGTTGAGTAGTTGTTTAATGCTTCTAGGCCATATCAGAAGGCGAATACTGGTAGTACAAAAATTTGACTTCGAGTATTCAGCTCCAAAATATAATATATTCATAGATTCATTCATTAGAATGACATCAGGATATTGAAACTTTGAGAGTTCTGTATATAATATAATGTTAAGTTGGTAGCAAAGAAAACTCCAAGTGGTGATCTGTAAATAAAGTTTTTTTTCTCCAACCATCAAAAAATGTTGACATTTTTGTACTATTTTTAGGTGCAAGAGCCATCAATTCCCTTACCATACAAAAATTTGCTCCTTGCTTAGCGACACTTTTAATCCTAGGATTAAAAACGCTATTTTTAATCCTAGGACTAAAAGTAATTGCATTTGAGCTCTCTAATTGAAATTTGAAGTCTACTGACGTCTACTTGACAATCAATATTCACCAACAATACCAGATATTCAACTTTGTTGGAGAAAAAATAGAATATATCATACGGAGCAAAAGTGCCTATTTTTACTCGCAATTTTGCATTCGCTCGGCAGCCCTGCACTCCGCCTCGCAACTGCAAATATTGCTCGTAAAAAAAATATGCACTTTTAATCCTTATAATATAATATACTATTATTTTGAACTCAGTATTGATTAATTCATAATGAGGTCATTGCAATAAATTATGCAATGAAAAATGTCCATTTCTAATATAACGATTCAATAAATTTGACTCAACCCAAATGTCTTGTGAATTGCTATGAAGCATTTCATGTCATATCCTTAAATTCGAATGAGATTCGATTCGATCAAATCCGTATGAAATACAATATGAAACTCTTGAAATGATATCATGCATGACCAATTGAGGGAGAAAATATAACAGATTCGAAAATTACCGAAAACAATATAAATATTATTGAGGGCATCGAAGATTAGCCCAATTTTCACTAAGGAATATGAGACATACCTACTTATATAAGCGTTTCAATATGATTCCCATACCAATGGTTCAAAATTTATATTTATATTTCTATAAAAGCACAAAGTTAATACTGAAAATGGACTTTGTCGGTAACAAGAAAGCTCTATGATTTACCAACTCTCTTCGACTGTGTGGTCTGAAGTTCTGAAAGAAGGCACCCAGAATCCCCAAAAAAATTCTACCTGTTTTTATCACACTTTCACTACTCGACTAGTACGACCTAGCACGTGCCTGCTAAAACATTATTTGAAACCCAAGTATCCATAAAGTGAATACGTTTCGTGCGAGAAATTACTCTATTCAATACACCTTCACGAGGCCAGAACACCAGCAGATACATCTCTTCAAGTCAGACCAACTGTAAGTACCATACATGATTTTTTTTTTATTCTCATGGCAGTGATAGGAATTGGTACAGCAATCCATTATTCTCTTCATGCTGTGATTTGACAGAATGAAAGTTCAAGAAAATTGACTCTATATTTAGTTCAATTATTTACGCCTTTCTTTTTTGTATATACTTCATGTTTTATTTACCACCACTAATCAACTCTTGGAATAAAAAAATAAGCAAATTATAAATGAAAAAACGCAATACTCATAAGTAATATCATAAGTGCATCCAATTTTTCCGAAAAAAATCGAAAAAACACGTTGCTAAGTAATATTTTAACAAGAAGCAAGAGTGCAGGTGGCAACAAAAATCCGAGTCGAAGACGAGGATTTTTGCACCTGCACGAATGCTTTTTGTTAAAAAAATATTACTTCGCACTGTGTTTTTTCGATTTTTTTCACAGGAAAAATTAGATGCACGAATGGTATTTGACAAGACTATTTCTTGAGTAACAGATTATTCTGGATGCATCTATGTATGTATTATTAATTTTCGTTGACAACAACTGTCAAGTTTTGCCGCGGGTAAACCCGAAAAAACTGCTGACAGCTGCTGCCAAACAATTTTTCCATCTAGAAACCATTTGTGATTCAAAATTGCGCGTTTCTGATTGGTGGAAATTAGGACGAGGGAAATAGTCGACTGCAAAAACATTTAACTGAAAAGAAAAATCGTTCGGTGGCTCGATCGGTGCGATCTACTTTTGATTGTTGAATAATTTGAATGGAATTTCCTGTATTATCGAGAATGAATATATTTTATTAGATTAATGTTCGAATTTCGAACAACCAACACTAAATCAATGAGATTTTGTGTGAGTCATGTTTAACGTCACAACGCAATGATTTTTCTGGTACCTTCCTGCGTGGTTATAGTATAAACTTCAGTATAAATCTCCCGTGAATACTTTAATGCATTGCGGGCAGGGACAAATTAAAAGTACGAAACATATTGGGAAAATTGAAATAGATAGTCTTCAGTTTTTCCACGCCTGCGATACATTATAGAATTCGAGACATATTTATATTAAAGTATAAAAACCTACTGTTAACAGCTCAGGTAGTTTGTTTGCATTTGGCGTGAATTATTGAAACATTACATATATACGAGTAATTTTTTTTTCCGGTACAGCGTGTTGTTTCCTGTACATGGACATAAACTCTCTTTCGGGATACGAAAAATGGTGGTGCTTAATAAGTTAAGAATTCCTTTCAATTTAGATTTCCCTATTCATTACCACCACTTAATGGTATTTTCAAAATTCCTTATGAGGAGCTTGTGCCTTGCACACACTCACACCCGTATGTACAACAACCAAAATTCATTCATTCGAGAAAATATGCCGTGTGAAGTTTCGGCAAAAATCATTGAATACCGCAATCTGAAACAAAGAAACTTGGATCATTGGCGTGTTATATTGAAACTCTCTATGTCCTTTAACTCACAGTGAAATTTTAACCATATATTTTCATTTGCCGAAATCACGAAATTTCCATGTTATTATCACTTTTTTAAACATATAAATAATAAAATCTTCAATGAATGACATACAAAAAGCTATGAAAATCATGTTTCAATAATAAACAAATTGGTGATTATTTGTTAGTGAGGCATGGGGACCAAATTGAAACTTTTTTTTCAATGAAATGAATATGAACTGCTGTCAATTCTTCAGTGGTCAAGTAAGACATTCCTACCGTAGTTGCCTTATCACCTAAACCAACATCAAGTTGAATTACAGCATTTTCAACCGCATTTACCATGTACATACGTACTATGCTATTGAACATTAACAAGAATATTTTCATGGCATTCCGATCTTCTGCACTCTGACGATTATAGGAATAATTCAAAAGGGTATTTTCATTTATTCACTGTAACAATTCAATTTCTTCTTCTTCAACTAACCTTTTGCCTCCTTTCTTGTCTTATCTGATCCATGATTCATGTTGAAAGTAAAAAAAAATGATCAAAACAATTATCGATGGTTATACAAAATGTCTAGAAAGGGGCGACGAAAGGGAGCAGGGAGGTGTTCTTGGCGTCCGACGAAATGCTGCAGCGATTTAATTACTTTGAAAATATACTTTTCAGCGACCAAGCAAATTTTCACATGAATGGTCATGCTAATAAGCAGAATTGTCGGTACTGGGCAGTGGAGAAAACGAGACGAGAGCATGAACGACCTCTGCAAAGCCCAAAGGTCGTTATTTGGGCCTCTATGTCTGATAAAGGAATAATTGGTCCTTATTTTCATGAAGATCAACGAGGCCGAGCAATCAATGTGAATAGTGACCGCTATGGCGATATGTTACGAAATTTTTTGGTCCCAGAGTTGCAGGAGTTTGCAGGTTTCAACTCAAGGACGTGGTCCCAGCAAGATGGTGCCACTTGTCATACCTCAAATGACTCAATGGAAATTGTTAACGAATTATTCCCTAATGAAGTTATTTCGCGAAGGGGCAACATCAACTGGCCTCCCAGAAGCCCCGACCTAGCCAACCTGACTATTTAGCATGGGATACCTTGAAAGTAAGGTTTATTGAAATAATTCGATGAACCCAAATAATTCTATACCTATAACTTGATCCTTGTGGTTTTCCTTGAAGCCGTCGACCTAGGCATATGGAGACTACTGCGCATGCGTGAATAGGGGGGAAGTAGCTTGGAGTAGGATTCTAAGCAGGGTAGGGGCAATAAGGCGGCGATGGCGCATGCGTATAAGCCATTATATATCCAGGTCTTGGCTTCATTTTTACGCAATTTTTTGCACAATGCTAGCGGTATAGAAGTTTAAGTATATGGATGAACCTAACCCAATTGAAGTAAAACATGAAGTCAGAAATTACAGCAATATCGAGAACTATATATCAACGGGTTATCGCCAAATTTCGTTCCCGTCTATACCTTTTCAACTTCAAATTGGGAACTATCAAAATCGAATTGGGAACTAACACATTCAAATTGGAAATAATGAAAATCAGATTGGGAATAATCAATTTTATATTGGAATGACATCCATTGAATCAGATCTTTGAATTACTCGATATGTAATTAACTCTCAAATTTGTCCAAAGTAAGTTACGAACGATAACTCTACAATTTCTTTTTCATAATCATGCCATATACAAAGAAGGAAGCTGCAGATTCAATGAAGAAGCAGGTAATTGCGGTATGCAATGGAAACATAACACAGACAGAATTTCGTCTTCAAAGAACGAAAAATTTTATAAGAAAAAATATCTCAACCATGAACCATTACAGTTAGTACCTGTACAAGATATGTGGCTCATATCCATAGGTTCATACCTGATGTTTTGACCTGTTTTGATAATATGGGAGTTTGAGCACAAATATGGAATTTTTCAAGTACTTCTTACATTTTTCGAATGTTTGATAAGTTCAAATATATATTAATAGTTTTTTTTTCATGTTTCATCAATATAAAGATCTTCTGATCATGCCTGATCGTGAAATGCATAGCCACGAATGCCGTTTCAATTTGAAATTGATTATTCCCAATTTGAATGTGTTTATTACTAATTTGAATATGAACTGAATATTCATCATCACATCCATCAGCCGAAGCCAGAGAAATTTTGAAGTTATTCTATTAACAGAAGCAGAATATATTTCCTTCGCATCATTTGGTGATATCATCAGTAAGTTAACCGACATCCAGCTGAAGCAGCGGTAGACCAAGAAATATGTATAATTCCAGTTGAAGTACAGTTATTTCTGAAAGGATATTTTTCTTGTTCATACTTTGAAACTTTCTGCTTTCAACTGGACGAATCGATGAATACTCTACTCGTATAATATCTCTGTTTCATCCATACATTTGCTCTTTGTCGACCTCAAAAAAGCATACGAAAGTGTACCGCTGGCTAAACTTTGGGAGACTCTGCAAGAAAGTACCATCAATGTGGAAATTATCAAAGCTGTCTAGTCGTTGTATGAAAACTATGAAGCGACAGTAAAAATCGTAAACAAGCTTACTACAGGGTTCAGAGTGACCAGAGGATTGAAGCAGGGATGTTGTTTGTCGCCTTAATTGTTCAAGATATAATTAGAAAGTGCTTTGAGGATTAGGAAGAGCAAACTAATGTCACGATATGGTTGCTCCATACTGGATGACAAAACAACACCCTACACCCTTCCGTTTGCAGATGATCAGATTGTAATAGCTCAAGATGTGGACGACTTGCAGTTCATGATACTCAAACTTGTAGAGGACTACGACAAATGGGGGCTGGAGGTTAACATTCAGAAGACCCAATATATGTGCATTGGCGGAGATCAGCATTGTCCAGCTCTCATTTCATGAAGCATTGTAATGCCTATAAGTACCTACCTAGGACTGAGGATCTCGAGTGATGGGTCTCTCGATGAGGCAATAAGAGAGAGGAATACTCTTGGCAGAAGGGCGATATCCATGATCAATAGTATTTTATGGGATAGAAATATATCTAGGGAAAACAAAACTAGACTTTACAACTCAATTGTGGAGAGCGTGATAACATACAGCCCACAAGTATGGCCAATGAAGACGAAAACTGAAAAAATGCTCATGGCAACGGAGATGGGTTTCTGGCGCAGATCCGCTGGGTGATCAAGAATAGAGATAGAATACGAGAAATAACGGATGTCACAGGTAACATCGTAAATGACATACGAACTCAACTGATATGGTTCGGACATGTACAGATGATGCCGGACAAAAGAATTCCGAAAAAAAATTTCAAATGGACTTCACAAGGACGCAGAAGAAGGGGAAGACCGAGAAAAAGTTGGAGAGAGGGTGTCGACAAGGAAATAAGAGACACAGGACTTGGCGAGGAACTTTGGAGGAACCGAGCAGAATGGCGATTAGAAATCGGAAGACGTCGGAGAACGTTTCAACCCGATATATACATACATTTATCCTGATTACTATTGCATCCTACAAAAATTTCTTTTCAGATTTGAAAAATTTAATGACATTACAGAGCTTGAATTCTTAAGATGAGATGAAGCTGATAAAGTTAGCGGACTCATCATACTCACACAGTTTCATTCTTCTTCGCATAATTCAGATTTAAGTGATAACTAAATTTAATCGATTTCGTACCACTGTCACTCATTTACATATAGAGTGTAACAGCCGAATGGAATAAATTCGATAACGAATAAATGAGGGCGTGTTGGGAAAAACGCTCGGACAGGACGATTTGTAATTTTAAATGCCAATACCAACTTTCTTATTTCAAATGCAACCCCTTGTATATTATTTATTTTTTGGATTCTTTAGAGAATTCTAGACTCAATTTATGCACAAAGTCCTATAACTATCTTTAACTATTTCGGATGTATTAAGATTTATTGCAAAAATCAACGTTTTAAATGAAAATTATTTTTCGTCACAGATTCGGTACATTATACTTAAAACCTAATAAGTAATACTGATTATTTTTAAATTATTAAAAAAAAAAGAAAAACATTAATGTCAATGTAGGAAATGTTCAAAATGCTAGCCGCGAACGTGTTTGCAACATGCTAATCTGGTCTAGAATTGTCTTCTAACATTACCCAACATTTCAGGCGTGACTGATCTACTCGCAAGCGTGATTCGGTTCTTTAGGTCATCTAATTTTAAGGGTTTCGTTTCGTATACAATACTTTTGACATATCACCACAAAAAGAAGTCTAATTCTAATGGTGTCGGATCAGGAGATCGTGCTGACCATTCTATCGATCCGCGCCTCCCTATCCACCGATTTGGAAAAATTTGGTTCAAGTACTGCCGGAAATTGATTTGGTAATGTGCTCCATCTTGCTGAAACCATATTATGTTGGCAGGAACTTGTCGATTTGCTGGATCAGGATATAAGTTTATCAAAGTTGGTACGACATTATTTTGAAGTAGTAGTTATCGAAATTCAAAAGACAATAGCATTCACACTGATCACTTATTGTCATGCAAACAGACAACGTGTAACTAAGGCTATGAGAATAAACAAATCAGATTTTGTTTTTTTTTAATTTCTTCTCAGTAATAGTTTTTGCTTACTTTCGTCATATCCAGAGGTAAATGGGAAATAAGTATTGAGTGTAATGAATCGAATTTCTGAAATAAAATTATTTTCATTCAAAATGTTAATTTTGTAAAAAATGAAAACACTTAATATTTCCGAAGAAGTTGAAGGTATAGGACATTGTACATGAATTATGTCTAGAATCTTCAGAAGAATCCAAAAAATGAATTATATACAGGGGGTTGCATTTGAAATAAGAAAGTTGGTATTGGTCACGGTCGCATGGAACACCCTATGTAATTTTATTTTCTTGAAAAATATGCGCATTCAAAATTACAACGTGTCTGAGCGTTTTTCCCAACATAACTTGGGGATTAACGTCTGTGAAATAATAAGAAAAAATCATTCGAAAAATCCGTCTGAATACCGATTAATGTTTTTCCTAACACCCCCTCATTTATTCGTTATCGAATTTATTCCATTTGGCTGTTACACTCTGTATGTAGTATCCAGACGCTTTAGCTCCACCATTCTTTTACATGTACAAACTAGATGGTAAAGGTTTTCCATTCAACTGTGTTATTTTGAATAGCCCGCTATTTCAGTAGATGTCACTTTTTGAGCTGTCATATTTTGGAATTTGACAAGTAGAAATTACGCAATTAATAAATATGGAACGATACACGCTTCAACAAAGCGTTGAACACTATGAACATGGTGAAGATTTGACAGACACGGTTCGTGATTTTTGGGTCGTCGTGAAACACCATGTCGAATACATAAATGGGTGGACAGATTCAAGCTATTGCGACCAGTTTAGTGATGTGAAGAATGAAACCCGTGCACGTCGCTCAAGAACAGCCAAGTATATTGCTGTAGCCGAAAGTGTTGGAGAAAACTGGAGTTTGTTCATTCTTTGTCGTTCTTTGGAATTTGCGCTATCGAGAGATGATTAATGATATTTTATGGCAGGAATCGGATGATATTGATCTACTTTTAACAAATCGGTGCTGCGTGCCACACAAGCAACGAAACCATTGATATTCTACAGGAAAAGTGTTATCTGTCGAAGAGGTATGTAATGACAATTGGCCACCCAGATCTTGTGATTCAACACCTTGCGACTGCTTCCTTTGGGGTCGTGTGGAAGGTCTACGACAAGAGCCCACCGTCGATTCAAGACCTCGAAAATGGAATTCGTGAGGCTATCGAAGACAAAGGGAAGCCACTTTGCGATTTGGTTATGGAAATTTTCATGAAAAGGATATGGTTCTGTAGTTATGTTCCATTATTAACGGCATACTTTCCCCTTCGCAATGAAATAAACATTCGATTATTCATCTTGAAAACATGGCATTTTCTTTGAATATCAAAATTATTGAAAAACCCTTTAGCATGAAGCATGTGATTCTGGCTACCACTGCACTCGTGCAGACGGATAAAAGCGAAATACCAATCAAGCTCTGACTACAAAGCGGTACCGTCATGTTGCGGCCGAAATATAACGATGAGTGACGTAGAAAAAACGATACCGAAAATTAGGGTGATATTTAGAATGACTGTAGTTGTAGAGTGAGAACCTATTTTTGGTTCATTCACTTTAATTTCAGCAGCGGGAATCTCATTTGAAATCTTTTCAACAATTTGAGATTATGCTTCGGAGGCTTCCTACATTTTGCGTGTTTTGCATTTCTATCAATTTTTTTTCATCCGATCATAAAAGTCGATTTATTTTTCAATTATCATTCTTTTTACTTTGAACTCAGCAGGACACTGTGTAAAAATGATGAGTATGCTAAAAAAACTATTTTAGCCGTGGTAGAAATCAGTAATAATTTCAATCGAAAATGTGCCTATGGATACAAATGTAACTGGGTTGAAATATTGGTATGAGATATTGACCTACTTTTTTTCGATAATGAATTACTCATTTCAATTGAATCAGAGAGAGAGGAATGAGAAGAACGGCGAAAGACCCGATGTCTTGAAGAGCAAATTAATTAGATATAGAATAGCTTCAACAGAACATTGAGAAAAATTGAAGCAACTGCACAGATAAGATTCGATGTTTTATGTTTTGAATAAGAGGCGAGTAAAATCGTGAAAATTATGTAAATTTTTTTGAATTGAAGAATGAGCAGTCCTCAACTGACAAACTATTCATAAGAAAATTAAATTTCGAATGGAGTGAAATATATCTTCATTCATTTATTTCAGCTTTGTGCTTCATGTTTTCTTGGAGCATCGATGCTGGATTCATTGGTGAGTCAATTGAAATTTCCAAAAATCATTTTGTTAGTCAGCGAATTATATTTGTTGGACGGTTTAAATTCTACGCAACATATTTCATAAAGACATCCCTGTTTATACTTATACTTATAACAAGAAATTATTCCATCCTTTACTCATATTCTAACTATATTCGATTATAATATAATATATTTCCAAATCGGAATGCCCTGAACTATCAAGACAATGAAAATTTCTTCTTATATAAATTTCAGTTCTTCATAATATTTCTTTCGAGTCTGATTTCCACAAAGGAAATGTCTCGAATGTGAGCTGACAAAAGGTAACAACGTACCTATAATTCTATAGGTAGTGCAGCATAGTTGCCTTGCCACTTCTAGTTCTGGTCGTATTTTGATCACACTACCAATCGAGTTCATTGATAAAGTATTGAAAATGAATATTCTTGTTCAAAATGTTAACTATTTCCGAATAAAAACAAATTTATAATGATTAGTGAACTGCGTATAAAAAATGCGATCACATACCTCACTTTCGTTGATATACAGGGTGAGTCTTTGACTTGTACAAATATTCTAACTGTAGATTCCTCTCATCAAACGAAACACTGTAGGTTAGGTTACAGTGGCGACAATATCATAGAATACGTTTTTGCACAACATGGCGGATATTTGTTTACATTTGAGTGTCGTGCTGTTTGACATTTGACTCAATTTTGAGCTTTATACACTATGACATGACAACAAATTAATGAAAGTCCGCCATTAGTGGTCGAAAACAGTCCGACCAATCAAAACGTGAACGTCTATTGTCGCCACTGTCCTGTATGAAGCCACTGTAGGTTAGGTCATTGACCTCGAATCCTTCGACCTAATTTAATGGATTTATGTTCGATTAGTGTGAAAACATTCTTTTTGAGATAGTTTCGGAAGGAAGGGGAGAATATAAACAAGGTAAGTGCTCGCAAACTCATCTTCATGAAAATCGGAAAAAATACTTTTTTTGGTGAGAGAAATATGGCTTTTTAGTTGCAGATATAATCGAATGAAACTTACTGTTTTGTTAAGAAATATCGTGTTTTTAACATTCTTATTCGAATAAGGTTAGTACCTACTTGAGTATTTCCTAATTGTATAAACTCAATTCCAATCGAGAAATATGAACTTTGCATCAATTCCAGAGAATAATATCAGAGACATAATTAGCCCATTTTTTTTAAATGGCTATATTTTTTAAACAGAGCCGAATTCGGAAAAATGGAAAATGAAAAACGTTTCTTTTGACCTGAAGAATCTTCAGTTGAAATATATGTTCAAGTCGAAGACTCACCCTGTATACAGGGTGTCCCAAAGATGTTCGTAACAGCTAATATTTCGGCTCTCAGACAAGGTAAAAAGTTCGATCAAAAAATTTTTTGAATGGCACCAACAACTCTACCAGAAAACGTCATTCAAATTATGTTTCTAATTACCACCCCTGAAAAAACTACACCCAGATATTTTTTTTAAGGCACCCTTATATTTTTTCACTCCAAACGATTCCCCAGTAAAAGAAGAAATGTCAAAAAATTTTTTTATCATTTTACGTAAATTCAACGCTCAAAAAAATAATTATAATTTTCGGCACATTCACCATTTTCGCTCAATCCATATTCTATGTCTATTGACAACTTATTTTATTTTGAAAACTGGCATTGTTTTCGGTGGAAACCTTTGAGTATGGAATAATTATAGAGTATAGAACATAGACATAGAGAATGGACTGAGAAAAATGGTGAATGTGCCGGAAATCATAATTATTTATTTAAGTTGAAATTACGTAAAATAATAAAAAATTGTTGCAACATAGTTCTTCTTTTACTGGGGAATCGTTTAGAGTGAGAAAAATCTAAGGGTGCCATTTGAGTTAATATCTGGGGATAGTTTTTTCAGGGGTGGTAATTAAAAACAGAATTTTAATGACGGATTCTGGAAGAGTTTTTGATGCCATTTGAAAAAATTCTTGTTTGAACTTTCTACTTGTCTGAGAGCCGAGATATTGGTTGTTTGGAACATCCTGGGACGCCCTGTATATTAAAAAAAGTTATGTCTGAAATTCAGTGAAACAAAAGTTCTCTTTGTTTCGGGGAGTTGACAGTGGTTTCGGTCTTGTTATGCTCTCGTCAGAAAAACTTTCGACAAGAACCAAATGAAACTTCGGCCTCAACTAATCATTTTCAGAAGTCAACTTTGAGACATATTGCAGTCTAAGCGACATCCAGAAATAAGAAAATCAAGACAATAGCTCCTCGCGCTGTCAATCTGAATAAAGATAGATGGTTTAAATCCCGTTTTCCGAATGCAGTACTGCAAGAATGTTGAATTTACAATCAACAAGCAAAACTTTGTCTACTTACTGGAAGCATCGATATAGAACACCAACTGGAAGTGTATGACTAATCAATAGATAAAAGAAAGTGAGATACGGAAACCAAGAACATTGTTTTCAGTTCAACCTGGAAATAGTGATATAACATAATAAAAAGTAATATGTGACTCTAGTAATTGAGTTCACATCTTCAACAGTAGATATGTGAAAAAAAGTGTCATGGAAGATCAAATTTGTCATACACCATTTCCTTCCAGTTTTTCGAAAGTGTATAGGCGATTTTTCCCGAGTTAAGGATATTGTCAAGATTTCTTCAAGATTTCAGTTAACATTCGAGAGTCTCCTGTTGTTTAAATAAGCTCCAAAGTTTTACAATCAAATTACCTAACTAAACATTATCAACACTATAGAAGGAAGTAATCCGATATGGACAAAAAAATAGAATAGCCACTGAATACTGTCCGACGTTTCGCCTTCATTGTTTTGAAGCATGTTTCTGGCTTAAAACAGTCAGTTGAAAGTATGTATCAGCGAATAACCCGCGCGAGCAACCGCGCGTATGCGAGATGCAAATCGTATACCGCGTCTAACGCTCCTAGGATAACACGAGCAAGATTTGGTATTACCTATCACAATACACCTATAAATACTCCATTCACTTTCATAAAGTATCCCGGTTGGCCATGACATTCTGACACATTTCACCGTTTAAATGTTGAAAATGTTTAGTTATAGTCATTTTTCTGTCAGATAACTGAGCAAAATTGTCCTCTCTACATGTAGGTATGTCGTAGTTGTTAGATATTTATCAAAATGTTTATTCACATTGAGAAAATAATAGATTCGAGAAAGTTCTATGTGAATTCAATAATTCCAAAGACCTGGCGCGGAAACATTTTTCTCTGTTATTAGGTACTGGAAATATTTAATGTATATAAAAATGGTTGGACCATTCAGTTATGCCTTTTCCTTGTACAGAAATCAAGATTCGAGTGTTGAAATTTCACTGAAAAATATTGGAAAGAAGGATAAAAGTACTCGAATAACCCGACTGAAAAATGAGAGTAGAAATTAACATTGGCAAAGTCTCTAAGAATTATTTTGACATTGCCGATACTACACGAGTGCCAACCTGCGTCAGTTTTGATTGAAAAAACTAACTCGTGGCCAACCGGGATAGTTTATATAAAAGTAAATGGAGAATACATACAGTGAAACCGATCGAAATGAAATCGAACACAAGCATTAAAATCCATAAGCTCACAATGGAAGCAGTATGAGCATAGACTTTAGGAGATACATGATATTAAGAACATTGGTTTTAGTATGGTACTAAAATCATGAGTTTTCGTATCATGACGAGATACGTCACTTCCCTGACAACGTCTACATTCTAAAGGCTTGTTCGGATTAGGCCAGTAGTTTAGTCTAGTGGCGAGTCGACTCGCCCACTGACTACTCTACTATGGTATCAAAGACTCTTTGACAGTATAAGGTAGTAGGTATGACAGCTCTGATAGGGGGCACAATAGACCTTAAGGTCGCAGTGAACTGTAACCCCTTTTCACTATAACTATATATGGTATCAAAGACTCTTTGACAGTATAAGGTAGTAGGTACATCATACTGTAACTATTTGTACTCCACTCGCTTGCTTGCGTTCGCACACGGAAAATTACTAAATCACTCGCTACTCGACTAATCCGCTGTCCTAGTCCGAACAAGCCCTTACAGGTCCGACATCGGATGAAAAAACCAACACACATCTATTCTGGTCAGAGAGGCGATTCTAGAGGGTGGGTATAATGCAGGGTCCTGCAATAGTGCGAAAATCAGCAGTGCAGTAAAAGTCTTGTGACGATTTCCAGAAGCAATAGTGACATGAGTTTGATTAAAAAAAATTGAATTGAAGGATTTGCCTTTTCACCGTTCATAAATGATCAACCTGTCATATACAGGGTGTCCATTATCAAGGTCCAAATATGAAGAACTTCAAATTATTATTTCTCGATTATCTCAAATGTAACACCCTATATTTTTTTCCCGCAATAATGTAGACAATTAAATCCCTCACATCATCTCAGAAGTAACCTTAGGATTATTTTCACTTCCGCATCCAGCAGACACGAAAAATGATATCGCAACTGATAAATTCATTTAAATAGGTAATAACATAAAAACTAACGGACATTCAAAAGGGGCCAAACAATGAAATAAAACTAAGTGAATTGACAAACTATAAAACCTTCCCAGAATCACACTTCCTGAGCATCATTATAAAAATGATATTTTTTTCCGTACGAGCAATTCATATTGATCACGTATTCAACCAATTACATCATTTTTTATCGGCTCTCCAAAAAAATATTCATCAAGTGATTGCTACTTAGAGCTTGAAGATACTTTCGAATAGAGTGAATCAGTATGAATGTTTGGAAAATGGGATGGTTAATATGTATTTCATGTTAGGGCAGTGCCACATAACTTATGCTGTCCAATATCCCGATAGAAAACATTCAAAAGAATCGTGTTTTCTTCCTGGATTGTTAGCAGTGTTACCTAGACAAATAAGAAATATAATGGGTTTTCAGCATGATGGAGCACCCGCTCATTATTACCGTCCTGTGAGGGCTTCACTGGATCAACAGTTTCCAAATAGATTGGTAGGGGCGGACCGACAAGATGGACTGCTAGATCACCGGATCTCACCAAATTTGATTTTTTAATGGGGATACATGAAGGGATTCGTGTACAATGAAGTTACTACAACAGCTCTAAACATGCGAGAAAGGATAGTGAATGCTCTTCGAAGCATTACTCTAGCCATGTGACGAGAGTGAGTGGCTCATTCAACGATCAGGTCACTTTGTGTTCAAGAGAAAGCGGAAGACACTCTGAGCATCTCTTAGATCATGAGAATAAATATACCTTGAAAGCTATCACAAGAATCTTCAAAAAGAGAAAATCAAAAAACATCCGTACAGATGCTTCCAATTCAGTTTCGAAAGGCCTGTCTATCGAAGATGAGTATGAGTAATGCTGTGTTGAAATATACCTGCAAAATTTCATTTAGTCTATTTTTAACCTGCGTTAGTTTTTATAATGTTATTATTTGAATGAAAATTTCAGTTGAGATATCATTTTTCGTGTCTGCTGGATGCGGCAGTGAAAATAGTCCTAAGGTACCTTCTGAGAAAATGTAAGGTATTCAATTGTCTACATTATTGAGGAAAAAAACAGGGTGTTGCATTTGGAAAATCGAGAAATAATAATTCGAATATATGGGGAGATCCAGTGAAAAAATCCATTTGTTGAATAACATTTATCGGTAACATCCTGTATAACCGAAAATAATTTGGTGAAATGCAGAAATGAAGGTACAAGTGGTCTACTTTACAACGAAATCTCTGAGATATCTGGTTCGGCAGCTATGGAAGGTTTTCGCACTAAGGCAGGACCCTGTATAATTTCGAATCTTGTTATCGAGATTATTAGGTCATGATCTAACATTATTTTCATATAAGATGTCTAAATACGGCACTCGTCAATTTTTGAATGCATTGACATTCGACCAAATCGGTATCAGAATTATTTCGTGGCGGTGCCGCAATGTCATACATCTGACATCTTACTTTCGACCTCAAGAATTGACAGTTGGAAAAAATTTCCCCTGTGGCGTCAGACACAATATGCGAGTCGTGAGACTAACCACTTAACATCCACGTTTTCTCACGCTGGACCCAGTTCTTTATCAAAAGCAATGCTTACGTCAGGCGCGTAAATTTTTTATTTTGTTGTCCTTATTCAATCATTTCCTTCCTTCTATATTTCATTGGGGACACATCTCTTCTACATTATCAACTCTAGGAAATTAACTGAATATATCACAATGTGGTCGTACTTATTATTGCGTCTGGTAGTGTCCTACCGATCACATCTGGACTATTAGAACTTTCGTCTGTAGCATCAAACTTCCACAATATATTTTCCGGAATGTTGCAAGACATCCCGCTTTTCACTACGTCGCAAGTGTCCATTTGCAAGTAGCGACACCTACTTTCGATGGCTTCCCGGTAACCACTATCGTGTTCTGGAATATCTCTGTCATCATAATAAACACTGTTTCTTCCCAACGAAGCTGATTTGTTTACGTTAGGGCAAAAGGGAACTGTTCTGAAATTGAGAGTAGCAGCCCGGATTCCAGAGCGCTGCAGGTTGGAAGGGCCTCCGCCGCAACAGTTCCTGATAGAAGTCGATGCGAATGTGGTGGTGCCTCCGCCCACCGGTAGAAAGCGCTAGGTGTCATCGTCGTAAGTAATCGGGGGTTTCTTCATTTCGTTCATGGGAAGTACAACTCTATCCTAAAAAAAATTGCTATTAACTTCTGCATTGAATAAAGGCCATCAAATTCAGGTTACATTATATACCCAATTTTGTAGGTTGAGATTATTAAACTGATTAACAAATAAACCAATCATGACACAAAAATTCTTTGCATTACTATATCAAACAGTATCGTTTTTCAATGCCAAGCCTCCGGATTTGGCATCATTGAACCCTCTTGCGCCACACTGCATTTTTACAAGCTTCAATATGCTCCACCATGGCCAAGCATTTTTCAATGCTGCTTTGTGTCGTTGATTTATTCATTCCTCTGATAATCCAACAAAAGCACCAATTCAGCACCTTTCGAAAGGGTGGATTTCAAAGGGCGGAAATAGATATGTCTATAACCCTGCCCAAATTACCGCATGAAATCTCATAAAAAATATAGGCAATTTATGAGATCTATGAGAAGAAACTATATCTTAAACCTACGTTATTCATGATATGTGAACATTTTGTAAGTTTATGTGAGGATTTATAAGTATATGTAATTTATAAGCATACCCGAATACAAGGTGTACCTACGAGTTTCTTTTGGGTAGTTTAGTTTGAGGATACTATGAGATTCAATAAGGTACCTATTCAATTTCAATCAGAATAATCTTTCAGGCTCATGGACAAGCCTGAAAACTTATGTGTAGAATGTATCAGGAATGCTTCCAAATTTTATGCGGATCTTATGAGTTTTAACGCGGCTTAAATCAACTCAGAATCCATAAGTTTCAATGAGGAAGCTCGACTGTGAAGTGTAAGAGTCAGGTTTTGGGACTATAACATTCAATAAGATATTCCAATTCCGATCAGAATATTATTCTGAGCTCATTCACTATCCTGAGTTCCTATGAGAAATGTGTGGGAATTCAGAAGTATGATCTTATTCCGAATCTTGTGGTTTCAAGATTCCATGATACAGTATCAAGAATTCCTCATCAAAGGACCCCGCACTTTTTGTATGTAAAGTGGCGACCGGTCAAATTTTCTGAAAGTTTGTTATGTTCTTGTACCCCACTCAGTGACCAAAAAAGTCAATGGGTCCAACCCAATCCTATGGCTAGTTTTCTTAATACTCCATCTTCATACCTCTGGAGATCTTGTGGAAATCAATATATATATATAGAAAAAATAGTTGCATTTGACCGAGGAAATTTTCGAATACAGGGTGTTCATGTTTTTTGGACTTTTCCCAAAATAGAATACCTTCCTATGAATTAATCACCATGAATATTTCGGAGATTAGAGACACACATATGTTTGTGGTATTACTTTTCCCAAAAATCAATTCAAAAAGACAGGGTTTCGAATTAATCCTAAAAAAAATGATTAGGTCTTGTGGTTCTCTCTGTGAAACACCCTAAATAGAAAATATGCACTGTGCAATATTTTGTCGTCATAATACTAAATCGAAGAGAACATTTCGAAAATATGCCTTCCGTCATATATTCGTGAATCACCCTGTAAATATAAATACTTTTGATTATACGTATCCACCAATTTCATTACTAAAACATGTAGTAAACGTGTGTAAGCAACAGAAATCCAATCTAACTCTTAATAATTAAAAAATAAATCCGAAAATTCGAGCAATTTTCAACTTTAACACCCCGTATTTAGAAAACTAGCCATAGGATTGGGTTGGACCCATTGACTTTTTTGGTCACTGAGTTGGGTACAACAACATAACAAACTTTCAGAAAATTCGACCGGTCGCCACTTTACATACAAAACGTGCGAGGTCCTTTCATTTTGACCTCATGAGTTTTAATGTGACTCAAATTAACTGAGAATTCACAATAGCCCGCTTCCCGCTATTTCGGTGGTTGTCACATTTGAAGCTGTCATTTTTCGACATTTGACAAGTAGAAACTACGCAATTAATGAAAATGGAACGATACTCGCTTCAACAACGCATTATTAAAGCCATATTTTCGCGTGACAATATTTTAAAATTATTTCGTCCGTTTTGAAATATTCGTGTTTAAGCGTCGAACTGGTGACGTCACGCACCAAATGGTTCGAAATAATTTGCAGCGGTTTGAAAGCAGGTAGTGGAATAGTTCGAACTGAAGTTTGAAGTTTGGAATCAGCTGATTGAAAATGAAATGTTTTTGAAATAGTTTTAAACCGTGATCGACGCGAAAAAATGGCTTAAAATTCACTTTAACAATGGTGAAAACTTGGCAGAGACGGTTCGTATAACTCGAACATTTTTAGGTCGTCGTGTAGCACCTAGTCGAAATGCAATACAGAAAATGGTGAGAAAATTTTAGATGTTGGGAGATGTTGATGTGTAGAATAAAACCCGTGCACGTCGCTCCAGAACACCCGTGAATATTGATGCTGTAGCCGAACGTGTTGAAGAAAACCCAGGTTTGTCCATTCTTCGTCGTTCTTTGGAACTAGCCATTCCACAAACTTCATCACCGTATTTTGCATAAATAATGGGGTCTTATAGAGTTAGATTAACACATGAACTCAAGCCACCCGATCCTTGAAATGCATGAAAATGATCCGGTATTCCATCGAAAAATTAAGTGTCGATGACTTGTAGTAGGGTTCTCGAATGAACAACATCGAGATACAGAGTGTACCAAAAAAAATAGTAAGAACTTCTATAGCATTTTCGCGAAACAGTAGCACATCGAGAAGAGATAGAGAAAGCTTCTTGAGGGCAGCGAAAAGCAAGCGTCTCGAAGCTGGTGATCGTCCGGGATGTGTTTGGTGTTTCGGAGGCCTTTAACATCAATGAACACTTGACCTTGAATAGAAAGATTTTGTTCAGGTTTCGGAATGTTATCAGTTACTGCAGGAAAACTGACTCAGCCAAAATATGTGTTATGAAGAATAATGATTCGATAAATGAATTGTAGGTTATGGATAATTGATTCCGTTTTCAGATGTACCTATATGTCAATATATAATAACGGGTGTGGTTTGGTTTCTGCCGCGTCACATGGAGGGTGACGTCCCCACGGCCCGATTTACCTGGGCCACCAAGGGTAAATGGTGGCAATCCCATGAAAAGCCAGCAACGAGAAGTGGAAACCGATATCATGGCAGAAGATCGAAATGCCACTCCACCTGCTGGCTCGACCACCGTGAGGAGGACTGCCCGCAGGGGAGCTCACAACGCACGTATCAAGGGGAGCCGCGAAATGAAAATTGAAGTAATGCGAGCTTTTTATTACGTGAACAATTGCGAGGACAAGCCACTTCCTGGATGGAGAGGGAATCATTCAAGAAAAAGATCGAATTATCCCAGAGGATCGCGGGATATGCAAAACAGGCTGTAGCATTACAATCCTGTCACATTGTGCGGAAATTCCTGAACTAGTGGGAGGAACTGAATTGTTTTTTCACTGGTTCATAGAAATAATACCAGCTTAAGCTGAGAACGGGAGAACGATGAGGAAGAATAATAATAATAAACTTTATTCACCAAAAATCATCGAATACAATGAAGTTGGGGAAAGTCAAGAAAATAAAAACAGAAAATACATAACAGTGCTTCTGTTAAGTATAACATATTCCTGACAAAGAATCAAGAATACTTTAGGGTTCATGTTGTATTAAAAGTTTGTGAATCTCCCTGCGAAAATTTCCAAACTTGTCAATCTCTCTTATGCGTCTTGGAAGTGCATTGTACAATTTGATACACATGATTTTTTGGTGGAAGAGAGGTTATGCTTAGGATGAATAAAATAATCATTCCTTGTATTATATGAACGGGTCTTTCCGAACTTTGCGAAGTATTGCAGTTGTTTGTGCACAAATTGTATCTGGGCATTTGAATATATAGAGGGCAGGTAAAGTTAGTATATTATTTTTTTTTCAATACACCTCTACAAGTCTCTCTATACTTCATCTTAAATATACTTCTTATAGCGAATTTCTGTATTCTCAATATGGTTATAGCGTGTGGGCTATTTCCCTAGAACATAACGCCATAACTTAAAAGAGACTGGAAGTTAGAAAAATAAACAGCCATGAGAAATTCGATAGTGAATTCAGTCCCTAGCACTCGCAATGTGTACACTACCTTGTTCAGCTTTCCCCGAAGTTCGGCTATGTGTTCGGCCCACTCAAGGTGTTTGTCTATGGTAATGCCAAGAAATTTAGTATGATCTTTTAGCTCTACTGGTTCACCATTGAGAGTGATCAACAAGCTTTCGGATTTTCCAAGCTTGTGAGAAAAAAGGACTAGCTCCGTTTTATTATGGTTGAGCATTAGATTATGCGATAGACACCACGACTCAACTGACTCAGATGTGGCATTCAAAAGTTCCTGTAGAGCCGCCTGGTTTTTCTGGCGAAGTATAATATTGGTGTCATCCGCGTAGTTGAAAGAGAAATCATATAACAGAGGAACTACTTCTGGCATATCATTAACATATAATATATGAGATCGAATAATGGACCCAGGATGCTACCCTGAATCACACCTCTTATTATTTTCGTCATCATGGATCTATAGTCGATTCCATCCATATTCAACTCAACGTATTGAAAGCGTCCCCGCAAATAACTCCTAATTAAATCCAGCTGTTTATCTCTTATGCCATAGATTTCGAGTTTCATTTTGAGAATATCATGAATAACTGAATCAAAAGCCTCAGAGAAGTCAATGAAATATCCCAACAATAGATCATCTCCCTCCAGGCCCTCAGTCAGTGTCTCAATCAGTTTGTAAACGGCCGTTTCGGTACTTTTACCAGAAATGAAACCGTGTTGCCGACAATTGAATACACCAAACTTCCCGAAAAAACTACATAATCTATTGTATATAAGTTCTTTTCTCCAAAGAAGAGTTATTGGTGTATGGGCATAATGCAGAATGTGAATGGACTGTGAACCAGGACTATAGAGTTCAAGTTCAGTCCTTTCAGTGTTGGTGCAGATCTTTTCCTTATAACCGATTATAACCTTTTCGAGGACATAAAAGTTTTCGAGGTATTTGACCTGCCACATTATAGAGTTTTTTGAAGTGATCGTGAAGTTGCTTCTTGCTCTGTCGTAAGAAATCCGGTGGTGGTGTCATGATCGGTGTCAAGAAAGACATCAGAGTTGTACATCAGGAAAAACTCCAAAGTGAGGCGAATTATTTATGGATCATTCTCCAAATCAACAACCACTAAGAAAAAAATTTAGTAGTGGTTGTTTATTTGTCTTCAAGACACGAAAGGGCGAGTATGTCCGTCATCAAAAAGCTTCAGAGGAATCTCGACTTTCTTGTAGGTGAATCTATTGTGTTGTACGGATATTTCAATTTCCCGAATAATGTTGTGACTCTTGGCGACTGTAACTCTCGTTATCCTCCAAAAAAACTGATGATAGGAATTCGTTTTTTGTTGGCATCTTTTTTTGGGGAGATCTTGCAGTTTCCACAGTTCTCAAGAACCCTTTGGGTGTCGACTCTGTAATGAGGTGTGTGATGCGCTTTTATGTCTAATCTTGTGTAAACCTAACGAAGGATAATTTGTTACGGTTTATGTTTTCATCCATGTAACATGAATAAAATGATTCTTTCAGGTATTTGGACAACTTTTTATTTGAAATTCCTTTTTACATCAGTTCACCGACGTTTCGGTCTCCAATCGGACCTTTTTCAAGGCTAAAAAATTTTAAAACATTGAAAATATTAAAAACATTAAAAATCTCAAAAACATGACAAATTCAAATAGACCTACATTATTGATTCACAGGAATTGAGTCAACAAAACAAACACATCCCTGGACTCTTGCAGAAGACTTCCAGGGTCTTCAAGAGGATTAATTGTACCTGTGCTTTCTACAATAAAATCACAACTACGAAATATTTCACGCAGTTGAAAGATTGTGTTCCCAAAGGTATATAACATCCCATGCTCTAATTGTGACAGGCCCTATATCAGACAAACGAAACAATTGCTGAAAAAGAGAGTTAGACAACACAAAACGGACTCCAACAACATCATACATATGGAGAAGACTGCTCTCACATCACATACACACAGGGAGGGGCACAAATGCGATTTCGAAGGAACAACAATACTGGACCACGAAAACAACAACTATCGTAGGAATATAAGTGAAATGATTCACATATCACTCAATAAAACAGTGAATTTCAGAGAGGATATTAATGGACTCAACGCAAAACGCAATCTATAATAGTCTATTGGTTCCTTTAAGAAAATAGCCTGAATTCCTATTGCTGACTTCTGTGATCCCTAAATAAACTCTGTGATCCTAATCTAGGTTATGTTTTTGAAGTTTTCTCCACATTTGTTGTTTGCGAATTGTTTTCCTTTTCTTGAATTTTCACCTTGTTCTCACTTATAATCAGTCTAGGAATACCAGTTTTTTCAATACAATTTTTTTTTAATTCGCGATCAGCCTGCGGTGGAGCAGATAGATGTGTTTTATTTTGTTGACTCAATTCCTGTGAATCAATAATGTAGGTCTATTTGAATTCGTCATGTTCTTGAGATTTTAAATATTTTTAATATTTTTAAAGTTTTAAAATTTTTTAGCCTTGAAAGAGGTCCGATTGGAGACCGAAACGTCGGTGAATGGATGTAAAAAGGAATTTCAAATAAAAAGTTGTTCAAATACCTGAAAGAATCATTTTAGATAATTTATTATTTCATCAAATTGATGAGAGTACCCCCTAAGTTGCCTCGTATCGTTTAACTCAAATATTGAACGGTACTCACCCCATTCAGATGGGGTAAATCCAATGCTGCTGGTACATAAGTACTTGCCGGGCTGCATCTGGCACATGATCTCCTAAGGGCCGGCCTTTGTCTGGATCCATGGCACCTCATTGCAAATCTCAATTCTTCTGCCATTTCCGAACACAGAGATTGCCTATCAGTCTGAGCGTTCTTCCTACTGTTCCAACAAAATTCCAATACAGCAACGAATATAGCTAAGGCCAAACCGCAGAGAAGAACAACAAAGACTCCACCTGTGAATAAAAATTGCTTTAATGATGTGAAAAACGCTCCATTAATTTTCAGGTTGTATAAATTTCTAATTTTCTACAGTCTTAGAATATCAAATGCACCGATGTCAGACCTACTTCATGGCTCCCAAATTTGCAACCGTGGAACTACATTGAATGACTATAGAAACGTAATCCAATTCAGAAAATATCCATTTTAGGGCAAGGGTGTGATGCATACACTCACATTATTTTTTAAAGTAGATTCAATATCTGCCATAAAAAAATGGGGTTCTAATTTGAAAAAATTGATTTTTCACGATTTTGTCATCCCTAAGTTTGAAAGTGATTTTTTCACCCCCTGTATCATGAATCGCGATATCGATTTTTAAAGTGGATACATCAATCTTACATCTTGAAAAATCCCAAAAATGAAAATTTTCCATTCAAAAACCTCGAAGTTATTCTTGTTTCAGCGGAGCTCTATTTTAGATTTTTTTTTTCGAATTTTCCCGCTCAGAGAGAATTTTCCAACCAAAACTGAAAAATGTTACATCAAAATAACTTGAAATTTTCTGAGGAATCTATTTCTGCAATAAAAAAATGGTGTTCTAATTTGAAAAACGGAAGTTGACGTCATTTCCGGAAAAACCGGAGGTGCTCATGCCTTGAAAATATTTTAGATTCAATCAGCATCGTGAAATACTTATAAGTGCTGAATTTCATGAAAATACGTTCAGTAGTTTCCCGTATAAATATGGGTGAGGTTCCTCGTGAAAGACCCTGTATAGCCCAGACGAAAGCAGTAAAAATATCGATATCCTTGAAAAACAACAAGTTTTTAACGATAACATCAATTTATAGATCCCATCCTCTTGTCCAAACGAATTCATAATTAGCTTGGAACAATATATTAAAATTCAGCTAGTAAGCAGTGATAACTTCAGACATATAATAGTTGGGGACATAAATATAAATATACAAAATGAAAAAGAGGTAAGTCAGGAATATCTGAATGTCATGAGTGAAGAATCTTTTGTATCATGCATTAACCTCAGCACTCGAGTGCAGGGTGATTCAGCCTCGTGTGAAGGTCATGATTCCACGAAGAATATTTGTGAAGAGCAAACAGCAATTGTAGTTGAGAGTCATGTTACTGATCACTACTCCTTGATTTTTCAGTTCGATACAAAGACGGATTTGAGACAGGAAAACGACTATACAAGACAGGTTATTGATTACTCCAAGCTGAGACGAGAATTAGCAGATCAAAGATGGGAAAGTGTATATGGACAACATCACCCAGATAACTGTACTGATGGAATAATTAGGATAATCCAGGAGAATGTTAAAAGATGCAAAAAAATAATGAAATTCAAAACTAGGAAAAAGAGCTGGATGACAAAGGGTATCTTAAACTCGATGAAAACAAGAGACAGTTTATACAGGAAGTGGAAAAAAGATACAGAGAACAGGACTCTTCAGCGGGAGTACAAAAAATTCAGAAACGTCCTCAACAACTTGATCAGAACAACTAAGCGGGAATACTTCACTAAACAGATAATGGGCAAGGAAATAAATGACTCCAAACACTTGTGGAATACTCTGGGGGAGCTGTGTCCGAAAGACAGAAAAAAGAGAAGAATTGAAAAAATAAGAGAAGGAACCGGACAGATTACTGTGGATAAACAGAAAATTGCGGATAAATTCAATGATTTTTTTTTCGAGTATAGGCGAAAATTTGGCTGATTAAATAAAAAAACCTAACAATTATAAAGAAAAGGTGAACAAACAAGAAACTCCTTATATTTCTCTGAAATTACCGAATCTGATGTAAGGAAGCATATCCTCAGACTGTAATCCAAGAAGGATTCTGGTATCGACGCTATTCAATCTTAGGTACTGAAGGAAATAGCAAAATATATTGTCAAACCTCTTTGCTACATATTCAACCTTATAATTTCTGTTGGTGTCTTTCCAAAATCCCTGAAAGCAGCAACCATAACTCCAATAAACAAACAGGAGATAAAACCGAATGTTCAAACTATCGACCGATCTCAATTATATCGAGTATATCGAAAATAATAGAGTCAATACTGAAGGAAAGGTTGACTGACTTTTTGGAAAAACAAAATGTTTTGAGTGAATCCCAATTTGGATTCAGAAAGGGCAGATCTACACAGGATGCTATAGCTTTATTAACATCAAACATCCACAAGTATCTCGATCAAAATAAGCCATGTCTTTGCATCTTCATCGATCTTGTTAAGGCATTTGATACTGTAAGCCACTCCAAATTAATCATGGCGATGAAGGAGGTGGGAATCAGAGGCCCCATTCTCGAGGTACTGGAAAGCTATATATCCGACAGAAAGCAATGTGTTGTTATAGATGGAATTCAAAGTAGAATGAGAGACGTTAAGATGGGGGTCCCTCAAGGAACTGTATTGGGGCCGGTTCTATTCAGTATATATCTCAACAATATATTTTACCAAGACAGTAAAGGTAAGATCATTAGCTTTGCTGACGACACCGCTTTTTTGTATTCGGATGAAACATGGGAGACACTTTTTCTGAAAGCTGAAAGTGATATGAACAATATGAAGAACTGGTTCGATTCTCGACTTCTTACTGTTAATATGGAAAAAACCTGGTATATTCCATTCTCGCAAAAGCAGCTGCAACCTACACCAAACTTGTTATCTCAGGAGACGCCGAGATTAGGCCAGTTCGGGAAATTAAATATCTCGGATTGAACATTGACTCAAAGCTCAAATGGGGTGTCCACATTCATAAACTAACACAGAAGATCCGAAGTTTGCTATCAAAATCAAACACCTAAGACAATTTCTCAGAGTACAACAACTGATGACACTGATGACAGTATATTATGCCCTGGTGGAATCACAACTTCGATATGGCATTGTGGCATGGTGTGCGGCGTACAACAATCAACTGAAAAGTCTGGAAATTATTCAAAAGTGGGTATTGAAAATAATATTGAAAAAAGAGAAAACCTATCCATCCAATTCATTATACCAGGATGCAAGCGTATTGGACATTCGACAACTTTACTGCCTCGCCATCCTCTTAGAACAAAAGAAAAGTAAGAATAAATTATTTTACAATCATAATTATAAAACCAGGTCAGGAGAGGATTGTCTCTCGATCCCGAAAGTTAATACAACCCTAGCTCAACGATGTTTTACATATCTGGCTCCGCGAACATACGACAAATTACCACCTGAAATAAAGAAGATCAATTCATTAAAAATGTTTAGAACGTACACAAGAAAGTGGATGTTGAACTTGCCTCGAGCAAAGATTCATGAATACATTGATCTGAAGAATAACTGAGACCATACCACCATACCATCAACTTTTATACTGTACAATGTACCCTCCCAGGCCCTCCCATACGAATTATCATTTATAATTTTTCTTCGATTGATTGTGTGCTGCTCTGCATGGGCGCCCGAAGGGGGGGGGCAGGGGGGCCGTGGCCCCCCCTGAGATTTTGATGGCCTTATCGTTTTTCAGCACAACACCCTTCATAATCGGCAGAGGCGTTTTTTGAATTGAAAACTTTTTTAGGCGCGTTGAGCTTTTTTTGGGTGAACAAAAATCATTGTCTCATTGTCACCGAATTTTTACCATCTGTAGATGTGTATCGTGTATCGGCATTCCCTCAAACGACACCAGATGATCGTTTTATGGGCGGCTGCTTTTATGGCGGCTTCTCTGATGCGGAATTTTTCATGAGGCTTCGCCGGCTTCTCTCATATTGCAATAGTTATTTTCATTATCCAATCAGGGTTTTTGCCGAGAAGCAGGGGGAACTAAGAGGGTAAATATAGAATCTTCTCATTTGTATTCACATTCTAGAGAAACAAGTACCTATTCGAATTGGAAACCACGTTGAGAACTTGTTCAGAGAGTGATTTTAGTGTATTTGACTTGAAAATTGTGTTATTATAGGTAAGTTCTATAATAAATTACGTAGCTAATTTTTCAGTTGTTTTTCGTATTAATCTTATTTTGAAGTGAAAACTTCACACACTTTTTGGGTCAACAGAAATTATGAAACTCGCGTCATCGTCACCGAACTTTTTTCATGAGCTTTATGTATATTGTATACAGTGTGATCCACAGTATATACAGAGTGTATCTAAATAACACCGAAAAAATGAAAGAAGAGCAACAAAAAAAATTGTTTTTCTTTTTTATTTTCCTTGTCCCTGTATATTAAATGAAGTCTGAACGGCCTAGTGAGAATAGACCCATAATGACCAATTTCAACTTCAATCCTTGATTTATAAACACTTCTTCGTAAACCAAAAATGATTCGAACATAATGATCGAATAGCTCCACGATACAATTCAGCAATTCACAAGTTACTTAGATTTCACTTCTTTCGGCAGTAACCAAAGACTGCACCGTTTTTTTTTTGGTTTGTTGAGAGTCACTTTTACTTATATTTCAATTTTTATGATAGATTCACCTTTGGAAATATGGATATTCGAAAATTTTTCAAAAGGAAATCAACTGCCGATGGCGATGAAGATTGCAATAACTCCCCTAAAAGTATTAGGCTTCATGATCATACACAAATGCCGACTCATTCTTCCATTACCAATAAAGAAGAAAGGCAAGAAGAATATAGCGAAGTTGATCGTGCAACAACTTCGAATACAAATCCTTGCGAGCTTGAATCGTCCCAAATTTTGGCTGTGCCCTTTAAAGAATCAATGGATATTGGAAATTTTTTAGCTATGTCATCTATTACAGACAAAAAGAAATATGATTTATTGAGAATGCCATATAAGCCACCTCCAACCTATAATTTTAGGCAAGATGTTGGACCAAATAAAAGACCATTTATTCATAAATGGCTTGATCAATATGAATGGATGGTTTATTCCAGAGTCCTTGAAGGTGCACTGTGTAAATACTGTGTAATATTTCCGTCATCTGTGACCTTTGTACTTTAGGCGCATTTATAACAAGGCCATTCGTAAAATACCGAGATATACACACGCAGGCCAAAAATCATGCTAGTTCCGCTTGGCATAAGGATTCAACTGTCCGTGCCAAAAATTTTATTGATGTGGTATCAAATGAAAAACCTGACATATTGTCCTCGTTAGATACAGGTAGGAAAAAAAATGTTGCAGAAAATAGGAAAAGAATTTTACCAATAATAAAAACAATAGTTTTTTGTGGAACTCACGATATGCCTATACGAGAGAGCAACAAGAACTCTGGCAATTTTAGTGATCTTTTGAAATTCAGAGTAGACGCTGGTGATAAAGATTTAGAGAACCATTTATTCAACGCAGCTGGTAACTCGAAATATACTTCTCATAGAATTCAAAATGAGATAATTTCGATAACGGGACATGTAATACTGAGAAGTATTGTAGAAGAAGCAAATGCTTCCAAGTATTTCAGTGTAATGGCTGATGAGTCTGCTGATATTTCTGGACATGAGCAGTTATCTATTGGAATACGATATGTACATGAGCAAAATGATAAGTTTACAGTGAAAGAGGAGTTTCTTGGGTTCGTACAATTGAACAAATTAAATGCTGATTGCCTAGCTGCTTCTATCCTTGAGTTCATCGAAAAATCTGGTTTGAACTTGGACAAACTTGTAGCACAAGGTTATGATGGATGTTCAACAATGGCTGGTGAAATTCACGGGGTTCAAAAGATCATAAGAGAAAAGTACAAGAAAGCAATTTATTTCCATTGTGCTTCCCATAGGTTGAATTTAGTAATTAATGACATCAGTAAAATTACTGAAATTCGTAATAGCATTGGTACCGTTAAGGACATTATAGTGTTTTTCCGAGAGAGTACTTTAAGAAGAAATCTAATTCCAAATATTCCTCTGTTTTGTGAAACTCGTTGGTCAGCTAAATATAAATCTTTGCAAGTTTTTGCTGAAAACTCTGAAACTATATTCAGAACTCTTTTTGATATAAAATCTGGAGAAATTTCAATGAATTCTTCAACAACAAAAAGAGCTGCTCAGTTATGGGCTGCAATAAACTCTTTTACTTTTGTGGTTTGTTTGACGATATCAAGTAAATATTCCAATATATTGGAACCAATAGCAAATACACTACAAGGCGTGTCTATTAATTTTTCAGATGTTCACCGTCATATAAACTTAATTAAAGATATATGTCGAAAACATCGATCCGATGATGCATGCTTCACAGAAATTTTTTTCAAAGCATTATCTATTGCTCAGAGTCTCAATATAGAAATTAGAAAACCACGAATTTGCAGTAGACAAATTTACAGATCTAATTATGAAGCAGAGTCAGCTGAAGATTACTTCAAAAAATCTATATTTTTCCCATATTTAGATCATTTAATTTCAGCCCTTGATACGAGATTCTCAATAGAACATGAAATGCTTTTTTCTTTGTTCAATATTTTGCCAAAGAATTCAAAATTTCTGGATATTAAATCTTTTGCATCTAAGGTCGGCAATATGTATAACATTGAAAATTTAGAAATTGAGTTGAACATTTGGAATGAGTTCTTATCTAAATCACAAATGGATGAAAACATTAAAATTGAAGATCTTATTGGACAATGTGAATTTTTTCCTGCTGTCAAAGATTGCCTTACGCTTCTCCTTACATTTCCATGTACTACTATACTACACTACTATACTTGTACTATACTACTATACTTGTACTATAGAGCGTAGTTTCAGCACGTTGCGCACAATTTAAACCTGGATAAGAGCAACAATGGGGCAAGACCGACTTGTTGGTTTAGCATTGTTGAGTATTCATCGAAATAGGATTTTGGATATTCCCAATTTTTCAAATTTGATATTGGACGAATTTTGTAAGACTAACAGAAGACTGGTTTTTAGTTTAGAATAAAATATGCCTACTCTGTGGTATTACAATTTAGTATTTTGTTTTCAGAATTAATAATGTTTTTATGTGATATGTTTTTTCCAATTCATCAGTTGTTAATTATGATTATATATTCGTTGATTCGGTTGATTTACAATCTGAAGCAATTGTGTGATATTTTGAATCATATTTTCGTATCTAGTTTTAAACTTTTTTGTTTGCGTCATTCAGGATTTATATTCATATATTATTTTTATAAACATCGTTTTATTGAGCGTATAAGTATATATTTTTTTATTTCGTTATTACTCGTTGATTTTTCTCTATTTAGTACTGTAGTAGCAATTTTAATATTTATTACATTCCGCTCTCCATATTTTTATATTTTATTTTCTTTGTGAATATTGTTTCATGAAATGTTATTTGTTTCGAGTTACTGTATTAGTTTACATCCATCACCTTATGATGTTGGCGTTATTAAAAAACTGTTGGAAGTGCAAAACTTCATTATTTTTATCTTGCACAGCCCTCCCCTCACTTGGAAAAAAATTTCCTGACCTCCTATCCATGAATATAAATACAGAAATTGAAAAAAACGGAATATTGATGTCGCCTCCGACAACCATGGACGTCTCATCGTTTTTCAATAATTTTTATTTGGCCCCCCCTGAGAAAAATTCCTGCGGGCGCCCATAGTGCTCTGCTATATGCGAATGTAATACATCAATTTTGAATGTAGATATTCTCGCAGTCAAGTTTCTACTTAAGCGATTTTGTCTACTTGCGAACCTATATCTGTGGGAAAGTATGTTTTTTTCTGCATTGACCATTCATTATGTTAATTATTACTATAGTTCTATCAATAAAGTTATTATTATTATAGTAATCCGCCATTTTAGATTCGCTCTAAGGCGCTTCCTTCTGTCCTTTGGTATGTTCACTTCCACCATTTAAATATTAATTTGTTTCTATTCACAGAATTTGATCTCATGTACCTAAGTTTGTTCTATTTTGAATTGCATTTATATTGAAATTTGTGGAACGTCGTTCTACTATAAACCCACGTGGAATATGTTCATACATCTAGTAAGACCTACTACACATTCAACTATTAACATTATGGTATAGGCATTGGACTTGTTGCTTTTAGGATACTATTTCACATACAGGGATATATGGTTTGGAGGTCTAAGGGTACGTACGATGCAAGGATGAGCGCGGTGGAGGTCGCGGTCGCGATCTAGTTATAAATCGATGCATAATGTACGGCCAGGCATCGATTTATAACTAGATCGCGACCGCGACCTCCACCGCGCTCATCCTTGCATCGTCGGCATGTACGTACCCTAAGGTTAGCTGTTTACATCTCCTGTGCCTAAAGAAAACATCCTTCATAGCATTGTGATTGAAGACATCTCTCTGAGAGTTCTGTAAACGAACATACTCAGCAAAACAAGCCTTGTTTATTGGCCTTGGTTAGCCAGACAAGAATCCTATCGGAGGATTGCTTCGGTCTTAATCCAACGTTCATCAGTCAACAGAAAATCTAAAGAGTTCATTGTCTACTTCCAAACAAACTCGAATAGGTTTACACACATAGCACTTGGAAGTAAGGATTCCTACACGAGGACCTGTAGGTGCGCTGTGTAGCACTTGGATAACAATAAGGTGACACACTCTATATGCCTTCAACCTCAACCTTAGAACAACTTCAGCTGCTTTGTATTGTGCCAGTAATAACCTTATTGTACCTATACAGTGGCGGCTGCTCAATAAGTGCACATGTGCCACACTCTATATGCCTTCAACCTCAACCTTAGAACAACTTCAGCTGCTTTGTATTGTGCCAGTAATAACCTTATTGTACTTATACAGTGGCGGCTGCTCAATAAGTGCACATGTGCAGGTGTACCCCCAATCAATATCTTCATCTAAAGGAATTTTGTGTTTGACGTAACCGTAACGTTTTCTTTTTGGGTATTATATTTAATTTTTCATTTCCGATGTTTCAGTTCGCGGTTCTGTATTTCAGACTCCAGACGGCGGGCAACGCAAATGCGTCCAATGCAAATATGCGCGTAGCGTAAACGCTACACGACCTACAATCTGAAGTGCCGTTTTGATATTCGACATTTGGTCACTATTTTTAGTTAGGAGGTGTTACACCAGTAGGTACCAACTAGATGGGTGCTACTCATTGAACTTATAGCAACATGGAATGCTATTACCAGATCAAAAAGTGGGTAAAAACATCTCAAGTTGGAGGAACAGCGATATTTTCTTGTTGTCATGGTTATGAGCTGACACAGAGAACATGAACACATGAATTTTGGCCGAAATACCAAGTGAATCGGATTTTGACGATAAGTTTCAATCGCGAGTTGTCAATTTCACTTTTTTCCTCCTTTTTTTAAATGTTTTCCAATTGCCGTTTGTGTAATAAATATTTTCGCGGAAATTATGCCAAATTTGCTCATAAATAGTAACTGATATTTAGTTCATCCAAGTATTATTTACATCAAAGCAGGCCTTGGAAGTCCAGTCGCAGCTTTATTTCTAGTTACTAGTATGGGCCAGCAGATCTACCTTTTAAGTAGTTATCCTCATCGTAGAATTCGGGTGATTTTGTAGGCGAAATGTCGAAGTTTGATCAATTTCCCTGAAGAAATGGGAAAATTATGGGAAATATGAATACCAAGCTATTTTGCATTGTTTTTTCCTCTTTCGATCCGTATATTTACATAACGGCCAGGATATCTGTGAAAAAAGTTTTATCGAGTTTGAAATGGCCCTTCTTGTCGGATTTTTTCGCGATTTTCGCGAATTTTTCAGAAATACTTTCACATCGCTTATGTCGAGGCCACACCGAGCGCTATGCTATGGACGCTACGTATGCGATGTTCGCTAAGTTCAGCGGCCACACAGAAAGCTACATACTCGAGTATATCTTTTACTTTTTCGCAATCAGGTTCAGTTGTATTTCACGATGTTACCAAGCACGATGCCATGGGATAGTGATAGCGATGACGATGAGTTGCTTCTATTGGTATCGTTGTGCAAAAATAAACGTAAAAGAAAATGGGTCCACGAAGTGAACAAAATAAGGAATGATTTCGGTGAATTTTATCATCTCGTAGTACAGTTGCGAGAAGATGAATCAAAGTTTAAAGAATATTTTCGAATGAGCCCGCAGCAGTTTGACCAATTGTTACACTAGGCACTACACTACAGCCCTCGCGCTCGCGATGTTTTGAATATAGCCAGAGAATATAGCCGAGGCCGAGAATCAAACATTCGGCGACGTGGCTTACATCGCGAACATAGCAGACATAGCGTACCAGTGTCGGTGTGGCCGGGTACATTTAAAATACTGATGGCTAATTTTGAGAAGCATCGCGAACATAGCGAACTTAGCGTACGTAGCGCTCGGTGTGGCCGCGACATAAGAGAATCGAAATTTCGCTTACGTATGAATCGATTATTCCTCTTCTCGATCGTATGAAAATCTCTTTTTCTACAAGCGTGCGCTTTAAACCATTTTCCCGCACGCATTTCAATTCGTAAAGAGTTACATTCCCAAACAGTGTTGAAAAACCCCTGCTAATCCATTTCCGCACACTTTCCGTACGGTAAAGGAATAGCAGGGATTTTCTCGGACGCTTTTATTATAGAATAAACTGAATTATGATATCCCTCTATGCGTCAAACGCCACCGATGACGTTGCTATGGAAACGACATGTAAATTAACATTTGTCATTAGTTTGAAATTATTTGAATATACCAAATCGAATTTTATCAGTGTGTTGAAATCAAATCGATATCATGTAGTGCTTGTAGAAAAAATATTGTTCCTTACTCGTGCGGAAAGTGTCTTTCCCGCACTCAACTGCTTACTCGAACTCCGCTTCGCGTCATTCGGGTAATGCCAGTTTCGTGCAAGAATATATCACTTTCCGCACTTGTTAAGAAAATAACTATACTGTATCGCAGCTTCGCTGCGATTTTAAGAATCTTATGGACCCATTTTTCGACAGATTCGACCATGTTAGTATAGTATAGAACAAAAAAGTTACTAAAAATGTTCTGTGTTTTAATCATAGCAATGAATACAGGGTGTTTTACCATAAACTGGACAAACATATATTGCCGTGTAGATGACACCGAGGAAGTCGTTTTTGCCCCATGACATATACCCCGTTTTCGACGCATAAGCGAGCTACAGGGTGTTTAATGTCAACTTTGAGCAATATTCTGATAACTGTGGTGAGTTATGCGTGACATTTGAAATAACGGTTACTGGTCACATCTTAGTATTTTTTAGGGTTCAATTCAATTATGGTGTAGAATTCTGAAAAAAAAAATTCAAAATGGCGGAAAGCCTGCAAAGTTGGGATTTTTTTTCTCGGTTGCCAATTTGGAAAGCACCATTTCAACGTACTCGATTTTCCTAGATTTTCCGTGAAAAATTTTTTCAAAATTCGAACTCAACTTTTTTTTAAGGATTAAAAGTGCATATTTTTTTACGAGTAATATTCGCAGTTGCGAGGCGGAGCGCAGCGCAGCCGAGCGAATGCAAAATTGCGAGTGAAAATAGGCACAATTCCATTCAAAATAAAATAGACTGCAGAATAAATTTCAGGTGATACGAGTTGCAAAGTAAATAATACTTCAACCTGCACTTCCTCCACACGTTCGGGATATCATAGGTAATGATATAAATGCAAACAAAATGTAAACTATTCAGAATTGTCTATTATGCGAAATAAAAATTTATTTCAATCCAAGATTCATATTCAATTTGTGATGAGGTCGACGGAGAAATCTTGTAATCAACTCGTTTGTTAATTCAGCGATTAATGGTCTCCGCTCACGGGTTTGAATATTTCGACCATTAATCGCTGTCATAAATAAACTAGTTGATTAAATAACTATTCCCACGACCACAGATTAATGCATAATAAATTCCAAAAAAAGTTATATATTTTTCGAATCGTTTCGAGAATTCAACGAAAGAAGTAATAATTGAATAAGATTACTGATTAGAATTGTAGGAATTGAAGGTTATATTATCATTATTACAATTAGTTAACTGAAATGGACTCTGCAATGGGGCATAAGGCAGATTTATTTCTGTTATTTGTACACTTTGTACATTAGTACACTCGATATAAGTTTCTCGAAGAGGCGGAGTGACGGCTTTCGACCCTACTGCTGTTGGCACCCAAAATTTTATTGAAAATATGACTTGTTAGTGGAGACTTTGGACGACTTCAAATCCCCATGTTGTTTCAGAGAAGTTAGATCACCTCCTTCATCTACTAATATAGTAGCAGAAGAACGGCGAAATGAGTGAGCCTTATATTTTTCAGGATCCACTACTCTAGGTATATTTCCAATTTTGTTAATGCCCACTACTTGGTTTGTGCATTTTTGGTCTCTATAATTTAGAAAGAAGCGTGTTCCGGTAGTTCGCGGTCTCGAATTGGCATATTTTTCATATATGCTACGAACGTTTCCGGTAATAGTGAACTTGCGAAAGCATTTATTTTTTCATTATCAATTTGAAAGACAGCCGCAGTCCCCAAATCTTCAATGTTATTTATACATTACTGGGTTAGTTCTTTCTTGCGACATGCACCAGATGTACGGAACCATTAGAAACACTTCCTAACAAAACCATAATTAAATAAATGTAAAGACTTTGACTGAATACCGATGACTTTCTTTTGTAAGTAAATAAATGTCATCGGAATTTCTATTTATAAATCAACAAATTTCTTGGTCGTCAAAATTTCAGCATTTTTCGGTTTATATCGCTCATTTTTCCTTTTTAAAATGCCTTAAGTTCACTATATTTGGAGATATCTACGTAGTGGTTAAGGGATAAACTGGTACGCAACAAAATAAAACATAATAATAATAACTAGCCAATAATGTTGAGAATTGAATTCATTTGAAAAGTTTACCCATGTATGCAAGCAAAACGCTTTCAGAAAAGGACCTTTTTTTGGACCTTTCAGGCAGTGAATTTAATGACGTTTGTTTTGCAGTCACTTCAATTTCCGATGGAGTATATTGATCATCACTATTAATTTCTGCATCCATGTTTTATGGTATAATAGATCATATTTCCACGCATGGGCGTAGCCATGGGGGGGGGGGTGTTCAAACCACCCCCACCCCCCCCCCCCCCCCCCCCCCCGAAATGTTTTCAGTGTTCAATACTTGCTACAGAGAGCGATCCTCACAATTCCCGGCACTTACAAAGTCAATTGCCAACATTTCAAAACCCCCCCCCGAAATTAATTCCTGGCTACGCCCTTGTTTCCACGGTTTACTTTATGATTTTGCGTAAGCAAAACTGACACTTCTAAAGTTTATCCGACGTTTACGCAATATTAATTTCAAAGCACAATTCAATTCCATTATGCCATACATACAACTATAGTTATACTCCATTCACTTTTATTCAATCACATAGGAGGTCGTGGTTTTGTTTTCAGGAGTTGGTGCACCTGAGGAAAAGTCTCTGCGCGTACAGAGAATATCGTTTATGACGAAACGACGTTGCCAGTTGCTTTGTTTACTTCAAAGTAGAAGTATCGAAGATATTCCACATTTTGTTAGTTCGAATCGATCGGCGATTTTGGGGCGAAATATCAATAGGAAATCGCCTATTTTTCCGTTCTTCGTCGTCCAAAAGAAGTTTCGTGCAAGTGTCATTTTTTCCTTTCACGACTTTAGGCTTGAGTACGAACGGCAAATTAGAATTGGGCCAAAAATCGATTAATAAGCATAAATAAAGCAAAAGTAAGTACAAATCGACCTTTTCATACTTGATAACGAAGTTTTTTTAGGTATCTAGCCGTTTAGAAAGATTTCAAACGAAATTCCGGTCCCCCAGAAGTTTGATTAGTTTCGGTATCGTTTTTGGTGCTCAAAATTCATTTGGAATGTGTAAATGGACAAAAAAGACTTCCTTATCCCAGCTAACCAATTTCGGTCGCAGGGAAGTTGTGAATAACTCACATTGTGGATGTGCGACTTCACAATGTTGATCTGAAAAAGATCACCAGTACTTACTGGAGAGTGCTTAATGTCCTCAACATCGCATATCGCGAATAATTACCCAAGACATCACATAGTAGATGTAAAAAATGTACCATAGATAACAACAATGCTACTTCTCATGTTGGCAGTTTTTGGAAAGACTTTTTAGCGAAATAAACTACCAGACCGCAACTTCCGTTAGAGTTATATTTAGGTTCAAATTGTTAAGTCGCAATGTGCACTCTCAAATAAAGTTGATTTTGAAACTTCTATGGACTTCTATGCGAAGTAAAAAGAATATCTTTTGAAAGCTTGGATACATTGCATATTAGGTATATAATACCAGCTATATTGTGACCCTTATAAAATGTACATAGGAAAATTAGTGGGTTTTTTACACGGTGTACAGATTGAAATTCTCAAGAAACAGGAACACCTTTTTTTTGATATTTTCCAAAAGGTTCTTCATAGGTATATTATATTTATAATATAATAATAAAAAAAGTGTTCCTGGTTCTTGAGAACTTCAATTTGTACACCGTGTAAAAAACCCGCTTATTTTTCTATATACATTTTATAAGGTTCACAATATAGCTGGTATTTTATATCTATAACAGGCAATGTATCCAAAGCTGTAAAGCTCTGCATGGGAAAAAATAATAGTTGAAAGTAAAGAAATAACTAAAACTCACTGAATGTTTCTATTTCCACATACGCATCACCTCATTATTATTAACAATAAAATTCAAATTTTATATTGTATATCTAACAATTTGTTGTATATAGTATTATTTTCACAACCAAAAGTATAAAGTCAATAAACAACTATGTGAAATACTGATATAGGTTTTTATTACATTTCATATAAACATATATTGAACACTTAAAGAAATAAAAATAATGAAATATAAAAGAACAAACGAACAAAATAAAAAAAAATATATATAGACCGTTTCGGGAGCGGCATTATGGTCTGGCTGAAAGAGAAAAAATAGAGCTGTAGTAATTATTGGCAGTGATGAATTGAGATTTCAATTTCAAGAAGATTGCAAAAACCTCCACTTAAAAATTACTGTTAGACAGAGACAATTTTCACTGGTATATTATTCACCCGAAAAGGAAATATTGGATATCCTTCAATTTTGGACAGAATCTTTATTTTTGAGCTCAAAGGCCTCCATAGATGGCCTTTATCAGCTATAAAGCTCTCTCTAATTTTAAGCAATTTTGCATTGGCAATCAATAGGAAGTAAATATATATATATATATATGTATACAAGGAAGGTTTAAGGGGTGTGGGAAAAATGATCGGCGTGCTCAGATCTCTCTTCTTTATTTCATACGTCTACGTTTCGGTCCTGTTTAGGACCTTCTTCAGGACTCTACAAATGAGTACATAATGAGAAATTATTTTAAAGACTACAGGAATATCCGACGACTTACCGAAATACAGAGGTAGCAAAAGACGTTTATTTTTGTCGTCATGCACCAATCAGGGCCTTTTGTGGAAAGGTGTATTACAATATCTCCGGAAAACCGGGTAGAAATTACCTCAATGAGGGACAGGTAAAGAACAACTAGGTAGTCTTATAGATATTGCAGGACAAGAATCTTAATTATCGACATACAGAAATTCACGAACAGGTTGCGAAAGTAGGGTTAATGTCATAAGGTCACAGACGGGGAGTGACATCTCCACCATAGAGTTTAACTTTTTTACTTGATCTTTATATGACACTCTCACTGTCAAATTATTTGGATGCACTTATTATGATAGGAAATATTTGGGGCTTTATGTTTTTTTTTGAATTCACTCTCACTGAACAGTAGGGAATATAAAGTCGACTCACTCTCACTGAAATTCAACTCTATTCACTCGATGCCTAATGTCGCTGTATCGGCTCCATCACGAGAATCTGGTAACTCACTCTCACTGAGTTGATCGAAATGGATTAGATATGTGTAGATATTGCTGATGTTGTTTATGTCTCTTCGATAGTTCATAGAATGGGCGTGGCGTTTTATGTGGTACATCTCTAGGAAGCAACGTTTCTTCACATTTCTCTCACTCTCAAGTATTTTGGCGGATTCATAGTCCATGGGATGGTCTTTATTTCTTGTGTGGTCGGCTAGGGCACAATTTTGTTCGGATTTTTTATGTCACTTTTGTGTTGTATTATTCTCTTCTTCAGTTGTTGCGACGTCTGCCCCACGTATATCTCTTCACATATGGAGCAAGGGATGGAGTATACTACACAGCTTTTGTTGATGTTGCTTATATTATCTTTTGTGGGGCTGTACAGTTTGTCGACTTTAAAATTAGGTCTCGCAACTAGCTTCAAGTTCGGGGTCTTCAAGAGGCTGATCAATGCACTGGTCATTCCTTTGATTAATGGGATGGATGAAAACAAGACGTTTGTGTCCACATTGGCGGAGGCGCCTATGTCCTCATTGCGTGGTTGTCTAGTAAGGTTGGAGCCGTAGATTAACCTGCTCAACAATCCTCTTGGGTAGCCAATGTAGCCATTCTCTATCATCAATACGTATAGCGTCCTAAGATTCTTTTGCAATAGGGAGTGGTGGGCAATTCTGGTTATGCGATTTTTAAGTCCCAAAATCATATTAACTTTTTGTCCATGTGGGTGGTTAGACAGATAATGTATATACCTTCCGGAAGAGGTCGGTTTCTGGTACCAATCCACAGTTAACTTATTGTCAGGCAACCTTATGACTTTTGTGTCAAGGAACGGGACACTTCTATGTATTTCTTCTTCTAGGGTGAACTGTATACTTTTGTGTTGACTGTTGAACTTGTCTAAAATGTACGTTACTTGGTCTTTGGGTACCGAGCAAATTATATCATCTACATATTTTTTTGTGAATGGGATGCAAAAGGGGATGTCTGAGAGGATTTCGTCCAACAGGAAATCCATTACTATGTCTGCAATGGGTGAACTGACACTGGAGCCCATGGGTGACCCCAGGATTTGCTTATAAAATTTGTTGTCAAACACAAAGTAATTGGACGTGAACAAGAACTTGATGATCGTTATGAATTCTTCTTTTGGTATGGAGGTGTGGTTAGCAATTCTTTCCCATTTACTTTCAATCGCTGAAATCGCCAGCTCCATAGGAATGTTGTTGAACAATGATACAACGTCCAGGCTTATCAGAACGTAGTTCTCAGGTAATTGAAGATCGTTGATGAAATTTGAGAAGGAGAAGGAGTCACTTGCTCCATATGTGAAGAGATATACGTGGGGCAGACGTCCCAACAACTGAAGAAGAGAATAATACAACACAAAAGTGACATAAAAAATCCGAACAAAATTTGTGCCCTAGCCGACCACACAAGAAATAAAGACCATCCCATGGACTATGAATCCGCCAAAATACTTGAGAGTGAGAGAAATGTGAAGAAACGTTGCTTCCTAGAGATGTACCACATAAAACGCCACGCCCATTCTATGAACTATCGAAGAGACATAAACAACATCAGCAATATCTACACATATCTAATCCATTTCGATCAACTCAGTGAGAGTGAGTTACCAGATTCTCGTGATGGAGCCGATACAGCGACATTAGGCATCGAGTGAATAGAGTTGAATTTCAGTGAGAGTGAGTCGACTTTATATTCCCTACTGTTCAGTGAGAGTGAATTCAAAAAAAAACATAAAGCCCCAAATATTTCCTATCATAATAAGTGCATCCAAATAATTTGACAGTGAGAGTGTCATATAAAGATCAAGTAAAAAAGTTAAACTCTATGGTGGAGATGTCACTCCCCGTCTGTGACCTTATGACATTAACCCTACTTTCGCAACCTGTTCGTGAATTTCTGTATGTCGATAATTAAGATTCTTGTCCTGCAATATCTATAAGACTACCTAGTTGTTCTTTACCTGTCCCTCATTGAGGTAATTTCTACCCGGTTTTCCGGAGATATTGTAATACACCTTTCCACAAAAGGCCCTGATTGGTGCATGACGACAAAAATAAACGTCTTTTGCTACCTCTGTATTTCGGTAAGTCGTCGGATATTCCTGTAGTCTTTAAAATAATTTCTCATTATGTACTCATTTGTAGAGTCCTGAAGAAGGTCCTAAACAGGACCGAAACGTAGACGTATGAAATAAAGAAGAGAGATCTGAGCACGCCGATCATTTTTCCCACACCCCTTAAACCTTCCTTGTATTTAGAAGTATTGGGAATTAAATCACTTGTATATATGTATATATACTGGGTGTCTCGATATACCTGTACCAATGGATTATCTCAGCCATTTCGAAATATAAAAATTTAAAAATTTCATGTTCTCCAATTCGTTTAAGGAACTTCAACAATTATCTCACGATGCTTTAACTCAGCCAAAATAATTGATATGTGATAATAAATCCAATTTTTCATTCAATGATGGGAGTGAAATTTGTGTGAATCAATCATTTTGTATGATTAGTAATTATGTCGGAATATTCAACGTTTAAAAAGTCGAAAAATGGGCAAAGAGAGAACAAAAAATATGAAAATTAACAATGTTTAATACTTACTTAGAATATAAATGTCCCTGAATATATTTCTACTTCTACACTCAACACCACGCAACATAAAATGTACTGATGTCACACCCACACCCAAAGAGCCTCACTTCACACCAAGACACCTAAGTTCGTAAGTTCACATATTATATCTATCCTTGAAATAAAATGTCACCATGTATACGTTTCGTATTTCCCATTATATTTTGGATCGATATTTCAATTTTTTAAAATATAGGACGAAAATATATCTTATCGAATTAGTATATGAAATTTCCGTATCGGCTGTGACGCTTTCGAACGTTACTTAAGGTTTTCTTCGGGAAGTCGCTGGGCTCTAAATGAGAGTTCATAGGAATTTATTCATGGTAGATCATTACGCTTCCTTATAACATGACAATTGCATCATTTAAAAAATATCAACAGAGATAAGTCGCAATGTTGTAGCAATGTACACTTCACGTGAACATCCCAAATTAATGTTACATGCAACAACTGAATAAGTGAAATTGGGAACTTCACAAACTCAACAATATGTGGATGTTAATGTCCACAATGTGATATACTTAGTAAATCCATGATACGTCTCAAAGTTGTTCTTCAATGCGATATTTTTTGGTATTCCCTGCGACTTACTGTTACTTCTCTGGTTGACTGGGATACGATCTTCAAACGAAAGCGACCAGAAAATATGGTTCAGGTAGGATTTTTGAGGAATTATGAGGAAAGAACTTGCAGAACTTTGCACGATTTTCGTAAGTAAACGGGTTCTAGATGGCCATCATCGGTCTCTAAATGATTATTGTTGATAGTTTTCACGTTTCAGAAAAAAAAACACGTCAAAAAAGCTGAAAAAAAGAAGAAATATATTGCATTCAACGGTAGGTGAATTCAGATTCCGATGAATTGAAATGTGTCG
This sequence comes from Adalia bipunctata, assembly GCA_910592335.1. Taxonomy (NCBI): domain Eukaryota; kingdom Metazoa; phylum Arthropoda; class Insecta; order Coleoptera; family Coccinellidae; genus Adalia; species Adalia bipunctata. The sequence goes on from OU342948.1 coordinate 55,389,860, forward strand.
CTGGAGCTTTCATTTCATTGCCGAAAGTAGAAATAGGCTATATTGAACCAGAATACATCGGTTTTCTCCATATTCCAGGAGTTTGTGTCTTATTTTAGAACAGGTGAATGATAAATGTGAAGCATATGTTTGACCTATTCCATTTCATTTGTACAAACCTACTGTGGTAGTAATGTATGAATATTTTTTGAACTAATAAATTACTATACAGTCAGAATACTTTACTCCTTGTTCATAAAATCGAATAAATGAAATATTTATCTACAGGGTGTCCCACCAGTGCCGCAGCGGACGATATACGCGTAACGGTCTGAGATTGGCAAACTTTTTTGATGCAGACTTGATATACTACAAGAAGAGCACAACCTAAAAATACTTTCGAATATATAGGGTGGCCCACAAAAGAGGAATAGCAGGTGACTTTGTTTTTTCAAATGGGACACCCTATATTCAATAGTGTTTTTCAATTCTCTGAAACTTCCTGCATGCTTTCGTATACTTTTCACATATTTTTATTCGACAGTTTTCGAAATATTGGCCATTTTGACAAAAAAATGATACTTGTAGAGGCTATGTTATACAATTATATTTCAAGAACCCTTGCACATACCAATAACAGTTTTATATGGATTGAAAGACAAGACTTCAAAGTATCCTACCCAGCTATAATAAAGCATCTTCAGCATACAGAGTGTCCACAAAAAGACTATCAACATGACGAATTTCAAATCGATTTTTCTTCATTTTTTCAAATGCAATGCATATAATTTTTTTTCATCATTGTAATCACCATTCATTTTACTTCATTTTTTGTCAAATACATGATATGCATATCTCTAACGGAATAGGATTTTTAAGCGCTTTTTCGAAATGTTTGCCTAAAATTCACATATACCTTCGAATTCAAATAGCAGATTTGGCTTTTCTGTGGTTATTGAGAACTGTCAAATTACTCCACTCAGAAAAAGCATCATTGAAGCTCCAATTCAAATTATAGCGAAATGAGGAACTAGAAGGTTTTGATGTATCTACTCAAAAATGTGATGAAATCAGTAACTGAAGACAGAAATTTGCTTTCTGTACCGATTTTTCAAAATACATTTGTAATAATTTTCTATGTTTCTACTTGGAACGTCGAATCTTCCAAAAATTTCAAACAAGCTTTGAGCTTGCGAGCTTGAAGATCTGCGTGCGTGCCTGTGAAACTTATGAATATCATTTTTTCGAAGAAAGTTCTATAATAATAAGGGCGGGCACTTTTTGTATCCTGAAGTTTTGAAACTCGTTTTTTTGAAGCATTCATAACTTGTACATTCAAACTCATTGGTATTTTTCGAATTTTCACATCATTGTGTGAGTATTCATAAAATCCGTAAAAACTATGATGATTTGAGTTGGAGTTGCAATTAATTTTGAATAGAATAATTTGACAGTTCCCAATAACCACAGAAAAGCCAAATCAGCTTTTTGAATTCGAAAGTAAATGTGAATGTGGAGGAAAAACTCTAAAAAATCCTATTCCGTTAGAGATATGCATATCATGTATTTGAGAAAAAATGAAGTAAAATGAATGGAGATTACAATCGTTTAAAAGTGTGATTACAATGATGAAAAAAAATTATATGCATTGCATTTGAAAAAATGAAGAAAAATCTATTTGAAATTCGTCATGTTGATAGTCTTTTTGTGGACACTCTGTATGCTGAAGATGCTTTATTATAGCTGGGTAGGATACTTTGGAGTCTTGTCTTTCAATCCATGTAAAACTGTTATTGGTATGTGCAAGGGTTCGTGAAATATAATCGTATAACATAGCCTCTACAAGTATCATTTTTTTGTCAAAATGGCCAATATTTCGAAAACTGTCGAATAAAAATATGTGAAAAGTATACGGAAGCATGAAGGAAGTTTCAGAGAATTGAAAAACACTATTGAATATAGGGTGTCCCATTTCAAAAAACAAAGTCACCCTGTATTCCTCTTTTGTGGGCCACCTATATATTCGAAAATATTTTTAGGTTGTGCTCTTCTTGTAGTATATCAAGTCTGCATCAAAACATTTTGCAAAACCCAGTCCGTTACGCGTATATCGTCCGCTGCGGCACTAGTGGGACACCCTGTATAATGCTTTCAGGCTTATTAATTTATAACCAAAACTCAGTTACTATTGCATTGAAATTATTAGTTTATTTTCTTTGTGATGAATGAATAAAACTGTTATTCATTTGAAATAAAGAAATATTAGACATAGAAATGTTATGTACCCTCACAATCATATCACATATTCCAATAGAGTCCAATATAATATGTTCCATTATTCTTGATTCTTGTAATTACCCATCAATACATCTTATAACTTTGGGTTGATTTTTTTTTAAGAATTCTTGATTAGAATCAACAATTGATTTCGTCAAGTCTTTCAGTTCGAGAGGATGATAAACATTAAATTTTCACAAGCATGCATTTGAAAATTATGTGAAAGCAATGCAATTTTCTTCCATGGCGAAAAATAATATATAATCTTTTGTACTTTTCATGCAAATAACTAGAAAAGAAATCCTTTCTATCAAATTCATATAAACGTTAATTATTTTCGTCCATCACATCTTTTCCAATTCATTCACATTCTGAGAAATACGCTAAGAATGTAGAAAGGGCAACATAGTGTTGATTTGGAACATAAAAATATTTTTAAAAACGTCATAACTCCGATACAGAGTGGAATGTGTCAAATTTCCAAGGCCAGAGTTGTGATTTTATAGTTGTGAATGGAGTATACAAATATCACTCTAGAGAGTTATTTAACTTTAACTCGAGGGTAATATCTGTCATTTTCGTATGTGGTCGTCGGAAAATTCTTTGAACGTACCCAAAATTCCTTAATGATATTTTATTTTTGTTATATCTCCTTTAAATTTAGCTTCAATAATGAATATATCAGTATAAAATATAGGTCACATCATGATGCTTACAATTAATAGTACCTAAATACGTCAGAGAATCTTAATTATCGGATGTTTACAAACGAAATTTCAATTTTCCTGATATCATTTCTATCGAAATATCGTGATTCGTTCTACTTTGCTGGCAATCACATCGTTCTACGTTTTTCACCATCCCACAAACGCACCATTATCCCTATTTTGCCTTTCTAACCACATATAAAGGGGCTTAAAATATTCTAAGAGAGCGTTCGCGTCCATTTCTTTCTGACCTGTTATCATCTCCATGGCCTCTGGCCATGGTCTTGAAGCACCCATTTGCAACATTTTCTTCAAAAGATTTCCAGCAGCAGGTTTTTGGTATATGTCGCACATATGCAAAGGTTTACTCGGATCATCCGGACTATATTCACCCGCAGCTTCGCACAGCGCCCTATGAAATTGGAATTGGATGATGAAGCTCACGAAATATCGTATATAGGGCGTGTCTGCCACAACATGATATTTGGCTGCGGGATCAAAGTCGCTTTCTGATCTCTGAACTGGTGGTGCGATTCCCTGAATCTCCCTCCGGAGATCCCACCATCGTTTGTTGTAACAATCTGGAGTGATTTTTCCAGCGAAAACTTCCCATCTCCATTGATCCAGCACGTAAGCGAACGGCAGAAATGCTATTTTCGACATCCCCATCAAAAACAAATTGTTCAAAAGAGCTTCCGAATCGTTCAAGTCAACGCAGGAAATATTTAATTTATGCAAATGTGTCGAAGACCTCACGGATAGAGCGATAAGATCTCCTATTGCTTCATGAAATCCTGGATTCGCCCCGGATCTGAAGGGGAACGGTTGATTCTTGTATTGGATGTAGTATTCCACATGTCCCATCTCATGATGGATAACGATAAAATTTTCCTCTGTTATTCGTGTGCACATCTTTATTCGAAAATCTTTTCCGTTCGCGAAATCCCATGCTGAACCATGACATATTATATCGCGATCGAGGGGTTTTTCTATTATCGAATTATTCCAGAAGAGAAAGGGCATAGCGGACATATTTATCGAAACGAAGAAAGCTTCCGCCGTCTTGAACATTTTCGGGGGGGTATAATTCAGTTCAAGTAATTTTTCGGTAATATCTTCCATAGGTTTTTCTGGAAAGGGAAGGATGTCTTTTGCTACATTTTCCCATGATTGGGCCCACATGTTACCAAGTAAGTGGGCAGGTATTTCTCCCTTTTCGTCAACAGCTTCTCCATACATTCTCTTTAGGTGAAACCGAGTATATGCGTGAATCTGAACGTAAAGTGGCTTAATATCGTTCCATAAAATCTGGAATTTTTTTCTGATGCCCCTATCTTCATATCTTTCCAGCCACATTTCAGCATTGTTATCGAAATTATTCAAATGAGCTGCTTTGTTCGCCAGATGTACATATTCTGCGTATAAATTCTTCACTCTTGGTCCTATGCTTTTCCTCCAACTCAGCCAGATATGTCGCAATTCTTGTTCGTTTCTTGATGTTTTCAATATTTCCACTATTTCGTTGTCCATAGTAAGATTACACCTGGATGTATCTTGGTAGTCGCATATGGTATTTGTAGAGAATATTTTTTCCATTTCTCCAACTATTTCATTATACCTCGATAAACATGATCTTGGTAGTGCGAAAGCACCAAGTACTGAATAAAGTTTGAATTGTCTCTTCAAATCTATGTCCCAAAAGGTCTGCCATCTTATTCTCATTAGTTTTGTCCATCTTCTTTTTGTTCTTTCAGCAACTTCTGCAATTATATATAATTTCTTTTTCAAATTTTCTTCGGTAAGGTTTGTCGCGTAATTCCATTCTGCCTGCTGCAACTTGTTTTCATCTTTAGCCGATGCTTCGTTAATTATCTCTATAAATCTTCTACCTTTCCTCTCTTCGAATAAATAATAAGCATTATATTTGGAATATCTTCTGTGAGAGAAATTCGTTAGTTGTATGACAGACGAGATTAATAATAAACATGGGATTATCCTCATCCAGGTGAAAAATAGATATAGAGTACCAAAAAAATGAGATGCTTGTTATTGATTGATATCTTGAGCATGTCACTAAATGTCATGAATGGTCACTGCCATAGAATAATTATTGATTTCGAATTTGTCCATGAGTACAGAAAATAAACTGTTCAGTTATTCCGTGAGTCTCGACAACGAATTCAGCTGAATAACTGCAACGGACGGCGAGAGATAATGATATACACACAACCAAACTTATATGGAATCACCCAGTATTAAGATGAAATATTATTTTGATATCTTTTTCGTTAGAAGCAAATAAAAAGTTCATGTGTTTACTCACAAAAACAGTTAGGTTCATAAGCACTTGATAAGATTTGGCTTTGCAGTGTCGATTTTACCATTTCGTTCGAACGTCGCAGTGAATTTATACTTTGTTTTTTTGCGAAGTTTTAAAAAAAATGCCTTATGTGGGGTTATCGTAAGTCCAGAGAGGAAGAATTATTACTATGGCAGAACAAGGTATGTCACAAAGACAGATTGCAAGAACGGTGGGGGTTACACAAGGGGTTGTTTCAAAAACCTATGCAAGGTTTCTGGAGTTAGGAACCCTAAAGAATAGGCCGAGAAGAAGTCGTGGAAGAGTAACTACAGAAAGGCAGGATCGCTTTTTAGCCCAAACAGCAAGAAGAAATCCCGCAGTATCTCATTCAGAGCTTCAAAGGCAATTTTTGCAAGCAACAGGTGTTAGTGTTTCTGACGAAACTATCAGAAAAAGACTTCGCGCTCGGTAATTATTCAAGAGAAGAGCGTTAAGAGTTCCAGAACTATCAAGGCAAAATGAAGTTGACCGTTTTAATTGGTGTTTAGAGCATGAAAATTGGACTATTGAAGATTGGAAAAATGTCTTATTTTCGGATGAGACCAGAATTAGCCTACGATCAGACGACCGGCGTGTTCGCATTTTGAGAGGTAGAGGGAGGCAAGCTAGGCTCCAAGCTGCAAGACCGATCCCTAAATACAAAGGAGGTACTGTAATGTTTTGGGGCGGAATTATGTTTGGTGAGAAAACTCCTTTAATTCCCATTAGACAATCTCTGACAGGGCCTAGGTATGTTGATCTAGGGCTACTGTAACGTTCAGAAAATACCACGAGAAAATAAATAAATATAAAGGCTACCATCTCTTGATCTATTGGAGAATTATAAATTATTATTCGATTCTACCATCTATTGTTAAACTTTGTCTATCATGATCGTTAGGTACCTTTGATGACAGATATCTGTAATGTAATGTTCGGTGGTGATGTCTTGAGTGGGTGTCGCGCGCATACGATGAATTTGTCGCGAGAGAATTCTTTCCGACTCTGAGATTGTTTGAAGGCGATGCTAAGCCAATTTCTTCTCGATAGAGGATTTGTTAACTTCTGCATAATCGTGCCATCAACGGAATTTCATATTATTTTTTTAGCGAGAATCCCTTTCTAGAAGGTGAGTTCAAACTAATCATTCGAGTTATTGCTAATAATTCGTAGGTATATAATTACAGGGATTCACTCAGACACTATACAGGGTCTTTCACGAGGAACCTCGCCTATATTTATACGGGAAATTACTGAACGTATTTTCATGAAATTCAGCACTTATAAGTATTTCACGATGCTGATGAAATCTGAAATATTTTCAAGGCATGAGCACCTGCGGTTTTTTCGGTAATGACGTCAACTTCCGTTTTTCAAATTAGAACACCATTTTTTTATTGCAGAAATAGATTCCTTAGAAAATTTCAAGTTATTTTGATTTAACATTTTTCAGTTTTGGTTGGAAAATTCTCTCTGAGCGGGAAAATTCGAAAAAAAAATCGAAAATAGAGCTCCGCTGAAACAAGAATAACTTCGAGGTTTTTGGATGGAATATTTTCATTTTTGGGATTTTTCAAGATGTAAGATTGATGTATCCACTTTAAAAATCGAAATTGCGATTCATGATACAGGGGGTGAAAAAATCGCTTTCAAAGTTAGGGATGACAAAATCTTGAAAAATCAATTTTTTCAAATCAGAACCCCATTTTTTTATGGCAGATATTGAATCTACGTTAAAAAATAATGTGAGTGTATGCATCACACCCTTGCCCTAAAATGGATATTTTCTGAGTTAATATCCACTTTAGGGCAATGGTGTGATGCATACACTCACATTATTTTTTAACGTAGATTCAATATCTGCCATAAAAAAATGGGGTTCTAATTTGAAAAAATTGATTTTTCACGATTTTGTCATTCCTAACTTTAAAAGCGATTTTTTCACCCCCTGTATCATGAATCGCGATTTCGATTCTCAAAGTGGATACATCAATCTTACATCTTGAAAAATCCCAAAAATGAAAATTTTCCATCCAAAAACCTCGAAGTTATTCTTGTTTCAGCGGAGCTCTATTTTCGATTTTTTTTTCGAATTTTCCCGCTCAGAGAGAAATTTTCAACCAAAACTGAAAAATGTTACATCAAAATACCTTGAAATTTTCTAAGGAATCTATTTCTGCAATAAAAAAATTGTGTTCTAATTTGAAAAACGGAAGTTGACGTCATTTCCGGAAAAACCGGAGGTGCTCATGCCTTGAAAATATTTTAGATTTCATCAGCATCGTGAAATACTTATAAGTGCTGAATTTCATGAAAATACGTTCAGTAGTTTCCCGTATAAATATGGGTGAGGTTCCTCGTGAAAGACCCTGTATATAGTAATCATTTATATCTGGAATTTTCTCGTTCCCGTGAAGGGCATTATCGTTTGATATTGATTTATCCACATCCATATCTATTATCGACACTGTATAATCGGAGACAACCCCTCTGGCCATCACCACCGAAACATCCTAGCGATTAACCCTTTTTTAACAGTGAGTACGTAAATGTTGAAGTGAAATAAAAAAGGTGCCCTGAATTAAGTGTTTTTGTACTCCAAAGTGAAATCATTGATCGAATTCTGTACACCATCTTCCTATATTCAGTGCGTTCCACTTGGCGCTCACAACGATCAAAATGCTCCCTTAGCCGTTCCACATGGCGACTACGGTCGTTCTGAACGCGGCGAATACGTCACTGATGACGTCATTGTTTTCGCTCACGCCAAGCTCACAACGACCCATCCGAAGACGTGGGTCTTTGCGGTCGTTCGAGGAGTGGGGATGATAATTTGGCATTCGAGATCCGGACTCAGAGGTTGGGTTATTTATTTTATTATTTTCAGAGAAGTTAGAGAAATACTAAATTTTCTAAAATTGCATTATACTCTTCATCCGAACTTGACGAAGTACTTTCTGAATCGTTGCGACTCATCAAATATCCCACAACGGCATCGTAAGACATTTCAGGTGTGAAGATCCCTTAATTGGGGGAAGGTCTCCAAGGGCGTAACTACCTTTTCGGTCGGCAAATTCTCGAGCGCCAGCCACAATAGGTTTTACAAGGTTGTAGCGCCTTGACTAGAACCCTTCACTTTTGCCAGGGTAGCTTTTATACAGTGGAGAAGGGTTCGGTTTTAATCTAAGTTGTTAGCGATTAAGGGAATGTTTCTTTCACGAAAGTGTCTGATGAATCAAAGAAAACACCAGGATGAAACTAAACTTATAATGAATAAACTTTTAATCCTTTTAACAACGAAATCCCAGGAATAAAAATGAACGTACGTTATCTATTACAAATGAAAATGAAATCTATCATCCAAAATGAAAATTATAGTGAAGGCATTTAATGAAGCAAATAGATATGTACAAAATGTGAAAAACAATAACGGGTTACGATACGTTAAGGCGGCAGAGCGAGGTGAGCAGGCGTAGCGACGGAATGGAATTAAAGGGGGCGGCTATAGCGAAACAAAAATAGGGAGAATCGGCAGGGCACGGTGAAATATCGTTCAAAACCAATGCTGACAACGGACCTGATGCCGGCGTGTTTCGCTCTAGTCGTTCAGATCTGACCAGGGTCAAATTAACAATTCAAACGGGGGTGAATGGGATAAGGTAAGGTTGTGCTGCCCACAACGCACAGGGGAGTGATTCTAGTAAAGGATCACTCAACCTGACGTAGTGCCCTCGATCAATCTGCAAACCTTCAGTAGATTGACTAAAGGTGACACGGTGCCTTGACAACGCTATACAGGGTGAGTCTTTGACTTGTACATATATTTTAACTGTAGATTCCCCTCATCAAACGAAAATCTTTTTTCCCATACCATTTTTCAAAATTCGGTTTCGTTTGGAAGATACAGGGTGTCGAAAATCCACGAAAAAAACACTTTCCTGTTCATATCTCCGGAACCGTTATTTCAAATGAACTGAATTTTGGTCCATTGGTTACTCTATTCATGGTGCATATTCCTCAATCGAAACTTATTGAATATCTCTCCTAGTTTAAAAGTTACAGGGTGGTCGACTCATAAATTCATGCAAAAACACTATCAAATCACTTGAAAAGGATAAACGGTTCATATTTTCGAAAGAATCAACCATTTTAGAGTATAAAAGTATTCCTATATTTTTTCAATAAAACGCGTCGTTTTCGAGTTATTCCTAAATGTATACGAAGAAATTTGAGGAAAAAATCATGAATTTCATAAAAAATCTGAATGCTTCCCTGAATTAAATATCATCGAATATTGTTTCTTCTCTGGTCTCTTAACAAATTAACAATGTTGTCAATGTTTATCAACTGAATTCCGAGAAGCATGAAATTACAAAGTTTATAAGAAGTTTCTATTGAAAATTACCCGTCCTTCAGGAAAATCTATCTTCTTAACAATATCCTCTTGGAATTTTTAATCGACCCTACACTGTTTTCACATCACATCACCTGTTTGCTTTATTCTCTGCAAACTTCAAGTAAATAAATAAATAATAAAACGAATCCATGTAGAAAGGTTATCGCGGCGTCGTTCATTGTAATCACAGACTGTACTGTGGAGACACAGAAGAACGTCTTGTCTTGTCTTGCGTGGCGGCTACATCGCACTCGCAGCCGGCAGCGCACTTAAATTTAGATCGTAGCGCTGTATCGGCGAGAATCAGAACTACTCGTTTGGCATTTCCAAAGAGCAATGCGTAGAAGCCTCTGTGATAGTTCTTCCGTTAACGATAGGGGACGTTCTGCTTTCTTGAGTTCGCCTATACCATTGTTGAAGAGTAAATCGTCAATCTGGCATCGTCTTCTCTAGAATTCTATGATATATCATCACAGAGGAATGGATTAGGTTAGGTCATTGACCTCGAATCATATGACTTTGATTAATGGAGTTAGGATAGGTTAGTGAGAAACTAATTTTTATAAGATAGTTTCAGGGTATCGAGGCAAATATGAACAAATTATTAGTGTTTACAAACTAATCTTCAGGAAAATCGAAGAAGGAACTTATTTTGGTGTGAAAAATATGGCATTTCAATTGCAGAAATTATGGAACAAAACTTAGCGTTTTTGCTAGGAAATATCGTGTTTGTAACATTCTTATTCAAATAAGGTTAGTGCTTGAGTATTTTCTAAATGTATCACACAGAATATCTGATAATCACATCAATTTCAATTGAAAAATATGAACTTTGAGGTGTTTGCAGAGAATTGTTCCAGGAGCGTATTCAGCCCAACTTTTTTTTTCAAATGGCTATATCTCTTTAACAGAGCCGAATTCGGAAAAATGGAAAATGAAAAAAAGGTTTCTTTTGGCCTCACGAATCTACAGTTAAAATATATGTACAAGTCAAAGACTCACCCTGTATAGTCTCGCCGAGGTCAATCCAGATGAAAGTCGCAAGAATTAATAAGTATGCACACAACGGAAGGAAAATAAATGAGAAAGTACAGTGATGCCAACAACACCGTCCGGAAAAGTGGTTTCAACAACGAAACCCCTCAACCTGGCGGAGTGCCTTCGATAAATCTGCAAACCTTCAGTAGATTGACTAAGGGTGACACGGTGCCTTGACAACGCTATATAGTCTCGCCGAAGTCAATCCAGATGAAAATCGCAAGAATTATGAAGTATGCACACAACGGAAGGAAAATAAATGAGAAAGTACAGTGATGCCAACAACACCGTCCGGAAAAGTGGTTTCAACAACGAAACCCCTCAACCTGGCGGAGTGCCTTCGATAATTCTGCAAACCTTCAGTAGATTGACTAAGGGTGACACGGTGCCTTGACAACGCTATATAGTCTCGCCGAAGTCAATCCAGATGAAAATCGCAAGAATTATGAAGTATGCACACAACGGAAGGAAAATAAATGAGAAAGTACAGTGATGCCAACAACACCGTCCGGAAAAGTGGTTTCAACAACGAAACCCCTCAACCTGGCGGAGTGCCTTCGATAAATCTGCAAACCTTCAGTAGATTGACTAAGGGTGACACGGTGCCTTGACAACGCTATATAGTCTCGCCGAAGTCAATCCAGATGAAAATCGCAAGAATTATGAAGTAGATACGCACACAATGAAAGGAAAATTTTAAGAATATTCATGAAACACAGAAAAATAATGTTAGAACGATATTTCAGCGGAAACAATCAGCATAAAAGTAATGAGAACGGAGGCCTTACCGATTCCGGAAATTTCCCACTTTTCACTTTACAAAACGGAGTCCTATCTCACTTTCACTGACAGCTTTAAATTAATTTATAACGGTCTTCGAAAGACAATTGGAAAACTTATCCAACAAAATCTCAACTAATTCTTCAAAAATAGGCAAGACACAGTGATTTCTTTCCACGGAAAGAGCAAGTCAAAAAGGATCTTCTTAAATCGGAGAAACGTATTCAAACAGTTCAGACGGCAAAAGGTAGCTAAAAGATGTCGGAACAGCCCCGATGGCCCCTTTTAAAACCACCGAAAAAGTGGGGTGATGACGCGTGCGAAAATTCAGAATTTCGAGAAGAAGGGAACTAAGGCACCGTCTGATTGGCCGTTATGACATCACGTCATTCAAAAATGGAATTAAAACGTTACCTTATAAGGCAACAAAATTCGGAGTCCGCCGCTGTTTTTTGGATTCGCGGCCATCTGAAAAACATAAAAATTCGCGCATTTATCGGACCTTATCAGCGGCCATATGCCACCTTATGGGATATCTTTCACCCGCGGATTGGGAATATTCGATTTATCGGGTTTAATTTATCAGATCGAATTTATCGAATGAAAATAATGAAACTCGATCGAAAAATTTTTCTATGATACAGGACTCCCCCGACCAAAAAAAGTAACTTCGTTACACAGGTTGCATTCGATTTTGAGTTTATCAGAAAATTCACCAAAAGATTTTATAACTGAGTTATTAATGAATGAAAAACTTCAATATCAGAATCCCTAAATTTATTTCCATTGACAATGTCATAAATTTGTCTGGATTGCGCTTGTGCAAAGCTTGTCCACAATCTAGCCAAACGATCGCAAGCAGGAGGAATGGAAAAAACAGCGGTCGTGAGCGTGAGCGTTGTGAGCGCCAAGTGGAACGTACTAATTGACATTCGTAGATTTATTAGTTTTTTTTGCGAATAGTGCTTTTACATTTTTGTATAAACTAATTGGCGCCCAAATTTTTGAAGGAAATCAAAATCAGAAAATTTAAATATATATATGTGTCGGTTTATAACGTTTTGCGACGTTGTCCGATAACCCTCCTCCATTCTGCTCGGTTATGTATTAGTGTCTCATCCAGCTCTCTAGCACTAATAGCCTTTCTTATTCCTTCTCCCCAGCTCTTTTTAGGGCGTCCTCTCTTCCTTCTATCCGCAGGTTGCCATTCCATCAGCTGCCTCGGCATTCGCTCCTCACCCATCCTATTCACATGTCCGTACCACCTTAGCTGTTTTCTTTCTACATCATCCTTTATGTGACCCCCAATGCCCATTCGTTCCTTCACCACCTCATTCCTGATTCTATCTCTACGGGATATTCTCATTGCTCTTCTTATCGCGTCCATCTCCACTGCTTCGATTTTCCTCATATATTTCTGCGTTATTCTCCATGTCTCTGAACCATAAAGAAGACTACTTTTTATCAAGGTTTCGTATATCCTGAATTTCCTACCCTTGGTTATTTCCTTGCTCCACAGTATGCTGTTAAGGCTACCTATTGCTCTCCTTGCTTGAACTATCCTTCCTTCGATCTCCTTATGATCCGTTCCCGTCTCGTTGAAGTTGACTCCTAAGTATTTATATTCTTTACATTTTTCTATTTCGCCCATATCTTCGAGATCCAAGTTCGTTGTTTCTTCCGACCCTACACACAAGTACTTTGTCTTCTCCATATTAACCTCCAATCCCCATTCTCTGTATTCCTCTATCAGTTTCCTCATCATGTATTCCATGTCAAACTTATCTCCAGCAATGACCACCTGATCGTCGGCAAATTGTAAAGTGTATACAATGTTATCACCTATTTGTATTCCCATATTCACTACTTTACTTTTCCATTTATGCAGTGCAACCGAAACATATATCTTAAACAGAGTTGGCGAGACACAACATCCTTGCCTTAAACCCTTTGAAACCCGAAATCTCTTTGTAAGATATTTACCAATTTTTATTTGTGAGTATGATTCGTGATACAAGTTCTTCAGTGCAGTAATCAGGGTATGGTTAATATTCGAGGTTTCCAACACCTCCCACAACTTCATCACTGGTACTGTGTCGTAGGCCTTCCTCAAGTCTACAAAGGTCATATGTACATCTCTATTCGTAGCTTGTTTTTTTTCAATAATTTGTTTTAAGCAGAATACATTGTCTGTGCAAGAACGACCTGCTCTGAATCCGCTCTGTTCTTCTTCCTCCCTTGGGGCAAATTCCTCCTCAATCATATCTCGAATAATTCTTCCGTATAATCTGCTCATGGTACCATTAACCGAGATCCCTCTGTAATTCTCACACAATTGTTTGTCTCCTTTTTTGTAGATAGAGTGAATTTGTGCCACCTTCCATTGTTCGGGTATTGGATTTCCGTTCAGGTAGTAGTTGAAAACCTTCGTAATCATCCTATATAGTTTTTGTGTACCATTTTTTAATAGTTCAGGAGCTATTCCTTCCGGTCCACTTGTTTTACCGTTTTTCAAAAATCCTACTGCTTTTTCCAACTTTTCCTGTGTGAGATTTATCTGTTCTCCCATTATTTCTATGTTATTATTAGGTGTTTCGTTGTCGATTTTGAACTCATGTCTATTTTCAGTCAACAGGTTTTTATAATAGTCAGTCCACTCCTTTGGTTTTATTGGGTCCAATTTCACTCCACTCTTGACGGGTCTCTTTATGGCATTTATGAACTTCCAGGCTTCTGTGCACTGTCGTCCTCCAATATATGTGTCTATCTCCTTACATTTTCTATCCCACATTTCATTTTTGGCTGCGTTGACTTTGTTTCGGCATATTCTCTTAGCCTCCATGTAGTTATCCCTGTCCTCCAACATTCCCGAACCAATCCATCTCAAGTAAAGTCTCTTCTTTCTATCTACTGCCTCACTCACCTCCTCATTCCACCATGTCTTCGTACTTTTCTTGCCTCTCCTTATACCCAAATTTAAATAAAAAAAATAAAATAATAACAACAATAATAATATGGTGAACTTATGCCCAGAAATGCTCTCCGGCGAACAGCTGCCGTACGCTAAGTGTCAAATCTAAATTCAGTCAATAAGAATTTTTTTTGGAGTGAATATTACGTGACACTACAACCTGTAGTGAGGCTTTGACCAGCAGAGTTGCAAAAAAATTTTTAGAAACAGAAGATGTGACTGTTTAAGAGTGGCCTTCTTGTTCACCGGACCTTAATCCTATCGAGCATTTGTGGGATAGGATCAAAAGAAAAATTAGAGCTCGTCAAAATAATCCTGGTAACGAAGAGCAACTTATACAAGCGGCTTTAGAGGAATGGGCAAATGTTACAGAAGAAGAAATTAACAACTTAATAGAAAGCATGCCTCGTCGAATTCAAGCTTGTATCAATGCCAGGGGTGGTAATACTGATTATTGATTTGTTAAAATCGTATTATTTGTTGTTCAATTCTCAGTTACATAAAAATTATTTTTAGAGAAATTTACACTTTTAATTTTCTGTTCTATTATAAAAATAATCTTTCAATAATTTATATTAGTTTTGTAATAAACTTGTTTTGGGAAAACTGCTCTTCACTTCAGCGACTTTTTTCAATTAAAATTCGTTTTTTCCAAATAACAGGGTGATTCCATATAAGTTTGGTTGTGTATATTTAACACCGAAAAAATTAAAGGGGTTTGAGGAAAATTGAAGAGTGTATTTGGTATGCAATTTTTGGAAAAACCTTCCCCCAGAAAAGTTACACCCATCCGAAGATCAACAAAAAAAATGTTTTTCTTTTTCATTTTCCCTGTATAATTAAGCTAAAGACCCCAAACTTGCTAATTATCATTTGTCAATGAAATTACACATGTTGGAATTTTTTCAAATATCTACAATACAATTATAATAAATGTTGGAAATGCCCGCCTTCAGCTTCAATACAAGCATTTATTTTTCTCCTCATAGAAGTGCGCGTGTGCGATGAAATATTCCTGGTGAATTTCGTATCGTTTCACACCCTGCTACAATGCGTTAGCTCATATTTTGAAAACTCTTTGAATGTTTTTTTCGTGAATCCTTGAGTTTTCGAAAAATCGTGTAGAAATAAAAAAGTTTGTGTATTAGTTGGGCTTTTCAGCCATGTTTTTTCAAAAAGAAAATTTTCAACAAAAAAAAGGTGTGAGAAAAAATATCATCGAGGGCTACTATTTCAGCCTTTTCTGAGCATACGTCAGGGTTGAAAAAATATCAACGTGTGTAATTTCATTGACAAATGATAATTACCAAGTGTTTCGTGTCCTTAGCCTAATATTGAGGACAAATAAAAAAGAAAAATAATTTTTTTGTTGATCTCCGGAGTAGTATATTTTTTCCAGGAGGAGGTTATTCAAAAAATTTCATACCAAATACCCATTATAATTTTCCTCTTTTATTTTTTCAGTGTTATTCAGATACACCCTGTATATCATAGATGCATACCTAGTGCAGGCACTGAGCTTGTCCTACTTTTCATTTCTCCCGAAAGGGAAAGGGTTCGGGCTATTTTCCATCGCCACGACAGCGAAATATTGCGGATTGTTTCCGAAGTAAGGCCCGTTCTACATTCTAGAGTGCCGTTTTTGATCTATAAATAGTCCATCCAAGAATGATTGACATCCGAGCAGGCCTTGAAAGTCCAGTCGCAGCTTTATTACTAGTTACAAAAAAGTAACTAAAAATTTTCTGTGCTTTCATCATAGATATAGAAATAACCTAAAAATTGAACGATACTTTTTTAAAGTAAGGAACTTTGAACATGAAAATGTTTCCAATTTTCACATACGATTACCAGCGTGTGAATCTGTATACCAGCAGTATATTATTTTCATCTTGTATTGATACATTTTCGATCTTACGATCAATTATAGGAGCATACAGCATGGAAATTCTGGTTTGATAACGAAAAATATCGTGAGTGATTAAATAGCATGATCCTTTTCAATATGAATATTCGCTAAACCGAAAAAATCTAGTTGATAATTTGAAGCGTGTTACTGCAATGTGAATTGATTGGGAAATTTGTAATAGGGGTATTTCTCTGTGAACTGGGCAACTCGTCTAAAAAAGATGTCTAGACGACTTTTTTGCTCATATATTCAATAAACCTAATTCAATAAATATATATTTACATTTTTATTAATGAACGAGAGATGAACCAAAAATATTTCCATTACTTTAGAAAATTTTAACAATATTCTGAAATGGTCGATACAGGGGACTGTGTCCATGTCAGGGGACTGTTTATTCAAATGAAAAATTCTGTACCAAAATTATTCTATTTCAATTTTCATAAAAAATCACATTTTAGGAATTAAGTATTTGCTTTCTTCTTTAATCACGAGAAGCGTTTTTTGTACTTCATTATTATCTTCTTCAAGACTCTAATTTCATCATGTTTTTTTTCTTTATCCTATATCTTAGCATCTTCTCTCTAGAATATCTTTTTCGAAATATTTCAGCAACTTCAGGTTTTGGCATTTGAAATGAATTAGTTACATCAGAATCTGGACTATTCTCTCTCATGTACGAGTTAGTAATATTCGCTTATACTTTTTTTTATTGCGATACTTGGTGCAATGTTCTTTCCACTTCTTCTTAGCTTCCCGGTGTTCTCGTGGGGTCATATTCTCAACAAGCTTCCTAGTTCCCTTTTTTTTCTTAAGGTATTTAATACGTTCTTTCTCTCTAAGCTCTTTCCTTTTCTTTTTCTGTTCTTATTACACTCATATCTCTTCCGCTCATTTCCTCTTTTCCTTTTCAAAATATCTTCCTCAGAGAGTTTTTTCTTCCTTGGAACCCTAGCCTAGTGGTTAAGGTGATTGTCTAAGACCCGAAAGTCCCGAGTTCAATCCCGAGTCTAGGAAAGAATTTTTCTATTCTCGGTGATGTGCCTAAGGTGGCGTAAGGACACGGTAAGAAGGCCTACATAGAACACAACTGATTCTCCTAACTCGCACAAGCTACAAGCTTCTGAGGGGTCTCCTCGGGAGACCTAGGAGATATCAGTATCATACTCAAAGCACATGTATATTTAAAACAATGATAAACATGATATAAAGGCAGTTCCTTGGAGACGGAAACAGTCCCCTGTCTCCCAACAGGACAGGGGACTGTTTAATTTTACTTCATTGAAAGATAGCACAATAGGTAATGATCTGATGTTATTTCGCTGTACAAAATAAATATTCATCTATTACAACGATATTAAATTTGTAAGGTAGGAATATAGTACTAGAAAATAAATGGAAATAATCCTTACCAGAGGACTGTTACCTGTCAGGTAACGACGTGGCTTTCATGGAAAGACGCGCGTGCAGCAATAAATGAAATGGCGTCTGGGAAGTAATGACAGCAACCATGCCAACTTTGATTGTTTGCGGTCTGTTACACAAAGCCATGGCGCTGTTTAACCTTTACAGTGCGTAGCGCGTAATTTGAACTATAGACAGGGGAACTGTTCACAAAATGTGGAGACATACTTTAATTTACCTTTTTAGTATAATGAAATAATAATTATAAAAAATTAACGGACCCTTTTGACCATGAAATAATGCTGTTCGAACATTCAAACAATTTGATTGGTTCCAATAGTTATTGTCTTAATTAATTTAGTATGAAGTGACTTACCTGCTTCAGTGACACGACAGGGGACTGTTTTTCAAGTACTTCAACCTCGTTTTCAATACAATAAAGTTTATTTCATTGAATATTGAACACTGAGCAGCGGTAGATAAGATTATTATTTTATGATATTATCTACGAAATATATATGATCTGTATTTTTTCTATATAATATTAGCCTGAGACAATGAGTTGCCCAGTTTACAGAGAAATACCCATAGATATCAAGACAGAAACAAAACTTAACCAATGGATCTATTTAATATATGAAGAATTTTGTCATGACATTGTAACTTTCAATATTTGTGAACAATGAAGGTGTAAAATATGAAATGAAAATGTAAATATTCCTTTTATTCTGTTTCAACAACCACATGTTATTTTTTCCTCATCTGGGCAGAACTCGTCATGTTCATAATGAAAGGTTTTGTCAGCAATATATCATAAAATTCCTCATATTTTAACTAATCTTCTCTAATTTCTTTTTCTACGTGCTCTGTGCAGACTTTCCATTTCCTAGCTGTTCACTCTTCAAGAGCCTCATTTCAATTGCTCAAAAATTTGCCAAAATTGTTCGAAACACTAATGACAGAACAAAATGTCAGTGTTATTTCCAACACCAACCTGAATTCTGCAACTCAAAATATTACTGAATGGGCATTACCAACATAATTTCTATTTTCCAAAGCCCCCCGAGATGTCAATCATTCTTGGATGGACTATACAATGTTTGGTCACGATTTTTAGTCAGGAGTCCTTACACCAGAGTTTCTATACATTCATTATACAGGGTTGGGATAAAGTATGGAAACAAGTAAATATCTTTTGAACGAAAAGAACGATATTCATGAAAATTTGCAGGTACCTAAGTGCGCAATTTATGGAACAGAATGCATGTTGATGAACATTTTTCGTTAATAATATATACTTCCGGTTTAACTGGAAATGCCATCAACTTCTCTCATTCAAATGGATCACCCTATGTATTTTTACAGATTTTGAAAGAGTTTGTTATTTTGAATTCATACATATAGGTACTCCATTCACTTTCATAAAGTATACCGGTTGGTCATGGAATTCTGACCAAAGGCGGTCATATATCTTGATTCTGGGGGGGGCCATTTTGTACAATTAGGTACATAATATCAGTCATCAATTCCAATTCAATCAGAAAACGCAGAATTTATTCTGAGTGCATTGCCACCTTTGGGGGGGGCCATGGCCCCCATGGCCCCCCCCTTATGACCGCCCCTGATTCTGACACACTACACCGTCTATATTTCGAAAATGTTGGGTTATAGTCATTCTTCTGCCAGTTGAACAAGCAACGTTGCCGTTTCTACATATATGTCGTAGTAGTTAGCTATTTAAAATATGTCCATTCACTTCGGGAAATTAATGAATTCAAGAAAATTATCAGGGTTACTTTTAGAATGCGCAGATTTCGATTCTGAATAGCACTTCCTGATACTTTGCCTCTTATTTTTCGAAACTACCTTCGGCATTCTTAGTTCCCAGGCTTGATAATTCTTAATTAATAATGAAAAATGAACGTCGGCAACGTCTCCATCGACGTCCTTCATCTACGAAATGTCATTCACAAGTGCCAACCTTCGATTTTTTATGGTGACTATTCCACTCATTCCATTTTTAGTGAGGAATTTTCCTTAGCAACACTTGTTTCTCATCGATAAAACATGGTAACATTGGTAACGGGCAAAATCAACAACTTGGTTTTTCAGCGACAAAATTTTTGACGTTTCTCAAATTCATAGATAGCTTCGGGAATGAATACCATAGTTGATCTATGATGAATACTTATTTGTCAATTTCGAATACCACTCGAGATGAAATTTGAGCAGGTAAAATTTCTCTCTTGTAATATTCAAGTTTGTTGCTTCTCGGCAATTTCGCTCATGACATTTTTCCAAAATCACTCGCCTGACGGCTCGTGATTTTGATACAATTGTCATTCGCGAAATTGCCGAAAGCAACAAATTTTCATTTTACAATCGAGAAATTTTGCCGGCAAAATTTCATCTCTAGTGGTATTATATAGGTATGAAAAAACTGGATAAACCTAGAACTTGACCAACCGCGATACTTTATAAAAGTGAATGGAATTATACTTGATCAATTGTCTAAATGACACATAAAATCATAGACCTAGAGACGTCTGTGAATAAAATCCACATGCCTCTATACCTATATCATAGACCTTATAGTAACATGGAAAAATATACTCCATTCACAATTATAAAATCACAACTCTGGCCTTGGAAATTTGACACATTCCACTCTGTATCGAAGTTATGACGTTTTTCAAAATATTTTTATGTTCCAAGTCAACACTATGTTGCCCTTTCTACATTCTTGATCAAGAATCAACTCGATTTGACAGTTCAAAAATCAGAGAAACATGAGCAGTTGATCTCGGATCACCGGTGATTACGCTTTGTGAAACCCACCGTAAGAGTTGAATGCGGCCTGCTTTTGGCTTTCTGGATGTTTAGAAGTTGCTTTAATCGTACTGACAGTTTGAGTTTCTTTCCTGTATATGTCTACCTCAATCTTATTGTTCCTCAGAGTGAGCGTCAGGTCTAGGAAGTTGATTTCCTCGGGCCTATGTCCAATATAAAGGTGTTATGTCCTTATTAAGGGAGTTGAAGAACAAGAGTTGAAGTTCAACAAGACCATAATCAAATCTCTACCACCAAGAAAAAATATGAAGATATCGTCCACATATTGTACGTACAGCAGAATGTTCGCTATCGACCTGAAGAGGATTGTTTTCAGCAAATCCATAGAAAATTCTTATAAGAGTGGATAATATTTTATATTATCAAGATGGATATCTGTCATGAAATTTTGAACGTAATCACAGTATATCATTGTATGAAACAGACTCTTTTTTATAGCCCACAAACAATTCTACGAAGCACTACTCGAGATTATACTGGTTGTGACTATCAACTCCGTTTTCTCAAATGGAATGCCGATTCAATTATATTGATTTTGGATTCACCATCGAAATTTTATATGTCTTCGATCTACAGTATGTCTCAGAAGTCGCGCACCCCAATGAGGGTATCGACAGTGAAAAATATTCTAAGCCCAAAAATCCATGTTTGAAATTTTTTGATAACGTAGTCAATTAGTAATTTGAAAGTGACCAATCAGGAGCGCCCTACAGAAGAATAAGTAGGCAGTGGGAACGCGAGAGTGGGACACTAGAGCTGCTGACGGCTTTTCACGCAGTAAACCGAGACTGGCGTCTCACTCTCGCATCCCCACTGCCTACTCATTCTTCTGTAGGGCGATCCTGATTGGTAACTTTCATTAATTAACTACTACAAAAAATTTCAAACATGGATTTTTGGGCTCAGAATATTTTTCACTTTCGATCCCCTTAATGGGGTGAGCGACTTCTGGGACACCCTGTATACAGGAATCGCGTGGAACTGTAGGTACATATTTCAATCACGTATAGAGGATGTCCAGGTGGACATAAAAGGAGCACATCAAAATGTATTTTTTTATAAATTGAACAGTTACCTCGAATCAAAATTTCAGGATATATTGTCATGAACTCCAAAAACCGACATATTCAAAATTCTGAGAATCCAATTCAGGCTCGGAAAATTTTGGTTGTTTTTGTTTTCCGCAAAAAATGTTTGGTGAGGAATATTAAAACATTGGTGATTAAGGAGAAGAACAGAAAAGAATTAAAGTGAGGTGACTTTCATTTTCATTGCATTGTGATGTACCCAGCTAGCATATTCATATGTTACCGACACAACCAAGCACCGCGAGAAGCCGAATGATTTCATATAAGTTACCGACGTAACTTTAGGATTCTGTCGGTAACTTATACGAGCATCAAGTCCATCGGCACCTTATATACCTACATATAACAGGTTTTGAAAAAAAAACTTGATATATTAGCGAGGATGGTTGATTATTAGTCTGAACAAAATATATGTTTCCAGCCTAAGAGTTCACTGGATGAAACCACCACTTGTATAATCGTTAAGTTACAGACAAACTAAGAATTACGTCGGCAACTTATTATGATTATGATTTTTTTATAATTATTGAAGTTATAGTAGATATGCTTAATTTTTTCGGGTGAAAAGTATAGCCTATGTCACTAAGGGATAATGTAGCTTTCTAAGCGTGAAAGAATTTCTGAAATCGGTCCAGTACTTTTTGAGCCAAATCGTATCAAACACACAAAATTGCAAATCTTTCCTCTTTATAATATCAGTATAGATTACCCTCAGTAGAATATTGGTAAAGTTTTGGTGAATTCTCTAAAGTTACTATTTCATTTTGGTAATGAAATAAGCAGTATTAAAAATATGCAACATTGCGATAACTGAATGCACTTGTTTGATAAAACCACTACTCGCATAATAATTAAGTTACCGAAAAACTCAGAATTACGTCGGCAACTTATTATTACGTGTTCGGCATCGCTCGGAAAACCGATTGTGTGTTTGTGTCGGTAACATATGAATATGCACCCAGCTAGGGTAGGTTCGACCAATCGTTATGCAGTTAAGGATGGTGAGGAATAATACCAGGCAGACTCATCAAAGGGATTTAATTCACTGAACTTACATTGAAAACAATATGTTTACTACAGATTCTCGCTGTTGACTAACAAGCGGTCAAACGTATACGCTTCTGAATGAATCACTGAATCAATTTTGAATGACTCTCCCTAGCCAATTGTTATATATATTTTATAATTGTTTACTTGTTTTAATAACATTATATTTGATAACATAACTGGCAATGATGAGACCTAGAGCTCTGGCTTCACGTGCCGCTGTAGGTCTTGAAGGGAGGTCGCACTAATCTTATTATATCACGTACGAAATATACAGTGTGTTCAACATACTACACCTTCCCTCTTTGAGAGAAAAAAATTTTTTGCTATACAATGTAAAAATATTTTTTTTGACTTATCTATAGCTTAATATCTATATCTATAATATCAGTCTCAATGGATCTTAAATCTACAAGTTAAATACGATATTTACCTAAATTAATTTTTACATTACATTTTTTGTCGAAAATTTCTTTCCTTTCCGATTTTACCTTCACCAAGTTTTCTCTAGCATCTTTCTATGCCGTTTGCAACCTATATATCCAAGAGTTGTCAAAATTGTAAACTGGATCTACACGGCTTTTTAAATTTTGAGGAAATAATCTACTAGATTTCTGAAAATTAAACTGAACATGTCTGGATGTCCACCGGTTGGAAGCATGTGAACATCGTTCAGAATGATTTGCCTTGATCTTTTATACGCGTTACATCTCGTATTACATTAATTTTTCAGTATCTTCCTAGAATTTCATTCTTATAATTTGACAACATATTCAAAAATTTTATATTGCTAGCTAGCTTTATGAGGAACAATTCTAATACATTATTTTCTGCGCATAAATTTTCCAGTTTCCTCAACGATGTACCTAAGTCTTACGCCGATCGGATGTTCTGGTTATTGAAAATAATTTGTGAATTCACATTACGAATATATCATTCGCCAACGATCTAACCTTGCAACAACGTCAGGAATTCCGGAGGTTAAGAGCATTTCTATTGGAGGCCCGTTCGAATTCCGCAGAAAAATCTTATATAAAAGGGAACAAGCTGGTAGTAGGGGAAAAAATATATACCTTGGAAGATTTAGAGACCCCAGACGAAGAAGAAAAGAAGACCAACAGCGCACCGGGTACTCCAACAACTGCAAACCATAATATTGAGTTGAAAGAAGGGAATCAGAACACTGTGATATCGGATTCTCGTCCAGGAACATCAGGCACGCAGAAAACGACCCAAGACAGTAAAGTATACACTCCACACTTGACAGCACACAGGAAAGTACTCCACAATAAGAAAAGATCACCTGTGAAAGGAAATGAAAAAGGTATGAAGCTCCGACATAAACCTACGACAGACAGGAAAAATTAGGAATGTAAGTAAGGCTCGTCTACTTATGTTATATTTGCATTTGAATATATACTGGTAACAAAAAAAAAAAATTACAAAAATAAAACATAAAATCAATTGAAAAAAAAATATTGAAAAAAAAAAAAAAAAAATAAAAAAATTCTTGATTCGATATGGATAACTTTGTGAGATACTATGAAAACGAGGACTATAATACTGTTGTCATTGGTGATATAAGTGAACTAAATATCAGAGAAATTAATGGCGAATTTAAAATTCTTCAGATGAATATACGTAGTATTCAAATGAATTTCGCCGAGTTTGAATTATTTCTGGAGAATGCATCAATCGCATTCGATATATTGGTTTTGACTGAGACTTTTCAGATAGAAAATATAAGTTTGTTTGAAATAAAGGGTTATGAGCAGGTTTATAACGAGGGAAAATACAACAGAAATGACGGAACAATGGTATATGTAAGGGAGGGCATTGACTTCGATCACTCTATAGTTAAACTAGGGGAAATCACAGCAATAGAAATAAATATTCAATATAAAAATGAGAAACTCAAAGTAACTGCTATTTACAAGTCACCACAATATTCTATTGACGAATTCAACACAGAATTGTCACATTATTTAGAGGAGAGAAAACATCCAGTTAAACATATCATCACGGGAGACATAAACATAAATTTATTGTCAACTGAATACTGCGTGGAGGAATATAAGAATATTATGTGTTCTTTTGGATTCACATCACTCATAAATAAATATACACGTCCAGATAGTCAAACATGTCTTGATCATTTTTTTGTGAGGGGTATTCATCCGGATAATTCAGGTGTAAATGGCATAATCTTGCAGAATCTTATCACTGATCATTATCCCATTATATTACATGCCGATATCAAAATAAAAAAATATAATCTTACAAAAAACCTAACAAAAAAATATGTAAATTATACTAAATTGAAAAAACTACTCAGAAATGAAAACTGGGAACAAGTATATAATAATGAAGACATAAATTCGGCAACTGAAAATTTCATCGACATACTGAAACAATATATAGGAAATAGTACAACCACAATACGAATACAGGGAAAATCACAGGCAAGAAAAGAGTGGATGACTCCAAAAATACTGGGCGATATAAATAAGAAACAAAATATGTATAAAAGAATCAGAAGAGAACCAGATAATATAGAATTAAAAAGTGAATATTCTAAATCTAAAAACCATCTACGTATTCTGATAAATGATGCTAAAGAACAGTATTTACAAAAATCCATTACAAAAAACCAAGGTGAAAGTAGAGGCTTATGGCAATACTTAAAAAACATGACCAATACTAATAAAAAAGAAACGCATATAAAATTCATCAAAGGGCCGGATGATAGAAAAATTGAGGGAGTTCAGGCAATGTGTAATGCTTTCAGTAAGTACTTTAGTAGATTGGGAGAAAATTATGCCAATAAAATAAAACCTCCAGGAGATCTCACAGATCATCATGATGTTCATGATAAATCTTTCTTCTTGTTTCCAACTGACTCAACTGAAATAGAGGACATAATAAGCAGTCTTAGATCAAAGAAATCAGCTGGATGTGACGAAATACGCTCCGAAACATTGGAAGAAGTGAAACAAGAGATATCACAACCCCTCTCTCATTTGGTTAATGGCTGTTTTGAGAGGGCTTGTTTTCCGGAGATCTTAAAAGTAGGAATGGTGAAACCATTGTTCAAAAGCGGTGACAAAGCTGAGATGAGTAATTATAGACCTATTACTCTTGTGTCGAACATAGCCAAAGTATTTGAGAAAACAATAAAAGCACGTATGATTGCGTTTATCGATAAACATAAAATTCTATCAAGAAATCAGTTTGGGTTCCGTGGGGGAATTTCTACGGAAGATGCAATCAGAAAAGTAACTGGAACTGTATACGGCAATATCGATAAAAATACTCCATCTCTGGCAATTGTAATAGATTTAGCTAAGGCATTCGACACCGTCAATCATCCAAGGTTACTAGAAAAATTGAAGAATTACGGATTTCGTGGAAAAATATACGATCTCATATGTAGCTACCTCTCAAATAGGGTTCAGATTGTATCAATGAATGGAAAATTCAGTGAAAAGGAGATACTGTCTTATGGAGTTCCTCAGGGCACTGTGCTTGGACCTATTTTATTTATTTTGTACATGAATAGTATGTTTGAACTGAAAAGCAAGGGTGAGATTATAAGCTTCGCAGATGATACTATCGTAATATATGAGGCAGAAACTTGGGAAAAGCTCAAAGAGAAAGCAACAGAAGATTTCGTCACATTAAAACAGTGGTTTCAACTGAATATACTGACCTTGAATCCCAAGAAAACTAGATATCTGACTTTTGCCTCAAACAGGATGGGACTACCAAGATTTGGAGATCTGCAAATTGATGGAGAACTACAGATTCAACAGACGCATTCGACTAAATACCTCGGGATTATTATTGACGAACATCTAAGGTGGGATGAGCAAGTGTTCTACATCACTAGGAAGTTGAGAGGTATTTTGTGCAGATTCAGGTATATACGGCAGAGCATAAAATCTATAAAACATCTCCATATGCTATACGACGCACTAGTACAATCTCAGCTGTCCTATGGTGTGATTGGATGGGGGGGCATTTTCGACTGCCATAAGAGGTGTTTAGATGTTGTCCAAAAACGTATTCTGAAAGTGATGTATGGAAAAAAAATAACATTTTCTAGTAAGCATATCTATGAAATGTCCAAAGTATTAGATATAAGACAATTATATGCACAAAAAATTATTATCAATATTCACCAACAAAAAATAAAGTTAAAATTGAAAGAGCATAGCTATTCCACAAGAGCAAAAGGGAATAATTTCGAGAGACCGAGAGCAGAAAAAAGAATTGGACAGAGATACTTCACGTATATAGCGTCAAGACTGTATCCTTTCATACCTCAAACAATAAGGGAAATAACAAATAAAAAGAGATTCAAGATACAATTGAAAAAATGGCTTGTAACAGAGGACCGCACCTTGATCCATAGGATAGTTAATTCTACCTAATGGTGAATATAAGAATAACATCGATCGTGAAAAATTGCTTACGAAAAACAAACAATGAAGAAAAAAATGTTCCACCTATGAAGGAAAATTACTGCCGATATCGACCAATATTACCGATGTAGACCGATGTTACCGATATAGACCAACATTGCCGTTGTGGGCCGATGCCGATTATATGAAGACAAAAACCACCGATCAAGACGAAGACACCGATTAAGACGAAACACCCAAGTTTGACATTCCCGTTATTCGTTGCTATTTCATTAGAGTTAAGAGGTTTATATGGAATTCACATAAATATCATTTTTTATTTGCTCGGCCGTTAGAATCAAATTTTTAATTTATCAGCTGTACACAGTTATCATCTTTGAATAACTCACAGTTTTTTTCTCTGAGTTTATCGACCTTGTAATACATTACTGAATAAACTCTTTATTATTATTATTATTATTATATATTAAATTCTCATTGTAATCCTCTGAATGTTGGTTTTTCAAATTATGAAATTCTTTTTTTGAAAGTGGTCTTTACTCAATACTT
Organism: Adalia bipunctata; assembly: GCA_910592335.1. NCBI lineage: Eukaryota > Metazoa > Arthropoda > Insecta > Coleoptera > Coccinellidae > Adalia > Adalia bipunctata. The sequence goes on from OU342948.1 coordinate 55,417,620, forward strand.
TTCACTGGACGTTTCAAACTTCGACAACAACAAGGTGATCAAGTCTTTCGCCATCGAAGGCATTCGTCTCTACTTTATTTTTAATACGCGATAAGGCATGTGCTGAAAAAATTTTCTGAAACTTTTACATAATGAACCGTGAAGTCATACTCTTCTAAAATCAAACGGAATTTGGTCGATAATCATATTGAACAAATAATTCCGAGGTGTTATTGTTTTCGGAACGATAGGTGAACTGGCGACATTGACCTTGTCCGAACTCTTCTTCGCTGACGCTAGGATTTTCCTTGCGGTCACGACCTCGATTTGAATAGTACGAATTTCCTTTCTGATAAAAAAACATTGCGATGCTTTGAGAAAATTTGGTTACGACTTGACAATTTACATAATTTGTTAAATTTATAATCCTGATTAATTCATCATTTACACTATCGGTCCGTTCACTATGTTCTCGCGGCTCATTTTTGATGTTTTCACACCAATCAAGTCAGCAATTAGTTCATCACTTTTCACTTCACGAAATGACATATCAGGGGAAAAGAAATAGTTCTTACACTACAATCTCCTGGTGGCTTCTCCTTGCCTCAAGTTGTACAGTCGTCTCCATAGCTTCTTGGATCTCTGACCAATGATGATCTCGTCTTGCTTGGACTGGCCTAATCCCATCTTGCTTGTTGGTTGAAATACGAATTGAACAATGAAGTCACATACCCATATCCAAATCCTGATGAAAACCTTCTGGACCCTGGACCTTTAATTGCATCGAACTGGCAGGATCGCCATGTGATGTACCCAGCTAGGGTAGGTTCGACCAATCGTTATGCAGTTAAGGATGGTGAGGAATAATACCAGGCAGACTCATCAAAGGGATTTAATTCACTGAACTTACATTGAAAACAATATGTTTACTACAGATTCTCGCTGTTGACTAACAAGCGGTCAAACGTATACGCTTCTGAATGAATCACTGAATCAATTTTGAATGACTCTCCCTAGCCAATTGTTATATATATATTTTATAATTGTTTACTTGTTTTAATAACATTATATTTGATAACATAACTGGCAATGATGAGACCTAGAGCTCTGGCTTCACGTGCCGCTGTAGGTCTTGAAGGGAGGTCGCACTAATCTTATTATATCACGTACGAAATATACAGTGTGTTCAACATACTACAGCATATAGATATGACGATCGCTCACTTGTTGGTGCTCAATTTGGTATGATTCGAAAATAAAAGTGAATACTCCGAAATAGGAAATTTCCTTGTTTTCCCTGCCTTATGGAATACCAGGACAATATCTTAGTAATTGCTCATCCTTACTCACCAAACTTCCCACATTTACTTAATAAGCATTTCTATTCGTATTTACGCTGAATTTTCATAACCCCTTATTGTTGCATTCTCTTGATGCCTTGAAGAAGAAGTCGATAGACTTTGAAACGTTGTCATTGTTATAAGAAGTACAATGAAGTTCTTCTCAAATAACCATTACTGGATTTTCTGTTAAAAATAATTACTTTGATAAGAATTATTCAACAATCATAGACAAAGATGAATTCTTCTCGCATATAACGTATGTTCCTAAAGTTTCGGGAAAAATTTCAAAAGCATATAACTCTGACTTAAATAATCTTATATTTTTATCAAATTATTCAACAATTTAACTTGACTATCCTTATTATGAATCAGAATTTAAATAGCAGACCAGGGACCATTCTTTTCGATTTGCCTAATAATTCCCCTGACACGTTGCTTATCAATTAGACCAGGTGAAATTTTTCCCAAAACTTTAGGACCATACGTTAATGGCGATTATTCACTTGGATGATTCACCAAACTCGACTTCGTCTCTTCTAGTAAACCTCATTCGCGTAATGATAGCCAACATAATATGCTCATTGAATAATTTACTATTTTCTCACAGAGTCACAGAACGAACTCACTCTATGAAAACACGTGGTTTTCAACTAAAGTTGTAAGTGCTTTCTCCGTATTCCAAAACAAACTTGAGCGTATTTGCCTGCTCTCTGTTCTGGCTTGCGAAATGAGCAGCAATGGGTTGTTTCCCATTTGGGCTCACATTCTTTTTAACTGCAGACCACACAGAAGAGAGTCGGTTAACCACTCAGGACCGGATCTTTTTCGTTACGGACGAAGACCATTCGAAGAAGTTACTTTGTACACACACAGCGCAATCGTTAATATACTTAGAATTTAGAATATTGGTGCAAAGCATAAATGCTGAGCCCAATGAATAGTGAAATAAAAAAAAAATTTTTTAACCATCAGTAAGAATCAACATCTATCAAGAAAAAACTCTAATCATTTATTCTGTCTCGCTCTGACGTATTGAATTATGTTGTGGAATTGTTATCTTCTAGAACTTCATGCGAATAGTTTCGAGCATAACCTAACTAATAGGGTTGACACATGTTAAAAATTCATATAAATTGAGGTTTTCCACATTGAAGGTAGTTTTTGAAATACTAAAGAATTATTCTAGTGATCTGATTACTCTCATTAAATCAAATAAAATTGATTTAAAATGTGTAGGTAATCTATTACCGATTCATTATTCTTCTTTATTGATCTTTTTGGGTTTTAATAACCTACTAACTGCGAACGTCTCCGCGAAAACCAGGTGAATTGATTATAGCGTTCTCCCGTTCTCGAACGTTGAAATTCACAACCTGGTGTTGCAATTTGGAAGAAAGTTTTCTTTATGGTTCATCCAATCACCGAGATAGATGTCGCTCATTAATAGTCATTCCGATATAATGCACGACAGATATCCATATCTTGACGAAAAGATTCTCCATCCAACGTCGACTTAGGGATATTCCACCCTGATGAGTCCTAAATAGGACGAAACTGCAGTCGGTGCGATTCTCAGTTGACGTTGTACCATTCGGTCTGGTGGGGTGAACAGTATCGGAGACCTAGTTCGTATTCACATTTCATTTTTCATTATTTATAGTGGGAAATGCTATGTGTCTTATTTCTTTCAATTGTATAGGTAGCTGCCTTCTCAGCTTGTTGATTTTATTTCATCATTTTTCTTTATTAATCTTTTTGGGTTTTAATAACCTACTAACTGCGAACGTCTCCGCGCATCCCAGGTGAATTGATTATAGCGTTCTCCAACGTTGAAATTCACAATCTGGTGTTACAATTTGGAAGAAAGTTTCCTTTATTGTTCATTCAATCACCGAGGGGGGGTCTTTTCTGAAGGTGGATAGATGTCGCTCATTCATAGTCATTCCGATATAATGCTCGACAGATATCCATATCCTGACGAAAAGATTTTCCATCCAACGTCGACTTTGGGATATTCCACCCTGATGAGTCCTAAATAGGACGAACCTGCAGTCGGTGCGGTTCTCAGTTGATGTTGGACCATTCGATCTGTTAGGGTGAACAGTATCGGAGACCTAGTTCGTATTCACATTTCATTTTTCATTATTTATAATGGGAAATAATTTGTGTCTTATTTCTTTCTATTACCGATGATCACGTGACTGCAAACACGAATGAGAATACTAGACGTCACTGTTCTGTAAACAAGCCAACCTATAACCTTATTGTATCCTTTATTCCAATGTGTCATCACGAGTAAGAACTCACGAAGAACAGAAGAGAGTAAAACGTACCTATCACCAGCGAACTATTTTAAGATTATTTGTTATTACGAAAACGATTTGTTCGCAAGAAATCACACAAGATAAGTTCGCTTTGTCAGACGGCGAAGTCTGTTTACCGTATAGTGACGTAATCATAATCACTTAACAGTATAAAGCGTTTCAGCGGGAATTTTGAAAACTATTTTTATTTACGCATTTTCTGTTGGTATTTGCTATATTTTTTCCATGAAAATATTTTTTTCGTGTTTGTATAGGGCTTATCTACAAATTAAAATCATTTTCGAAAAATAGTCAACATCCCTACTAATCAATATGATATTTTTCAATAGATTTGATCTGTTTTCATCAAGCCTTGCATAACATTCTTAATGTCTAATCAAACTTGGGAACTGAACTGAATATATTCAATTCTTAGGTAAACTTTCCTTGAAATTCGTCACAAAATCAGATCCCAAAGCGACATCGTCAACGAAGAAACGAACTAAAACGAATATCAAGATGCCATTCCTGGACGAATTCTCATTAGGGAATACGGTATTCCCCATTTTATTCGAAAAATCTAATCTAATGCACTGCTGTCCATATCACCTAGAAGACATAATAAAACGAGAAATTTTCGTTCCGGAATCGTAAAGCTTTAATCGAATTCTTTATGAGAATTTGGTATGAAGAGACTGATGAAATGTCTTAAAGGAGTTATTCAGTGGGAGGAACCATAAAATTCGAAATAAACTCCTGAGATGGACGGGGAATATTGACTCATTCACTACGTCTTATGAAGTTATTATTTGAAAATCAGGAAATAAAGAATGCATAGTTTAGATTCGATCTAATTACAACGATCGTGCAAAAAGGTTCCACAAAATAATAGTATATTCTGAAACTAGTTGCAGAATGGGCTCCTAATCCAATACGAATGCGAAATTAGAAAACGAGCGACGAACGAGGTCCCATCATGTAGTCCTCAAAACTTATTTATCCATTCGAATACAAATATGGTCTGAGGTACGTTTGAACTAGAAACCCGATAAAAAAGGCGAAGATAATTCGAAGAAGAAACAATCATGGAACAAAAATAAATGAAATGAGCACCAATCACAGAGTACATAGGTTTCACTACAGTGGCTTTATACAGGACAGTGGCGACAATAGACGTTCACGTTTTGATTGGTCGGACTGTTTTCGACCACTAATGGCGGACTTTCATTGATTTGTTGTCATGTCATAGTGTATAAAGCTCAAAATTGAGTCAAATGCCAAACACCACGACACTCCAATGTAAACAAATATTCGCCATGTTTGTGCAAAAACGTGTTCTATGACCCTATTGTCGCCACTGTCTTGTATAAAGCCACTGTAGGTTTCACACCGAAACATTCACATTGAAATATTTCGCCAGATAGTACACCATCTGCCGCATTTTCCCTGGAACTGCTGCCACATGATACTCTCAAATCTTCAACCGTAAATATTGTTCTATAGTTTTGGGCTTTTTTGTTATGTGAAGGACGCAACACTTGCTCACGTTCAGAGGCAGCATTCAGTCGAAAAACATTCAGTTCTCTCTGAGAAAAGTCAATTCGTAGAAGTGGCGGCCCGAAAAGTTTTGTATAGTCAGCAACTGAGTAAAGGGAGAACTGGATCAGCGGAGACAAGTCAGAGATGTATAGACTAAACAGGATTGATCCCAAAACCAATCCCTGAGGAACATCAAACATCCGAAGTAAACTGTTGATCTGTTATGGGGCACAAAAGGCCTTGAGGTCGCAGTGGACTGTAAACCCTTCTCACTTTAAAGTACAGGGTTCCCCATAATAGACTACCTAATCGATTTCATTGATGAATTCACTACCAGCTAACTGAATGAGTTTTTCTCTGTGAGAATATCCTCTGTAGTTTTTCGGATCTAAGCCTAGAATTCACATTAAAATGGAATGATATTAGCTGAGATGTCTTAAAACATGATGTTTACACTCGTCAATTTTTTAATGCAACGACATTCGATCAAATCGAAAATATTAGTCCACAAGAACACACTGAGCTTGAGACCCATCGTCAGCTGCATTAAATTCCCTAGATACAACATAGGTAAATATCTACACGACGTTCTGTCCAGTTCAGTAGTAAGCGTTAGGCCCTCCTCCACACTAGCCTCAACCCTAAGGGCCCCCGCAGATTGCAGACTTTTTATCGGCCGATAGTTTGGTCGGCTTCTTAATCAGTATGGAGAGGAATACATATGCGCACACTGCAGCGATTCAGTATCGGCCGATAAAAAAGTTTGGTGGGCTACCCGATTACATTCGAACTAATCTGTCGGCCAACTATCGGCCGAATGTTTGATCAGTATTGGCGCATACATGACGATTGTTTAGTCGGCCGATAGCACAGAAATATAATAAATACTAGAATGCTATTAGGTACGTCCGAGATTCAGTAAAATGACCCCACATAGCGAATAAACACCTACTACTTGTACATGCGCAGCTCGTCTTTTCTTGCCACGTCGTTGCCAAGCATTATGGTTTCAGATGAAGTTCGGAATAAATCTTATTGTGAAACCAGTGAATTCGGCAACACCGCTACGCGACGAAAACAAACACATCTTCACATCAGAAAAAGAGCAGTGTCGTATTTTAGGATTTGTTGATTCCCTTTGTTGTGTACTTTCCTGTTTATTCATTCGTATAAATTCGCTTGCCTTTTCTGCTCCGTTTTCGGTGTTTCCTCGTTGTTTTCTTGAACATTGTGTAGTAGGTACTGATACTCCTTTAGTTTAGTTTTGTACTTGAGTTTTACTAGTTAATTTTGATAGTCGAGTGCTGTGACAAATTATAGACAAAATGAAGTGCATGGTTCTTTTTTGCGCAAATAAAGGAGAAACCCATTTTATGAAAGTAAGTTTGGTTTAAGTAAGATACTACAGCTATTTTATTATTATTATTGCAAATGTTGATATCGACAACTTATTCATACCACATTCACGAAGTCAAAAATTTTAAGTCCTACCCTGATGACACGTTCACATATTGCGCAAACTCTGTAGTAGGTCAATTTTCCCTATGAGGTGCCAGGAATTGTGAACTGATTGGCGTTCTAGTATTTATTATATTTCTGTGGCCGATAGTTCAATTCGCTTTGTGATTGGCGTCGTGTGCGTGTATTTTGAATATGGAAGCTGGTAATACTCATTCGATAATAGGCGAAACATTTTTTCGGGTAATCCAGTGATTCGAAATGCATAGTGTAAAATTTTCACTATCACTATCACTGAGAATGGGATACTCTCGGAATCTCTTCTTGATTTTCCTCCTCCGGAGTATGATGGGAGCAATAATTTTTCTGAACAATATTTTCATTGTGTGACCGCTTCAACAGTCAGTTACAAACTATACCTTTTCAACTTCAAATTGGGAACTATCAAAATCAAATTGGGAATAATCAATTTTATATTGGAATGACAGCCATGTGAATCAAATCTTTGAATTACTCGATATGTAATTAACTCTCAAATTTGTCCAAAGTAAGTAACGAACGAAGTCTACAAGTCTACAATTTCTTTTCCATAATCATGCCTTATACAAAGAAGAAAGCTGCAGATTCAATGAAAAAGCAGGTAATTGCGGTATGCAATGGAAACATAACACAGACAGAATTTCGTCGTGAAAGAACGGAAAATTTTATATGAAGAAATATATCAACCATGAACCATTACAGTTAGTACCTGTACAGGGTGGGCAAAATTGGTGCTACATGAACTAAAACATATGATACATTTCTGAAACGGGAAAAAAATGGCGATTCATTTCAAACTACTGTTTCCATAAGAAGAAACACAACTTTTTGTTATAACTCACCAAATAAACCTCTTAGAAAAAATTAGATTACGCCACTGGATTGCTATCAGAAAAGTGCCTGTATAATGTTTTTATTTCAACATCCTAGCATAAACAGAAACGGAGATAATGACCAAAGTTGAAATCGCCCAAATTTCAATGTTGGCCTATAACTCGGAAACGGGAGAAGATAGAGGAATGCAGTTGATGGCATTATCAGTTTCTCGAAAAAAGAGGACTATAAGGTGCCATTCATTTTTCTCTATCTCCTCGGGCTAAAAAGTTTTAGTTCATGTAGCATAATTTTGCCCACCCTGTACAAGATATGTGGCTCATATCCAGAGGTTCATACCTGATGTTTTGATCTTTTTTGATATGAGAATTTGAGCACAAATATGACATTTTTTAAGAACTTCTTACACTTTTTGAATGTTTGATAAGTTCAAATGTATATTTATAGTTTTTTCTTCATGTTTCATCAATATGAAGATCTTCTGATCCTCGTCTGATCATGCCTGATCTTGATATACATAGCCACGAATGCCGTTTCAATTTGAAATTGATTATTCCCAATTTGAATATGTTAATTCCCAATTTGATTTTGATAGATTCCAATTTGAAGTTGAAAAGGTATAGTTCGACTATTCTCGAACTGATCGCCAATCACAAAGCGAATTGAACTATCGGCCGACTAAACAACCGTCATGTGTGCGCAGGCGTGTATGCGCCAATACTGATTAAACAGTCGGCCGATAGTTGGCCGACAGATTAGTTTGAATGTAATCGGGTAGCCCATCAAACTTTTTTATCGGCCGATACTGAATCGCTGTAGTGTGCGCATATGCATTCCTCTCCATACTGAATAAGAAGCCGACCAAACTATCGGCCGATAAAAAGTCTGCAGTCTGCGGGGGCCCTAAAAGATATAGAAGTTCCAAAAAATTAAATCCTCATATCGATAGATGTAACATCACTGTTTAAGAATATCCCAACAGAACTAGTATTATCCATCAGTAAAAAGAGATGGACCCATACAAACTTAAACAAGAAGAAGTTCCTAGAACTCATCAACCTTTGCTTCAATAGCGGATACTTCATATACGAGAGCCAGTACTACAAGCCACTGGATGGCACTGTCATGGGCTCCCCCGCCAGCCAAACACATTCAGATCTAGTAATGAATGAGATATTCTACCACGCCTAATGCTGGATTTCCATGCATCCGTCATCCGATGATACGATCATTCGATCGTCGTTGTGATTGACAGAAGTTTTCAATTTTGAATATTTTAGCCAATCACAACGACGATCGGATGGTCGTAACGTCGGAAAACAGATGCAGATTCGATTTGGAAACCCTCCTCCTCCGACTTTACGTTGACGATACACTGATGCTAGTTCTGTCGAACAAGACACAATGACAGTCTTCAACTCATACCACCAGAGAATCCGATTCACCGTCGGGGAAGAAAAAACCAGTGTATACCTGTGATCAGAGAAAAATCAAAGTTGATAACCAACTGGTACATCGAAACAATAAGCGTCAACAGGTGTATAAACTTCTACAGCAAATACAGTGTGCAACAAAAGAGCAATATCTGAAGAACAATCCAGAGCTGTGCCAAAGCATTGTGCTTTGTGCTCATGAAAGTACTCGGAGCCCTTTTGTGCTCCCGAGCACTTTCCGAAACCTGTACTTAGTGCTTAGTAATTGTAGTACTTCATCGAAAGGCTTAGTGCGGATTACTAAGCACTAAGCCCTGAGCCAATCTAGTACGAATATATTCTCATGTACAGGGTGAATCTTTGACTTGTACATATATTTTAACCGTAGATTCCTCTCATCGAACGAAACTTTTTTCCCATACCATTTTTCGAAATTCGGTTCCGTTTGGAAGATACAGGGTGTCGAAAATCCACGAAAAAAACACTTTCCTGTTCATATCTTCGGAACCGTTATTTCAAATGAACTGAATTTTGGTTGATCCTTTACTCTATTCATGGTGCATATTCCTCAATCGAAACTTATTCAATATCTCTCCTAGTTTGAAAGTTACAGGGTGGTCGACTCATAAATTCATGCAAAAACACTATCAAATCACTTGAAGAGGATAAACGGTTCATATTTTCGAAAGAATCAACCATTTTAGAAAATAAAAGTATTTCTATATTTTTCAATCAAACGCGTCCCCCTCTCACCAACATAAGAGGCGAGACTCAGGATACTGAATTCCGGGATAAGTATCATACATACCGTTAGCCCAGTGGTCAAGGCCCCCGCCCGGAAAGTAGGGAGACGCAGGTTCGTTTCCTGCACGGTGTGTGACTTTTTCCGGAATTTAAAAAAATATTCAATTGTCTGCATGTCGATAGTTCTTTCCTTAATTATATTTACATTCTCATGTATTATTATTATTTTTAGAGGATTAATTGTCTAGTGCAAAATTATGTGTCCTCTGTTAACAATGCCAGGCAGTCTTCACAATCGTACTTACTACCCAGGTCCTCTTGAACCGATAAAAACTACTATTAAGGGATTATTGTCAATTTTGAGGTCAATGGTGGTGGGGGTTGGCATAGCCCCCATGCCCCCTCATCCGCCAGTGGTGTGAAATGGCACTTTCTACACAAGTAATGTAGACTATTTTTCCGACGACCACAGATTAAAAAATTAATAGTTATATTTTCCACTTCATTTTGAGAATTTGAGATTTTCACAAAGAAAAAGTGATAATTGAATAAGATTACTGAAAGTAATATTATTATTATTACAATAGGTTAATTGTAACGGACTGCAAAGGGGAGTTAGGCACATTTATTTTTGGTATTTTTTTTTTGTATATTCAAACTATTAGAATCGTCAATAGATTCTTCTGCGACTTTGGATGATTAGCAGAAGAACGGCGAAATGAGTGCCCCATGTATTTTTCAGAACTCTTCAGTTTTAAAAATTTAGCCACTACTCTACGTTTATTTCCAATTTTGTTAGTGCTCACTACTTGTTTTGTGTATTTTTGGTCTCAATAATAAAGAAAGTGGCATGTTTCGGTAATTGGCGGTCTTAGAATGTCATTTTTTCATGAATGCTATAAAAGTTTTTAGTAATAGTGAACTTGCGAAAGCATTCAGTTTTTTGTATTAATAATTTGAATGACAGCCGCAGTTATTCCAAAGTCTTCAATGTTATATTCCATAGGTAGGTACATAACTGGGTAATTTCTTGCTTGCGACATGCACCCGATAAGGAAACATAATGATATAAATCTATATATTTTGTTTAATTACCGATGATTATACTTGGAGATATCTACATTGTGCTGAATGGATGAAGTGGTACGCAACATAGAATAATTAGTCCGTGATGTTGAGCATTGGATTCTATTGAAAAGTTCACTCATGTATGGAACCAGAACGTTTTCAGAAAAGGAGCTTCTCATTTCCTTATTTCTTCGCCATGAAGGAAATTGATCATGGGCTTATTCTTACCTTCTTTTGAACTTTGCAGGCAGTAAATTTAGTGGCGTTAATTTTGCGGCCTCTTCAATTCCATGTGGAGTACATTCATCATCACATCTTTGTATCCAAGTTTGGAATTTTAGATCCTAGTCTCATGGTATTGTTTATGATGTAGAAGTGGCAGTCCTAAGGTTCATTTGACGTTTTCGCAATATTAATTTCAAACTCTCTTATGCAACACCTATTACTGTAGATACACATATCACTCTAGAGCAGCGGTTCTCAAACCTTTTGGGGACGGAACCCTTTTGACAAGCAAAATACTTGACGGAACCCCACAATAAAAGTGTGTATTCTTTAAAGCGTATTGAAAGTATAATGTTACAGTTATTAATTATTACTTACTTTACCACACGTTAGTTGAAATACTAATTCTCTCGTGTATCAGTTCTCACAATAATATTTTGTAACAATTAAATCATTCCAAAAAAAAATTGAGGAAATTGATTTATAAGTCGAAACATAGGGGAGAGCAGGTAGGATTCGTACACTTTTTACTTAGAAGCTTGTCAACCAAACACTAATAACTATTTGGAAACAAGTTTAGCATGGATCAATGGCCTACTTAACTGGCTTTAATAAAAACATAGTCTAATGTTGATATGAAGTGACATGATTGGCCTATGAGGGTTTTCTCAAAATATGAGAAACGTACGAACGCACCCCGCACACGGGGTGGCTTCGTACTTAGTGTGGGGAACATTAGTACATAGTGGGGAGCCTCAGTACACAGTGAGAAATAAATGCCATTTCATACAAAATAGTATTATTTATTGAGATCAAAGTAAATAAAATCAGACTTGAATGTAGTTGATACAAAGTGAACATCTTTTTAGCTAACTAATTAACAACTCAAGTTAAACTTTTAAAAATAATAACGGAAAATATTCTCTTACTGTCTTCAAAGGAACGAATCAACATTATAATATTGTTAAAAATTAGGATAACAATGCCTAATCATAGTCTCAATTATTGCACATTATACATGGTGAGATCTTTCTCGAAGCTGAAGATGCTAGCTGTTCTTGCTGTAGAATTAGATTTCGGTTGTGGCAGTAATTGATTTGCTTTTGCAAATTCATATGCCAGTTTTCTTGTTTGTTCGATTGTCAAACCAAAATGCCTTTTAGAACATATTATAATATAATTCAGTAAAATAGCTTCTTCTTTGTTAGTGAATACTTGATTAGATGTGAACTTCGAATTGAAAACACGCGCTGGAATGGTATCTTTATTTTCGGCAGCAGCTGTTTTTCTATACTTTACTAACCGACTCTCAAGAGTTGTCGGTTTGACGCCGTATTTTTTTGCAGATTTCCTTATAGAAAGAGTTTTATGTAACACCTCCCTCATAGCAGATTCCATTGCTTCCTCATCAACCTCTCCTGTTCTAGTTCCCTTTTTTATATATATTCGAGGCATGCTTCTGTAATCAAAAGTACATATGTGAAATTCTGAACTCTGGAGGTGCATTCGTACAGTACGAATCTACCCCACTCATGATTGTACGAACGTACCCCAACCCAAACAATCGAAGAAAACATAAAAAATGAAAAAAACTGTTACGGTAAGCCGGAAATGAGTAGTTATATAGTTACTAGAGATATTCATTCATAAACCAGAACATATAACGATTGAAGTCAGAGCAAAATTTATAAGAGCAAAACGCGATCAAAGAAGCAGTTGAAAATTACTTACGCGGAGCTAATACACGTTTCAACGTCTCCCAAAGCTACCAAAGGCGATACTGCAGCACCACTCCGCGGTTATCCTTTGCTTGGAAGAGGGAGCCACGCACATAAATATAAGCGCGCCAAAGCAATGGTTGTTTGAAATATAACCACTGCACGAATGCTCCCGCCTCCCCTTGTACGAATCCTACCTGCTTTCCCCTATTCTCGTTTATTTGATTACCCATCTATTTATCACGAGTTAATAATTTGCTCAAATCTCCAAGTGTTATTTTATAATCAACAACTATTTTGACTTCTTTTCGATCGAATACGGTATTTTTGCAAATATTCCGAAGTTATTCCGCAACTAAGCGAATCCAAGAAAATGAGTCTGAAAATAAGCGCTATTTGCCACGTAGAGACGTCATGCGCCAACCTATTCAAAACTCGTTCATCAAGTGGTCTTTTCTTTTGGGTTTTATAATCATGGTCCTAGGGTCCTAGACTTGATCTCGAACATTCTCAAAAATACTCGAGTCGACGTTTTTGATGAACAAAAAGCACTCAAGTATACGCGCAGCGGACGGAGTCAAAACGTTCGACCAGAAGGTGGTGTTTTGATTTTTTTTTCTATGAATACGGAGAAAAAGTCCTTTTTATCCCACAATCTTTATTAGTTGGCGACTAGTTTCGAGAATTTCAAAATGGTCTCTTTTTCAAGTCAAAGCTACAAGATTAAAAATAAAACATAAATGATAATAAATTAAGGTATAAAATACTTACATACAAGCTACAAAAGTCAAAAAATTAAAAACAAATTTTGCGTCATACAATCAAGTGTCGAAATTCCCAAATGTATAGCAACAAGGCAGATAAAACAATATCAACCAACAATATATTATATTCAAAATAACGATCTCAAATTCGAACAATAAAGCGACATCTAACTGAAAAACAAAACAAAATGAAAATGAGACCATTTTGAAGGTCTCGTAACTAGTCATCAACGTAAACTAATTAAGATTGTGGGATAAAAAGGACTTTTTCTCCGTTTTCATGATGAATCACCCACATGTATCTGTTTTTCAATTTATTTTTTTCCTAAATTCTTGCAGAACCCCTAGAGGGGTATCGCGGAACCCTAGGGTTCCGCGGAACACACTTTGAGTATCACTGCTCTAGAGTTGTTCAACCTTTAATCTCTAGGGTGATATTTGTCATTTTCGAAGTAACTTATTAATAGTGTTCTATTCGTCATTTTCGATGTGGTCGTCGGAAATTTGCTTAATTTCCATCTGAATTTGTTTCTTCACAAGTTTTGTCGCGTCCATTCCAATGTTTTTTTTGGTTGTTCAGCCATTCGGCCAATCCATTTCGAAATAAACTATTCTCATAATGATAATGTTCCAAAGTATGAATGTGAATTTCGCTCTTTCCCATTCGCGAATCTCAATATGAATGGAATGAACGATTCGAGTTAATTAAGAATGCACGAAGATTTTCATCGAAGATAATCGCGAGATTCACAGATTCTGATCAATTTCAGGGCATGTCGATCTTCCCTATTCTGTTCCTTGAGAGAAAATGAATGTGCCCAAAAGGAATCGAATTCCTTTGCGTATCAATCAGGAATTTGGTGCCGCTTAGGTGGGAAGAATTAATTAATTCGTCTAATGGCTTACAGCGGTGGAATTCACCAGGAACGGAGTATTCAGTGAGTTCTCTTTTTTCATTTCATTTTCTGAAATATTAATCTTGAATTATCACAAAAAATTTTCAATCACATTCGGATTTCTGCTTTACGTGTTGTGAAAACAGATGTTTGAAGGGTAAAACCCTTCAAAACATTATGACAGTCAATCTATAAATGATAAGATTACTTGAGATTAAATTTTTTTCATATTGGACTTCTTCTTCAACTCGGTTAATTTCTGGGCGTATTTTTCGTATGTATGCAATATGCCCTTCTACTTATCTCGTCCCCTCGTACTTTCATTATCGTCTCCAGTGATTCCAACTGCTTCCTCATGGTCATTTCCACCACATCTTTGCTTTTTTCTTGTTTTTTTCTATTTTATTTCCTTCTAATTTCAGAATTGTACTTTCCCGGCAGTTTCGATCGAAATGATGGATTAGTTTCTCCCAAAATCCATCGAAATCCGTTTTGGCTGATGTATGTTCGGAAATTTCCCATAATTCCTCTTGTAGATCTGTGTTCAGCTGGTTTATATTGGATTTGTGTTTCTACGAGTTATTTTTCTGATTTTTCTGGAGCAGTGTGAGCAGTGTAGCTTAATATTTGACCCATATGGTCTGAAAGGTGTTGCTGGAAAGTAAGTGACTTGAAATCATTCACGTTCGAAAAAATGTTATCAATGGTAGATTCACTCGAAGAAGATATTCTAGATGGTTCCATAAACTTAGCCTCGAGACCGAAATCCATGAACACTTCTCGCAGTCGACTCTGTCCTTCGATAGATCCACATTAAAATCACCACCAATAAAAATTGTGAAGTCAGGTTTAATTTCGGAAACACTATACAGGCAGCATCTCAGTTATTCCAAAAAGGTGTCCACCGATCCCTGAGGGGGCCTATCAATTCTTAGTATCAGCTGTCTGTTCCTTTCATCTCGCATACCGGCTATCTCTATAGTGTTTGTCACAGAAAAACTTTCATGGTCCGTTAAGACCTCAAATCTATATTTGGTGTTTGCGGGTAATAGAAGTACTCCACCATATCCATGGGGTCTTCAATAATTATCTACTACGTTATATCCCTGGATCTTCAATTCTTCAACGATTTCTGCTCACATCCAATGCTCTGTGATAATGGCCGCATCGATTTTTTTCCTCAGAAAGCACCTCCTCTAGAAGCTCTGTCTTGTTTTTGATGTATCTTATGTTGACGTTTAGTAGGTTGAAAAGTTTGGGAGCGGGCTCGACTTTCTGTTTTTCCTCGATTTGTTCGAAAGAAATAACTTCTGATAGTAATTCTCTTTGGCCAGAAATCTCCCCTGTTCACCTCTTCCAACAAGTCGAAATCAATTCCCAGTCTGAAAGACGCAGTCGTACTACCCTCTCTTGAAATTCTTTCAACAACAGAATATGTTTTATTTTCTGGAAGTTTTGCTGTTATAAAATAAATAACATCATCTTCTTTGCAATCTTCATTTATCTTTCCTAAGTAAAGCCAGGCTTTTTCATTTTCCGATTTGAGATTGCAGTTTTCTGTTCTAGTTCCTTTTATCATGTTGATTTTACGAGTTTTGCAGGTTCTTTCCTTCGGTTTTTCTTCTTCCATTGATGTCAACAGATTTCACGTTCTGATTGCTGCTGTGGAGCCCGTATATTTTTCACCAGATGATGCCTCAGTATAAGTTCCTTTTGTGGTGTTGTGTTGCAGACTTCTCTCATGTTCTGCGGTAGGTTTCTTTGTAGATATTTTATCGATGTGTTCATCTTCGTTCTGATCTCCAATGTTCTGATTAACCTCAACAGGATCTCTATTTGTTGTTCCGACAAGGCTGATGAGATATTCATATAATATCAGAACCAATGGAACATATCATCAATGAATCATTCATATCAGGTATTTCTTCAGAAAAACTCAAACAATCAATAGTTAAACCAATATATAAGAGGGGACCGAGGAACGACCTGGGCAACTATCGTCCAATAAGTATATTATCCAGCTCCTCGAAAATTTTCGAAAAAATTCTGAGTGGTCGTCTTCTTTTGTTCTTCAGGAAGCATCGAATCTTTAATTCAGAAGAGACCAACACGGGTTTCTAAAAGGCCAAAATACTGAAACAGCTATTTACGATACAATTCTAACTATCCAGAGGTCCTTGGAGGATGGAGAGATTCCTCTTGAAATGTTTCTAGATTTATCTAAGGCCTTTGACAACGTAGATCATTCATCGCTCTTATTGAAATTATATTCATATGGCATTCGCGACAAACAGCTAGGTCTGATTCGAGGCTACCTGGAGATCAGGGGACAGAGGGTCCTAATAATAGACAAAACCAAAACAAGCATATCACCAGTAAAGGTGTACCGTAGGGTAGTACCGCAGGGAAGTATCCTCGGTCCCCTCTTATTCATCGTTCACAATAATGATCTGCCAATATCTCTGAATTCAGAGGATACCAATTTTTCTATTTATCATATGCGGATGACACAAATATAGTTTCCACTGGTCCGGACATTCCATCTGTAACAAAATCGGCCTCATCTTGGATCTGTATCCAAGTGGTGTAGAGATAATTCTTTAACTCTCAACATAACCAAAACAGAATTCTTATTTTTCCATACAGTAAATTCACGCATAAATTTTCCTAAGATAATTATTGTACAGGAAACAGAGACAAAAATATCAAACTGCGTTAAGTTCCTCGGTATTTTGATAGACCCAACTTTAAGATGGCACGATCATACCAACGATCTCAATAATAAATCAGTTCGTGTGGTATACTCTCTTAATACACTAAAACGGCATGTACAATGTACACCTAGATATTCTAAAAATCATTCACTCTGCAAATTTTCAATCCCAACTCTCCTATGCAATAACTATATGGGGAAGTGGTTCACATACACGAGAACGTAGCACAAAAATATGCCTTGAGAGAAATGCTGAGTTGTAGCTATAGAGAATACTGTAGGGGTAAGTTTCGTAGTAACAATATATACAAGCTGATTGGTCTATACATCCACAAATGTCTCATATATGAATAAACATAAGAATTTGTTTGGTGAATTCCTGAACAAAAATCAAACTCGTCGAATATTTCCATACTTCCTACCGAACTGTCATCTCACGTGCACACAACGCGGACCTCAAAATATGTGCATAAAATTGTACAATTCGATACCCGAGAAATTAGGACAGGTTAGCAGCGGGGATTTGTTCAGAAGAGAGGTCCACAGATATGTGATGGAATGTGAACCCTATACCATGAATGAATTTTATGATTGGTGTAAGACGCACACATAATAGCTATTTATGTAATAAGCACATAAATGAGGTTCGTATGGACGAGTCCAAAGTTTATGGCAGAGCGACCAAAGCGAGAGAGTCCATAAGCCTAATTATGTACGAGCTGCATACAAAGCTTTATGTCCGACTGCAAAGCAGACATTTTATTTTCTACAATGGCAATTAATATATTCGTCGCTTAATTTCAAGAAATAGATTCAGTGTGCTTTTGCTTATCTTACATTAGTAACCATCAGCGACCTTAGAAACCTCACTGAAGAAAGTTGTTTACTTCGTTTATTCTGTTACATACGTCATAATAATCCCAAAAATGGATGGTTCGGGAGCCGCAAGTGCCAAAGAATCTCTCCTACCCACTGAAAGTGCTTATGAAAATTTGTATGCGGCCTTTAACAAGTGGTGTGGACTGTGGAAAGAAAGAAAATTGCAAAATCGAGAGAAGACTGTGACAGTTGAGTCCAATGAAGTAGTTGTCCAATAAAGTAGCCAATTATGGACGGTAAACGAATTCATGAATCAAGTGTTTATGAAGCAGTCGAACATAAAATAGAGTTTTTTCAACTTGTTTCTATTTTTTGTGAAATTTCAGAAAATAATAAAGTGTTATGTTATGTTATGTTAACTATCGTTAGGCTCCTGTACAAGCGTCTTTCAAACGGAAATACTTGCAATCGGAAGATGTCTAGATATAAATCTAGAAAGAAACTATCAGAAGTGCGATATAGCTATTCATACAGATAGTCAAGCTGCTATTAAAGCACTCAGCTCCTACGTCATTGACTCAAAGCTGATTTGGAAGTGCCGAAACAAACTCAATGAGGTAGGCAAGAAGAATAAGGTCTTTTTAATCTGGGTTCACGGTCATTCGGGAATCGTAAGAAACGAAGAGGGCAATACACTGGTCAGAAAGGGCTAACAAACGGCACTCACTGGCCCAGAACCCTTCTGTGGTATAGGAAAATGCACCTATAGAAGGAGTTTATGCTGAAGGAGAAAACCGAAAGAGAAAAACTCTAGCGGAATCTCCCAGGGATGGATCACTCCAAAAAGTTCCTCCGGAACTTTGAAACTACTAGATCCAAAAAATATCTGGATCTCAGTAAAAACCAACTTCACCTACTCACTGGCTTTCTCACAGGACATTGTCGCCTAAATCTGTTGGGAGTTGAGAATGGGTTTATCAGACACTGATGAGTGTAGATTCTGTGGGGAGGAGGAAGAAACTCCTATTCACCTGGTTACGGAATGCTATGCCATTGCAAGCCAAAGGAAAGAGTGCTTTGGACAAGAAACTTGTAGAAGTGGGGAGTTATCCTCCTTGAAGCCGTCCCAGATACTGGATTGCATAAAATCTCTGGAACTGGAGGGCGAGCTGTAGGAGGCGCGATGATAACAGCTCTGTCAGGGGGCACAATAGACCTTAAGGTCGCAGTGGACTGTAACCCCTTTCTACTATAACTATAACTATGTTATGTCATGTTATTTTTGTTCATCTATTCTCTCTTCGAGCTGATTTGTCATCTTTTTTTCTCAATGCTATTTCGTTCTTCAAGTATTGAATTTCCGATTAATATCTCACACATTGCGTGTATACTGTATGATGTTATTTGTTCTCTGTTCTCAGAATTTTCATCTTGTGTGTCGTGTCAGTATCGTCTCCTTATTGAGTTGAAGAATTTTCGTTATTTGTAACGATTTCAGGTTGGTAGTTAATTGAATTTTCAAAATATTTCTCATTTAAATTAGAAAGTCGGGTTTTTAAATTCTGAATTTCCATTTCTTTCTCCTCGCATTTACAATTTTTGTTGGTTATGTCATCACAACAAAGGATTCTACCAGTTTTGTCCACATATATCCCACTAGTTTCATAATACAGCTAGGATGGTAAGTACTTTTGCATTCATAACAAGTCACAAAAGTTTTCACATCTTTAGTACATTTTTTGCAGATATTTTCTGCTGGGATATTTACTCGCGGCGCCATTATACGAATACATGTATACATTGCGCAGCTAAATTATGGAACAGATTCGATATTTCGCAAGCAATGTTTTTTTGACAAAAATCTTGCAAGAGGTCGATTTTTGTTTTTGAATATCGCTTTCTAAATGTATATTCTGAAGAGTTTATGTCACTGGTTGGGACGTGGTGACGTTATCGGTATTTTTTCGAATTGGGATAGACGTCTTGTGATACGTCACCATGTGAAAACCAGTGACATAACCTCTACAGAATATACATTCAGAAATCGGTATTTGAAAACAAAAATCGACCTATTTCAGAATTTTTGTCAAAAGTACATTGTTCCATATAATTTGGCCGCGCATCGTATAAGAAACTACCCTTTATTTTCAAAAAGGAATCACCCCCTTGAATTTTTCGAACTTGTTTTGAAACACCCTGTATAATTTCATCACGATGCCTGTATTATAAGTATTTTCAGCCGAGAATGGTTTCAATTGACCTCGCTGAACTCACTGCTCACAAAATAATGGTCAAATTCAATTCTGTCCGGCCGCCCGTAGTCACGATAAGTCTTGAACGATTAACCTAGAGAGAAATTTGAGGGATAGGCTCAGATCAAGTCAATGAACGGAATTCGACAAGGTCTTCCGTAAATAAGGGATGTTTCAATAAGAGCGAAATTTGAATTGCCCGCCATGTTTTTGGGTATCATGTAATTATCAAAATATCTTGTAAATGGCCGTCACGGCTTTGCTGGCATATGTACACCTCCGGCGAAATTTCCAATAACGTTATGTGGTGGTATTTCGTACTGAAACAGCTTCAAATTTCGGCTTTCAATTGTTTCGAAGGTTGCAAGGTAATTGGCATAAATCTGTGACTTTGGATAACTCCACTGTCAGAAGTCTAAATGCGTTAAATCAAATGAGCCTGGAGGTCAACTCTGGACACCAAATCGGAAAATGACACGACCAGGAGCAAACCAGTGCAAGATTGTCAATGTTTGACGGGCAGTAAGACATTAGACACGGTCCTGCTGAAACCACATATCGTCAAGATCAAGAGCTTCCAACGGAGGCTTACGAAACTGCGTTATCATAGCACGATAACGTTCATTGCATTTTTTGGCAATCAGGACGCGTTTTTGTACCGTGTAATGCTCTATGTTTACCAACTCCCAACTGTCAACTTTCGATGTGTCACGTAATAACTATGTGACATTAATTATTTTCGAAAATATTCTGAACAAGACAGATTGGGAACCCTTTTTGCGCAATTGTTTTTAGGAACGAAAGCTTTGTCATTCTGCTCAAATATCTGAAATTGTCGAATTTGGGACCGCAAATGATCATGAGTGCTGAGAATATACAGTATGGTGTGAATGAAAGAAATAAATTGCTTATTTCGTAAGCCGGCGACTATAAGGAAAAATCCTGAGACCCGTTGATTCTTATTTTTAAACAGGCTATTCGTAAGTATAAAGTTTTATTTTTGACATCTATGCGAGCGTGATCACGTCATCGCCAAAATTTGAATGGAAATGTGGGTGTTGTAATACATTATTTGAAAGGTCCTTTATTTACAACCATATATGTAATGCTGTCATTATAAGCGTCATTGAAGGTTGGGAAATGTCACATTACACACCTCTAATTCCCAACCTCACTTCCTGCCCTCACTTCCCGCCCTCATTTCCCACCCCCATTTCATCTATTCGACATGAATATTTTTCATTCTTTGGAGCTTTATTCTATCTGGTGGTCCATTATAACCTGTGCGCTTGACTGTTTTTTTTGTGGTGAATCATGGTGTTCAGTTTGGGTTTTCAGAGTTGGGTTTTTTTTTTTGGAACAATTATTTTTTTCACACAGGCAAAATATATATGTATGTATAAGTTATATGAGTTATATAGGTTATCCTTTACTCTTATATTGTAAATAATAATAATAATAATAATTTAAAAAATCCTCTATATTCTTCCTCGAAAATACGTTCGATTTCTTGGGCCTAAAGCCAACATTTTGTCGTTTTAGGAAGGCTAGCAGTTTCCTATGTTTCGAGATATCAGTTTTTTCTTCAATTTCTAGCATCGTTCGTATCATACTGTACAATGTACATTGCCCATAAAGTAGACAGTTTCTTCTGTCTGCTATGTTCTCCAAAATATGCCAAGAGTACACTTTCGGAAGCGATATGTTTAACCTTTTTTTCTTCGCACCATTTCCTTTATAATTCAAGGCTTTTAGATACCTATGCTTACTTTTCTCTGGCACTCGACGCTTCGCGTGTCGGTTAACTAACTAATCTCACGACAGGAATGAATCTCTTCCCACTTCCGTGTATAATATACTATCAAATAACTATTCAGCCATATCAATATGTACAGTAATTGATCTGCGTATGGTCACAAATATCATTGATGAACTTCAAAAGATTCCTCAATAAAATTTATTAAGTATTGGAATAATTTCTCATTGCTGGCTGATGGGATTTATTGATGAATTAGTAGTATTTCAAACATATATTTATAGCTCGGAAGAACGAACGTTCTTATTGAAAATAGATTTTCAGAATGCCGTTGAAACACCTATGTATCTGAAATCCATATTTGTCCATTGAATAAATATGGGTTTAATTAATTAGTTTTTCGATTACTTGATTTATAAATATGACATTATGTGGTGTATATTAAGGTGGGCGTTCAATGTAGTGTGTTTTTATTTCAAGTTGCATTTGAAAATGGTTTCACTTTGAGAACTGAAATTTTGTGGATAAACTCAGAAAGGATTGGAGTTCTTCATGAAATAATTGAGATCTCTTTCATTTCCGCAGTAAATTTTTTTTGTCAAAGATAGAAGAAAATAAGTCAACTCATGCTTCTGTTTTATTCCAAACGAAAGACCCATGGAAATAGTTCAATTTCCGATTAAAAGTGAATCTACAGAGAATTCACTAATTTCATAGTTGAGCGATTTTCGGATAGATAGCGCCATTGTACATTTCATTCATAATTAAAGAGATATTCATAGAACTCATAGAGATAATGTAAGTTCTATGGAGATATTCCATAAAATGCACGGTGGCGCCTCTATCGGTTGAGCTTTCCTACGCGCTTCAAACGGCGACCTTAACATCATTATCTTTAAATTTCACGCAAATTCGCGTCCGAAATGAAAATCTGAATTTCTGTATCTTGCTCTTTCAATATGTCACTCGATCATTACAATATTGAATCATGATTTGCTCAACGACAGCTAGGTATATAAGGTTACATTATTACAGGATGATAGATCTGCGAATTCGAAGAATTATTCGTTTGAAATACTACAAATTCAGCAATAAATTCAAGCAAACCTGTATATTAGAAATATTTAGGATGAAGTCACGCTTCACGCTGCACGAAACATTATATGAACGATTTTTATCACTGGTTTAATTTTTTGGACTCTTAAACGCTTGTGTAATGAATTGAAATATTTCTGTTGACCAGTGTAGACTTCTGAAATTCATATTCATGGCTCCGAAAATTACTTTGTTGCTCATCGAGATGGTACAGGATGCGATAACGATTGAAATTATTGATTGTCGGGTCGAGTTTCCTTCTGAAACTGACGATATCAGAAAATCGTTCCACGAAATTGGTGACCCTATGTGCAGACGACAGCAGAAAAATTCGAGGCTTAGATCGTTGGATTTGCAACGTGGCAGTACACGAAAGTTTCATATGGATTGCATCATCCTTTCGGAAACCATACCCGGGAGGTGGAAAAAAGGGAAATTTTTAATTTGCTTTGGAGACGGAAAAGGCAGTAGCAGAAGAAGCCTTAAACGGGAAGGTTCTCGGTTGACCCGGGTTCGGGGTACTTTGGAAGAAGTCTCAAAGCGAAGACGGAAAAAGTTTTGAGTTATACAATCACAATTATAAAATGACAACTCTGGCCATGGTTTCGGTTTCAGGAATTGGTGCACCTGATGAAAAATCTGTGCGCGTACATAGAATATGGTTAATGACAAAACGACGATGCCAGTTTCTTTGTTTACATCAAAGTAAAAGTATCAAAGATTTTCCCCATTTTCTTAGTTCGTATCGATCGGCGATTTTGGGGAGAAATATCGATAGGAAATCGCCTATTTTTCCGTTCTTCGGCGTCCAGAAGAAGTTTCGTGCAAGTGTCATTTTTTCCTTTCACGAGTTTTGACGTGAGTACGAACGGCAAATTTGAATTGGACCAAAAATCGATTTATAAGCATAAATAAAGCGAAAGTAAGTACTAATCGACCTTTTTACACTTGATAACGAAGTTTTTTTTAGGTATCTGGCCGTTTTGAAAGATTTCAAACGAAATTCCGCTCCCCCAGAAGTTTGGTTAGTTTCGGTATCGATCTTGGTGCTCAAAATTTATTTGGAATGTGTAAATGGACAAGAAATGCTTCCTTATAAGATCTTCTAACGGAAGCGACCGGAAAATATGGTTCAGGTAGAATTGAAATGTGTCACTGGAGCTTTCATTCCTTTGCCGAAAGTAGAAAAAAGCTATATTGAACTAGAATAGGTACATCGGTTTTTTCCATATTCCAGGAGTTTGTGTCTTATTTTAGAACAGGTGAATGATAAATGTAAAGCATATGTTTGACCTATTCCATTTTATTTGTACAAACCTACTGTGGTAGTAATGTATGAATATTTTTTAATCCAATAAATTACTATACCATCAGAATATTTTACTCCTTGTTCATAAGATCAAATAAATAAAATGTCGTCAAGTCTTGAACTTTCAGTTCAAGAGGATAATAAACATTAAATCTTCACAAGCATGCATATGAAAATTATGTGAAAGCAATGCAATTTTTTTCCATGGCGAAAAATAATATATTTCAACAGTGATCTCTTGTACTTTTCATGCAAATAACTAGAAAAGGAATCCTTTTTATCAATTCATATAAACGTTAATTATTTTCGTCCATCACATCTTTTCCCATTCATTCACATTCTGAGAAATACGCTAAGAATGTAGAAATGGCAACATAGTGTTGACTTGGAACATGAAAATATTTTGAAAAACGTCATAACTTCGATACAGAGTGGAATGTGTCAAATTTCCAATGCCAGAGCTGTGATTTTATAATTGTGAATGGAGTATATGTTCGAAATCGGAAGTTAGGTGTACCTGGAGAAATCGGGAAATCGGGAAGGTTCTCAGTTGACTCGGGAAACCGTTCGGAAGTTGAGAGTAGCTGGAGAAGTCTTAGACGGGAAGATTCTCAGTTGACTCGGGAACGGTGATAGGGTTACTCATTTTTTCTTTGAAAGTACGGTATTTAAGCGGAGACGGAAACAGTTGAGTTCGAATCGAAAGTAGGAGTAGCTGGAGAAGTCTTAAACGGTAGCATTCTCAGTTGACTCGGGAGGTTGAAAGTTTGCAGAGATTAATTCGAAATATTTAGATCACGTCTCGTCGATAGACCGGGAGGGAAATTGATACGCGAGTTAGTGACGTGTTGTTTTGGGTGTTTTTCTTTTTCTTTAGGATAAATTCATCATCCTTTTTCATCATCATTACCCGCCAAGAGGAAAAAGGTCAGGTTATTTTGTGTATCCACGGCTTGTTTGAGTATTGTTAGAAAGCTGCATGCAATGCCAAAAATCTTTTGAAGTCCAGAGTCCCGACATCTACCTCAGTTTTTGGTACTTTGAATTTTTATTATTTTGAGGTCACCCCATGTTTTCGGGTTTGGGTTATTTTGCGAAACCCACAAGTTTCGATAACTTGGTTTTGATTTAAAATTTGATTTTGTTCTGATAACTCAATTCGGATTTGATAAGTTCATTTGGTTTGACAATATGATTTCGATTTGGTAAATTTATTAATTATTTTGACTATTCCACTCATTCCATTTTTAGTGAGGAAGTTTCCTTAGCAACACTCGTTTCTCATCGATGAAACATTCACATCGGCAAAACCAACAAGTTGGTTTTTCAGCGAGAAAATTATTGACGTTTCTCAAATTCATAGATAGCTTCAGGAATGAATACCATAGAGAAAACAAACAACGTTTAGTTGATTCATGATGAATAGGTACTTATTTGTCAAATAGCGCAATACAAGCCCAATGTGACCATGTTCAGACACATTTTCTCGTGAAATAGTCATGTCGAATACCACTCGAGATGAAATTTAAGCAGGTAAAATTTCTCTCTTGTAATATTCAAGTTTGTTGCTTCTCGGCAAGTTCGCGAATGATACTTGTATCACTCGCCTGACGGCTCGTGATTTCGGAAAAATGTCAAACTTTCATTTTACAATCGAGAAATTTTGCCGGCAAAATTTCATCTCTAGTGGTATTCGATGATAATTTAGTCTTTGGACGTGATTGGATTATAGACAGTGTGTGTAAAACCGATTATTATATTTCAGCCATAATATACGTCTGAAGTTTATTTTCGATTTCCATTTACCATCCCTCTACCTGGAGAATTATTAGACACTAAGTCCCGTTCCCGTACCTAGTGCGACGGGCCGTTTCCACACTTTCTCCCTTCACGGAGAAAGATCTTCAAAGTTTTAATAACATATTTTCCCTTCATTAAGTAATAACACCTCTTGATTGGTGGAAAGCCGGTCTTCCGTTGAATCTCAAAAGGGGTGCTTTTTATACGTCTTGTTAATTATAAATTTCCAGTTTTGATGACATTTTTCGTGTCTGCTAGGCGCAAACTAAAAAATAGCCCCAATGTTGCTTTAGCGAAAATATGAAGAATTCAATCGTCTGTATTCTCATAAAAAAAATCAGGGTGTTGCATTTGAAAAAATCGAGAAACATCGATTTGAAATTCTTCATATTTGACAGTTAATAACGGCCACCCTGTAGAAGGTGGGATGATTATTCCGATATGATAACTCAGTAAATATCTCAGTTAAAAAAACTTATGATCGAATTTGAGTTACTTCTGGTTCTTTGAAGAGTTAAAGGACTTTAAGCGGACGGCCATGAGGAGTTACAACACATTAAAAATAAATAAAAAAATATAGGGTGTCCCATTCGAAAAATCAGAGTCACCCTCCATTCCTTTTTTGTGAGACACCCGATATTTAAGACGATATATTTGGGTTGTGCTTTTCTTATCAAGTTTGCATCAGAAAATGTTGCCAACCTCAGACCATAACGCTCATCGTCCGCTGCGGCACTAGTGGGATACCCTGTATATGCATATGTGGGTCTGTCTCTTTTATTTTCGGACTTTCAAAGTTTCGAAATGAAACTACGGAATGAAAAATACATATGTGAATTCATTCCGAAAGTCTTTATATTCAAACAATTTACTTAAAAGCAATATTTTTTTTATGACTATTACCCTCGTCTTAATTTCCAATCAGAAACGCGCAATTTTGAATCACAAATGGTTTCTAGATGGAAAAACTGTATAGCAGCAGCTGTCAGCAGTTTTTTCGGGTTTACCCGCGGCAAACGCATAACTAGTGCATTCAGAATAATCTGTTACTCATGAAATAGTTATGTCAAATACCATTCGGGCATCCAATTTTTCCTGTGAAAAAAATCGAAGAAACACAATGCAAGGTAATATTTTTTGACAGAAAGCATTCGTGCAGGTGCAAAAATCCTCGTCTTCGACTCGGATTTTTGTTGCCACCAGCTCCTTGTTAAAATATTACTGAGCAACGTGTTTTTTCGATTTTTTTTCGAAAAATTGGATGCCCTTTTGATATTACTTACATACTTACGAATATCTAACAATATCCAATAAGAATTAGTATAAGTACACAGGGTGTTCCATTTGAAAAAAGAAAGTTGCAATCAATATGTTTTCCACCCTTCATATATTTCATTTTGTGAATTCATTTTGAGAAACATTAGTCGATTTCGTGGAACTTTTGTGAATAACATTTTTTTGTAACTCTTTTAGTAACAAAGTTGAAGGGTGGGTCGAATTATGGTGGAAAACCTGGTACAGATGTTCATGCATGATGCTCTAATTTATTCTTTTATGAATAAACTTAGCTTCAACTGACACAACATAGGAGTTTGAAAAATTTTGCGATAAATAGTTCTTTTAAGCAGATACATATTTTAAATATGAGAAATTCTGAATTTTTATGATTCCAAATATTCTGATGAAGAACTAAAAATGGAATACCTATTCCACTCAGCAAAATTGATGAAAAATTCAAAGGTAGCCCCTTATTGGTTGGAGTTTGAACATGCCCACAAAATGTTTCTACTCCAACTCTTCAGCATTGAAAAAAATTTAATGACCATTTTTTTCAACGAGGGTGAATTCTAAAATATGGAAATTGAAATAAACGTTTTTTCCGGCTCAAAAATCTACAGAAAAACTGTGCAAGCCAAAGTCGGACCTTGTTTCCGATTCAGGTCCCAACTTTCATTAATTGTAACCGAAGATAAAACAGAACGCATATGGAGTGAACTCAAACTGGCAAAATTTTGGGATCCAGAGAATTCGTGAAAGAAGAAGCAAAAGGATCATAGTGATAATTTGGATGCTCACCTATATTTTCCACACCCAATGCATTCGCCTTCGACTCCTTGCTTTTATCATCCCGCGTACAGACATCTCCAGTATTTTTCCACCACTTATCATACAATATTTGAATGACGCCCTTTTCCTGTAATTCTAAAATCGCCAACGATATCTTATCCCGCCAAGGACTTCCTTTTGGAGTGGCTATACCGTATCCCTTGCTGTCCAACAGACCCCCTATTTGTGTCAGATTGCAATCTCTCTGCACCGCATAGTCCAGCATCGTGGATTCCATGAGAAATGCGTAGTTTCCCTGCAGGACTCTCTGCACTCCATCTTCGTAAGATTTGACGAAAACAGGGGGTTTACGATTCTCCATGAAGCGCCACATCTTTTGGTATATTCCTATTTTTGAATCCTGCAAAAAGTATTCAATTTTCATACAATTTTCATTTCAAATTTATGATTGAAAATAATAAATATGACTCCCGATTTCCGTTAGATGTTGATCTATCGAATAACTCAGCATAGTTATTTATGTAATAAGGATCATAAAGACGATCAATGAATTCATTATGGTACCTAGTCCCATAATGAGCTTCCTTATGTCATCAAAATTGAGTGACATAACGTTGTCATTATGACATGCCATCAGATAAAATATTTTTATGTTCGACTGCTTCATAAACACTTGATTCATGAATTCGTTTAGCGTCCAAAATTGACTACTTTATTGGACACCACTTTATTGGACTCAACTGTCACAGTCTTCTCTCGATTTTGCAATTTTCTTCGTTTCACACCACTTGTTATAGGCCGCATGCAAATTTTTATAAGCACGTTTAGTGGGTAGGAGAGATTCTTTGGCCCTTGCGACTAAATTTTTTACGCTTTCCTCTCCCGAACTATCCATTCTTGGGATTATTATGACGTTTGTCACAGAATTTACGAAGAAAACAACTTTGTTCTGTGAGGTTTCTAAGGTCGCTGATGGTTACTAAGGTAAGAAAAGCAAATGCACACTTAATGTTTTCTCGAAATAAATCGACGAATATATTAATTGCCATTACAGAAAATAAAACTTCTGCATTGCAGTCAAACATAAAGCTTTGTATGCAACTCGTACATAATTAGGCTTATGGACTTGCACAAATTATTGGCCTCGCTCGCTTTGCTCGCTCTGCCATAAACTTTTGGACTCGTCCATAAAGACCTAATTTATGTACT
Source organism: Adalia bipunctata (assembly GCA_910592335.1). Classification (NCBI taxonomy): domain Eukaryota; kingdom Metazoa; phylum Arthropoda; class Insecta; order Coleoptera; family Coccinellidae; genus Adalia; species Adalia bipunctata. Next base: position 55,446,983 of record OU342948.1, read on the forward strand.
TGTTACATAAATAGCTATTGTGGTCCTCTAGCTTCTAGACATGAGTATGTCACAGGCTTTTTTCATCATATTGCCATGCAAAATAACAGGGATTGGAAAGTATCTCACTGCCTTCCACTGAAAAACTTACTCACGTGTTCAGCACTTCCCTGATAATTCTATATTTATTTTCTGAATAAACGTATCGGTATGGGGATTTGTCCCTTCAAATTTTGGTTACCACTCTTCAAGCGGTTTGCTTTTGACATATTTAGATGCAGCAGTAACAGTGGCGAATCAACATAACTGAGGGCTCTAGGTGCAAGGTAAGTCTGAGGCCCCTACTTTGAAGAATGTGTAGGTTATAGATCTCGGGTTAGTCACCATGAACTGGACGAACATGTGTGGATGACATCAATAAAGTACTCTATGGCTTATGACATATACCGTAGCATAAGCAAGATCATTGAGTATGAAAATACATAGAGGAACAACGCATTTGAACGATTTGAAGCTGATTTTAGTTGTAGTTCCTTCACCCGTTAATAGAGGGCAAGTGTGTTACAGAGAATCGAAAATGTTTACCCTCGCATCTGGCGGTGATGACGCAATAGTAGACAACTATTCAACAAGGCTATGAGATCTGGCCTTGACAAAGACTGGGACGAATACAAATCAGCCCTGAAAAAATACAAAGGACTCATAAGAAAGTCCAAAAAAGAATCATGGAGGAGCTTCTGCAGCAGTATAGAGGGTGTATCTGAGGCTAATAGGCTTCGGAAAATTCTCTCTAGCGGAGGCCCTCCTAAGATTGATTGGCTAACCCTTTCCACTGGTGTAAAAACCAGCTCGGAAGTTGAAAATCTGAGACATCTTCTAGAGGTCCACTTCCCGGGCTTCAATGAAACAGACATCACCTGTGACGAGCCATATAAAGCAGCAGGGGAGGACGGCATATTTCCGGCTCTCCTCATAGAGGGTTGGATCTGCTCTCTTCCTCACTGCTTCATATATTTCGAGCAAGTCTGGCTCTAGGACATAAACCTATGTCCTGGAGAAAGGTTCGAGTTTTATTTCTACCCAACTCGGAAGGCCGTCGCACATAAACGCGAAGGACTTTCGACCAATAAGTCTCTCCTCTTTCCTAGTGAAGACCTTGGAGAGACTGGTAGAAAGACATATTAGGGATACATCACTAGTGGCTCGGCCATTGCATCCCTCTCAGCATGCCTATGTGCTTGGTAAATCTGTAGACACCGCTCTTCATTCGGTTGTAAATTACATTGAGGACGGGTTGCACTTCAAAGAATATACCCTAGCTATATTTTTGGATATAGAGGGAGCTTTCAACAACACTCCATTCGGTGCAATGAATAGCGCTGTCGTAAGGCACGGAATCTCGCCTACACTCTGTCGCTGGACGGGATCGCTTCTCGAGGCTCGCAATATCGTGGCTAAGCTGGTCTCCTCGACCATAGGGGGAACACCAGGGAGGGGTTGTCCGCAGGGCGGTGTTCTCTCACCGCTACTGTGGGATCTCGTCCTGGATGGGCTCCTGGTTGAGTTGGCGGATGCGGGCCACGTCGCAGCAGCCTATGCGGACGATCTTGTCCTGCTGATAAGAGGTAGGATACTCAGCGTTGTCGTCGATTTGATGCATAATGCTTTGCGGATAATCGAGCGGTGGTGCATAACATACGACCTTTCAGTAAACCGAAATGCCTAGCGACATCAGACTTCCCAGTCTGTTCGGAATGAGGCTCACCCTATCTGACCAGGTCTATTATCTCTGTGTTATATTGGACCGCAAACTTCTGTGGAACAAACACATCGAAGCTCAAGCGAACAAGGCCAATATAATATTTTGGTTCACACGTAATGTGCTCGGCAAGGGATGGGGCTTCAGACCACATATTATACACTGGCTGTATACTGTGGTAGTGAGTATTATCCTCACCTATGCATCAGTGGTATGGTGGACTTCCTTACAGAAGGCCAACAACCGAAACATCCTCAATAGATGCCAGAGGAGAGCTTGTCTCAGTATAACAGGCGCTCTAAGATCTGCTCCCACAATGCATGTTGGGCATATTTTTATTTTATTTTTTTTTTATTTATTTATTCACAGAAATAGAACATAAGAAATATACAAGTGAATAATTTTAACCCATCAACATTTTTCATGGGGCGTCAAAACATTAATAAAGGTATCAATGGGTTAATATTTGAAATGTCAACATTTAATAATAGAGTATAGGACAAACGTTACACTTATAACAAACTATTCAAAATGGCTAATCCAAAATTCACTCATATTGTAAAAGGCTTTTTTATACAAATTTTTTTTTACTTCATGTTTTAATTTATTTTTGTTCAAATTTTTGAAAGCTTCAGGAATCTTATTGTATATTTGCATGGCCTCATGGTTTATGCTCAGTTGAGCCGCTGACACCCTGTGATATGGAGTTATGAAGTTTCTCGCATTCCTTGTGGTGTAATTGTGGTACTCTCCATTTCGCATCAGCTTCTCCTTGTTATCATGGATGTATAGAATACCGTAGAGTACCGTACTGTAAGATTTAACATTTGGAGGTAAGTCATTTATGTAGATTAAAAACAAAAGAGGACCCAGTATGGATCCCTGAGGAACCCCACACTCCACACGTCCCCAGTCCGAGCATTTCTCCTGAACAAAAACTCTCTGATATCTACCCTGCAAGTAACTATGATCAATTTCAGTGGGACACCTCTGATGCCATAGTACTCCAACTTCTGTAACAAGATTTTATGATCAAGGGTATCGAATGCCTTACTCAAATCGCATGCCAGCAGCCTGCATTTCTTCTTTGTATCTAAAGCGTCTGCAACCTCAACCAGTACCGACGTAATGGCTGTACTTGTGGGCTTATTGTGCTGGAAGCCATGTTGTTCATTACATATAATGTCGTACTTCCTAAAAAACTCCGAGAGTCTATCTTTTAAGGCAGTCTCGAATAATTTGGAGAGGCTTGGGAGAACCGAAATCGGCCTGTAATTTTAAGGTTCAGATTTATCTCCTCCCTTGAATATAGGAATTATTTTGGCTCGTTTCAACTGATCAGGAAAATGACCTTCACCGTAGCATTTTGTAATAATCTCTGCCAAGGGCTCTGCTATACTCGGAATTATCTGCTTCAACATACTCGGTGACATGTCATAAATATCTCTGCAGTCTTTGCTTTTGAGTTTCTTCGCTATCCTCAGGACATCTGATGCGGTTGTTTCTCTTAAGAAAAAGGAATTACTCACGAATTTTCCTGCCTTTTTGTGCAGGTCTGCAGAACTTATGTTAACTTTTGGGCAGTTTTTCTCAATTTCTTTCCCCAACTTCAAAAGATGTTCATTTAAGGTTATAGGATTTATGTCTGCTTCATCATGCACTTTATTTTTCCCTTGATTACCCTTTATAACATTCCATATTTCCCTAGTTTTGTTTGATGCCTTCTCAATTTTTTTAAGATTTTCCAAAAACTTAGTCCAGAACTGGTCAAAAATTTCCCTTGCAGATAGGTCAGAATATATGAAATCCCAGCACTGGTCTGCGAGTGTTTCAATGAGTCGTTCTACATTCCTTTTTCCTAAATTTCTTACTAATTTAATTTTTCTTTTTTCAGGTTCGACTGACATACCAGAACATCTCAACACCTGTCCTCTATGGTCTGAAATATGTGGTTCTATTATAAATGCTTCAGAGTCTGTATCACTGTTTGAATAGATATTGTCAATTAAAGATGTAGTTTTTGTTGATACTCTAGAAGGTTCACTGAATTTAGCATGAAGATTAAACTCACCCATGAGATCCTGCAGGTTCCTACCATTTTTGTTACATCTTATTATGTCACTGTTGAAGTCTCCAGCAACATAGATTCCTTCATACCCCAGACTCAGGCATCCCAACTCATCCAAACAAGACCTCAGATTCGCCAAGAACACTTGAAAATCCCCCTGTGGTGGTCTGTATACCCCAATTATAATCTTCTTATGAAGTCTCTCATATACTCCCGCCAGTTCAATGTCATTTTCTACAGAGTATTTTTTTACACAGTCTAGTGGCAACATTTTCAAGTTATTTCTGTGAAGGATCAGAACTCCTTCATATCCATTTGTTCTAGAATAGTAGGCGCTCAAGCCGAAGTTCTGCACAATCAGTTGTTCAGTATGAATTTCTTTCAACCAGTGTTCAGTCAAGACAGCAATATGTATATCTTCCTCTTCCAAGACTTCTTCGAGGTGTTCAATTTTATTTGTGATCGATCTTATGTTCAAGTTTAATATGTTGAATGTTTTATTCCTGGTTTTGTCTTTGTCCTCGAAAAAATCGGTATCTCCTGACGTTCACTCCCCGAGGCCAAAATTCAGGCTCACTGACTTCGTCAAGTAGATTATAGTCAATTCCAATTTTGAAGGATCTGCTTGAACTTTCTTCATTCGAGATTAATTCCACCTTCGAGTTTTTTCCTGGAAATTTATCAGAGAGGAATTTGATGACGTCCTCTGTTGTACATTTAATATTTACTTTTCCTACATAAAGCCATGCTTTCTGTTCTGCTGATTGAAGTGTACTGTTTATGTTTACTCCTGTTCCCTTGATTTGAAGGTTATTTCTATTCGATCTGCGGTTCTTGATCGATGTCACAGAATCCGTGGCATCACGAGTAGATCTTTCGGCTTTGTCGAGATTTGTGAATTTCGTCCTTTGTAGACTTCTGTGTTCTGTTTGGGTTTCCTTAATAGCGTTAGATGGCGCTATTTTAGGGATTCCTTGCGTTTCGTCAAATGAGAAGGATCTCTGACGTGGCACTACTGGTCGATTTACCGACTGCACATTTGCTCTACTCACGGTTGACGGTTCCGTTTTTGAAGTATTCCCGACATCCACTGGGACTTGTTTACAATTTGCGTTATCTAAATTTTTTTGGTCAGATATAACCTGACTTTTTCTAGCATCTTCCTTTTTCATTAAATCAATTATTAATTCTTGATCTTTTACCCGTTTTTCCAATTGGGTGATTAGTTTCTCACTCAGGGTCTGATCCATCCTGGTCTGCTTGATGTCCATGGATCCTTCCAAATTTTTTGTGTGTGAATCTTCCATTTTAGAATTTTCCCCTTCATTTAACTTGGAAAGGGCCACCAACACTTGACCACCAATTTTGACACTTGCCGGTAACTTTTTGAAAATAATATATTCAATTAAGTCGTCCTTTTTCCATCTATTCAATTCGGTTTGAAGCTGCACAACGTTCACTTCAGCCATCTTCTTTCAATTCAAATTATAATTCCTTCCATACACCTCACCATCACTGAGGTGGCTATGAAAACATCGCTCAGAATCTGGAAAGAGGGACAATGGAGTGATCGTGGGGGACTCAGGGGGCACGCCATGGCTCTCAAGATGGTGGAGGACATTAACCCGTCCCTCCTCCGCAGAGGGGACCATGCATGCGCCCGATTCTGCTTCGACGAGTCCTACAAAGTAGTTGTCCCTGACAGAGATCAGTGGTGTAAACCAGAAAGGTTACTCAAACCTGAGGGCCCCACCTGGTTCACCGATGGCTCGGTTTGTAACACGGGTGCCGGTGCTGGGATTGTTGGACCCAGAACAAAGTGGTCCATTCCCCTTGGAAAAGACTGCTCAATAGCACAAGCAGAGCTATATGCTGTCTTGGTATGTGCGGTAGAGAGTATCCGCAGAGGTTACTCTGGGAAACACATATACATATGTTGCGACAGTCAGGGTACACTGAAAACCCTCTCTGAAATAAAAGTAACCTCTAACCATATACTTAAACTTCTATACCGCTAGCATTGTGCAAAAAATTGCGTAAAAATGAAGCCAAGACCTGGACATATGATGGCTTATACGCATGCGCTATAGCCGCCATATTGCCCCTACCCTGCTTAGAATCCTACTCCAAGCTACTTCCCCTTATTCGCGCATGAGCAGTAGTCTCCATATGCCTAGGTCGACGGCTTCAAGGAAATTCACAAGGATCAAGTTATAGGTATAGAATTATTTGCCTCTAACTTGGTTTATGAATGCAGAGAGACTCTGCGCGCGCTAGTCTCAGATAGCACTCTCAAGGTTATCTGGTGCCCGGCGCATGCGTCTATCTCTGGCAACACAAAAGCAGATAACTTCGCCAAACAAGAGGCTCGCTCGACTTTTACTGGGTCGGAACCCGCGCTTCCTATCTGTCCCACATATATCAAAAACCTCTTTGAAAGATGGATTGATGAGAAATTTTCCTCTAAGTGGAACATGAGAACGGATCTCAGGCAGTCGAGACTCCTCATCAAGGGGCCTCCTTCTAAGCCGGAGGTCAAAAGACTCTTGATTCTCGAGAGGAAGCAATTATCTCTGGTGACTGGTGCTTTAACTGGCCATCTGTTTAACAAATATTTATAAAGAATGGGACTAACAGAGTGTTCCCTGTGCCGTTGGTGCAAGAACGCGGATGAAACGGCGGAACATATACTGTTCACGTGCGACAATATCTTTGTACTGAGGTCAACACACCTAGGGAACCCTACAACTTCCATCTCTTTGGTGAGAGATACTCCTCCTTGTCGGCTCCCGGCATTCTTGTCAGCGTGCCTTCGGGTCTGAGTCTCTCTAGTATGAGAAGATGCGGAATGAACAATGGGCCACAAGACCTACGTTCTGCCGACAAGAGGCGCCACACAGAAGAAGAAGAAGATCTGGCGGTGGGTAGATGAACTTTAAAGCACTATTTCCTAAACCGAATGCAATGACGACCAAGAGCGAAGCGGCGGCGTAAGAAATGTGGCATGTTCAGTATTTCATCACAACTGATTTTTTGGATGCAATTAAACAACAATTAATTATGGGCATGATTCGTAGAACTAGAGACAATAAATATCCTACAGATTTCTGTAAATGAATAGCTAGCAGATTATAGTTCCTTCAATAGCTAAGGAGTTTCAAATTTTAAGAAGCACCCGGCAAGCTCAGTTTTCAAGTGTTAGGCTGCGATAATTCAAAATGCCTTTTTTGAGTTATCTCGTTTGCAACGATATGACGTACGTTTTCATCGAAAAAATATAGCTTCTGAGAACATTGTTTGAGTAGAAAGAATTTCAGAATAATTTCACATATTTTTTTAATCCGTAGTTTCATGTCGAAACTTTGAAATTTTGAAAATGAAAGAGACAGGCCCACATAAACATAAACAATCGTGATCAGGAGAAAATCACCGATTAAAATAATATATGGAAGTGGCATTCAATAAGTTGTTCACCCTGTACATATATATACAGGGTCTTTCACGAGGAACCTCACCCATATTTATACGGGAAACTACTGAACGTATTTTCATTAAATTCAGCACTTATAAGTATTTCACGATGCTGATGAAATCTAAAATATTTTCAAGGCATGAGCACCTCCGGTTTTTCCGGAAATGACGTCAACTTCCGTTTTTCAAATTAGAACAGCATTTTTTTATTGCAGAAATAGATTCCTTAGAAAATTTCAAGTTGTTTTGATGTAACATTTTTCAGTTTTGGTTGGAAAATTCTCTCTGAGCAGGAAAATTCGAAAAAAAAATCGAAAATAGAGCACCGCTGAAACAAGAATAACTTCGAGGTTTTTGGATGGAAAATTTTCATTTTTGAGATTTTTCAAGATGTAAGATTGATGTATCCACTTTGAAAATCGAAATCGCTATTCATGATACAGGGGGTGAAAAAATCGCTTTCAAAGTTAGGGATGACAAAATCGTGAAAAATCAATTTTTTCAAATTAGAACCGCATTTTTTTATGGCAGATATTGAATCTACGTTAAAAAATAATGTGAGTATATGCATCACACCCTTGCCCTAAAGTGGATATTAACTCAGAAAATATCCAATTATCCAAGTATTATTTCAACGTACGGAATTTTATAAGTAAGATTTTTCCAAACTTCGAACTAAAATCTCATTTTACATGTCTTGTGTTAAAAGAAAATCACCCAAAAATGCTGGAATGCTTTCATGTTTGAGTATCTGTGATTCTCAACACTAATGAGGAAACAAAATGAAAAATGACCATTGGTTTTCTTTTTAAGCCGAAGATTCCGCTCGGAGTACATTCATAATTTTTATTCAAAAAACTGGTAGCATAACTGCAGGAATGTCCCAAACAGAATTATGAATTTATATACAAGGTGTTCCATCTCAGACGAGCTACACCGAGAAATATTTCTCTATCCACAGTGATTGAAAAAAATTCCAGAAACACGTCGAATGATTTTGTTTGGGGAACATCTTTCAATGTACATTGGAGGCATGAACGAACAACCCCCTCGGAGGGGGCGTTTCAACCCCTCAAAATTGAAAATGGGAGTGGGATTGAGTGATAATCCATTTGAAAGGTCTTGGAAGCCTCTTTACAACGGTGTATGAAAGACGTGAGATTGATGAACCGCTTTATCCAAAAATCAATTTCCCAGCTCGAATGAGCCACCTTGAATATTTTGATTATTTTTAAAATGTTCAAGCCAATTTTTATTGAGCCCTTTTTAGTTTTTCTTAAAAAAATCACACCAAAAAATTTAATTTTTTTATCACGCTAACAATCAAAAAGATCAAATCTGCGTATTTAAATGTAATGTTCAAATTGTCCTCCATTGCTTCCATACCGTAATACAATCTTGACTGAAAACCGTCTCTTACATGGTTCAGCATAATTGTTGTTATTCGACGACACTCATTCACAATTCGTTGGCGTAGTTCGTCAAAATTTTCAAGGCCGAGTCACAAAAATCTTGGACTTAGATGACCCCACAAGGAGGAATCCGGGGGTTTCAGGTCAGGATATCGAGCAGGCTACTAGTACCATAGGACCTCTTCTTCCAATCCAAAGACCAGGGTATTGCAAATTGGCGAACTGGTGCGACGAAGTTGCGTGCGTCTTGTTGGAAATTCAATTGTTGTTCGAGTAGTAGGAGATCGTTCACTAATTTTTCTGTTATCAACGGATCAATCGCATTTTGCAGCATTTCAAGATGAATTTCCTCATTTAAATCACCAGGAATGAACAGACGCCCAATTAGGTGGTCTCCCAAAATTCATACCCAAACGTTAAGCTTTTTTTAGTGTGAGCTTCTCGAAATTAATGAGGATTTTTGTCTTACTTCAGAATCTACAGTTACGGCGTTCAACCTCTCGATCAAGAGAAAAAGTGCATTCGTCAGAAAAGCAAATGTTGTAAAGAAATTTGGGTTATTGTTGATACGCTCGGCCATAATTTCGCAAACCTCTGGCCGAATCCGAATCCTCATCATTTAATAATTCCTGAATTGATTTAATAAGGGAAAACCCCGTATTTATGAATTAATTTCATTTGGTAAGGATGGAACTTGTGCTTATGTGAAATTCTAAAAACGTGATATCAGCTAATACTGGAATCTGCAGAAAGTTGTCGTTCAGATTGCGTGTATGGCATGAGTTGCATATTATTCCCAATACTGCCACAGGTGCTCCTTCTCTATTCACAATTCAAATTTTTTTATCCATTACTGAACCCCTCTGAACAAATTTAGAAATCAATCCAATTACGTACTTATGGCGACCGCTACGTTTAGGATGGTTTTGGTTAAATATCATTGCAGACGCTTGGGCACAATTTTGATTTTGGTAATACAGGCTTACCAGCGTTCTTGCAATGTGAACACCATAATTCTCTTCAAAAGTGGTTGAACAGATTGATAGGTACATCAAATGATCAAAGAAACGTATTATAACTAGCACCTTCTATGAACACAAATTGAAGGCAACATTAAACATGTCTTGATTTTTTTATTTATTTATAGTTTGAGAGAACTTTTCCTTCAACTAAAGAAAAAATTGCATTCAAATTTTTTCAAAATTCTAAAAAGAGCTCAATAAAAATGGGCAATGTAAAATACTCAAGGTGGCTCATTTGTGCTAAAAATTGATTTTTGGCGAAATCGGTTCATCATAATTAGGTTCATTATACACCGTTGGAAAGAGGTTTCCAAGCATAGGCGTAGCCAGTAAAGGGCAGAGGAAAGAAAAAATAAATCAAAATTGCCTTTTTTTATTATAAAATTTTCCATTCAACACGACCATGACCATAGCCCCCCCTGTTATAAATCCTGGCTACGCCCTTGCTTTCATGACCTTTCAAATGAAGTATCACTCAAGTCTTCTCCCCTATTCAATTCTGAGGAGTTGAAGTGCCCCTTATTTGGGGGTTGCTCGTTCAAGACTCAAATATACGTTAAATGATGACCCCCAAACAAAATCTTCCAATGCGTTTCGAGAAATTTTTCCAATTACTATTGAATAAGAAATATACGGGGTGGTTCTTCTGAGATGAAACACTCTGTGAGTATATGGTTTATTAATTCATATTCCTATGCGGGTCATTCTGGCAGCCCATTAGCACAATTTTGGCCTTCGTAATGATACCAGTTTTTTCAAATAAAAATTATGAAAGTTCTCCGAGCGGAATTCTTGGAAGGCTACAAAGATGAAACTACTGGATAATTTTTATTCATTGTCGATGAAACGCATTAATTTTTGACCTACCTATGTCAAATTATGTTTTGAAATAGCGTCGTGCGTATAGACTTACAAAAACAGTCATAATTTCGGAATCGTGCCACATAATAATTTTTTTTTCCAGTCGATACCTTTAGCATCTGCGCATCTCGATGTCAGTGTTCTATCGCCTACTTTGGTGGTTTTTAAATCATAAGTTACAAATTGAATTATCTCGATTTTTTGAAATGCAGCGACCTGTATTAATTGAACCATAGTATGACAATAAGGCAGAGCTTTTCGTCGATATAAGGTTTGTGAGGAATTAGGCAAATTTCACTCCGGATCTGGCACCTAATTTGGAAAATAACAATGAATTATCTATATTATTGATGTCTCACTGAGATCCAGTACGAAGTTGAATGCACTAGTAACAGCTCCAATCTAATTTGGGCTGAATATCCAGAAATCAATAGAGTCATTCGAACAGATCCCGGAAAAATATGGCTGATTTTACTCATGCGGTATCCAATGAGAACAGCCGGAATGAGACAACAAAGTCAATTCTCATAGAAACGTTATAATTTCTCTGGCTACGTAGATGTAAAATTGACAACAATTGCTAGAACGGGATTTGTTCTGAATGCAAATATTTGAAAACATACTCGCCCTAGAGCGGATGATCTGTAGTTTTCACGGTTGGAGGATTTACGAACAGTATTTTATTTCGCTCTCAAGATAAATATAAAACGATCCAAAACAAAATTACGTCGTGACCCTGGGGTGAGTTTCCGAAACAGATGCGTGGTATTTGTCGACTGTAATCGATTATCTTGTAGGATTCAGGATGACTCTTTGACTTGCACAGGGTTCCCCATAATAGACTACTCATTTCATTTTATTGATAAATTTCCAACGATACGACTAAATGAGTTGTTCTCTGTGGGAATATCATCTGTAGTCTTTGGGATTTAAGTAATCTAGTTCTTAGACGCCTGTCACGAATAAGTTTTGAAATAGATGCATAAAATTCATGGTGTTGACTGTTGGCACTGATTAGATTTTGTCCACGACTTTTTGTCGATTGGAAATCTATGATGAGGTCCTACTTTTCATTTCTCCCGAAATTTCTCTCGCTTTTTTCCAATGCCGTAATAGCGCCACGACCGCGAGATATTGCGGATAATTCCGGAAAAAAGGACCCGAACTACAATCTGAAGTACCGTTTTGATCTACAATTTTCGGTCACGATTTTCAGTGAGGAGTCGTTACACCAGGGTTTCAATGCATCTATTTTTTGAATTAATAATATCGTGGAACATTTTTTTTCTACTATAGAGGTTTGTAAGTTTTCATCAATAAAAATTTATTTTTCTGCTTTGAGACATTATTTCAACATATGTTTGAACCTTCATGGAATACTCTGTCGAACAACTTGTGTTTTGTGTAGAAACTTACATAATAAGCAATTGAATGAGAGAAGATGTGGGAGACCTAGTTCGTATTCGCATCTCGTTTGTTATTGTTTATTTATAGTAGCAAATGATTTATGTCTTGATTCTTATTGATTGAATAGGTTTGCTGCCTTCTCAGCTGTTTTGATTCTATATCATTATTCTTCATTCAATCTACTTTTTTGGGTTTTTAAAAACCTACGATCTGCGAACGTCTCCGTGACTTGATTTATTACTTTATCAACGTTGAAATTCACAATCTGGTGTTGCGATTTGGAAGAAAGATTCTTTTAGTGTTCACTCAATCACCGAGAGGGGAGTCTTTTCTGAAGTTGGATAGATGTCACTCACTTTTATTCATTTCGATTGAGTGCGCGACAGAAATCCATGCATATCTTGACGAAATGAATCTCCACACAGCGTCAACTTTGGAATTTTCCACCATGAATGGGATGACTGATTTGGGAGACTTTGTTCGTATTCACATTTCATTTGTTATTGTTCATTCATAGTGGCAAATGATTTGTGTCTAAATTCTTGTTAAATGAATAGTTTTGCTGCCTTCTCAGCTGTAATGATTTTATATCATTCATTTTCATTATATCAATAGAAGAACTTAGGCGTGCAATCTAGCGTCAGTTTAGTAACAACAATTGGGGTCACGTGCCAAAATTTAAAACTGGTGAGTTATGGGTTCGTCATTGGTGTGAAAATGGACGTCGAAGAACATTTCGTACACCTGGAAATTTTAAAAGAGTTAGAATTGTTGAAGTTGGTGGAGGTCATTTAAAAGACGTGATTACGAAAGTTAGAATTAAATTAGCCAAATATTTATAAGTTATCATAAATCCCAAAGAGTTAGCTGTAATACAGTATCATAAAAAGTTTGTTTTGCCATATAGGTATAATACCACAAGAAATGAAATTTTCCCGGCAAAATTTCAATTGTAACAGGAAAGTTTGTTGCCGAAAAGCAATGAACAAACAAGAGAGAAATTTTACCTGGTATTGCGCTATTTGACAAATAATTATTCATCATAGATTAACGAAACGTTGTTTGTTTTCTCTATGGTATTCATTTCCGAAGCGATCTATCAATTGGAGGAACGTCAAGAATGTTATCGGTGGAAAACCAACTTGTTAGTTTTGCCGGCTTGCATGTTTTATCGATATGGAAACTTCTTCAATGAAAATGAAATGAGTGAAATTAATAGTCAACTAAAGAAAAATCAATTCGAATATCGAAATGGGTAGCCTCTTATGGGAAACCCTTCACATAAAATATTTTAACTGTTGGCTCCTCCCATAGAACGTGAAATTTTTCCTATGCCATTTTCCAACATTCGTCTTCAATTTGTACACGAACTGAATTTCAGTGTGATGGTGCATGTTCTTCAATCAACACTTTTCCTATATCATTTGTGCCTTCAATGTTACAGATCAGTGAAAAATACATGAAAAATTACTATAAGACTAGTTGAAACTTATGAACGTATCATATTTTTTTCCGTCGACCATAGAATAAAAGCTCATTTTAACGCACTCGAAATCATCCATTAATGACCTATTTTAATGCATGATTTCTTATTAATGCATGATTGTCATAGCAACCGAACATAAAGTATTCAGTCAGAGCACTATCGAGCTTGGTTGGAAATCAACTTCTGTCACTGAAGGGTATATTGACAACTCCATTATTCCAAATAAAATAGACTGCAGAAGAAATTCCAGGTGATACAAGTTGCAAAGTAGATAATAATAATACACCCGCACGGGTGTGGTTTGGTTTCTGCCACGCCACATGGGGGGTGACGTCCCCACGGCCCGAGTTACCTGGGCCACCAAGGGTAAATGGTGGCGAACCCATGAAAATGGGGAAAATGCCAGCAACGAGAAGTGGAAACCGATATCATGGCAGAAGATCGAAATGCCACTCCACCTGCTGGCTCGACCACCGTGAGGAGGACTGCCCGCAGGGGAGCTCGCAACGCACGTATCAAGTGGATCCGCGAAATGAATATTGAAGTAATGCGAGCTTTTTATTACGTGAACAATTGCGAGGACAAACCACTTCCTGGATGGAGATACTCTCTCTATAACGAGTTCATCGGAATGCATCCGGAACTTCTGCTGACGGAAGGGAATCATTCAAGAAAAAGATCGAATTATCCCAGAGGATCGCGGGATATGCACAACGGGGTGTAGCATTGCAAACCTGTCACATCGTGCGGAAATTCCTGAACTAGTGGGAGGAACTGAATTGTTTTTTCACTGGTTCATAGAAATAATACCAGCTTAAGCTGAGACCGGGAGACCGATGAGGAAGAATAATAATAATATTGAAGTAATGCGAGCTTTCTACTACGTGAACAATTGCGATGACAAACCACTTCCTGGATGGAGATACTCCCTCTACACCGAATTCACCAAGAGACATCCAGAACATCAGCTAACAGAAGGGAACATTGCGGATCGGAAAAATGTTATCATCAGGAAAGGTTACTTAACAAGACAGGGAACTAGATGGGATCAAGAGAGAAATGGGCTATACACTCAATCAAGAACAGATTGTCGGAAATCAGAATGAAGAACCTGATGAGCCGTTGGAAAGACCAGCAGAAACGGCGAGGGAGCTGTCCGTCACACGAACTGCTCGCCAAGATTGTCCACAATATCGCCAACTGCATGAGACCTTCCATAGTAACCTGACCCGATACGAATCTACTGATCCACTCAACCGGCCCATCCTACCAAAACTGACCTTCAACTCTACGGCCAAAAATAACATAGAGTGGCTCAACGAAATATTGGCAGAACACCTTAGCACTCAATGGCCGTTAGAATAAGTCCACCTATCTCTGTACTGTGCTGCCATCACAGTAATCGGACAAAATGGGCAAAAGATCTACATTCCCAGAACCAGTGAACAGAAGGTTAAAAATGAAACTCCTGCCTGGAAAAGAAGATTAATGCAGGACGTCGATAAACTTCGAGGAAAAGTCGATGTCTTGAACGAGTTCCTGAAAGATAATAAATCGCGTAAAGTTTTAAACAAAGTGTGAAAAATAGCCACATCGGCAGGGGTAGACGTGGAATCTCCTCGACATAAAGATTTGATAGTTGAACTGAAAGATCGCTTGAGGCAAAAAGCTAAGGCAAAAGGTGCTCGCCTACGAAGATACAACGAGCTATCAAAGCGAAAACAACAAAACGCTGAATATGTGAGAGACAGAAAAAAGTTCTTCAGAAGCCTTGAAAAGCCATCCGAAATCTCCTCCAATATGCATGCGGACATCAACAATGACGAATTTCGGCAATATTGGAGTTCCTTATGGTCGGAGAGTGGTCAATTTCAGAGAAATACTAGCTGGTTTGGGGACATTGAACACCAGGCATCAGAAATCGTTGAGATGAGGACTGATCTTTTCACAGCCGAGGAAATTTCTAACATCATCAAAAAAACTAGTAACTGGAAAGCGCCAGGACCCGACCGACTTCACAACTTCTGGATCAAACAGTTCCCAGCATGTTTCCCAAGTCTGGCTAGATGTTTTTCGGAGGCGCTGGAAGATCCCTTCAAAATACCTACTTTCCTCACTCAAGGCAATACATATATGCTTCACAAAAGAGGAGACCGCAGCAAGCCGGATAACTACAGACCCATAACATGTTTGTCGGTGGTGTACAAGCTGTTCACGTCGCTTGTAAATAATGCGATATACCGCCATTGTGAAGCCAATAATATTCTAGAAGAAGAACAGAAAGGCTGCTCTCGAGGATCTGCAGGATGCAAACATCAACTCACCATAGACGCTGTAGTGCTGAAGCAAGCCCAGGCGAGAAGGAGGAATTTAAGTCTATGTTATATTGACTATCAGAAGGCCTCCGATACGGTACCCCACGATTGGCTTGTGAAAGTACTCGAGATTTATAAGATCTGCCCGAAAATAAAAGCCGTGCTCCAACATCTTATGAGTACATGGAGAACAAATATTCTAATAAACAATATCAATGCTGGAACCGTAAAAATATCGAGGGGGATATTCCAGGGAGATGCCTTGTCACCGATGTGGTTTTGTATGGCACTGAATCCTCTGTCTACTCTTTTGAAGAACACTAACATGGGGTATAGACCTGCGATGAGGAATCCGCGAAAACTGTCCCATCTGTTGTATATTGATGATCTTAAACTATTCGGCGAGAGCCAAAACCAACTTCACTCCCTCATAGACATAGTGCGCTCCTTTAGCAGAGACATTGACATGTCTTTTGGTCTCGATAAGTGCGCCATAGTCAACATCAGGAAGGGTAAAATGGAGAACACTCAGGAACAATTTCAGGACATCTGCAGTATGTTGCCAGACCTACAAGTATCTGGGCATTCCTCAAAATCAACGGATTGACCACACCCGTTTGAAAACTGAGTTCACTGAGAAATATAGAAACAGGGTTACCAAAGTGCTCAATACCAAACTGTCTGCTAAAAATCAGATCGGTGCCTTAAACTCTTGGGCTACGCCAGCTCTGACCTACACTTTCGGAGTCTTGAAGTGGTCAGATGCTGATCTGAATGAGTTGGACCGACTCACCCGTCGCCTAATGACAAAATTCCGATGTCTGCACACCAATGCATCGGTGAAAAGGCTTTATCTACCCAGAAGAGATGGCGGACGAGGTCTAGTGAATATCTATAGACTCTGCAGAACCCAGGAGAAAAACTTGAGGCAGCGACTGCTCGAGTCTGAAGATAGCCTGATGAAATTGGTGACAACAGAAGATAAGGGATACACACCTCTGAACCTACAACACAGAGAACTGACGTTCGATATCACTACCAGAAGCGAAGATAGAAGACTATGGCGAGAACAAGCATTGCACGGCAGATTTCCCAAGCACCTTGAGGGGGAAAATGTCGATAAACTAGCTTCTTTGTCGTGGTTGAGTGCGGGACACTTGTACCCTGAAACTGAGGGATTTCTGACGGCTATCCAAGATCGAGTTATAAGAACCCGCAACTACGAGAAACACTGTTTGAAGCTTAACGTGGAGGACAAATGCAGGAAGTGCGGCGCAGCTGGCGAATCTATTGAACATGTAATCGCAGGTTGTCGAGTTCTTGCCGACAACGCATATCTGGGCCGACACAACCAAGTGGCAAAAATTGTTCACCAGCAGTTGGCTCTTAGACATGGTTTTTTGGATACTTGTCCGCCATATTATAAGTATCAGCCTGCAGCAGTGTTGGAAACGGACGCAGCGGTTCTCTATTGGGACAGACCCATAACAACAGATAGATCAGTGGACTACAATAGACCGGACCTTGTATTCATTGAGAAGGATCAGAAGTATGGGGTGATAATTGATGTGGCAGTACCATTGACTCATAACATCGGAAAAACGGAGTCCGAAAAAATAACGAAGTACGAGAACTTGGCAATAGAACTGAAGAATATGTGGAAATTGTCGAAAGTCACTATCATACCATTGGTGATTTTTGCTGAGGGAGTCATGTCAAAATCATTCAAGAGAAATCTTCAAAAGATCGAATTATCCCAGAGGATCGCGGGATATGCACAACAGGCAGTAGCTTTACAAACATGTCACATCGTGCGGAAATTCCTGAACTAGTGGGAGGAACTGAAATGTTTTTTCACTGGTTCATAGAAGAAATACCAGCTCAAGCTGAGACCGGGAGACCGATGATGAAGGATAATAATTTTATTAATCCCTTCAGACAATAATTGTACAGGACAGGTCACTTATACATAATAAAGTTTAACTAAATTAAATTCAACATGAAGTAATCCAAATAGATAAGACTACGAAAATAATCTATCATCATGCACATATTCAGATGTAGTGTAGTAACTTTTACTCAACAATAACTTTTTAATCGTTCTTTTGTACTCTAAGGTACTCAGAGTTTTTATACGATCAGGCAGATGATTAAAAAACTTAATGCCCTGATAAGCAGGAGAACGTTCATATCTAGCAGTCCTATGAGTGGGTACTAACAAAGTATTAACATTTCTTGTGGAGTAACTATGATGACTAGATAGCTTGGTTAGATTTTGTTCATTACACTTGATATGAACCAAGCACTTATAAATATAGATGCTGACTGCAGTCATTATTCTATGGTGGATGAAAATAGGCCGGCAAGAGGACGGAGGATGTAAGCCAAATATCATTCTTAATATTTTCTTCTGACATAAGAGAACTCTATCAAAATCTATTGAACTGCCCCAAACCAAGATATTATACGATATATGAGGGTAACACAAACTGTAATATATATCCAGTAGAGATTTCTGTGGAAAATACTTTTTCAACTTGTATATCGCATAAAATGATTTATTGATTTTCCCGCATACATAATCCACATGCTGACACCACCGCAAACTACCGTCCATATAGACTCCTAAAAATTTCGTGTAATCAGTAGATAACATCAATTTGTCCCCGTGTGATACAACAAGTCTATCGTTATTTCCACTTTTCAAGCTGAAATGAATTAATTCAGTCTTCCCAGCGTTCACCATGAGAGCATTTGAACGGCACCAGTCAGTAAACATCCGAATAACTGATGAAGTTGTCTCCGCCAGCTCCGCAAGGCTCGGTGCCGTGACCAACATTGAGGTATCATCAGCGAAGAGCGTTATGGTGGCACCATCGATATTATCGGGCAAGTCATTGATGAAGAGCAAAAACAATAACGGTCCCAGCACCGACCCCTGAGGGACACCCATACCCACATTATAATCGTTCGAATAAGTATCTTCGACTTTAACAGACATTGAGCGATCCGTAATAAAGCAAAGCTCTTCAACCATTCCAGAAATATACCCCTGAAACCCAGATTATAATATTTGTCAAGCATAAAATGAAAAGCCAAAGAGTCAAAAGCTCTAGATAAATCGAAAAATATCCCTGATACACAGAGACCATCATCTAGTGATTCATAGACATTGCTAATGAAATGGAAGGCAGCAGTTTCAGTTGAGTGACCTGGTCTGAAGCCGTGCTGAGAGTCATTAACAATTTTATATTTATTCAGATACTCGGATATAGGGGCTATTTGGGTGGCAGTCGACTAAATACCTATATAGATTTATTCAGATAGCTATACATCCTATTGAATACAATTCGCTCAAATACCTTTGATAAATTACTAAGTATGGATATGGGACGATAGTTTGCGACGCTGTGCACATCATCCTTCTTGTGTACAGGAATTACAATGCTTTTTTTTAAAAGTGTAGGAAACTCTCCAGAAGACACAGACGTATTTATTAAATACGCTAAGTGTTCTGAAATCGGATCATTGATCGCCTTTAGGATTCTGACTGATATACAATCAGTACCAGAACATTTGATATTTTTTAATGATCGTATAATATCGGAGACCTCGTCCTTTAGAACGGGATAAAAAAAGAAATTTGTATGCAACAAATTCGAACATGTACACGATTGTGATAGGGACTTTCCAAAGTAATCCAGGATTTTTATTGATGTTATTGTGGAGAAATATTCTCCAAATGTTTTTGCTATCTCAGAAGAGTCAGTACATGATTCATTGTTATTCAAAATCAAAGACATTCTTTTAGAATTACTACTTGTTCTTCCA
Organism: Adalia bipunctata; assembly: GCA_910592335.1. Taxonomy (NCBI): domain Eukaryota; kingdom Metazoa; phylum Arthropoda; class Insecta; order Coleoptera; family Coccinellidae; genus Adalia; species Adalia bipunctata. Next base: position 55,466,594 of record OU342948.1, read on the forward strand.
GTCTCAAGATTGACTAGATTCCATACCGTTCTATTTTTGTTACTTGAACAACGAATTAAATTTTCATAGTAGCACTTCTTGGCATCATTCAACAAATTATTAAACCTATATTAAGCAGACCTATATAATTGCAAAGAGTATTCAGTTTTAGAATTCGAATGCAACCAGAAAAGATTTTTCAGATCCCTTCTTTGTTTCTTGATTTCAGGTGTCAACCAACCTTTAAAGAGATTATTACCACCGTTAACACGTCTTAATGGACAACATTCGTTAAAATGATACTTGACAATCCCCAAAAAATATTCAAACTTAACATCAATGTCAGTGTCTGCATACAAGTCCACGAAGTTTTCATCTTGAATACTTGAATATAACTGAAATAAATTGATTTCAGAAACATTTCTAATATACCTTGTTTGAGTATGAACTGCAATATCACCCCTGGAAGATTCATAACAATATTCAATAGAGAGCACTCTATGGTCAGCAATATTACCATCAAGATCAAAGACATAAGTACTATAAGTTTTTTGATCAATATTTGTCAAAATATAATCCAACATTGAACAAGAGGTTTTCCCAGTAATAGTAGAAAAAATGCGTGTTGGTTCAAAGGAAGTAATATGCAAGTTGAAACAATCAAGAAAGTCTCTGAAAAGGTTCTTAGGCCTAGAGTCCATTGTATTGAAATCGATGTTAAGATCACCGCATAAAAATATTTTTTCTCCGATCGTGGGAAAAGTGACACTATTTTGACCTGATTTCTATGCGCAAAGCTCAACATTCCAGAACAGTGGGCAGTTGCTAAGCAATTAGAAAATAACAGTGCGGTAATAATTACCGCACTGCTGTAGCGTGCGGTAATGTTACAAATGGATTATTACAATGAAATGAAACAAAGTATGGTTTTCATTTTAATATTGATAAATTTGGTATGAAATAAATAAAAGAAACATCTAATTTATAACGTTATTCTTGAACACAATTAATTGTTGTTAATATTTACATTTATTGTACAGTTTGTACAATTTGTAAATTGTACTGGAGGGCAACGAGAATTTATAGACGTTGAAGCTGCATGGCTAGTTGTTTGGTTTATCTCGTTTCGATCATTTTCATTTGAAGTCGAGGCAGGGGTGTTGAATATTTTATTAGCCACTTCTACTTTATTATTAAGTGATTCGTCAATATATTCTTCCGCCACATGGGAAGACTTCCATCCTCCGTGGCGCTTTAAAGAAAGAATGTCAGCTCCAGCATCTACCAAATGTGTTGCCGATGATCTTCGGAAACAATGTCCTGTATATTCTGTCGGATTTGGCAACTGTAAATAACTTGCAACAATTTGCGGCATTTTTCCAAATTGATTAATTCCAATGACTGTCTTCCATCCTTTTCCCTTGTTGAATTTAAAAAAAAATCTAGGATTTTCAAAATCATTAGGCCTGAATGATACGTACTTTCTATAAACATTTAAATAGGTTTCGTTGATGATGAATGATCTAGGTCTATTTGTTTTTGTTTCTGGTATTTTTACCAGTATTTTTGAACCGAAATCTTCTATATCCTGAACTTTTATTCGGACAAGCTCATCTCGTCGACAGGCTCCTGCTATTCCAAATATCAGAGCCACCTAAAAATTAATCGAACATTGTATATTTCGTATTTCATTTAATTTAAGTAATACTATTTAATCTTTATCTACTTACTTTCGTCGATAAAAATATGTCATCTGAGGCCTCTAAAATGAATTTCTGAACTTGTTCCTGGGTTAAAATTTTAGATTTTTTCGGTTTGTATCCTATAGCTTGACGTTTCAAAAATGCTCTCAGTTTATGGTACTGGGCAATATTAATATTATTTTTAATAGACAAAGTTGATCGAAGCATGGAATAATGTGCCCACAACGTCGAAGATTTCATTGTTTTAGCCAATTCAGCAACATACGCCATCAGTACATTCTCAGAAAAGGATACACTGTTGTTTTTTCTGCAAAAATCCATGAAGCGTTGGTACGCAAGTTCATACTTCTCTCTGGATTTCGCCGGAAGTAAATCAAGTGAAGCCGCGTTCGCTGCTTCTACAAGTTCAGGAGGCGTGCAAGGTAACGAATAATCACCATCAGTGTCCATGTTTACTACTGTTTTTTTAATTTCTTATAAAATACAACGAATCGAACAAAATCGGCTTGAAAATTATTTTACTTCTGTCATAACAAAGTAATTTCCATAGTTACCACTTCTATATTTAAATATGAACATAGAGAAACCTATTTAAACTTACTTGATTACATCTTGAATGAAATATTTTTTAATAATTTTTTCAAATATAAATCGACGATCGGAGAAAAAATAGTATGTATAATTCGTGGGAAAAGCATATTCCCAAACTCCTGTGTTACCAGACTCGTCGCTACGCTCCTCGTCTGGTAATTATCACAGTCGTTTGGGAATATTATGCTTTTCCCACTAATTATACAATATACTATTATCAGCTTTTACAGTACATTCCTGAACAACATAAGTTAGTCTATCTAGGAAAATTGATAGGTCACCAAGAGGTGGTCTGTAGACACTAATGATACAAAATCTATGATCACCGACAGTAACATTTATAGCACATACTTCACAAACCATTTCCAAAGAGAGATGGGACACATTCGAATCAACAGTCAGGAACTCGTTCCTAACATACAAGGCGGTACCTCTATTTTTATGGGATGAACGGCAAAAATGAGCAACCTGCTGGTAACCTGGCAGAAGCATTAAGCGAATGTTGTCCTCAACACACCAATGTTCTGCAACACTGATAATGTCCGGTTCATCTTCACTCAGGAGAATCTGAAGATTATTCAGCTTGTTTGCCACACACTGAACGTTCAGCTGAAATAATTTCAGTGTTGAACAAATTGTAGGCACTAGTTCACATTGCGATTTTTCGGTCTGGGGTGAAAAAACCGACGAACACTTGCACGATTTGGCCAATTAGATGGAGTCAGCGCCTTATCGTATTCACTTTCCGGAATGCAGACCTTAAAAGATGCGTAGTTTTCAGGGTAACGCGATTTTAGCATTTCACACCTTACTTTTTCCGTAAATTTTCCTTTAAGAAAGGAAACTAGATTGTCCACAGTAGTATCCGGTTTAAGGTTCGACACATGTAAATTTTTGAATTTTTCAATACCCTCCACAGCTGATTCTCCAGAAAAATTTCCGACAACCAGAGTACGATCTGTTTTCTTTTTCGGTTCACGGTTTTTTTTTAACAATCCACTCAGCATTTGAAGTTGATTGCTCAACGGTAATATTTGTTTCATCCGACGTAGGAGTAAACCTCTTTGCGTTGCTGTCTCCTGTATCGGTCAAATTCGCATCATTTGTTGGATGAGCAGAAATCAGCTGATTTTTATTTACGTTCGCACTTTGTTTGTTTATGGAAACAATACCAGTTGGAGAGTTTGTCACGGAAACGTCATGTTTCATTTCAGGCATATGCTTACTTGCATTGATAGCGTAGGATGTTACACTTTTTTGTCGTTTATACGAATTTTCATTAGAATTCGAATTGACAAAATCACCGTTTCCAATGTTAAGGATAATTTCGCTTGGAGAAAACTTACTCAACAATAAATTGTGATCTTGGAGTGCCTTTATCGCAGTAGCCTGATTGTCTATTATTAACTCCTTCTGAGTAATCAGTTCCTTCAAAAATTTCATCTCCATATGTAAGAGTTTCGAATCGCCACTGTTGAATTCATCCATGGGTTTTGAATGAGATTCATCATTTGGAACACTTTTGTTTTTCAATTCTTCAGCAAATGCAATTAGTACTTCACTAGTAACATTTTCCGGTAGTATGGAATACACCAATAGGTCAATAAGGTCACTTTTGCGTAGTTTATTCAGCTCACTTATCACGACATCCGTACTCGACGACATGTTGATTATTCATACTTCAACCTCCACTTCCTTCACACGTTTCTTATCGGATATCATAGGTTATTATATAAATGTGAATATTCAGAATGTCACAACATGTCCAATATTCCCTTTATGAATTTTTCGAATTGTTCCATAGGGAGCATAAATATTATATCGAAATGAACATAGAAATTCACATTATGTCAAATTTGTCTATTATGCAAAATAAAAATTCATTCCTATCGAGGATTCATATTCAATTCGTGTTGAGGTCGACGGAAAAATCTTGTTATCAACTCGTTTATTAATATTTTATTATTTCGACCATTAATCGCTGTCATTAATAAACTAGTTGATTAAATAACTATTAAAGAACCGATTATTGAAGATTTGAAATTATTCATGAGCTTAAGTTGAATTCCTAATTCAACTCTATAAGATGGGTCAGAGGATCGTGAATTCAGAGATAATTCTGAATTTTGCCAAGCAATCTTCGAAACCTATGCATCAATATTGTCAGTTGGATTATGATCATATATACATATCTTTGAAACTATTGCATTCCTAAAAAAACCATGCATGCAACCTATCATCTATGTTTTTATATAAGAGTGCTGATATAGATGCATAGAATAGGTACCTGGCGTTGGCACTGATTAGATTTTGTTTAAAACTACTTTTCATTTCTCCCGAAAGAAGGGAGTCGCGCTATTTTCCATTGGTTAGCATCTCGGACCGGAAATTCGAGGACGCGGGTTCAACTCCCGCCTGAAGTGAAAATCTTTTCCGGAAGTCGAAAAAATCCGTCGGAATACCGATTAATGATTTTTTCTTAAATATTTCACAGACGTTAATCTCCAATTTATATTTACAAAGTTCTTCGTAAACCTGAGGATCTTAAAAATAATTGCTTGGGGGGCCTGATCTGGTCGGAAGACCTTCTTTGTCAAGGATCAAATGTAGGGAAAATCTCACAAATTCGAGTACGTTGAAATAATGCTATCCCATTCGGCAATCGTGAACAAAAATTCCAACTTTGCAGGTTTTTCGCCATTTTAATTTTTTTTCAGATTCCTACAGCACAATTGAATTAAACAATAAAAAAGACTATGATGCGAACAGAAACTATTTTTTCAGATGTCAGGCATAACTTACCACAGTAATCAGAATTTTGTTCCAAGATGACATCAAGCACCCTCCGAAAACGGAGACAAAAATAACTTTCTCGATGTCATGAACACGGCTATATATACAAGGAGTCTCAGGTTGAAGTGTCTATTAGACGTTTTTGGAGAACTGGACATATTCGAAAGCTGAAAATTTGGATTATGATATTGTTCGAAATTCTCTACTCAGCTGAAATAATTTTGGTGCCTGAGCACTTACAGAATTTAGGAGAAAAATCTTAGGGAGCTATCATTATTTCACTTCGGAGAATCGGACGCAATGAAAAAAATAGGGCTCCAACTTGAAAAGGAGATGTTATGGCCAACTTTCAATCACAGTTTCTGACACAGAATATAAAATACATGTGATGATTATCATGAAATTCAAAAGATGCATGACCTTTTCACATAATTCTACTTCGAAGTTATGAGAACGGTTAACGTTCAGGATTTTGAGATTCAGGAAAATGAACATAATACTGGCTATGAATATTTGACTTTTTTTCGTTTTGTTCGATATTTTGAAACTATTTGAATGAACATGGAGCATGGAGGTTCGCTGATCTTCGTTAGAACTGGCTTGCAGGAGAAAGGTTTGTGTGTGTCTCGGTTTTCGGAAGAGTATGGCTATTTTAAGTGTATATCGGCCTGGATCTGGTAATGTTGAAAACTTTCTTGAAAGAATATCTTTAGCATTGAATAATGTTTACAGCTCAGCTGATATAATCTTCGTTTGTGGGGATTTGAACATAGATTTTCTCAAAGTAAAGTGTAAGAATCGTATGTTATAGTTATAGTTATAGTATGGCCTATGGGGGCGGCTCTAGAATAACCCCAGGGTGAATCCTGCCTGTCGTAAAAGGCGACTAAAAGGATAACCATAGGTGGTAGATGGTCTCATCGCCCGGTGAAATACCACCATATCGACTTTGTGTGCTGTGAAATGGATCACTCCATGTTTCAGTGTTCGGTCGATACTTTCCGGTCTTCCCTTTCCCCCTCTTCCCACCTCTCCACCACATTTTATGCATAAAGATGATGAAGTCTCCTAGAGTAAAACATTCCGGAAGCAAAATACCTCTCCATTCGGATTTCCGGGCGAGAGGTACTCGGGGGGACTCATCTCTGAAGATTAACTTCTGTAACATCCGCGGACTCAACAAGAACATCAATGATGTCCACCATCACCTACAGACGGAACAACCAGATATTCTGGCGCTGACAGAAACACGAGTGAATTCGTCCACCAACAATGTCCATATGCTCTGTCCTGGTTACGAACTCCATTCTCGATTCAGGTTCAAAGGTGGAGTCTGCCTCTATGCCAAGGCTAATCTTTCATGCCAGCGTGTAGAGAGTTTGGAACCAAAAGATTTCGATGTGATGTGGTTCAAGCTAGCCAATACCAAACTGACCAAATTCCTCTGCTGCCTTTACCTGTCGCCAAATGAACCGTCATATAAGAGCCTTTTTGAGTTTTTATCACTAAAACTGGATTTTATTCAGGAGAACCACCCAGCAGCTGAAGTCATAATCATGGGAGACTTCAATGTTCACAACACAGCCTGGCTCAAATTCTCCAACAAAACAGATGATCCAGGTCGTCAAGCTGAGGCCTTCGCCATCACTCATGGCCTAGAACAACTGGTCGAGCTACCAACCCGCATCCCAGATGTCAGCAACCACTCTGCCAATATACTATTTCTCACTACCAATCCTGATCCATATAGAATAGAAGTTTGCGCCCCACTTGGAAACTCGGACCACACCCTAATCTCCACAACTTGCTCTTTTCATGTACCATCAAGCCGCACAATACCACCCCGTCTCAAGTGGCATTACAAATCGGCCGACTGGGAAGGGCTTCGTATGTTTTTCTCAGAGTTCCCATGGAAGAGAGCTTATTTCTCCTCAGAAGATCCAACAGAATGTGCCGAGACAATTTCTGAAATAATTATGTTGGGGATGCAAACTTACATACCGAACACAGCAAGGAGAACATTATCCGATAAGACCTGGTTTAACAAGAACTGCTCTAAAGCTGTCGCTTCCAAACAGGCAGCATTCCATCGATGGCAAAAAAATCCAGGCCCTGAGACTAGAGCAGAATATGTGGAGGCTAGAGGCATATGCAATGAGACAATCAAATCTTCAAAAGATGCTCACAATGCCAAAATAAGATCTAGACTTGTTGAATGCCCTAACGGATCCCGTTCATTTTGGTCCTTCGCCAAAGCTGTAGGAAGAAACTTCACTTCCAGCTCGTTTCCCCCTCTAACCACGGAAGATGGAACACTAGCAACGACTGCCCTGGAAAAAGCCAACATCTTCGCGCATTTGTTCGCTGAAAATTCCACTCTAGATTCATCGGGAAAGCAACCCCCGAATATTACATCTATTGACAGCCATATGCCCGAGATAACCTTTCGCCCACGTACTATCAGAAAGATTCTGTTGGGTCTCAACACCAACAAAGCCAGTGGATCCGACGGAATCCCACCGATTGTTCTCAAAAAATGTGCCCCCGAACTAACACCTGTCCTCTGCAAATTGTTCAACCACTCTTACAAATTGGGTGTTTTTCCATCCAACTGGAAAACCGCAAGAGTACAACCAGTACCTAAAAAAGGCAAAAAGACCCTACCTAGCAACTACAGACCTATCGCTCTGTTATCTATTATTTCAAAGGTCATGGAAAAAGCCATCAACTTCGAGCTCATGAAACATCTGGAACACTCAGGAATTATCAACGATAGGCAATATGGTTTCCGTCATCAGAGATCCACTGGTGACTTGCTCGCTTACGTCTCACATATATGGCAGCTATCTACCGAGAAATATGGTGAAACCCTAGCCGTAGCACTGGATATCTCCAAGGCATTCGATCGAGTCTTGCATCAGGGACTCCTCGCCAAGCTTCCATCTTATGGCGTGCCCCCAAAGCTATGTTCTCTGCTAGCTAGTTTTCTCTCAAACAGATCTCTCCATGTAGTGGTCGATGGAGTTTCGTCTGACTCTCTACCCATAAATGCTGGTGTTCCGCAGGGATCAGTTCTGGCTCCAACGCTGTTTCTGCTTCACATCAACGATTTGCTGGAAGCAACTTCGTGTCCAGTGCACAGCTTCGCGGATGATAGTACCCTCCATACCGCCTTTTCTTCTAGGGCTCCAATACCAGCCCGCCAAATCAAAAACGAACGAGGAAGAAATGTTAACAACATAAATATGGACTTGGCAACAATTCTTGAATGGGGATCTAATAATCTAAATAATCTAAATACTAATAACTTGGTAGAATTCAACGCAAACAAAACACAAGCATGTCTTTTCTCTAGAAAAGCCGATCTTACTGTGCCCAGCATAAAATTGTCGGGAGTGACCATACCATTGAAGTCATCCATTTCGATGCTTGGCATTACTGTCGGCAGTAACCTTTCCTGGGAGAATCACGTGAGATCCATTGCTAAAAGTGCATCCAAAAAACTTGGTTTTCTGTTTCGAGCCAGGAGCTATTTCACCCCAGGTCAGCTGCTTATGATCTATAAGGCACAGATTCGACCTGTCCTGGAATACTGTTCCCATGTTTGGAGTGCTGCACCTAAACACACCCTAAAGCTCTTGGATTCCGTACAAAAAAAGGCAATTCGTCTCGTGGGTGATGCATCGCTTACAAGCTCGCTCACTTCTCTGGAACACCGTAGAAAAGTGGGCGATCTGTCTCTATTTTATAGATATTTCCATGGGCGATGCTCTTCTGAATTATCAGCAATCGTTCCCCCTCTGGCAGTCTCTTCCAGACTAACCCGTCAAGTTAAGTCTTCACACCCCTTCGTGGTAACTTTGGAGACCTGCAGAACATCTCTCTTCAAAGACTCGTTCATCCAACGAACAGCGAGGCTTTGGAACACATTGCCTAGGGAGGTGTTCCCCGAGGCATATAACCTCCAGAAATTCAAGAAGAACACCAATTCCTACCTGCTTGCCCTTGGTTCTCACGATGTTCTCTGAACATTACAGGATATTCCTCTTCGTGAAAATCACAACATTAAAAAAAAAAAAAAAAAGGGGTTACAGTTCACTGCGACCTTAAGGTCTATTGTGCCCCCTGACAGAGCTGTTATCATCGCGCCTCCTACAGCTCGCCCTCCAGTTCCAGAGATTTGATGAAATCCAGAATCTGGGACGGCTTCAAGGAGGATAACTCCCCACTTCTACAAGTTTCTTGTCCAAAGCACTCTTTCTTTTGGCTTGCAATGGCATAGCATTCCGTAACCAGGTGAATAGAGTTTCTTAATTCTCCCTACAGAATCTACACTCATCAGTGTCTGATAAACCCATTTACAACAGATGCTTTTTAAGGCGACAATGTCCTGTGAGAAAGCCAGTGAGTAGGTGAAGTTGGTTTTTACTGAGATCCAGATATTTTTTGGATCTAACAGTTTCAAAGTTCCGGAGGAACTTTTTGGAGTGATCCATCCCTGGGAGATTCCGCCAGAGTTTTTCTCTTTCGGTTTTCTCCTTCAGCATAAACTCCTTCTTATAGGTGCATTTTCCTATACCACAGAAGGGTTCTGGGCCAGTGAGTGGTGTCTGTGCGCCCTTTCTGGCCAGTGTATTGGCCTCTTCGTTTCCTACGATTCCCGAATAACCGGGAACCCAGATTAAAGAGACCTTATTCTTCTTTCCTACCTCATTGAGTTTGTTTCGGCACTCCCAAATCAGCTTTGAGTCAATGACGTAGGAGCTCAGTGCTTTAATAGCAGCTTGACTATCTGTATGAATAGCTATACCTATCGCACTTCTGATAGTTTCTTTCTAGATTTATATCTAGACATCTTGCGATTGCAAGTATTTCCGTTTGAAGGACGCTTGTACAGGAGCCTAACGATAGTGCACACTTGGTACTTGTCCCGTATATCCCAGCGCCAGCTCCTGTAGCGGTTTTAGAACCATCTGTATACCATTTCATTGTATTTTCTTTGAGATTGTAGTTGGTGTATTCCCTTTCCCAATCCTCTCTTTTACTTAGCAGTGTACTGAAGTTCTTGTCAGTGCTTACTTTCTTGATCATTACATCACTAGGAAGGTTTGCAGATTAGGTGTAGTCATTCAGAGAGGACCAAGCTCTCTGAAACCTGACATTCTCATTGCCTGCTCCTTCTTTAGATACTCTGAGGATGGCCTCATGGGCTACCCTATCAATCACTAGATGTAGAGGTGTGAGGTCTGTGATGATCTCAAGCGCCCTGGTTGGGCACGTTCTCATAGCTCCCGTGATGCACACACAGGCAAGCCTTAGTACTTTATCGAGCATTTTCCTCGTACTTGCCTGACTTGCCTTAGCAAACCAGGCTACTGCCCCATATGTGACTATAGGTCTTACAATCATGACGTACATCCATCGCAGTATTTTTGGGTTACAGCCCCAGTTCCTGCCGCATAGACGCCTGCATGCCATCAGAGCTCTTGTATGTTACTTTTGGACTTACTAGAATGCTTCAATCTGAGAGTATCATCGGATGAACCTATTAGAGTGTTTACTGATGTCACAGGTCATACTTCTATTTCGAAGGAAGATTATGTTATCACTAATGGGAGGTTAAGAGACTGTAAAATTGAGGTATGTGAGGCTCATATTAGTGATCATCGGATTATTTCTCTTCATATGCCTATTGATATCAGCTGTAATTCCAAAATTCCGAATGTACCTAAAATTGTTAGAAATTTAAGTCAGCATAATCTCGATAATTTCATTCATTGTATTTCGCAGTGTGATTTTACTGATATTTACAAGTTCCAACACATAAATCAATGTTTTGGAGCTTTCTTCAATATTATTCGGAACACTTTCGAGGATTGTTGTCCACCCAAAAGATGCTCTGGTCTGGTTCAGCATAATAAAAAGTGGATATCTTCTGATATTATTACTGCTAAAAGTGAATCAGATGATCTTTATTGGTTACATAGAAATTTCAATAATAAATCCACTTATGGCCTATATAAGAAAGCCAAATCTTCTTATCATCTCCTTATTAAAAGAACAAGATTTAATTTCAACCAACAACTAATTGAAATATCAGAGAATGAAAATAGAACTGTCTGGGATATGGTGAACACTATGACTGGTAAAAAGATGAAGAATCATAGGTCTATCTCGCTCACAATTGATGGTGTTTCATTTGATGATCCCAGGGAGGTTGCAGAGATTTTTGTTGACTACTTCACCACGATTGCGGAGACTTCTCTCAGCAATTATTTCAAGGGTTCATTACAACTCTCTTGTACCACCTCCTCTATTTTGCACACTAATTTTTTCTTTTATCCTGTTCTTGGCGAGGAGGTGGTTGATGTAGTTGAATTGTTGAAGAAGTCCAAAGGTTCTGGAGTCGATTTCATGTCTGTTCGGATTTTGAGGCTGATAATAGATGAGATAAGTACACATTTGGCAGATATTATTAACCGTTCTGTAACCACAGGAGTATTTCCTAACCTCCTCAAAAAGGCCTGCGTTATTCCTGTCTTCAAAAAAGATGATATGGATGATGTTTCGAACTACAGACCTATTGCCATCCTGAGTACCTTCTCCAAAGTGTTCGAAAAGATAGTATATAATAAAATGATGTGATATCTTGACAAATTTCAAATTTTGGACGGGGCCCAGCATGGTTTTAGATCTGGCCGCTCAACTCAAACTGGAGCGGTGAACTTCGTTGAATTTGTCTATGAGCACCTAGATCGTGGCGCACATGTTGCTGCTCTATTTTTTTATTTATGGCGAGCATTCGATAGTCTCTCGCACCAGTTCATCTTAGACAAGCTCTATAATTTGGGATCTAGAGGTATTTTTCACGATTGGATTCGAAGTTATCTCGAGAACAGAGTGGCGTCCGTTCGTGTCGACGATTGTTGTTCAGGTGAGCGAAACTTAAAGTTGAGAGTACCTCAAGGCTCTGTCTTTGGACCACTTTTATTTCTCCTGTTTATAAATGACCTTCCACCAAACCTGAATAAAGTCTTCAACGTGTTATTCAACCTTAATAAACCACTACATCAGGTAATCATGATTATATTGTTTGCCGATGATTCCTCCATAGCGGTCTCAGCAGAGACGATTGAAAAATTACAACATTTCTGTGAACTCATCATGCAAAGTTTCGCTGAATGGTGTCAAAGAAACAGAATCAAAATGAATGTCAATAAAACTGAATGCATTCGTTTCAGTTTGTCTAGCGACGGTGCAGAGACATTTCTTGTTCGGCATTTGAATACGGTAATTACATCTACTGACCATGTTAGGTTTCTAGGGATACACATTGACAGGCATCTGAAATGGCATTCGCATATTGATGCCCGATGCCCTATGTAAAAAACTCAACAGCTCCTATTTCGCGTTAAGTAGAGTTGAAAGTTCTCTTCCCTTAAAATCTTTGATTGACGTCTACTATTCTTTAGTTTATAACCACCTGTCTTACAACATTCTGCTGTGGGGAAATTCTTCAGATGTCGATAGAGCTTTTATTATTCAAAAATAATTCGTTAAATGTTTAATTGCCATCCGCCGTCCTCTTGCAGACCTCTCTTCAAAGGAAACGGTATTCTCACGTTGGCCTCTTTATTTATACTCAAATGCCTTATATATGTGAAGGAAAATGAGAATGATATTTCGAAGCTTTCCAGTTTTCATTCACACGATACTAGAAACAAGAATGAATTATATTTTCCCATTCATAGGACCGCTAAATTTGAAATGTCCCCACATTATCAGAGTATAAAAATGTTCAATCATCTTTCACGATGCATTCAGGGTCTTTATACTGATACATTCAAGAAGATAGTTAAGAATTTGTTATTGAGGGAATGTTTTTATAGTGTTAAGGATTATTATAGCTTAAAATTCAATGAAAGCGGCTGTATGTTATTTTGAGTGTATGTATTCATTGTGAATATTATTATGACTTGTCCTATACTATATGAGTGCTCCTGGCTCAGTGGTAGAGCGTTGGAATTCGGACCCAAAGGTCCGAAGTTCAATCCCGAGCTAGGAGAGAAATTTTCTAGTCTCGGTAGGGGCCAACATTCTCACTGTTGGGTCAAAATTAACAGTGCTGTGCCTAAGGTGGCGTAAGGACACAGTAACAAAGCCTACACAGAACACAACTGCTTACTCCGAACTCGGCACAAGTTATAAGCTTCGAAGCTTGTAATTTCAGAGGGATCTCCACAGGAGACCTTGGAGTAATCAAGATAAACAATATATCATACATGTAATATTATATGTCTTACAGGATGAATAAACTATTATTATTATTATACAATGGTTTTAATAGAAATGTTTTGAGCATTAAATACCCATTTATATAAGAAACGAACGAAGAGAAACAAAGAATTTATGAGCGAATTCATTTTCACTTTTATCAATAATAATAATAATATAATAATAATAATATCGACACCTCGAAGACGGAGAAACTTACAAGTTTCTCGGGATGAAACAGAGGGGTGTACTGGAGACAACCCAGATAAAGGATGCCTTAACAGCCAGCTACAAAAAAAAGCTGAGGGACATTTGGAAATCGTAGCTGTCGGGAAAGAATAAAGTATCTGCTACAAATATGCTAGCCATCCCGATTCTCACCTACTCTTTCGGCGTGGTGAACTGGACGGTGAACGAACTCCTAGATCTTTATAGGTCAACAAGGAAAACGATGAACATGAATCGTAGCCTTCATCCCAACAGTTCAATACAGAGGATATACCTTCCCAGAAGCCAGGGGGGTAGAGGATTGCAATGTTTGGAATACCAACACTATCAACAAACATTGGAAATGGCAGTAAGTATTCTAAGAAGTGAGAATCCGCTCCTGAAATTTGTTGCTCAGCATGAAATTGCGAACCATGGAGTCTTCCTTTTCCGAGCTGCACAAAGGGCCGTGGAGAAGCTCAGCATAGCCGGCGTATCGATCAATCCCGAGCTCGCTGGAACACCGATCACTCAGGCCGAACAAAGAAGCCTAGCGAGACTGATCCGAAAGTCTCAGGCGGATAAATTACTCGAGCATCATATGAGTAAGAACTTGCACTCCATATATTTCAGGAGTTTAAAAGACCAGGACCTGTCTGAGGAATTGTCTTTCGCCTTTCTGAAGTCCGCTAGCCTCAAGTCAGGGACGGAGGGATTTGTAATGGCGTGTCAGGATGGAGTACTAAATACGAGATGGTATAAAAAGAACATCATGAAAATGGATACCCCAACAACTTGCAGAGCTTGCCATAGGCAACAGGAAACGATTATGCACATCCTTTCCGCCTGCAGAGTCCATGCTCCATCAGGATATGTAGAGAGACACAACGCGGCTCTCCGAATTCTATACTTCCATCTTAGAGCCGCGTATGAGATAGACAAGGAACCGGTGCTACCATATGTGCCTCTGGAGATTGAAGCGGTGGTTCAGAACGAAAGAGCTCGCATATGCTGGAACTATCCTGTCTCAACAACACGACAGATCAATGCTGTTAAACCAGATATACTTCTTCTGGACAAGGAGCTGAAGGAGTTACTTGTCGTGGAATTCTCCTCCCCTGCTGAAAATAATGTTGTGATGAAAGAAGAACAGAAGAGGCAAAAGTACAAAGATCTTATGCTCGAGCTTGGAACTTTATACCCAGGTCATAAAGTTAGGATGGTCGTACTAATCATAGGATGTCTCGGTGGAATGAGAGCCAACTACGTGGATGAATTGAAGATTATTCCGGCCTGTAGATCACTGGCCGAGGTATTGGCGCACAGAATGCAGAAAGCAGTGTTGCTCGGGTCACTTCATATCATCAGGTCCCATGAACTCTAGAAGCCACTTGCAGCTCATCTCTTTTGTTAAGGGACGCTACGAGGGCAGGATGAAGAACTCCTCCATTTAAGTGTGAGGGGTTTTTAGTGAGTAACCAAACAAGATCTTGGATTCTCACACTACCGAGAGTGCGGACCCTCTCGGTGCCCATAAAGGGTTTTCCCCTCACACGGACGTAAAAAAAAAAATTATAATAATTTTTATTGGATCAACCAAAGGGCTATCGACCGAGGTCTTTCTGCCCGTTTACATTATTCTACATTACGTGTATTTATTAATTATATATAAAAAGAAAATAGCAAGGTTTATAAGAAAAAAAATTACATATTTGAAAAAATTAAGTTATTTTCTTAGTTCCTCCAATTCCGAAATGAGAATTTTAGCTAGATATATTCTTCTGTTGCCTTGGGCGTGGTTGAAGGATCTCCATGTTGCTACGGTTGTTTGCGAATTTTATATTCAATCCGTGGAATCTTGTTGCTATAGGTTCAATTTTGGTTTTTTCGTAAAGCATAGTATTTGATAGATTATGTAGTGGGTTACTAGGGTGCCTCATTTTTGTTATTATTCTCAAACTGCTTCTTTCTGCCACTTCTAAATTTTTCAAAGTAGGGTTTCTTGCGTTTATCCATATAGTTGGTGTCCATATTCTATGATTGGTCTGCATATTGTTTGTTGCTGTCTTATAGTTGATTCCTTCCCGTTTGTAAGTGAGTGATCTGAAGTGTCTGGATCTTGTGACAATCTTTTTCTTCATGATTTGTGTGTGATGTTTGAAGTTGAGTTTGTTGTCCAGTGTTATTCCTAAGTATTTAACTGTCGGTGTAGGTATGATGGTGTGATGTAACATGTTTATTTTCGGTGATAATGCTGTAATTTTATGTCCAAATATAATATATTGAGTTTTGTTAGGGTTGTGAGAGATGCGCCATTTTTTCATCCAAGTTACGGTTTTGTCAGATAAACGTTGGAGGCCTTCAATCGTATTACTCAAATTTCTGTTGTGTGAGACAAGAGCAGTATCGTCACAGAATTGTAGCGTATATAGTAGTGTATCTAATTCTTTTTTGTTTGTGAGGTCGTGGTTGTACATGTCATGACAAAATATGTTGTAAAGTATGGGGGATAGTGGTGAGCCCTGGGGTAGACCTTGTTGTGGTGTGAACATATCAGATAGAGAAGAATTTATCTTGATTTGCAACCACCCATCTTCCAAGAACCCTCGTACTATTTTTATCAGATACTCTGATGTTTTACATTTCTTCAATTTATATAATAATCTTTTGTGCCAAACGCTGTCATAGGCTTTGGTAATGTCCATGAATTCTGCAGACGATTTATTCCCTTTTTTCATACTGTTTTGTATATTCGAAGTGAGGGCTATAAGTTGGTGTATTGTGGAGTTTTTACGTTTGAATCCGAATTGGTATATGGAAATCACATGTTTGAGTTCTTCTTCTAAACGTTTAGCGATTATTTTTCGAACAGTTTGCCCGCAACTGGTAAGAGCGTTATTGGACGATAGTTGGAAGTGAGTTGGTGGTTGTGGTTTGGTTTTGGAATCGGAATTATTGAACCTCTTTTCCATTCTGGTGGGAAGTACCCATTTTCTAGGCAGTAATTGAAAATTCTTTTTAAATAGTCGTGTATCAGTGGGTCAAGTTCTTTTAGTATTTTTCTGGGTATATTATCATATCCGCCAGCTGTGTTTTTTCCAGAGAAAAGAGACTCGTTATATTCTTCGTCTGTAATCTCAGGCATCTTGTAATTTGTTTGGTCTTTTAGAGTTTCGGTAATATAGTGGTCTACTTCATTTCTAAATTGTTGGTCGAAGTTGTTATTTAGGTTTTCCCTGTATATATCCTTGAACTGACATTTGAAGGCCTCAGCAATTTCTGGTTCTGCATCGATAGAAACATTGTTAACTGTTAAATTTGGAATTTTTCTTGCTGGTTTATATTTGGAAAGTTTTTTTATTTCTTGCCAATAGTTGCGACCTCTTTTGTCATTAATGTTATTGCATGTTGTGATCCATTGATGCGATCTATATTTCTGAATCAATGTATGTATGTCCTTGTTTAACTTGTTGAACTTCTGTTTGAGATTTACGTCCGGGTTCTGTTTCATTTCTCTATATATTTGCTTTTTTGTCTTGATTAATTTGAGTATACAGGGTGAGTCTTTGACTTGTACATATATTTTAACTGTAGATTCTTGAGGCCTAAAGAAACCTTTTTTTCATTTTCCATTTTTCCGAATTCGGCTCGGTTAAAGAGATATAGCCATTTGAAAAAAAAAATTGGGCTAATTACGTCTCTGATATTATTCTCTACAAACACCTCAAAGTTCATATTTTTCAATTGAAATTGATGTGATTATTAGATATTCTGGGTGATACATTTAGAAAATACTCAAGCACTAACCTTATTTGAATAAGAATGTTACAAACACGATATTTCCTAACAAAAACGCTAAGTTTTGTTCCATCATTTCTGCAATTGAAATGCCATATTTCTCACACCAAAATAAGTTCCTTCTTCGATTATCCTGAAGATTAGTTTGTAAACACTAATAATTTGTTCATATTTGCCTCGATACCCTGAAACTATTTTATAAAAATTAGTTTCTCACTAACCTATCCTAACTCCATTAATCAAAGTCATATGATTCGAGGTCAATGACCTAACCTAATCCATTCCTCTGTGATAGTGATCACAGAATTCTAGAGAAGACGATGCCAGATTGTGTTGATTTTCTCAGTAAAAAATGGTATAGGCGAACTCAAGAAAGCAGAACGTCCCCTATCGTTAACGGAAGAACTAGTTTTGTTTACTTTTCGCTAAAGGCTTCTACGCATTGCTCTTTGGAAATGCCAAACGAGTAGTTCTGATTCTCGCCGATCTAAATTTCAGTCGTGGTGCGCTGCCGGCTGCGATGTAGCCGCCACGCAAGACAAGCCGTTGTTCTGTGTCTCATCACACTATCACAGGCCAGCCAGTCTGTGATAAAATGAACGACGCTTAAACGCGATAACCTTTCTACATGGATTCAATTCATTTATTTATTTACTCGCAGAGAATAAAGCAAACAGGTGTGAGGTGATGCTTGTGATTTGTGATGTGAAAACCGTGTAGGGTCGATTAAAAATTCCAAGAGGATATTGTTAAGAAGATAGATATTTTCCTGAAGGACTGGTATCAATAAATTTTTAATAGAAACTTGCTTATAAACTGTGTAATTTCATGCTTCTCGGAATTCAGTTGATAAACATTGACAACATTGTTAATTTGTTAAGAGACCAGAGAAGAAACAATATTCGATGATATTTAATCCAGGAAAGCATTCAGATTTTTTATGAAATTCATGGTTTTTTCCTCAAATTTCTTCGTATACATTTAGGAATAACTCGAAAACGACGCGTTTTATTGAAAAAATATAGGAATACCTTTATTCTCTAAAATGGTTGATTCTTTCGAAAATATGAACCGTTTATCCTTTTCAAGTGATTTGATAGTGTTTTTGCATGAATTTATGAGTCGACCGCCCTGTAACTTTCGAACTAGGAGAGATATTGAATAAGTTTCGATTGAGGAATATGCACCATGAATATAGTCACCAATCAACCAAAATTCAGTTCATTTGAAATAACGGTTCCGAAGATATGAACAGGAAAGTGTTTTTTTCGTGGATTTTCGACACCCTGTATCTCCCAAACCAAACCGAATTTTGAAAAATGGCATGGGGGGGCGTTTGATGAGAGGAATCTACAGTTAAAATATATGTACAAGTCAAAGACTCACCCTGTATAAGAAGGAAGCGTGTGTACTGTGTAAGTAGTATCTATGTTTTTTTGTTGGACTATTAATTTCGACAGATTGTGATAGTGTTTTCATGAATTCAGATATGGTGAAGGCAGTAATTGGTTCTTCTTGTTGGACGTGTCGGATAAGTTCTATATTGACTTTTTCAGTGTCACATCGATTAAAGTTTTTCATTATTGGTTCTGGAATGGAATTAACTGGTGTTGTCATGTTTATGATTAGTTCAATTGCTAAATGATCCGAAGTCAGATCTGGAATGACCGTAGCACTTATATGGAACTTCAAATTGTTCGTGCATAAAACTATATCTGGGGTTGAATCAGGGTTATTTCACATAAGGAAGGTTGGTGACGTGGTAATCTGTATGAAATTGCTGTTCTGGGTGAATTGTTGGAGATGGTTCTTTTTCTTTTTGTACTGGCATTGAAATCTCCTATTATTAGAGCATATTTGTATTGAACAGCTTTGACAAAAATGTTTTCTTCAATCATGTTATTTGGATGGATGTATGCTAGGAAAACATGCAATTTATCGTTTAAGAATGGAAATGTGCAATGAAGGGCTTCATTTACTGGGTTATTTATGGAGGGTGGGTTTGCTTTGCCTAGTTTCAGTTCCCTGCTAGCTTGAATCAAGCTTCCTCCTCTAGTGCTGTTGTTAGTAATATTTCCATATTTGTTTAGTATGGTCCAGTTTCCGAATCCTAACGGCTGATTGGGCTTGGCTTTGGTTTCCACGAAGAGCGTACAGTTTACGTTATTTTTTTCAATGTAGTGATTTATGAGGTGGCGTCTTTAACTGTAGCTATTGATGTTGGCGTACAGAAGTTTGATGGAGCTATCCATTGTATTGAATTTGGGTGCCTTCTTTTGGTTCAGTGGGTGTGTTAGCGTTTTCTTTAAATAGGTTGAACATAAGAATGTAAACATTGTTTCCTGAGAAGACCGCCGTGGTATCGATGTTGTGACTTTCGATGAACCTTTTTTTAAGTTTTGCTATTAGTGTCTGCCTATCAGTATTATTTGGGTTATTCAATTTGTTGACGTACGTGTCAATGATATAGTCGTGGATTGTCATTGAATTGTGAACTCTACTTTTCCTGGTTATTTTTTTATTCAATTCAGATGATCTTCAATTATTAGATTTTATTCGCGCATTCGGAATCCCCGCAATTGGACGTGTTGGTCGGTTTGGGCATTTCATCGACCAGGCTTCATGATCTTCAGAGCCGCAAGATTTACATTTTGGTGGTAGTGGAGATGTACAGTTGCGTGTTTTGTGGGCTCCTTTGCATATATCACATTGAACGGACATGTTGCAATTGTCTGTTGTATGGGTAAATAAGCAACACTTGGAGCAAGCAATTGGTACTGGCTGTGGGGGCAGGCTGGATAGTGTCTGCATTTGTAGTAGAATCCTTCTTTGAGGAGATATTCAAAAGCTGTTACGGTACCTGTTATTATTCTAATTAAGGATGTCGATTTTCCAGTTGCTCTGGAAGTAATACGCTTGCAGAATCGGTGTTCTAGATCATTTTTGTTGAGTTCTACGCTGATTTCTTGGTCTGTGATGTCTTGATCAACTTGTCCGATAACAACTGAGAAGGTGTTAGAATTGTTTTTAGTGGTAGGGGTTTTAATGGACTCTAGTTTCTTCAAAACTTTCGATTACTTCTTCTTTTATCAATGTTGTTAACGTATTCAGTAGGGTTGTTTTATCGTTGTCGCTTTTTATGATAAATCCTTTCGATGTTTTGATTATTATGTCTTTATTTTGTGGGTAGTAATTTGTCCAGAGATCGGCCATGCCTATTCTCGTGAAATCTTTTTTGTTGATAGATAGAATACGTGTTGAAATGATTTGTTTGTTTTGTTAAGCAGCTGTTAGGAAAAGTTGTTTGGTTTATGTGGTGTTTTTGTATTCGACAACCTTGTAGTAGTCGTCGTATGTTGATTATGATTGGGGACGGGATTCCGTCCAGATGACTGATAATTTGGGGGGTTACCCAGCTGTAATTGTTGTGTGGAATGTGTTTATGTTCGAGAATATTCACCTGCAGATGGAAATCGTTTTTTGTTTGGGTTTGGATTTGTCGGGGAATTCGGATCTTTGATTCTCTTCCGTTTATATCTTGCCTTCTTCCATTGTCCGTCATCTTCAATTTCCATTTCTGTGTATTCTCCGTCACTTGACGAATTCATGTTGGGTATAGCTAATATAGATAACTATATTTCGCTTCTAAGAATTATTATTATTAATTCACTGATGTGGAACGTCGTAATGACAACCGATCTCGACAGATGCTACACAGGAGGGGCGTTCGAGTTGACGATCGAAATGCTCCGAGCGCACTCCACGTCTACTTTAAAGTTTTATTTCTCAAAAATAAATTCGAATTTCTGTCACAATCCAATTCTTCCGTTAGGTAAGGTAAGCAAACTTTGACTCCACCGTGTTCGATTTGACAAAAGTGCTTGGGATCTCCTCTTTCTACTGTGTTTACTATTCTACTCGCTCCGCCGATCGTCAACTCAAACGCACCTTTGGACTGCACTTTTATCATAATCCCAATTTTGAGTTTTCAAATATGTTCAGAACTCCAGAAACGAATAATAGGCACTCGAACTTCGGACACCCAGTATGTTTGTCCAGTTTAGAATGAAACACCCTGTATCCAGAATAATCAATTAATTTTCTCAATTAAAATTTTGACTAATTTGTTTCGAACAAACCTTTCAAAAAACGAACCTCCATTCCAAATAACAAGAACATGGAACACTTCTCACAGAACTGAAATTGAGTGGAGTCACAATTACAATTTCCACTCCCCCGTTCCATCGGAAAGAACTTTTTTTCGTTTTCATAGCGACATCGCTGAAACTTGGACCCGTAAAATGCAGTTATCATTAATTGAAAAAGTTCCACGATGGCGTATGAGATAATTGAGAAGAATTTATCCGGCTCGTTGAAGGGGAACTCAGTTAGCGAAATTCGCAATGCGACATATGTAATCTTTACCATGGGGCTGGACTGTATGAATATCCCAACATAAACGTGAAACTGTGCGCTCATTGTGGAGTGATAAACGGTATCTTTACCTCGTACAAACATGACATTCTGGTGTAGATCTTGATACCTTATGATTTATAATGTTCTTTCGATAAATTGTATAATTGCAAAGTTATGGATATGATTTTGAAAGTGGGATCACAGGGATAAGGACAAAACCAGTGAAACAACATCTTCAATAGCCGACGTTTCGCATATATATTTATGCTTCCTCAAGGCTAAAAACATACAAATATAAAAACATCTTCAACGAAGTCAAGGATACACGGAAAGACGACAACTTACCACATCGAATAGCTGTTAGGTTAAATAAATATTAGGCGCATTGGTACATACAGGTGAAGTCTGCATGGAGACTTTGCGGTTTAAAACTATAGTTCGAATACTAAAATAGCTAAAATTAAAGGATTAAAAGGTCCACAGGCAACTAAAAACAGAGTCTACAAAAAGTTCTTTCACTTCAACAACAAATATTACACCGCGCAGAGAAACAGTTATTATATGGATCAATCATAATATGTTATAACGTCAAGATCGAAGCCATCAGTGCATTCGCCAAAAATCAGACCGAAACGATGCAGCGGCGTAGTTCTATTCTCACCTCAAATCTATATGTTAACCCGAAGTGTTAATCATCTGGGATTTCTAAATCTTTTGTGTATATTAAACAGGTTCGAATATTGTGGACTCAGAGATATAGTGTCCGTCCTGAAATTAACAGTTTCATTTAAATTTATATAGATCATCTCACTTATGTTCCTCATCAAGTAGTTCCTCTCCACATCCACAATCTCAAAATCAACAAAATCAAAACTGTGGCCATTCTCGAAGTGGTGGTCCGCTAAAGCTGTTTTTTCCCTCTTGTTCATGTTAATATTACGACAATCATATTCGTGTTGTTTCAATCGGTTGCTGATATATTGTTTAGTTTGGCCCACATAACACTTTTCACAATCTTTACAATTGATCTTATAAACTATACAGGAACATTTTAATTTGTTAGTCTTATCCTTTAGTTTGGTGAATACGGAATTAACAGTCTTCAAGTTATAGCAGGCGAGTTTTACTGATAGCTTTGATTTAAACAATCTGATCATTTTCTCTGATAGGTCGGGTATATATGGGAAACTGAAAAATCTTTCAGCTGTCCTGTTAACTCGATTCTCGGGGGTGACACATCTACTAAAAATACCTCTGATAAGTCCTCTAGGATAGTTGTTAGCGACTAACATATTTTCTATTTTTCTTTTGTTATAGCGTCGTGGAAGTCACTGTGGCTTAATTGGTTAGCTCTAAAGATTAAGTTTTTCACAGTTGCGATCTTCTGTGAAAACTGTTGGTTGGACAAAAAATTTAAAATTCGATTAGAGCTACTAGGTTTTCTATACCAGCATGGATATGGTGTTTTTCCTTTAATTTTCAAATTATCTTTTTAGTCGAATATTCTTTCACAGCCTGAACGAATGGATAATTCTACGGAGTGGGACTTTCGGCCCATAATACTTATACTCTCAAAATTTGAGAAAATCTATAGGAGATTCAAATGAGAAAATCCTATTCCGAATGACATGGACTACAATTCAATAATTAATAAGTGAATATCGACTGTATAATATAATTAGAGAAGGACGATGATCGGGTGATCAGTCATAACACATAACAAGATATTGAAGTCCGAACCCAATAGATACAGACGAGAATTCCTAGAAGCGGTGGAGATAATGAGCCGGCAGGATAACCTTAATGTGATCACCGACTTTAATGGCATTAATTCTAGGTATATATTGCAATATTGTAAACCTTATCAACAAGTCCCATCCTATTCCTCCCTCCAACGTTGAAGTTTTCGCTCCCCCTTGACTCTTTCTCTCGCGACGCCACTGTCTGGATCCGATTTATCCTTTCTATCCTTTCTTCCGTGACTGGTTTCCTTTTCTGTGTTCTTTGTTGTGACGTAGGCATTTACGTTTTGCTATAGTTTTGTGGTCTTGGATAACCTGTCTTTTGTTAGAGGGTTATCTGCGATCATTTTAAATTTAAATTTTAATGCGTATTTTTGATTTTATGAATGCGGACTGCTGTTGTATTGTCAATTTGTGTTTTCAATCTCAGGATTCTGGATTTTGTATGCAACACATAATCCCGTCTCTCATTGATGTAGGTTTTATTGATATATGCTTTCGTTATGTGTTACCATAACACTTCCTTTTTAGTGGTCCTGAAGAAGGAAACGATAGGTTTCCGAAAGCTTGGCCAGAACAATAAATGAGACAGTAATCAACATCACTGTGTTATGACTGATCACCCGATAATCGTCCTTTTCTTACAATTCAATAATTCACTATATCTGCGGAGATATTACGGCATTTCGACGCGTATCGCAATAAAGAAGCTGATATATTCCGACCCTTCATCTGTCTGTAAAATATGGAAACCTCTTCAAATATTTTCTAGGTCAGCACTGGCTCTCTGTTTCCCTGTTTCGAATTAGTGGAAGCATGTGATTCTCAAAGCTGAAAGAGCTATAAATTGTTCGCCATACAAAACTGCGGACGGAAATGAAGTGTAAATAAAATGGCACTTACCCTGAAAAAAGTCATAGTGCTGCCGCCCTCCAGCGTACCATAAGCGATCTCAGCCTGCTCTGCCAAATCTTGTGCACTCTCTATCGGCGTTATCATTCTCTCCACTGTTAGGAAGGCGGCCAAATTGGCTGTATAGGACGAGATTATGATGAGAGTGAAGAACCACCAGATGCCGCCAACGATGCGTGTTGAAGTGGCCTTGAAAAATGTGTGGACGATCAAGAATACATATAATTCCTCAGTATGTAGTAACCAACAATGGGGGTTAATTCAGGTTAGGGACTGCGAGCTGGATACGAGGGCTATTATTTATGTATTGAGAATAGAGAGAACAAAAAATATATTTTTTTAAAGGGTATTAAGCATATATCTGATAATTCCAATATGGAGAATGAGCCAATGAAATTGAAGCTGGGCTTTGATAAGAATCAAGATCTGCGTTTGTGCGGCAATATTGAGAATAAAAACAATTTCCTGATTCTGTCTCTTTATGACACATCGTATTATATCGTGAATCGTATGTCATTCATAACTTCATGTTCAACTTTCGATCATAACCTCACAATTTCATTTGAGATGTTTCAATCGTTTCATTCCGTTTTCTTCGAGTCCTGCATTTATCATTGTTAACTCCTATTCATATTTCAGAATTGAACGAAAAATATTTAACTGACATATTTTCATCCTCGATATCTATTTCCTTGTAGTCTTTCGAAATATAAATAACCTCAACATTTCACGCAGTTTTTGAATTTCCAGATTGGGCTTCAAGTTGTTACTGAAAAGTAGGGGTATAATCCATATTGATATTATCAGATCTATGGTATTGAGTAATTGAAATCATTGGAATTCCAACCTGAATTTATTTATTGTCACAATTACGAAACGTTTCGGGTACGAGACCTTTTTCAATCTGAAATTAAAGTCGTCAACATAAATTTCATATTAGACAGCGATCTGTAACCTTTGGAGTTTCAATCTGATTTTTCCTTTCATCGGTATCTTCACGTGTCTTCATTTTATATTTTTTGGTTAAATACTAAATTGCCTCTATCGATGTTATTCTTTTTTGTTTTTTTTTTCTTGGTTTGCTCTCTCTGCTGTTTTCTAAGTGATGAGTAAATTTTGTTCAGACCCTTTTTGGTCTGTTTTGTCGTTGATGGAATTTTTATTTTGTTTTGAGTGAATCATTGCCAAGAATTCTCTAGTTTTCAATTCTCTTCTATTTCCAATATCTTTGTGTCTTCGTGTGTTCGTTATACAGGGTGTCCAAAGTTCGTGTGCCTTTTCGACGTTTCTGGAGAACGGGACTTATTTGAAATCTGAAAATTGGGATTATGAAATGATGAAATTATGAAAATAAATTTCCTCATACATTTTCTTGTTTCCTTTTATTCGTTTCTAATAATAATGAGTATTCAATGCTTGGAACGTTTCTGTAAAAACCATTGTAATCATTCAAATAGTTTCCAAAATATTGAACGAAACGAAAAAAAAAACTCGAATATTCATAGCCAGTATTATGTTCATTTTCCTGAATCTCAACATCCTGAGCGTAAACCGTTTTCATAGCGTCGAAGTGGAACAATTTGGAAAGGTCATGTATTTTCTGGAATTTCATAAATATCATCACAGGGTGTTTCAAATTTTGTGTCGAAAACTGTTATCGAAAATTGGGCATGACTTCTGTTTTTCAAATGAGAACCCCTTTTTATGATTGCGTTGGATTCTGTGAATAAAAATAATGCTAGCACTCTCGGATGCTCTAGCTCCTGAATTTGGTAATTTCCGTGTTATTTGAGCTTTTCGGAATTCATGTTGTACGTTGAGTCACATCAATCGAATCTGAACAGTTGGTTCGTTGTGGTGTGGTAACTTAATGAGTTGTAAAACTTATGTGTACGTTGTTTCATTAATTTTTTTATTTCTTGTGGATAATTGTTCGTCGTTAATAAGGATGTAACTTGATGCAGTCAGCTAGGATTGTAGGTTGGTGGGTAATCCTGTTTAATCAAGTGAAATCTGGGCTGCGGTGAGCGGTCCGTCAAATTCGCCGCAACTTTGCCAGATCGGGCAAATTATTCCGGTATTTGAAGAATAGGACATAGGTATCTTCTTCATAGCATTTTTTCCAATAAAAATATGGTTCAATCGGCAACACTTCCAAAATAATTCCAATTGATCAAATTAGAATTTCTTAATATCTTTATTACGTGACAATAGATATGATGAGAAACAATAATGTGCCATTGTCCATTGAATTGAACATATTTTTCCTTTGCATTTTATTTCACGCCGAGGTGTATTTCAAAGAACAAATGGCAAAAAAATAGATTGTCTGAGAAATGAAAAAAATTTGAAACTACTAATTTCAAAATTAAAACTCAAATAGATTCATTTACATGAAAAAAGGCTAACATTTCGACAATCGAGTAATACCTATTCATAATTTTTTTTCAAATGCAGTTCGTTCATTAAGACAGAAAGATATTTCTAGGTAACGCTACCTTCCAATGAATCGCCAATAAAAATTACTCTCCCTACCTATTCCTGAACGAAGTTGATAACTCTTATTCCTTTTCTACCACATTACAATTTACTCTAGAGGAGTATATCATTTTGTCATCATCATCATAAAGAGACGAATTTGCACAATCTGACAACAAAATCCGCTCATGACACTGTTCGCGCATGCGCAAATCGGCCTCCAAATCTCACTTGATTGAGCAACGGGATTACCGCTTGGTTGCTCGATCTTTATATCGATCGATATAATTATAATGATCTATAATAATATAATATATTATGTTGACGGATTTAATTTCTTATTGAAACGGGGCTCGTAGTCAAAGCGATTTATAATTGTTAAAATTAATAAATTAAGGTCAGAATTTCAATATCATCAATAATTACTTAGTACCCTTATGAAATCGGTGTCATAAATAAATCAGCAATCAAGAATATTTTTATTTCCTATCAATTTGTTGTTCCTCAATAGATCCATACTATGCATGCAATTAAACAACCCTAGAAAGCATCTTGTACGGTCAGAAGATGATATCTATAAAACATACTTTTCTAAAACCTTTCTTCGGACGGAAAATCGTTGTCTTAGCAGTTCATGCTCGATTGAGCACTGATTAATCCTACTGATTAGTAGGAACAAGATGAAATCAAAGGCTACCAAGTCTAGGCTGTAAGGTGAATAGGCCATCATCCCACACAGCACATGTACGTACAATGGACGAACAATGGATGTTTATTATGGATGTTCGAAACATCCATTGGATGTCCAGAATTGGTACATAGTACATCCAAAGGACGTTCATGGGACGTCCAGGACACCACTTTGGACGTACAATTCAAGTCCAGATAACGTCCAATGGATGTACATTGTGCCTATCTTGGACATCCATTGTACGTACATTGGATGCACATGTACGTACATTGGATGAACAATGGACATTTATTATGGATGTTCGAGACATCCATAGGATGTCCAGAATTGGTACATAGTACATCCAAAGGACGTTCATGGGACGTCCAGGACACCACTTTGGACGTACAATTCAAGTCCAGATAACGTCCAATGGATGTACATTGTGCCTATCTTGGACATCCATTGCATGTCATATGTACGTACATTGTATGAACAATGTTTATTATTTAATATTTTTATTATTGTTCATAATATAAAGAAATATTCAAAGCAATTTGAATCCAGTTAACTATTTAGTAACACTGAAATTAATCAGATACGGCGTTACTAGATGATATCTAGTGTTAAAGGTATATCTAGTAGTTAGTAGAGGTAGTAGGTAGATATACCTATAACCTATAACATCATCACTCATCAGTCATCACACGCCTTGGGATCTGACTCGTTCTAATCAGCTTGCCACAAGCCACAATGCCACACATCATCATCCAGGAACCTAGCGTAGCGAATGTTCCAACAACATCATTTCATGATCTTGTACGGATCAACGGATCTATGCAGCGGAACGAAGGTCCTCTTAAAACAAAACGGAAGATCGTTCTGGGGGAAGACTACCGCATGGCGACATCTAGTTATGAATTAGACAAACAATTCGCTCTCGAAGTTACGCGGTCGAAGATAGATGGCATATCTCTCATTTTCTCCTTCCAGTGACTACATGGTAATACAGTCACTGTATCTCCTCAGCAAGCAAGAATGTGAGATTTCACATAAGAAACATGAAGGCGGCAGCGTGAGAATCGTACATAGTTATCGGTATGTCCGAAAATAATAATTATCCAACGAAAGTTTATTCTAGAAGGAATAATTCCAAAAGGAAAAATTAATCAGTAAAACTGAGATTAATCAGATATCAGTTGTTCAGTTGTTGATATTTATATCAATGCACGCGGTATCTGATTTATCTCAGTTTTACTGATTTATTTTCTTTTTGGAATAATTTCTTCTGGAATTAACTTTCGTTTCGGTCTGAAACATGGCCGATATGGCGCTCATCTGCGAATCGTCTATAATGTATCTGAATTGGACGTACAATGAATGTTCACTGTTGGATTTACAATGGACGTCCAGAAATGTACATTAACTGGACGAACAAAAAATGCACCATTTATAATGTATCTGAATTGGACGTACAATGAATGTTTACTGTTGGATGTACAATGGACGTCCAGAAATGTACATTAACTGGACGAACAAAATGCACCATTGAACAAATTTTATTTGAAGATTGTGTTTGGAAATACTATTGATTTTCATTTGGAACAGGGAAAATAGATGATATTCAAACAGAAAATTCATATATATTTTTGGACATTATATGTATGTACAATGGACGTACGTTCGTAACAACCAATGGACGTCAACAATTGTAAGTACAATGGACATCCATTCAACGTCCATAGACGTTTGGACTTGATATGGTCGTAAAATGGACGTCCAATGGATGTCGTGTGCTGTATGGGATTTCTTACTTGTATGTGGCCAAAAACTCGCTCGTTCCATGTGGTTTGTGTGAATTCACATTTTTGTGATGCAAAATTATTTGAAATTTTGGATTGCTCACTATCAATTTACCGAAAATTCCCAATGAAAGGTCTTTGGGGCCACAGCTTCTCCTCCACCGGTGTTGCCTGTGTAACCTGAAAATTTTCGTTTGTACCTCAAGGATACTCATAGAAAAACAAAATACGATCGGAGTCTTACGTTGGTAACTATTTATAACATAAAAATTTTCGTTTGTTACCTTACCTTTGATGACGAAATCACACCCCTACACTGAGAGAAATAATAGCCAAAATGACTAATATTGATTTATTAGCGGCAGATTTGTTTATTGAAAAGAAAGTTTCTTCACAGTAAATAAAGCTTTCGAAAAACACAGGCTAAATGTGAAAAAATGGTTCTCTATAGCAACATTTAATGTAGTAGAACAAATTTCTTAGTAGTCAATATATTCATTTGATTGTCAATAAATTCTTTCTAACAATGAAAAATACATTTTCCTTGGAAATATTCGAAAATTTATTATTTAAACCATAACATATTTGATTTTTTTTTCCCCATATTCCTAGATTGTTATTCAAAATTAGTTTATAATCAACGAATTCGGCAGTGGTGGGGTGGGTTTGAAGGAGTTCGTTCAACATGACGCATGACGTCGGCCAACTGTGTCAGTCTGGCGCCTGGCTAATACAAGAAAAGAGTGTCTAGTGGTGCTCAGATTATTCTGAAATCTGTGGTGGTGCTGTGGCTTGGTTTGGCGCATGCGTTTCATTTCGCGGTTTATTCGTCGGCGACCGGCCGGCGTGGCGATCTGCGACTGCGACTGACTGCAGTTTCACTGTTTCAGATTCAGAGATTCAATGTTGAGTAAGTGCTACATTATACATAGATATTAAAGATTAACGCTTTTAATGTAATATCTATAGCGTCGTGTTTCGGTGAAACGAACAGTGTATTTTTACAGTGATTAGAATTTACAAATGGAAATGGGTGAATATGTGGAGAGATTCAGAGGTTTGTAATTATGTACATTAGACTTCAGTATTTCCAGAAGACCTCGGTCCCTCTGGGATATAGCTATTTTGATTTGATTCACATTCATGTTTACTAGAGGACTAGATAATAATAATACATTATTATCGAAATTGGAAAGTTCTGAAAAGCGTCTTCCCTAGCATATTGACTGTTAAAATATTTATTAATAACAAAGAAACTATTTGATATCCACTAAAATTTCTTGTCTCAAAACTAAGTTTTTTGATTGGAAGATAATTCTTCATCAATAAGATAATGTTAAAAAACGTGTTTTCAGATGAAGGCGTCACTCTCGAAGTATTGTTGGAGAGCAAGACTGCACTAAATGAATTAATTCCGCGGGTTGGAAACTTTATCTAATGGCCTGTGTGCTATAAATGTTCACAAAACAGAATAAATAATATTTTTTTGTTATATGCCAAACATGTATTGTGTTTATTGTTGAGTTCTGAAATAAATAGATGAGAGCAATTGTTTTTTATTCATTTGTTATTTATCATATACATCTTAATAATCAATAATCAAATAGCAACCAGTTAACAATTATATGGCATCATTTAAAATGTCAATTTTATATATAAAGAATGGACTTAAGGTATTAAAAATTAATAAGTTAAATAACAAAATGACTTATTTGAAATAATGATACTGCTGCTTTAATTATAACAAATATATGATCATAATTACAAAATGTTTTTTGAATATTATAAAATATTTATTCACTAAGAAAATATATAAGTATACCCAGTAAATAATATTTTTTTAATGAAAAATAATCGTTTGTTCGCATTAAAGAAATGCACTGTAAGAAATCATATGTTAAATATTAATACAGGTAAGTTAGTCCATATTTGAAACAGTTATTTGTTAAGTATAAATAAAATTCATTAAATATAAAGGAAGATTTCTCTCAGTGTAGAATGCGAAGTTAGCAACCACATTTACAAAACTAACAAATTTTCTATTTCATTCGTTAGTAACTCGTTTGTAACTATTTGTAACATAAAAATTTATGTTTTTAACCTAACCCCTACTGAAAAAATGACACAGCTTGCATGCGAAGTTAGCACCTGCATTTTCGAAAATGAAAATTTTTTTTTGTAATCGTTTGTAACTCGTTAGTAACTATTTGTAACATCAGAATTTTCGTTTGTACCTCAATGATACTGACAGAAAAATACCACCACATTCTGCTGGGCTCATGCCAGGCACCCTATTTGTTACATAAAAACCGGTTTAGTTGAGAGGTATTAATGCTTGCTTACTTTCGAGTCCCACGAATTACTTACAAACATGTTATGTTACTTCAAAACTGATATAGAAATACCCAGTTTTCAGAATTGAATACCAATTGCAAGTACATTCTCTTTCATTTCCAACAAAAAACATTAACGGTGGGTTTCACAGAGCGTAAACAGCGAAGATCGGAGATCAACGGCTTGATTCTGTGATTTCTGACCTGTCAAATCGAGTTGATTCTGGATCAAGCTCCGATAACCGGTGATTACGCTTTGTGAAACCCACCGTAAAACAGTTAAGGCATCACAAAAACATACAGATGGAGTATCATCAAGAACAATACTATAGAAATTCAGAATTCTGAAGAAATTACCGAATTGTTGAAATTTTTTCTTTGTCAATTGGGTTAAAAACTGAAATTGAGTGTCAAAAATAGTTAAAAATAAAAGCTGTCGAGAGAAAAAATATAGAATATTCGAAACTGTGAATGGTAAGTTCACATATCAGTTACTGAAGATTACAAACAGAAATTTTCATGTCACACACAGTAATTAATGAGTTGCTAACGAATGCAAAAAACATTTTCTTCATTCTCAAAAATGTGGGTGCTGACTTCGCATGTTAGTTGTGTCACTTTTAAAAAAGAATAGATTACAAACGAAAATTTTTATGTTACATAGACTAACGAATAAAAGAAAAATTTTTCACATTTTCAAAAATGTGGATGCCCGTGAAGCTGGCAACCAGCGGAATGCGGAGTTACTAACTAATGAAAGAATAAATTTTCATATTTTCGAAAGTGTGGGAGCTAACTTCGTATTTTAGGAGGGGTATTTTTTCACTGACGGTAAGGAAACAAACAAATATTTCTATGTTACTGATAGTTACTAACGAATTAAAGAAAAATTACACATTTTCGAAAATGTGGGTGCTAACTTCGCATTTTAGGGGTTTCATTTCTCCATTGAAGGTTTGGTCACCAAAAAAAATTTTGATGTTACGAATTACATCAAATGCTAGACTCTCCATTGTATTCTGTTTTTCGCGGAAAATCGAAAAGTGGATGCCTGTGGATGCCCAGAGGAATGTTTTTTTTTCTGTCAGTATCATTAAGGTACAAACGGAAATTCCGATGTTACAAATACATAGTAACTAACGAGTTACAAACGATTACAAAAAAAATTACTTCATTTTCGAAAATGCTGGTGCTAACTTCGCATGCAAGGTGTGTCATTTTTTTCAGTAAGGGTAAGGTAACAATCGGAAATTTTTATGTTACAAATAGTTACAAACGAGTTACTAACGAATGAAATAGAAAATTTGTAAGTTTTCGAGAATGTGGATGCTAACTTCGCATTCTAGGGGTGTGATTTCGTCATCAAAGGTAAGGTTACAAACGAAAATTTTTATAAACTCATAGAATCCCATTTTCGAAGCGTTGAGTATAGATAGGAGCAACGAACGGTCTTGAAAACACTACGATTATTTGGAACCATATATTTAAATCATACAGGTGCCATGTTTCGGCTGTTTCTAGCCATTATCAAACCATGGATATCTAAAATACAATTAAGCAAATTTTAAAACCAGAGAAATAGAAACGTTGATTTACATACAAATATTTCAGGTTATACATTTATAAATAAACAAATTGATACAGAAGTGAATCTTATTAAACAAATAAATTGATAAAACTCACGATTTTTGGTTCCAAAATTGTCATGATAGTCGGTCATTAAGTTAAAATAAGCATATTATAATATAAGATTTTCTGTCAATTGAAATTTCAGATCAAAATAAACATTCAAACAAATAAAAGGAACAGAGAGGTACCACAGATGACACGTCAAATCAGACAGACGGCTGAACACCGAGCTAATTGTTTTTGGATCTTGGATACAGAGCGAACAACGAAAGTTTACCTTGTTCAGGCTCACTCAAGCTCTCGTGCTAGATGACAATAATTTATATGTTTTCTTAATATGGTTTATCAACATTGCATTGAGAGTATTATATTGGTTGTTCTGCAGATGTTTGAATATTTCAACATCCTCTGATATTTCTTGTTTAAACCCGAAATCGCAATGATGAATCAATCGTACATTGGTGTTAATATCAAAGCAGTGCTCTTCTTCTCTAAGGTGTGAACCGAAAACCGATTTGTTGTTGTTAGGATTTCTGAGGCTATGCAGATGTTCCTTTGTCCTAGTTTTTATGGACCTTCCACTGTAAACCCCTGGTTTTTCCAAGTTGTCTATAGGAGTTTTATTTTTGAGCAGTAACTGTTGTAAAGTGTTTTGGAATCTTCGTATTTTCTATATTTCTTGGGTGTACTGTTAGTTTCAGTTCCAGGGGATGACCGCTGCTTCAATAGATTATGTTTCTTTTTTCCTTTTTTATCATATTTGCGATAATATCAGGTGAGTATCCATTTTTAACTGCTATATGCTTGAGAGTATTGACCTCTGTCTCGTAGGATTCTTCGTTCAATGAGGTTCTTAGTAGCCTGTTTACATAAGTGTTAAACGCCGCCAACTTGTGACCCATGAAGTGGCAAGATGACATATCGATGGTTGAGTCTGTTTGTGTTGGTTTCCTAAATATATCAAATATCAGTCTTTTGCATTCTTTCATGATAGTGAGATCAAAAAAATTAATACACTTCACGTAAATATCAACTTTACATTGGAATTGGAGTCGGATGGGACAATTAATTTTTTAGATCACACTATCATGAAAGAATGCAATAGACTGACATTTGATGTATTCGGGAAACCAACACAAACAGACTTCACCATCGATAAGTCATCTTGCCATTTCATGGGTCACAAGATGGCGGCGTTCAACATTTATGTAAACAGGCTAGGTACTAAGAACCCCATTTTACGAAGAATCCTACGAGACAGAGGTCAAAACTCTCAAACCTAAAGCAGTTAAAAATGAATACACACCTGATAATATCGAAAATCTGATAAAAAAGAAAAAAACACAATCCATTGAAGCGTCGGTCATCCAGTCAACCCCTGAAACTGAAACTAACAGTACAACCAAGAAATTTTGCTGTCTTCCGTACTATGGAAACATATCCCATAAAATAGCTAGAGTTTTGGGAAATATAGAAAATACGAAGATAGCCTTCAAATCCCAAAACACTTTACAACAGTTACTGCTCAAAAATAAAACTCCTATAGACAACTTGGAAAAACCAGGGGTTTACAGACTTGAATGTGGTGATCCTGACTGCAATGCTGTATACGTGGGTAGAAGTGGAAGGTCCATAAAAACTAGGACAAAGGAACATCTGCATAGCCTCAGAAATCCTAACAACAACAAATCGGTTTTCGGTACACACCTCAGAGAAGAAGAACACTGCTTTGATATTAACACCAATGTACGATTGATTCATCATTGCGATTTCGGGTTTAAACAAGAAATATTAGAAGATGTTGAAATATTCGAACATCTGCAGAACAGCCAATATAATACTCCCAATGCCATGTTGATAAACCATATTAAGGAAACATACAAATTATTGTCATCTAGCACGAGAGCTCGAGTGAGCCTGAAGAAGGTAAATTTTCGTTGTTCGCTCTGTATCCAAGATCCAAAAACAGTTAGCTCGGTGTTCAGCCGTCTGTCTGATTTGACGTGTCATCTGTGCCTCTTGTTTGTTTGAATGTTTATTTTAATCTGAAATTTCAATTGACACAAAATCATATACCTAATATTATATGCCTTTAACTTAATGACCGACTATCATGACAATTTTGGAACCAAAAATCGTGAGTTTTATTAATTAATTTGGTCAATTTTATTCACTTCTGTATCAATTTGTTTATTTATAAATGTATAACCTAAAATATTTGTATGTAAATCAACGTTCCTATTTCTCCGGTTTTAAAATTTGCCTAATTGTATTTTAGATATCCATGGTTTGATAATGGCTAGAAACAGCCGAAACATATCACCTGTGTAATAGGGGAGATAATTTTGAACTGATGAAACAGGTATGTCTTGAAAATTGGGGCTTGAACGTTTTCTTTCGTGTACTATTTAACCGGTACTTTCAACTTCGACTTCTGAAATTCGATATCCCTGTGCCAGAAAATTATTGAATCGTTTATCAAGCCCGCACAGGATGTCTGGCGAGACGTTATCGATTGAAATTGTTGATTTTCGATTCAAGACCTAAGCGATAAGAGAAAATTGTCCCACGAACTCGGTTGCCTTAACTGCTTACGACAGCAGGATTTTGCAACGTAGCATTTCCCAAATTGTTGCATGGGAAACTGCATTATCTTAATAAGAAGGTGGAAAGCAGAAAAATCTTCAATTTGATTGGTTCGTTAAAACGAAGATGGAAGAAGTTTTGGTCGCTCGGGAGACGAAAAAGGCAGTGACTGGTGGAACCTAAAACAGGAAGGTTGCCAGTGCTCGCGAATATGATTCGGAAACCAGGGTAGTACGGTTTTCGGGGTAGGTACTTAAGTGATTAGAAGTACGGTCTCAAAGTGGAGGTGAAAGCAATTAAGGTTGTTTTGGAAGTTGAGGAGTAACTGCAGAAGTCTTAAACGGGAAGATTCTCAGTTGACTCGTTTGATAATGTTTTTGGTACGGTTTTGAGAATTAATGGAGTTGCAGTGATTCGGAAGACGGTGCTAGGGTAACTCATAGGTTTTGGTTCAATCTGGAAAAGGTCAGTCTCAAACGGGGACAAAAAGTGTGTTTAAGTCGAAATTATAAGATCTCTGGAATTACTTAGAATTATTTCAGATCGTGTATCGTCGGTATAATCGAGTTCGGGAGTGAGATTAATCTGCAAAGCGTATGAGTGACGTGTTTTTGTGTTTTTTGTCTGTTTCAGGAAAGATTCATCAATCATCATCCTAAGGATTTTTGGTACAGGAAAAAGGTTAGATACTTCTGTTTATTCATATCCATATTTTCACGTCCTTCGCAATGTAAATACAAACAAGGATAATGGGAAGTAGGACAGCCAGTGAAACACAACTTTTTAACTCAGCGACGTTTCGTCTATATATTTAGACTTCTTCACAGCTCGAAAACAATTGACTATTACAGAATCTGTGAAGAACTTATAGTGAAGACTCACCCTTAGTTAATTGTTGTAGGCTAACGATGTAATATATAAAACATTGAACACACAGTGTATAAATAAAATCTTAGTCAAAGATTTACAATTAAAATAATAAATTAGGGCGGACATGACATTCAAAATGAAAATAAATACAACAACAAATGACAACTTCACCTTGTCAACAAAGTTATGGTAGCGCAATGATAATGGGACAGGTTTAAAGCGAAACAAGGTACACATGTTCATGTTACTCTCTCTCAGCCGGCCTCTATTCACCTTGTACAGATTCAAAATGTTAGAATACACAGAACTCAAATTTTGAGTATCAGTTCTGTCATTCTAACATTTTGAATTTGTACAAGGTGAATAGAGGCCGGCTGAGAGAAAGAGTAACATGAACATGTGTACCTTGTTTCGCTTTAAACCTGTCCCATTATCATTGCGCTACCATAACTTTGTTGACAAGGTGAAGTTGTTAATGTGTTTATTTTCATTTTGAATGTCATGTCCGCCCTTATTTATTATTTTAATTGTAAATATTTGACTAAGATTTTATTTATACACTGTGTGTTCAGTGTTATATATATAACACCGTTAGCCTACAACAATTAACTAAGGGTGAGTCTCCACTATAAGTTTTTCACAGATTCTGTAATAGTCAATTGTTTTCTAGCTGTGAAGAAGTCTAAATATATAGACGAAACGTCGCTGAGTTAAGAAGTTGTGTTTCACTGGCTGTCCTACTTCCCATTATCCTTGTTTGTACTTCTGTTTATGCTTAGCTTATATTGAGTATTGGTAGGATGCTACATGTAAGCCTATATATCTTTCATAGTTCAGAGTCCTGAAATCTAACACAAGTCGTATTGTCTTTATTTTTGAAGTGTATTGTTTTTTTTTGTAATCACCCTGAGTATTTGAAAGTTTATGTGGAAATAATTTTTTTAGATTTCCATTGTTTATTTGAACGTTTATGGGGAAATTATTTTTGAGATTCCCATTGTTTATCTGAAAGTTAAAGTGGAATTATTTTGAGATCATCCCATGTTTATGATTTTGGGGTTATTTTGACAAACCCCTGTGATTTTTTTTTATAACTTGATTTTACGTTATAATCGGAATTCACACTGATGCTTGATTTGATTGCAATGATCAGATTTTCTTTAGTGATTCAAGAAGTTGATGTGATAATTTGATTTGGTGTGATTATTAACTGCATTTGATTTAAGAGATATTCGAGTATTTTCGATAATTTAGATCGTTGAATTATACTTAACGAATGTAAAATTTTTTAGTTTGATTTGGACCTAATATACGTCTTGAATTCAATTCAAAAGGTTTCATTTATCATCCCTCTCCCTAGAAAATATTTTCAAACACAAAGTCCCGACCCTAGTGCGTTGGGCCGATCCCACACTTTCTCCTTTCTGGAGAAAGAATTTCGAAATCTCAAATAACATCTTTTCTTTTCTTTAAGTAATAACACCCTTGATTGGTGAAAAGCCGCTCTTCCGTCGAATCGTCAAAGGGGGTGTTTTTTACACCTGTATGATTTAAATATATGGTTCCAAATAATCGAAGTGTTTTCAAGACCTTTCGTTGCTCCTGAAAATTTTTATGTTATAAATAGTTACCAACGTAGGACTTTCCGATCGTATTTTACTTTTCGCGAAAAATTGAGAAGTGGATTCCCGTGAAGTTAGCACCCAGAGGAATACGGTGTTTTTCTATGAGTATCCTTGAGGTACAAACAAAAATTTTCAGATTACGAATAGTTACTCACGAGTAACTAAAGAATAAATAAAAAATTTTCTTCTTTTTCGAAAATGGGAGCTAACTTCACAGACACGTTGCCAGTTCTTGATAATTGAAGAGAATAGCAATATGAAATACAGGGGGTGATTCCTTGACGAAAAATAGGATGGGTCTTTTATATAAACTCCTCTTTCTTGAGCTCCCATACTTAGTTAAAGCTCCCTGAAGATAGCACGCAAAAAACAGTTTTCATTGTCCTTCTTGAAAACCAAAAAACTAACAAGAATAAAAAAGCATTTATGCATTTGTTGGTTGTGATAATTCTGATTGCAAGAGGTAGGAGAAGCCACCCCTAAACATGGTTCCGCGAGAAATTTTTTTCCATATCTATCAATATTTCACAATGAGAAGATTTTGGAGAACTTCATTTTTTACAAATAAGTTTTTTTTGTAATTTCTTGCTGACGTTTACGGTTTTTGAGAAAAAATTGTTTATTATTTCATGATGAGGAGAAGTGTATTTTTTCATGGCGAGCAATGAAAATTCACATCTCCTTCGAATGAAATATGTTATTTTATTTCAAAACGTTTTGAAATGAATGAAAATGTAAATATTCACTTTTGGATTGACATTTACGATCGTTATAATTGAGAAAACAATGAACATTTGCCTAGTTACGGCAAAAAGCTTTTGCATGGCAACATTTTTTCTGCCATCGGACGGAAAAGTAACTATTCCTCCTTCTAGGCAGCGAAATAGAACTTTCCGATGATCTTGTCAGTCAAAAAATGATATTGTTATCATATGTTTGGAAATAAATTAATTTATCTACTCCCATAGAATAATATATCCATTATTCAACTGAATTTGATCTGTAATAGTCTCTATAAACCAATAGTGTGAGGTAATAATAACTCACGCCTATAACTCACTCTAATACAAATAGGAAAAACAGCTTACCAAATGAATAAAAAAGTCGGATCGATCGGGAAAACTATTTCAGACACCAAGGTAACGTTCTCGACATTCATTTCTACCTTTCCTTTGACCTGAATATTCAAAAATCGAATTTGGAAAAAGTGAATTTTTGACGTTCATTACGCGATTCAATTCTCGACCACAGAAATCGCGCTTGTTGAACGAAAGGGAACAATTCATTATTGACATCGAGGGGAGTAGGCGTCGGCTGAACGAACGGGAACTATCAATAAAGAAAATTAGTAATTACTAAAGTCTTTGTATTTATTGTTATACTCACAGATTTTATACTGATAGGGAAGTCAAAGAAAACATCTGATCATGATTCTGGAGGGTATGCAACATGAACAAAAATATTATAATTTTACCAAGAAGAGGGGGTTTTAAGCAATTTCAAGAATTTCTCAGTTGGGTATAGGTATCAACACAACTCTCTCAACACAGTTGATGACGATAGACGATATTCTGAGTAACCCAACCCCACTTCGTTCTTGTCTACTGCCACAGTTCACAACACAACTAAAGAATGACCTGTTTTCATTCAAGACGAACAATGTAAAATGCTGAAAACCTACTCAAAATAACCAAGCATGGACCGATGACAGTTCATTGGACTCCCCATAGATGCATATATGACTGAATGAAATATTCAGTGAACACAGAAAATTATGTCAGCGTTTTTGATAACTGTTTTCAATTTTGAAAATGCAAATTAATTCGAATTTTACTGAAGAAGTCGAAGATAAAGTATAGTATTCAATTCGCGGTAACGGTCATAACACACTTGATGAATTACACCACTCGCCTGACGGCTCGCGGTGCAGAAATTCATCTGCGTGTGTTATGACTTACATTACCGCTCATTGAACAATATACTATTATCAACAGATAATGCGCCCGATTCATCGAGTTCATTCGAATTATTTCCGAACTAGAATTTATCCATGAGGCATAAGTCGAATTGACATTTTTA
Source organism: Adalia bipunctata (assembly GCA_910592335.1). Classification (NCBI taxonomy): domain Eukaryota; kingdom Metazoa; phylum Arthropoda; class Insecta; order Coleoptera; family Coccinellidae; genus Adalia; species Adalia bipunctata. The sequence goes on from OU342948.1 coordinate 55,507,081, forward strand.
TGGAGAACTGGTATTGGTCTTAAATAAATCTAACGAACATACAATTATAAACTCCTCACAAATTGAATAGGTACCTACACGCTGACGTGCTTATTCTGAAATGTGCGGGAGCCCGTTAAGGCATAAATTACATCATCCTTCGGACTCTAACGGGTCGTTTATACTGGCCCGTAACTTAAACTTTTCCCTTACCCTAAGAGTTGAAACATAGAAATTTCATGCCATGGCTTATACTCGAACTTTAACTTATTCCCTTAAAGAGAACAAATTTTAAGGGCATAAGTTAAAGGAATAAGTTACGGGCCAGTATAAACGACCCTTTAGTCTAGGCGCGCACCGAAGTGGTGTGGCTGTGGTGTGGTAGCGAGGTGGCGAGCTGCATCGCTAAACCACATGTAAACATATCTAGCTACGCGCACTGAAGAGTGTGGCGGTGGTGTGGTGGATGCAACACGGCGTGGTGCCACACGGGTGCCACTAGTCTCTTGCATGTTTAATTCTGGAGTGGCAAGCATGTGGCAAGCGGGACGTCACCACATCGATTCGGCTTCTAATTATACTATTATTTCACGAAATTATAAATAATATTATATTACTGTATATTATTTTTAAAAATAGAGTGGGTTTCTATTCTAAGATGCGAGACGACAAGGAATTTAATATAAAATTCTTAGTCCTCGTAGAGAAATATAATGTTATGAGTAGTCTTTCCTTCGGATACACACATTTTCTGTAGTTTGTATCCTTCTCCTGGAGCATAGGTCGCAATTTTTTAACCAACTCAATGAATGTCTCTTTCTTCATTCTATAAAGTATTTTGAATTTATTGCCCAAGTTGAGATCTCTTTTGAAGACATTGAATATTCCATATCTCTTGTTGTGTCGCCACAGGGGATGGACCCAATATTTAACTGTTCTATTTTTTTTCGAGCATTCATATTAAGAAGTTGCAATTAGGAAAGCACATCTACATCAGACGATAAAATTTCAACAACTGATGAAGTGGTGCCATTCGCCATTTGCCACTTCAGTGCGCATTAAACCACGTCCTCACCATTTCGCCACCTATCCTGCACCATTCAGCTCGCCACCTCGCTACCACGCCACCGCCACACCACCTCGGTGCGCGCCTTGCCTTAAAGGTATATTTTGAAGAAGTACACTGAATTATTCTTCTAAAAATTGATCGTATGTTTCTACATTCTATCTAGGTGGTGAAAATTTTGGACCAATCAACTCATCCCCAACATATCCATGCGCCAGACATTCAGAGGAAGTTTTGGTGAGTTATTTGATGACTTTCAAAGAACTGTATTCTATGTAAATTTCCTTTAATAAATCGTAGGCCTGCAAAAGCTGAGGGACACCTTCGCGGAACGTCGCCACGGATGTGAGATGACTTAAACATCACTTTTTCTTCGTCCTATTTCCTGCTATTCGTTATTTTCTATCGAGGAATTTATTCAATCATTCCCAACATTCATGAGGAGGATTGCAGAGGATTCGGAAAATCACGTTATAATGTGATATGATTAGATCCTAGGTCTCCCGAGGTTACCCCTCAGAAGCTTGTAGCTTGTGCAAGTTTGGAAAATCAGTTGTGTTCTGTGTCCTTACGTCACCTTAGGCAAAGCACTGTCAATTTTTGACCCAACCGTGAAATGGTGGCCCACTACCGTCCAACTGGAATATTTCTTTCAAAGCCTCGGGATAGAACTCGGACTTGCCTGGTCATGGTCCAACACCTTATAGCAACTAGGCTAGTCGCACACATACGGCATATGGATATGAAAGTTGTTCCTTTGAGATCGCAAGCACCGTCATATGGTGTATTTGTAATTACTGAGCAAATTTCCTAGTCAGGTTGCTTGTCGAAAAGGTTTAGTAATGCTTCTCCTATTGATCTCTCGCGCTGGCGATTTCAATCATTTTCATTTAGTTTGTCGTTGGGTTTCACAGAGCTTAATTACCGGCGATCCGAGATCAGTGGCTTGATTCTTTGATTTTTCTGTCGAATCGAGTGGATTCTAGATCGAGCTCGGATCACCGGTTTTACGCTCTGTGAAACCTACTCTAGCGGTGGGTTTCACGAAGCGTAATCACCGGTTATCTGAGATCAACGGCTTGATTCTCTGATTTTTCAACTGTCAAATCGAGTTGATTCTAGATCAAGCTCCGATCACCAGTGATAACGCTTCGTGAAACCAACCCTAAATGTACCACTTTCTCGTAGCGTGGTTGTTGGTGAATTCGTGTAAATAGAGTGTGATGTGAACATTTCGGCATCTGGAAGTGTTCGAGTGAATTGCCACCAGAAAGACAGTACACAAAGTGGATATCGGTCATTTCTGCGTTTGTGTACAGGGTGGGCAAAATTGGTGCTACATGAACTAAAACTTTTTAACCCGAGGAGATAGAGAAAAATGAATGGCACCTTATAGTCCTCTTTTTTCGAGAAACTGATAATGCCATCAACTGTATTCCTCTATCTTCTTTTGTTTCCGAGTTATAGGCCAAAATTGAAATTTGGGCGATTTCAACTTTGGTCATTGCCTCCGTTTCTATTTATGCTAGGATGTTGAAATAAAAACATTATACAGGCACTTTTCTGATAGCAATCCAGTGGCGCACTCTGATTTTTCATAAAAGGTTTATTTGCTGAGTTATAACATAAAGTTGTGTTTTTTCTTATGGAAACAGTAGTTTGAAATGACTTAGAAAGAATCGCCATTTTTTTTCCGTTTCAGAAATGTATCATATCTTATACATCGCCCTCAGATCCGTTAAGATATTATGAAAAATATGGTTTGTATATGGATTTAGAATTATTGAGTAGGCTGAATCATAGAATTATATGTCTCTACGCATGGTGTAATTATTAATTCACGTTTGAATACTTGATGGTGCGATCTCTGTTTGAAACAACTGTCAGTTATTGAAATTTGAAGTCATCGTTGGCGTCATTATGGCGATATTCCAAAATTACGAAAAATATGATATGTTGAAAGGTTTCATTTTAGCGAATGAGAATAGTGGGGCAGCAAGTGATTCAATTGTGAAATAATAATTACACCATGCGTGAAGACACATAATTCTATGAATCTATGATTCAGCCTACTCAATAATTCGAATTCCATATGGAAACCATATTTTTCATAATATCTTAACGAATCTGAGGGCGATGTATAACATATAATACATTTCTGAAACGGGAAAAAAATGGCGATTCTTTCTAAGTAATTTCAAACTACTGTTTCCATAAGAAAAAACACAACTTTATGTTATAACTCAGCAAATGGACCTTTTTTAAAAAATCAGAGTGCGCTACTGGATTGCTATCAGAAAAGTGCCTGCATAATGTTTTTATTTCAACATCCTAGCATAAACAGAAACGGAGATAATGACCAAAGTTGAATTCGCCCAAATTTCAATTTTGGCCTATAACTCGGAAACAAAAGAAGATAGAGGAATACAGTTGATGGCATTATAAGTTTCTCGAAAAAAGAGGACTATAAGGTGCCATTCATTTTTCTCTATCTCCTCGGGTTAAAAAGTTTCAGTTCATGTAGCACCAATTTTGCCCACCCTGTACACTGACATCTCAATTAGTATGTTTCAAAAATCTCACAATGATAAGCCAGATCAAAAATAATTATAACTGTCAATTGTTATAATCGAATGACATCCGCTTACTAGATAAATTTATTTGGGAAATAATTCCAGGATTGAATTTTTTTTTTGTAAAATATGATTATGGAACAAAGTTTCTGCGAAACAAGGTTTAGGGGTGGGTTTTTTTCTCCTTGCAATCATAGAGGATATCACCGAAATCGTTTTTGGGTGCCTTTTTGCTCGCATGGAATGTATGTTAGATTTCATTTTTGTCAGTTCCTTAGTTTTCAAGAAACAAGTTAAAATTGTTTTTCAGACGCCATTTTTAGGAGGCTGTGACTGAGCCGGGGGGGTTGAATCAGAAAAGTTTGAATGATACCAGCCTAATCTCTTGACAAGATGACAAGGAATCGCAACATAAATTCTCACGAAACAATTTTTACACGGCATAATTCTTATTCAGTCTTTCGTCTACATTTCATGTGATTATTCAAAACCTCTCTAGGAATGCTTATTGTACAATGATTCCAAATAATATTTTGCTTTTGAAATGTGGCAATAAATCCGACAAAAACAGAAGATTCACAAAAAGACAGCGTATCGAATCAAAAAACCACTAACATGAGCAAATATATAAACAGAGAACACAAAACTAAACTACCATCAAACTACATATACTAATAAATCATTTTTCTAACTGGCTACAGATTGGGGTACCTTAGGATTGAGATCCGAGCCTTGTTGCATAAGTGTACCGATGGCGAACCAGAAACTGTTTGCTAAGGTGAAATCGTTCTCAAGTACTCCGAGACTTTGGAATTGACCGCAATACTTGGGATCTAAGCACGCATCGTTGATAATTTCTGTATCTCCATTTAAAAATCCATCGTTTTCACATGGTTGCAGGTCATGAAAGCATTTCTGATAAATCGGATAAATCCCAATTTTTAAATGAAATCAAATTGAAAAACGAGGCATTACATTATGATCTTGATGAAACACAACGTTTTTTATAGTGGCAATGAAAAGCTTCGTGATTCATCCATTTTCATTGGCCACACATTTTATGTCTAAATCATTTCATGTTTTGGTTACAGTGATGAATCAATAAACCATAAGATCAACACAAATATATTACGTTCATGCATGCATTCTGTTTTAATATAAATTTAATGATATTGATGGATATGGCAATGGTTTTACAGCAGTCAACTTATCCGGGAATAATAATCAAATTACTCACATTAGGCTTATTGAGAATTGCCAGGCAAGCTAGCACGATTCTAAATGAAAAAACAACTGCGAAGAGTAGTATTGTGTATAAACCACAAATGATTGGACAGCAAGACCTCGGTCGATAGCCCTTTGAAAATTTGTTTTTTCAATAAAGTTCTCTCTTTCTCTTTCACTCTCACAGATGATTCGAACATAAGTCTATTATTTGTTTGCTTGAATGAAATGATGAATGAAATAGGTACTGAGAAATTTCATTGAAGGAAAAAAAATTTTACTCATAACATTTATACCAGATTTATGCATAATTCAAGCATTTGTTCATTGAAATCCAGAGATAAATGAATTCTCTCAATACTGGATTAATTTTCCACTCAATTTCAATGAAACAGCATCTGGAGTCATGTGTAAATCACGTGTGATTTATGTGCGATCAGTTATGTGTGATTCATTAGAGGTTTTTGAAGAAATAAATGTCATTAACGTTTAATATTATTTGCAATGATTTCATGTTTATTATAAAATTTTATTTTATTTCAGGTTCGAATTGAACTGATGTTTACCTACTTTCTTTTTTGGAATAAAACACCTAGTTTTTAGGACTGTTAGTGAAAGATATTGTGCAACCTCTTACAAACGTATGCATAGGTCAAGAAAAGAATGTATTGCGTTTTTGAAAAGTTTTTAGATTTGTCTTAGGCTTTATGTAATTTCTTTCATTTTTGCAAATTTCCAATAAAGTTTCCCACAAATTCTTGCGAGAGCAAGAATGTCCAAATATGTATTGTGATGTGCTTTTAGGTTTCGTAAATGAATTATATTTTTCATAAGGAATCCTTCGAAGTGAAGACACTTCACAATAGGAGCGGGAAAACTGTAATCTAGATTCTATCATAAACCAGAGACTTATTTTTTCGAAGGTTAGGTAATGATATGTTTTTTCTATAAATCTAGCAACAGGCTATGCTCGAATTATAAATTTGAGCTTATTTATTTCATTCAAAATAATCAATTTGGCGCCAGTTTATACGGGATTTGTTCGCCTCGAATACATAATAATTTTCAATAAAAAAAAATCAGTATTTTTACCGATTGACAGCACTCTTCATCGCTTCCAATTCCAGATGAGCCGGATCTGCAGGCTTTAACATCGCCGTAAACTCCTTCATATCTTTCTAGCAGGCAATCATCGCAAAGTTCTATTTCATGCCATTCTTTGGGACAAAACCTTGCAACTATCCATAGTGTTACAGAAACAATACAATAGGCGCATCCCATGTAGAGCCATATTTCGAATGCGAGAGGATTCATGAATGAGAACAGTCTGCTGGTAATTCTCTTGGACTCCTTTAAAAAATATCAAGCATGTATTCAATATCTATTGTTAAATATTCATTATACAATACACTGTGTGTATTCTATTTTCACAAACATAATTTTCTTTAGGTAAGTCGCTAGAGAAGTAATGGACATTTATTTAGAGAATACAGACACATTGTATTTGTTCAGAGTTGATATTTTCATTCACATTCATATTTGATACCACAAAGCCTAACGAAGGATATCCGCATATTTTCAATTCAATCAGGATTAAGAAAGAATCATAGCTGCTCCACGGCTCTGTTAAATAGGTATAACAGATGACATTATAGGGGCGACCGATCTGGGTAAACCAACTTTGCTCACACTTTCAGATTACTCCAAAGTATTTGACCGCCTCAATTACGGTCTGTTCGAGGCTATATCAATTCATCTTGGTTTTTGTAATGGTTCAATTCTGCTTTTGTCTTCTCATCTCGCTGAACGATTCCAGGCTGTCTGCTATGATGGTCAGATTTAATCATTCTTGAAAATATGCAGGGGACTGCCTCAAGGGTCAATTTTGGGGCCAATTCTTTTCATTATGTATATTTCGCAGTTAATTAATTCCTTGTTTCTTGCCTGATGCACTATTACGCGGATGAAAGCGAGCTTTATATCTCCTTTTATTTGCATGATTCTGCTCAAGTAGTTTGTTGAGAATCTGATCGTTGAAAATAAACTAAAATAATTAAATTCGTTAAACATAAACGCCATAAACGGTCCCGATTTGCAATCAGTTTATTAAATGATGCTCGTTCTTCCTCATTTGGATTTGACATAATGAAGAAAGAGAGAGTCAACAAATATTCCTTCAATACGAAAAGAAAGAAAAGCGTTAATAATAAGAACAGATGTTCGTTGAAATGCGAGTTATCTGTGAATATGGAAGTTTCCCCGGTGTCAAAGAATGATACTGCGTTATTCAAATGATCAGACGATGAAAGGAAAAGTAAATGAAAAACTAAGGAAAAACACGTTAAAACCCAGTTGAAACCCCGGTAAACCACGCTCTGCTACCAATTTTTATGTTGAGAATCTGATCGTTGAAAATAAACTAAAATAATTAAATTCGTCAAACATAAACGGTAAGGGAAATAAAATGGAGGGACGGGAACTAACCTTGTTGATTTCAGGTACGGAAATCTTCGTATTCCTGGATCTGCTGTGTAGATCACTTTCGTGGAAAATGTTTCTCGCCACTATTGTCGATTCGGTAATATTGTCTATATATAAATTCTAACGTTATACGTGGAAAATAAGCACCAGTAACTTCGAGTGCTCGCCGGTTAACCTCCGTTGGCGGTCGCTCCCTTGGTTATGCGTTTTCTTCCCTCATTGGTAGAAGGAAAAACAAAGGATGGAAACAGAGGTGGGAGATAGAAAATGCGCGGCTAATTTAAATCTTACAAAGAACCGAACAAGTTTCTACCTTGAACTATTCAGTTTAAATCAGTGGCGTAGCGCAAAATTCGCTGCCTTCCCCGCAAAATTTTAGTTGGAGGCCCCATCTATAGATCTGAGTTTTTTGGCTCGGGGGCCCCTTCAGTCCCCCCCCCCCGCACCGCGAGGACTGCGGGTGCCACCGCTACGCCACTGGTTACATAGAGGTACATCGCCTTAGAACGATTTGATGCAAAAATTTATGACAGTTTACTGCCAACTTCGGTGGCGGCGCCTAATAGCTATTGAAGGAACTATAATTTGCTTGCTATTCATTTAAAGAAATCTGTAGGATATTTATTTTCCTCTAGTACTATGAATCATAGCCAGAATTAATTGTCGTTTTATTGCATCCAAAAAATTAGGTGTGATGAAATACTGAACATCCGACATTTCTTACGCCGGTCTTGATGGTTATCGCATTCGGCTTAGGAAATAGAGCTTTATAGTTCAGCTACTCACCGCCAGATGCGAGAGAAAAAAATTCTCGATTGTCTGATACACACTTGCCCTTCTATGAACGGGTGAAGGAACTACAATAAATTCAGCTTCAAATCGTTCAAGGACGATGTATATTTAAACTCAATACTTGAACTAGGATTTGGATTTTTAGGTGAGAATAATGCTTTTTAAATTGGGTCAGATGCTGTTAGATTGTGTGACACAGTTGGAGACTTGGGAGTCTGGTTGGATATTTGACTTTCGTTTTACGGATTATGTCTCTGCCTGTCTGAAAAAGGCATATGCTATGCTGAGAGTTCTTTATGGAAAGTAGGTATTGAAACAAAATGAAAAAATATTGCTTTGTGGGTCGTTAGTTCTCTTAATTATGCTGATTGTGTTTATGGCCCCTGTCTGAACTTCTCTGACAGGAACCGGGTACAAAAACTCCAGAACTTCTCTGTCTGCGACTTATTTTTGGCATTAGAAAATTGGACAGGATAAGTCATACTTGCCATTATCTTCAACCAGGGACAGGCACGTAGCGAGGGGGGGGGCGAAATATCAAAAAATGCCTGTATATATCAAAAAATGTCTGTATATTTGACAAAATTTGCAATGTTTACTTATTGTGGGCCCCCCCCCGAAATTCACATTCTTATTCGACAATTTCTTCCTGATTCAAAAAAAGGTTTTCTTGAGGTGAATCTATTTCATCTGTTCTTTCATCTTTTTTTTCTGACAGTTTCGTTCTCTGTTCGTATTTATTTCCGGAACGACTAATTCGAGAATTCGTTTTTCCACTTTTTACTGACATGGAATCACTTTTCTTCTCTGCCTCATCATTTGAAACAGTGAATTCTTCCATGAAAGATTTGATGAACATATTGTATAAATTACTTGCACTGGCACTATTCAGGTATTTGTATTAGAAAAAGTCTCACAATCGTTCTAAACTGAAAAAGCTGAGTGATTCACTCAATAATTGATTATATTCTGTGGAGTTTTTTCGGAATTCAAATCCAGAAAACGATGATATATGCCTTCTTACGAAACTTCCTTTGACTTCTTCTCCACATAAAGCAAAATGAATATCGTTTAGTAAATTCTTGTCACCAACAGTTCTCAATTTTGCCTCCAACCTTGGTATATCCCGAAGCACCAATTTTGGTGAGGACATGTTAATTTTTGTGTGAATTATGACTGTACACCCTAGTGCTGGAACTATCCGGTTCGACGGACCACACTTGAATTACTTCTTTTATAGAAAATATTAAGTTTTTTATTGTGATAATACACTGACAAGTACACTTTTTCAAATCTCTTAATGTCAATCTACTTGTCAAATACAAAATACCTTATAAACAATGTGAGTTTAACAATCTTCTGTAACAACAACGACCTTTATAAAGAAACGGCAACGTTGCTCAATAATCGGACAAAAAATGGCTATAACCTAAAATTTTCAGAATATACAAGGTGAAATGTGTCAGAATTTCATGGCCAACCGGTATACTATAGAAGTGAATGGACTATACCTAATCAGGAGAAGATCCTTTCATCTTCGAATGAAAATCACAATAATCACAAACTAAGAAAACCTCGTAGCATTAACGAAACAAGGACATAGATAACCAAGAAAAAATTAAACTTAACTATAAATAACACTAATAATTAACAACTATAATAATAATAATAATAATAACCGCACGGGTGTGGTGTGGTTCATGCCATGCTACATGGGGGGTGACGTCCCCACGGCCCGAGTTACCTGGGCCACCAAGGGTAAATGGTGGCAAACCCATGAAAATGGAGAATAAATCGAGCCTCGGAAAAGAGTCGCTGCCTGGGGAGCGCCAGAGCATGTCCGGAGCCGACTCTGGGCATGACAGCATGCGATCCGTCGGTGGCAGGGTGCTGAGGAAGCGGGCTCCTGTCATACAACAAAATACAGCTCCACCAGAACATCAAGAAGTGGAATCCCAAAACATGGCAGAAGACCAAAATGCCACTCCACCTGCTGGCTCGACCACCGTGAGGAGGACTGCCCGCAGGGGAGCTCGCAACACACGTATCAAGTGGAGCCGCGAAATGAATGTTGAAGTGATGCGAGCCTTTTACTACGTGAATAATTGCGATGACAAACCACTTCCTGGATGGAGATACTCCCTCTATACAGAATTCACCAAGAGACATCCAGAACTTCAGCTAACGGAAGGGAACATTGCGGATCGTAAAAATGTTATTATACGAAAAGGCTACCTGACAAGACAGGAACTAGATGAGATCAAGAGAGAAATGGGCTACACAATCAATCAAGAACAGATTGTCGGAATTCAGAATGAAGAACCCACCGAGCCGCTGGAGAGACCAGCAGATACGGCGAGGGACCTGTCTGTCACACGAACTGCTCACCAAGACTCCCCACAATATCGCCAACTGTATGACACCTTCTATAGTAACCTGGCACAATACGAATCTACTGATCCGCTCAACCGCCCCATCCTTCCAAAATTAAACTTCAACTCTACGGCCAAAAATAACATCGAGAGGCTCAACGAAATATTGGCGGAACACCTGAGCACTCAATGGACGTTGGAACAAGTCCACTTATCTCTGTACTGTGCTGCCATCACAGTTCTCGGACAAAATGGGCAAAAGATCTACACCCCCAGAACCAGTGAACAGAAAGTGGAAAATCAAACTCCTGCCTGGAAAAGAAGATTAATGCAGGACGTCGATAAACTTCGAGGAAAAGTTGATGTCTTGGATGAGTTCCTGAAGGATAATAAATCGCGTAAAGTACTGAACAAAGTGCGAAAAATAGCCACATCCGCAGGGCTGGACCTGGAATCTCCAAGATATAAAGAGTTCATAGTTGATCTGAAAGATCGCTTGAGACAACAAGCTAAAGCGAAAGGTGCTCGCCTGCGAAGATACAATGAGTTAACAAAGCGAAAACAACAAAACGCTGAATATGTGAGAGACAGAAAGAAGTTCTTCAGAAGTCTTGAAAAGCCCTCCGAAATCTCCTCCAATCAGCAAGCTGACATCAACAATGATGAATTTCGGCAATATTGGAGTTCTCTATGGTCGGAGAGTGGTCAACTTCAGAGGAATACTAGCTGGCTTATGGACATTGAACACCAGGCCTCAGAAATCGTTGAGATGAAGACAGATCTTTTCACAGTCGAAGAAATTTCCAACATTGTCAAAAACACTAGTAACTGGAAGGCGCCAGGACCCGACCGACTTCACAACTTCTGGGTTAAACAATTTCCAGCATGTTTCCCAAGTCTAGCTAGATGTTTTTCGGAGGCACTAGAAGATCCCTTCAAGATACCGACTTTCCTCACTCAAGGCAATTCCCATATGCTTCACAAAAGAGGAGATCGCAGCAAGCCAGAAAACTACCGACCCATAACGTGTTTGTCAGTGGTGTACAAGCTATTCACAACGCTTGTGAATAATGCGATATATCGTCACTGTGAAGCCAACAACATTCTGGAAGAAGAACAGAAAGGCTGCTCTCGAGGATCGGCAGGATGCAAACATCAACTCACCATAGACGCTGTAGTGTTAAAGCAAGCCCAAGCGAGAAGAAGGAATTTAAGTCTATGTTATATCGACTATCAGAAGGCCTTCGATACGGTGCCCCACGATTGGCTTCTGAAAGTACTGGAGATTTATAAGATCTGTCCGAAAATAAAAGCCGTGCTCCAACATCTAATGAGCACATGGAAAACAAACATTCTTATAAACAACATCAATGCTGGAACCGTGAAAATATCGAGGGGGATATTTCAGGGAGATGCCCTGTCGCCGATGTGGTTTTGTATAGCGCTGAATCCTCTATCTACTCTTTTGAAAAACACCAACATAGGGTACAGACCAGCAATGAGGAATCCGCGAAAACTTACCCATTTACAGTATATGGATGATCTGAAACTATTCAGCGAGAACCAAAAACAACTCCACTCGCTGATAGATATAGTGCGCTCCTTCAGCAAAGACATTGACATGTCTTTCGGTATCGATAAATGCGCCATAGTCAACATCAGGAAGGGTAAAATGGAGAATACCCAGGATCAGGAACAATTTCAGGACATCCACAGTATGTTGCCAGAAGAGACTTACAAGTATCTGGGCATTCCTCAAAATCAACGGATTGACCACACCCGTTTGAAAGCTGAGTTCACTGCGAAATATAAGAGCAGGGTAACCAAAGTGCTCAACACCAAGCTGTCTGCTAGAAACCAGATCGATGCCTTGAACTCATGGGCTACGCCTGCTCTGACCTACACTTTTGGAGTCTTGAAGTGGTCAGACGCTGATCTGAATGAGTTGGACCGACTAACCCGCCGCCTAATGACAAAGTTTCGATGTCTGCACACCAACGCATCGGTGAAAAGGCTCTATCTACCCAGGAGAGATGGCGGACGAGGTCTGTTGAACATCTATAAACTCTGCAGAACCCAGGAGAAAAACTTGAGGCAGCGACTGCTCGAGTCTGAAGATAGCCTGATGAAATTGGTGACAACAGAGGATAAGGGATACACACCTCTGAACCTACAACACAGAGAACTGACATTCGATATCACCACGAGAAGCGAAGATATAAGTATATGGCGGGAGCAAGCTCTGCACGGCAGATTTCCCAAACACCTTGAGGGGGAAAATGTCGATAAATTAGCTTCTTTGTCGTGGTTGAATGCGGGACAATTGTATCCTGAAACTGAGGGATTCCTGACGGCTATCCAAGACCGAGTTATAAGAACTCGCAACTATGAGAAGCACTGTTTGAAGCTGAACGTGGAGGACAAATGCAGGAAGTGCGGCGCAGTTGGCGAGTCTATTGAGCATGTAATCGCAGGTTGTCGAGTTCTTGCCGACAACGCATATCTGGGCCGACACAACCAAGTGGCAAAAATTGTTCACCAGCAGTTGGCTCTTAGACATGGTTTTTTGGATACTTGTCCGCCATATTATAAGTATCAACCTGCAGCAGTGTTGGAAACAGACGCAGCGGTTCTCTATTGGGACAGTCCCATAACAACAGATAGATCAGTGGACTACAATAGACCGGACCTTGTATTCATTGAGAAAGATCAGAAGTATGGGGTGATAATTGATGTGGCAGTACCATTGACTCATAACATCGGAAGAACGGAGTCGGAAAAAATAACGATGTACGAGAACTTGGCAATGGAACTGAAGAATATGTGGCAATTGTCGAAAGTCACTATTATACCATTGGTGATTTCGGCTGAGGGAGTCATGTCCAAATCATTTAAGAAAAATCTTCAAAAGATCGAAATATCCCAGAGGATCGCGGGATATGCACAGCAGGCTGTAGCTTTGCAAACCTGTCACATCGTGCGGAAATTCCTGAACTAGTGGGAGGAACTGAAATGTTTTTTCACTGGTTCATAGAAGTAATACCAGCTCGAGCTGAGACCGGGAGACCGATGATGAATAATAATAATGACTTTATTTTCCTCACCGACAATATAGTACAATTGTATAAGGAATAGTCAGATAGAAGAAAGAATTAAACTAAATACAGGATAACAAAAAAAAAACAAAAATAATTCCAAAAGAGAAACTAACCCAAAAAATCATCCATACTATAAAGACATCTAAAATCTAAAAGATATTCCTTCAACTTTTTCTTGAATCGAGTCAAAGGAAGCGCTTTAATTTCATTTGGTAATATATTATACAACCGAGGACCTGCAAAAATGAATGAACTTATTCTAACAAAAGTCTGTACAATTTATTTCCACTGATTTATTTGCTCTAGTATTTCTTTTTACTCGTCGCTTGTTTCTGACTGAATGAATTCCCTCTGCCGTGCGCTCGTATATATTGGGCGATTCCGTTTCTGGAAGCGCCCAGCATACTCCAGAAGAACTATGGAGCAAGCGACGAGCGAAGGGCGGTGAGAGGAAGCTTCCACCACGATCGCGAACATTCTCGATCATGGGTGTGCTGAATGCACAGGGCCGCACTCGTCACACTGTCCCCTCCTTAAGCCTCTTCTGTCCCAGAACAGATCGCATGTATTCTTCAGCGGACCGTGGTGAAATCTGCAGTCGGCACCCTTGTTACAGTGGCCCCTTTGATGGAAGTAGCATTCTATGGTTTTGCCGAGGAATCCGATTCGATTTGGGTAGAAACTGCATACTAAGATCTGTATACCTGCCCATTGGAAAACTACTTCAAGCATGCTTCGCACTACCCTCCAATTCAGTAGATCCAGCCCACAACCAAGCTTGGGAACTGCTAGTTTCCTAACACCGGAACGCTAAAGGTCTTCTTTCAAGCCATGTAGCGAGTTCCATGAGTTCTGGTAGGTGGGCTTCTGGAAAGAGTGCTGCTTGGTAACCAAATAAAAAATAAACCGACCTCCGGACTTCAATCTCAAACATTTTCCGATTCTGGGCTGCTGTCCCATTAGTTCCTCTTGCCGACCAAATTTGTTTTTGAATACTCTCGCTATTCCCTTACTGATACGTAGATCAGCTGATACACAATGAGCAAGCGAGTATTCCTCGGGGACTGTGAACAGGTCCTGATGAACTTTCTGCGTGACGCCAAACCTTGCGATGCGTGTTCCCCCATAGGTGTTCATGAATTTTTGGAATTCGCATTTTTCCTTAGCCGGAACCTCGACGAGGCGTACTTCTTCTTCATCTTGCGTGGATGCGTACGGTGCCAATCGGTTGAAATGGACGACTTTCGGTTTTCCCCTGGGCGGCTTCCGTATTCGGTCATTTACGTCATTTATTCTTTTCATTACTTCGTACGGTCCTTCCCAATGTATCTGCAGCTTCGGTGAAAAACCTTTTCTTCTCTGTGGGTTATACAACCATACCAGATCTCCTGCGGTAAACCCTCCTTCAATGGCCTTGATGTCATAGCGCATTTTCATCCGGTCACTTGATTGCTGCATTTGATTACGCACCTTATCATGGATGTAGTCTAGCTTGTTTCTGAGATTACTAACGTAGTCCTCCCCAGCTACATCTTCTCCAGGCTTACACCCAAACTCGAGGTCGCAAGGTAGTCTTATTTCCTGGCCAAACATTATATTGGATGGAGTCTCCTTGGTAGATTCTCGAACCGAAGATCTATAGGCCATAGTAAATAAATGCAAGTATTCATCCCAGTCCCTTTGATGGTCAGAGACAATTTTGGCCAAATGTTTTCCCATAGTCTAGTTCATTCGTTCCACCATGCCGTCTGACTGAGGATGCAGATGTGTAGTTCTGGTCTTATGTATCCCCAATGTTTTGCAAACTTTCTGGTATAACTTCGACTCGAAGTTTCGGCCTTGATCACAATGCAGCTCAAGGGGGATTCCAAAACTGCAGAAGAACTCTTTCACCGATTTGTCAGCTACTGTGCTTGCCTCTTGATAAGGAATACCGTACGCTTCCACCCATTTTGTAAAGTAGTCCATCGCTACCAAAATGTACTTGTTCCCACTGGCTGTTCCATGGGTGATCCGACGTTATATTGCTTCATTGGAGCCTTTCCTTCGCCATAGGGTCCGTTGGCCGCAGCACAAACTTTAAATTTCCTACACCAATCTTTAACGTCGTTCTTACAGTTGATCCAATAAAATCGCTGCCTGACCTTCTCCAGAGTCTTGGTAATCCCAAAATGGCCACCCGAAGTTCCATTATGTAGTCTGGTCAAAATGTCCGTTACATTACTCTTGGGCACAATTAACTGAAGCCTCTGCTGAGATCCATCTTCATTTTCCCAACAACGTTTCAGAAGACCTTCATCAATCTTCAACGTTTTCCATTGGGCCCAATACGACTTGACATTTTGGCTCAGTCTGGATACTTCTTCCCAAGAAGGTCGTCTGCTACTCTTCTTCCAATTTAGGATTACTCTCAAATAATGATCTTCTTTCTGAGCCCGTCGAATTTCGTATGGTAGCCAGTCATCTTCGATTACCGTGGTCCGCCTAAAATCGGCCTTGTCTTCCACACGAGAGCAGTGGCTGCCATTATCGGGGCAAGGACTTCTTGTCAAAACTTCGGACGTGATTCTACGGATTATCACGTCAGAGGCATTTTCAACCTGGTTCGATTTATGCCCCTTATCACCAACCCTTTTGAGATTATCTGCTGTGTCTCTTTTTCCAATCATTGGGCCATTTCGCTTAAAATGCCCATTCTTGTTGCAATACCAGCACACAGCATCCTTTTCCTTAGCATTGAATAATTGGCTAATCCCTTCTCGGATAATCCCGCCAATTGGTCGGTCCGCTTCTTGGACTTGTCTCACACGAAAATGTCCTCTATGCGACGCCTGTTTCGCTACCTCGAATTCTAAAGCTTGAGCTAAGGCATCATCAATAGTCTTAGGACGTGTAAGTCTTAAGGCTTGTTGAGTTTCGCTGTCCTTGATCCCGCCGACAAACGTCTGAATTGAAAGCAGTTCAAGGAAGCTCTCTGGAGCTGATGGATAAGCCAGCCTCACTTATCTGGCAACATCGGCCTCGAATTCCTGGAGATTTTCTCCTGCTTTCTGTACCCGGTTCTTCATTTTAGCATGGTAAACTTGCTGTAGGTGAGCATCGCCATATATCATCTGAAGTTTGGATGTTAAAACTTCATAACAGGCCTGTTGACTCTCCGGTATTCTCTGCAGAATGTTAAGTGCAACTCCTCGTAGAGCTATTATTAATGCTGTGGCTCTTTCGTTGTCGCTCCAACTGTTTGCCAACGCAGCAGCTTCAAATTGTTTTTGATAATATGTCGACCAAGGAACATTTCCATTAAATGTAGGTGGCTTGATCTTCATTTTAACACTTTCTCTGTGTTGCTTTCCGATTTCACGAAGCTATAAGAGGTTGAAGCTAAAGTTTCTTTTCCATTTGGAGTTCTTCTCAGAATCTCTATCAACGGCATGCTGTTCGATTATTCCTGATATTTCTTCAAATTTTCCGTTAACCTCATCAACTACTTCTTCAATTGTTTCTTCAAGCTTATCAAATTTTTCATTAACTTCATCTTTTATTACTTCCTTGATAGCTTCGATTCTCTCGTCCAATGTACTAGCAATTTGACTCACCACCTTATTTTTCATTTTATCTATTTTTAAGCTCATTTGTTCAAAGGCTTGCTTGAAAAATTCCATACTCGCCTGGTCCATTTTCTCCTTTTGCGATCTTGTTATCGGCATTCAAAACAACCCCACACCTGACACCAATGTAACGTTTTCTCCGTTATAAAAAGTCCGGGTTCAATAAACTATTTATTTACACTACTTATAACACTAATAATTAACAACTAATGAACTTATTCTAACAAAAGTCTGTACAATTTATTTCCACTGATTTATTTGCACTAGTATTTATTTTCACTCGTCGCTTGGTTCTAACTGAATGAATTCCCTCTGCCGTGCGCTCGTATATATTGGGCGATTCCGTTTCCGGAAGCGCCCAGAATACTCCCGAAGAACTATGGAGCGAGCGACGACCGAAGGGCGGTGAGAGGAAGCTTCCACAGCGATCGCGAACATTCTCGATCACGGGTGTGCTGAATGCACAGGGCCGCACTCGTCACAATATTGTATATACTCAAAATTCTAAATTTCAGAAAACGGCATGACTTCCAACAGGATATAGAAATTACAAATCTTCGAAATGTCGGTAGATTGCAGTAGCATAATGTCACTCGTTTTTGACGAATTTTGGACTTCATTTGGGCCCAAAATATTTCGAAGAGTGTCCACACCAGATATTCTATTCATCTATCGCATGACTTAACTCCGAACAAAAAAAACATAGAATCAATCATCTTATCTACTACACCTAGATGGATGTATAGATACCAAATACACTTACCGACTTAAAATTCAATCCATTCAAAATAATGATTTATTTGAAAATTCCATAACTTTCATATCAATTTTCTAGAAACTTTTAGATGAAATACTGTAGTTTTAAGGTTATTATTCAGACATCTAAAAGTAATTCAGTATTAGCTGGATATACATGGGAGAAGAGAAAACAATTTTTTCCTCTATATTTGTCACACCCTGTAGGTTAATTCTGCTAGTGGATCTGCACACAATTAACTTTATTGAGAAGACTGATTTGTTTCCAACATTTTGTTCTTTTATTTATCTCGATATCTTGATTTGTTTGTGAAATGTGACGTTTGGAAGAAAATGCGACATTCTCAATTTTTTTATTCAGTTTTAGCAAAGTGATACATAATTTCATAAATAAATCGAACAAAAAATAAACTAATGATTATTAAAAATTAATAACGGGTATTTCCCCCACGAGCGCGAATAAATGCCTCAATTCGTCGTGGCATACCCTGTATTAGATGTCGAATCTCCATCTGGTCAATCTGATCCCATTCTTGGACCAAAAAGCATCTCTCAAAAAATTTAAATTACTTGGTGAAGGAACTCGTTTAAGAACTCGTCTGCCCATCATGTCCCAGACGTGCTCAATTGGATTGAGGTCTGGGCTACGTGATGGCCAGTTCATCCTTTGAATTCCTGTTTCGTCCAAATATTCAGATACAATCCTCGCAATATGTGGTCGAGCGTTGTCGTGCATAAACATGAATTCGTTCCCTATGAACGGTGCAAATAGAATTACATGTGGATCTAGCACATCACGAATATATCGGTTAGCTGTCATTGCTCCGCCGCCAACAATGACTAAACCAGCACGAGCTTCCATGTTTATGCCGCTCCAAACCATTACCGATCCTCATCCATAACCATTGACTCAGAATATACAGGGTCTTTCACGAGGAACCTCACCCATATTTATACGGGAACCTACTGAACGTATTTTCATGAAATTCAGCACTTATAAGTATTTCACGATGCTGATGAAATCTAAAATATTTTCAAGGCATGAGCACCTCCGGTTTTTCCGGAAATGACGTCAACTTCCGTTTTTCAAATTAGAACACCATTTTTTTATTGCAGAAATAGATTTCTCAGAAAATTTCAAGTTATTTTGATGTAACATTTTTCAGTTTTGGTTGGAAAATTCTCTCTGAGCGGGAAAATTCGAAAAAAAAATCGAAAATAGAGCTCCGCTGAAACAAGAATAACTTCGAGGTTTTTGGATGGAAAATTTTCATTTTTGGGATTTTTCAAGATGTAAGATTGATGTATCCCTTTTAACAATCGAAATCGCGATTCATGATACAGGGGGTGAAAAAATCGCTTTCAAAGTTAGGGATGACAAAATCGTGAAAAATCAATTTTTTCAAATTAGAACCCCATTTTTTTATGGCAGATATTGAATCTACGTTAAAAAATAATGTGAGTGTATGCATCACACCCTTGCCCTAAAATGAATATTTTCTGAGTTAATATCCACTTTAGGGCAAGGGTGTGATGCATACACTCACATTATTTTTTAACGTAGATTCAATATCTGCCATAAAAAAATGGGGTTCTAATTTGAAAAAATTGATTTTTCACGATTTTGTCATCCCTAACTTTGAAAGCGATTTTTTCACCCCCTGTATCATGAATCGCGATTTCGATTTTTGAAAGGGATACATCAATCTTACGTCTTGAAAAATCCCAAAAATGAAAATTTTCCATCCAAAAACCTCGAAGTGATTCTTGTTTCAGCGGAGCTCTATTTTCGATTTTTTTTTCGAATTTTCCCGCTCAGAGAGAATTTTCCAACCAAAACTGAAAAATGTTACATCAAAATAACTTGAAATTTTCTAAGGAATCTATTTCTGCAATAAAAAAATGGTGTTCTGATTTGAAAAACGGAAGTTGACGTCATTTCCGGAAAAACCGGAGGTGCTCATGCCTTGAAAATATTTTAGATTTCATCAGCATCGTGAAATACTTATAAGTGCTGAATTTCATGAAAATACGTTCAGTAGTTTCCCGTATAAATATGGGTGAGGTTCCTCGTGAAAGACCCTGTATAGACCCGGTATCCCAATATTTCAGCATTGAAGCTTCGGTCCCTACATAAGAGAGAGAGGGACATAGATTAAAGTGAGAGGAGAATATGCTTTGGTAGGCTTTGGTAGGCAAGGTCATTATTGGAAGTCGTCAGTGTTGCCGTTGTAACGGAAATATCTTCAAATCAGCCGATTTCGACTGGTAGGCTGGTCGACTGGGACGACTGGAAGGCTCTTTCATTTCTCAATATTGGAAGAAGCGGCAACATTGATGTCAATCATATGGCAATGATGACGGAACTAACCGTTTCATCTCTCTCTTATGTGGGGACCAATGATTTCTCCCTATCCTCCATCTACGGATTCTACATCAATGTCCATAACTGAGTCTTGTGGAAAAATTTGCTTGGTCAAACCTTTCGCCTTATCTTCGGTATATTCTTTCACGGCCATCTGGAGAACGTAAACAAAACCTTGACTCGTCAGAGTCAGATAATGAAATCTTACTCCAGTCATCGACATTCAAATGTTGATGCTCTCTGGCAAATCTGTGATTCCTTAGTTAGTCCGGACCAGTTGCAGGTCTTCTGGAGCGTAATCCGCATGTTCTTGTAATCGTCTTCGTATCGGTATTTCGTTAAGAGCTACTTGGCGTTCTTCCTCCAAACGATTTCGAGCCATGACAGCAGTAGTATTTCTTTCTCGCAAAACGTTTAATGCTACAAAACGATTATCTCGAACATTTGTAAAACGTCGTCTGCCAGATCCTCTTCGTCTCGAAAAACTACCCGTTTCATTGAAACGTTGTACAGCTCTCTGGACGCTACACCTTTCAACATCCAATATCTTAGACAATGAGGGTGTACGACTAATCGCACGAACTCTATCTTGTAGTGTTTGTCTGGTTGCCTACACTACAGCAATGAACACCATTTTTATCAAAAACATGAAAGCGTGAGCCCACGTTATCTGAACGTGAATATAATATCTAATGAAGTTTATTCGTGTTATCGATTTGAATTAATAACTACGGAAAGGTGGGTAATCAAGGATTTGTTTTTTTTTAATTGCATGAAGCTTTGTAGATACAACATTGATGCTTTACGTTCATTTTAAATAATAAAATCTCAGTAATTATTTCTTGAGGATATGAACCTTAGAGGACTGGGTCTCCTTTTACGGGGAGTTGAGGGAGTCCTAATTAGGGGCTCCCTATATAAGAAACTTTTTTACTCTAGAAGTAGTTTTAACACTTAGTAATTCATTGGAACTAAGTATGTCGTTTTTTTAAATTGCAGATGCCAAAACGAAATACATGGGACCCTGTTCGTGTCTTTTGAATGAATAGTTTTTATGAAAATGTTGTTTTTTAATAAATGCATCGATTAGCAGATTTTAAAGTTATTTCCTCAAAAACAACCACCATTTTTTTTAAATACACTTTGCATCCAATTGAATCGATGACTTTATTCTGCAAAGGTGTGTATATAAAAATTCGACCTCCCCAATTAAGGTGCCACCAGGTTCCTAATTTGGGGAGATGCTTTTCTTTACATAATAGGATAACTACCCCAATTTAAATAAATTTGAGTATTTTTATACATATATCATTTGTCCTGGCGTAAAATATTATCAGTACGAGATTTTTTCAATTTTGAACATATCATGCAACTGTTTTACTATTTTTAAAAAAACCTCCCCATCTAAGGCGACTCTCCTCTAGGTGTTGTTAAATTGAATACTGATAATTAAACTTCAATTGCCAAGTAACGAATATTTGACAGTTGTCATATTGTGGGTTGGCCACAGCACTCTACTTATTTTGTAGTTTATTCTCCTCCGTCATTTAAATTATGACCTTTTCTGTTGCATCTTCTTTGAACCGTCACATTTCACAAACAAATCAAGATATCGGGATAAATAAAAAAACAAAATGTTTTAAACAAATCAGTCTTCTTGATGAAGGTAATTGTGTGGAGATCTACTAGCAGAATTAACCTACAGGGTGTGTCAAAATTAGAGGAAAAAATTGTTTTCTCTTCTCCCCTGTATATCCAGCGAATACTGAATTACTTTTAGATGTCCGAAAAATAACCTTGAATCTACAGTATTTTATCTAAATGTTCTAAAAAAATTCATATAAACTGCCTCCCCATTCGAAAGTTATGGCATTTCTAAATAAATCATTGTTTTGAATGGATCGAATTTTAAGTCGTTAAGTGTATAATAGAGATATTATTTGTGAAAAAATTCAAACTAATCATTCCATTGAGAAGATCTAGAATTTTTTTTATGAAAAAGCAAAATTTGCTGGAATTATTTCATTTTGAGCGCTGGTTCCACTTAAACGAGGACTATAACTTTTCGTCACGATTTTTGGAATTTTGAGAAGAGATAGTATCAATCAATTAGATTAGATTCATTGATCATAAATCCTGTTCAAATTCAATGCTGTCCGTCCGTCCGGTTGGCTGTCCGTTACCACGATAACTGACGAAAGATGAACCGATCTCGAATGCCATAGTTACCTAATTCCGATAACGTGCGAAATCCGTCAAGGGGTTCCGTGAATATGGTCGTTCGAAATTTTGTTTTCATTACACCGCTCTGAAAATCCTGTCATAACATGTCGATTCAGAACATCGAAAATTACCCTTTTCCGTGCGGTCGCACCGAAATAGTAAATTCTGAAACTAGTTGCAGAATGTGCCCCTATTCCAATACGAATGCGAAATTCGAAAACGAGCGACGAAGGAGCGAGTTTTCGAACGCATGAGTTCGGAATTGCATTCTGCAACGAGTATTAGACGCAATTTTCTCTATTTCAGTAAAATTTCGTTGAAATTCAATGAAAATTTCAGAGTATACCTACATCCTAGTGACTTTTGTATTGTATCTTGGCAGTTGGTGACTGTTACGAAATTGACATTTCCAATATTGACGTGTGTTGAAAATTGATAGGATTGGAAGTCATTGCTAACAACCACGAAATGACAAATATAACTGAAAACAATGCTGTAGTGAATTCATTACAGCACTGTTTTCAGTACTGTAATGAACATTCACTGTTGGGTTAAAATTAATAGTGCTGTGCCTAAGGTGGCGTAAGGACACAGTAACAAAGCCTACACAGAACACAACTGATTCTCCTAACTCGCACAAGCTACAAGCTTCTGAGGGGTCTCCTCGGGAGACTTAGGAGTAATCAGTATAAACATAAACATAAACATAAACTCATTACTATACTGGAATAGAGAAAAAGTTTTACGGTGCGCTGAGACATAGATGCATCTTATGCTTAGACACAGAGCAGCGATTGGGTGACAGTAGATGTCAGTGTTTTGAATAATTATTGTTCCGCAATATCGCGCACGGAAAAAGCTTACTTTCTGGACTAGTAATGAAATATACTATTTCCTGATCATTTCGAAACTGCGGGTTCTATCACAATAAAATTTCGCATTTAAATAGGAAGTGAGGGTCTCAAGCTTCGTGCAAGTTTGTCCAACTCCAGACACCAGTGCCATATACAGGGCGAGCCTTTGGTTTGTACGTATATTGTATATTCTTTTATTGTTTCAATTTTTCTGAATTCGTCGCTGTTGAAATAATATAGAGGTTTCGAACAAAATTTGGCCGAATACTTGCCTGATTCTCTGAATGTAAATATCTCAGAGTTCATATTTCTGGATTGGAGTTGAGGGGAATACTTTGAAACCTTATTGGAAAAAAAATTCAAAAATACGATATTTCCCAACAAAATCATTTAGTTGCGTCGGATTATATAATTGAAAAGCCATATTACCCCTATCAAAATTAGTTCGTCCTTTCATTTTCCAGAAGATTAGTTTGTGAACACTTACAACTCGTGCACATTTTCCTCGATGTCCCAAAAATATCTGATAAAGAAAGGTTTCTCATGCAATTCATGATTAATCAAGCCATATCAACCTATCTGGTACTCAAAACAATAATCTTCTATGAATACTTTGATGAAGACGTTGCCAGCATGTTGATTTTGCGGATTGCATAGTATGAATTTATATTAATTCTATCATAGATCACGTTCCTAAATATCAGGAATCGACTCATTTCAAACGTCTTCGTGATTACTGTTTCCACTGTTCCGTTCTTCAGCTTCACATATCGGTGGTAGTTCATCGTAGTTCGGTTTTATCGTAACGTGAGACGTAGGATATCCATGATTGAAACTCACCAGAGGTTAGAATTCTTTTGACGATAGATAAGGTTATAAATTAATGTATGTGGCGATTTATTATATCAATTTCGGTTGTGCTTCAATTTAAATGGGGTACCCTAAATATTTTTTTGTTATTTTGAATTCATACATTTTGAGTTCAGTGTGAAAAAAATTGTGAAAACGAGGAATATAGCACTTTAATCGAGGTATTGGTCCGGAGACACTTGAGTGTTCACGGCCACGACACACGTTTTAGGGACGAATATGTGCCTCCATCACATCGACTGAAGAAAACACGAAACATACACGTATATAACAGTCTGAAATTGTATAACCACTTGACAGATGGCCTGACATCACTGCATCCCAATCCCTTCAAGAGGAAAATAAAAAGCATGCTTATGGAAGTTGCATTTTACTCCATGGACGAGTTCCTCTCCTATAGATTCTAGACCTCCCTGCTCAAACTTGTGTTTGTAATATGTTTCTGTATATTGTATTATTATGTGTTTTATTATACTATTGTGTGAACGTGCATAATGTTTTTGACTCCGTCTGTAAATTTTGAGACATCAATATATATTATTATTATTATTAATGAGAATACTCATTGGATTCATGAAGCACATACCCAGCATCCACAGAAGTCAAATGTTTGGATGGAAATTGTCGAAACTAGGCTAATAGGTCTATTTTTTATCGACGGAAACTTGAATGGTGACAACTATTATATTTGGATCCACTAAATAACGATAATTTCGTTATTGCATTTCAACAGAATGGACAATTATCACAAAATGTTTGGTTTCAACAAGATGGAGCACCTCCCCACTATGATAGACGGGTTGAAAGGATTGAAAGTCTGTTCATTATAAGTTCAAACTCATCCTGGTGTTTTATTCAATTCCTCAGCAGTGTTCGGGAAGGAAACATATTTCCTCACTCGCTACCAAATCAGATTGAAACCGAACCCTTCTCCACTTTATAAAAGCTACCCTTGCAAAAGTGGTGGGTTCTGGTCAAGGCTCAACAACTTTATAAAAACTATTGTGGCTGGCGCTCCAGCATTTATTATCCGAAAATGTTCTTTCCCTGAGGGATCTTCCCAATGCTTATGGAAGAAAATGTGAATTTGTGACGAGAGAAAGTGATACCGAAGATAGAATGAGTAAGAAGAAATTCGATTAATACGGTATCATTTTTATTTATAATTAGGTATGAATGCTTTATATCTTCTTTGCGGATATTGAAATGCCAGAAAAATGCGAACAAAAATCATTTACCTTATGTGTATGTGTTCCCATGAAAAATAATGAATTTGGAACCAGTAAACGAAATTACATCGACCAGTGCGCGGAAAAGAAGCAGTTAGGTACAAGAGATGAAAAAAAATTCACAAGAACGTATTGAATAATCAAAAATATGTCCTTACAATCAAGAAATTATTCAACAATTGCAATAACAGATCTTGCAAATCAATATGGTTGAAATGAAATATTTCAAATACTTAAATTTCTCAGGATTACCACAAATATATCACGAAGACATTTGTGTTGAGTTATCTCTTTTTTAATTCATCATCATAAACTATATCTATACTTGGTGGATATTGGTCTACGGGTCTTAAAATCTCATGAACGCTACTGAATTCGACCTACATTCTATTGAAGGCACTTTGTTATGAAAAAATTGGCCGTCAGGAGCTTTTGAGCACTCGTTCATCAACCATGTGAGGAGATCCATCTTGTGGGTAGATTCTATAGATTTCTTTACTAATTTCGATTCGAAAACGACCACCGCAATCTGAAATATTCGTGTTCTATACTCAATTAGAAATATAAATATTTGTTTTCAGTCAGTCGTAGATGAGTTCAACTCCGTAAATCAACGAAACAAAAATGGAAGCATTTGAAATTCGTGAAAAATTTCGAAGATTGCAAAATTTACTGATTTTATCACTTCAAGAATCCTGAAATCAGTAGGAAAAAATATTGAAAAGTTTCATGTGTTTCTCAAATTTCCACAATTTCCGTTTTTATTTTTCATAACCGTCACAACACCTTAGTTTTTGATTTCAAACTCACTTAATATACAGAGAAATTCGCAAATTATTGTAGGTTTCACTGAGGTCTGTCAAATCTGAAATCAGTTGATTTGAATCAAATTTGAACAACCGATCAAGTCTGCTCTGGTTTCACGAACAAAATCCGTGCCATCAAAACCAACGATTAATTGGTTGAGAGTTCGTTTCGGCAACGCCGCAAATTTCGAGATTTCCCGAGTGTAACTGAGCTTCTTCGCGTCATAGGATTGACTACGGACGAATTCGGCGGACATTATGTATAGATGAATATAATTTCCCAAGAAGGTGAAATTATGAACTTGAAATTCAGTTAAGGGGCGTTTTCTCTATTAAAATCGTAAGTGAGAAGCGTATTCTTGCGATATGTTCCTAACCTTCATTAATGTTATTGCTTTATTTTTCTATTTCAGAAGCGGAATGAAATGAGAGACAAAGGATAACGAAACGATACAGAATTGTAGAGAACCTTAACAACATACAAAATTGTGAACCGTGTATTTGAATGATAATGATTAATCGAAGTCATTGTTTTGAAGAACAACCTTGTAAAGTCCAGCACAGGTCACAATAAAGGTAACGTGTCCAGGAGTGGACTTCAAAAGGCTGCTAAAGAAGAACAAGAATTTCAATTTATTACTGCATCATTGCTGGAATACATTTTGATGGTTTATCTGGCAAAAATGTGGTCTTAATTTAATGAGGTTGGAACTGTATTCAATGTTGTAGTGAAAATCGATAGGTAATAGTTGCTGTAGCACCCTACGTTGTAAATGCGCATCCAATATGTATGTCCTATACTTGTGTAAAAAAAAAATTTTTGCCCGATATAGATATCACCCTTGCTTATAAAGTGATACTCGTATTAATAATAATTAATTTTTTTGGTTGTGGGAACATGTGGGAACATGTGATTCAAAACTGAAAATTGCAGCTACCGTACCTATTTCGGTAAACATTTTAGAGAAAACATCTTCAGTTGATTGATTTCGATGTCTTGTATTTTTCTGCATACATTATACATTGCATTCTATTCATGTGATCTCGATTGTCCTATTTGTGTGATAGGTCTATTAATGCAGGTACTTCTCTTTAAATTCTGTCAACGATGTCTAAATTCGTTTTTTTTTTCGGATCAAACGATGATATGCCTTCATTTAGAGGATTTCTGGGCTCGAAAATTAAAGGAAATGGAGATATCGTCGAAAATTCATTCACAATAATGTGACGAGTGCGGCCCTGTGCATTCAGCGCTCCCGTGATCGAGAATGTTCGTGATCGCGATGGAAGCTTCCTTTCCTCGCTCTTCGGTCGCCGCTCGTGCCATAGTTCGTACCTTCTGGAGTTTTCTGTTTCTGGGCGCTTCCAGGCTTTACCAGAAACGGAATAGGCCCAATATATACGAGCGCAGTGGCAGAGCGGATTCATTCAGTCAGAGACAAGCGACGAGTGAAAATAAATACTAGCGCCTTAAAGCTCTACTAGGAGCTGGCGTTTGTTAACAAGAGTCGGGTATTTTTATTTCACAATCCTCTTTTACGAGGGACCAAAGCAGATGAAAATGAATGATGCGATACGTCACTCACTAACATTTTCGATTTGAGGAATGGCCCCAAAGGAGATTGGAAATAGTTTCAGCGCTATTATAAAGTCAAAGTTTCGGAGTTTTTGCCCGAAAAAGTCTCAGTAGGCGAATAAAGAGTTGGATCGGTTCCGGATGCTTTGTGGTGAAAACTTGAACTCTGACAAAAAGAATTTGCCGATTGTTGGCTGTTTTAAAACCTTCTACGTTGAAAAATGGATCGTGGGATTCCTATGATTCGGGAGTATGATAAGAAGAATGGTATATTTTGCCGTATAGCCTGAAATATAAGATAACTAGATTCCATGTAACAGTCTTCATTCGAGCCTTTCCAGCAGATAAAAGTGAAATGAATTGAGTTTTTTTTCCTGTCGAGATAGGTGATCCAAGGTGATTCCAATACCTGTTCTATTGAAAGTTTAATTGCTATTACAATTATAATATTGTTCACCGTTATGGTTCATCGCTCATTCATAATTTAATGTCTTAACAACAATTCACAAAAAAGGTTGATGTTTTATCATGTTTTCATCAACTCTCGAAAGAATTGTCGTAATGGGTGATTTTTTAACAACTAAAGGAAATTGAGAATAAACGGCTGCGCCTCAAATGGTTCATCGGCTTAGTCCAATTTCGAATAAATGCTGCAATGTTGTCTTCCAAATCGTCAATCAGAGTGGACTTGTCAATATAGACATGAGCCTCAACATAGCACTATACAAAAATAGTCTGAAGTCGTTGAATCGCCAATTGACCGGTACCAAATGTGAAATAAACTGTTCTCCGAAATTGCCTCCCAATAGTTCCACTTCTTTGTTTCGCGTGCTGTGTGGCATGTGGCACCGTCTTGTTGAAACCACATGTCATGTAAGTCAAGCTTTTCCATTTCAAACAAAAAAAGTGTATTCATAGAAAGCGACACCTCATTTCACGTGAAATGAAAACACTGCTCTCTGAATCCTTGGTCTTGTCACTCTTTGACCACTGTGATGTCGTTCACGGGAATTCTCAGACTCATTTCGATAAAAAAATTGATTCAGTTTGTGCAGAATTCATGTCTCCGATTGATTCATGTTGTGAGGAAATATGAGTCAATCTCACCCAAGCTCAGAGAAACGGGACGGCTGAGTACAGAAGAAAGGAGAAAAGTTCATTGTTCATGTTTTTTTCGCGGTATTATTTATTTTAAGAGTCCTGCTTACCAATATAGGAGAATGCCAGTCCATTTCTCTCATTTATTATATGTCCCTAGTGAACGGTCCTTACGGACACGAATTTTCCCATTTTTATAGGAAAATAATGTTCAGAACTCATGTCCACAATTTGAGAATCAGATTCAGGTGAAAACTAACAACACCACAGAACGGCAATGTTTCTCCTTCGACATTGCAAGACTTTTAAATGCTATCCCTGAATCTCTTTCAAGACTTCCAAGAAACCACTATAAAAGATTATTTCTAGAATCTAGCATGTATTCAGTGAGATGAATACCCTCTCCGAAATATAGGTAATTTATATGTGAGGTATACAGGGTGCGTCAGCAAGGCGTACGGCTAAAATAGCGCTGAAACTATACTGCGTCGAAAAAGATTTATATGATATGGTATGAAATAAGTATCAAATAAAGAAGTACTTCGAGTATTATTGAAGTAGGTTTAATATCAGGTAGAGCTCTTTCGGCTAATCGCCATCCTCAGTACCTTTTTTATATTCGATATGAAAGTTCACGATCATTAAATCTATATCCAACCGACAATATGAACGATAGTTTGTACAATTTTACATTGGCTATTTTTGAAAATTCTTTCATTTTGGAGTAGGAACTTCTTTATTTCATCATTCGGTAAACGTCTGAAGTTTTTTTCATACATATAAATTTACCAATTTAATCAAATTGAATATGCGATAACTCGTGATTTTCAAATGGAACACCATGTATTTTTCAATTGACTACATTTTCCACAGAGTATGTCCGATACTTAAATGGGGAATTTCTCAAAAACAAAGCGAGTTAGGTATAGGGCATTCTTTGTAAGAAATGTAGACATTTGAAAAACAAATTTCATGAAAGAAAAAAATACAGGGTCTTCCATTTGAAAAAATCGAGTTATCGCATATGATAAAGCTGATACCTTGAGCTAACTACGGTAAAAATTTCGTTCATCTAGATTGAACACAGCGGTTGCTATAAGAATTTTGATGAACCTCTTAAAACACTAAAAATTTCCTGAAAATACGAATTATGTGGCAACGCCGTGATGAAATAAAATGAGGGATAAGTGGGATAAGCCCTTGTTGTCCTGGAAAGAATTATGCCATGAAATACAGGGTGTTATATTTGAAAAAACTACCTATTTTTCAATAACTTTTTTTGACGCACCCTATTTATGTAAAATAATTTTTAGTTTGTAGATTTTTGTCAACCTTATAATCGTGCCATAAAAGTTTTTCTCCACACGGTACAGTTTAGGAGCTATTTTAGCCGTACGCTCTGCTGACGCACCCTGTATAATAATTATTTTTCCGCTTATGTGTTGGTTGTAAGATCAGGGAGTTTTTTGGGAAACTCATCTGTACTAATTTTTTATTGCATTGAAGTTTCTATCATGAAAATGAAGACAATATTATTAGATATTATCTCGCGGTAGGCGCCAAATCGATAATTGATGGTCATCACTAACACTGGCCGATACAGCTGCGATATGTTCTTCAGTTCGCACTTGAGAGAAGCGTGTTGGTGGTTTAATGTCCAACAATGTGAATTTGGTCCTGAATTTAGTCACAACAGCCCGAATAGCCGTTTTAGCCGCTTAGCTGGGTTGATTAAACTGACCATAGAATGGAAGAATCGCGCGATGAATTTCCTCAACAGAGCACGCATTTTTGAATAACATTCTATGACTTACAAGTGTTGTCCGTTTGTACGAATCATGGTCAAATTGTAGACCAAACTGAAGATGTTCGACAATGACCAAAAAGACGAAAATATTTATTTATTTTTTGACTTTTTTCACTCGACCTTTCAAGTTTTAAACAGAATTGAGAGATTCAGGTGGTGCTAAATCAAATAATGAGAACAAACGAGGGTGAGATGTCAACCTCAGTCTGTGCTGTGAGATGCGAAACGACGTGCTCTGAATCGAATATTCGGTCCGTTACGTACGGAACGAGTAGGAGATAGTTTGGGAACTATTTGGCATCGCTTTTCATTTTTGTTGGGAGAATTAGAAATGAATGGCCCGAAAATTACATTACATCAATGCATGCATACGTATAGAAAACGACGCAAGTAGTGTGGATTATTATTCTTCATTTTTTAACAGTATTCGCAAATTCTCATAAAATATATTTCTTACTCGTAGAAAACTCTGATTTCATTTAGAATTTTTCGAAACTGAGTTTCAGGATATGTTAATTTGTTGATAGTACATTTTCATTTAAGCATCACCTCACACCGCTTGAAATATTCAAAATCGATAGAGCAGTAGTTCCTACCCCAGAAGGTACATTTTCAATAAAATTGAAAGTCCCGTTCCCCGTACATGTTTTCGCAATCTAGTTGGGCGAAGTATCTTGGTAGAATATCTGGAACATGAAAAGAAGTTATAGGAGAATTAAGTATATCAATTTCATCTGCCGAAAAAACCTTTTACGGAGTAGGACAATATAGTTGAAGAATGTGATTTATGAAGGGTGTATGTGCTAAAATCCGTCATTTCAAGTTGAAAGTGTAATGCTGGATTTCCATGCATCCGTCATCTGATGATACGATCGTCCGATCGTCGTTGTGATTGACAGAAGTTTTCAATTTTGAATATTTCTGCCAATCACAACGACGATCGGACGGTCGTATCATCGGATGACGGATGCATGGAAATTCAGCTCTTTTTGAGAGCAAAACAGACATTCCATAATTAATAATCTATGTGGGATCTGAGCCTTTTAACGAATGAAGCATGATGGCATAACAACAAAGTGTCTCCCATGGAACTTTCGATGAGCGTGATCAAGACAGAAATCCTATAAGTAAAACTACTGTTTGTCGGGTGGTACGACATTTCCAACTAACTGGAAAAGTTAAGAACTCATTCGGTGCAGACAGTTCACATCCCACATACCGAGAAATTAAATGTGTGGTTGGGCACAATTGGCCATAATATTTTCGTTACTGAGGAATTAACTATTATCTGCTGTCATTGATCTCTTTTCCGATGTGAATGTTCGTCAAGTAACTGATAATATTTGGTTTCAACAAGATGATGCGCCTCCGCATTATGGAATTGAAGTAAGGGGTTATTTAGATGGCACATTTCATGAGAAATGGATTGTTAGGAGAAGATCAGTTGAATGGCTACCTTGATCTCCAAATTTGAACCCTCTCGACTATTTTATGTGGGACCATTTGAAGAGTACTGTTTACCAAAAACGGCCAGACAATTTGGAAGACCTACGACTCAAAATTCAGAGAGCAAACGAATGAAACTGTTGCTGCGTTGAATCATTGAGGAGTTTCGAAGAACGGCTCGAACATTGTCAAGCAGTCGACGGTGCTCAATTCGAACATTTAATAGACGGTGCTCAATTCGAACATTTAATAGGTACTTCAAAGTTATTTTCCATCGATTTCAAAAAGCGAGTAGGGGGGAAAGAGGGAACTCCACGCACCTAAGAGAAATTGCTCACAAAAACCTTCCTATGTACACACAAACTTTCATAATTTAACTGCTGAGACATGAACTCATTTGGAACTTTTTCATCAAAAAGAAAAGGTTCAACTACCTATACTAATTGAGAAAAAAAAATAATTCTGAAAACTGTCTTTTCGTGGTATTCCCCCACGTACTGGGTAATACCGCGCATGCGATTGGGTAATTATGCGCATATATTAACAGCTGAGAAACTCGAAAAAATATTTCATTATTTAGGTAATAACCAACTACAATGTAAATTGAACAAATTTTCATGAATAGGTACTAAAAATATTGTTGAAGAATTAACCCGCTGCAGCTGCGCGTTATTCCCCCGGCGTGAGTCACCCATTCTAACTCTTCACTGACAGTAAGTATTACTACAACAGAGCAAGCACCATCGTTATTATTATTTATTCATGATCTCTGAGATGTGTATTTCAATTATCTTCTTGAGAAATCTTCTCGTCAACCAAACCTTTCACAAAATTTTCGGGAATATCTGGTGAAAAAATGTGTGTTCTCGATGCAACGTCAGAAAAACAAACAATCCATAATTCATCCTCCTTCAGTCTTTAATCACCAACATTAACTCGTTCCTGTATGTTAGGTTATCCACTTCGTCTATTTTCATCCTTGATCGAATTGGAATAAATTGAACGTAAATTCGCACAGTCTGTTATTCTATTCATCGAGTTTATCTCTCGTTTTATAAAAAAATTTACCGCTATTTCTCTTTTGTTCTTTATTTTTTCTCTATATAGAATGATAGTTTCCTCAAAATCCATATCATGGCCTAGCTTCAAAACATGTTCGGCTAAAGCCGTACTTTCTGCCTTGAAGTCTAGGCGCGCACCGAGGTGGTGTGGCGGTGGGGTGGTAGCGAGATGGCGAGCGGAATCGCTAAAGCACATGTAAACATATCTAGCTACGCGTATTCAAGTGGTGTGGCGTTGGGGTGGTGGATGCAAATACGTAGTGGTGCCACATGGGTGCCACTAGTCTCGCGCATGTTTAATTTCTGAGTGGCAAGCGAGACGTCACCACATCGACTCGGCTTCTAATTAAACTATTATTTCACGAAATTATAAATAATATATTATAAATCTGTATATTATCTGTACAAATAGAGTGGGTTTCTATTCTAAGATGCGAGACGACAAGGAATTTAATATAGAATTCGTAGTCCTCGTAGAGAAATATACCTGTCTCTACAATAATTCACGGGACGATGCAGCCAGTTGCAAAATATCTGAAATAAATACCTACATATATAGGTACATCTGCTATCGGAACTTGATAAACTAATATCATTTCCATTATGTCGCCTCAGGGGATGGACCCAATATTTAACTGTTCTCTTTTTTTCGAACTTCAGCATTCATATTAAGAAGTTGCACATAGGAAAACACATCTTCATCAGACGAATACATTTCGACAACTGATGAAGTGGTGCCATTTACCACTTCAGTGCGCATTAAACCACGTCCACACCATTTCGCCTTCTATCCTGCACCATTCAGCTCGCCACCTCGCTACCACCCCATCGCCACACCACCTCGGTGCGCGCCTATTCGTCCTAATTGTGCTCTTATGTGCGGAAATTCTGTTTTTCAACTTTTGTTTTGTTGTTCCAATATATTTCAGGTCGCAGGTTTTACAGGTAATTGAAAGAACTAAATTTGATTGATCCCATTTTTCTGTTCTATCCTTGATTTTCGTATAAATAGTATGCAGCTTGTTATTAGTATTTTCAAAAACTACTGTATATCCATATTTTTTCATGATGTTTTCAATTTTTTCTCCAGCACCCTCTATGTATGGTAGTACTAACATTTTTGTCAAATCTATTTCTTTTTTTTGTTTTCTGTTCCGTGTTGTAATGAAGGAAAATTCGGTTCTCCACTATTTTCTCCACGTGGGTTTTTGGTACCAACTTGTTGATAGTAGTTTTCTTCTCAACAAAACATCCAAAAATGCGATTGCTCCGATTTTTTTTCCTTCAATTGTGAACTTTATATTCGTATCAAAACCTTTAAAGAATTCTGAAACTTCGTTTTCTTTCCCTTTTGTAAAGATGAAATAATGTCATCCATATATCTTTTATAGAAACCAACATTTATTTTCAACAACTTCATTATTTCTCCCTCAAGATACTCCATCACTAAATTGGCTATGAACGTTGCTATTGGGCTATCCATTGCAATTCCTTCTTCCTGTGAGTATCATTTTCATTATATGAGAAGTAAGTATTTTCAAGGCAAAATTTCACTCCAGCCAAGAATTCGTCTTTGTATGATTTTTTATTTCCTTCCATTTGTTTGATACTACAAAGAGCGCCAAATCTAGTGGAATGTTCGTATGAAGTGATACCACATCCAAGGATACGAGAACATAATCGGTAGGTATTTTAATTTTTCTCACATATTCAACAAACTGCCAAGAATCTTTGACGTAGGAATCCGTTTTCCCGACTATGTTCTGTAAAATATTACTTGGAAAACACCCTATATTATAAGATGGGGATGTCATGCTAGCTACAATGGGCCTCAGTGGTCTCCCCTCCTTATGGATATTCAGAAGTCCGTACATTTCAAAACAAACAGATGTAAACAAATTAATTTATTATAATTTTGTAGTGTTATCAAATTTTTTGACTTCCAATCTTTAAAGATTCTGTTATTTTTTCCTGCAGAGCATTAGTGGGGACTTTATTGATTTTCTTTTATTCATATATGGAAACTGTAGTTGGAAACGTAGATAAATATTATATAGTGTACCAATAAAATAATCAAAACCCTCGGCGCGATACGACAACGAATAAATGACTGATCTCACTCAATGGCATAGGAGTCTGGAGAGGGGGAGATTTGAACTCTCTGGGGTCTCGCAGTACCGTAACCACGGGGGGGGGATAAGGGGGATATATCCCCCCCCAGGAAGATCCAATGTTAGGTCCAAAAGTGTGTAATTTGATAAAAGCGAATTCTCGGTAAAATCCAAGAGAGTTGTAAAGGTCCTGACAATATAATATATTCGCTTCGGTGACTGTATACCAAATTATTAATGAAAAATGAAAGACAAATGAAGCCTTCCGAGTGCCGCAACTATCGCAGCGATTGGCGACACATCAAAACAAGCGATTTGAGTGTGAATTAGTATATTTCATTACTAGTCCAGAAAGTAAGCTTTTTCCGTGCGCGCGCGAACTCGTGCAATGTGTAATGACGTGTAATGAACGATATTTTTCATTACACCTCTCTGAAAACAATAACACGGGAAAAAATTTCAGCAGAAAGCATTTTGATATTGTGAAACATTAATTATTCAAAACACTGACATCTACTGTCACGCAATCGTTGCTCTGTGTCTCAGCATAGGAATCATAGGATGCATCTATACTGCGTTAAATTCGCACTTGGATCAGAAGGGTGACATTTTGTTTAAAGTAGATGAGTAGACATTTTTCTATATCATTCCTTGAGACGACCTGTAGGAATTTGTCCTGAGTTGAAATTGCCTTCCATTATCATAATTCGTTTAATTGTTACAGAGGTGTGTTGTATTTTTTTAATAGAGGTCCAGGAAAAAATCATCATAAGTAAACAAACTTCTTTGGCGGACTTCATCAAACGAAGGAAATTTAATGAATGCGAAACAAAATCGACAAGTTCGGCTGCTGGAATCCGCTAGCCATGATGTCTTTACACAGGGAATTGCCAATTACCGAGAATGAAATTATTGTTGATATAGCAAGAAGACCAAGGCGACTTTACCTCGTTTTATGATAGCAAACCAAAATTTCTGATAATAGTATATTATTCAATGAGCGGTAATGTAAGTCATAACACACCCAGATAAATTTTGCAGCACGAGCCGTCAGGCGAGTGGTGTAATTCATCAAGTGTGTTATGACCATTACAGCGAATCGAATACTATACTTTATCTTCGACTTCTTCAAAATTGTCAATAGTTGTCAAAAGCGATCTCTGTGGTCGAGAATCGAATCACGTGAAAAACATCAAAAATTCACGGTTTCCAATCGCAATTTATGGATATTCAGACCGAAGGAAATGTAAAAACGAATGGCGAGAACGTTACCTCGATTTGTATATGGAATTCGAATTATTGAATAGATATCAAATAGATGCATAGAAATACCTGGTGTTGGCACTGATTAGATTTTGTTTGAGACTTTCTTGTCGATCGAAAATCTGAGTTCTTGAACTCCTTTTCATTTCTCCCGAAAGGGGTCGCGCTAATTTCCGTTGCCGCAGTAGCGCCACGACCGATAAAATATTGCGGATTATTCCGGAAGTAAAACGAGAACTCAGATCTAGAGTGCCGTTTTGATCTACAAATTTTGGTCACGATTTTTAGTAGGGAGTCGTTACAGCAGATATTTCTATGCATCTTTTGTTTTAGAGTACATGCACTCAATTTGTAAAATATTTTCAAGCGGAATCTTCTTCCGGTTCTACTGGAAACGGATGTGAACTTCGTTATTTCAAATGGAACACCCAGTATATTTATACATATTTGAATTCTTCGTTTAATTCTGCAATGATTTAATGTATGATATGCGCAACCACATCAAGCGATTGTTGAGTTATTGCCTGATTCTCAAATTTTTGGACAGAAAGATTGTCACAAATTAGTGTTCATATCTTCAAAATCCCTCATTGTAAGATTTTTTTTTAAATAGCGATACAAAAGAAAGTACGCTGATACTGCTTCTTTTATAAATTATGAGGAAATATCATACAGGGTGCTTGAAGCAGGGCTTCAAAGTGAGCCTCAATAAAACTACGAAATCTCATTTTTTTCTAATGAGAACCATATAATTTTGTAATTCCGATCGATTGCTCGTCAAAAACTAGTCAGAGTGTGCCAAACATGTGATGTCTTTAAAATTAGTAGTTTCGCCGTTATCGAATAATATTTGAATTTCACGACTAAAGCCAGATTTCTTTGTCTGAACATCAGGTTTATCAAGATAATTTTCAAGTAGGCTATGTCAATAGTAATAATATGTCAGTTTTAAACCAAAATTTCTTATTTAGTCATTCATTATCTGCTCTGTTTATTTGTCACATTCTCCGCAGATAAAGAACAGACTTTTGATATATCATTCTGGTGTACCTTATTATTATTATTGCTTGTTTCGCATAATGCTTGATCACTAAAAATAAGTAAGAATTACAATTCATAACATAGCCTACTTTGAAATAGACGAGCATACCACTCAATTCGACAGAATTTCATGATAAAGCCAGGTTTGTCCCATCAGTCAGATTCAGTGTTATGCTCGTCTATTTCAAAGTAGGCTATGTAAGGAATTTTTATTCTTACTTATTTTTATTAATCAAGCACTATGCAAAACAAGCAATAATGAAAAGGTACACTAGAATGATATAACGAAAGTCTGTTCTTTATTTTCGGCGAATGTGACAAATAAACAGAGCTGATAATGAATGATGACTAAATAAAGATATTTCAGTTTAAAACTGACATATTATCACTATTGACATAGCCTACTTGGAAATTATCTTGATAAACCTGATGTTTAGACAGAGAAAACTGGCTTTAGTCGTGAAATTCGAATTTTTTCGATAACGGCGAAACTAGTCATTTTCAAGACATAAAAACTTTGGCACACTCTGACTAGTTTTTGACGAGCAATCGATCGGAATTATAAAATTATATGGTTCCCATTTGAAAAAATGAGATTTCGTAGTTTTATTGGGGCTCACTTTGAAGCCCTGTTTCAGGCACCCTGTATAATATTTCCCCATAATTTATACAAGAAGCAGTATCAGCGTACTTTCTTTTGTCTCGCTGTTTAAAAAAAATTCTTACAATGAGGGATTTTCAAGATATGAACACTAATTTGTGACAAATCTTTCTGTCAAAAAATTTGAGAATCAGGCAATAACTCAACAATCGCTCGATGTGGTTGCGCATATCATACATCGAATCAGTGCAGAATTAAACGAAGAATTCAAATATTTATAAATATACAGAGTGTTCCATTTGAAATAACGAAGTTCACATCCGTTTCCGGTAGAACCGGAAGTAAATTCCACTTGAAAATATTTTACAAATTGAGTTCATGTACTCTAAAACGAAAATACAAAATTTTGAATCTGAATCGCAATTCCTTCCTCGAAAACTTCTAATGAAACACTTAAAAAAATCACCCTGTATAGTATTAAGTAATTATTATTTCACGGTTGAATACTTGATGGTGCGATCTCTGTTTGAAACATTTGTCAGTTATTGAATTGAAATTTGAAGTCATCGTTGGCGGCATTATGGAGATATTCCAAAATTACGAAAAATATGATGTGTTAAAATGCTTCATTTTAGCGAATGAGAATAGTGGGGCAGCTAGTGATTCAACTGTGAAATAATAATTATACCATGCGTAGAGACACATAATTCCATGATTCGGCCTACTTGATACGCACTAATTTGAATTCCATATACAAAACCATATTTTTCATAATATCTTAACGAATCTGAGGGCGATGTTTGACATATGATACATTTCTGAAACGGAAAAAAAATGGCGATTCTTTATAAGTCATTTCAAATTACTGTTTCCATGAGAAAAAACACAACTTTATGTTATAACTCAGCAAATAAACCTCTCAGAAAAAATCAGAGTACGCCATTGGATTGCTATCAGAAAAGTGCCTGTATAATGTTGTTATTTCAACATCCTAGCATAAACAAAAACGGAGATAATGACCAAAGTTGAAATCGCCGAAATTTCAATTTTGGCCTATAACTCGGAAACGAAAGAAGATAGAGGTATGCATTTGATGGCATTATCAGTTTCTCGAAAAAAGAGGACTGTAAGGTGCCTTTCATTTTTCTCTATCTCCTCGGGTTAAAAAGTTTTAGTTCATGTATGTTATAGTGTTTAGGAACACCTATATATAGGTATATATTTGTGTATATGTTTTAACATATTGGATTTCCATCTTTAGGTGATTGCTTTCTGTACATATGTAAATAATATCAGTGTGGAATTAGACGTAGACAAATAAAGTGCTCCCGAACAGATTCCTGAGTTTCTTATTACATATATTTTATCTCTTGCATATTCGAGAGTTATAACAGTGGCGACGAGGTTTTTCAATTGTTTCGACGTTGAGTGAAAAAGTAAAATGACGGAGTCTGAAGAAAAGTTCACGGTTGGACATCTCAGGGAATTCGACGCCATCAACAATGACTGGTCAATTTTCAAGCCCAGGTTATCGAATTTCTTCGAAGCAAATAAAATTACGGATGGAGCAAGAAAAAGAGCCATTTTTCTAAACTTGCTATCTGAATATTCATACAGGCTCATATTTAGCTTATGTATGCCAGCTGCTCCAGAATCGAAATCCTATAACGAATTATTAGAACTTTTCAATTCACACTTCGGACAACAACAGTCAATTTTTGCCGCAAGAAGTGAGTTCTACAGTTCCCATCAGTATTCTGAGGAAACTATAAAAGAATGGGCAGTTCGAATTAGAAGTCTGGCAGCCAATTGCAAGTTCAAACAAGAATTAAATATGTGTCTACGTGATCGTTTCATCATGGGTTTGCCAAAAGGACCCATCAAGGACCGATTATTCGAAGAAGATGGGGATATCAGTTTCGAGGACGCCATAAAGTTAGCCAGTAATAAGGAGGCAGCCATGTTGAAAACCGATGTTCAACGTTCAACTGTGAAGACCGAACCTTTGCAATACGTGCGCAATCTCCCCAAGGTACGTCAGAGCAACACGTCACAGAATAGAAAAGGGCCGACGCAGCCTAAGTCTCCATCTCTGTCAAGTCCGAAGAAGAGCACAGCGGCCTGCGCAGTGTGTGGTAGAAGAAATCACACAACACAGAATTGCAGATTCAAAGAATACAGATGTCACAAGTGTCATAGGAAAGGACATCTAGCACCGATGTGTCGTGAAAGTAAACAGGTATCTGATTCGAAAAATAAAAATGAACATAATTTCATTGAGTCTGATTTTTCTCTATTCAATATCTGTAAAACTAGTGCTGATGAACCCATAATGTTGAATTTAAAAATTAATAATAATATAATTGAGTTTCAAGTTGATACTGGAGCAAGTGTTTCAGTAATTTCTGAGAAATTTTACAGAGAAAATTTTAATAATTATAAACTTCTAGACACTCAACAAAAATTTTCGTCTTACATAGGAGAGTGTTTTCCAGCTGTTGGATTCATAATAGTAAAGGTTGAAGAAGTCAATTTCCGAAGAATTTCACCAAAAAGTATCAAATTGTATATCATTAAAAACGGAGGGCCTCCCCTTCTAGGAAGAGATTTTCTTCGCATTTTTGAATTTGGTTTATCTTCCATTAATTTTTGCGAGGATATTGAGCGGGTTGATGATCTGAAGTCAAAATTCAAAAAATTATTTGAGCCTGGTATTGGAACTTTCAATAAAGGTAAAATTCAATTAAAACTTAAGCATGAAAAAGTATCACCCAAGTTTGTAAAAGCTCGTTCTGTTCCTTATGCACTTAAAGTTAAGGTGGAGAATGAATTGAAACGATTAAGTGATTTGGGAATCATAACTCCGGTCGAATATTCTGAGTGGGCTACTCCTGTGGTACCGATTTTAAAAAAGAATAACACCGTGAGATTGTGTGGAGATTTTAAAATAACTCTCAATCCTGTTTTAGAATCCGATACGTATCCGTTACCGAAACCAGAAGAATTGTTCAGTAAATTGGGGGGCGGTAAAAGATTTTCCAAGCTTGATTTAAGCTTTGCCTATCAGCAAATTCTGTTGGAAGAAAATTCGGTCCCTTTAGTGACTATCAATACTCATCTCGGATTATTTCGATATAATCGATTACCTTTTGGTATTAAAAGCGCACCTTCCGTTTTTCAACGAACCATGGAAAGTTTATTGTCAGGTATACCAGGTGTCGTAATTTTTCTTGACGACATTTTAATCACAGGTGAGACCAAGGAAATTCATTTAAATAGACTGTATCAGGTTCTAGCCAAATTGCAGGAATCAGGGTTAAGAATTTCGGCGGAAAAGTGTAAGTTTTTTGAAGAATCGGTGGAGTATTTGGGTTACAGAATAGATGCGGAGGGGTTACATCCTAGTGATACGAAAATTGAAGCCATACGCTTAGCACCTATTCCTGAGAACGTTACTCAATTAAAATCCTTTCTGGGACTTATCAATTATTATGGTAAGTTTATACGAGATTTGGCTGCACATTTAGCTCCTCTGTATAATTTATTGAAAAAAACGATGAAATGGATTTGGACGGAAGATTGTAAACGTGCATTTGATTACGTGAAATCAAAATTGACGTCGGATGATGTCTTGGTACCATTCCGACCGGATTTGCCGATCAAATTGATAACTGATGCATCCCAGTATGGTATTGGGGCGGTAATCTCTCATATTTTTCCTGACGGTAATGAAAAACCAATAGCTTTTGCATCGAGGACATTGAATTCGAGCGAGAGAACATATTCTCAAATAGAAAAAGAAGGGCTTTCCATTATTTTCGGATTAAAAAAATTTAATGATTATTTATACGGTAATGATTTCGTTTTAGAAACAGATCATCGACCACTTACAAATATTTTTTCACCGAATAAGGCAATTCCGCAGTTTTCTGCGAATCGGTTACGTCGATGGGCGGTTATTTTATCAAATTATAATTACACAATTAAATACGTTAAATCGGAGAAAAATCAAGCCGACGGTTTATCACGGTTACCCATACGAGAAAATGATGAACACATGTTTGATAGGGATTCAGAGTTCGATTATTTTAATTTCATTGAGGATGCAGCCGAGTTATCAATCGAATTTAAAGATGTGCATGAAGCCACGGAAAATGATAAATTCATACAAATGATTATTAATTTTGTTCGAAATAATTCTTGGCCTGCATATTGTTACAACTCGAATAAATTTAAACCATATGTCCGAAAACGTTTTGAATTATCGGTAGATTCGAATTGTTTGTTTTGGAATAATCGAATTTTTATACCTACGAAATTGAGAAAAATATGTTTACAGAGTTTACATCGAACACATCTTGGTACTTCAAAAATGAAAGGCATCGCTAGATCGTATTTCTGGTGGCCAAAAATGGATTCTGACATAGAAAAAATCACAAAAAAGTGTAAAACTTGTAGTTTATCCAGCGTTAATCCTTCAAAAGCTGAATTATCCACTTGGCCATGGCCTGAAAAACCGTGGTCAAGAGTGCACATTGATTTTTGTGGACCGTTCCGGAATTCATATTTCCTTATAGTAGTTGATGCTCATTCGAAATGGCTAGAGGCATATCCGATGAACAAAATAACTTCACAAGCAACTATAAGGGTATTAAGAGAAATTTTTTCGCGTTTCGGACTTCCGAAAATTATCGTGTCGGACAACGGAACGCAGTTCGAGTCACACGAATTCGAAGATTTTATTAGAAAAAATAATATTGAGCATTTAACCTTAAGCTTATCATCCTCAATCTAATGGTGAGGCAGAAGCTGGTGTCAAGATAATAAAAAACGGTTTAAAAAAATGTTTGATGGACAATATCACTCAAGATATCAATTTTTTGCTGGCTAATTTCCTATTCGATTATCGGAACACTGTGCATTTTTCCACAGGTGTAACACCCTCTGAAATTCTTTTCCGGCATAAGGTTAGAACTCGATTCAGTTCGTTATTACCTGATAACGAGATGTTAAGAAAGAATGTGGTGAAAAGTCAAGACAGACAAAAATCATATTTTCACGGGAGGAGAAAGGAATCTTTCCAAGTAAATGATAGCGTTTTGGTAAAAGTTTACAGGGCGAACAAGGAATTTTGGGAACCGGGAACCATAATGGGCAAACGGGGTAAAAGAATGTATGAGGTGAAAATTCAAAACGGTGGA
This sequence comes from Adalia bipunctata, assembly GCA_910592335.1. NCBI lineage: Eukaryota > Metazoa > Arthropoda > Insecta > Coleoptera > Coccinellidae > Adalia > Adalia bipunctata. Next base: position 55,550,582 of record OU342948.1, read on the forward strand.
TTGATTACAAAACGGCATCTGGATCAGATCAAAAGATTTCATACTTTTTCAATACCAGTTTCAAATTTTGAAGAGGGAGTATCAGCTGATGTTATTCCTCAAGCCTCGACTTCAGGTGATGCTACCAGACCAAAGCGGAATAGAAAAATACCGGATAGATTCGGATATTGAGTTCTTTAACGAACATTATTCCAGTTTTCTTTTTTCTGGAAATTGAGTAAACATAACTAGTTGTTTTTCCTGGTTTAAGATTTAAATTAAAATTTCTGTTTGTTTTTGATTTATTTAGGGGAGAGGTGTTATAGTGTTTAGGAACACCTATATATAGGTATATATTTGTGTATATGTTTTAACATATTGGATTTCCATCTTTAGGTGATTGCTTTCTGTACATATGTAAATAATATCAGTGTGGAATTAGACGTAGACAAATAAAGTGCTCCCGAACAGATTCCTGAGTTTCTTATTACATATATTTTATCTCTTGCATATTCGAGAGTTATAACAATGTAGCACCAATTTTGCCCACTCTGTACAATGTTTTCACCTTTCACAATATACTCCAAATTAATAAGCACAATTCAAGTTGTTATTTCATTTTATAATATTCCTGATCACAAGGAGCCTACGGGCGTAATCCTCATAATATTTTAGGCGACTCTTTTAAAGCAACGTCTTCGAAGGGGAGATAAATAATCCTGTAGGACAAGAAAAGTCCTAGCGTAATTGGAAACTTGTTATACAAGTCTCGAGTTGTCGAGCTCCAGTTAATATTTATGTATGAAGTACCTACATGAAGGATTTATTGCTCATCGTGGCAGAGTGGCTTTCCCAGGGGGCCATTAATTTTTTGACGGTTTCATAATAATGAAGAAACCCTTTAAGGCAATACGAGCGATGTGTCAACTAATTTTAAGTTATGGCTTGGATACTGTTGGTTTTAGCTAGTTAATCCGGTGCTTACTGCATCCTGAATTCTGTCATTCCTATGATAAATGTCTCAAGATGTCCCAATCTACTCATGAACAAGCTTCTTACTTTGTCATAACATCTAGCTCATTGTATATGCGATTATTATTCATATTCCTCGAGTCATGGTTAAATATGTATATGTAATCAGTTTGAAAGTGCTATAGTATGCAGGGTGTCTTTAGATTCCATGGAATATACCTGGATTTCCATCCCTCGGTTGATATTAAGCCGATGATAGGCTAATGAGTGGGAGATTTACGCAATCACTCACATGTAACACGAAACTGTTATAAAAATTGCACTATGAGAATGTATGGGACGATAAATATTGTCAATTGATATTACTTGTACATAACTAGTTCTTCATTTGCATTATTGTGAGTTTGCGAGTTGTAAAACGGTAATTCAGTTTTGAAAAATATTTCCAAATAATTGACAGTGGGAGCTTGGTCCTAGAATCATCTCGATTCTACAGTTGAAACATCTAATTTGATCATATAGAATGCAACCGTTGATCTCGAATAAATTATATTGGGCGAGTTGAACATATTTTTTTTCTGACACAAGTAGAATTTCATATACAATCCTTGCTCCTTCTTGAATCACATTATCGTTTCAATTATATGAAATAATGATATATTTCTGATCCATGATCTGAGTTCATGAAAAAATTCATAAAAGGACCCCGCACTTTTACTACGGGAAATGGCGTTCCGTCAAATTTTCTAAAATTTTGGTATAATGTAGTACTCGACATACTGATCAAAAGTGTCCATGGCCCCAACTCAATCCTATGACTAGTTTTTGAGATACAGGGCGTTGAAGTTGAGAATTACCCACTTTTACTACGCCCGTATCTCGGAACAGAATCGAATGAACTTCAATTTTTCTCAAGAAACATTTCATCACATCCCCAAGGAGCAAGCATATAGAGGAATATGACCGAAAATCCTTACGAATACAGGGTTATCCATAATTGAATGCATGCCCGATTTTGAAAGTATAAAATATGTCAATTCCAGAGCGAAAACGTTCGCAAAATGAACTATTACACTAGATATGTTGTTGTTACATCGAAAAAGTCTGAAATACCCAGAATTTATACTGGGTGATCCATTATTATAGAAACTATTCTCAAGGAAGGTTAAATGGACACCCTGTATTTATGGGTTGATTCAAGGTGTTTGTTTAATTTTTTTAGAGCATATCATCATGGACTTCAAAGAATACAGGGTGATTCAGTCATGAATTGAACTTTGAACCTCACGAAAATACCCAAAAACCACCTTTTTTTTTCATCACCCTCTATTTCAAGATTGAATCCGACGAGGTGGGAGTTTTCTTTCACCATTGCACTTGATATAGAAACATCAATACGGCTGAGAGTTTTTATCCACTTCCTATGACCAGATTTTTTTTTATGTAATATGAAAATTATTTATTTATGTAATTCTATTCGTATTCCAGCAGAAAATCTGGTCATAGGAAGAGGATGAAAACTCTCATCCGTATTGATGTTTTCATATAAAGTACAGTGGTGAAAGAAAACTCCCACCTCGTCGGATTCAATCTTGAAATAGAGGGTGATGAAAAAAAAGGTGGTTTTTGGGTATTTTCGTGAGGTTCAAAGTTCAATTCATGACTGAATCACCCTGTATTCTTTGAAGTCCATGATGATATGTTCTAAAAAAATTAAACAAACACCTTGAATCAACCCATAAATACAGGGTGTCCATTTAACCTTCCTTGAGAATAGTTTCTATAATAATGGATCACCCAGTATAAATTCTGGGTATTTCAGACTTTTTCGATGTAACAACAACATATCTAGTGTAATAGTTCATTTTGCGAACGTTTTCGCTCTGGAATTGACATATTTTATACTTTTAAAATCGGGCATGCATTCAATTATGGATAACCCCGTATTCGTAACGATTTTCGATCATATTCCTCTATATGCTTGCTCCTTGGGGATGTGATGAAATGTTTCTTGAGAAAAATTGAAGTTCATTTCGATTCTGTTCCGAGATACGGGCGTAGTAAAAGTGGGTGATTCTCAACTTCAACGCCCTGTATCTCAAAAACTAGTCATAGGATTGAGTTGGGGCCATGGACACTTTTGATCAGTATGTCGAGTACTACATTATACCAAAATTTTAGAAAATTTGACGGAACGCCATTTCCCGTAGTAAAAGTGCGGGGTCCTTTCAGAAACTTACCGAAATACTTGATATTATAGTCACTTACACCAAATAAGGCTATTTCGAATGAATTCTATCAAAAAATATATGACTATAATACAGGAATTGGTCTTACTTGAATATAAAGGATATCCCAAGTTCGAGTGCCTATTAGACGTTTCTGGAAAACTGGACAATGGACATACATATTTGATATCTGAAAATTGAGATTATCATATTGTTCGAAATTTTCTACTGACCTAAAATATTTTGGGAGCCTCTGTTAAGTATTCAATTCTGAATAGGTACATTTCTGCTGAAACCATAGTTTTCAGAATATCAAGAGAAAACCGGAATAAAAGTCAAATATTCATAGTCAGTATAATGTTCATTATTCGTATTCTCAACATCCTGAGCGCAAACCGTCCTCATAACATCAAAGTAGAAGAATGTGGAGAGGCAATTGTGAATTTCAGAAATATCATCATAGGGTGTTTCAAATGTTGTGTCGAAAACTATGATCGAAAATTGGCCATAACTTCTGTTTTTCAACCCTATTTTTATGGTTGCGTTGGACTCTGCAAAGAAAAATAATGATTGCACCCCAATAAAAAAAAAATGAAAAAAACTTGAAGAACTATCCTCATAAAAATTCTTCCATAAGGAAAACAAATTGATAGAATATCTATTAATCAGATACACCGCGTTCATTGATATGAATATCAACAACCGCCATGTATCCGACTTGCCACAAATCATCATCCAGGGAACTAGCGAAAGTTCCAACCTCATAGGAGCAGGTAGAAGTCGACCTTGGTTTCGATCTTGGTTTCGATCTTGTTCTGATCTCTTCAGGACAACATAACCCTACAACAATGAAAATTGGGGTGGAACGGAGGTCCTCTTGAACAAAACTAGACAAAGTCTTAAGATACAGTGTACGTCAAGGCGACATCTAGTTAAGAATCAGACCAACAATTCCCTCTCGTAGTCCTGGAAGTGAATTATTGTTCTAATGTGATTATTATGTGAAGTGAATTAATATAATCTTTACCGTGTCGACTGTCGAGTTTATAAAATTCCAAGAGGATATTGTTTACATAGAAACATCGACACAGATTATAAGGTATCATTTTATTTTTCATTAATTTCAATTTAATGAGTAGTTTGTATCGAGATTCATCATTCATATCCGAATTTTGTATTTCATCGACATTTAACTTCAATATGGACCGGTAACTATGAACTTTCAATAGAAACTGTGCGTGTTGAATCCTCCTTGGTGTTCAATTTTATCTTCCACATTTGTGGGATTTCATTATTAAAATATCTCGACAAAGTTGGTGGATATTGTGACAACATTGTGAATTCGTTTGAAGACCAGAGAAGGAATAATTTTCGATGATATTTAATTCAGAGATGCATTCAGATTATTCTTGAAATTAATGATTTTTTCGTGAAATTTCTCCGGGTAAAATTGGAAATAACTCGAAAACGACGCGTTTTATTGAAGAAAATAAGAATACTTTTAGTTTCTCAAATGATTGATTCTTTCAAAAATATGGACCGTTCATCTGTGGTTTTATGGTGTTTTAGCGTGTATTGATGAGTCGACTACCCTGTTACTTTCTTACTAGCAGAGATATTGAATAGGTTTCGATCGAGGAATATGCACCATGAATAGAGTAAAAACTCAGCCAAAATTCAGTTCATTCGAAATAACGGTTCCGAAGATATAAACTGAAAAGTGTTTTTTCATGGATTTTCGACACCCTGTATCTTCGAAACAAAACCGAATTTTGAAAAATGGTATAGGACAAAAGTGTTTCGTTTGATGAGAGGAATCTACAGTTAAAATATATGTACAGGGTGGACAAAATTGGTGCTACATGAACTGAAACTTTTTAACCCGAGGAGATAGAGGAAAATGAATGGCACCTTAAGGTGGGCGTTCAATGTAGTGTGTTTTTATTTCAAGTTGCATTTGAAAATGGTTTCACTTTGAGAACTGAAATTTCGTGGGTGAACTCAGAAAGGATTGGAGTTCTTAATGAGATAATTGAGATTAATTGCATTTCAACAGTTCATTTTTTTTCTTTGAAAAATAGAAGACAATGAGCCAACTCATGCTTTTGTTTTATTTCAAACGAAAGATCCATGAAGATAGTTCAACTCCTGATTAAAAGTGAATCTACAGATAATTTCATTCAGAAAAACAACTTGAAATACGGAATTGGCAGAGAATGGCCAAATTCAAATTTTAGCGGGAAAAAGTTCCTGCCTTACCCACATATACACTAATTTCATAGTTCAGTGATTTTCGGATAGAGAGCGCCATTGTACATTTCATTCATAATTAGAGATATTCATAGAACTCGTGAAGATAATGTAATTTTTATAGAGATATTCCATGAAATGCACGGTGGCGCCTCTATCGGTTGACTCGTCCTACGCGCTTTGAACGGCGACCTTAAAGTCTTCTTTTTTCGAGAAACTGATAATGCCATCAACTGCATTCCTCTATGTTCTCTCGTTTCCGAGTTAAAGGCCAAAATTGAAATTTGGGCGATTTAACTTTAGTCATTATCTCCGTTTTTGTTTATGCTAGGATGTTGAAATAAAAACATTATACAGGCACCTTTCTGATAGCAATCCAGTGGCGTACTTTGATTTATTCTAAGAGGTTTATTTGCTGAGTTATAACATGTAGTTGCGTTTTTTCTTATGGAAACAGTAAATTGAAATGACACATAATTCTATGATACTTAATACCCAATAATTTGAATTCCATATACAAACCATATTTTTCATAATATCTTAACGAATCTGAGGGCGATGTATGACATATGATACATTTCTGAAACGGGAAAAAAATGGCGATTCTTTCTAAGTCATTTCAAACTACTGTTTTCGTAATAAAAAACACAACTTCATGTCATAACTCAGCAAATAAACCTCTTAGAAAAAATCAGAGTACGCCACTGGATTGCTATCAGAAAAGTGCCTGTATTATGTTCTCATTTCAAAATCCTAGTATGAACTGAAACGGAGATAATGACCAAAGTTGAAATCGACCAAATTTCAATTTTGGTCTATAACTCGGAAACGAAAGAAGATAGAGGAATGCAGCTGATGGCTTTACCAGTTTCTCGAAAAAAGAGGACTATATGGTGCCATTCATTTTGCTCTATCTCCTCGGGTTAAAAAGTTTCAGTTCATGTAGCACCAATTTTGCCCACCCTGTACAAGTCACAGACTCACCCTGTATATTCCGGTTGGCCATGATTTAGGTTCATCAAGTCTTTTTACTTGGAACTGACGAAGTTTGGCACTCGTGAAATATTGGCAAAGCCAAAATAATTCTCAGAGACGTTGCCAATGCTAATTTCTAGATACTCCTTCTCAACTTTGTGAATTAAGTTAGTTCTGTTGAGGTTTAACTGTGACACAGGTTCAGTAGTGCTGCTACACTTTTATACTTGAGTATTATTCAAAGCATTTCAACCTCTTTCGGTGGTTTGCTTCATTTCGCTGAACAAAAAAAGTTTGATTTCTTAGCGGTTACTGAACATTGGCAAAGTCAGGAACAGCTGAGATTCTATGCACTGCAGGGATACACCCAACTAAAGAGCTTCTGTCGCCCAGTAAATCGCCATGGAGGCTGTGAAATTTATGATCGGGATTATTTTGAGAACTGTGTTATTAGATCTGATATAAATAGCTTAAGTCAACCATATATTTTTGAATGTTGTGCCGTGCAATGTGATATAAATCTAAATTTTGAATTGAATATTATCTGTATTTACAGGTCAAGCAATGACACTCTTGGCAATGTTGATGTATTTTTTGAAAAACTAACAAGCTTACTTGAGATCATATTAGGGAGAGATCCATTAAATTTGTATTAGTTGGTGACTTCAATGTGAATTTTTTGAGACCAAATGACAGGGAGACACAGGCTATGTTGTCTTTATTACAGTCCTACGGTGTGCAGGTGATGATAAATGAACCTACTCGGGTGACTTCACAGACATCATCTTGCTTGGACAATATACTCACCAATATCGAGGGGGGCCAGGTGAAAGTTTCACAACCCCATTTGTCTGATCATAATACGATATCTATTAACTTCGATGTTGACAGGTTAAAAACCTCAGATTCTTGTAACCGGGCTAAGCATAGAATTTTTAGTCAGTCGAAATTCAGCGGCGGCCTTACCCATTGCGAGGCTCCGGGCGGCAGGTCTTTGCGAGGCCCTTTGTCTTTCGTGAAAAATATGTGATTCGAAAGTAAGTCGAGCCGTTTGGTTTAGGTATTTTGTCATGTTTGACGAAAACTGCCCGAGTTTTACAAATAAATAAATTTTGTGTTGTAAAATATTTTACTTAGGAAGATTCAGAAATTCGGAGAAGATGAATTTTAAAATTGATGTTGAATTTCAAGATTGATGTTTGCGGCTTTTTCTCAAACTAAATTCGTTAATTAGAGCACAATAATCCAACTAATGAGCTACGTAATTTTCTATTGATAGAAAAGCAAGTGCTGAAAGCCGATCATGTGCCATCGAATTTCTCAAATGAGTTTTGATCATTTTAAGCCTTGGACAACTCCTTTCAGCAGGCGCAACTATAACAGGTGTGGTGGCATTAATTCTCAGGAAAATTTCGTGAGGTAAACTTCAGCTATTTTTTTTTTCTCTTATGTATTTCAGCACCGAGATAATATCGTCAATATCACATGATTCTCCTACTGTCATGGACATTTGCAAGTCGCTGCATTGCTTCAGAAGTTCACTATTATGGATTTCCTTTAATTTTTTTTGTTATATGAAACCAAATATGCTCTCATGCTGTTTAAGTGCCAGAAACCTAGGATGGCAGCTTGTGCTTAAATTGTGGACAATGACATAAAAGTAATTAATTCAGAAACTCTCTTCCGCATTCAATTCATCAGCTTCATCTTCCCCTTCATAATCAAAATGCATTTTTTACAACGTCTTCTAACTTCTTTAAACTTTCTTTCAATATCATCTTCCTCAGTTATTTCTGTCGCTGTTACAAGGGATGACAAAGAGAGTGAACAACTTTTGTAGCAACTCAAAAAAAGATTCACAAAATTCACAATGAATCCCTAAACAATTCAATTGCATGCTATAGCTCGTGAAATTACTATAATTATGAATTCCACGTTATAGCTTGTAGTTTATCCCCCATTTTTTATAGTCAAAAAGCAAATGAAAATTCATTCAGACTCTCCTTTCTCTTGCTTTCCTTACTGCCTCATCCCGAATTGATTGCCAGTGGCTTAAAAATGTTTCTAACTAAAAGGGTTTTCCAATAAGAGGTGTTATTTTGACATTCAAAGAAAAATGCCATTTTTTTTATAAAAGATCGGATGTTCATTTCATTATAAAGAGGAAGGCATGCTGTTAATAATGGAAAATAACATCATGCTGTTTAAGTGCCAGAAACCTTGTCAACAATGACATAAAAATAATTAATCTTCAGAATCTCTTCCACGTTCAAATTCTTCAGCTTTATCTTTCCCTTCATAATCAAAATGCATTTTTTCACAATGTCTTCTAACTTCTTTAAACTTTATTTCAATATCATTCTCCTCAGCTATTTCTGTCGCTGTTACAAGGGACGACAAAGAGAGTGTTCAACTTTTGTAGCAACTCAAAAGAAGATTTTGCTTGGGCATAAAATGATGCTGCATCTTCTGAGATGAGATTCCAGCTATGACTCCCACAAGGTTAAGCAAGTGGATTAATTTCAAGAATACATTTTTGGACACCACTTCATAGCATGTAGTACGACTGTTCGCAGCACAACGCCAGTCGATAGTTGGCCCGAACTTATCGCGAAATCATACTTCTTGAGCAATTCGAAAGAAAATTTGCTTGGGTTGTTGCGCGAGGCCCCTCCAAGAGCGAGGCCCCGGGCGATTGCCCCGTTCGCCACCCCCTAAGGCCGCCTCTGAGTCGAATATTGGTAAAGGACACCGCACACTTACTTAGGAAAAGCAGGTCCAGTGAATTTTCTCCATTTTTCATTATTACATTTATATCAACCTGAAGAACAATATATCAGATTTTCACGAAGGTCTTACATCCGTTTTTTCTATAGGGCGTTCCAAAATTGCAGCTACGGAAAAATGAATCTTCAAATTTTGATGATAATTCTTTAAATTTTCAGAATTTCATCATGACGCCTTGGGTTTTGAATAACAAAATATCACAGATATCCAAACACCGCCCACCACGTTAAGTTTCGTTATACAGGCTGTTCCATGAAGCTATATAAGTAACTGAATGTATCTTTGTAAGTGACTTTGGGACCACCCTGAGTTTTTCAAAATATGATACCATGATGTATGTCTACTTCTGTAGGAAGTTTCATTAATGTACAAAGACCAGTTGCAAAATTATTAAGGTTTAAATTCGGATTTCATACAATTTTTTTTAAAGCTTATCTGTAGTTGAGATTGCTGTCACGGAATATAGGTTTTCATTCAGTATAATTATTACAAAAGGTATTGACGGTCGGTCCAAATGTGTTTTTATTCAGGAATGTACAGGATGGACATAATTTGGTGTCACTAATCTCCTCATTTCGCTATCTCAAAATCAGTTTATATAGAAAAACAGTAGGTATTATCATTCCAGGTTGTTGTATCTTTGGGCACTCTAAGGATGCATATTATTTTGAATATTATACCATAAAAGTATGTCGACCTCTGTGAAAAATTTCACTCGTGTATAAATAAGTGAAAGATTGTTGCCAAATCATTCAGGTTTTAGTTCAATATATACACCATTACTTGAAATAATAATTATCAACAATTTACATAAAAATGTATCAGCACAAAATATGAAATCTATTAATTCCAATCTCGAAATAGGGTTATTAACACATGATTAAACAATTGAAAGATTTAACAGTTGAAAGAATGAAGATGTTAGCTTTATATTTGTTACACCACTATACAGGGTCTTTCACGAGGAACCTCACCCATATTTATACGGGAAACTACTGAACGTATTTTCATGAAATTCAGCACTTATGAGTATTTCACGATGCTGATGAAGTCTAAAATATTTTCAAGGCATGAGCACCTCCCGTTTTTACGGAAATGACGTCAACTTTCGTTTTTCGAATTAGAATACAATTTTTTTATTGCAGAAATAGATTCCTCAGAAAATTTCAAGTTATTTTGATGTAACATTTTTCAGTTTTGGTTAGAAAATTCTCTCTGAGCGGGAAAATTCGAAAAAAAAATCGAAAATAGAGCTCCGCTGAAACAAGAATAACTTCGAGGTTTTTGGATGGAAAATTTTCATTTTTGGAATTTTTCAAGATGTAAGATTGATGTATCCACTTAGAAAATCGAAATCGCAATTCATGATACAGGGGGTGAAAAAATCGCTTTCAAAGTTAGGGATGACAAAATCGTGAAAAATCAATTTTTTCAAATTAGAACCCCATTTTTTTATGGCAGATATTGAATCTACGTTAAAAAATAATGTGAGTGTATGCATCACACCCTTGCCCTAAAGTGGATATTAACTCAGAAAACACCGGATTAGAGTTATAGTGAATGAAATAATATGATCGATCTGGGATATTGTTTTATAAACTATAAATTGCAATGTTTACCCATTTTTTTCTTGTGCAATCCATTTTTTCATTGTTTAAACAAATTATTATAAAAAATTAATGTTTGACCATATATTTTCACTTTGAACAGTATTTTTTTTGTATTGTTATGTTGAATCTCACCTGAGTAGACATAAAGGAATATTTTTCAAAGATACCCGTGAATATTTGGAGCTTGTTGCTACCAATTTGTGAATCGGGATGGGGCAACGTTTCGTCCCAGCCTCGCTTACGATGGACTCATCAGATTGGCTAATGTAAGCGAGGCCTGCCAATGACGTAGTTGTTAAAGCTGCCCTGCTCAAAGCGAACGAGGGTGCCAAGTGCAAGACGTTGTCCGTCTTATAGCGTCGTGGTAAATGGCACCCAGGTATATCTGGGGGGTGGCGCCCTTTGCCGAGCACGTGCTCAAGCGCAGGCGGCGTGTGAAGCGCTGTCGCAGACTTCTACACGAGGTGACTAGTCGCCACAAATAAAAATACCAGTAGGCATCTCGAACGTGGAGGGGAGAGCGGAGCGACGGCTGCTATGTACAATGGAATTTCTCGGCCAGTTTAATTATAAATGAAACGTACTCTATTGTGTACATTCAAAGAAATAATGTAATTGATTACGACCATGAAAAAAAAAATAATTAGTACAAAATCCGTTTATTTAAATATATAACATTGTTGTCAACATGAAATATTTTCTTCTACTTCATTTATCTGTATAATGGGTGAAGTATTGGAACAACTATTTTCGCTGCACTGTAGACAGGCTCCACTGCAGTATAAGCCACTTTTTCTGCATCCACACGCAGCTCCACATCTCTTTTTGCAATTACAAAATAACATTTGCAATAACTTATCTGGAGCAGGTAATTGATTCATTGTTATTGGGACGTACATGTTATTGGAATACTTTCATTCCCAATTTTCAATAACTACGTCATTTCCTAGCCATATCTGAATTTGTAGGTACACTCTTTTAAGGTGCTCAAACGCTGCATCAGTTGTTGGAGGCAGTGATGACAAAAGAACACTTGTATTTTTGGCTGTTGCTTTTATGAAAGAATTGAACCTTAATGTATTTAAATCATGAGTGTTAGACGGAGCGCCATATAAACTCAAAATACATGCCACACCTGCTTGCAATATATTATTGGGGTCTTCATTGATATTTTTAAATACTTTTACTGAGTCGTGTAAATCAATCCGTTTCTCAAAATTTTTGGCAAACTTAATTTTTCCTTTATTGAAAAATGCAGAAGTAGTGTCACAACCCGTAAAGGCATGTAAAAAAAGAATATGTTCTTTACAGTTTGGTAATGATTTTTCTAAACATTTCGATGAAATATCTTCTGTTGAACTTTGCCTCGGGATGGTTTTAGAAGATATATTTCACGATCTTTATCTACCAAATAACGTTTATTATATCACTAAGACATCGGTATCTTCTGAAACTATAACAACATCTTTTGATTTCAAATTCATTGCCGTCTCAACAATTAATTTGTCGGCATCGCTTTCCGCTTGGCATGTAAATATATTGTTGTCAGTTAATTTAACTCCAAACATTTCTATCAGGCGAATTTCATTTTTACTATTTGTCAAAAATTTATCTTGAGCAATTTTTAAAGGTATATGTTCGTCAAATTCAATATCTGCACATTTATTTTTTAATGCACGACGATTCCGTTCGGCTGATTTAAAACTTTTTTTTTATACCCATCAAATACCACATATGTGCAGGCACGTAGCCAGGATTTTTTTTCGGGGGGGGCCCACAATGAGTAAACATTGCCAATTTTGTCAAATATACAGGCATTTTTTGACTTTTTTCGACTTTTCGGGGGGGCCCGGCATCCCCCTGGCTACGTGCCTGCATATGTGTTACTATTATAATTATTTTTCAAATATCTTACATAATGGTCACATATCATTGCAAACGTTTGATTTAATTGCCATTCACAACGACATCATTCAGGGGGATGAAAAAAAGATGTTGGCCGATTCCCAGTCCTACCCGATATGCACACAAAATTTCACGAAAATCGGTCCAGCCGTTTCGAAGAAGTTCGGTAACAAAGATGCAGACAGGAGAATTTTATATATTAGAGATGATAGCAGCTGTCGCTCCGCTCTCCCCTCCACGTTCGAGATCCCTACTGGTATTTTTAGTCACAGCTATCTTTGAAAAATGTTCCTATATGTCTACTCAGGTGAGATTCAACATATAAATACAAGAAAATTACTGTTTAAAGTGAAAATATATGGTCAAACATAATTTTTTTATAATAATTTGTTTAAACAATGAAAAAATGGATTGCACACAAAAAAAATGGGTAAACATTGCAATTCATAGTTTAAAAAGCAATATCCCACATCGATCGTATCAATTCATTCACTTAACTCTAGTCCGAGCTTGAATGCTCCAGGCACTCTACTAATACACAAGTGAAATTTTTCACAAAGGTCGACATACTTTTATGGTAAAATATTCAAAATAATATGCATCCTTAGAGTGCCCAAAGATACAACAACATGGAATGATAAAACCTTCTGTTTTTCTATATAAACAGATTTTGAGATAGCGAAATGAGGAGATTAGTGACACCAAATTATGTCCATCCTGTACATTCTTGAATAAAAACACCTTTGGACCGACCGTCAATACCTTTTATAATAATTATACTGAATGAAAACCTATATTCCGTGACAGCAATCTCAACTACAGATAAGTTTTAAAGAAAAATTGTATGAAATCCGAATTCAAACCTCAATAATTTTGCAACTGGTCTTTGTACATTAATGAAACTTCCTACAGAAGTGGACATACATAATGGTATCATATTTTGAAAAACTCAGGGTGGTCCCAAAGTCACAAAATTACATTCAGTTACTTATATAGTTTCATGGAACAGCCTGTATAACGAAACTCAACGTGGTGGGCGGTGTTTGAATATCTGTGATATCTTGTTATTCAGAACTCAAGGTATCATGATGAAATTCAGAAAATTAGAAGAATTATCATCAAAATTTATATATAAGATTCATTTTTCCGTAGCTGCAATTTTGGAACGCCCTATAGAACGAACCCGATGTAAGACCTTCGTGAAAATCTGATTGATATTGTTCTTAAGGTTGATATAAATATAATTTGTGAAAATGGGGAAAATTCACTGGACCCGCTTGTCCTAAGTAAGTGTGCGGGGTCCTTTGTAGATGCGCTTGCTCTGGTATACTGGTCACCGCTTTATTGTTTTGAGAGCGACAGAATAAATGATATGTGGTCCTGTTTTTCATCTCTGTTTGATCACGTGTATTGCCTGGTAGAGTTAAAAGAAAAAAAACACTGGTAATTATTGGAGCAACGCCAACCTGCTCAAAATAAAGAGTGATTTAGATATTTTGTATACAATGTCAGGAGTTAACATCCAATATCTAGAGTGCTATAGATCTAAAAAGGTAGAATATGACAGATTCATTTCTGAGCTCAAGAAGGAGCACTACAGGCATTATATCTCTAGTTCTGACAATAAGTCCAAAGCATTGATCATAGATCAGGTCACGGGTAGGAATTCAGATAGGGAAAAATCTTCATTTCCAACTTAAGATCAGTTGACTTTAGCTAATAGATTTAATAGATTTTTTATCAGCACTGACGACGATAACACCACTGCCATATTTGAAGTTACTATACTATTTTAAATACCTTGGAATGTGGGAACATTCCAATGGGATTATTTTTAGACCTGTCAAAAGCATTTGACAGTGTGAATCACGAAATTTTGTTAGCAAAGTTGGGGAACTGTGGAATTCGCGATAACCAGCTGAAGTTGATTCGTAGTTATCTCTGCGGTCGTAAGCAGAGAGTGGAATGGGTTGATGGTGGTGTAACGTATTAGGTCTGATGAAGTTTATATGTCAAAAGGTGTTCCACAAGGAAGCGTCCTCGGTCCACTATTATTTTTGGTCTATATCAATGATTTGCCTGAGGCTGTTGACAGTTTATCGTATCGTTTCTCTCTGTACGCGGACGACACAAATGTCATTGTTTCTGCCCCGGATACGGACTCAGACTCAGTCATTCGAAGGGCTGGTGATGCATTTGGCGTGGTTGCCTCGTGGTGCGAACGCAATTGTTTGAAGTTGAATGTTGACAAAACGGACATCCTCTTCTTTAATACTGGCCGTTCCAACGCTCTTTTCCAGAGTCAGTTGAGATAGATGGTAAAACCGTTTCAACTAATGAGTCACTCAAATTCTTGGGCATTTTTATTGATGTGTCCTTAAAATGGCATCAGCAAGTTGAAAATCTTAATAAGCGGCTGTTCTCTGTACTCTACTCAATAAATGTCTTAAAACAACAAGTGGACTTGAAGGTTCTGAAAACCGTCTACTATGCCAACTTTGAATCGTTGCTGGTATACGGAATCATATTTTGGGGAAACAGCTCTCAAGCTCATACACTTTTTGTGACACAGAAAAAAACTTTAAGATCAATGTTCAAATTGCCTTTCAGAGAGTCGTGCAGGGGTCTATTCAAAAGAAATTATATTTCAACTGTAGGTACCTGGTTTATTTATTTATAAGTCGTTACTTTTTATCTACAGGGAGAAGGAAATTTTTTCATCTTACAAATACATACAAATAATACCCGGCAAATTTGTGCATTTCAGCTTCCGAGACTTACGCTCACTTTCACCCAAAGAAACACGCAATACATGTGTATGAAGCTTTTTAATGCTCTCCCTAGAATTTTAAG
Organism: Adalia bipunctata; assembly: GCA_910592335.1. Classification (NCBI taxonomy): domain Eukaryota; kingdom Metazoa; phylum Arthropoda; class Insecta; order Coleoptera; family Coccinellidae; genus Adalia; species Adalia bipunctata. The sequence goes on from OU342948.1 coordinate 55,566,141, forward strand.
GGACATAAAAAAGACAAGCCTTTTTGAAACAAGGGTTAGAAGATTTTTACTGGATATAGAGCCTTACAACATAGAAGAATATTACAACTCTTGCTCCGTCCAGCATTAATTTATGTGATTTGCGCTTGACCTGTTTCTATTTTATCATTGTTGCTGATGTGATCTGCTATCTGTGATAATTATTGAAATAAAGTACTATTATTATTATTATTATTTCAAGTTCGCCAGGTCTTCAGAATTATTGAATTCACATAATATTTTCTCAATGTATACGTAATTACTATACGACCTCTATGTAGAAAGGATAACGTTGCGTAGTTATCCGACAGGAATAGGACTACATCCTAACATTTCACAATTATACACGGTGGAATGTGTCAGAATGTCATGGCCAACCGGGATACTTAATGAAATTGAATGGGGTATATCGGTATATGTATAAACAGTCGTCACCCACCATATATGTTTTATCAAATCAGATACAGCCAAATTTGTATATCAACAGGTAAAAAAAAATTATATTATGTTTCTCAAGAATAAATGCGTTTTTTTATGTTACGAAAAAAAATTATCTTGCATAAAATTCTTCTTATCGACCAAAAAATGTTCTTGAATATACTTAGTTCTACCCGATAATGTTCTGCCGACGATTCTGGCCTTTCAAATCGGACAAAAGGCGACGCTGCTAATTCACATCTGCGTGGATTGAGAGGAAGTGACGTTGATTGTTGTTCAAAACTCATACGCATTCCATCGCTTTTCTGCCAGTAATTCATGTTTCTGATCCACATCAAGAGCGAATCAATCCTTTTGAAAAGTGGATCTTCTTGGATGTCAGGATCTTATTAGAAGCCCCAATTTAGCAGTATCGTGTGTATGATGAACATTAAAAGAATTGTTTTTCAGCTCGAAATGGAGTTCTTTTCCACACTTAGATTCACCTATGTTGAATTTAAAATTCGTGTCTTATATGAAATATATGTATGTCGGTCGGACAACAACCTAGTTGAATTTCAAATACCATCCTTCAGGAGAAGGAAATCTAAAAGCAAATTCAATGGAGAACATTTGACTCCACCCTTGATGACCAAACAACATATAATCATTTCTGATCAACACGAAGGCTCGGATGTCAATACATATAAAAATCATGCAACATGCAGGTCAAAACGTGCTCGCAAACCTTGGGATTCAGCCCCGATCCCTGTCTCAAAAAAGTTCCAGTGATAAACCAAAAGCTGTTCGACACCGAGAATTGGTTCTCTACTACATCTGAGTCCTGATGGCAAGGATGTGGGTTATTCCACTCGTAGGGTGAGAATCTAGCCATGACGAAGAGCGTGAATGATACAAGCACGTAGGCCGCTAGGACGTACAGCCATATTTCCACAGCTAGCGGGTTCATGAAGCTGAATAGCCTGGCCGGTTGACTTGTAGGCACCTGAAATGCACTGGATGAGCTTCTTTTCTCGTGATTTTCGAGGAATATTGATTTATGTAGATGCTTTATGTGAACTAACAATAACAAATTTCAAGTTAATCTTTCAGTCTGAATCCAATGATCCGAGCGGGAAATGTTTCCAAATATAGTAAACGAAATAGTCGGGCGTTCTCTTCGCCGAGGAATTATTTCCTGTGGCTTTAGTGATGCTTGTCTTTGTGTTGTTCTTTTTGATTGTGGAATTTGAAATGATGGAAACCATTCGTTTCAGAGCTTTTAGTTTTTTCGGATATTGTGTCTTGTGTTGTTTCGCCCTGCTTGGGAAAAAGCGGTGGGTTCATTATTTTTGAGGATCGATTAATTTGTACGTGAGAAAAGATGATGTCCCAATTATTGTACGGTATCTTTTTTGATGGATAACAAAGAATATTTTCTGACTAATAATTCAGATTTTTCTTCAAATTAGAGCCATCTCTCCTATTTTATTACATGTTTTGCTTATACAGGCTGACCAAGAGATTGACGTCAAAAGGAGAAAACAGGACCCTCGTGTCATAGGCTATTCGAATCACCCCCATGTATGTCATGCGATTTTTCACGGTTTTAGAGTTATGAATTTTTTCATGAACTTTGAGAATTTTCGACTTGACCATCTTAAGGAAGATATTGAAAAAAAGTACAAGACTTCTCTGAGAAACTCTCTTGTAACTCAATCTCCATGAATTGTACTTTTATACATAAAATAAGCAGATTCATAACTTTGATACAAATTATGGAAATGTTGGTCTCAAGTGAAAAAGTTACGTGAATTGGATTATAATATGAATTTTCGAATCAAAATTGAAAATGTAAAAAGGCTAATTCACGGTTTCTCAGTATGCTTAAAAACTGCGCTCAACAGTCAGCTTTTAGAATCATTGATAAAAATGGTACTCAACACTCTACTTTTGCTAGAATTAGCCTTCAAAGTCATCGAGGTGGAAAAAATCAAAGAAGTAAACATTTACCATAAAATTATTTATAAGATTATAAGATTTTTCTGATCAAGTAATGATAGAAAATGCTGAAAACTAATCAGCTTTAGATGTTGGTGAAGAAAAGTTCTAGATAAAAAAAGAAAAAGGTATGGCAATAAATCATACAAAATCACCCGAACAGTGGATCGGATGCAGCGGACCAATCAAGTGGCCCCCACGTTCACCTGACCCTAATCCCATCGATTTTTTTGTTTGGGGTTATTCGAAGAAATTGTTCACGCCCGAGAATGTTCGAGTGAAGACGAGCTGCGACTGAAGTTAAAAATAGAATAGAGAACAGGGCAGGTTTTATGCGATTAAAAAAAAATTTTCTAAAAAGGTGTAGAATGTGTATTAAGGCTAGAGGTGGCCACTTTGGAAACCTATTGTAAATTTTATATTATTGGTGGTAATCTATGAAGAACGAGAACCAAGGACCAAACTGAACAACAACCGCTTTCATAACTGGTTATTTACTTGAAATCGATAAAAGTGTTGTAGAATGAATATAATAGGGCCCCTACACGATCATTCGGAATGACAATCAGAGCGAAGATTGACATTCCGATTGAAGGTGTAAGGTCTATACTGATGGAATGACGAATGGACTGATGGATTTCCAAATATTTTGAAATCCGAGGTTCAATCACGTTGAGTGGAGGGGAGACTGACAGTCTGAATGGTGGTGTAGTGATTCCATAGCGTCCCCTAGACGGTCAATCATGAATGACAGTCTGACTGAACAATAAGATTGTCAATCCTGCCTTCAATCTTGAAGCCCCTACACATATCATTCAAACTGACAGTCTGATTGAAATGACTTCAGCTCAGTTGAAATTTAGACACCAAATAGTACGCTTCTAATTATTATTAGTATGATCTCTCCAAATAAAAAAAGTAAAGATAAGGCTTGTTTGGCCATTATCCTTGCATTGGGCACCAAGAAGACAATAAAACGTCTTTCACTGTGGCATTTGGCTTAATTTCTTTTCATATGTTTAGGAATTTTTCCAATGCAACATTTTTTTATATTTATTCATGTAACTGGGATGGGATTTATGCCACAGTTCGGGGAAAGATTCATAAACACTTTGAACCTTTGAAGGCAGTTTCGATCGTCAACCCTTTGATTGCATTAAAAAGAGTGATAGAATCACTACACCACCATTCAGTCTGTCAGTCTCCCCTCCACTCAACGTGATTGAACCTCGGATTTCAAAATATTTGGAAATCCGTCAGTCCATTCATCATTCCATCAGTATAGACCTTACACCTTCAATCGGAATGTCAATCTTCGCTCTGACTGTCATCCCGAATGATCGTGTAGGGGCCCTATATTGATTCTAGGGTTGACGATCGAAACTGCCTTCAAAGGTTCAAAGTGTTTATGAATATTTCCCCGAACTGTGGAATAAATCCCATCCCAGTTACAGGAATAAATATAAAAAAATGTTGCATTGGAAAAATTCCTAAACATATGAAAAGAAATTAAGCCAAATGCCACAGTGAAAGACGTTTTATTGTCTTCTTGGTGCCCAATGCAAGGATAATGGCCAAACAAGCCTTATCTTTACTTTTTTTATTTGGAGAGATCATACTAATAATAATTAGAAGCGTACTATTTGGTGTTTAAATTCTGAGCTGAAGTCATTTCAATCAGACTGTCAGTTTGATTGATATGTGTAGGGGCTTCAAGATTGAAGGCAGGATTGACAATCTTATTGTTAAGTCAGACTGTCATTCATGATTGACCGTCTAGGGGCCGCTTTACATATCAAGTGATGAAATACTGACATTCTTTGTTCAAATTCGATGTTGGAAGAGCTGTATTCTGTGGCAGTCGTGGAGAAATAAATTTCGTTTTATTCACATTATGATGTGTGATTTATTGCCATACCTCTTTCTTTTTTATCTAGAACTTTTCTTGACCAACATCTAAAGCTTATTTTCATTAATTTTAAGCATTTTCTATCATAACTTGATCAGAAAAATCTTAAAATGGCAAAAAATAATGTTGTAGTAAATGTCTGGTTCTTTGATTTTTTTCCACCTCGATGACTTTGAAGGATAATTCTAGCGAAAGTAGACTGTTAAGTACCATTTTTTATCAATGATTCTGAAAGCTGACTGTTGAGCGCAGTTTTTAAGCATACTGAGAAACCGTGAGTTAAGGTGGATTTATACAGCAACTAAAATAAAATAGGAAATAAAATAAAATAAAATAAGAAATAAGAGCAGACAACATAGGTTTATAGAGATCACTAGAATAAAATAAGAAATAAGAATGAACCAATCAAATCGCAGATTTTTTGACAATGACTTTTGTGTAAGTTTAGAAAATCGCCTATTCCGCCTTTTATTCGCAAGGCTTGTCATCAATAACAACATCGCTCCCATCATGATTTCCTGGTCATCCATATTAAATATATCATCAATAATGATTTAAAAAAATATTCATTAAATTTTAGGTTAGAAAACTAGAACTTGTCAAAAGTATCAATACGGAAAAGATTGGGTAGTGGATTTGGGTCATGCGCACTATCATTTTCCAAATAAAATAAGCGAAAAAGATAAAAGTTGACCATCTCTTATTTTAATTCTTATTCCTTATTTTAGCTTATTTCCTGTATAAACGCTGTCATTGAAATGCATGAAGTGAACATTCTTATTTCATTTAATTTTAGTTCTTATTTTAGTTTAGTTGCTGTATAAATCCACCTTTAGCCTTTTTGTATTTCTAATTTCGATTCGAAAATTCAGATAAAATAATCTAATTCACGTAACTCTTTCACTTGAGACTAACATTTCCATAATTCTTATCAAAGTTGGGAATCTGGTTATTTTATGTATGAAAGTACAATTCGTGGAGATTAAGTAACAGAAGAATTCCACAGAGGAGTCTTGTACTTCTTTTTTGATATTTTTTTTCAAGATGGTCGAGTCAAACATTTCCATAGTTCATAAAAAAATTTATAACTCGAAAACCGTGAAAAATCGCATAACATACATGAGGGTGATTCGAATAGCCCATGATACGAGGGACCTGTTTTTTTTCTTTTTGACGTCAACTATTTGCCACTTTGTATTTGCTTCTGAAATTTTTTATGTTTTGGTTCAAGCTGTTAGTGAATAAAGTTTCAAAATAAGGTAAAGTGGGGTAAGTGCAATCACCAAAAAGCAAAGCGATTCTTATACCCTCAAACTTATAAAAATTCGTTATCGCTTCAACTTTATAATATGCTTGTATACAAAATACGATATTACAGTATACCCAAAACCACAATATTTCATTTCACTTCAAAAATAAATTTGAAATCAATTTTCATTTTTCTAGTTTAATGATTGCAATTTCCCCATGAAAACGGGAAAGTGCAATCAGGCAACATTTTTCACGTTAAACTCTATTTATAAGATTTTGGGTTGAGTGCAATCGATAAAGAGGTGATAAAAAACCATATAAATTTTATATTTTCTTTATAAAGTCAAACAGAATGATATAATTACGCATCAAAAATTTCCCTTATAACATTCTTTTTGCATTCGGTTCAATATTATTCTTTGAAATAATAACGGCCTCTTTTTTCAGTTGAAGGTAACCGTAAAACCTTTATTATTTGATCCTGGTGAACAACTGACAGGTCGTCTTCATCAGGGAATACATAATAATTCGATTTCAATGAGTTTACTTCATTACATCTTTTTATTATCAAGTTATGATTGCACTGTTTGTACTTCACTTGTTGAGGTCTTATTGAAAAATAGAATGGACTGTATATTGAGTATGTATAGTGCACTTTTATTAAGTCGAAATTACATCATAGAAAAATACTAACGCAATACATTGACTTGAGTGACTTTTTTACATTGCAATTCAGCCGGCGGTCTTGTCTCGACGGCTGACTCTTCTTGACTTCTGTCGACTGCGCGTGCTCGCGCTTATCCCTTGTTCGCAACCAAGCGACGTTGTCGCGCTTCTCCATACCGCCGGCCTTGAAATATTATTTCAAAACAACAGGTAAATTAAAAACAATATAAAAGCTTAAACTAAGTAAGGTAAGTATAGTCTCTCTTCTTTAAATATTTGACACTGGTAACACACATAGACGTGAAATTGCTCTTTTGCAGGATGAACCATCACCAAATTTTACGGTTGCTACCCTGATGATGTTATCTTCTCCACGATGCAACTCAAGGATTCTTCCTAATCGCCAAGAATAGGTAGGGGCATCTTCTTGTTTTACTAATACCAAACTGCCAATTTGAAGAAGATTTTCGAAATTCATTTTCCATTTCGTTCTCGTTTGCAGTTCGGATAGGTATTCGGAAGACCATCGTTTCCAAAACGTCTGGACAATCTTCTGCAGATGTTGGTAGTGGGATAAACGATTATCTGGTATCTCTGTATACCCAGGCTCCGGAATGGACGAAATTGATTTTCCAAGCAGAAAGTGAGACGGAGTCAAGGGATTGAAATCGGAAGAATCGGATGATAAAGGGCAAAGGGGACGAGAATTAAGTAAACCCTCAATTTGTATTAAAATTGTCATCATATCTTCATACGTTAAATTGGTATTGTTCAAAATTCTTTTTAAGTAATATTTTACTTGTTTTATATTGGACTCCCATAGACCACTAAAATTGGGAGCTCGTGGCGGAATGAAATGCCAAGTTATATTTTCATTTGCGTGTGCAGCAGCTATTGACTCTGATGAATTTTGAATGAAATTTTTTAAATCATTGTTGGCTCCAACAAAAGAAGTGCCGTTATCCGAAAATAAATGCGACGGACAACCTCGTCTTCCAGTGAACCTCTTGAACATGGCAAGAAATGCCTTAGATGATAAATCGGTAAGTAACTCTAGGTGTATGCATTTTGTGCTCATACAGACGAACAAGCAAATATAACTCTTGATCAATTTTGATCCTCGTAGTTTTCTATCTTTAATTAAAATGGGTCCAGCATAATCTAAACTGTTGCGTACGGTAATAAAGTCTAATTCGAACTAATCTTTTTATTAAAATTCCACATAGCGACAGTACAACATATGCCAACATGTGTGTTAATCTATAAAACCAAATCAATATCTAACAGTTTTCTCCCCTAAAAATTAATTTTTACATTTATAAAATATTCAAACTATTTATATCAAATTCCTGAACAAATTCAAAAAAATCAAAATCAACATAAGTACATAGAATATGTCATAATCAATTCAATTCGAACATTCACAATTTTTCCTTAACCAATATACAATTATGATATATAATAATCAATAGAATTGATCTGATCTAATATTTACAACTATTCATTATACCATACCATATCTATCAGGTGGTTTGATATTTCTTTGAGGTTTTCTTAGAGCAATAGGTAAATTATCTTCATTGACATTAATCTTATTTTCTATTATTGGTAAAGAATTAACACTATATTTTTTTAATTGATTTTTGTGTCTTTTCCATAAACAATTTTTACTAGGTATCCATACCAGATAAATACTTTTCCCTATTGCCGATCTAATTTCACCTTTTTCCCAATATTCTTTATTGTTTGTGTAACCTCTAACTAAAACTTTTTCCAAATTTTGGAACTGTACTTGTCTCTTCCCCCTGAAACAATTTTTCTCTTTGTCTTGCAAATGAGCTACCCTGTTTTTTATCATCTCATTTGATGGCAATAATAAACTGAATTTATTCCTTACTTTGTGACGAAAAATCAATTCAGTAGGAGAAACACCTGTCGTAGAGTGAACCGAATTTCTATAATCAAATAAAAACTTCGTTAGAGCTAATTCTATGTCTGTTTCATTATTTGAAATTGCTTTTTTCAACGCATTTTTAGCTATTTTCACAAATGATTCAGCTTGTCCATTTGACTGAGGATGCCAACTTGGACTATCCAAATATTTAATTCCATTATCAGATAGAAATTTCTGGAAAAGATCAGATTTAAATTGTGTACCTTGATCGGAAACTAACATTTCAGGCAATCCAAATCTCGCGAAAATTTCTCTACACACTCGAATAGTAGCTTCAGAAGTCGTAGATTTCATAATGATAACTTCCAGCCACTTTGAATGAGCGTCGACCAATACAAAAAACATTTTTCCCAGAAAAGGTCCTGCGAAATCAACATGAACACGTTGCCAAGGTTTTTCAGGCCATGGCCAAGGGGTCAATGTTGCTTTCGGCATATTTTGACAATTGAAATTACAACTAACGCATGAATTTGCAAATTTTTCAATTTCTAAGTCAATTCCTGGCCACCAAAAATATGATCTAGCGATGGCTTTCATCTTAACTATACCGAGATGAGAGTTATGCAAACTTTTTAAAATGTTGGAACGTAAACTTTCTGGAATGACTATTCGATTATTCCATAAAAGACTATTTGATTCAACTGAGAATTCAAATCGTTTTCTCAAATATGGTTTAAAAATAGAAATTTTATGTGTAAAATTCGGCCATTTATTATTTTGAACAAAGGAAACTATTTTTTTCAAAAATTTATCATTACGAGAAGCTTGATCTATGTCCTCAAATTTAATTTCACAATTTGATTCTGAAAAATAATTTAAATAATCTGGATCAACATCTAACCATTCCGATTCAGAATTTTCGAGTGGTAACCTAGATAAACAATCAGCTTTATTCGAAGATGACTGTATATATTTTATTTCATAATTGTAATTTGCCAATATTACTGCCCACCTTCGAATTCTATTAGCCGAAAATTCAGGAATCCCCTTAGTTGGACTAAAAATATATGATAAAGCTTTTTGGTCAGTCTCTAGAATGAATTTATTACCGTACAAGTATTGATTAAATTTGCACAAACCAAAAATTACTGCCAAACCTTCTTTTTCAATTTGAGCATATTTTCTTTCCGAATCTTTCAATACCCTAGACGCAAAGGCAATAGGAAGTTCCTTTTTGTCGTCCATAATGTGACAAAGTATTGCTCCGAGACCATAGCTTGATGCGTCAACAATTAACTTTAAAGGTAATTCTGAATTATATGGAACTAAAACGCTATCTGAAGTTAGTACATTTTTTATTTCAATAAATGCGTTCTCACATTGTTTCGACCAATACCACGTACTTCTTTTCTTCAAAAGTTCATAAAGTGGTTGAATTAAAGTTGCCATGCCCTTTATAAATTTGCCATAGTAATTGACTAAACCCAAAAATGACTGAAGTTCGCCCACATTCTTTGGACGGGGAGCATTTTTAATCGCTGAAATTTTATTCAAGCATGGGTGAATACCATTTTTGTCAATTATGTAACCTAAGTATTCAATGCTAGGCTGAAAAAAACTACATTTTTCTTGGGCAATTCTCAACCCAGCATCTTGCAGAGTTTGAAGAACTTTCTTTAATCTTGAAAGATGCTCAGTAAAATCTTTTCCTGTGACGCAAATATCGTCTATAAATACTGCTACCCCCGGAATACCTAACAGTAAAGTCTCCATAATTTTTTGGAAAATTGAAGGTGCTGAATTAACTCCGAATGCGAGTCTGTTAAATTTAAACAATCCTTTGTGAGTTGAAATCACTAACAATTTAGATGAGTCATCATCTACCAAAATTTGTTGGTAAGCATTACTTAAATCGATTTTGGAAAATTTAACTCCGTTACCTAAAATATCGAATAATTCTTGCGGTCTAGGCAAAGGATGTTTATCAATTTCTAGGTAAGGGTTTATAGTTACCTTAAAATCGCCACATAATCTAATGTTGCCATTCTTTTTAATTACAGGGACAACTGGAGAACCCCATTCTGAAAATTCCACAGGAGATAATACTCCTAATTCAAGTAACCTGTCAATTTCTTTTTCAATTTTTTCTTTCAAAGCATATGGTACTGTCCTAGGCTTAAAAAATTTAGGTTTTATTTCTAAAGAATTTTTCAAAACTAATTTAGCTTTACTTTTATTGAAAGTACCTAAACCTGGACGAAATAATTGTGAAAATTCATTTACCAATTGCTCTTCAATGGAATGAGAATCTAAAGAAAAAATATTACCAATTGACAATTTGAAAATAGATAAGAAATCTCTGCCCACAATTGGTGGTCCACCATTTTTTATAACAAATATTTTCATCAATTCATTAATATTATTGTAAATAACAGATACTTCAATGAACCCAAGAGGATGCAATTCTTGTCCAGAATAAACTTTAAAGATCTTATTAGTAGAATTCAATTTAATATGTGAAAATTGTTCACTGTAAAATTTATCAGAAATTGCAGACGCTCCGGCACCAGTATCCAATTGAAAATCGATATATTTTTCATCAATTAAAAGATTAACATAAACAGGTTTATAATTATTATCAGCTGAAATAATATTGTAGAAAACAGATGAATTTGCATCGAATTCTTCTAAATAATTGTTATAAGATGGATCATTTACTTTTGATTTATTATGAAATCTTTTATTTCGAATTTTATTAGAGTTATTATTATTTTTGTTTGGACATACTGGAGCTAAATGTCCACGCTTATCGCAAATGTGACAACTACACTCACGAAAATGACATTCTTTTGACAGATGATTTTTCCGTCCACAAACTGAACAAGTTGCTGAAGACATTTGATACGTCACCTTTGACATCTTCGTCCCACCAGTATTTCTGCCACTGCGCAGTTGGTAAAGTTGCTTATCTTCGTTCTTGATAGAAAATGGAGGCGGAAATTCATTTTTCTTACTTGATGCTTCTTTGGATAGGGCAATTTTGATAGCATCCCCCAAGCTCAGATTATTGTCTTCTTCGAATAATCGGTCTTTCACAGAACCAGTTGGTAATCCCATTATGAAACGGTCCCTCAGACAAATTTGAAGTTCCTCTTGAAATCCACAATGAAGTGCCAGGCTGCGTACACGTGCTGCCCATTCATTCAATGTTTCTTGAGGTTGTTTATTTGAATTATAAAATTTACTTCTTTCCACAAAAATACTTCGTTGACTACCAAAATGTTTGTCGAAAATTTCGATCAGCTCACCATAAGATTTTGCTTCTGGGGCTTTTGGAATGCACAGATTATACAGCAATCGGTAGGAATCTTCTGAGAGTAAATTTAAAAGTATGGCTCTCCTTTTCGCCTCGTCGGGAATATCATTCGCCTCGAAATAATTCGTCAAACGGGGCCTGAAGATGGTCCAGTCGTTATTGTGAACGTCGAACTCTCTTAAATGGCCAATCACTTGATTAACTGTCGTTGGATTCGTCGTTGGATTCGACATTTTTGCACAAAATATCACAATTTGGTGATTTAATATAATAGCACGTAAATTCTTTTTAAATCCTCGTCGCCAGCTGTTGCGTACGGTAATAAAGTCTAATTCGAACTAATCTTTTTATTAAAATTCCACATAGCGACAGTACAACATATGCCAACATGTGTGTTAATCTATAAAACCAAATCAATATCTAACATAAACCAACATTAGTGAATGGAACATACTTATTGACTCGTACTGTAGGAAGGTTTCCCATCAAATATTTACATGCTATTGGCTGAGCTTTACGACAAATAATACATGCTTTCACTACAGATCGCGTAAGTCTGCGTCCAGCAATTGGCCAGTATTTTTCGCGCAAAGAATATAAGAGTTGATTCGGTCCACAATGCATTAATCTTGCATGTTCTGATTGTGCTAATAGCAAAGTAACACGGTGTTTGGAGTCCAATATAATTGGATGCTGTTTCGAATAATCTATATTAGCATTTACTAATCTACCTCCTACTCTGATGAGACCGTCATTTCCGATGAAGGGGTTCAAAGATAACAATTTACTAGTATTACTGATTTTCTCCCCCTTCATTAAGGTTTTATATTCAATAGCAAAGGATTGTTTCTGTGAAATCTTCAAAATAAGATTTTGAGAGTTTTTTAATTCTGATACTGTTAAATTTCCCGTTTTCTTTGGTGAACTACCCTTCACATTAAATACAAACCTTAAACAGAATGCCATCGTCCTTTGTAGTTTGATGAAAGTTGAGAATCTCGTGAAAGGTATTTCTAATTGTTCTTCTTTTCTACAAAGATTGACCAGAATTCTTTTTTCAGGCAACTCTTCATCTAATATATGTGTAGCGAAGCTTGATTTTTCTAATTTCGCTAAAAACTCTGGACCTTCCCACCATAGTTTTGACTCAAAAATATGAGCAACAGTTGTTCCTCGCGACAATAAATCAGCTGGGTTAATTCTTCCAGGAATATGATGCCACTGATTTGTTTCAGATAACATTTGTATAATTGTGACCCGATTTGCCACAAAAGTTCTCCATTGATTCGGAGATCCATTTATCCAGCCTAAAACTACAGTGGAGTCTGTCCAATAGCAATATTGTGTAAATGTAACTTTCATGGAAGTAATTACTTTTTTCATCAATTTAGCGAGTAGCACCGCAGCGCACAGTTCAAGTCGTGGTAATGACACCTGTCTCAGAGGACATACTCTGGACTTGGAACATAACAATCTAGTCTGGTAAGTTTGGTCATTCAATTTACACGAAACATAAATGCAGGCTCCGTATGCCTTTTCACTGGCATCCGAAAACCCATGCAACTCTAACTCTATATAAGCTCCATGACAAACATATCTCGGAATTTTGAGTGTATTCAAAAATAATAATTCCTTGCAGAAATAGTGCCATATGTCGTTAAGATAGTCCGATACTTCTTGGTCCCAGTCTAGCTTCTCCTGCCATAGACGCTGCATGAATATTTTTGCTACGACTACGATAGGACCTAATAATCCTAATGGATCGAATATCTGACTTATCATGGATAAAATCATTCGTTTTGTGAATTTGTTATTGAATTTAGTGATCTTTATGGAATATTGTATATTGTCATTATATGCATTCCAAAAAATGCCTAGCGTTTTGGTATTCTCCTCCTGGCCCAAATGTAGTATACCGGAAGATAAACTTTCATCGACATTAATACCCGACAACAAATCTTGGTTGTTAGACAACCATTTACGTAATTGAAAACCAGCTGACGCTAATATTCTTGTAACATCTCTTTGAACTTCCCGTAATTCTTCTATATCATTCGATCCTGTTAATAAGTCGTCGATATAAAAATCATTTAAAATGACTGAACTCGCCAATGGATATCTTGACTCACTTTCAATTCCTAATTGTTGAAGACAACGTACTGCCAAATATGGAGCAGACGAAGTTCCATACGTAACTGTATTCAACTCATAGCATTCCACTGCCTTTTCACAGTTATCTCGCCAAAATATCCACAAATATTTTCTCTCCGCTTTATCAATAAGGATTTGGCGATACATTTTCGAAATGTCTGCGTTCAACACATATTTATGACTTCGAAATCTTAATAGAATTGAAACTAGATCGTCCTGCAGCGTTGGTCCCACATACTGGACATCATTTAAAGAAATTTGATTGTCACACTTGGCTGACGCATCAAAAACAATTCTCATTCTAGTAGTAATACTCGATTCCTTTACGACAGCGTGGTGAGGAAGAAAATAACCGTCTTTATTTTTACACTGCGATTCAAAATTTTCTATTTTACTCATATGGCCTAACTCGATATATTCATTCATGAAATCACAATAGTCTTTCTTCAGGCTCTCATCTCGATTTAAGCGCCTTTCTATAGCATAAAAACGTTTTAATGCCATTTCCTCCGAGCGTCCCAAAGTTGAAACACTATCCTTAAATGGAAACTTGACCACGAATCTGCCTTCTGATGTGCGTTTAACATTTTTCAAAAAATGTTCTTCACAAAATTCCTCATCTTTCGTGAAAAGTCTTTTAGTATCACATTCTTCTATTGTCCAAAACCTTGTTAACGCGTTTTCTAAAGACTCATTCACGGATACGCATGAAATGGTTTTAGTAGGTTTCGACTTAGGATATGGTATGTTACCTCCAACAACCCAACCTAATTGAGTATTTTGTAATAAAGGCATGTTATTGTATTTCCTTTGCTCCATGATCAACAATTCATAAAATATGCTGACTCCTAGAAGCATGTCAATATCTTGAGACATATTGTAATTTGGATCAGCTAAAGTTAATTCATTTGTTCTAGCCCAAGGGAAACCTTCAAATGAAACATTTGGTAATTTGTTTGCTATTTTAGGGATTATGAGACAGGAAATTCTGCTAGAATAATTATTAACTCGTGAAGCGATGGTTACACTTGTCTTGTATTGTGCAGATATGGCCGATGATTCTCCAACACCTACAACGGAATAATTGACCGGTTGTTTGTCTAATTGTAAAAGTTGCGCTAAATCTGATGAAATGAAATTGCTTTGGCTACCTGCGTCTAGTAGTACCCTAGCATGAATAAACTGATTATTATTATCGAAAACACGAACGACTGCTGTACTCAATAATGGCTGTACGTTAGTTTCTCGTATTTCCTCGTTCAAATTGTTAACATCGGCAACGTTGCAAACCCTTCCGGTTCCGCTCCCCTCTATAGATCCCTTCACGCTCGCGACCCCGGTACGTAACTGCGTCGTATTGACTACGTCACAGCTGTTTCTACCCCGCATATTGGTACGTGCCATATAGGTGCTGCTCGTAGCGCTAGCGCTTCCTCTGCTATTGCTATCGCTATCCTTTTCCGCATTAATCGCAGTAGATTCGTCTTTATTCGAGTCCTTATTCCATAAATGTAAAAGCGTATTATGTCGTTTCTTGCAAATGCGACAATTGGATCTTTTACATTCCTTAATATTGTGCGAAGGATCAAAACAGTTGGCACAGAGTTTCAAATAATTAACTTGTTTGATTCTCTCTTGAACGTTCATGCGTTAAATGCTTCACATTGAAAAATAGAATGGTTTTGTTTACAAAAATAACATGACATTGTTCTTTCAGTCGCTGTTGCGAAGGATCTTGTTTTTTCTTGACGATTTGATTTGGAGGATTGAAACCTTGAAAATGTTTTCTCAATGACCTTATTCTCAGCCTTGGACGTCTCGAGTTTTTCGAGTAATTCACATTTACCTTTAAGGAACTGTAATAACTCCTTGATAGTGGGAAGCTCCCCGCTAATTTTTTGAGATTCCCACTCTCGTCTCGTTATATTGTCAAATTTGTTACACAGCATGTAAACTAAAAGGGCATCCCAACTATCAACCGGCAAACCTAACATTTTGAGTGACATTAAATTCTTCACGAAATTATCATGCAAACTACGTAATTCGGTATGGGATTCTTTAAGGGCTATGGGACTGCCAAAAAGACTCTTTATGTAATTGTGAATAATGAGCCTTTTGTTCTCGTACCGATCTTTGATTAGAGACCACGCAACACTGTAGTTATTTTCACTAACTTCGACAGAACTAATCAAATTGAATGGTTCACCTTCCAGACAAGACTTTAAATAATAGAATTTTTGAATTTTACTTATATTTGCATTATTGTGCACTAGTGAATGATATGTATCTCTAAATTCCAACCATCGTTCAAAAGATCCACCGAAAGTAGGCAATTTAATGACTGGTAATTTAAAATGTTGACCTTGAACTGAGCATGTTACAGAATTTGAATGTTTATTTGTATTTGAAACCGAACCTTCTCCTAAATTTCTAGGTTCACATTGACAGGGGCGTATCCAGAGAGCGAGTCTGGGGGGGGTAGTGGAAAGTTTTAGCGAGTGACCTGACCATAGGCGTATCTAGCCTCAGTTTTCAGGGGGGGCCGCGGCCCCTGGTATATTTGTGATACCTATACGTAGTTTTTGATTAGAATCTTTCAGGGGGGGCCAGAGGTACATCAGGGGGGGGGCCCCCCCCTGGACCCCCCCAAATACGCCAGTGGACCTGACTGATCTTGAGTGAGAAGCGGGGGGGGGGGGGTTGATTAATCGAATCTCATTCATAACATTTTTATTCAAAAAATATGAAAACCAAAGAAATAGGCTATTCAAAATTTGAAGGAAAAATATCAGAAAGATTTGTGAATATTAAACATTAAAAATTTAAACATAACCGCTTCTTCTAGCATCATATATGATTTCAAAATTACAGAACGAAATCAATTCGCCTCTTTTCATTACTAGCAAATATATTAATAATATTAATTGTCCACCTTTATTGGAATGTATCTTTTTATAAATAACAATGACAGCCCAACTAACCTATCCTGGCCCATTGTTGGCCGAAGCCAGGCGCCGCAGTGAGGAAAAACTTATTTCAGCAGAGGCTACACTAACGGGTAGAGTGACCAAAACTTGTAGAAAACTTGTATTTTTTCCCCAGTGAAAAGATACTTTCATCGCAGGACGAATATAACGCCATACCATCTGTTTTGTTCTCTGCCATGATTTGCCACATAGTAAATTTTCTGCTTTCAATTTCAAAAGCATCAAATCCTTATTTTTGCAATTCTCTAGGTTGTTCAAATACTCCGCAACTATTCCAAGTGAAAGATCTATTTCTGTGTCCGATTTCTTATTGAAAATTGAAGAGAAAAATATATTAAACTCATAGGCGTTCAGAGATTCTTCGTTGAATCGATATTGCAGATCTTGTAATACATAATCCAACATAGGAATATATAAATTAATTCGGAAAAAAAATCATCATTTTCTGTAAGTAAATTTGAGCGATGCGATTGTCTCGGGGTTACTCTTGGTTTTGTAATTTCTATATTTAATTTTTTATGAATATTAGATACCAAAGCGAACACGTTACTGAAATGAAGTTCGGGGTTTTGACTTGTGCATGCCATTCGCTGATCTATGTATGATCTATCTAGGAAATCGTTCTGATAAATTTGATTGTATATTTATTTCTTTCAAATATTCCGTGGAATATCAAATAACATGAAAAAACCTTTTTTATTAGTTTTTGTTCAATGTTTGATATATTTTATATTTTCAATTCAATTCGAAGATTTAGTGTAGCAGGGGTATTGCAAATTTTCTTCTGGGGGGGGTAATTACCCCCAGCACCCCCCCCGTAAATACGCCCATGCACATTGATTAATAATATTCTGAGCAATACTAGTGAGTTCAAAATATGATCCTTCAAAGGAAATGAGTTCATTTGTTTCTTGTAGATCTTGTTCTTCGCTTGATGATTCCGTTCCAAACAATTCAAAGTCAATAGAAGCTTGCACATCCGTAAATTCATGTAAAATAGGTTTAATCTTGTCTAATCTTAGTTTTAGTTGAGTTATTGTGATATCGTCAACATTTTCTAAATCTAACGAATTTAAAAAACCTCTGAATCTAGTCAAGGTCGCTTTAAACTGACCTCTCTGAAATTTCAGCTTCGTCAGATTCGACATAATAAATTCTGAATGGTTTATTATCAACTAAAATTGTATTGTAGGTATATTGAATTGAATTTATTTTGAATCGTTATCGTAGGTACTTGTAGGTAACCCGTTTCAAAATATCAAAGGGTGAATTGGGAAAAGCAATCGTAGGTACTTGTAACCCGTAATCAAAATATCAAATGGTGAATTGAAAATTGCAATCGTAGGTACTTAATTCTCGTCAAAATAAGGAATAATCTTACTTGGAATAGTATCGAGGAATCTCCTATCTCACTTTCTTGGTGTGATCTGAAGATTTTCTGGCTCAAATCCGGTTCGATTGGACCAATGTTTGTACTTCACTTGTTGAGGTCTTATTGAAAAATAGAATGGACTGTATATTGCATTGGCGCACCCAGGGGGGGCGCCAGGGGGCTGCAGCCCCCCCCCGAAATTCAAAGTGTTTCTGCATAACTGAGAATCGTAAAAACACTACCAGAGATTTTATATCTTATATCAAAGTTGCATTTCGATTCAGCCCCCCCCGAAATTTAATCCTGGGTGCGCCCTTGGTATATTGAGTATGTATAGTGCACTTTTATTAAGTCGAAATTACATCATAGAAAAATACTAACGCAATACATTGACTTGAGTGACTTTTTTACATTGCAATTCAGCCGGCGGTCTTGTCTCGACGGCTGACTCTTCTTGACTTCTGTCGACTGCGCGTGCTCGCGCTTATCCCTTGTTCGCAACCAAGCGACGTTGTCGCGCTTCTCCATGCACTTTCCCTACTAACAATTCTCGTGGGGTAAGTGTAATCATTCATACTTTCAATATCTGAAATACAAAATGGAACTGAATAGTCCCATTACATATAAACAATACATCATACATAACCGGCCAAAATAGCAAAACAGACATTTACCCTGAAAAATTGTCAATTTGCACACAAGCTAAAAAATTACGTCCCACTTGACTTCGGACCGATACGTACAGCGCGAAGATCGTTTCGGTCCTGAACTTCACAGACGCTGCACAGGGTTGTCAACTGTTAACATCAGGTAGAATATACCATTTCTTGTGCCCATAGTCAATAAAGGTTGCGTATTTTCTCATAATTTATGAATGATGGTTCCTGATTGCACTTACCCCATGATTGCACGTACCCCATGATTACACTTACCCCACTTTACCTTATTCCGATGGCTCATTTATTTTTTGAGACTCTATTTCAACAATCTGTTTGTTTTTCAGTACATTCAGTGGTGCCAGACATCTGGATGAAATACTGCATCATCGAACACAAAATCTTACAACATGATGTTAGGTTTGGGATGTTATATTGTGAATCTTTCATCAAAAAACATGATATGGTGTCAGAGTCTCAATGAAGGGAACGAACAATTAGTGTTCAAACAAAGTATCAGTTCAGCACTTATTTCAGACATCAATATTGCCATAATTTCAAGAAGATGAGAGATGACATCAAAAGTTATTATTCAACAGAATTATTAAAAAATCATTTTATCGGTTTTGAATGTCCGACAGATGAATTTCATGCTTGGGGAATCAATAACAATTTCCAAATTAGTACCCGTTATTATTGTTCAATTTATTGTTATACTAGCTGGCCGGCGAACTTTGTTTCCTCTAATTGATACCTACCTACTTATGGTGGATTTCACAAATCGTTATCACCAGTGATCGGAGATCAACGGCTTGGTTGGAGTTTTGAACTGTCAAATCGAGTTGATTCTAGATCAAACTCCGATCACCGATAACTACCTAATAGTTGTTGTTCTTGTTTTTAATGTTTTACAGTTCTCTCATTGCAGTTCCTTGTCATGGACGACATCACTAATGCAAATACTTTGAATCAAGATCGAATTATATGGATGAGGAATAGTCCCAATGATGAATTACCGCTAATCACTGTATAAACCACTTTACTTCTGCAAATACAACGCTGAAAATTCGAATTGAAGTACTTTGTCTATGATACTTTCACTTCAGTCCCCAGAATACAAATACGCTAAGATGTTTTCTCATTCTTGTTCTTCATTAAGACATTTCTATTTTGGCCCACAGCACAGAGATGGAGGCAAGTCAATTTACCATAGAATTTATATTATAGTCGAATGATATTATTAGCCTTGCTTAAGATGTCTAAAAACATACGGTCTACCGGAGAGGTATACCTGCGCAGGTCAACCGGAGCGTGTGTGGGATTAAACCTGTGCGTGAGTGTGGGATTAAACTAGCACAGGCATGCCTGCGCAGGTATACCTCTCCAGTAGACAGTAACGTATATGGCCAGCATTAGGAGCATAAAATAATACATTTTATAAGCACAGTTTCTACTACAAATTTAATTTAACTGGTCCATCGTTCAAAAAAATATTGGGAATAAATGTCAATGAGATATAAAATTCAGATATGTGTATTAGGAATATCGATACAAACCACGTATTGAATTGAAATTAAGGAATGATAAAAAAATGATGCTTAGCACTAAATATTTTGTGGCGATGTTTCTATCTGAACAATGTCCTCTGTGATAGTTCGATACCAATTGCCTAGTGAAAAACCTCTGCACAAAAAAATATTATTACCCTTCACGTTAATTTCATGAACTGGCTACTACACGGTTAGTATTCCATTAATTCACTGAAAGTCTTCACTTGATCATCACGAGATCTAAGAGAAACACTTTTGATGATCACTTTCTCCTTCTATAAACACAAAGCTCTTTCTCTCTAAAGATTTCCTCCGGACTGAAATCCGAAAAATCAACAAGCTGGCAACACCTTCTCAAAAGCTCTGCGAAATACTCTTGGAAAATTATTATTTCGATTGTTTTGAATACAAATTTGGTTGATATAGCTTAATTACTCACAAGTTGACTGAAAATATTAATAATAATAATAATAATGGCCGGCTTGACATCAAAATGAAATCAATGAGGCAGCAGGCATCTTGGTACCAATGTATCATAGATGTTCTCAAAGGCAAAATTAAATCAAGCAAGAAAATGAAGGATATGATTGAGGAGCTTCGTTCCATACATCGTACAGTAGACTTGCCCACAGCCCATCTACTGAAGCAGAAAGCTGTAGATAAAACAAGATCACTTGCTGCAGCGCGAAAGAAACTGATGAAAAGGCAAAAATGGAATGAAGATAACAACACCTTCACCGCAGAACCATCGAAATTATTCGTCATGGTTGGTGGAGAGAGGAACAGTGCAGATACCAAAATCAGGGTTATTGGACCAGTGTGAAACAGTATCTACGAACAGAGGGGAGCAAAGAAAGGAGTGCAAGGATGCAAGGACAACTTGCTCATAGACAAGAGCGTATGTCTAGACGCCAGACACTACAAGCGCGACCTACACGCAAGTATATGACACCTCGCCGCACGAACTGATAGTACGGTTATTAAAAATGTTGAAAGTCCACCCTAACATCATCCACGCGATAGAAAACATCATAGCGCTGTGGAAAACGAAGTTTGCCATCCGAGCAGAGGGTCGAACCGTTTATACGGGATGGGTGAGATACAGGAGAGGAGTTTTCCAGGGAGATTCACTAAGCCCGTTATTATTCTGCATAACTCTAATACCACTAACAATTGAGTCAAGGGAGAGCAAGATAGGATACAAGGCCGGACCACCAGGCAGAAGGAACCACCTGATCTCTCATCTCTTGTACGTGGACGACTTGAAGCTCTACGCTCCCTCCGAGTCCGCACTACGGCAACTACTGAATATCGTTTCAGACTACACCTCAGCAATGGGAATGTCATCACAGTATAGACACTAACCAGTAGTCGCACTCCCGATAAAATGAGCTGAAATCTTCACTCTCTCAAAAATTCGCGCACCATTTCTGCGCGCACTAAAAAATTTAGAGGTACCTTTGAATTGATATTTTACCGCCAACCGGCAGTATTGTAAACATTGGGCATAATGATGCGCACGGAAATGATGCGCGAGTCGGAATCGGAGTAGGAAAATCCACGAAGTGCGACTACTGGTTGGTGTCTATATTGTGATGTCATTCGGTTTGGACAAGTGTGCGGTTTTTCATCTGCGCAGGGGAAAAGCTGAAGACGAAGATGTGTGAAAAAATAGAATATTTCATTACTAGTCCAGAAAGTAAGCTTTTTCCGTGCGCGCGCGATGTGTTCCCGTGTGAGGCGGAGCCGAACACGGGAACTCGTGCAAGCACGAAAAAAGCTTTTCTGGACGTGTAATGAACGATATTTTTCATTACACCTCTCTGAAAACAATAACACGGGAAAAATTTTCAGCAGAAAACAATTCGATATTGTGAAACAATAATTATTCAAAACACTGACATCTACTGTCACGCAATCGTTGCTCTCTGTCTCAGCATAGGAATCATAGGATGCATCTATGCCTCAGCGCACCGTAAAACTTTTTGAGGTGCGGCCGCACGGAAAAGAGTCATTTTCGATGTTCTGAATCTACATGTTATGATAGGGTTTTCAGTGCGGTGTAATGAAAAAGTTTTTTCATGGTTTTTCAACACCCTGTATATTTTTCACAAAATCGAATTTTGAAAAATGTTATAAAAAAGGGTTTGTTTTAATAATAATGATCTACAGTAAAACATAGACATAAAATTAACGTATCCAAGACTATACGAAGAAAGCACTCAATATTTGTTCCAAGTTGTACAAAATAACTTCTGTAAATAAATCAGATCTGGCCCCATAAACGTGACATGAGTCCAACATTCTCGACAATGGTGAATAGTTTACGCTGTTGGTTCCTTTGGTCGGTAAATAAAATTTTAGATGTTTTCTTAGGTGCCCTGATGGAACATTGATCTCAGTATGTCAGGGCATTAGACGATTAGGCAGTATTTTGAAATTGAATAAAATGATATTAATCTTTCTGTTGTTCATCAAACAGAAGCTTCGAGTCTTATTTCACACCTAAATACCTGACACTATTCAGAGTGACCCATTTTAAAAGATCCACAGGAAACTCCTCGGACAGAACCTGCTTCGAAAAATGTTTCCATTGAAAGTTTCATAGTTCTCAAGGGGATATCGAAAGCAGAAACTGAAAACATTCTAACCTCTTTTGTTTCTGCCATAATGTGAATCGTTGTGAAAATGCTCAGCATGGTTATGATGAAAATTTTCTACACACAAACTGAAAAAATTTGAAGAGATAAGTATTCAAATCGAATAGTTATTCAATAACAACTAGTTCATTAACACGTTGAGTGCCATGTGAGACCACATAGGTATCACACTTTTTTGGGAGCGGCCAGCCGCGTGAGACCACTTTGGTCTCACGACCAACGACGCATATCTAAATCATGCATTTCTTCATCAGTGGTCTCACGTTCATGGGCGCCCGCAGAAATCCCCAAAAATTTTTCTCAGGGCGGGGGGGGCTCAAATAAAGATTAGAGAGCAATATTGAGGGTGTTGTGCTGTAAAACAATGAGACCAACAAAATCTCAGGGGATGTTATTCATCTGCTGAATCATCACCAACAATCGGACTCAAAAGTACATAAAAAAATTAGAAAATTGATGTTCCATATATTAATTCCATTCAATTGAACACCGGAGAAGATGAATATGCAAAAAAAAAATCGTGGCCACTGGGTCAGTTTTTTCAGAAGTTATGGTGGCACTCAACGTGTTAATGACAGCGATTAATGGTTGAAATATTTTAACGCGTGAGCGGAGCGTTGAAGTGTTATTTACTTTCGAACTTTTATCACCTGAAGTTTTTTCTGCGTCTCTATTTTATTTTGAATGGAGTTTTCAATATACCTACCCTTTTGCGACAGAAGTTGATTTCCGACCAAGCTCGATAGTGCTTCGACTGAAAATTTTATGCTCGGTTGCCATGACAATCATGCATTAAAATAAGAAATCATACATTAAAATAGGTCATTAATGTATGGTCTCGAGTGCGTTAAAATGAGCTTATATTCTATAGTCGACGGAAAAATAGAATTTTTGATCATAAGTTAAAACAAAAACAGAATTAAGAGCACCTTTCACCCAATTAAATGATCAGAAGTTTCCCCATGATTAGCAATAATAATGATAATAATAATAATCTTTATTTCTCAAAGCAAACAATATTACAATATATATTGCAGGAGAAGAAGAGCTTTGTCAAATTCAAAGAAATTAAAATACAATTCAAAAGTAGGTATTAGTTATAATTGAGAGACTTGCAGCACTCCTCATAGAATTCCGAAATATTGTATGGTTCCGCAACCACCAGAAACTTAATTAACTCCTTTTTGAACTCTACTTCGTTCATTTTGTGGAAGCGCCTAGGTATGGAATTGTAGGTTCTGATGCACATGTATTTTGTGTTGTTTTGCGATAGTGCCAGTTGAACTTTTGGATACTTGTATGGAATTATTCTTCTTGTGTTATTATGATTTTCGTATTCTTCGAATAATCTTCTATTGTTCCTTATAGGAAAAGAGTGCATTCCAGTGCGTAGAGTCCAGTGATAATGAGAATACGTTTTTCTTTAGATAGATGATAGATAGATAGATAATTTTTCTTTATTCCAGATTTCACACACATGTATACAAAAAATGAAATGACGTCAAATTAAAAATAGGCAAACTAAAATAGATTTTTACAATTTAAATAATCCCACAATGTGTACGGTTCTAATTGAACTAACATTTTCTTTATTTCATTTTTGAATTTATTCAAATTATTACATTCTTTGATGTTATTAGGTAACCTATTGAATAATCTCACACACATATAATACGGACCCTTTTCAGACAAAGTCAACCTATGGTGAGGATAAACAAGATCCAGTGTTCGCGTATTATACCCATGTCTAACATCTACAACAAATTTATCCCTATTTTTATATACAAACAACAAGCATTCAAAAATATATACACCATATACAGTTAATATAGACAAATTCCTAAATTTGCCTCTGCATGATTCCCTGAACTTTAGGTTGCAAATAGTTCTAACTGTCCTTTTTGTGATACGAAAACTGATTGAATTTTTGAGCTACTACCCAAGAAAATAATTCCGAATCTCAGTATTGATTCGAAATTAGCGTGGTACAAAATTCTGAAAGTGTCAACGTTCATATAATGAGCCACAGTTGTGATTCCATAGCCTACACTTCCTAGTTTTTAAACAAATCTTGTTTATATGTGTTTCCCAGTTCAAGAATGTGATTTCCTAGGAACATTATGCTAGAAACTAGATCCACTCTTTGGTTTTTGAGAAAAACGCAATTAGGTGGATGAGTTGAAGATTGCCTAGTATGGAACATAATTAAATTAGTTTTGGAATCATTCACCTCAAGTTTATTCATAGCGAACCAACTACTCGCTTCAGAAAAAGTATTCTTAGTTTTCATTATGATTTCCTCTGTATTATTCCCAGAAAGCAAAATATTGGTGTCATCTACATAATTCGATATAGAGCAATTATTCAATGATAAAGGTAGGTCATTCATATATATAATGAATAAGATCGGACCTGCGATACTACCCTGCGCTATGCCCACATTAAGGGCCCCCGCAGACTGCAGACTTTTTAATCGGCTTCTTAATCAGTATGGAGAGGAATGCATGTACGCACACTACAGCGATTCCTCTCCATACTGATTAAGAAGCCGACCAAACTATCGGCCGATAAAAAGTCTGCAGTCTGCGGGGGCCCTAACAGGACGAATTTTAGATCTAACATTCTCATTGACTGTTACTTGTTGTCTCCTTTGAGAAAGATAAGACTTAACCCAAGCATTGGCTTTACCCCTTATACCATATTCGTTAAGTTTTAACAACAGAAGGTTATGGTCAACACAATCGTAAGCCTTTTTCAAATCAATGAAAAGACCCATAGCTAAATTTTTGCTCTCTAAATGATCCAAAATAGTATTGACAAATTGATAAATGGCAGTATCAGTTGATCTTCTTCTCAAATAACCATGTTGGAACTGGGAAAAAAAAATAATTTTCATTCATAAACTTGAGCAACTTAGAACTCATCACCAACTCAAAATTTTTCGAAAAAGCCGGCAATAAACTGATTGGTCTATAATTGCCTAAATCCTTTGGATCCCCCTTTTTGAACAATGGTTTTTATCAAAGCAAACTTTAATTGATCTGGAAAAATGGCATATTTCATTGAGTTATTTATAATGTGACAAAGTACAATTGAGAGTACCTCAACCGACGATTTTACAATACTCATTGGTATGTCATCATCATAGCCACTGCAGTTTTTGTTCTTCAAAAGTTGTGATAATTCGAACAATTCAGCTGTATTGATAGGCTTCAAGAATGAAGATTGGTTATTTTCAGAAATAATCGTGTTAAAAGGGATACTACCTTGACTAATTGACAAGTCCTGTATTACCCTGATCAAATAATCATTAAATTCATCCGCCAATTTTGGGATATCTTCATTTGTTAAATTCTCCCTATTACTTTTTCCTGTTATTTCACTACAAATTGCCCACATAGAAACATAGATTTCATCTTACAATCCGATTTTTTCATTCTATTTTCATATGTTCTACATTTTCGGACTTTAACATATCATCGTAA
Source organism: Adalia bipunctata (assembly GCA_910592335.1). NCBI lineage: Eukaryota > Metazoa > Arthropoda > Insecta > Coleoptera > Coccinellidae > Adalia > Adalia bipunctata. The sequence goes on from OU342948.1 coordinate 55,592,474, forward strand.
ATTTTCTTTAACCGAATGTATTGATTTTTGTACGCAATATTACATGTTGACATAACCAGCATAGTGTTTAATCTTTGTTTAATTTTTCAATATCCGAATTCTTTTTTAATTTAAGTTTCCTATTATTATAAACAGGAGTCAATGGAAAACATTCATTGAAAATAATTATAAATTCATTAATGAACACATGCCATTGCCCATTTACGTCAGAAATATCTATCTCAAACACATTTTCCCAATTTTGTTGTTTCAACTTATTTAGAAAATATTCCTTGTTGGTATCACTAAAAGACCTTCTCCGTATAAGTTCATTTTTGAAGCTGTTGAGGTTGACCAACTGAAAGTACACAATTTGTGTGCTATGATCAGAAATGTGGTGTTCTTCTACATGCGATTTTAAAACTTTAGTTGAATTAGTGAATATTTTGTCTAGTAAACTCTCAGAATGATCAGTAATTCTCGTATTCATGGATTTGACCCTTTACATAAAAATGATTCAATAAGGTAAATAATCGAATCCTGTAAAATTTTCTTTCTTGACCTCAATATTGAAATCTCCTGCTATGAATATAACTCTATTAGGATCGATAGAATATACTCTAATTTATCAAAAAACAATTCAATATTTCCATTAGGAGGCCTATACAGGGTGATTTTTTTAAGTGTTTCATTAGGAGTTTTCGAGGAAGGAATTGCGATACGAATTCAAAATTTTGTATTTTTGTTTTAGAGTACATGAACTCAATTTGTAAAATATTTTCAAGCGGAATCTACTTCCGGATCTACCGGAAACGGATGTGAACTTCGTTATTTCAAATGGAACACCCTATATATTTATACATATTTGAATTCTTCGTTTAATTCTGCAATGATTTGATGTATGATAAGCGCAACCACATCAAGCGATTGTTGAGTTATTGCCTGATTCTCGAATTTTTTGAAAGAAAGATTGTCACAAATTAGTGTTTATATCTTCAAAATCCCTCATTGTGAGGAATTTTTTTTGAAACAGTGAGACGAAAGAAAGTACGCTGATATTTCTTCTTGTATAAATTATGAGGAAATATTATACAGGGTGCCTGAAACAGGGCTTCAAAGTGAGCCTCAATAAAACTACGAAATCTCATTTTTTCAAATGGGAACCATATAATTTTATAATTCCGATCGATTGCTCGTCAAAAACTAGTCGGAGTGTGCCAAACATATCATGTCTTTAAAAATAGTAGTTTCGCCGTTATCGAATAATATTTGAATTTCACGACTAAAGCCAGATTTCTTTGTCCGAACATCAGGTTTATCGCGATAATTTTCAAGTAGGCTATGTCAATAGCAATAATATGTCAGTTTTAAACTAAAATTTTTTTATTTAGTCATCATTCATTATCCGCTCTGTTTATTTGTCACATTCGCCGCAAATAAAGAACAGACTTTTGATATATCATTCCGGTGTACCTTATTATTATTATTGCTTGTTTTGCATAATGCTTGATCAATGAAAATAAGTAAGAATGACAATTCATAACATATAGCCTACTTTGAAATAGACGAGCATACCACTCAATTCGACAGAATTTCATTGTAAAGCCAGAAGCCAGGTTTGTCCCATCAGTCAAATTCAGTGTTATGCTCGTCTATTTCAAAGTAGGCTATGTAAGGAATTGTTATTCTTACTTATTTTCATTGATCAAGCACTATGCAAAACAAGCAATAATGAAAAGGTACACTAGAATGATATAACGAAAGTCTGTTCTTTATTTTCGGCGAATGTGACAAATAAACAGAGCTGATAATGAATGATGACTAAATAGAGATATTTTAGTTTAAAACTGACATATTATTACTATTGACATAGCCTACTTGAAAATTATCTTGATAAACCTGATGTTTAGACAGAAAAATCTGGCTTTAGTCGTGAAATTCGAATTTTTTCGATAACGGCGAAACTACTCATTTTAAAGACATGAAATGTTTGGCACACTCCAACTAGTTTTTGACGAGCAATCGATCGGAATTCTAAAATTATATGGTTCCCATTTGAAAAAAATGAGATTTCGTAGTTTTATTGAGGCTCACTTTGAAGCCCCGTTTCAGGCACCCTGTATAATACTTTGAGTATTTATACAAGAAGCAGTATCAGCGTACTTTCTTTTGTCTCGCTGTTTTGAAAAAAAATTCTTACAATGAGGGGTTTGGAAAATATGAACACTAATTTGTGACTATCTTTCTGTCAAAAAATTAGAGAATCAGGCAATAACTCAACAATCGCTTGATGTGGTTGCGCATATCATACATCAAATAATTGCAGAATTAAACGAAGAATTCAAATATGTATAAATATACAGGGTGTTCCATTTGAAATAACGAAGTTCACATCCGTTTCCGGTAGAACCGGAAGCAAATTCCACTTGAAAATATTTTACAAATTGAGTTCATGTACTCTAAAACAAAAATACAAAATTTTGAATTTGAATCGCAATTCCTTCATTCCTTCATTGATGCATATTTGTCTGGATGTCTTGATTCGTATATTTCACACTTCACATCGGGAAAATCATTCTTTAAAATATCCTCAATATCACAGGGTTTAGTTGATGGATGAAGCCTGGTTAAATGGAGAGATACAAACTTTGGAACAGTTTGAATGTTTTCTACATTCACATTGTGTCCCACCACAAATTGACGGTGTTTTCTACGTCTTACCCTAATCCATTCCGTGTTGTCCTCATTCGATGATTGCTTGAATTCATTCAGTTGTTGGGCTGTTGATGTTGCCGATTGTATTTGTTCCGAACCGAAGATTGGTTGTTTGTTTATATTAATCTTTCCTTGGTTATGTTTTGATGTATTCCCTCGTACCTCTTGTTGTAATGGACAGTCTTCAATATGTTTTCCTGCTTGATTCATTTTGTTTCTGTCTCTCTCAACTACTCTGGAGTAAGAAGGCATATGAGGAATGTTTTCATAATTATCATTAATTCTTATCACATTTGTTTTTTGTTGCAGTTCCGTAATTGTTTTCTGCGATTTTCCATTGAACTTATTGATTGAATTATCTTCCTTTAAAAGATTTATTATCAATTTTTGATCACTTACTCTTTCTTCTAATTGTTGAATGAGTTTACCACTCATATTCAATTCTCTTTGTAGCGAACTGACAATTTCTTGATAACACGTCGGTTCTTCAATCTTCCCTTCATCAACAATTTCAATTTCTTTCTTTTCACTACTTTTTGATGAACCGTGAATACACTTCTGCAATTCATCACTCGCTGTTACACCCTCTGGAATAGCTTTTCTAATTATAATATCCACTAACTGCCATTTATTTAGTCTATTCAACTCCACACAGTGACTTATACTGCGTACTCTCCGCCATCTTGAATAAACACTCCCCTGCATGATTCATTGTATTTCATGTTGTACAGAACCCTTATGGCGTGTTTTTGTGCAATGAATATTCTGTCTTTTTGAGAGCTATTTCCCAAAAAATAATCCCAAGGGATTGTAAATTGTCTCAGTATAATGTTTTCATTATGTTTTCTTGGACGTGGTGTTTCATGACTCTGAAGGTATATATGATTGAGTTCAATTTCTTGTTTAGGTGTTCTATGTGCTGCTTTCATTTTATATTGTTGTCAAGCCAAATTCCTAGGAATTTCACTTCATTAGAGGGTACTATGACTTCGTTGTTTAATGTTATGTTTAGTGGTATTGTGTGACCTGTTCGTTCTGTATGGAATATGGTACATTCAGTTTTACTAATATTCAATTTGAGTTTATTGTGTATACACCATTTCTTAATTTTATTGAAGATTTCGATGTTCTTTGGGGTTGTTGGGGTGTCCTTTGCTGTGGTGATTATCATCTTCGTAAATTGCGATGTTGTTTTTATATGTTTCAGTGGTGACTAGTTGTCCTGTGTTTCTCTCTATGGCTGTCAGGTCATTTTTGATGTCTTGTGTTTCAGCTTTCGTCTCAATTTCAGGTAGGTCATTTATATAGATGATAAACAGTAGAGGGCCCAATATGCCTCCTTGTATGACTCCCTCCTTGATCTCCAGTTCTGCAGATGTGATCATTCCATTGTTGGTTTTCATGAGGATCTTCTGTGTTCTGCCTTTCAAGTAACATTCCAGTAGTTTCAGTTGTTTATCCCGAACGCCATATATTTTAAGCTTGTCAAGCAATATCCTATGATACACGCAATGAAAGGCCTTCGACAGATCCAGAAATAAAGCGACAGGAATATGGCCCTCTTCAAAAGCATCCAGAATTTGTTGAACAACCTCAAATATTGCGGTGTCTGTGCTTCTCTTGTTAACAAATCCACGTTGGTGTACAGATAATGTGTTATTTCTGTTGAAGAAGGACGTTAGACGGTTTGCCAAAACTTTTTCGAAGACTTTAGACCATGATGTTAGCATGCTTATGGGCCTGTAGTTTCCAAGTTCTTCTTTACTTCCCCTTTTGTAGATAGGTTTAACCAAGACTATCTTCAGTGTATCCGGAAATACTCCCTGAACAAATGCCTTGTTAGTTATGTAAGCAACTAACTCCGCTACTATTAATATTGTTTCCTCTATTATGTGCAGAGGAATGTCGTCATAACCTTTAGAGAAATTGTTCTTCATTGACTTGACTGCCTGTATGATTTCTTGTGGTGTTACCTGGAAAATATACATGGAATTGCTCATTCTACGAAAGTTTGCTAGGCAGATTTATTTCTTGATATTTGACTTCTGACCCCCACTCCAAATTATTTACGTTTGATGTTCACGTCTTTATGGCTGGGAGATTCCTCATTACTGTGGTCTTGGTTAGGTTGATTGTCAGCTTCACCGACAAGCACCACTGCTCAATAATTCGAAGGCCCTTATACAATAGGTCGGAAAGCCTTTACCTTACTATAAGAACTCAACTCTTGAAATTATACCGTTATTCAAAAAAAAATTGAAATAGCTTTAAAAATTTCATGATATCATTTTTACAAAACTAAAAGATGAAACAATAGTCTCGATGATTGAAATCGATTGTTCAATTTGTGACACTAGCTACGATGGACAAACCAGTATAAAACTCAAGACAAGGCTCAGAGAACGTGATTCGAAACTTCTTGTACCAAAAACAGGCCCCTCACAACATACATGTGATACGAGTCATATCATAAAAATCTTTGAATTCAAAATATTACGAAGTTCAGACAAGTTGAATAAAAGATTGTTTCTCGAAGCAGTGGAAATAAAGAGGTCGAAAAATAATGTGAACAACAAGACTGAAATTGGCAATGTGAATGACATCTATTGTAATATATTGAAAATAATATTCACTAATGATAATTGAATTAAGAGATGGGACTGCGAAACCATACCAAGAAGAACTAAATGAGTTTAACTTTGTGTTCCATATTTGACAAGTTTAATTCATTTCAAATACATATTTACATCAGGGTATTCTTATTGTGATTGATCTCAGTCATATAATGTTGTGGTTGACAGGTAGCGTGTGTGATTGTGATCAAATTAAATTTGAGTCCCTGAAGAAGACTGAGTCGAAAGCTTGGAAATATCAATAAAGAGTACACCATAAGACCTTGTTGTGACTTCATATACCTGATAGTCGTATGTAGTTGTTCCATAGAAATCGATACTTACAACCATTTCAACTCTTCATCAACACCAAATCGATATGATATGACATTGTTTATCCTGATAACTCCTAGGTCTCCTGAGGAGACCCTTATGAAACTACAAGCTTGTAACTTGTGCCGAGTTCGGAGTAAGCAGTTGTGTTCTGTGTAGGCTCTGTTACTGTGTCCTTACGCCACCTTAGGCACAGCACTGTTAATTTTTGACCCAACAGTGAGAATGGTGGCCTCTACCGAGACTAGAAAATTTCTTTCCTAGCTCGGGATTGAACTCAGACTTGCGGGGTCCTAATCCAACGTGCTTACCACTGGACCAAGGGCACATCAAAATGCCATCTATTCAACTTTCAGCAACATTTCCAGGAAAGGTCCAAGGCCCTGAGAGCTTTGTTTAACTTTTAATTTGCGAGAAGGAATAATTCCCTGAGAACTTCTGCATTTATTCAGTAGAACCCTGTATTATAGATAGAATTCAATAATGATACCTTAAGTCTGATTGGAATACTATCCGGACCTATAGTCAATTTGTTATTAAGTTTTTTGACGTAGATATAATCAGTCAGTATTTTCAAAATATCTTGTAGTTCGATGAGTTTTCATCGTTTTGACGTACAAAAATAAAGAAACGATTTTGATTCGGAATTTGGATGCTTTCCCTATCGAGCACCATTGAGAGATTTGTGAATAAGTTTAGTATAAGAAAATCGAAGACATTGCAAAAATGGAAGGAATAATATAATTCCGATATTTTTCTTACACCAACGCGAACGGAGTCGCGGGTATTTTTGGAATTAAGACGAATCTAAGGGGAAGTAGGCGAAATAATCTTCTTCGAAATTCTTCACTTATATTTCGCCAATCCGTTCTAAATTTCGTGATATCATTAATATGACTAGGAAGTTTGATTGTAACGAAGTATGAGTGTTTATTCGGATATGTGCATCATGAATTTATACCTAATTCAAGAATGCTACCTTTATTATACATAGACAAAAAATCTGTCAAAAAAATTCCTAACACTCAAGACTCTACTCTTCGATTTCCGAGACAGTAATCTTTTCTTACTCAGCAGAGCATTGGCCCGAATGAATCGCATAGTCATTATATTAACACTCAAGATCTTATCGAGAAGGCATAAGAGGCTGTTCGAAATATTCCCCCCATTAAGTTGTTTGTTTCGCGGCGTCGGGACTTCTGCCCTCCTCAGTTTCCCTCGAGCGTAAACTGGGTTTGTCTATTCGATCTTTGCCGGAATTTTGATTCGACGACTTCCTAGTGTTATCAATTACGAAAACTTAGTCAATTTAGCCCCAAGGTCAAACTCGATTACACTTTTCACCTCGAATGGTTCGAACTGAATTGGAGAGACTGGATGAAAACAAGTTGAATGATATGATGCTGGAAATTACTTCCCTCTCCTGAAGAATTTGTTTACGGTATTCGTTGAAATGAATAAGTTGAGAGTTCTGCATTATATTCCTGGATTGAAATAATGCTTTGAAAACTATAATGATCTTTAATAATGAAACGTTTTCTTCGTTATTGAAACGTTCGAGTTCAATAAACTACTTATTTACACTACTTTTAACACTTATAATCAACAATTAATGAACTCATTCTAGTAAAAGTCCGTACAATTTATTTCCACTCATTTATTTGCACTGATATTTATTTTCACTGGCGCTTGTCTATGACCAACTGAATTCCCTCATCCGTCGATGGGACCTTTATATGTATCACGCCGATTATTTCTCGCTTAGTCCGTACAAATCTGGAAACTTCGCGAATCACATGAGGCCGCTTTGTCGGATGGAACACTCCACGCGCTTCCAGAAACCTCCAGATCGAGCTGGAGCGCTGAATGCACAGGATCGTACTTGTCACAATAATAATAATACAGCGATGAACAATTTTAACCCATCGTAGAATCATGGAGCTCATAAAATAATATTTGTTAAAACATAAATTACATCTTGACACGCTATTCGAAATGGGCAACGAAGATATCCAGAGTAGGCTTATAAATGACAGTTTCTGATTTTAGACTTTTCAAAAAGCATAGTTGATTTTAAGCTTGAGCAAGCGCATAGTCAAGACCTTTTGAAATATTTTTGAGAACGAACACATTCCGTTCATAGTTTCATGATTACCTAATTCCTCTTACTTTCTTTCTTGTTTATGGGTCGTATAAGCTTCAGATCATCTAGAAAACTTCCTTACTTCGAAGCATAATTTGAGGTGTAGTATAAGAAATAGTCATTTTCCTATCTAGTGCGGAAAGTTGTATTTTCCTGCATGAGATTGCCGCAATCGAGTTCGAGAATATACTTTCCACTCAAGATAGGAACGATATTTTTTCTACCGTATTATAGAATAAAAAAAAATTCTACACAACTCACATTTGTAGGAAAAATATCAGAATATCTTCTGGTAGCATGTTATACATTTTTAATCTTGTTTTCATAAACAATAAATTCAATATAATTCAATAAGGATGAACAACTTTGGTTTTGACACATTCATCAACCGGTTTCTATGGAAAATCATAGACCATGACATAGATGCATTATGACATAGAAATGAATACAAAGCCAATCATAATTTTTGAAGAATGTCAAGCTCTCTTTGACGATGCAACAATTTTCAAACGAAAATTTGCAATAATAATTAGTTCGACATGTGTGAAACTACATAATCTGAAATATTTAACTGAAGATATGAGTAAGTAGATAAACAGATTTCATGTTCAAGGTATCATTATTCACAAATTCAAAAAATATTTACTTTCTCGAACTAGTGCGGGATAGTGACACTTTCCGAATCGAAAACAATGCGGGAAAATAGTTACTTAGACCTGGTTGCAGAAAAACATTGTATGAGCTCTGTAAGTCTCTAAAAAGACGATCGAAATGTCGTCATAACCACACGAATTCTTGTTATTTTTAATTCGGATCATGAGTCTTTTTAGGTCATTTTTTATTCGTATGCTGTTTTACAGTTCATATGTTCCATGCAGAGCTGTGACGAGCACTGAAGAAAAGTGCTTCGAGCACTAAGCACTAAGCACTTGAATAAAAAGGCTCCCGAGTCTCGAGCACAAAGCACTTATTTTCACAAAAGGCTCGCGAATACTAAGCACTTTGTGAAAGTAATTCGACATTTCGAGCACTAAGCCCTAAGCACTTTTTTTAGGAAATATTGAAAGAGAGGTTATTTTAATCGAAAAAGAAATTGTAAGTTGGCATAGGTATGTGATATTAAAAATTTTGAATTCGATTCAATATAATATATAATAAATTCTTATTGAGAAAAATGCTATTCGCTCCTGGATCTCTCTGTTTGATAATATTCATAAATATACTGAATTTTTCGAGTTTACTTTTTTTTCTTTCCTTGAAACATAATTGAATAAAAAATTCAACGAAAATGGAAATGTTACTCTGTCAATTCTTGCACTGATTTGTCAGGAGCAAACCAGTTGCGAAACATTGTTGCGTGACAAATAACGAAGAAGTATCAAAATTAGAACTCAATGAACTGTGTAACCTTTTGATGTTGTCTATATAGGACTCTTTGGTCAGATGAAAACGTAAAAAAAAACAGAATCGTGGCTTTTGCTTTTTCTATTGATATCAAGTTGTCAACGCACAAATTACCATTTAACAAAATACACATGGGCCCTTCAATTTTCCTTTTATAATGATCAAGTTTCCTCATTATCATCTCTCTGTAATTGCAATCCGAACAGTTTTGGGATGTTACTGTCATGTTGATTTAAGATTTTATTAATGTAAAAATGAATTCGTACAACATTGGCTCAGGGCTTAGTAATCCGCAAAAGTGCTCGGGAGCACTTTTGGGATTACTAAGCACTAAGCCTTTGGCCGAAGCACCCCAATTACAGGGTGGGGCAGAAGAACCTATCCGATTTCAAATCCCTTTTTCTCAGAAGAGAGAGCAGGTAGAGTAGTGGGGTAAAAACCGTTAGAAAGCTGGTTTTATGCCATTTGTCAGTAGTCAACATGCCTTGGTCTGGTGAACATCGTGCTTTTGTTATTGAGCGGTTTATCGAATGCGGCGGTTCGATAATTGCTACACAACGTGCTTTTCGAATTCATTTCGGATATTGGAGTGACGAAAATCCTCGGGAAATCCATCAGGAACCCCTCCATAGCCCAAAAGTGACTGTGTGGTGTGCTCTTTCCCGCCTAGGCGTCTGGGGGCCCTACTTTTTTGAAGAAAATGGGCAAACCGTAACGGTCAACAGCGAGCGCTATTGTTTCATGCAACCGCCCACACATCGCGACGATCAATGGACATTCTCAGGGAACTGTTTCCCGGTCGCCTCATTTCTCTGAGAGGTGATGTTGGCTGGCCGCCGCGCTCACCGGATCTCACTCCATGTGACTTCTTCCTTTGGGGTTACCTCAAATCGAAGGTTTACCAGCATCGACCAAGGACCCTTCTTGCTTTACGAAGGGAAATTGCTCGGGCAATTGAAGAAATTCCTGTGGAAATGACGGTGAAAGTCATGGAAAGCTACCGCGAGCGCCTAAATAAGTGTTTCCGCTCCCAATGACGACATTTGAGTGATGTGCTTTTCAAAACTTAAATTTAAAAATGGCATAAAATTTGCGATATGTTAATAAAAAAAATTTTTTGACAAGCTGAGTGGTTTTAATTTTATAACGTTTTGAAATCGGATAGGTTTTTCTGCCCCACCCTGTACTAAGCACTAAGCACTGCTGTTGAAAAGTGCTTGGGAGCACAGTGCTCGGGAGCACAAAAGGGCTCCGAGTACTTTCACGAGCACAAAGCACAATGCTTTGGCACAGCTCTGTAAAATGTTTCCTTAGTTTTGTTTTCCGATATTGCTATTAAATCAGTCGCTGAGAAAGCCCTCTCATGTTTTTGCTTCATATTTTTGTGAATTTGAATCAGTATGTAGTAGAGAATGTTTATTCTCCGTTTTACTGAACGAAAGCATTTATCGAATGAAATTTCGAATTTGCTTTGGAAACCGTTCAACATCTCATTCAGTTCATTTGTTTCAAATTTATATGTGTCCCCGAACTTCTGAAGTCTTGTTCTGAGAGGCAATCAAGATTTTTTGTGCTTTCATTATTTCTCTGACGAGTCAGAGTCTCTTTTAATATCATTGTTAGGTACCTACAGTGTGTATTCACAGCTTACACTGACAGCATTTCTTACATTTTCAGGTAGGTATATAGGGAGTTATTCTGTTCAATACCCTAGTCATGTTGATTCATAACATTTAATTGATTCGAATTGAGTTCAAATCTGAGAAAACTGGAAAAGTTACTCGAAATATATCTGAAAGCTGAGGGTGAGAGAAGTATAATTTCTAACATATCATTAAAAATACAGTTTGAAACTGAAGAAAATCTAGTATATGAGCTGATCTGAAGGACCCAAGGTCGATGGCTCTTGTTTGATTGTCAGTCAATGAAGGACAGTCTCACTCCCCCCTCTAGTACCCCCGCCTTCGCCATTTTGTAATCAACCTAATCAATATTGTATACCAGTGGATTTCCTATAAATTGAAAACTTGGGAAAGTTATTTCTCTTAACTTTATGATCCTCCTCATATACCTCACAGCCTTTCCCACATTTTCAGGTAGGTAAGATGGAAGTACATTACACCTGTTATGTGGATTCTGAATTTTTAATTCATTGAGTTGAATCGGATGAAACTGAAAAAAAGACTCGGAATATATCTGAAAGGAGCGAATCGAAAGTGAGAAGAAGACTTATAATATGATATATTGTCTAACATTTCATTGCTACAGTTTGAAACCGACGAAAATCGAATACCTCCGCCTCCGCCAGTCTGTAGTCAACCTAATTAATGTATACCAGTGGTTTTTCTAGAAATCGAAAACATGGGATAGTTATTTCTCCTTACTTGATGATCTTTCTTATGATCCTCTCAGCACATTTTTAGGTAGGTAAATGAGGAGTAATATTGTTCAATACGTGAAGTAAGCGGGTTATTGAATTTTGTGTTTTATTGAATGAGCAATCTAAAAAAGTGCACCATCAATGTGATATCGAACATAGACTTGGAAATATAAGTTGGAAATAAACGAGTGAAAATCATCAATCGGAATTCAAAGTACGCCTGAATACCGATGAATGATTTTCTCTATTTCAGTATCGTAATGAGTTCATTACAGTACTAAAAACAGTGCTGTAATGAAGTCATAACAGCATGACCCTATAGAAGAAAGGAAAATCTTACCTTTATATTACCATTCTTGTTAATAATCTCGTATTATTTCTGGACGAAATAAAAGTTGAAGGAAAAGAAAATTTAGATAAGGATTTAGAGTTGAGGAAAAAGGTAGATTCAGGATAGGAACAGGTATATTAATGATATGAATATAACCTAGTTGAGAGAATTTACGGTAGAAGTAGATCTAGATTGTTGAGTAGGAAAATTAGGTGTAGGAGAGAAAAATTATTATAGGGAAAAATAGTTTTTATTTTTTTCTTTCAAGTCATTCATACCCTCAAGAGGTCACAAAATAAATTCAATTTAAATCTTGAAAAACCCATTCAGTTTGGTAATTTCTTATCTTATATATAAGATTATTTAGATAATGTACATGTGTAGATCAGGCAGTATTAAATGGGACATCGAGCTGAACACTTGTATTATTAATTATTAACATATCACATGGCGCAGTCGAAACGAACAAAAGAGTAATTCGTGAATTAAAATCTTTACGGGGAAATAAATATATCTGAAAATCAGAAAAATGGAGAAGAGTGTGAATCTGAAATTAAGTTAGATGAAGACCCGGCAGTGGAATGGAAGTTTTTCCTTCAAAACTTCGAAATTTTTATTCAAGCAATAAAAGCAGAAGAGGAGTCCGAAGAATATAAAGCCGCTTTGCTGTAAAATTGCATAGGGGATAAAGCCCTCAAAATATATCTTTGAATTCATAAAAGAAGAATAAAAAGGTGAATTGAAGAATATTCTGCAGAAATTTGAAGCATATTTCAAACCTAGCATTAATGTAAAACATATGAAAGATTAATTTTTTTACGAGAGACATGGAAAAAACAGAATCTGTGGATGAATATATGACGCAGTTGAAACGAATAAGCAGGAATTCAACAGATTCTCTCATAAAAGACCGATTATTCTTAGGTATCAAAGATAAAAATGTGAAGGGAAGAGATAACGAACAAACAGCTGGAAACTTTGTGTTCGAATCCTGGTACGAGTATGAGGAGAAAAGAAGACAATCAAGAATTAACGGAAGTGAGACGAAAGAATTTTCATATGGGCATGAAGAAGCAGTCCCGAACTCGAAAAAACAGAAGGAAATATCAAATGGACAAGGACGACAACACCCTGATAGTCGTCAAAGAAACCGTATAAGTTTCAAATCATCTGATAATAAAAATGTTCAACATGAAAGAATGAATAATAATGAATTTAATTGTTTAAAATGTGGTAATTTGCATTCAAGAGGAAATTATAAAGCTTTTGGAAAAATTTTTCGAAAATGTGGTTTGTATAATCATTTTGCATCATTTTGTAGAAGTAAAAGTATAAATAATGTTGCTAGAAAAGAAGAACTCTACATAGGTTCTGTAGATAATAGTATTTCAATAACAAAGTTTGACTGAACGGCAGATAAAAAATGACATGGTGAATTTCAAAGTGGATACAGGTGCTGATGTTAATGTCATTCCTTTGAGTATGTATAATAAAATTTTCAAATCGGAGAAAATTTTCAAAGATGATACCAAACTAATCGAATATACTGGAAATCGAATTGAAATAATAGGATACATTACAACCATTGTTTCTCATAAAAATAAGAAATATAACGTGAAATTTATAGCTAAAGGAAAATATGGCTGTCCATCGATATCTTCATATATCGAGGCGTCGAGCGGTTTGTGTACGCGGTTTTCCTAGTTTCTGTGGATTTTTGAGGTGTTAATCAACTGTGAAAATTTTGAAACTCACACAAGGTACTGTTCATAGTGATAACTCCTTGTTACTTTTGATTTTGACTCTATAAACTAAGGGGGAAAGAGAATACTATTTTTCAAAACAAGTTATTCTCATTTCTTGTTATCACATTCTTCTGATAAGAACTAACAACATGAGCGTCTGCGCTAATTGTTCTAAACAATTTACCTCTGGAGATCTACGACGAGTTCAGTGCGACTGCTGTAAGCAGCATCTGCATATCGCATGCACGGACTTACCGCAAGATGATCGCGTCACCCGTAATAAGATAAAATGCATTAAGATCGTATGCAATAAATGTGCCACGAAATTCGATCAACTATCGGATATAAAAACACTTATTGAATCCCTGAAAACTGATTTCGCTAGTAGAGTTGGCACTTTGGAACAAGAGATACGGGATGTCAATAAAAAGATCAATAATCTCAACAATTTCGATTCATTAAAGATGACCGAAGCGGCAGTATCTGAATCTGTCGAGCGAATTCGACGTGCAAAAAATTTAATTCTACGAGGTGTACCGGTCGTCGAGGGATCAACGGAGGAGCGTAGGGAAGCCGATGCGGGTGCGGTTGGCGCAGTTCTGAAAGCCGTGGATTCTACAGCCGTGCCGCGGCATATTATTCGGTTGGGACGAAGTTCTTCCGGAGGGCATCCGCCACTTCTAAAGGTGGTACTGGGAGACGAGAGGGAGGTCAGAGAGGTCCTGCGTAATAAGGGCAGGGTACTACAGTGTCCAGATTTGCGAAATATCAGGATAGCGGATGATAAGACGCCTTTTCAGTTAAAATATCTCGAGGAACTCAGGGAGGAATTGCAGCGTCGTTCTGCTGCCGGTGAACGTGATCTCACCATAAGATACATCCGCGGATCCCCTGAAATAGTAAAGTCCACAGTTCCAAAAAATTAGTTCATGGGTTCTGTAATTGGCTGCTTTTCTATACGAACTTGGCTTCTCTTTTGGCAAAATTTGATGATTTCGTTCTAACCGTTGAGGATATCAATCCATCTTTTATTTTCATATGTGAAACTTGGCTCAACCCTAAAATCCCTGATTCTCTAGTTGAAATTAACGGATACAACATCTTCCGTTCTGATAGAGTGAACCGCGCTGGTGGAGGTGTATGCATTTACATTAAGTCAGAACTTCTCAGCTCATTCTCAATCATGCCAGTTTGTCTCGAGTGTCCGAACATCGACACATTAGCTCTAAAATTGGGATCAGGTTCTTTCTCCATAACACTCGCATGTATTTATAGACCCCCCAATTCTGCCGGAACAGATGACCAGATCTTGATCGAGAAAGTTTCTCAGTTGGCTGCCACTGTACCCAATTTAGTTTTGGCTGGAGACTTCAACTTTCCACAAATAAAGTGGCCACTAGAGGACTCAGTCGGTCCACATAACTCCGCAACAAATTTCTCGGACATGATAATTAATTCCAACTTGATCCAACTCGTAACAGAACCAACTCGCTACAGACAAAACCAAACGCCTTCAACTCTTGACTTGATCTTCGCCAGTGACGAGCAACTTCTGACTGCTCCCCAGTTCCACCCTCCTGTTGCCAAGTCCGATCATGTGGTCTTGACTTAGCTCATTAGCTCACCAACCAAAGTCAGGAGATTCTCTTACAAAGTGACAAACTTTGAGGCCGTTGCTGAGGATGTAGGTGGAGCAGACTGGGATTTCTTGTTTGCGGACGGAAATCCTGACGCAATGTGGAATAAATTTCATGAATTGGTCTCAACATCCATTTGCAAACACACAACCCTCAAGTCAAGACTTAACAACCAATGCAAACCCTGGATCGATGGGGATCTTCTGAGACTGATCAAACACAAAAGCAGTCTGTGGAGGCGTTTTCGTCGCAGTCAGAGCCCAGAGGATTTCAGAGCTCATAGAGAATTTTCCAACTACCTCTCTTCCAGCTTGAAGCTTGCCCGACGGAAATACGAGGAGTCTGTCATTAACGGTGGGAACAGAAAGCGGCTCTTTAAGTATGTCAGAAATTCGCTCAACTCTAAAGTTGCCACACCCCTCCTGCGTCGATCTGATGGGGACACATGTGTTAATAGTGAGGAGGTTGCTGAGTTGCTCGGGATCCATTTTGCCTCTGCGTTTACCAGCGAGCCTGATAATGATGTTCTGCCTCCCGTCCCGACCCATCGAGTTGGCGAGACACTTCAGTGTTTGAATTTTGATCCGTCAACAGTAGAATCATGCATCGCCCGTCTCGAGACTTCGACTTCCCCAGGTTTGGACGGTGTCACTGCCGCTTTCCTGAAAAACTGTAGTTCCTCCGTATCTGTACCTCTTAGCAAGATCATGACAGCATCTATGCAGAACGGTGTATTACCCTCATGCTGGCTCGTCGCAAGCGTTACTCCCATATACAAGAAAGGTGACAAATTAGACCCGAACAACTATCGTCCGATAAGCCTTGTCTCTGTGGCTGCCAAGCTGATGGAGGCAATAATTAGTCAACGCATGACCGAGTTCTTGATTGCCAGCAATGTGATTCCCAAGGAGCAGCATGGTTTCGTCCCTGGTCGATCGGTTATAACTAACCTTTTGCAGTGCGTGAACAACTGGTCTGCCGCGATTGATGAGGGGAGAAGTATGGATGTGGTATACTTGGACTTCTCCAAAGCTTTCGATCGAGTGCCACGTCGGAGACTGCTGCATAAGCTCGAACACGCCGGCATTCGGGCTGGGCTGCTTCGTTGGATTTCGGCGTTTTTGACTGGCCGATCATTTCGCGTTCGGGTTGGTGGTGCTTATTCTTCTGATCGGCCGGTTCTGAGTGGTGTGCCCCAGGGATCCATACTTGGTCCATTGCTGTTTTTGGTGTACATCGCTGACATCCCTTCCTCCCTAAAATCACCGAGTTCCTTCTACGCTGATGACGCCAAAATATATGCTGATCCCTGCACTGGCTTTCGACAACTTCAACGTGACTTGCTGGAGCTGCAGATCTGGTGTCGTGCTTGGTTACTTCCACTCAACATCTCTAAGTGTGTTGTGCTGCATATCGGTAGGACAAACCCAAAACTCCAGTATACAATTGACGATACCACCCTGTCAAGTGTAGATTCTCACGTTGACTTGGGGGTGTTGGTGACAAGTGATCTGTCCTGGTCCGGGCATATAGCTTCGATGTGCAGACGAGCTAATTCGTCCCTATACCTTCTGCGTAAATCTTTCTCGCGGTTGTCGTTCCCCACATCAATAAAATTGTACACAACTTACGTCAGACCTATTTTGGAGTTCGCGGGACCTGTGTGGAGTGCGGGACTGGTTCGGGATCGCCGCTTGCTGGAGTCCGTTCAGCGATCCGCCACGCGTATGTCGTTTGGCCGAGTGAGACCCTCGTACGATCAGCGGCTAGCTATGGCGAATCTCGAAACTTTTGAGCGGCGGAAACTTAGAGGCGACCTAATTATGTCTTTCCGTATACTCAACAACTTCATCAACTTCGATCTATCCCATCTTTTCTGTTTGAACAATGATACTCGGTTGCGCGGTCATAACCTGAAGTTGAGGAAGGAACGGTTCAATACTACTGCTAGGAGAAATTTCCTCCCCAACAGAGTTTTTGATAACTGGAATGCCCTACCGCCTAGTGTTGTGAATGCTCCATCCATAAACATTTTTAAAAATCGATATGACAGTATCTAATTTTTCTTTACATTACATTGGAATACTTTTTTTTTTTTTTTTTTTTTCTTTCTCTCTTTTCTCGAAGATTTTTCTTCCTGATGATTTGTTTTTTTTTTCCTCTGCTCAATGTGTTAAAATATAATATTGTATTTCTCTTGAGCACAGATGCTTGGATGCCTTGTAATATGTTATGTTTGTATGTCGAATTTTATAGAACCCAGTTCTCAATTCGAAATCTATTGTAATAATAATAATAATAATAATAATTATTGGAAAAGGTTCAAAATAAGACATGGATATTGCGAGAATGGTGGCGGAAATGAGTGACATTAGTAGGTATATTGACGATTTCCATGATGTTTTCAATGGAATTGGGTGTTTACCAGGCCAATACAGGGTCTTTCACGAGGAACCTCATCCATATTTATACGGGAAACTACTGAACGTATTTTCATGAAATTCACCACT
This sequence comes from Adalia bipunctata, assembly GCA_910592335.1. NCBI lineage: Eukaryota > Metazoa > Arthropoda > Insecta > Coleoptera > Coccinellidae > Adalia > Adalia bipunctata. The sequence continues at coordinate 55,610,263 of OU342948.1, forward strand.
TATAAGTATTTCATGATGCTGATGAAATCTAAAATATTTTCAAAGCATGAGCACCTCCGGTTTTTCCGGAAATGACGTCAACTTCCGTTTTTCAAATTAGAACACCATTTTTTTATTGCAGAAATAGATTCCTTAGAAAATTTCAAGTTATTCTGATGTAACATTTTTCAGTTTTGGTTGGAAAATTCTCTCTGATCGGGAAAATTCGAAAAAAAATCGAAAATAGAGCTCCACTGAAACAAGAATAACTTCGAGGTTTTTGGATGGAAAATTTTCATTTTTGGGATTTTTCAAGATGTAAGATTGATGTATCCACTTTTGAAATCGAAATCGCGATTCATGATACAGGGGGTGAAACAATCGCTTTCAAAGTTAGGGATGACAAAATCGTGAAAAATCAATTTTTTCAAATTAGAACCCCATTTTTATATGGCAGATATTGAATCTACGTTAAAAAATATTGTGAGTGTATGCATCACACCCTTGCCCTAAAATGGATATTTTCTGAGTTAATATCCATTTTAGGGCAAGGATGTGATGCATACACTCACATTATTTTTTAACGTAGATTCAATATCTGCCAAAAAATATGGGGTTCTAATTTGAAAAAATTGATTTTTCACGATTTTGTCATCCCTAACTTTGAGAGCGATTTTTTCACCTCCTGTATCATGAATCGCGATTTCGATTTTCAAAGTGGATAAATCAATCTTACATCTTAAAAAATCCCAAAAATGAAAATTTTCCATCCAAAAACCTCGAAGTAATTCTTATTTCAGCGGAGCTCTATTTTCGATTTTTTTTTCGAATTTTCCCGCTCAGAGAGAATTTTCCAACCAAAACTGAAAAATGTTACATCAGAATAAATTGAAATTTTCTAAGGAATCGATTTCTGCAATAAAAAAATGGTGTTTTAATTTGAAAAACGGAAGTTGACGTCATTTTCGGAAAAACCGGAGGTGCTCATGCCTTGAAAATATTTTAGATTTCATCAGCATCGTGCAATACTTATAAGTGCTGAATTTCATGAAAATACGTTCAGTAGTTTCCCGTATAAATATGGGTGAGGTTCCTCGTGAAAGACCCTGTATAGAATTAAATTGGATGAAACTGTTAAACCTTGTGTACATGCAGCTAGACGATTTCCCCAAGGAATTTTGGTGAGATTGAAGAGTAAATTGGAAAATTTGGAAAATCAAAATATTATAGCTAGAGAATTCGAGCCAACTGAATGGGTAAACTCCCTGGTAATGGTAGATAAGCCTAATAAAAATTTTAGAATATGTATTGATCCCACTGATTCAAATAGGACCATTAAACAGGAACACTTTCCAATTCCTACTTTCACAGATATTGTTACTAATTTGAATAAAGCTAAAATTTTTTCAGTGTTAGATACGAAGAGTGGATTTTGGAATATAGAATTAGATTAATTCAGTTCAGAATTATGTACTTTCAATACTCCATTCGGCAGGTAGAGGTTCAAAAGGTTGCCTTTTGGTTTAGTTTGCTCCGCAGAAATTTTTCAGAGAAAAATATTACAATGTTTTGAAGGTATTGAAGGTGTTCACATATACAGGGTGTTTCACCATAAACTGGACAAACGTAAATAGCCGTGTAGACGATACCGGGGATGTCATTTTTGACTTATGACATATACCCCGTTTTCGACGCATAAGGCTTGCGCCTTATTGCGTATCCCTGAAACGCGACCGACGACGGACGAGTTTCTGCAGCGTACAACTTCCTAGTGATACATTTGGAAAACCATGGATACGACCGTAACCATGAAAGTTGTACGCGGCAGACCCGCGTCCGTCCTCGGTCGCGGTTCGGGGGGACCAGCGCCTAATGCCGGCCATACACGTTACGGTCTACCGGAGAGGTATACCTGCGCAGGTATACCTGTGCAGGTATACCGGACGTCGGTCGTGTCTCTGCAGCTTCTTTTTTGTCTCGATCATGGTACGCTTTGTTTTTGACTTGCGATAGGCATGAATGCGTTTTATATATTTCAATAAAATCTTCAAGGAAATTTTTAGTAGAATCTGTTGGTTCCATTTTTGCGTATTGATTTTTGATACAGGTGACAATACGATATCATTCACTACTCGACGTGGAGACAACTGACGGCGACAACGTTTATGATAGCAAATGACGTGACCTGCGCAGGCGACCGGTGTACAGGGTGGGCAAAATTGTTGCTATATGAACTCAAACTTTTTAACCCGAGGAGATAGAGAAAAATGAATGGCACCTTAGAGTCCTCTTTTTTCAAGAAACTGATAATGCCATCAACTGTATTCCTCTATCTTCTTTCGTTTCCGAGTAATAGGCCAAAATTGAAATTTTGGCGATTTCAACTTTGGTCATTATCTCCGTTTCTGTTTATGCTAGGATGTTGGAATAAAAACATTATACAGGCACTTTTCTGATAGCAATCCAGTGGCGTAAGTTGTGTTTTTTCTTATGGAAACAGTAGTTTGAACTGACTTAGAAAGAATCGCCTTTTTTTTCCCGTTTCAGAAATGTATCATATGTTTTAGTTCATGTAGCACCAATTTTGCCCACCCTGTACATGCACAGGCACATCGTACGGTGTCACTCAAAAATATTGATTTTCGATCTTGCACCGGTCGCCTGTACAGGTTGAGAAAACTGCACAGGTCTAATCCCACACACGCTCCGGTTGACCTGCACAGGCATGCCTGCGCAGGTATACCTCTCCGGTAGACCGTAACCGGTCACCTGTGCAGGTTGAAAAAACTGCACAGGTCTAATCCCACACACGCTCCGGTTGACCTGCACAGGCATGCCTGCGCAGGTATACCTCTTCGGTAGACCGTAACGTGTATGGCCGGCATAAGCGAGATACAGGGTATTTAATGTCAACTTCGAGCAGTATTCTGATAACTGTGGTGAGTTATGCGTGACATTTGAAATTACGATTACTTTACTGGTAACGTCTTAGTATTTTTTAGGGCTCAATTCAATTGTGGTATAGAATTAAAAAAAAATTCAAAATGTCGGAAAACCTGCAAAGTTGGAATTTTTTTTTCGGTTGCCAATTTGGAAAGCACTATTTCAACGTACTAGATTTTCTAAGATTTTCCGTGAAAATTTTTTTTCAAAATTCGAACTCAACTTTTATTTCACATGTCTTCAGTGAGAAAAAAATTTCGGCCGAAATTGTTGAAATTTTTTATGGTTGAACAATCTTTCATTCTGAATACTTTGGTGAAAACAGAATGAAATAATATCCATTGGTTTTTTTAGACCTCCAAAGATTATGCTCGGAAAACTTTCATAATTTTTATTCAAAAAACTAGAGGCCGTACGAAGGTCAAATTAAGGCTTTTTAGCTGCCAGAGTGACCCGGACGAAAATATGAATTTATAAACCAGAAAATTTTTTTTCAAAAAACTTTGGTGGGAATCGCTCCTTCGTCGCTCGTTTGCGAATTTCGCATTCGTATTGGAATAGGAGCCCATTCTGCAACTAGTTTTAGAATATACTATCATTGCTTTTTCATTTCCGAAGATCATATGAAATAACTGTTCATTGCATTGCTTGTTTGAGATTGATTTCCTTTATTATTATCATAGTATAAATTTTCTCGATATTGATTATCATGGCTTCTTAATTCTTATAAATTTAAAATCAACCGTCTTTCATCAACGGAGCTTCAATATTCACTCGTGATTAGGGGAGTAACTGTTGTGGAAACTGTAAAATTGATGAGGAAAACTCTTCGAAATCTTTTGAAATTGGAAAAAAAAACCTGATATTATAATCAAGTATCCTGATTACCCATTTTCTCTCAATACTGATGAGGTTGAATTAGATTAAATACCGTCTGAAATTGACACCTTGTTAGACAATTTGGATGGTTCAGATGTTTCGGTTCAAGCGAAAATTTCAAAAAATAATTTTTCACTGGAGATATTAAATAATGCAAAACCGATCACGAATGATGATGATGAAAATAAATCGTCCTTGTTAGTAAATATCCTCTCTAAACAAACTGCTTTAAGTAAGAAAATAAAACAGCACAATCGTTCTGTTTTGTCTTCGAATAATGCTTTAGATTTGGGTATATCTCAGTTCGCTATTTCCAGTAGTAATTCGGAAATTTCGTCATCTGATTCTGAAGATATTTGCGATATTGCGGTTGGAAATGTTTTACATTCCTCTGGTTTAGTAAATTTTTCGAAAGTAAAGAACGGTTTCTCAATGGAACTTGAAATTTTCAGGGAAAAAAGATTCCTACCCCTTGAGTGCATTTTTGGAGCGTGTTGAAGACATTAGAGTCGCTAGAAATGCTACTCAAGATGATCTGTTCAATTCCGCCATGGATTTGTTTTCTGGTAAAGCTCTTGTCTGGTATCGTGCCACAAGGAGTCGCTTTAAAAATTGGCCTTGTCTAGTTACTTTGCTACGTGAAGAATTTCAGCCTACTGATTATAACGATCGACTTTTCGATGAAATAAAAAACCGAACACAGTCACCTGACGAAAGCATTGGAATGTATCTTGCCGTAATGACGAATTTGTTCAACCGTCTCACTATCCCTATATCGGAGTCAATACGCCTTAAAATTTTGTTGAAGGATATAGCTCCATTTTATCAAAAACAATTGGGCTTGTTGGAAATTAAGTCAATTGAAGAACTTTTGAAATATGGTAGGAAGTTAGAACCTTGCAAGACTTCTGTTGAGTCGTTTAAGCCTCCGCCATCGCGACGAGTAACACATTTGTTGGAACCAGATTAGGCCGTTGTTGAGGTTGAATGTTCAGATCCCTTCCCTAGAAATTCTCCAAGTGTTCAAGTCAGTCCACTAGATGCCGAAATCAAGTGTTTTAACTGCAGTAAACATGGCCATTAACATAAAGTAAACGTTTGTAGAGAACCCAAGAGAAAGAGGTGTTGTAAATGTAACAAACCTGGCTACACAGTTTTGACTTGCACATCGTGTTCGAAAAATCATTCTAGGTATTCGGGAAACGCGAATCGGGAACACTAGGTGGTGGACTAGATTTTCCTGCTTCGGAAAAGACCTCCCAGATATAAAAATTCTCGCCAGTGTTGAATTATATATTGGAAAGCGTAGGTAAGGAGGAGAGACCATATTTGAGAATTTTGATCTTTGTTGACAGATTTTTGGGTTTATTGGATTCCGGTGCGTTATCTACTATTGTGGGAGATCCAGGTTGGAGAATATTGAAAAAACTTAATTTATCACTTCATTCATATTCGCGTTCTCATTGTACGGTTGCCAATGGCAATCATTGTTCAGTTCTCGGCTATATTCCAGGTACCGTAAAAGTTTGTCAACGCATTGCACTTATTGATGTTTCAATTGTAGATACCCTCTTTGTCCCATCCCCTGATTTTCGAAGCTGACTTTTGGCGTAAAATCGGCATAGTTCCCAATCTTAGGTCGAAAGAATGGAATTTCTCTTCGGATATTTCCTCGATAAATGAATTGACGCAGACAGTATGGACGGAAGAACAACTTGCTCAATTGAACCACTTGTTCGAAAATATTTCCAGTCCGGAGATCGGTCCCACGGATCTCGTTGAACATAAAATATTACTTACTGACGAAACTCCGATTAAGCAGCGATACTATTCTGCTTCGCCTCCCATTCAGAAGCAAATTAACAACGAACTAGATCAGATGATTAAGAATGATATTGTTGAGCCATCAGATAGTCCGTAGTCGTCACCCATTATTCTCGTGGAAAAATCGGACTCGTATAGGTTTTGTGTGGATTATCGTCGGTTGAATCGTGAAGGATGCTTATCCTCTTCCAAGGATAACCTCGATTTTAGATGAGTTACGCGAAGCATATTATCTCTCCACTATAGTCATCAAAAGTGCCTTTTGGAATATACCTATGACAGAATCATCGAAAAAATATACGGCATTTACTGTTCCTGAGAGGGGACTCTTTTATTTTAAGGGATTGCCTTTTGGACTTTGCAACAGCCCTGCTACGTGGCAACGGTTCATTGATAGGATCATTACAGGGGAGCTAACAGAGTACCCTTACCTCGACGATGTTGTTATCGTCACTAAAAATTTTGAAGATCACCTGAGAATATTACATGAAATTCTCACTAAACTTCAAGAGACAGGGGTTATCGATAAATCGTTCTGAGTGTGAGTTTTGTACACGTGAAATTGGGTTACGTAGTAGACAGAAATGTGCTAAGGGCAGACCCTGAAAAGGTTTTACCCATTGTGAATCTTTCACGACCTACGACAGTAGAAAAAGTTCGTAGTTTCATGGGAATGGTAAGTTGACCATCGATTTCTTCCTGACTTTGCTCATATTTCCGCCCCAGTAAATAAACCTTTTAAAAAAATGCGACTTTTGTATGGAGTCGAGATTGTGAAAAGGCCTTCAACAATTTTAAACAAGCTCTCATATCTGCAACCGATTTTGTCTTGCCTGAATTATGAGCTTTCTTTTGTGGTTCAGTGCGACGCTTCTGGTTTCGGTTTAGGTGGGATACTCATGCAAAAATATCCCGAAGGTGACAAAGTTGTTGCTTACGCAAGTCGATCTTTGACGAGCAATGAACGGTTATTTACCACAACAGAACTTAAATGTTTAGCTGTTCTGTTTACTCTCGAAAAATTTCGTCCATATATCGAAGGGTCTATACCTTTTCAACTTCAAATTGGGAACTATCCGAATCAAATTGGGAACTAAAATATTGAAATTGGGAACTAACATATTTATTTATTATTTATTTATTTAAAATTAATGTGTCTCGACAACTTGGCCATTGACACAAGGTACATTATTTACAGGATCAATAAGTTATATTTGACTATATAAATTTGTGCGTATAAGAAAGCCAAGAAGATTACGGAGTTGGTCGGTGCTACTCAACATTTCCATTAAACTGTTCTGGAGGTGGTAGTTCTGTCGATCCTCCCTGTAGCGCTTGCAGTCGATAAGGATATGTTTTATGGACAGTTGAACGTCGCAATCAGGGCACATGGGTCGAGTTTCAGAGTTGAGGAGATATTTGTGGGTGAGGGCCGTGTGACCAATTCTGATTCTTCGTAGAACTACCCTGTCTCTTCTAGATGACAAAGGCATTAAGGGTGGCAATAGCGTGGATTGTACCTCTTTCAGCTTTGAATCGACTGAATTCCAGTGCTGTTGCCAAGTATCCAAAGTTGACTTCTTGAAGAGTGGCCGTAAATCCTGAGCAATCTGTATTTTTTCAAACGGGATGTCTGACAGGGATGCTTCTTTTGCCGCTTGGTCGGCGGTCTCATTTCCCGCGATTCCTATATGGGATGGGACCCATATGAGGGTCAGTTCGGTACCTTTTCCTATGTGGTGGTGGCAATTCTCGTGGATGGCATGAACAACTTCAAATTGCGAACTACCAAAATCAAATTGGGAACTAACATATTCAAATTGGGAATAATCAAAATCAGATTGGGAATAATAAATTTCATATTGGAATGACATACATATGTGAATCAGATCTTTGAATAAGTCGATATGTAATTAACACTCAAATTTGTCAAAAGTAAGTAACGAACGATAAGTTAACAATTGCTTTTTCATAATCATGCCTTATATGAAGAAGGAAGCTGCAGATTCAATGAAAAAGCAGGTAATTGCGGTATGCAGACAGAATTTCGTCTTCAAAGAATGGAGAATTTGATAAGAAGAAATATATCAACCATTACAGTTAGTACCTGTACAAGATAGGTGCATATGTGGCTCATATCCAGAGGTTCATACCTGATGTTTGGATTTTTTGAATATGAGTTTGAGCTCAAACATGAAATTTTTTAAGTACTTCTTACACTTTTTGAATGTCTGAATATTAATAGTTTTCCTTCATTTTCATCAATATAAAGATCTTCTGATCCCGCCTGAGCCTGATCTTGATTTACATAGTCACGAATGCCGTTCCAATTTGAAATTGATTATTCCCAATTTGAATGTGTTTATTCCCAATCTGATTTCGATTATTCCCAATTCGAATATGTTAATTCCCAATTCGATTTTCATAGATCCCAATTTGAAGTTGAAAAGATAGAGTAACTGTTATAACAGATCATAGCAGCCTTTTATGGTTACATAACTTGAAGGATCCTCGTGGTCGTTTAGCCGAAATGGGCTGTGGCTTTAACTCAATACGATTATGGAATAATTCATCGGCCCGAGAAGGAAAATATTGTCTCAGCCTTCTTAAGTAGGTCGGTTGATAGAGTTGGCATCGGTAACGATCCTCGTGATCATGAAAAATCGATTGATTCCATTTGCATGGTGGATGATAGTGCGGAGATTTCTACTTCAGTAGACAAATGGTACTCCGAAGTGATATCTTAAATCAAAGACGCTACTCGAAAATATTCTAATTGGAAGCTATCGGATGGTATTTTATTTAAGTACTGCAAGTTGAAATACCCTGGATTAGTTAATGATGATCAAGAATATTGGAAAGTTATTCCAAAAAAGGATCGGAAAAGAATAATTTCTTTGAATCATGATGACGTGAAATCTGAACAATTAGGAGTTAATGAAACGGTCGGTAAAATTCTAAAAACTTTTTATTGGCCTAAAATGATTTCTTCGTTTTTGTTTCTTCTTATATCAAATCGTTTGAAGTTTGTAATAAGTATAAGACTTGTCAAAAAGCACCCTCAGGTTTTATGTTGACAAGAAATCAAGTGGATAAGCCTTGGGAATTAGTTTCAGCCGATATCGTTGGTACTCTGCCTAAATCTTCTCGTGGCTACAAGTTCATTTTTGTTGTTTGCCATTACCTATATCTCTAAGTTTCCATTATTTTTTCCTTTGAGATCTACAACTTCTGAAAAAAAATCATTGAATGTATGGAGGATCATGTTTTTATGTTATTTTGTTTGGCGTCCCTGAATTTTCAGTATTGGATAATGAACCGCAATTTAAAAGCAATAGATTTCGTCAATTTGCCTCTTCATACGGTGTTGAGATTAAGTTTACTTCTCATTATCTTATATAATCTCTTGCTACGTTAATGACAATCATAGCGATTGGGATGAGTACCTTCAAAAAGCTGCGTGTGCTATTCGCTCCTCATCTCATGATACCATTAAACAGTCTCCCCTTTTTTTTGGTGCCGAAATGCACTTAAGCGGAGAAAGTCACTGCGTTGTCTCTGAAGCGGATAAAATACCGGGTATTAGCCTTCCCGAAAGATTACCATCTAGAGTCGAAGGATTTTCCAAATTATACGGTGATATTAGAAAATATATGGATGAAGCATATTTATATCGCTCGAAATATTATAACCACCTTCGGAGACGTGGAATTATTCTGTTGGACAATACGTATATCGGAAGAAATATGTGTTGTCAGATGCATTACAGTATTACACAGCTAAATTCGCACAGGAATATCTTGGTCCATTTAAAGTCAAGAAAAAAGTCTCCCCGGGGACTTACGAGTGCGATTCAAGTGATAAATATCAGGGTACTACTTGGAATGTGAAAGATCTGAAACTGTTTGTGGACGTTGATTGTAAGGATGCGCAATGGCTTTTGCGGAATTCTCTTTTGTGGGTATTTCCTTGATTCATACTTCTTTTTTGTTTTGTTTCCCAGTGACATCAGAATTTTTGTCGAAATTCTTTTTTTTTAGCAAGTGGGGGTTGTAATGTATTAATCCTGCGCGAATTCGAAAATTATGATCGATTGTCAGAGTTCGAGCGCCTTCAATATTGCTTCGTATGTTGTAAATTTTTTTGTCGATGCTCATTTTCCATTACTTCAATTTCATGAAAACGAATTCAATTTATCTGGTGACCGAGACAGAAACTATTGGCGTTGATTGCTTTCCTTTGGGGATTCAATTTTCTGATCTCGAATAATCAAGTTTTTATTTGTATATTTTATTTGATCTCGATTAGCTCTATTGAAAGGGGATTTACTTGTCATAATCTTAAATAAACCCCAACAATATTCGAGGTGAGTTGAAGTTTTTAAGAAAGCAGAGTCGACAAAATTTTCTTAGCGTTTCAGGGTTTTTTTGTGTACCTACTATACATTCTAAAGAGTTCTTTTTTATATTATTTCGTCCAGGAATAATACGAGATCATTTACAAAAATGGTAATATGAAGGTTCGATTTTCCTGTCTTCAATAGGGTACTTATCTATTCCTGTTCTGGTAGCCAGGTTATTATTCTTGATACAAATCCAGAAATAATCTCCACAGTATATAGTATCAGGTTCCAATACATAAAACTTTATGTATATACCATTTTTGTAAATATTCTCGTATTATTCCTGGACGAAATAATAGTTATAGGAATAGAAAATTCAGATAAGGATTTAGAGTTGAGGAAAAAGGTAGGATTTAGGATAGGAACAGGTATATTAATGATATGAATATAACCTAGTTGAGAGAATTCTCGTGTAGAAGTGAATCTACATAGTTGAGTAGGAAAATTAGGTGTAGGAAAGAAAAATTATTAAAGGGTTAGATAGTTTTCATTTTTTATTTCAAGTCATTCATTCCCTTATGAGGTCACAAAATGAAATCAATTTATATCTTGAGAAACCCATTCAGTTTGGGTTCTTAATTTAGGTGATTATTCCAAGGGTGAAGAACGTACCCCTTAGTGAGCTAGCCGGTCACCCTTTCGTCAACGGGATTTTCATTGATGGTATTGAATATTGGATTTCCTTATTTCACCCGTTACCAGTTATCAGAAATGAAATAATGTCAAATTACGGCAAAAGGCCGTGATTGCTTCGCTCCGGCTAAATTTAAGACTGCCTACAGTTAGGCTTATGGAGTCACACATGATTGATTAGCATATTTTGAAGATTGGGTTTGTTGCTCTGATTCTTGTTATTTTTGATGTTTATTATACTAATTTATGCGATTCCCAGTCGTAGAAATATTTACCAAACACGTTATGGCCAAAATTATCGATTCTAAGATCAATTTTACATTTAAAAGGAAAAACTGAAGTCGAAAAGTTCGATGAAGTGGAAGCATTTGCTTCCAAAATGAAAGATACCTTTCCAAAACCCAACAGTGTTGTCCCGGGAGCAGATCGAGAAATTCTTGAGAGAAGCTCCAAATGACGTTTTGATGTATCGGGTGTTTTTTTAGAGTGATAGAACTTCTTCAGAATGAAATAAAACAGATTTAAGTTAAGATTGAAGCCAATTTTTTTTTATTTGAAAGATAATTTAACGCCATTTATTGTTCAGAAATAATTTCCGGCAAATTTCCACCACAGAAATATAATAAACACAAAAATTTATTATATTTCTGTGACCAGCACCAAATTGATATCTGCGCATTATCCGAGACGAAGCGGAACCATCAAATTGCCCGAATACGTACTGGCATTCGGAGGAGCCAAACACTAAAAAGCAGTGGCACGAGTAGGCTTGCTGGTGTCAGAGAAATATGAGCAATCTATTCAGGATTGACAGTACATAAGTGAGAGAAATATATTATTGTCACTAGAAACAGGGTCGGGAAAACTTCACATGATCAGCGTATACGCGCCGGACACTATACCTTTTCAACTTCAAATTGAGAACTATCAAAATAAAATTGGGAACTAACATATTCAAATTGGGAATAATCAATTTCATATTAGAATGACATCCATGTGAATCAGATCTTTGAATTACTCGATATGTAGTTAACACTCAAATTGGTCCAAAGTAACGAACGATAAGTCTACAATTTCTTTTTCATAATCATGCCTTATACAAAGAAGAAAGCTGCAGATTCAATGAAAAATCAGGTAATTGTGGTATGCAATGGAAAAATAACACAGACAGAATTTCGTCTTCAAAGAACGGAAAATTTGATAAGAAGAAATATATCAACCATGAACCATTACAGTTAGTACCTGTACAAGATATGTGGCTCATATACAGAGGTTATACCTGATGTTTTGACCTTTTTTGATATGAGAGTTCGAGCACAAATATTACTGAAATTTGTGTTTTCAGACATTTTGTGCGTAGCGTTTGACCTGAGTGTATTTTCAAAAATGTCAAAAATCTGACCTGAGTGACACATAGCAGCTCGATTCATTTTTATTTTAAATCATTCGTATGGATGCCCAAAATACGAAAATACGGTTTTCAGAAATTTTGAGTGTCGCCTATAACGAAAAAATGTGCCCGAGTCGCCCGGCAAAAACTCCGGCTCTTACTTGACTAAACTACTAAGAGAAAGGCATATGCGATCTTATCGAAAAGAAAAGAGATGTGTGTGGTCAACTTGTCAAATTCATATGGAAGATGTAAACAAATATTTATGCGACCACAGGCTTGCCTTGCCCACAAGCTCTGACCACAAGGTGTTGATGCGTTGAATATAATTCATGTTACACTAATTTCTGAATTAATGTCATATATTTTTTATATATTTCATTTGGAATACATCTAGTTGGTGTTAGTGACTATAATCAAATAAACTTCTATGATGCATTTCGGAAATTTCTCAAATTATTTTAGGGACTTGGATCAGGAATATATTAGAAATGATCTGAGATTGAACATCCCTCAGATTTTTGAGTTGAACGTTGAACTAATTCATAATATCTTGAATAAATATAATGCATATATTTTTCTGAATAATTAATGTTTTATTGGCTACAAACTACAGAAGTACATATTATCATTTCATTCTTCCGAATTTTCAATTAGTAAATTTGGTAGCTACCTCAATTTTATGTTCAGTGCTAGTATTTCTATAGGATTGCGGTTATTCAGCATTGATTTCTTGTGCTTGTTGAAAGAAACTTGAATTCAGACACATTAGATAAATGTGCGATAAATATGTGTATGAAAATTGAACGATACCCCTGGGGTAAATTTACCTCACTTTTATGCAACCGGGTTAAGTACTTCAAATTGAAAAGTTGTCTGATTAGTTACATGCTACATTCAATTTGTCTCATATTATTTTTTTCCACATCTGGGGAACGTATTCATTGACGACGAATTTCAGACTGATTGCTATGAGTCACTTAGGTCAGATTTGTTGACATTTTCGAAACGCTATAAAATTGACACGACTTAACCTATAAAAATCATTTCCAGACGGGCTGCTGTAATTATCATTTTTTTTTCATTTTTGCATTTTTTTATTGGTCTCCTGGGTACGCGCTACAATCTTGGTGTCTGAAAACAGTGTTATTGGTATCTCAGGGCTATTTTCTAACTACATTTCGGAAATCAGACGGGCTGCTGTGAGTCACTTATGACATTTTTTTGACATTTTTAAATGCTCTCAGATCATACGCTACGCGCAAAATGTCTGAAAATCGCATTTCTGGGTACAGGGTCATAAAATCTATCGATTCCGTGCGGTTTTAGCCGAGCCGCTATGAGGCAAAAATCTTGGTCGCCATCTCTCGTACTAGCCGACAAAGTAAGGAGCTTGAATTATAAGTCCAACTTCCTACGAAACCTCTATCATTATTATGATTCTTTCCGGAAGGTTCCCAAAGTAAGAGAGATACAGTTACCTATTATGGAAATCACAAACGAGGGTGAAGCTCCTATAGCAACTAACTAAAGTAGACTATGAGATCTCGGCAAGATCAGGACTGAACGAGGCAATAGCTGAATTTGAGGTTCGAAAACCAATTGAGAGTAGTGATCTACCTTAACTATGAACAATTATAGACACCAACATTTTTGGCGAGCAATAATTCATAACAGTCTTTGAGTTTACTAGGAACTAGAAATATTTTATATTTTCATGGTCAGGAAATCACTAAACTTCTATTTAACGGTACGACAACGTCTCTTTTTTCGAAATGGGATAATATTTAAGCATTATCTATTAACTATTCATTTACTATTTGAAATAAACAATGAGAAACTGTGAAATTCATAACCAGTTTGAGCGCTCGATCGGAGGGCCGACTTTGTATCTATTGCGGGTAACTGCGAGCGTCGTAGGTATTGAATAGCTCTATATTCTGCTCGGGCGGCTGGCCGACCCTGTGCCTGTATGTTTCAAACTGCGACCGACTATCGAGGTATTGTACCGTACTGTTGAATTTGGTGGAACTGTGTGAGTCGTAGGTGTTATTATATTCTGAAGTGCTAGATCCACTGGCTGACTTGCGTTATTAACGTTTTAGAAATCACTGCCTCGCGCAAGAACGATCATAGTTCACACGCAACTTCACAAAAATAATCATCATCAGAGTCCAACCTAGTTTTTGCTTGGGAACATCTTAGTCAAATATATGGCACATGAATGTATGAATCCACGCTTTCAGCATAATTTGAATGCAAGTTTTGAATCTGTGAATCTTAAATTTCAAATCCTGCGAATTGTTATCTTTGTGACTCTGATCGTTATTTTCGTGCTCATCATTTGAATATTTATCGACCGCTCCGCTCAAATTCAATATTCATAATTCTATAGTTGTCACGTCATATTAAAAATTATGGTCAATCGTCTTGACAACCTAACCTAGAAGTCTCACAACGTATTGATTGTCTCTGATCAAGTGAGCGATAGACCACGTGTTGACGTGTATAGTCTATATAAGTTAATATAAGTCTACAGTGTGTCACTCAAATTGAAAAGTCGTCAACGAATCTGTAACAGGATTGGAAACTGTGATGTTTTGAATAAAGCGACCAGTTTGGCAATTCATTTTAATTCAAAATCCTCAATAACATTATCTACTTAGTAGCTATTGATGCAGAAGGATAATTCCGCCGAAAGTATAATACTTCACTCTTTTATTTGCCCTTAAGTAATTTGTTTCTCCGGAACTTGAATTTTGCCAGAGATGCCATTATCAAAAGCGTTTATCATTTTAGAATTGTACTTATTAAAAAGGAGAAGATTAAATTTTACCCCGTTTCCGACATTTATTACCGACAAATCTTTCACACCGCAATCTCTGCATTTTGCAGTAGGGAAATTAGTGGAAGTTTCCGCTTCATCGCCATTGTTTCGAAAGCTTCACAAGAAATTACTCCGATTACCGTTCCCCATTTATAAAAGCGCGACAATGGGCGGTTCTGAAGACATTTGTTGAACGGATCATTTGATTCAATTGAGGTTGAGTGTATTCGACAGATATCAGTAATAATTACATAGTCGAATAAATGACGGAAGCGGTAGCTGGAAATCAAATTGAATAATCTCGAAATATCGCCTTTTCTGCATTCTACGCTCATGATGAAATTTTTCGGAACCATAGAGCTCCAAAATAGCCGCAAATTGTTTAATTAAGAGCACGTTGGCAAAAACTGCGGAACCTCAAAACTTCCCATTAGGTGTCGATACGGTTTTTGAAGTCAGAGCAATTCTTAATGTTTATGCCATGTTTATTTACTGAGAAAGGAGTCTTTACTATCAACAAAAAATCTTAGACCTGTCCTTGAAAAGTTTCAAGCTTTCACAACAGGAAATTTTGTTCTTGAAAGAACTGAAGAGTCGGAGAAATGATCTTTTGTGGGCATGTTTTACGAATTAAAACTACTATGAATAATTTGTTTATCTTGATATAAAACTTTGTGCAAACAAAACGTGATTATTCCATTTTCCTCTCAAGCACAATGTTGTATTTATTTTATGAAAAAACCACTGAACAACACAAGAGCTGAAGAAGATTTGCAATCAATAGTTCACACATTTTTTTGAAGTTGAGATTTTTTTCGTTTAAAAAGTTCTGATGAAAAATTCTTCACGGTTTAAAGGATCACAACATTTGAAAAATTCTCATAGATAGCCTTCATATCAAGCTTAGTTCATGGAGACACTATTGCCTGACTGGTAAACAGCGCGGGGATGCACAATAGATCTTTAGGTCAAGGTGCATGCGAGTTCAGATGATCTTCTCCCCCTTTTCTAATCTAATCTTATATCAATCTGTATCTATCTTTGCCGATTCATTATTTCCTAGTCTCTGGCTCCTGCGTTGAGTATTTTTTAGTGTACTAAAAAAAAGGCTCTTAATACCTACCACATAAATTAATCAATCAGCAATTCAGAAATCTTAGCGTCACCTACCGACTGAATCACCTAGAAAGCGAGTAATATGTTGAGATTTACTTTATTTTAACCTATTTTTCTAAGCTGTGATATTTTTTTGATATCCATGTATACTTGATTTATTTAGAAGTTTTTATTGTTTTATGAGCAGATTAATCAGTATTGGAAAAAGAATAGCTAAGAAGGTATTTATAAAGGGTGTTTCCACCAGGTGATTATCCTTGTTCAAAATGAAGGGTAGTTTGTTAATGTTGGGTCAAAAGTCAAACGTTATAGTCTGGGTTATCAATAATTTGCAATTTGTCCCAACGGCACCCAGACAGATATCGCGGTTCAATGATGGCGGAAAAAATGATGTTTTTACGCTGTGTCTAGAATCACGGTACCGGTAACCGATTTTTCTCTGCAGGTTGTGCGCCTGGGCGGTTGGGATCCGCTCGAGTAGCTGTAAAGGTTTGCTCAAACCAATCCCTCCCAAGCCAAGGTGAAACAGCACGCGCCGAGGGCTGCGTGGCCAAAGGGAAGGTTGGTCGTTAGCATGCGGACTCTTGGTACCGGGGGATCCCAAGTTTAAATACCCTTGCTGCATTAAGAGGCTCTAATGCAGCCGACCTTCATTTCCTAATACAACGAAAACATATATGGATGAAGAAGAAAACAAAAAAACAATAGAGTCTACTGGGGAGCCACTGGATACTCCTGTGTCCTTGGTTCCTATGGAGACGGACGAGACTCAGGCTGTCGAAGGCCAAAGTCTCGAAACAACTGAGGTTCAGACTGTCACCGGTCAAACCTCAACCACAACCACTTCTGTAACGGAAATGGATGAAGACCTGCTTCTCGCGAGCTCTTCGGGAGAGGAGTCTGTGCGGGCTCAGCTTGAAAAGCAGTCCAACAGGCCACCTCGACTGAAAAAAGCTGAAAGGAAGCGGTATAAATGGCTAGTGACTCATAGTCATACGCCGGAAGAGACGTACAAACTATGTAAGCTGACCATTGCCTAGAGGAACGCTCAAAAACCTGCTCCTGCTACGAAGCGGTTCAGGTCGGCAGACTCCACTCCAGACAAGACTGCCTTGAAAAAGATCAAAGGAGACAGAACTAGCGGAAAGGTTCAGAGTTCATCGAACGAGCGGGCTGGTTCAGGAAATGAACCTCAGCGAACGTCGAAAACTCTAACGCGACCGCTCGAATCCACCTACAGCAACATTGTTGGGGGGTTGAAGGTTGGACTAGTACCGGCCAGACACCCCAAAATTAGTCTAGAGGTGGAACAACTCAAGGAGCTAGAGAAAAAACTGGCCCGATCAATTCTGAAGTGTGAGGACAACATAGTTCCCACCTTTAGAAACGTCGTATTTCGCCCAGGCTGCTGGCGAGATGGTTGCTGACAGACCTGAGGCTGCGGCTTCGGCTCCTACGACAGTGGGAACGGATATCCTGGCGTCTGCGTCTGGATGCTCCACGCTGGCTCCGGCAGGGGTGGCTGGCCCTTCTAAAGAGGAGAGAGATACTTCGAAAAAGTTCACGGAAAGGCCAGGCAAGGTACCACCACTCTTATGAGAGGAGCGAGAGCGAAGGCCACTTTCCCGGAACAAGGGGAAGCCATGGAAGCACCACGATGACGACCGTAGGAAACGTCATTAGGTGCCTCCAAATCAACCTCCATCACGCCAAGGCCGCTACTGATGCGGCCCTCTGGAGGTTGATCAAACAAAACCTGGACATCATGGTGGTCCAGGAGCCTTGGGTCGTTGGAGCCAAGATCAGGGGACTACCGGAAAGTTTAGGTAAACTGATATATCACGAAGGAGAGGCTGCTCCAAGAGCAGCACTGTATATCAGGGAAAACATTAAGTACATGCCTCTTTCTAGGTTCATACAACGCGATATTGCTGCAGTAGTACTAGATGCAAGCCTTCCCGGTGGTAGTGTCAAAGTTGTCATAGCTTCAGCATACCACCATGAGGATGAGCCATCTCCACCGGAAGAAGTGACAAGCCTGGTGGGCTACTGCAATAAAATGAACATTCAGTACATCATGGGATTTGACAGCAACTCTCACCATACCGTCTGGGCGAGCTCTGACATCAATAAAAGAGGTGAGTCTCTATTTGAATTTCTCGTAACTGAAGGGGTGGGCTTAGCAATTCGGGGTAGCGAACCTACATTCCTCAATGCGATAAGGGAGGACATATTAGATCTAACAATTATCAGCCCAGCTCTACAACACAAAATCACAAACTGGCATGTCTCAGCAGAGGCTTCCTTCTCTGATCATAGACTAATTCGGTTCGACATAGGGTTACAGCCAATGCTACAAGAGCCCAGAAGAAATCCTAAACGGACTAACTGGGACCGTTATCTTGGTCTGCTCGAGTCCAATAACGAGCTCTCGGGGGTCCGAGGAATTGATTCTGTGGAAGGCATAGATTTGATGGCAAAAAATCTCCAAAGCATGATTCTTACCGCTTATGCAAGTAGCTGCCAACTCAGGAAAACGGTTTCCAACAAAAACGTACCCTGGTGAAATTCAAATCTATCAAAGCTACGAAAACATGCCCGCAAACTGTACAACAAGTGGTCTACTACTAGAACACTAAAAGACAAGATTGCGTACAGAGCGGCAACGACTTTATACAACAGAGAACTTCGGGAGTCTAAACGAAAGTCGTGGCGTGCCTTCTGCGAAAGCATTGAGGAAACTCTGACGGCTGCTAGACTTCAGAAAGCTTTATCGAAAGAACACAACAACGGTCTGGGACAGCTTAAAAGAAGGGACGGTGAGATGACTGGCACAGATGATGAAACGTTGTCTCTCATGCTAGAATCTCATTTCCCTGGCTCCCAAATATTTCGTCGCAGCAAACCTAGCCAGGACTTTTCTGCGCCCAGAAGAGGAGCTAGAAAAATAGCTGCCAAACTTTTCACAGGGAATAGGATTCGATAGGCTATGGAATCCTTCAAACCATACAAATCCCCAGGGGAGATGGCATATACCCAGTGCTGCTTCAGAAGGGACTGTCGGCTCTATTACCAGAGCTTATAGTCTTATTTCGTAAGAGCTTCACATGGGGATACGTGCCTGAATGCTGGCTATCGAGGTTCCCTCTGCATAAGGATCAATTTGCGTACCAAGCAGGTAAATCCACAATCTCTGCTCTTCATAGCCTCACCAGCAAGCTGGAAAAAGCCATAGGGCATAAAGAAATAGCATTATGTACTTTCATTGATATTGAAGGCGCGTTCTCAAACACACCTCGACAGTCCATTCATCGCACGCTGGTTAAGAAGGGTGTGGAACCGGCGACGGTGGCTTGGATTATGGCAACACTGAACAGCCGGATAATCGATTTAAACTTAGCATCAACATCCCTAACTGCGTTACCAGGAGATGGGTGTCCACAAGGAGGTTGCTTATCGCCAATTTTGTGGTCATTTGTGGTGGACGACCTCCTTAAAACGCTGTCAGAAGCGGGTTTTGAGATCTGCGGATATGCCGACGACCTTGTGATAATGGTTCGGGGCAAGCATGACGGTACAGTATGTGATCGCATGCAAAATGCTCTGACCCTAACGCACGAGTGGTGTGTCTAAGGAAAACTCAGCGTGAACCCTAAAAAAAACGATTCCGGTACCGTTTACTAGGAGAAGGAAACTATCTCTTGAAGTAATAACGATGGAAGGAATTGCTTAAGTCCCCACTGATCATACTAAATATCTTGGTGTGATTTTCGACCAAAAGCTCTCTTGGAGCCTGCACCTCAAGGCAGTGATCAGTAAGGGTCAGAGAGCTCTCTTCGCATGCCAGAGGATGGTCGGAAGTACGTGGGGACTCAAACCTGAAATTACCAATTGGATTTATAAATCCATTGTGCGACCAATTGGAAGCTACGCAGCTTCCATCTGGTGGCCGAAGGCGAAAACACTTACGGGGCAGAAAACCCTAGATAAACTGCAAAGAACAGCATGTTTGTCCATAACAGGAGCCTCTCGCTCTTGTCCGGCCGCTGCTATGCAAGTCATCCTGGACCTGCCTCCACTAGGATTATTCTTAGAAAGTGAGGCAGCCAGGTGGGCCTTTAGGGTAGCGAGGAAGCGGAAACCCAAAACTGGCGATTTCACAGGCCATCTTCGCATTCTGAATGAGAGTAAGCAGCTTTTAGACGTGGTTACAGACAAACTCACCATTAAACATGAGTTTCAGAAAAACTTCAGCGTGACAGCGCCAAGTCGCGAACAATGGAAATGTTTTCCCTGCTGGGTCTCTCGTGTTCTACACTGATGGCTCGAAGACCAAAGACGGTCGAGTCGGAGCCGGAGTATACGGTCCCTCGATACAACTAGCCCTATCAATGGGCTTTTGTCCATCGGTGTTTCAAGCGGAAACCTTTGCCATAAGGGAGTGCATTGCACATTGTATGGGATGTAACTACCGGAAAAAAAGGATTTATATATTATCTGACAGCAGAGCAGCCCTACTAGCGCTTGACTCACCAATAGTTCGGTCAAAGTTAGTCTAGGAATGCAAAATGTCACTCAACGCACTCGGGCTCAACAATCAGGTCAACCTCGTTTGGGTACCTGGCCACTCGGAAGTACATGATAATGAAATGGCTGATCAGCTAGCAAGGAAGGGTGGACTTGTCCCCTTCATTGGGACGGAGCCTTTCTGCGGCTTCCCAGCAAGCCATAAAGCGATGGCTGTTAGAGAATGGGAACAGAAAAGGAAGACTAGGTCCTGGCGACTGGGTTCCTCTCCTACTCAACGAGCTGGACCAAAAAAGTTCTGGCACTAAGCAAATCAGAACTGAGGAAAATGACGGGCATACTCACGGGACACTGTCCTATAAATTATCATCTTCGGAACATGGGAAAGGTTCCTTATGATACCTGTCGCTTCTGTCAAGAAGCCAACTAAACAGCTGAACACCTGCTTTGCAGTTGTGGAGTTGTCTTCAGGAAAAGGCTGCAACATCTTGACTTCTGTTTCTTATAACCAGAACAAGTAATGGGCGTGGCACCGAGAAGAGTAGTGAAGTTCATAGAGGCTTTGCTACCTGACTGGTAAACAGCGCGGGGTTGCACAATAGATCTTCAGGTCAAGGTGTTTGCGAGGCTAAGCTAAGTCTAAACGCCCCTCTTTAAATCTAAATCTAATTTAATAACAGATTTTTTACCGGTAGTTCTGATGACGTCACCCATATGACGCACTGAGTACCGGGATATAAGCGAATCCCGGTAAAAAATTTAGTCGTTGGCGGTCTCAAAGTGAAACATAACCTTAATTCGAAGTTTTTAGCTGTTATATTGATGCGTACACGTGTTTTCGTGAATTCATGTTTAAATATGGTTTTTTGTGTTGAAAAAACCTTCGGAATATTCAAAGAAGTTGAGGAGACTCCGAGAGCGCATAAGAATGAGACATTAGCGAAGTACTGGAAAAGGGATGCCCGAGTAATTGCGTCCAGCAGAATGAGAAAGGTAATGAGACCGAAACTGCGATATTATGAATTGAAATACTAATGTATTTTCGGGAAACAACGTTTCCGGAAAAAAAAAAACTCAAAAGTGACGCGAGAAGAAATTTCAAAAGGAAGTTCCATGCCCTGCCTTTGTATTTACGCGTTTCCCAAAATGGAAAATTATTTGATGTAAAAAGCTTGAATGACGACCACAAGCATGAGAGAGGTAAAGCCCTTTTTGATTTTTTTGCCGCAACAGAAAAAATTGCCAAAAATGTTACTTTTGTTGGATGCCAATAAAAGGAGAGTTAGAGAGAAACTAGAAAAAGATACAGGTCTGAAACTGACGTTAAAAGATCTATCAAACATTGAACAAAACGCTACAAACAAAGCCTCTGTTGGCCTTGATCATATTTGTGCATATTTCGAAAGATATATATGATTGTGAAGGAAGTATTTGAAAGGATTGCGAAAATAATTTCAAAGGAATGTTTATGCAAACGTCCCAGATGAAAAAAACATATGATGCTTATCCAGCGAAGAAAGTTTTCGGTTTTAGAAGAATTCAAAACAAGGAATGCAAAGTGGACTTGAACTAAGTGTATAATAACAGATCAGGACCTATTAGAGAGAATGTATGAAAGAATGTTTTTCAGAGACTGATACAATTGCATATCCATTTTCCATTCAATGCGTGCATTTGGAATACAAATTTCTGTATAAAAGATGACAATTACCATAATCAAGGCTATTGAGAATGAACGTGATGTGATGTACCCAGCTAGGGTAGGTTCGACCAATCGTTATGCAGTCGAAGGATGGTGAAGAATAACAGGCAGACTCATCAAAGGGGTTTATTTCTTAACCATACTGGCACAGATGATAATTCACATTCAATGTAATTGTTTACTACCGACAATAACTGTTGACTAACAAGCATCAATACGTATACACGCTTCTCTGAATGAATGTCCCTAGCCAATTGTTATATATTCTTATAAATATATAAATGGATTTTATTGTCTGTGTGAATAATTAGGGAAAGATTTTGCGGCATGCAGACAAATTTTTTGTGAAATTCCGGAAAAAGTCGCTCGGTGTGTGACTTTTTCCGGAATTGCAGTGATGAAATAGTATATTCTGAAACTAGTTGAAGAATGGGCTCATATTCCAATACGAATGCGAAATTCGAAAACGAGCGACGAGGGAGCGAGTTTTCGTGAACGCATGAGTGTTGATTGCATTCTGCAACGAGTATTAGACGATATTTTCTCTATTTCAGTCAAATTTCTGTTGAAATTCAATGAAAAATTCAGATTATACATCCTAGTCACTTTTGTGTTGTATTTTGGCAGTTGGTTACCGTTACGAAATTGACATTTCGAAACTGATGTGTGTTGGAAATTGATAGGATTAGCAGTCATTGTTGACAACCACGAATCGAAAAATATAACTAAAAACAGTGATGTAATAAGTTCATTACAGCACTGTTTTTAATACTGTAATGAACTCATTACGATACTGAAATAGAGCCTGCAAAACAGTACTAAAACAGGTGGAATTGGCGAAAAAACTATTTTGGAAAATATTGATGCAAATGAAAATAGATTTCAATTGAAAAATAGTGAAGGACACATAACTGTAATAAATTGAAGTATTTTGGTGGACCAGTGTAGACGAAATTTATATTCACGGCTCCGAAAATTTTGTCGTTATCGGTATGGTACATGATATTGGCGAAGACGATGGCCGCGTGAAGTTAGCGAAAAGTTGGTGGAACAAATTCTGAAACCGAGCTCAATATTTAGTACTGAATTTGTTCTAATTTGTTCTGTATGAATCATCCCCAGCACCCTTATGGTTTTCGAGTTATTGGCATGTCTTTGATTTGGTGCTGACTTCACGCTCAGCACCAACATGTTCGAATTTGGAAAAAATTTGTATGCCAATAATTAGTCCCGAATTTGTTCCAATTTGTTCTGAAGAAAATTCTCCAATATCATTTTTCGTTAACGAGTTATTCACATTCGTAACATTCGGTGGTGACGTCACACCCAGCTCCAAAGCTTTTTGTTCTCTAAGAAATTCGAAGAAATTTTGATGCAAATATTTAGTACCCAATTTGTTCCAATCAGTAAAAGTTGTTTTGTTGAAATACCATTGTTAGTTTTCGAGTTATTAACGTTTTAAGCGAGCGTGAAGTTAGCGATAAAGTTTTAAATTATCACTTTTTTTTCAACATATATTAGTACTCAATTTGTTCCAATTTGTTCTAAAAAGAACGAATCAATTTCATTATTAGTTTTCCAGATATTAAGAATTTACGAAGATTTGATGACGTCACAATAGGTGAAGCGTGGAATCTCCATTCGAGTCAATTCGAGACCATACCACTGCGGCAGCCGCTCTCATCACGTTTGAATGCAGATATGGATTCAGGACCAATTCGTTTCTTATTCTCGCTTATTAAATTGTTAGGAAATAATTATTTATATCAAAAATTTCTAAATTTGTAGTTTCCGTTATTTGGACTCAGCAAGGGCGTAGCCAGGAATTAATTTCGGGGGGGTTTTGAAATTTTGGCAATTGACTTTTTAAGAGCCGGGAATTGTGAGGGTCGCTTTCTGTAGCAAGTATTTGTTGTTTTTAAGAATTCAGTAACCCTTTTCCTACTTCTGAAACAATATTCAGCATAAAGATATTCCTGGTTAGGTTAGGTAAACCTATTTTTCAAATATGCTTCAGAATTTGATTTTTATTCACTCAAACAGAAACTTAGAAAAAAATATTTATTTCCCAAACAATACCTACAGGATGAATCAATATGAAATTAATGTGGATGTGTGCTTTCATTGGAACTGAATAGCGTTTTTTAATGTTTTATTTCAACATAGTGCCAACAACATATAAACAGGTATTAAAAATGAAACAGTGAGAAAACTCAAACAATATTTCGTTATGATGAATTCCTTCAGTTAAAAACATATCCTTCTTTTTTCTAGCAAATTGGTCGACCACTTCAATTTTCACACTATAATGAATATTCATAAGCACCAACCCATTCAATCTATACCTTTTCAACTTCAAATTGGAAACTATCAAAATCAAATTGGGAACTAACATATTCAAATCAGATTGGGAATAATAAATTTCTCATTGGAATGACATCCGTGTGAATCAGATCTTTGAATTATTCGATATGTAATTAACTCTCAAATTTGTTCGAAGTAAGTAACGAACGATAAGTTTACACTTTCTTTCTCATAATCATGCCTTATACAAAGAAGAAAGCTGCAGATTCAATGAAAAAGCAGGTAATTGCGGTATGCAATGGAAACATAACACAGGCAGAAATTCGTCTTCAAAGAACGGAAAATTTGATAAGAAGAAATATATCAACCATGAACCATTACAGTAAGTACCTGTACAAGATATGTGGCTTATATCCAGAGGTTCATACCTGATGTTTTGACATGAAATTTTTTAAATATACCTACTTCTGTGTACCTGTTGGAGAACAGGATTGTCCAATTATTCTTTGAAAACAAGGTTCATTTATAGAAATCAAAAAATGAAAAATCAATTAGACTTCAAAATTATTAACGAGTAGGACCTCCTCTGGTTCTTCGCAGAGTATTTTTACTATTAGACAGACTCCTTGTTGAATTATTCGGAAAATCTTGCGGTATAGCTAATCAAATTGCCCGCAATTATTAGCTGAATTTTCTAATATTTGGGGAGGGCGAGAGATTTGGTTTAACTGCCTCGACATTTCGGCCCAAACATATTCAATACAATTCATGTCTGGTGAATAAGGTGGCCAATCCATTCTTGTGATCCCATGATATTATATGCGGTCATTTACAATTCTCGCTCGATGGGGACGAGCGTTATCAATGTTATCATTCATGAGAATTAATAAGTCATTTCGGCCATCAAAACATATTTCTCCACAAACAAAAACTGATCCTGCTCCAAAAGATGTGCTTTCAAGTATGCAACTCTCATTGTATCATTGATTTCTTTTCCTCCATACCAATATGCGTCCAATGTTTGTATATGAACGTTATCTTGATTCGTCAGTAAATAGACAATGCCTGCAATTTTCAAAATTCCAGTTTCTGTCTTCTCTTGCCCACTGCAAACTGCACGCATGCTGCTGCGCCGTCAATCTAGTATGTCTAGCTGGACGTCTAGATCTCAAATTAACAGCATGCAATCTTCTTCTACTTAACTGTTTGTCCACTAATTATTGTTCCAGTTGCTTGTCTAAAGACACTGTTGATTCGGGAAGCAGTGAATTTTCTTGCGACAAACCAGGAACAATCAATTGTGTGAGTTGCAAAATGAGGTGTAGCGCCATTCTGTTGAAACCAAATATCTTCCAGAGCAATATTCCTTAATTCAGGCTACAAAAATTCGTCTAATGGACATTTCAGGGTCTTCTGCAACATTTTCACGAACCAAATATTTCCTTGTGAACGACCGCTACGACTGTATTTTTCACTTTTTTGATCTTCCACCAAATCGGTCTCTTGAAATTCTTCAATAATTCGACTAATAGTGCTTTAAGATGGACGATTATGTAAACCATAAAATTCACGTAATTTTTCGAAAACACTCGCCACAGAACGCAGATTTCCATAAAATAATTCAACAATTTGAACGCGTTGTATCGTGTACGAAGCCATTTCTATTAATGTCATACATCACACTTCTCAAATGTCAAAATACCCAGACGTACCCAGTGCGCCATCTAAATTTTATTCATTCTTAAACAAAAAACACGCAATTTGAAACATCTAATTCGGATCAACTGGCTAACTCATACCGTTTCTGGAGATAATTCGTTCAGGAAATTTTGTCTAAAAAACAATTGTGTCATTTGCAAAGTGAGGTGTAGCGCCATCCTGTTGAAACCAAATATCCTCTAGATCAATATTCATTAATTCAGGCCACATAAATTCGATTATCATCAATATCATCCGATGGTACCTAACACCATTTCACAGAACGCTTATTTTCATAAAATAATTCAACAATTTCAACACGTCGTTGTATAATGTACGAAGCCATTTTTATAAATGTCATAAATCACACTTCTTGAATACCAAAATACCCAGACGAATTCAATGCGCCATCTATATTTTATTTATTCTTGAAAAAAACCAGGCAACTTTTATGTTCAGGTCGAAGACTCGCCCTGTATAACAAACGATTTATCTTACTGAATAATTTGCTTCAATCTGAAAAATTGTCTCCGTATAAAGAGGATTTCACTGAGTCCAAATAACTGAAATTACGAATTTAGAAGTTGTTGATATAAATAATTATTTCCTAACAATTTAATAAGCGAGAATAAGAAACGAATTGGTCCTGAATCCAAATCTGCATTCAAACGTGATAAGAGCGGCTGCGTGCGGCGCATGATCAAAGAGACAACGGCTCTTTTCATGTTTGATTTATGACCAATTACAGATGGCTTTGTATGAGCCAAAACTGCCGACAGTGGTATGGTATCGAATAGACTCGAATGGAGATTCCACGCTACACCTATTGTGACGTTATCAAATCTTCGTAAATCCTTAATATCTGGAAAACTAATAATGAAATTGATTCGTTCTTTTTAGAACAAATTGAGTACTAATATATGTTGAAAAAAAAAGTGATAATTTGAAACTTTATCGCTAACTTCACGCTCGCTTAAAACAATTGCTAATAACTCGAAAACTAACAATGGTATTTCAACAAAACAACTTTTACTGATTGGAACAAATTGGGTACTAAATATTTGCATCAAAATTTCTTCGAATTTCTTGGAGAACAAAAAGCTTTGGAGCTGGGTGTGACGTCACCACCGAATGTTACGAATGTGAATAACTCCTTAACGAAAAATGATATCGGAGAATTTTCTTCAGAACAAATTGGAACAAATTCGGGACTAATTATTGGCATAAAAATTTTTTCCAAATTCGAACATGTTGGTGCTGAGCGCAGAGCGTGAAGTCAGCACTAAATCAAAGACATGCCAATAACTCGAAAACCATAAGGGTGCTGGGAATGATTCATACAGAACAAATTAGAACAAATTCAGCACTAAATATTGAGCTTGGTTTCAGAATTTGTTCCACCAACTTTTCGCTAACTTCACGCGGCCGAAGACGATAACGATTTCGGTTCAAGTTTGTCGTGAGACTCAGACGATATCAGAAAATCGTTCCACGAAATCGGTTGCACTAAATGCGTACGATAGCAGAAAACTTGGCTTGAAGTAAATTAATTATCCAAATTATTACAATTGCCACATAAATTTACCTAATTTCAAATTTTCAGAATAACGAGAAAATATTATAATATCAAAACACCTAGTTACACGTGTGTATTGGCATGAAAATAATGAATAAATCCGTTCAAAATTAACTGCCATTAAAATTTACCTCATTTTGAATTTTCAAAATAATCATAAAATGCAAAATGAAAACAACGGAATTTACTTAAATCCCGTTACCCACTGCGTCATGTAGGTGACGTCATTAAAACCGGTGAAAAATGTATTACCGGTACCGGGAATCCAAACACGACGATATTTTTATTCTGAATCTTGAAACCGAAAAATGATATAACGATGATATTTCATGGAAGCATTAGGTACTATTTAGAAAACACACTTTTTTTAAATTTTTTTCATGTTTTTAGAATGAGTGGAGGGGAATGAAGTAGACTACACCTATCATTTTTGTTAACTGAATTCGAAGAAAAACTCATGCAACGATAGTGGATAGAATTAAATTCGGATAGCCTGATTCGGTTCGAAACTTTTCGATTTCTTGTATTATTCTCGTGTACGGTTTTGGAAATTGAAAAATAAAATGTAAATCATTACGTGTCGTTTTAAGATGAATTGTCCCTTCTCCACACGTAATGGTTTACATTTCATTTTCATATCTCAAAACGGTACGAAAATGTTTCTAACCAAACCATGCTATCAGAATTCAATTCGATCCGAGTGGTTGCGTGAGTTTTCCTTTAAATTCCCTTTTTCCCCATCTTTGAACCACGATATCTCCCTAACATTTGACTTTCAACCCAAAATTCATATTGCAGAGTACCCTTTATTCTGAACCAGGAATCACCCTCTCAAATTTTTCGGCTTTGTTTCGAAACATGAATTATTTTCTGAAATAGAAATAATTTAAATTAATTTCATTTAATGATTATCGAGTTTTTGCTAATACTTTCAGCACTAAATTTTGATTTTGAAGAAAAGAATATGCCCATCTCCATCTATGTAAATTTGTAGTCAAATGATAGTGGTATACTAGACATACCACAACTATAAGATTCATTCTCGATTCAAAGCAGAATCGAAAATGAATCTTATAGTTGTGGTATGTCTAGTATATTCCTATCATCTTTTTTATGTGGTGCATAACCCTGTTTATCCTTTCCCATGGAATGCAATACAGAGTGTAACAGCCAGATGGAATAAATTCGATAACGAATAAATGAGGGGGTGTTAGGATAAACGCTAGGACACGTCGATTTGTGATTTTGAATGCGCATATTTTTCAAAAAAATAAAATTATATAGGGTGTTCCATGCGACCGTGGCCAATACCACTCATTTCAAGTGCAACCCCCTGTATATTAATTATTTTTTGGATTCTTCAAAAAATTCTAGACATAATTCATGCACAATGTCCTATACCTATCTTCAACTTGTTCGGAAATATTAAGTGTTTTCAGAGTTTTTACAAAAATTAACATTTTAAATAAAAATTATTTCATTTTCAACCATTCGATGACAACGTCATTTCTCGACTGACAGGATCACAGGTTCTTTTTCTCCGCCTAGGCGGAGAAATAGTTGCTGTGGCTTACTTTTCCCTCCGGCGACAGGAAAAGTGTTGTTATGCAAGGGACTAATTTTGCAAGACAACCGTAACTATACAAATGTTACATTTTTCACTCAATTATAACGATCGTGAATGTCAATCCAAAAGAGTATATTCAGATTCCCAGGAATTTCAAGATGTTTGAAAATAAAATAACATATTTCATTCGAAGAAGAAGTGACTTTTAATGGCTCGCTTTCAATTACCCGCCTCACTACGTTCGGTGGGCAAACTGAAGCTCGCCATGAAAAGTGACACTTCTCCTTATGGAATAATATACTATTATTTCACAATTTCGATACATTACGCTCAATACTTATTTCCCATTTCCCTCTTGATATGAAGAAAGTAAGCAAAAACCATTACTGAGAAGAAATTAAAAAAAACGAAAACAGATTTATCTATTCTCAGAGCCTTAGTAACACGTTGTCTGTTTGCATGACAATAGGTGATCAGTGTAAGTGCTATTGTCTTTTGAATTTCGATAACTGTACGTAATAATATTAGAAAAATGGTTCATTTAACAGAAATGCATAAAATAACCATTCTTCAAATGATTGGTTATGGAGATTACACACGGACACGAATGGAAGTTTCTCGCTTTTTTCACGAAAAATTTCAAAATTTGCCGCCTAACGTATGGTCCTAAAGTTTTGGGAAGAATTTCAAGAGCATATAACTCTGGCTTGAATAATCTTATATTTGTATCAAATTATTCAACAATTAAACTCAACTATCCTTATTATGAATCAAAATTCAAATAACAGACAAGGGACCATCATTTTCGATATGCCTTATAATTCCCCTGACACGTTGCATCATCCTTGGACGACCTGGGCGTCAATTTCTCTAATTTATTTTTTATTTATTTATAGACTTTCCGACTTAATATTGCCCAGAACTCTTCAATTGGGCGAGCCTGAGGTAGGTTGGGGGGATTGTCTGCTTTCGGTACAAAGGTAATCTTGTTATTTTCGTACCAGTCCCTTGTGATCCTTGCGTAATGACATGAAGCAAGATCTGGCCAAAACACTATTTGATCATTTGTATTATGTGTGTTTACAAACTGAAGCAATTTAGAGAGACATCTTTGAATATAAGGCTCTGCGTTTAAGGCTTCGCCTCGAACAACACCAATGTAGGGCTGTGAGATAAAGCCAGCCTCAGAAATTGCACACCATACCAAAATTTTGTCCCCAAATTTTCTCTTTCTTTTGAATTTTACTTCATCAGGTACATTTTCGTAATCGCCATGTAAAACCCATCGTTACTCTTCATCTCAGAGTTGGACAAAGTAAAATATTTTTCATCGTCCATCACAATCAACTTGTCGACAAAATGCACTCGCATTAACGCGCGGCAACATCTCGGAATTCTCTCTAATTGATCCTCTGTGTATTTTGGAGCTTTCCTTTTTTTCCGGTAGATAATATTGTTACTCGATAGGGTCCTGAATACTGTAGTCTTTCCAACATTAAACCTTCTGGCCAGTTTTCGCTGTGAGATCCCGATTTTGTTCTTAGGTCTCTGATTGTGCGATAAACTGTCGATTTGCTTATGTTTTGATATCGATAAATATTAACAATATCTCGTTCCGCCATTCGCCAGATTATAAACACCTCGACGAATATCAATTTTATAAGACATTTTACAGAGCACAAACCAAGATATTCTGCTTTGTTTATTGAATATCAATAACTGGTGACATTTCAATTCCATGGCCTTTTTCGTTGAATGCATTTTGCTTCGCAATCAGACCAGGTGAAAAAAGAAAAGCAGTCTCGAGAGCTTGGTCATGTAAAACAAATGAAAAAAATGGTTCCAAAGCAGTGCAGTAAGTGATGATACGAAATTGGATAATATGGTTGAGTTTCTAGAAAGCCCACATAATTCTGTTCGAAAAGTAGCCCCGCTGTTCACCGTTAGCCACACGTCAATATTTCGAATATCAAAGGAAAGTAAGATGCATCCCTATAGAATGATGACAACTCAGGAGCTCATAGAAGACGAGGAAGACGATTTCGATAGGAGAACGCATTTTTGTGAGCAAATAATGGCAATGTTAGATAACAATATGATCCAATCAGAAAATGTTTTGTTTTCTGATGAGAGTACATTTACACTACACGTACATGATAATCGTCAAATTTGCCGCTATTGGTCTCATGAGATTCCCTACTGGATGAGAGAAGAACATATACTCCATTCACTTTTATAAAGTATTCGCGGTTGGCCATGATTTAGGTTTATCAAGTTTTTTCACTTAAAACAGACGCAGGTTGGTACTCGTGAAAATCAAGAGACATTGCCAAGTCTACTTTCTATTTACTCTTTTTCAACTTTGTAAATGGAGTTAGTTCTTCGAAGATTCAACTGTGGCGCAGGTTTCGTAGAACTAGTAAATTTTAATGCTGAAGTATTTCAAGTTGTGCAAAAAGGTATTCGAATGTCCCCTGAATAAACATATTTTCTCAAATTCATTAATTTCCCAAAGTAAATGAACTTTTTGATAAATACGTAATTACAACAATTTTTTAGCAGAAACGACAACGTTGTGGGCATATCTGACAGTGCAATGACCATAACCTAACATTTTCAAAATATACGCGGTGAAATGTGTCAAAATTTCATGGCAACTTTATAAAAGTGAATGTAGTATACACAATATCCTGAAAATGTTAATGTTTGGGCAGGAATTGTTGGAGATCATATCGTAGGTCCCTTTTTCATTGACGGCAACTTGAATTGAGAAAAATATTCAGAACTACTCCAAAATAATGTCGTACCAACTTTGATAAACTCATATCCTGATCCAGCAAATCCACGAGCCAATATAATATGGTTTCAGCAAGATGGAGCACCGCCGCATTACCAAATCAATGTCCGGCAGTACTTGAATCAAATTTTTCCAAATCGGTGGATAAGGAGGCGCGGATCGATAGAATGGCCAGCACGATCTCCTGATCTTACACCATTAGACTTCTTTTTGTGTCAAAAATATTGTATAGGTACGAAACGAAACCCTTAAACTTAGACCACCTAAAAAACCGAATCGAGCTTGCGATTAGATTATTCAAGCTTGAAATGTTGAGTAACGTTAGAAGACAATTCTACACCAGATTGGCAGATTAGCATGTTGCCAAGACGTTCGCGCCGAGCATTTTGAACATTTCCTAAATTGACATTGATGATTTTTTTGTTTTTTCTTAATAATTGAGAAATAATCAGTAATACTTATTAGGTATTACTAAAATTATTCATTAGTGTAATGTACCGAGTTTGTGAAATGAAATAATTTTTATTTAAAATGTTGATTTTTGCATAAATCTAAAAACACTCAATACTTCCGAAATAGGTGAAGATAGGTATGGGACATTGTGCATGAATTGTATGAAGAATTCTCTGAAGAATCCAAAAAATAATAATATACAAGGGGTTGCATTTGAAAAAAGTAAGTTGGTATTGGCCACGTTCACATGGAACACCCTATATAATATTATTTTCTTGAAAAATATGCGCATTTAAAATTACAAATCGATGTGTCCGAGCGTTTTTCCCAACACGCCCTTATTTATTCGTTATCGAATTCATTCTATTTGGCTGTTACACTCTGTATGTATTTTCAATTAATGCTGTTAGGTCAAGATTCATGACAATGGGCAACGAGAAAACAAAATTTCGAATCAAGTGAACGTATACTCTACTATATCTGGAAATTGTGTTGGGCAATCAACTTTATTCTCCTCTATTATTTATTCAGTGCAAGCTTCTGAACTTCACCAGATTTCCAATTTGGCTTGAAAATTCAACCCAGAGCTAACATTGGTATATGTAGAATACTGTGATATATTCCTGTTTTGTTCTGATTTATTACTGGTGCTTAATGGAATATCTCCTAGGTGTCTCATCAATTCGAATGCCTTGTAGACATCACGGGTGAGATAATTAGATAAGGATAAACAGCAGAACTGTGTAATAATTGAATCTGCCGCTGCGGATTATACCTGATAATGAAAGATCATGATGGATCTCGATTAAGTTTGGAAAGAAGAGACAGCTGTTATATTATTATGTCTACAAACGTCGAAAAATGACAAGGTTCGCGCATTGACAACAATATGCGAAGTGACCCTTTTTTCTTTTTCCTTCGATACCATGAAACCGTGCGCGAGGTCGTGGTGGGATTTTTAAATTTTAACCTTTATGTTCCTCAATCACGCAGAAATCCAAGAAATCATTCATTTATTGATGTCACAGTAATTACTTGATTTGGAAAAACAGTTTAAGCCACTTCAATACCTACTATATTTCATATAAAGCTAAGCATGTTACTTATTTTAGAACAATATTTTTGACGTTTGTAGAAAGAATTGTGTTTGTATTCCATGCGCCAAACACTTTAGTGATCTCGACCATCAAAGTAGCATTTCGCACACTAGCTACAAAAATAACTATTTTTGTTAGTGTTTGCTTTATGCAGGATGAGACAATATAGGAAAAATGAAAAAAAAATATAAATGTATCGATTATTTATCATTGATTAATTCAATTTATTCTACATGGGCGAAATTGGTTTGCTCTTGTCTTCACGGACCTCTCCAAACCCTTTCTCGAAGACTATCACTTTGTAAATCGAATCATGACTCTTCCGAAAAACGTTGCGCCATAGTGGTAAAAGCCATTGTGGTAAAAGCCAGTCTTGGTGGTGTTCTGCCCATTGTGTACGGGTAACTCCAGGTGATAGCCGAGCTATTCTTAAGGGTCATCTTGCCTTTAAAATTGAGGAGTGCAACCGTCTCCTCATGGTACTGGTTGGGACTACCCATCTTTAGGTCCTTAATGAATAACTTCGAAGGGTTGTTACAGATACTGTTCGATTCTTACGAGTAAAATTTGCGATGAATGGTGTTGCTCTGGGTAGACCAGGCACCGGTCTTCGGGTAACGCTGCCGGTTTTAAGGAAAAGGACCACTATCAGTGGCGGCTTGTCCTATGAGGCAGGTGAGGCAGTGCCTCACCAATAAACGTCAAAAATCACACGTATAAATACCATTTTTTATTAATTAGTTATTTAATCATTTTGAATTTTTATTATTATCTGCATCCATATTCCATACGCATTTCTATCGTAATTTCCCTTCATTATATAGCAATAAAATGCGTCTCCGGGTATACGTTTCCATATATCCCGATTTCTGTGTATCCATCTCACTTCCTCACCTACCAGTGAACGGTAGAGGCAGACCATGGGCTGGCCTCGCACTTCCTTGTCTAGCGCCTTATTCTACATCACAGAAACCCATAATGACCCCGAGAAGCCCGCACGCCTAAACGCCAAATATTAAGTTGAGTCTGAGGCAAGCCTCACGCGAATCTAGATATTCCCTAGCGAAGGGCAAACTGCAATTATTCTGCAACATGGATCCGATATGATCCCGAGAAGCCCGCACGCCTAAACGCCAAATATTAAGTTGAGTCTGAGGCTAGCCTCACAGAATCTAGAAAGATATTCCCTAGCGAAGGGCGAACTGCAATTATTCTGCACTATTCAGATTAACCGCGGGAACTCGGGTCAGTTTTCAAATTGGGTTGGATTTGTAAGAACGGTATTAAACGTTTTTCGTGTAGGTTTAGGTTTGTCAGTCTCAGTGTTCGTATGATATCTTTCGAAAATCCTATTAAATTACTGAATTCAATTACCATCGGAAACCCGAGGGTGAAATGGATTTAGATTTTAGCGGCACCGCGTGGTACGTCACGAATTCCTTAGTTAAAAATGTGAACACTCGAAATACTTGTGATTTTTTAAATTTTTCAGCTAATCAGCTGAGTTTTCGAATAATTCTTATGGGAATAAATCATATATTTCTTTAATTTATCCGGCGTTGCCGACATAACTTGTGTGCATTACATTTTCTGTTTTTTTATGTGCAATGTACTTACTGTATATGAACTGTCTGTCTGTAATTGGGCTTAGGCAATTTGATTCGTCAGTATAAATAAATAAATAATAATCATCGTAAAATTATAGAGAAGTGGAAGATTTTACTTCATTATCAGAGTGATATAAACTTCAATATTCTCAATTTTCTGGTTAATGGGTGTTTCTTTGTAGACGATGTTCTTGACAAGGTCTAAAAATTCAAGAATTCCAACAAGGATGCTTATTTTTTCCAAATTACTTTTTTTACACACCCTTCGAAATGTTTAGTTTTCTTGTAAGATAATTAATTCTTCATCGTTAGAAGTAAATATTTTACAAAGCAAAATGTTCCTCGAAATAGATAACCTTGAGTATGCTAGCGATGAAGAAATATTCTAATCATCAGTTTTGCAACAGCCTTTTTCTCGAAAACGCCATGGCAAGGGATTTTTTTTCTGATGTGCCTCACCACCTCAAACTAGCACGAGCCGCCACTGACCACTATGCGCCTTGCTGAAGTCTGTGGAACGTTGCGCAATCTTGTGATTCGACAAAGCGTCTTGATGTAGGGCAACGATTTTTGCCCAGTAAAGTTGAGAAATTGGATGTCCCAGCATTCTCCATGGAATATTCTCAATATTACAACTCTCGTTTTTCGCTCAATACTGATTAACTTCGAATACACCTGTACTGTTCCGAAAAAGAAATATTTTTTGCTGGTTCATTGTTTACATTTGAGTGTTAAGATATTGAAGATTCCACATTAAAAATTTGTCATATTACATTCAACATTAAGGTGGATGTATCGACTTCCATGTAAAACAAGAAATGTTATATTTGTGTTTTTGAAAGACCTTGATTTGGTTTTCTACCTTTTTTCCTGCAATAAAAATTATAACATAGTTATTTTTCATGTATTATCGATGGTTCAAGTGATGGTTTATCTTCGTTTGAATTGTTATGTTCACGTTGATTTGGATATACTCGTATCATTTTATATTAAACTTCACATTGGATTTCACTGAAGAAGATTGAGAAATCAATCGAAATCTTGGAATTTTACCAATAAAGACCTGGTTCATGACTTCTGCTCCCGATATTAACTGTCTTGTAATACATTCAACAAGTTGAGAGTTGAAAGGAGGGACCAATACTTTTGACGATGTTTGTATTTCTGCAATGAAGTAACCCTTTTTTTGTGTTCCATCAATTCCATAAGCACCCTATAAGCCGATGAATATATCAGCCCATCAAACGAAAAATTTAAAATTCATTGCGTTAGTATTAGGGTTCTGAACGATCATGATTGGATAGTCGTATCGATATTTTTTGCATTTTCAGTCAATCCGTCAGTATCTGCACCCACATATATTTACCTAATTTCTCCTCCATAGGTAGGTATCCATATTATTTTTCGATTAACATAAAAATGATTCATATACGATGATAATAATAAATAATAAAGTTTATTGATCCGTTCAAGGCAGTAAACGATAATTTTCTATTTTCTGTGGTTTTCAAGTCGAAATCGATCGGTAATTTCAGTTGTCTCCTCAAACCAGATCAAAATTTCTGGTGAAACACGGCCTAAGACTGTGAAGTATAGGACAAGTCAGTGTGCCTATTAATAAAAAACTAGGGGACCTAGGATGTTGAGATTGATGTATTTTGAACGTTCAAACAATCTACGGCTGAGTACAGATATTCCATTGACATTAGTGATTGTGACGAATAAAATTATATGGAAACCCTAATTTTCTCAGAAAAGGTTATTATTACAACATAAAACCTAACTGCAGTAGCAGGAGCCTGAACTGGGAAGTGAAGAACATGATCTTGATATTCTTGGGAAAATAGGTCTGTGGTATAACTATATGACTCGAATGTTAAGAGATATTGTGAGCGTGGACAAACCAATCGTCAAAAAATCGTGAATGTGTGGTGTCAAATTTTGAAAACAAATATTTTTCGGATTTCTGTTTGTTCCCGCAAGCAATGAAATGTACAATTCAAGACACATATTAATTATGACTCTTTCGGAGACAGAGGTGAAATATCTCATTTATAAAATCGCGTCGTGCAATATCTGTAGGAATAAAAATTTTGTGAAGAAATTCGGTGGCTTTCCAGCGGTTCTCGTAACATACGTAACTAGGCGAGAGAACTAACATCAGAATAATGCATTGATTAGAAGGAAAAGAATAGAAATTTCAATGTGTATATTCAAGAAGATGTTTCAAACTTTGAGGAAATTGTGAGTGATAGTTTAGTAAATTTACACCTCAATGAGTAGTAATTCTCTTTCAGAGACGTCTTGAGTTAGTGGGGGAAAGAATTATCACCTGTGAATCTTGTAAATGTTACATCGGAGACAAACTTCAGTGGTGATTCTGCATGAAAGATTATAAAAATTTGCTATTTAATTCTTGTCCGCAAATGATTCGTTTTCCACGTTAAATTTTTTTCGAAAACTGACTATTGAAAATCCATATATACTGTAGATATGGTGCAAATGAAAGGAATAAATTCGGCGACTTTGAGGGGAATTCCTGAAACCCGTCGATTTTCAATTTCAAACAGGTTATTCGTAAGAATACCTTTTCATTTTTGACGTCATCTTTGCGAGCGTTATGACGTCATCGCTAAAATTATTGAATAGGAATGTGAGTTTTGTGATACATTATTTGAAAGCTCTTTTAAATGCCTATTCAGCCATATCAATATGTACAGTAATTGATTTTCATATTTGTTTGGAAAATTAATGAAATTTTATCATTACAATGAATATCCCTAAATAAAGTGCTCAAATTGTTTACCTCCAGCTAAAATATAATGAGAAATTTATTTTTGTGTGTCAATAAATACATCATACCAATATTCAATACATTTTATCAAAGAATCTGTAATCTGTTGAAATTTCATCAATAAAATTTGTGACAATACGCAAACCAATTAATGTACATACCTCTTGATATGGCTGAATAGGTATTTAAAAGACCTTTCGAATTAGTATATTTCATTACTAGTCCAGAAAGTAAGCTTTTTCGGTGCGCGCGCGATGTGTTCCAGTGTGAGGCGGAGCCGAACACGGGAACTCGTGCAAGCAGGGAAAAGGCCTTTCTGGACGTGTAATGAACGATATTTTTCATTACACCTCTCTGAAAACAATAACACGGGAAAAATTTTCAGCATTAAGCATTTCGATATTGTGAAACAATAATTATTCAAAACACTGATATCTACTGT
This sequence comes from Adalia bipunctata, assembly GCA_910592335.1. Lineage (NCBI taxonomy): Eukaryota > Metazoa > Arthropoda > Insecta > Coleoptera > Coccinellidae > Adalia > Adalia bipunctata. The sequence continues at coordinate 55,648,820 of OU342948.1, forward strand.
CACGCAATCGTTGCTCTGTGTCTCAGCATAGGAATCATAGGATGCATCTATGCCTCAGCGCACCGTAAAACTTTTTGCGGTGCGGCCGCACGGAAAAGAGTCATCTTCGATGTTCTTAATCTACATGTTATGATAGGGTTTTCAGTGCGGTGTGATGAAAAATGTATAACAACACTCGCATTTTTATTTAAAAATTTTAGCGATGACGTTATCACGCTCGCATAGATGACGTCAAAAATAAAAAGGTATCCTTACGAATAGCTCGTTTTAAAATAAAAATCGACTGGTTTCAGGATTTTTCCGCTGATTTACGGAATAACGCATTTATTCCTCTCATTTGCACCATACTCTATCTATATGAAATCTGTGAAGCACAGTATCAGCATAAGTTTCCAGTAAATGTATGGCTTCGAGTATCAAGTGAACATTTAATCGTTCCATATATCTTTCCATCGCGATCAACATGCGAATCTCACCTGAACTTCCTACTGGATCAGATGCATCTTCTTCTTGAAAGGACTTGTCTACAGCTGAGACAACATGCATGATTCTCAACTTATTTCATTTGCATATCTCAAGTTTCAGAGACACAAGAGCGGATTTACGGGGCAGAGGGGGTACTGGCTCAAAATTCGGGGTGAAAAGTTATGGATGGCCCACCCTGTATACATCTCATCCGATAGGAAAATGAATACTTCGGATATGAATTGATTCATCAACTACCAAGCACATATTATGTCATACTGGAAGATTTCAGTTCACATAATATAATTTGAGCGTGTTCATCAACCAATGACGAGAAAGATTTAATACATCGACAACACTGGAGAAATAACTCAAATTGAGAGCGCTACAGGCAACCACTCTACCCTTGACCTATCTTTCTGTCATCCAAAAGTTTCAGATACTTTATTTTGGTCAGTTTCAACCGATACATATGGTTGTGACCATTTGCCCATCATGATTGGGATCGATGAACTGAATGATCCACTTCTCTTCCTTCCTAATTGAAAGCTGAACAAGGCCACTGACAATGACTGGAATCTTACTTGAAGAAAAAATTTCCAGAAGTTTCCCCATTTCGATACCAGATATAGACGCCCTTATTCAGACATTCTCCAATAATATACAGTAAGGGTAGTGGCTAAGAGCACTGGGGAAATAAAATCCTTTATGAGATGCGGACGTTTTGACCTTTATTTCTGGTCTTCTTCAAGGCTATTCATATGGAGTGGCCCCTATAATATCATGGAGCAGACATCAAATTGTGTCGTCAAATTAATTATTTTCAAAGTATTCATAAAAAGAGTGAATTACGTCCAGTCGTGAACAATGAAACAAAATATGTTTGTTTACGACTGGACGTAATTTACTCCTTTTATGAATACCTTGAAAATGATTAATTTGACGACACAATTTGATGTCTGCTTCATGATATTATAGGAGGCACTCCATATGAATAGCCTTGAAAAAGACCAGAAATAAAGGTCGAAACGTCCTATATAGAATTTTTCTCTCTTCTGACACATTGGTTTGTTATAACTGCAAGGAACACGGCCACATCGCCACTGCTTCTCCGAATACACCTCAAGACATTACTGTCAGTTCTCATGCGTCGCATGAACCTATTCAAATGAACCAAAGTGATTCAGAAGTTCTGAAAAGAAATCCTCCAATGGAACAAGATTGTTCAACTACCGAGAAAACGGAGAATCCCAAAAAGCTCCGTGCATCTGTCAGTATACCAAGTTCTCCAAATACAGAAGGAATCACAAACCCTTTGACTGAACCCTGAACCAACATCTGAATCCAATATCGAAACACCTGAACTAACTTTTGCAGCACCTAGTCCTACTTTTGTGAAAACCACTAGAAACAAAAAGTATAAAACATCCCAACAAACCCAAGTTAAACTGAATTTGGATGGAATCGAAGCAGTTTTTCAGGCTGATCCTACACAATTCCCTTTTAAATTTCAAGAATTCCAGACGTTTTTGGACCTTAGTATAGCAAACAAATAAAAACCCACTCAACAATGCATACAACATGACGGAAAATGTCGATTTGATTATTCACACAATGGAAAACATATACCCACACCTACCTAGTAAAACCACCAAAACGAAGTTCACCAAAATTCTGAAAAAACTAAGAGCTCAATAACAAAACGAAGAACACGAACTATCCAGTAATATGAGCATTAGCTCACAAGATCTTTTTGATGTATCTGACGAATCTGAATCCCAAACTAATAATAAACAACATTCTTAAAATTCACGATAATTCAATGAAATTGCCGCGGCTTCTGTAACCATCTTGAATACAACAAATCCTCAAAGAACATGAACCTGACATGCTGTGCCTTCAAGAAATTAATATAAAATATGGCTGTAAACCACTTCTCAAAAACTATGAGGTTTATTGCTATAATCGAATGAACCCAGGCAAAGCCAGCGGCGGAGTAGCCATATTCATAAAAAGTTCATATTTCTCTGAGCAATTAAACACACAAACCAATCTAGAAGCTATATCAATATCGATAAACATCCCAAACAAAATCTCATTTATATTCCTCCCAACTACAACCTTGAAGAATCCGAAATTGACCAACTTATCAAAGAACTCCCTAAGCCCAGTATTCTTCTTGGCGATTTCAATGCTCATAATCTCATATGGGGATCTCTAAACTCGAACAGAAAAGGCAAAATTTTTGAAATTATCATTACAACATATGATCTCATAGTTCACAATACCACCGACCCTACTCATTCTAACGAATCAAGGGGAACTTTCTCCAATTTAAACTTAACCTTATCAGACGCCAGCATTGGCACTACCATGGAATGGGAAGTCATGGATGGTCTATACGATAGTGATCATTTTCCCATAAAAATAACTTGTAAGACAGGGATTGAACACGATGAAGAAGTACCTGAGAGCTGGAAGATAAATCAAGCAGACTGGACGTCTTTCACAAACTAATTGGATTGTGAATTTCAAGATTTTGAATTGAATGACGACATCGATATGCTCACAGACAATTTCACTAAATTTATCAAGGAAGCCGCAGAACGTTTCTTAGGTAAAAGAAAAAAACACTATTAGGAAAAATTTCACCCCTTGGTGGAATTCAGATTGCCAAAATGCCGTCAAACATTGCAAACAACTGTTGTATAAACTCAAAAGGAAAAACACACCTGAAAATCTCGAGAATTTTAAGAAACAAAGGGCAATAACACGACGAACTTTGAAACTCAGTAAAAAACATCAGGTAAGTCTGGCAGAAAATAAACGCAATCAAGGGCAAACGGGGACGGCAAGAAATTACAGCTCTCAGAGACAAAAACCAAAGCATCACCACCAATAGAAATGATATTGTCGAACTATTAGCAGAAAATTTTCAATCAAATTCATCGGATTTGAACTACTCTCCTGATTTTCTGGAATATAAGGAACATGAAGAACTAACTGAACCAATAAAAATAAATGACGACGATAACAACCCAATAAATTCTCCAATAACTGTAGAAGAACTGAATTATGCCATTGAAACATCTAAGAATAGCTCACCTGGACCCGACCTAATTCCTGCGGTCTTTCTCAAGCATCTTCCTAAATCAGGTACCCTAATTTTACTGAACCTCCTCAAAAAAAATTTCTCCGAGAGAACATTCGTGAATAAATGGAGGGAAGCCATCGTCATTCCAATACTCAAACCTAAATGTTCCAAACTAGAGTCCAAAAGTTATCGCCCTATATCTTTAACCAACACAATGTGTAAAGTTATGGAAAGAATAATGAACAGAAGATTATGTTACATTCTAGAAGGTGAAAAGATGATAACTAAATACCAAAGTGGTTTTCGCAAACATCGATCAACAACAGACAATCTAGTTCAAATGCAAACAGAAATCCTGGACGCTTTCGCTAATAGTGAGGAATTGATTGCAGTTTTCTTCGATGTTGTAAAAGCGTTCGATACAACATGGCGGCACAGATTACAGCAGAAACTGAAAATGAAAAACATAGACGGAAATATGTTGTTCTTCATACAGAACTTCATTAGCGAAAGAACTTTTAGGGTCAAATCAGGCAATAGTACCTATATCCACAATTCACAAACTACAAAATGGTGTACCACAAGGTTCTGTGATCAGCACAACGCTTTTCCTAATAGCAATAGACGATGTCGTTTCTTCAATCGAATCACCTATAAAACCTTCACTCTATGCGGACGACTTAGTCATAATGTGCAGGGGGCAAAATTCTGACACAACTACAGACATATTGCAAGCCTGCATAAATAAATTGGAAGAATGGTCCAAAACCTCCGGATTCAGTTTTTCCCACACCAAGACTAAAGTTATGAAATTTACTAAAAGACGGTTCAAACCATGTCAACTGAAACTAATGGATACCTCACTAGAAAACGTGAAGTTCCACACCTTCCTCGGAATCACTTTCGATAATAGACTCACTTGGCGTGAACACCTTAAGGAACTCAAATCAGACTGCATTCGAAGACTGAATATAATGAAGGTCCTATCAAATATTCACTGGGGAGCAGATGAGAAAACATTACTCACAATATACAGAACATTAATTAGATCAAAGCTAGATTATGGATCTGTATTATATGCATCAGCTAGCAAAACGTCTCTAAGAAGCCTCAATGTTATCCAGAACACCGCCCTTCGTCTAGCAATAGGTGCCCACATCACTAGTCCCTCTGATAGCCTGTGCACGGAAACAGGTGAACTGCCCCTATCCTTACGTCGACAAATGCAACAATTAACGTACGCTGCGAGAATTTCGGGTGACACTCAGAACCCATGCCAAAATCATATCACCACCCAGAAATACAAACAGAAATATCAGGACAACACGAACCTCCAACAGACATTGTATCAGCAAGTGAACAACTTATTAAACTCACCTTTACCCAGCACAACTATACAGGGTCTTTCACGAGGAACCTCACCCATATTTATACGGGACCAAACCACAACTAACTTGCCTCCCATCATACAGGGCAGAAGAAATCTCGTAACGTTAAGAAGACTCCGAATAGGCCATGCACAGTTCACACACTCTTACTTACTCAATGGAGAATCTCCCCCATGGTGTCACACATGCAACTCTCAGATGACTGTACAGCACCTAATATCAGAGTGTCCACTATATGAGTCCCAAAGAAACCTCTACAGAGTAAGCTACAAAATGAAAGAAGCCCTTAGCTTAGTGTCAGCAGTCCAGTATGTCTTAACACACTGCAGTACCTCAGATCAATCAATTTTGTTGTTTAATGATTTTTCTTTTCTTTTCTTTCTGAATAACAATAACATATTATGTGAACAAATGTTCCAAAACCGCTAATGACCTAGCTGTCGAAGTCAGTTGAAAATACTCCACAAAGTTTTTTGGCCAATAAATCTTATATTTCCTAATTTCCTTTATGTTCTGAATTTTGGGATAATTCACTATCAACATAGCCAAAAATGAAAATTTTCCATCCAAAAACCTCGAAGTTATTCTTGTTTTAGCGGAGCTCTATTTTCGATTTTTTTTCGAATTTTCCCGCTCAGAGAGAATTTTCCAACCAAAACTGAAAAATGTTACATCAAAATAACTTGAAATTTTCTAAGGAATCTATTTCTGCAATAAAAAAATGGTGTTCTAATTTGAAAAACGGAAGTTGACGTCATTTCCGGAAAAACCGGAGGTGCTCATGCCTTGAAAATATTTTAGATTTCATCAGCATCGTGAAATACTTATAAGTGCTGAATTTCATGAAAATACGTTCAGTAGTTTCCCGTATAAATATGGGTGAGGTTCCTCGTGAAAGACCCTGTATATGAGGAACCTTCTTATCCACCCTGGACCAGTAGGAAAGCTACCGTCGACATAAAACTAACAAAACACAAAAAAACAGAAACTCCCAGAGAAATTTTTCAACAATATTTCAGGGAAACTATTTCACATTATGAAGACGGAGAAATCATTTACACTGATGGATCTAAATCGTCAGACGGAGTTGGATGTGCTTACCTTACTTCATCAACAGTTCGGAAGTATAAACTCCCAGAATACTGTAGCATCTACACAGCAGAACTAGTGGCGATCCAGAAAGCAATAGAATATGCAATCAGCCAAAGAATTCCGAATACACTCATTTGCTCTGATTCTCTGAGCTCGATTATGGCAATTTCGAATGTCTACTGCAAAAACCCAATTGTGAATATTATCTCAAATCTGATAAACCATAACCAACACCCAACAAATATTACACTAATTTGGATACCCTCACATTGTGGTATTGAGGGAAACGAAAGAGTTGACTCAGCTGCGAAAGAAGCTATATCCGAAGGACAAAATATTGAAATATTGACAAGCTTCGACCTAATTGCTAGTTACAAGAACAAAATTAGACAAAAATGGACTACTTTATGGCAGCAATGCAGATCGAAACTTTCTCTCATTGACCAAACCACAACTAACTTGCCTCCCATCATACAGGGCAGAAGAAATCTCGTAACGTTAAGAAGACTCCGAATAGGCCATGCACACTGCACAGTTCACACACTCTTAATCTCCCCCATGGTGTCACACATGCAATTCTCAGATGACTGTACAGCACCTAATATCAGAGTGTCCACTATATGAGTCCCAAAGAAACCTCTACAGAGTAAGCTACAAAATGAAAGAAGCCCTTAGTGTCAGTAGTCCAGTATGCCTTAACACACTGCAGTACCTCAGATCAATCAATTTTGTTGTTTGATGATTTTCCTTTTCTTTTCTTTCTGAATAACAATAACATATTATGTGAACAAATGATCCAAAACCGCTAATGACCTAGCTGTCGAAGTCAGTTGAAAATACTCCACAAAGTTTTTTGGTCAATAAAAATCTTATATTTCCTAATTTCCTTTATTTTCTGAATTTTGGGATAATTCACTATCAACAGAGCTTGCTATTTTTTCTGGGAAGGCAGCAGCTCGGGCAGTAGCAGATCCAAAACTTCCGCTGGAATTGTTTCGCTTTTTCTTTTTGGAAGTGATATATGACTTGTTATAATCGGGTCAGATGAAATCAAAAGACGATAAAATATGTCTTGATTGGTCTTGACTCGAATACATTCTCTTGAAAATGAGACCAACCAAGTCCATCCTAGACATTTTCAGAGTTTCCTTTTGAGAACCTGCACAATTTGAAAAACTTACTATCATCCTTTTGGAGTACAGGTATCAATTTCATAGCTAATAGTTCAAGAAGGGACAAAAAGGGGCAGCTGTTAGGGAGCTGATCTTCTACTAGAAACCCAAGGGAATCGTTATTGAAAAAAATAGGTATTTGGAAGCTCTTGGAAAGTTACTTTTGCATCATTATTTCATCTTTCAATGGCAAAAAAAAAAAATGCGAACAACAGGACAACTTTCAACGCAAATGATCAGACTTTAAACAAAATATTATATTATTGCAAATATATAAACAAAAACGAAGTACATAGGTTCAGATGAATCCTTCATAGCGTGCATTTGAATTTTCAGATCACAGCAGAAATTATGTTCAACAACAATAATATGTTATTTCGCGTCAATTGAAAAAAATTTCAGCACATAAATTGAAAACGGATTTCAATTCAAAATTGGAAAAGAATAAAATACGTTAGAACTGTTTCGGTGCGTGAATTCAGTGGACTGATGTTTAAAGTCAATGGGAGACTTCGGTCCAAGTTGCCAACCCAAAAATTTCGCGTTTTTTCTACCAATGGGGAAGGGAAATTTCAGAACAAATTTGTAATGATCAGCTTCACATTATTCATAAATATCCGTAAACTTCGACTCGGATTTGCAAACCAGGTAATTAGAGCAAAATATCGATATTTGTAAAGATCATCTCTGATTGGCTGAAAGTTGTGTTGGATCTCCTGGTTCACGTCAACAATGACCAACGATCTGTCAAGACAAACAGTAAACAAACCGATAACCGATTGTTTACATGTTTACTTTGTGTTACGAGTAATACGAGTGAACAAAAGAATGAATATATAAGTTTGAAAACCAGAAATAATGACCAGGTGTTTCTACAAAAATTGCAAAGGTGATTCACGAAAAAATAAGACAATCAAGTTTCATCCGTTTCCCAAAAAAAAACTTGATGAAGTTCCTCAAATGGATTAAATTGTGTGGCAATGAAAAATTGACCCCGGATAGTATAGATAAAGATTCTCCTATAACTTGTATCCAAAACCATTTTTGCAACTACATAGACTCTGATGAAAACAATTTCGACAAAGACTGTGCTAGTATCCCCCATGATTCTGAAACAGATGGTCAAACCGATTTGAACCGAGACTTGGGTAGTATTCCCCATGATATTTCTGAAACTGATTGTAATAATGTAGCCACTCAGACTGATAGAGATGATTCCATATTTTTATATAGTAACCTGAAAAGAAACGAGAACATTGGTCAGACTAAGGCGTGGTTTTACTTTAGATTATATTTCCTTTATAACTGGTGTAAGTAGAAACAGTGTTTCTGTGATATTTTATACTTGGATACAGTTTATGTACCATCAGATATCAAGCATTAGAGAGGACATGTTTCGGGCTGGTAGACATATGAAGGATAAACCATATTGTTTCAAAAACTTTGAAAGAGAATCGATAACTATAATAATTGATTGTACAGAAATAGCAATGCAAATGCCATCGAATTTCCGTCAACAAGGTAATACATTCTCAAGTTACAAACACTCAAATACTGTAAAATTTCTATTGGGGATATGTCCATCTGGAGCAATCATATATCGTCGGTCCCATGCCAAAACCATGAATGTGCAAAATTACAGTTTTGAGATAATCGCATTTGAAGTTTGTAAATAGTGGGAAAAATAGGGTTTTTGTGTGACTTCAAATATTCTCTGCAAGAAGTAGAAGTCGTATGGACCAATTTATGTTGTCTAAATAAATAATATGGGTCATTTTAAGACTAAGGATGCACTTAGGTCAAAACGGTCAATTTTTCACATTCATGGTTTTGGCACGGGACCGACGATATGTCAGTGAAGGATTTGAGGGATCAATTTCTGACAAGGAAATTTTTGAGAAAAGTGACATTAGAAACTTTTAGAAGGAGATGTTGTTATGGCAGATCGATGTTTTCTGATACAAGATTTATGTGATGAGATGAAAATAAAATTATATAGACCACCACTACTAATGAAAAGGAAAAGATTTTCAGGGGAAGAGGAGTTGTTAACGAAAAAAATTGCCAAAGCTAGGATACATGTCGAGAGAGCTAGAGGTAGAATGAAAGCATAAAGAATCCTTTCGAAGAAGTGTCCCATTCTTTTGAATCCTATCATATCAAATATATTGTGTTGTTTCATTCCTGGTAAACTTCGAAGAATGGTTAGTTAAATGATAACTGAATTTGAACTGCTTTTGAAAGTAAACTGATCCCAAAGTGGTCACAGCAGAATTTGATTCAGATATTAAAGACACTTCACTCGTATGATATTGTATACTTTTATGATATATTTAATCAATTTTTCAGATGTTCACATGAAATAAAAGATATGTAAGAAAATATTATTTATAAATATACCTAGAACAATTATGGCTTCTATCTTTACTAACTGATGTAATCCATCTTATTCTTGTTTTGATATCATGATCAGCCAATCGAAACTGAATAACTTTGATAGAGCAAGGTTCGAAAGATACATTCAATGAAATGTAGTATTGTATATTTTATATAATGAAAAAAAAATGCATAGTACTGAATACATTTATTTTACCATATTTTGTTGACTGTACACTGTGTCCCATTTTGGTTTAGACAAATATGGATTTTTCTAATTTTTGAACCTAAAATTTATTAAAGATTTGGTTGTGATACATCAATGTATTCAAAAAATTGTAAAAATTTGACGTTAAAATATACAGGGTGTTCCATTGAAAAAATACCAAGTTTGTGCCCAATCTCAAAAACAGTGCACTAAAAAAAAATTTTCATATATGCCACTGACTTATGTAGAAATATCTAATATAAGCAGTTTCCATTTTCTTTCCTATCCTATACAGGGCTTGAGAAATAAAAACATCTCAAAAAGTGAATATTTTCGTTTCCGCCCTGTATTTCAGGAACAAAAGTAGTTGGAATATTTCTGTTTGTGGCTTTGAAAGTTTTACAAAAAAGTGATAGAGGGTCGCATGTCCTCTATCTTCAATAACAGCTGAGATACATAGTGCAGTCTCAACCAAAATGGGACACAGTGTACATAGTTTATAAAAGTTCAATTACTCTGTTTTGAGTATAACTGTGTTAGCAGAGAGAATGTAAATGGGGTACCATACAATTCTGCGTATGATACACGAGCACAGATAAAAACCTCTGAGGAAACTCTGTCTCCCCGTATAAGTGTAGGGATACTTAATTTGTTAAAAAAATATCCATGTTACAGAGCTTCTTGAAAACTAGCCTTTTCATCGAACTGGATGCAAGTATCTTGAAATTATATCTGTAACAAGAACAAAGAAGAAACACCGAGAAAGCAGTAAAAAAATACTTCACCTGCTAAACAAAAACCTTTTCACGAAGTCCTAACACTCTCTTGGATCCGGAGGATCTTTCGATCAGGTCCGATCTTCCAAGTGATGATTCTTCTGTTCTTCAGGTGTTCGAAGAACGCTACAGGCCCCTTATGTCGGGGGATCATCTCCCATAGATTTAAAGTCGTTGTTTTTATGGAAAAATTAGCAAAAGAGCAGGAGCAAATTGAAAAAGATATGTATCTTTGTACCAAAGATTAAAGAGTACTCAAATAATGATATCACAACACTCAACTTCAGAGAAAATGCAGCAGCAGAAATACTGATCCCAAATGTTTGTTGTTTGTTTATGCCAGCAGCCATTTTAACAGCTGATCGTGACAGATTGTTGGACTGGTCTATTGACATTATTGACGTGAACCAGGAGATCCAACACAACTTTCAGCCAATCAGAGATGATCTTTACAAATATCGATATTTTGCTCTAATTACCTGGTTTGCAAATCCGAGTCGAAGTTTACGGATATTTATGAATAATGTGAAGCTGATCATTACAAATTTGTTCTGAAATTTCATTTCCCCATTGGTAGAAAAAACGCGAAATTTTTGGGTTGGCAACTTGGACCGAAGTCTCCCATTGTAGAATAACAACTGACATTTCATGGGCAGTATGATTTTTGAAATTGATAGCACATTTAGATGATTTCTGCCCCACTGTGCGCCACTAGAAAAATGATATTCGTTATGAATAATCCGAAAGATGCTCTAAAATGTAGGAGACATTATTTCTAAGTGGCCATTTCGTGCTGCTGATGATAGACCCTTTACATGGTAGCAGTCCACTAAAGTGGATATTAACTCAGAAAATATCCATTTTAGGGCAAGGGTGTGATGCATACACTCACATTATTTTTTAACGTAGATTCAATATCTGCCATATAAAAATGGGGTTCTAATTTGAAAAAATTGATTTTTCACGATTTTGTCATCCCTAACCTTGAAAGCGATTTTTTCACCCCCTGTATCATGAATCGCGATTTTGATTTTTAAAGTGGATACATCAATCTTACATCTTGAAAAATCCCAAAAATGAAAATTTTCCATCCAAAAACCTCGAAGTTATTCTTGTTTCGGCGGAGCTCTTTTTTCGAATTTTCCCGCTCAGAGAGAATTTTCCAACCAAAACTGAAAAATGTTACATCCTAATAACTTGAAATTTTCTAAGAAATCTATTTCTGCAATAAAAAAATGGTTTTCTAATTTGAAAAACGGAAGTTGACGTCATTTCCGGAAAACCGGAGGTGCTCATGCCTTGAAAATATTTTAAATTTCATCAGCATCGTGAAATACTTAAGTGCTGAATTTCATGAAAATACGTTCAGTAGTTTCCCGTATAAATATGGGTGAGGTTCCTCGTGAAAGACCCTGTATACTGTGGTATTAATGAGAGGTATTCGTAGTTACAACTCAATACGTGGCATTTTGTGTCTTTTATAACAGTTCAATTATTTCGGTAAGTGTTGATATATGATAATTATCTCCTTTGTTTTCGTATTATTCAGATGTTTCACAACTTTGTGTTAAAAAAAATTTTACTTTCCTCTGAATGCCTCATAACAATGCTGTAAGTGTGAAGTTTGAGGTAATGTCGTATTGTAATTGCCTTCTTCGGTTGGTTGAAAGATATATGACATTTATGCCTATGATGGCATAGTCAAAGTGTTCCTTTGATACCAAATGGTGCCATCATAGGACAAAAGTGGTTCATCACATTGAATATTCTTTTTTCTTATCAACTGTATGACAACAAGAAGCAAGAGGCAACTTTGGAAAAAGGAAGATAAATGCTGTGAAGAAAAAAATATGTACATAGATATCTAATAATATAAATGTCAAAGAATTTAAATTTAGTTTTGTGTTTTGTTACACTCATACGTGCAGGTATACTCATCTTTTAACCTCTCAATTTCTTTTTTATGTGATGAGAGTGCATTTTTTTTCAATAAACTAATTTAATAATCAATTTCTTCTCATTTTCAGTCATATGCCATCATAGGACATATGTGCGCCTATGATGGCACCCTTGGCCAAATTTTTGAAAATGCTATCATTCATATCCTTCAAAATTTATACTGAAAATATACTCAAGAATGCATACTACATATAAAAATAAGTAAATCTATGAAATCAATTATCCAAAAAAATTTTCTTCCAATGAGATATGTGGTTCATACGTTGTTTGTTCAATTATATTGAAAAAATAAAATTAATACAAAATCAGTAAAGATTATTACATCCAAATCTACACTGAATACCTTACATACACAACAATGGATGTCATAATGCTTGATGAAACAGATGGATTATGACCACCTTATTCGATAGTTGTGGACAACGATTGTTGAAGTTCATGAATGAATCTAAAGTTTCAATAGCTTCCCTCATGGTTACTGGTGGGGATGTTCAATTCGAATTGATTTGTTTTCAGTTCGCTGATAAAAACTTCTTGAAGATTGGACTGGGCTTGTTCATAGATCTGGCTTGTGCATATGCAGGCATTTCTTGTTGAAAAAGATCGAGAGACTAGGAGTGAGAGGACTGAGTGGATCTTTCTCTTCGCACGCAAAGGGAGTGAATTCCCAGAAATGGTAGAGAGGAAGATCAGACATATTTGGGTTTAATGATGGAGTTTCCCAGGGAGTGGGTTGGGCTGAGTTTTACTACTAATTTTTCTAACTGATATATGTCATTAGTACGAAGAAATCTTGAGGTGGTTTATTTCTTCTTCTGAAGACAAATGTTATTATAGAAGAGTATGTGTCTGCGGACATTAAAAACAGGCATTATCTGGTTTTAGTGAGATAAAACTCTGGTTTGCAAAAATAACTAAGTGATAAATGAAAGCAGCAAGAAACAATGCGTGAATTATCTGATAGTGTAACTGATGGATGGGTTTCTTGGATGGAATCTTCAGATAGTAGGAAAGTAATGTCGCGTCATATTTGTTTCAAGAACATCATCGGGATATTTGAGTTATAATAATGTGAAAAATAGTTTTTTTCCTAACAAGTGCGGAAAATGATATTTTCCCTGCCGTTGCCCGATTGACGCGAAGCGGAGTTCGGGTAATCAGTTGAGTGCGGGAAAGACACTTTACGCACGAGTTAGGAACAATATTCTTTCTGCAAGCACCTACATGATATCGATTTAATTTCACCACACTGATCAAATTCGATTTGGTATATTCACATAATAATAACAGAACTTTATTAACCATAGTCAAAGGCCATCGACCGGAGTCCTTCAGCCCTATTCAAATAATTTCATACTAATGACAAATGTTAATTCATATGTCGTTTCCATAGCAACGTCGTCGGTGGCGTTTGATGTATAGGGACATATCATAATTCAGTTTATTCTTAAAACAAAGCGTGCGAGAAAAATTACTGCTATTCCTTTCCCGCACGGAAAGTGTGTGGGAATGGATTAGCAGGGGTTTTTCCCGCACTGTCTGAAAAATGACTCTTTACGAATCGAAATGCGTGCGGGAAAAGGGTTTAAAGCGCACGCTTGTAGAAACATTTTTTTTTGCTTATTTCGAGTCCATACTACGTTATGCTTTCATTTTCGGGAATCAAGTAGTGAGGTGAAAAGACTGTTAATTATACAGATTAGAATATTGAGGTATATTTTCCCAATGATATAACACTAAATAAAGCAAAGGAATATTCAGAACAGTGTATGGGATTGATAAATTAGAGAGTTTGATTTTCATCCTCAAAAATAGAGAATTAACCTCTGTTCACAATGGTTACACTTATTTACCTCTGAGATTACTGAATTTGCATTACCCGAAGCATAAACTGTCATCATCTGAAGAACATCCTCCATATGCGTGTATCAAAATGTTGAATTGACTAACTGATTAAAATTTTTTAGTCAAAAAGTTTTTGATAAACATTCAGAGCCATATTCATTGTTTGTTTATTTGTGCTTTTCTGGACCTATTTCCCTTTTGTATGTGTGAATTGTGAAATAGAGCTGTATATCTTCATATTTAGTTATCAATCCTGATTTTTATTTATTAACTCTTGGATAATGTTATTCATATATTATTTGAGGGACGGACATAGTTTGAGCCTCGATGGACAAATCAAATCAAAGGTAGCTTACAAAACAGTTCTTTCGAATTCAGTGATTCCGAAATATTTGATATTGAATCTTTATAATGAAAATAATAACAAAAATAAATTTATCTCATATTTTTTCAGTTACTGTTTTTACATTAAGTTTAAATTATTTGTAAACAAAACAAAAAATTTTGGTTGGAGGTCATGTTCCACCCTTGACTGCAACTCATAGTCAAGATGTCGCAGAGTGCGGACGTGGTGTTGAGTGAATTGAATAAACTCCGTAAAAACGAACTTATAGACTGATTGATACATGATTCATTGCCAGGCAATGTTACAAGCGAGGTGTTGATTTATTTTGTCAACAAAATGACGAATCCAACCCCTGTAAGTTTTATACCGGAAGTTGATTAGTCGAGTGATACAAAGGAAACTGTCTCTACGAATTTAGTTGATATTTTGCAACCTGAAATCAAGTATATGGGTGAACTATTTGCTCAAAAGGATCAAGTGATCACCACTCAGGCTATAGCAGTTGAAGCCCTGCAAAACCAAATTAAATTAATGACTCATTCCCCACAAAGTATTGGTGTCGTAAACCGCAATGCTGAAATAAACAATCGGAGGCAAACAAAAAGTCAACAAAGAAATGTGAGTACCCATATGAAGAATCCAGATCACCGTCAGATTGACATAAATGAAATCAATGACGAAGGGAATTCCGCCGCCGGTGTCTCATATGCGTCTAAAGTTCCTGGTGATTCCATCGCAAAATAAAACATCACGTATAGTTCGAAAACCTAATGATATGGCGCAGAAATCCGAAAATTCAGAGAAAATTGAATGGAAAGAGGTAATCCATAAGAAATCAAAAAGAAAATCAAATCGCACATTGGTTGTTGGCGATTTTTTGGAAACTACGGTGCAGGGAGTGAAGAAGATGAAATGTCTGCACGTAACAAATTTGAGGCCTGATGTATCAACCGATGATTTTGAAATTTTCCTAAAACAAAAATTTTCGGGGCCTGTTGAATGCGAACCTCTGAAGTCCCGTTATCCGGAACTCTACTCTTCATTCAAGGTAACAATTCCTGCGAGGGACTATGAAAAGGCTCTAGTACCATAAAATTGGCCGAATCACGCGAGGGTTCGAAATTTTTTTCGAAAAAAAAGATCGGTACCCGACGAAGTACAATAACTGTAACATTCAACTTGTATATAAAATTGAAATATTACAGTTGAATATACAATTTATGTCGAATAAAATCAATTATTCAATGGTCCTTTCGGAAGACGAAAAGCCACACATCATTAGCACAGTTGAACATTGGTGTGTGGAGGACAATATGAGATGTATGGTGCTCCCGGAATTCGTACTGGTTGCATACTTCTGTCGTATTAAACACAAAAAAGGGGGTACGGCGATATATGTACGTGAAAAGTGGATGTCATCAGATTTCCATTTGTCGCACCTGTCAGAGGAATTGGACTGGGAAGTGTGTTGCACTAATATCATTATGAACAACATTAAAATAGGTATTTTAAGTGTCTACAGATCACCAGTAGGTTATTTCAATGCATTTATTGAAAGACTCATGTACATTACTCGAAGATGTGTCGAGAAAATTGAACTCATTTTCATATGTGGTGATTTCAATATTGATGTGAACAAGACGAATTATAGGCTTAGGTCCGATTTGAATGGTTTTCTTGATTGTTTCAATCTAAAAAAAACATCTTTTGAACCTACTCGGCTTTTCACAGATCATTCTTGTAAAACTTCAGTTTCCTTACTGGACTATGCTAATATTAACGAATGCAGACATTCAACTATGTAAAACACGCACTTTTGAAGCAGAACTAGCTGATCATAGATTGATCTCTCTAGAATATCTGATTCCTTCCACTATATCAGATCTAACTTTGTTGAAAATAAAATACAATTTAAGAAAAATTCCTCAGGATAATTTAGATGCTCTGAAGATTATTATTCCAGGTAACGACTTCTCTGATGTTTATCTCCAAAACGATATTGATGTTTGTTTCGATAATTTCATTGATGTAATCAAACAAAATTTTGAGTTATACTGTCCTATAAAACGTGTCAGAGATGCATAAGTAAATATCCAAAAAGGTTGGTTAATACCTGAAATAAGGCAAGCTAACGATAACTTAAAAATCTCCACGGGGTTCACACAAATTTGAAGAGTGAAGAATCACTTGAAATTTATAGGTCCGCGAAAAGGAGCTATTATAATCTCTTAGAATATACTAAAAAATCATATTATTCCAGGTTAAAGCATAATTCAACTCAAAAGAATAAGACAACCTGGAAACTTGTAAATGTCGAGACTGGTAGATTGAATTAGAAACATATTGAGATATCACTGGTTTTTGAAAGGAATTTGGTCTCTGATCCAACAGATGTTGTTAGCACTTTTCGCGAACACTTCTCCACTGTTGCTCTCAAGATGCTTATAGAATATTTTGGTGGATCATTGCCGAGTTTGTGCACTACTTCACTTATGGACGGCTCTACATTTAGTACATTTTTTTTCCATGCAGTCGAGAAAAATGAGGTACTTAATACTATAAGAGCGCTTAAGAATAAAGATGGTGTTGCGTTTCACTTTACAACATGTAGTTTATTTCCTCTTCTTTGTTCAGTCACGTTTCAGAAAATATTTTATTAATTTTTAACTGCATAGATTGCACCCTTGAACGGCCATATTCCCATCTGTTTTATTTTTACAACTTTCGTTCCTTTTGCTTTTAAATATCCTTTTACAATCAATTTTGTTTCCTATTGAAAGGTTTCTCAAGCTCAATAAATTAAGGTCAAGTTAAGGGTTCCATCCGGGATGAACCTTCATTAGTGCGCAGTAAAAGCTCATAAAATGAAACAGATGGTGAATTGTGGCCACATCTGGGAAAGGTACATGTCAGGAGAGAGTAGCCCTCATTGGCTTAGTTTTAAGAAAGTGGGTTGTTTTTTCCCACCATGGTCCAAATGGCAAATGAGTGCATTTTGTTGGCTTAGCGAGGCGTTGTTCGATCCTGACACCCAATCAATTGCTGATTTTTCCCACCTTGATTCTGAGGAAATGAACCTCCCCTTTTTTTTCTAGCTTGTCTTTAAAAGCCCATGTTCAAGAGACAAGCAGTCAGTAAAGTAAAGTAAAAGTAAAGTAAAGTAAAGTAAAAGTAAAGTAAAGTAAAGTTAAAGTAGAGTACAAGTAAATTCAGTTAAAGTAACTTTTGTATTAGTTATCATAATTCCTCCTTGCTGCGCATTGTCACGTAGAAGGAGTTTATAATCGTCGTTCAGTTAAGTTCCCATTTTTGGCATACCTTACAACACTTTGCTCCCTTGCTATAAAAGCATATAGAAAGGTAGATTCATACTTATTCATTGTATAATCTTTTCGTGCTTGTTACTTGCGTTGAGGTAGCAAGAAAAATACATTTTATTTGTTTTTGAGAGTGCGTTACATTTCACCACTTCCTCATCCTCTTCGTCGTCGTTATCAAGTTCGGATAACTAAGTATCGCAGTAATCATCAAGATTACTATAGGGTGCTTACAATTAAGTATTCCCCTACATCGGTTGTGAAGTCACAACAATCATCGACATAAAACGTGGATCAACAGCGTCCATCAAGCAGAAGCAGTACAGGTAACCTATTATCCTGATAAACTAATCAGGGTACAAAAATAAACCCAGAACAACCTAGGTAAACCAACCTAGGTACAAATCATTGGTCCTCAACGTACCGGATATTATCCAGCGAATCCTTCAAAATACAGTCCACTATCGAAAATACATTTTTTGGTACTTCGTCGTAAACCACGTAATCAGCAGACACAGATCAATCCAGATACAACGGATCCAGGAACTACCCTTGGCGTTCAACAAGTGCTAATTGATAACAGTCGTGATAGTTCGCTGAAAAAGTGTGAAGTGCCGTGAATTCGAAAAGAGAAAATTGGTGTTAAGTGCGTCGAAATAATTGTGTTTCGCTAGAGCAGTCAGTGTCAGAAAACCGTAAGTCATTGAACCACCAAATAAATTCCATTTATTCGAATTCCCTATTCTTGTATTGCTTCTACTTCTAAGTCATCTTATTATTCTATTCATATACTTTATTGCAAATTTCAAAAATGTCGTCCGCAGAAATTAAACTTTTGAAACTTAAACGTGGAAATGCCAAAAGAACACTCACAATCTTCGAAAAATTCCTGAAGCAATTCGATGCTTCTAGTCAATATCCGCTTTTGGAAAAATACTTTAGCGAATTAGATACCTCTCGCGATAACTTTAATCAGATTCAGCTTGAATTAGATATGATATCGGATGAGACTGATGAAAATGAAAGATATCGTGATGAATTCGAGGGAAAATATGCCAAAATATATCTCACAGCCAGCAACCTGTTGGCACAACGTACTAGTGCGTCGAACGGCGCTGGTTCATCAACGTCGCGAGATTCAGAATCATGTCCAAGCAACATGTCGCAAAACCTCCCGAGTGGCGTACCTAGCCTCCCGAAGATCACCCTTCCAAATTTTTCTGGTTCATTTGATTCATGGCTAGGGTTTCATGATCTTTTTAATTCTCTCGTGCATGAAGACTCGCGCATTCCCCCAATCCAAAAATTATTTTACCTACGGGGATGCCTGGCTGGAGAAGCTGCCGAGGTAATTGCTTCTATCGAATTATCGGCCGAAAACTATACAATTGCCTGGGAATTGTTGAAAACGCGTTATGACAATCGCAAAATTATTCGCCAAGGTCACACAAATTCCCTCATACATATGCCTTGCGTCTCCAAGGAATTTACTGTTCGGTCATTATTAGATCATTTTCAAAAGCACTATCGAGCTCTCAAGGCCTTGGGCGAACCTGTCGAATCTTGGAATACCATTTTGATCGTTATAATCCTCGAAAAACTGAATCATTATCTTCGCGATAAGTGGGAAGATTTCAGCAACGAATTTCTTCATCCCACTATTGATCAAATGATCTCCTTTCTGCAACGTCGAGCTCAATTAGAAGACACTAAGGCTTATCAATCCACCGCGAAACCTCCCCAATCAAATGATAAAAGGGCTGTCCAGAATCCTCATTCAAAGCCACGGTATCAACGTTCTTATGCTACTGCCACTACCGTCCCGTCTTGCTCATATTGCGGGGGCGAGCATTTCATACATGGTTGCAAAAAATTTGCCTCCTTATCGCCATCAGCGCGTTTTGAATCAGCCAAAAGGGCTTCATTGTGCTTCAATTGCCTGCGTAAGGGTCATCGGCCGTCTGAGTGTTCTGCCGGAAAGTGTCGCAAATGTAGTCAGAAGCACAACACGCTTCTGCATTTCGAAAAAAATCAGAAGAGTAATATATCTCAGGTAAAATCAGATGTCACCGAAGATTCAGAATCGATACGTGAAGCTAGTGTGAATTTGCATGCAACCGTTGAATCGGAAACCTTATTAGCCACTGCGATTGTTGACATTGTGAGCAAAACGGGCAAAAGCAAGAGTTGTCGGGTATTTCTTGATGCTGGATCCCAAGCTCATTTTCTCACGGAAGCAACGGCAAATTTCTTGAATTTAGATAGAAAATCCGTCAACATTTCGGTTACTGGTGTCGACGACATATCCACGGAAGTAAAACATTCCAGCTCTGCTACTCTCAAGTCCAAATTCAGTAATTTTCAAAAGGGTGTCGAATTTCTTATTGTTCCTCAAATCACTAAAAACATGCCTGCGATTCGTATTAATCGGGTTAATTTGGACATACCAAAGAACATAAGTTTAGCTGACCCTACGTTCGGAGAGCCGTCAAGTATTGACGCATTAATCGGTGTCAAATTATTCTATAAATTGCTTTGCGTCGGACAAATAAAACTGAAAAATCAGCCCGACGCGATTCTTCAAAAAACTCAACTGGGATGGATTATTGCAGGGGAGATAAACGGCACCAATCGGTCAGGTACTAACAGTTATTGTCATTTTAGCGTCACTTCTAATCCCGCCGACACGAATCTAACGAGGTTTTGGGAAATTGAAGAATTACCATCTCAGGTACTATGTTCACCCGAAGAAGCATTAGCTGAAAGTCATTTTGTTGTTAACACACAAAGAGATTCGGAGGGTCGTTACGTCGTACGTCTGCCCTTCAATGAGCATAAATCAAGGCTCGGCAGTTCTTACCATCATACCCTTAAACGTCTCAATTCATTGGAACGTCGATTCGAAAGAGATAGCAGCCTAAAAGAGGATTACACCGCATTTTTGACAGAATACCGTAATTTAAAGCACATGTCGAAGAGCGAAAAACATGATTCGAGTATCGGTTTCTACCTCCCTCATCATGCTGTAGTTAAAGAAGATAGCCTAACAACCAAGGTAAGAGTGGTCTTTGATGGATCCGCTAAAACTACAACGGGAATTTCATTGAACGATACGCTTATGGTCGGCCCAAAAATTCAAGATGATTTATTTTCTATCCTCTGTCGTTTCCGCTCTCATAAATTCGCCTTAACCGCGGACATCGAAAAAATGTACCGGCAAATCCGCGTACATCCTGATGATGTGTGTTATCAAAAAATACTTTTCCGCGATAATCCCGCGGATCCTATCGAGGAATACACCCTTGATACTGTCACATATGGCACCTCATGCGCATCCTTCCTTGCCATCCGATCTCTTCAGCAATTAGCAATAGACGAGGGTGGTCGGCACCCAATTGCGGCTGCAGTCTTAAAAAGGGACTTTCACGTTGATGATCTGTTGACCGGTGCAGCTACTAAACACGAAGCTGAAATTCTCCGGGATGAGCTCCTCGCCTTATTGAAAAAGGGCAATTTTCCTCTTCGAAAATGGGCTTCAAATGAACCCACCTTAATACCAGATCACCTATCTAATCAGAACCGTCCCCATCTGTCTCTAGATCTCGATTCGACTGTAAAAACGCTTGGGCTTCAATGGAATTCCCGAGAGGACAAAATATTCTATTGCGTGCGTCTATCTCGAATTTCAAATACCTTTACGAAGCGCACAATATTGTCGCAGATTGCCAAATTGTTTGACCCGCTAGGATTATTGGGCCCTGTTATCCTGCACGCGAAAATCATTATCCAACTGTTGTGGAAGGCTGGAGTAACCTGGGACGAGTCTATTCCCCTTGAAATTCATACCCTCTGGTCCACATATCAAGATCAGCTACCCTTGATAGAGGAGATACAATTTAACCGTTTCATTTTAAATAATAGAGCAGTTGATATTCAATTACACGGTTTCTGCGATGCTAGTGAAAAGGCTTATGGTGCTTGCATATACATAAGATCTGTAGATGACGTGGGAAGGATAACCGTTCAGCTTGTATGTTCTAAATCCCGCGTAGCCCCTGTCAAATCATTGAGTCTACCACGTTTAGAGTTATGCGGTACACTGTTGCTATCTCGGTTGTTCACCACGTTGAATCAAGCGCTGTCGCTAACATTTAATGCCATTTACCTGTGGTCGGACTCAACTATTGCCCTTTCTCGGATAAATACGCAACCACATTTATTGAAAACCTTCGTTTCTAATCGCGTTTCAGAAATAAGACGATTGTCACAAGCCGGTCATTGGAGACACGTATCGTCCGTGGAGAACCCAGCCGATCTTGTATCCCGGGGTCAAACACCATACGAATTTACGCAAAGCCGCATTTGGCAACACGGCCCACTATGGTTAAATCAAGAATCAGACACTTGGCCCACTGGCCATTTCACAATGTCTGATGTACCCGAAATGAAGACGCTTTTCCCCTCAAAAATTTGCATGAAAATCGAATTATTAGATAGAGGAGCACTATTAGACAAATACAGCTCCCTGTCAAAACTCCGGCGTATCGTAGCCTACATACATCGCTTCACAAACAATGCGAGAAAACCGTCGAAAAAATACGTCGGTCAGCTAAGTAAATCCGAGTTGGATAAGGCTCATAAAACAATTTTGAAGGTTACTCAAAGCTCCTTTTTTCTAAAGGAAATAAATCTATTAATGAATAATGAAAATATACATGATAAAAGCCGTTTGATTTCTCTCAACCCATTTATTGATGAAGAAGGTATACTGAGAGTGGGCGGTAGGCTATCTCGAGCGTCGATACCTTCTGAACAACGTCACCCCATTTTATTACCTCCCGATCATACAGTAACGCGTCTCATCATACGCGAAGAGCACTTACGGCTCAAACATGCCGGTGCCCAAGCAACCCTGTACTCGGTCCGGCAACAGTACTGGCCTTTAAATGGACGTAACATAACCCGAAAAATAATACATCAATGTATTCCGTGCTTCAGAATTAAGCCTCGAGCGACTGATCACGCTGTTGGAATTCTTCCGAGGCATCGAGTAACTGCTTCTCGCCCCTTTTTGAATGTCGGGGTGGATTACTGCGGTCCGTTTTATATAAAGGAAAAACGGTTCCGGAACCGTAACAAAATAAAGGTATACGTGGCCGTGTACATTTGCATGTGTACCAAGGCCGTTCATCTAGAGCTGGTAAGCGACCTCACTACCGAGGCCTTCATATCCAGCCTCAAGCGTCTCTTTTCCAGACGAGGAAAATCCGCCGCGATTTATTCAGACAATGCCACCAACTTTGTTGGCGCAAAAGGTAAGCTCAATGAGTGGTACGCCCTATTTAATTCAGATAATCACAACAAGGCGTTTCAGCGATATTGTGAAGATGAGCAAATCTCTTGGCATTTTATACCCCCCAAATCTCCTCATTTTGGCGGAATTTGGGAGGCGGCCGTAAAATCATTCAAACATCACCTTTTGCGCACTGTAGGTGACACCCTGCTCACATATGAGCAATTAGAGACCTTCATTGTAGAAATAGAAGCAATATTGAATTCTCGTCCCTTATCACCCATGTCATCTGACCCAAATGACCTCATTCCTCTGACACCTGGTCACTTCCTTATTGGTGGTACCTTGACGAGTTTTCCTCAGGAAGACTTGACTGATTCCTCATCCAATCGTTTATCGGCGTGGCAGCATGCCCAGAAATTGAAGCAGCATTTTTGGCAAAGGTGGTACAAAGAATACCTGAACCATATAATTTGTTTCAATAGACGTATGCCCAATCCCGATAAAATCCAAGTTGGCACCTTGGTTTTAATTAAGGAAGATAATCTTCCTCCATTAAAGTGGGCTCTGGGGCGCGTAATCTATACTCACCCAGGTGAAGACGGCGTCATCAGAGTGGTAACGTTAAAGACAAAAACCGGAGTGTATAAACGATGTGTAAGAAAACTGTGTCCTCTACCTCTAGAGAAAAACTGATCATATGTCTTTTTTATGCCTTCATTGTGATTTGTATGTATACTGTAACCATGTCACTTTTTTTTTTTTGTATTGCTATTATGTAAATATTTTTTTTATTTCTCATTGGTGTTGAACTTTGATAGTTCAAGGCCGGCAGCTATGTTGCGTTTCACTTTACAACATGTAGTTTATTTCCTCTTCTTTGTTCAGTCACGTTTCAGAAAATATTTTATTGATTTTTAACTGCATAGATTGCACCCTTGAACGGCCATATTCCCATCTGTTTTATTTTTACAACTTTCGTTCCTTTTGCTTTTAAATATCCTTTTACAATCAATTTTGTTTCCTATTGAAAGGTTTCTCAAGCTCAATAAATTGAGGTCAAGTTAAGGGTTCCATCCGGGATGAACCTTCATTAGTGCGCAGTAAAAGCTCATAAAATGAAACAGATGGTGAATTGTGGCCACATCTGGGAAAGGTACATGTCAGGAGAGAGTAGCCCTCATTGGCTTAGTTTTAAGAAAGTGGGTTGTTTTTTCCCACCATGGTCCAAATGGCAAATGAGTGCATTTTGTTGGCTTAGCGAGGCGTTGTTCGATCCTGACACCCAATCAATTGCTGATTTTTCCCACCTTGATTCTGAGGAAATGAACCTCCCTTTTTTTTTCTAGCTTGTCTTTAAAAGCCCATGTTCAAGAGACAAGCAGTCAGTAAAGTAAAGTAAAAGTAAAGTAAAGTAAAGTAAAAGTAAAGTAAAGTAAAGTTAAAGTAGAGTACAAGTAAATTCAGTTAAAGTAACTTTTGTATTAGTTATCATAATTCCTCCTTGCTGCGCATTGTCACGTAGAAGGAGTTTATAATCGTCGTTCAGTTAAGTTCCCATTTTTGGCATACCTCACAACACTTTGCTCCCTTGCTATAAAAGCATATAGAAAGGTAGATTCATACTTATTCATTGTATAATCGTTTCGTGCTTGTTACTTGCGTTGAGGTAGCAAGAAAAATACATTTTATTTGTTTTTGAGAGTGCGTTACATTTCACCACTTCCTCATCCTCTTCGTCGTCGTTATCAAGTTCGGATAACTAAGTATCGCAGTAATCATCAAGATTACTATAGGGTGCTTACAATTAAGTATTCCCCTACATCGGTTGTGAAGTCACAACAATCATCGACATAAAACGTGGATCAACAGCGTCCATCAAGCAGAAGCAGTACAGGTAACCTATTATCCTGATAAACTAATCAGGGTACAAAAATAAACCCAGAACAACCTAGGTAAACCAACCTAGGTACAAATCAGATGGCATGGGCAGAGATTGTATATCAGCTAGGGTGCTGAAGGCGATCAGTGATCTCTGTTCACTTCGCTTTCCTAATTAACCTATCGGTATGTTCCGGCGTGTTTCCTGCTATTTTGAAGTGGGGCACAGTCAATCCTATTTCAAAAAAGGGTGATGCACATGATATTCCTATATCAGTTCTTAGCTGTTTGGATTAATTTCAATTAAGTGAGAATTGTATATTCATCGGATTCGCTAATTCGTAATAGTGATATTTTTAATGCTATCATTGAGATAGTTCGAACAAGGAATCACAAGACTTAGTATACGCTAACAAGACTACATGAATGATATAGACTTACCATAACCAGTAGAGCAGCGAGAAAAAGGCACTTTTCACTATTTGTGAGGAAAAATGACTTTTTCTCGCTGCTCTACTGGTTATGGTAAGTCTATATCATTCATGTAGTCTTGTTAGCGTATACTAAGTCTTGTGATTCCTTGTTCGAACTATCTCAATGGTAACATTAAAAATATCACTATTACGAATTAGCGAATCCGATGAATATACAATTCTCACTTAATTGAAATTAATCCATGGTCCTTCGAGCCGGATTCTGCTAAGAAGTTTCTTTTTTTTTTCATTGAGATATTTGTCTGGGAGTTTCAATTCTGAAGTAACGGTGTTGAAATAACTGCTTTATGTCGAGTGTCTATTCGAGTGTTACGATTGCATCTTGGTATATATTTTAGCCTTATATTTCGTACGACTGACTATATATACGTATACATATCAGAACTACTCAATTCTCTAAAAGGAAATTACACCAATCAAGTACCCTCTCATTCGGTCTGTTCCATTTTGCTCGTGCCTATCACTTCATTGGAACAACTTCACGCGCTCAGGTATTTTCAGTATCTCTCTCCTTCTGAAATTCCATCTATTGGGCCAAAATAAGTTTATGATCGTATAGTGGAGTTTACTGCTTAAAAGACTTCCTTTCATATTATTGTTCTTATCTTTTTTCTTTCCATTACTTCCTTAAATTCATCTAAATAAGCATCTTCAATATGCCTCTCACAATGGAAGAAAATATCGCTCGCGCAGATGCCCTTAGAGAAATAGCTATTAACCAATTAGTGTTGATTGAAACTTGTGCGATAAATGCCCAACGGGACGAAACCAACATCACCAAATTTGCGATGGCGTTCAGAGGACTTAAGAAAATACAAAAGGATTTTGAAAAACATCACTTGGCAATCGCGGTCGCTTTAGCCGGGGATTCCGAGAAATTAAGTGCTCAGTCCGAAATTCTGAACGATTTCTGCTCGCGGTTTTTGGAACTAGAAACTGTTCATCACCAGCTCATAACGGAAAAACAGATACAACAAAGTTCCAAAATTAACACAACCGCATTTCAAAATACCACATTCGGTAACACGAACGATTACCCCCGCTTACCGCGAATTGAACTGCAAGAATTTTCGGGTAACATCCAGGAGTTTCCATCTTTTATTGAACTCTTCGACACCTTGGTACATAACAACACAAGACTGTCAGACATCGAAAAGTTTACCTACCTGATTTCGAAAGTACGTGGCCCTCCGCATGCTTTAATTAGAAATTTGCCTATCGTGTCGTCCAACTATCTCATTGCGTACAATTCTTTAAAGGACAGATACGACAATAAAAGACTTAGAGCGGTAAATTCCTGGAAGGAACTAGAAGGCTGCCCCAAACTGCAAAAGGGTGATTGCAAATCTTTGCGCCATTTATTGGATACCTTCTCCGAAAATTTAGAAATTCTAAAAACTATGCGGTACGATGTTAATGGTTGGTGTTTCATTTTGTCGAATATGCTGCTAGATCGTTTGGATTCGAATACTCGGCGAGAGTTTGAAAAAGATCACGCGTCAAACGAAATGCCGAAATACACAGAAGTGAGAGATTTCATTTCTACCCAATGCAAAGCATTAGAAACATTTTCATTGTGCTCAAAGGCTTCTAACGAATCAAATAAATGCCAAAGGGATGCTTCTAGAACTCCCCAACGCAACACTTTGCTCGCGAATACAAAAGGAGCAGTCGGAAAAACTGCGAAAGTCACTCGTTGTATTGTTTGCAAAGGTGATCACCCAATACATAATTTTTCGGATTTTTTGGATAAGAATGCATCAGAGCGTTTCCAAGTTGCAAAACAAAAAAATTTATGCGTGAATTGTTTGTCCGACAAACATATTACTTCAAAATGCGCTTCTAAATACCGCTGCAGACAATGCCAAAAGACGCATCACACGTTATTGCATTTCACAGAGAATTCAGAACCGTCGGAAAATGATACACCTCAACAAGAACATATAAATCGAACAGTTGCTATGTTCACGAAGGGTGAGCACGAAGTTTTGTTGTCCACAGCTCTAGTTAGCGTTCGCGATGCTTTCGGTAATATTCAAACCGCGAGAGCTATCTTGGATTCAGGTTCGCAATCATGCTTCGTGACAAAAGGGTTTGCTAATAAATTAGGCCTGAAGAAAATAAATATAGCTGCTACTCTTCATGGTCTTGACAAAATGCATATGCCGGCTAAATCTGGTATACATTGCCTATCACCGGGTTCGATATCAATAAAATTCCGTCTGTCCGTGGCTTAAAATTAGCAGATCCGAACTTTAACAAGAGCGATAAAGTGGACATGCTTTTAGGCGCCGAAATATACCCTTTCATTCTTAGGGAGGGGAAAATTATATTCAATAAAGATTCACCAGTTTGCTTACATACTGCATTCGGTTGGGTTGTAATGGGGAAACTCGGATCTCTTCAAAAGGCTCAATATAACGCGTCACGTCCGATTAGAACCTTTTTCGCGAAATATACAACGAATGATCAACTGAATGATACACTGCGACTCTTTTGGAAAACCGAAGAAGTACCAGATGTGCGCGTAGAAAATCCTGAGGATGAATTTTGTGAGAGTCATTTCATTCAAAATGTGAAATATGACGAACGCATCGGGTTCACAGTCTCGTTACCATTTAAAATAAACGCACCCGATTTCGGAGACACACGTTCTCTCGCAATGCGACGATATTTGTCTTTAGAAAGACGATTAATGCAAAATTCTCAGAGTCGTATTGCTTATGCAGATGTCATCAATGAATATCTGAGTAAGGGTCACATGACGAGGGTGAAACCACCCACACAAGCGGAACAGAATGGGTTTTTCTATATACCGCATCATGCTGTTCTGAAGACCGATTCCACATCTACACCTCTTAGAGTAGTCATGGATGCGAGCAGTCACGCTGCTGACAAGGTTTCGTTAAATCAAGCTCTGTATTGCGGTCCTAAATTACAACGGGATCTAATTGAAATTTTAATAAACTTCAGACTCCACAAACATGTTATGCTCACGGATATTAGACAAATGTTCAGAATGATACAAGTAGATACCAACCAAAGACAATATCAGCGTATTCTGTGGCGCCCCAATCCAGATGGTCCGATCATGGATTACCAATTGAACGTCCTCGTCTTTGGCATTACTTCATCCCCTTTTCTAGCCATCCGAACGCTTCTGTATCTTGCCGATAAATACCATAATTTCCCATTAGCTTCTCAAATTTTACGAACACAAACCTTTGTTGATGATATCACCTTCGGTAGCGATAATCTAGATTTGATTAAAAACATGCGCGATCAACTTGTAGAATTACTAAGTAAAGGTAAATTCGAACTCAGGAAGTGGGCATCCAATACAAAATCACTTTTGGATGGTTTGCCCGAAGAAAATATACAAAATATTGATTTTTCTTTCGATTCCGAAAATA
This sequence comes from Adalia bipunctata, assembly GCA_910592335.1. Classification (NCBI taxonomy): domain Eukaryota; kingdom Metazoa; phylum Arthropoda; class Insecta; order Coleoptera; family Coccinellidae; genus Adalia; species Adalia bipunctata. The sequence continues at coordinate 55,677,939 of OU342948.1, forward strand.
ATGATTCCCTGAAAATTCTAGGTTTGAAGTGGTCACCAGTTAAAGATAATTTTTTCTTCACATTCAAATACGTCGAATCCAATTGTACTAAAAGAACAATGCTCTCGGAATTGGCGCGCACTTTCGATCCGTTGGGGATTTTGACGCCCATAACTTTCTTCACTAAGGTACTAATTCAACGGTTGTGGACCCTAGGTTTGGGCTGGGATGAAATACCAACAAAGGATATAGTTGACAAGTGGTTACATTTCAAGAAAGACCTCACGGTGCTATCTTCTTTCGCGCTGCCACGGCATATCGATCTTCGCAATATGGATTCATGTTATCTCATTGGGTTCTGTGACGCTTCAATCGAGGGAACATGTGCGGTCACGTATTTGAGAATCAAATATAAAAATTCGGAAGTAAAATGTAATTTCGTGTTCGCGAAATCGAAAGTCGCCCCATTACAATCGGTTTCTTTGCCTAGACTGGAACTGGAGGCTGCAGTTCTTTTATCGAAATTGATTACATATGTGGAAAAGGTTCTTGCGGACAAGATACCTTTGACGGACGTCTACGCCTTCAGTGACAGTTCCGTGGCTCTTTCGTGGATTAAGAACTCCCCACATTTATGGAAAACGTATGTCGCGAATAGAGTGGCTTTTATTCAGGAAAGAGTACCGCCTAACAAATGGCATCATGTATCCTCTAAAGATAACGCGGCAGATTGTGGTTCCAGAGGCATTTTTCCATCAGAATTGTTGTCACACTCGTTGTGGTGGACCGGGCCTCACTTCCTTCTAGACGAACCAACTACCTGGGTCAAAAAAGTCCCTGAGCATGATCCAGCAACGACTGAAACTGAACGGCGAAAAATAACATTGAACGTGCAAATGTCGCAATTGCATTTCTTAGACTCGTTAATCGATAAATACTCTACTCTCAATAAATTAAAGCGTGTTCTAGCCTATATCATCCGTTTCAAGAATAAATGCATGAATCGCCAACGTGTCATCGATGAAACGTTCGGCTGCCTCAAAGAGGATGAGTTGCAGTCCGCCCTTCTTTTAATCATAAGACACGAACAAAAGAAGTATTTCGGTGATGACATATTATGTTTGAAAAATGGCGAAAGACTATCAAAAGCGTTGAGAATTTTGAATCCCTTTATGGATGACGACGTGTTGAGGGTAGGTGGTAGGTTGCGTAACTCAGACATGATATATAATCAAAAGTTCCCGATACTTATACCAAGAAAATCAGTCTTGGCCACATTACTCATTACCGAAATACATGTTAAGAATATGCATGCGGGAATTGAAACGACCTTATCCATATTAAAGAGGAATTATTGGATACTCGGTGCCAAAGGATTAACTCGGTGTATCGTCAATAAGTGCATAGCCTGTTGGAAGGTTCATCCCACTAGTTTTCTTCCGCCAATGGGTAATCTGCCAGATTTTCGGGTTAACCAAGCACGACCTTTCATAAACTCTGGTGTTGATTTAGCCGGTCCTTTTACAATGAAAATGGGTAGAATTCGGACCAACAAGACATTTAAAGCGTGGATATGTTTGTTTGTATGCTGCGCAACGAAGGCGATTCATATTGAATTAATATCCGAACTGTCTTCAGATGCCTTTTTAGCGGGTTTTAGACGGTTCATTAGTAGACGCGGAATATGCAAAAATGTCTATTCGGATTGCGGAACAAATTTCACAGGTTCCGATAAATATCTTAAAAGTATCTATGCCAATGTGGCAGAAACGGAAGCCATCCGTTGGCATTTCAACCCACCTGCAGCACCACACATGGGGGGCCTCTGGGAGGCTAATATCAAGGTAGTGAAAACACACCTCAAAAGAGTTACGGGATCACAAATATTAACATATGAAGAAATGAATACATTGCTCGTGCAGATAGAAGCCGTTCTAAATTCTAGACCGTTAACTCCCATGAGCTCCGATCCAAACGATTTGTCGGCATTGACACCCGCGCATTTTTTAGTGTCAGAACCACTGACAACCATCCCGGATCCAGATACGTCTGACGTACCCATGAACCGCTTAACCCGTTGGCAGCTATTAGTACGTATGCGCACTGATTTTTGGAAGCGATGGAAAACAGAATATTTGCATACTCTCACTCAGAGAGCAAAATGGCATCTTCCGAATAAAGCGGCTCCTGAAATAGGTGATATGGTTTTGATCAAATCAGATAATGAGCCTCCCCTAGAATGGACCTTGGGAAGAATCAGCCAATTGAATTACGGTACAGATGGGGTCGCACGGGTCGCTTCAGTTACCACTGTAAAGGGAGTACTACGTAGACCATTGGTCAAACTTTGTCCCTTGCCCACGAATTGAGCAATTGAAGAATATCTTCCTTTTTTCAAGGGGGGGAGGATGTTCTGTTCTCATGTTGTATATATGTATATATCATTATTTTCTTTCATTACTTTAAATTGATGCGATGCAATTGTAACGCCCTGTATATGGATTCCCGATATTGCCTTTATTTTAACTCGTCTTGCTGACAGACGTAACGACTGATATAGCTTAAGCCAGCAAGCGAGGAGGAAAGTGAGGGCCGAGGGGATATAAGTTATGGCCCAGACGGTGCCAGCCCTTAAAACCGAACCCACACTTTCCTCCTCGCTTGCTGGCTTAAGGGTGTACAGTACTTCCATTCGCCCTATGCTTCTCAATGCTAATTTTAGAACATTCTAACTCAAAATTGGCTCGATGGATACATTTCATTTTTATAGAGTAGACTCGAATAGGAATTATCAATGGATCTGTGTTGGATTTTTGGAAAAATATTTTCAGAATCTCCTGAAATTTGAATTTGAAATCGAGAAATTTTATAAATGATCATATCTCCCAACTCCGAAGTTTTCGGGAAAAAATCAATGCACAGAAACATTCCAATTTCAAAGAAGTTTTCTTAAATATAAATTAAATTTTTTTTTTCTGAATGATATTGAGTTTAGAGCGTTCTAAAGTTTCGAAGTTCTTAAAATTCACGCCTCCCATCTAGCACCGCCTCTAAATATCGGAATAACCAATGAAAACGTACATCTTCAATTCAATTTTGATTTATGGCTTTCAAAAGGGCAATATTTCACTCAAAGAAGTTTTTATGATGGTTTTTATGATAGGGTAATGATGCCAACGATTGTCGGTACATTTGATCTGCATCTTGATTTCAATACCACAGGAAATTTGTCATGACCTTTATTTGCATAGATCGGAAGTACCAGCGTCGGGCTTCAATAACTTTTATGGTTTTATTTATGACGCTTTTAGTTATTTTTGAGTAATATTCTTCCCTGCCTATTCAACAACCGTAATCACAAAAACATGGACCGCAAACCTTCCGTTTTCGAGGTACAGGATATCAAAGTCTGGTTTGCGTTCCAAGTTTATTCTAACAGTACCTGCAGTTCATAAGATATCCACTGAAATTTGGCATAAATAAAACAATGTAGAGTTTACACCATTCGACATGCTAATTTCGATTGCAAATTTACAGGGTGAAATTTTTTCATGGGTCACTGTTCCCTTAGCTGCTCCAGATTCTTTTTTTGGTGAGCCACTGGGAGTTTGAAAAATTGTAAAAAAAGAGGTTTGTTGTTTAACTAAACAACTAAACTCACAAAAATCCTCAGAAAAATACAAACAGTCATGAAAATCCAGTAGTAATCTTCGATGAATAGATTCATCGTTAGTTTCATCATTATTTTTCCGTTCTGAAGCAATGATTGAGAAATTCGATGAAGTTTATAATCATCAGAGAAAAAATCTTGAAAAAAGTCAAACATTAATGAAAACGAAACGTTTGCGGTCGCAAATGCGGCTTTTTTTTTAAATTATGCAAGGAATTTCCACTCTTTGTACCTCCAATTTTCCTAGTCTTGATACCCTGGCGACGGATTATCTATCAATTAGATCTCGCCCTGTATATGTTGATTTCTAGTTATCAAGAGTTGAAACATAATGCGTTTCGCAACATCGTACCGCTTCAGATGTTTTCAAAGAACCATGCCGAAATATTGCACCAGAGGTGAATTAGAGAATTTTGTTTCGTCATGCTGTATATTCCTTGATTGCTTCCAATGACTGAGGCTCTGAAGGAATCGAATGGATAACCAGACAAAATTATAAAATTTCCATCTTAATTGTTTATTCATCTAGGAGCAAGTGCATTGTCGCATTGCCCCAAATGAATAAAAACTGTATTGTAACTAAAAGGCCGTACCAGATGTATACCGGACTTGAGATATGGGAGCAAGATCCTCCAAGGAACCGCCGGCAATAAAATAAATAATCTATTGTTATTTTCCAAATTGGGTGGGTGCCTGATCATAAGTGATATTTACCTGTCTGTTATGGGCTTTATCTCGATGTTTTGAGACATTTGTTGAGCAGAGTCGAATCACAGTATGACAGTAGTCAAACAGGGAAATGAATGAGCTAAAAACTTTTTCCACAGAACCGATATCAATAAAAGCCATTTCCAGCATCATATCAGGTCTTACAAGGATTGCGAATTATTCTTGTTGCAATTATTATTTTAAACGTTAGGTCCCGATTGCAGTCATTACAAAAACCAGCGTAATTTTTTGAAAGTGCTCATCTTTCGGTTTCACCTGTTGTTTTTTGAATGTGTCATACAGAAAGAAGCGATTCGCTCGGAAGGGAGGCGCAAAAATGGCAACTCGCACGGTCGAGATTATAAACTCTGTCCGTTTCTGAAGTAGCTGAAACGCGATAATATGTTTCAAGTCATTATAAACAGAAATCAACATATTATATGTACTTTATTCCATTAGTGTACTATGGGTTCCAACCGAGTAGAGGCCAACACAATTCAATGTCAGCAAAAGGATAATACCTATACAGGGTGTCCCAAGTTCGAGTGCCTATTAGACGTTTCTGGAGAACTGGACATATTTGAACTATGAAAATTGGCATTTTGATATTGTTCGAAATTCTTTACAGACCTAAAATATTTTTGGAGCCTGAGCATTTTCGGTTAGTGAAAATAAATTTGTTGAAAATTGTTTTTTAAATTTTTACGTTTCTGATATCTATGATTTAGTATTCAAAGCTGTTTACATTATTGGTAAAACCATTGTATTCATTCGAATAGTTTCAAAATATCGAAAAAAAAACTGAAAAAAAGTCGAAAATTCATAGTGAGTAGGTACCTATTATGTTCATTTTTCTTATTCTGAACATCCCGAGTGTAAACTTTTCTCACATCGTCAAAGAAGAAGAATATGGAAAGGTCATGCATCTTTCGAATTTCATAAATATCATCACAGGGTGTTTCAAATTTAGTGTCGAAAACTGTGATGGAAAATTGGCCATAACTTCTGTTTCTCAAATTAGAACCCTATTTTTTCATGATTGCGTTGAATTCTGCGAAGAAAAATAGTGATAACACTCTGTGATGTTCTTCTTGCTCCTAAATACAGTAATTTCTGAGTTATTTGAGATTTTCTGAATTTATGTGGTTCGTCAAATTCATCTCATCTTGCATTTATTCAGATTTTTCATACCTAAACATAAATGATCCCACTCTTCAGTGTAATAATAGAAAAACGAAATATTTTTGAGCGCTCGATGGACTCATTATAACTAGTGTCAAATCAATTGAAACAGCCTTTTTATTTCGAATATTCGTATTCTTTCTAATATTCTATATTATTACATTGTGTATCAAACAAGACTAGGTATGAAAAGGAATTGAAAACCATTTGATAATACGTAGGTATCACTTAACCTCTGATATAAACAAAGTCTTAGAATATTCATTCAATAATAGTAATCATGGAATTTGGTCAAATACTTTCATGATGTTATTGATAGGTAGTAAGGTATAAAAATAAATAAATTTTACTATTTCTAAATATATTCCAATGACGCAGTTTCGGTAATTCTATCGATCTGAGGAAACGATTCCCACACAATTCTTCTTTCTATACCAGAATTGACGAACGTTTCGATCCTTTCGGTTCCCTTTTACATCTGGTAAATAGAGCGGTGGGCTTTATTATGGTGTCATAAATTGCAATAATACCAGATGTTCATTCTGTTCTGTCGAAAATTTTGTTCGAAGTAACTCGGCAAGAATAGGCGGGGCTATTGAAATATTGGGCGTTTTGAATTTTTATTGCTGGGTATTTTCATGTAGTGCCATCTAGCGGAATTCGAGCTTTCTGGCAAAGGGTGTAACAGCCTTAAGCTATATCAGTCGTTACGTCTGTCAGCAAGACGAGTTAAAATAAAGGCAATATCGGGAATCCATATACAGGGCGTTACAATTGCATCGCATCAATTTAAAGTAATGAAAGAAAATAATGATATATACATATATACAACATGAGAACATAACACTGTTTTCCGAAGGTATTTGAAAGAAAAGTTTTCGATAGAATGCTCAACTATTTAGATAAATTCAAACTCATTACCAACTCTCAACATGGTTTCAGACCAGGACATTCTACTGAAACAGGGGGCCTTCACATTTGTCCAAGGTGTTCATGAAATCTTGGACAGGGGAAGCTGCGTGGTTGGATTGTTCTTCGACCTTACAAAAGCGTTTGACTCCTTGAATTTCTCCTTTATGCTTAGTAAATATTACAACTTGGGATAATGGGGAGTCTTTCTTGAATGGCTGAAGAGTTATATTTGAATCGAAATATGTCTGTCGAAATCGATGATATCTACCTACTCCGTCAATGTAGAAAAAAACTGTTTTCATTCTCTTCAGTCTGAGAAATGGTACAAAGGATGTTCTTGTGTTACGAGGGCGGATTTACAGAAGTCTTAAAAAAAAGTTGGTGCACATAAAATATTCCATACATTGTGTACCTGATTTAAGGTTTTCAATCGTTATTACCCCCCCTCATGATCGTTATTACCCCTCCCATGAAAAACAGCTATATCCGCCTTTGTTGTGATATCTCACAAATGTATTTTTTTTTTTATTATTTTTTTTTTTTTTATTTTTTTTTTTATTTTTTTATTGATCCTTTGGGACACAACAATGTGTATAGGATAAGTCAAAATACCAATACAATACAATCCTACTTACTAAGTTGTTAAAGAGTCAGAGAGGTACTCTTTAACTGAATAGAAGCATTTTTTTAGTAATAGCTCATTAATTTCTTTTTTGAAAGTTCGTCTGTTCAAAGATTTGAAATAAGGAGGCAAATGGTGGAACAATTTTATGCTCTGATACATTGGAGAATGTTCGAAACTGTGAGTCCGATGTTTAGGAAACAGAAGCACCTGTGTATTACGAGTTCTATGTTCATGCGAATTACCAAGTTTTTTCCAAGTAGACTCATTATCCTCCGTGTATATGAGACATTTCAACATATAGATACAGGGCAGTGACAGTAACTTATTGGCAATAAATACAGGTTTGCATGATGCTCGATATTTCATATCAAAAATCAGACGTATCACTCTTTTTTGTGCAACAAAAACTCTAGAGAAGGAACTACAGTCTCCCCAGAGCAAAACATTATATGAAATGTGACAGTAAACAAGGCTGTAATAAACATCAATAAGAGAACTAGGTGGTAAGGTACTTTTGAGTCTATTTATAGCGAAATAAGAATTATTTATTTTTTTGCATAAGACGTCAACATGAGTTGACCAATTTAGACTTCGATCCATATGGATCCCAATGAATTTAGTACAATCTGATGGAATTTTAGTTGTACCCAGACAATCTATTTTCAGAAATCCTTTTTCACAGTTTCTCAAATCAAAATACAGGCAGGATGTTTTGCCTATATTTACAATCAAATTGTTACGACGACACCATGATACAGGGTGGGGCAGAAGAACCTATCCGATTTCAAATCCCTTTTTCTCAGAAGAGAGAGCAGGTAGAGTAGTGGGGTAAAAACCGTTAGAAAGCTGGTTTTATGCCATTTGTCAGTAGTCAACATGCCTTGGTCTGGTGAAGATCGTGCTTTTGTTATTGAGCGGTTTATCGAATGCGGCGGTTCGATAATTGCTACACAACGTGCTTTTCGAATTCATTTCGGACTCGGGCGTCATGATCCTGTTCCACATCACGCTACGATTAAAGTGTGGGTGTCAAATTTTAGACAGACGAGTTCAGCATTGAAAAAGAAGTCGCCTGGACGTCCCAGGACAGCAACAGGACCTGAAAACGTGGCCAATGTGAGAGCCGCGCTCACCGGATCTCACTCCATGTGACTTCTTCCTTTGGGGTTACCTCAAATCGAAGGTTTACCAGCATCGACCAAGGACCCTTCTTGCTTTACGAAGGGAAATTGTTCGGGCAATTGAAGAAATTCCTGTGGAAATGACGGTGAAAGTCATGGAAAGCTACCGCGAGCGCCTAAATAAGTGTATCCGCTCCCAAGGACGACATTTGAGTGATGTGCTTTTCAAAACTTAAATTTAAAAATGGCATAAAATTTGCGATATGTTAATAAAAAAATTTTTTTGACAAGCTGAGTGGTTTTAATTTTATAACGTTTTGAAGTCGGATAGGTTTTTCTGCCCCACCCTGTATGAATTCTGCCATAATTTTCTCACAAGCTCTCTGGAGCTCATCACAACTTCGAGCCGCGATGATGACAGACGTGTCATCAGCGAATAAAATGAGCAATAAGCAGGATAAATGAGGAGGCAAGTCATTTATAAACAACAAAAATAACAGAGGTCCCAATACGGAACCCTGTGGAACACCCATATTCATATTGAATTCCTTGGAATAACATTTATCATTTTTAACATTGGAAATGTTTATGTTCGTATATTGCAGGTAAATTACGAGGTTTTGTTCAAGGTCAAAAGACAAAGTGTCGCCAGTAGACCAAAAAAGCATTCGAAAGTTATCGCGTGATTCATTAACGTAGGTGTGTTGGGCCAGCATATGCCAGCATACGAGAATCGGCGAACTGCGCCGAGGTGGGACTCAGGTGGGAGGTCCGCCAAATTCGCCGCAACGTTGCCGGATTGGGCACTTAGTCCGGTATTTGAAGGATAGATCATTGTTTTATTTCCTTCATTAGCACTTCGAGTGTTTATATTGTTGTTTAATCAAGTGAGATCTGGGCCGCGGTGAGCGGCCCGTCAAATTCGTCGCAGGCAATTATTCCGGTATTTGAAGGATAGATCATTGTTTTATTTCCTTCATTAGAACTTCGAGTGTTTATATTGTTGTTTAATCAAGTGAGATCTGGGCCGCGGTGAGCGGCCCGTCAAATTCGCCGCAACGTTGCCAGATTGGGCAATTATTTCGTTATTTGATCCACTGAAGAAACGGATTTGCACAGTCTGGCAACAAAATCCGCTTATGACACTGTTCGCCCATGCTCAAATCGGCCTCTAACGCCTGTTTGCACCGCTTACCCTTAAAAGTTCCTCGTTGCTAGGTACCACTTAGACTTAAGTTCCAATACATAATGATGATTCCGCTAGAGTGGTGAAGAAGCAATATATTTTGTGTTCTCTTTGTTCTACTGATGAAAACCAGGAAACGTTTTCTACATATGATCATTTGAGAATAATTCATGGTGTTCTGTATGATTGATATTTCTTACATTTCCCCCATCCGCCATCCAAGAAAACTATGATACAACACACAGTTATATTGCCATATTTCAAAATACATATGCTAAATTACCTACTTAAATTCTCACTTTTGAGGTTTTTGTAAGCGCATATGTGCTTTTTTACAAGCTTTTATTTAGTTTCACCTGTCCCGGTGTCTGTCTGTCTGTCTCTATCTAATCAAATCTTGCAAGTTAAATATGACACACTTCTAATCGTCCGATTGATTTGAAATTTGGCAGGTGTACATAATTCTGGTGACAATGCATCATGAAATATTTTTCATAGAAAAAAACAAAATGGCTGCTCCAAAATGGCGGATGAGTTTCGTAATTATCATCCGATTTCATTCAAAATTAGTATCTAGGGGTTTTTGGGTTCGACAATGATGATTCTTCTGTCAAAATTGAAAAATTCAAGATGGCGGCTAGAATAGGCCGGACGAGTTTCGTAATTATGATCCGATTCTATTCAAAATGTGTATCTAGGGGTGTTCTGGGTCGGAAATTACGATTCTTCAAAATTGAGGAATTCAAGATGGCGGCTTCAAAATGGCGGATGAGGGTTGTTTTTATAAAAGATTGTTTTAAAGAATGATTTTTTTATTATAGCTTGTTCTAAATGCAAGGGCGGATATAGCTTTTTTTCATGGGGGGGGGGTAATAACTATTGAAAATCAGGTTCACAATTTATGAAATTTTTTTATGTGCACCACATTGCGTAACTTCTTCTAAGGACTTTGATACTCATGGGGGGTAATTACCATAATATAAATCAAACTGTTCGAAGTTCCAAGTTCCAACCGTTTTCAACTATTTCACTATCAGATTCGTTTATGAAGAACGACAAAAGACAAAACGCGCGATCTGAATAACGGGCAACGGCTTCTTCTCACGATCGTCCTCTCGGGTGCATTCGGAAGCACTCGGAATCGAGTGAATCTGATTGGTTAGGAATTCGTGAGAATTAATGTATGCTCGAGAATCGGCGACGGCGACCAGTGAGCCGCGGTGAGAGGTACGTCAAATTCGCCGCAACGTTGCCAGATTGGGCAATTATTCCTGTATTTGAAGGATAGATCACTTCGAGTGTTTATATTGTTGTTTCATCAAGTGAGATCTGGGCCGCGGTGAGTGGTCCGTCAAATTCGCCGCAACGTTGCCAGATTGGGCAAATATTTCGGTATTTGAAGAATAGGTCAATAGTTGATCCGAGTACATATAAGATTCATGAATTTTAGTAGAAACAGAATCCTTCTATCTGAAGCCAATTTCATGAATACCCAGATTTGCTAAAATCAAAATTCACTTCGAAAATATTGGACGGAGTGGACTCAGCTTCATTTGATTTCCTCCGAGTAGGGGAGGACGGGGGAATTCCGCGCACGGAGGAATTCTGCGCATTGATATTCTACACCTCAGTTCAGTTATTTCAAAATTTAGATACAGCCACAGAAATATAATAAACATATGAATAAATAAATATCTTATTATATTTCTGTGGATACAGCGCACCATCTCGTATTTGCCTTGCCAACATCCTCCCGTAATTTAAAGATATTCGTGTTTTTATTTTAGACCAGGGAGCCGATTGTTCGTTTCACGATGCTATGATCTAATTTTCGAGAGAAATTGGAATCGTGGAAAGTACTTCTATTATTAATTTCTAATGAATCTATTGCATGACTATTTTCCTTCATATGTGTAGATTATTTAATGCAAAAGAACAATAACATAATTGTATTTCGTCATCTAATGTCAGTGATTAGTTAGGTTAGGTGACTCACACTGGGAGAATAACGCGCAGCTGTAGCGGGGTAATTCTTCAATAATATTTTTTGTACAGTCCTGGAAATTTGTTTAATTTACATTGTACTTGGTTATTACCTAAATAATGAAATATTTTTTCGAGTTTTTCAGCTGTTCAATATATGCGCATAATTATACCATCGCATGCGCGGTATTACCCAGTACGTGGGGGAAGACCGCGAAAAGACAGTTTTCAGAATTATTTTTTTTCTCAATTGGTATAGGTAGTTGAACCTTTTCCTTGTGATGAAAAAGTTCCAAATGGGTTCATGATTCAGCAGTTAAATTATGAAAGTTTGTGTGTACATAGGAAGGTTTTTGTGAGCATTTTCCCTAAGATGCGTGGAATTCCCCCGTCCTCCCCTACATATAAGATTCATGAATTTTAGTAAAAACATAATCCTTCTATCTCAAGCCAATTTCGAGAATACTCAGATTAGGTAAAATAAAAATTCTCTTCGAAAATATTGGACGGTGTGGACTCAGCTTCTTCTGATGATGTTTACTCCGAGAAGGTACATATAAGATTCCTGAATTTTAGTGAAAACAGAATCTTTCTACTTTCTATCTCAAACCAATTTCATGAAAACCCAGATTTGGTAAAATAAAAATTCGCTTAGAAAATATTGGACAGAATGGACTCAGCTTCATCCGATGAGAGTTGATCTGAGAACATATAAGATTCATGAATTTTAGTAAAAACAGAATCCTTCTATCTCGAGCCAATTTTGAGAAAACTCAGATTTGGTAAAATAAAAATTCTCTTCGAAAATATTGGACGAGGTGGACTCAGCTTATTCTGATGATGTTAACTCCGAGTACATGTAAGATTCATGAATTTTAGTGAAAACTGAATCCTTCTATCTAAAGCCAATTTCATGAAAACCCAGATTTGCTAAAATCAAAACTCACTTCGAAAATATTGGACAGGAATGACAGGATAATTCATCCAATTATTCATATCTTTATTTTTTATTATTATATCTTAAGAATACTCACTTTAGAAAGAACATTTTTGTTTTAAAATACGGTGACAAGTTTCCTCTCACATGTTTATGTTAGGAATTGGGAATGTTGATTGTATCTTGCAATTATTATTGCTCATTATTATTATTGAAAATACTATTTTATTTTAAGTTCAAATGCAAATAAATGTTGGTAATATTCACATGTGGTGTTATCATTTCCAATGTCTCTGATGGTTGCAAGGATTGCGAAATCTGTAAATTTTTACTGACATAGTTCTGTGATGGAGAAAACTACGCAGCCAATCGGAAAAAGTCCTCTAAAACCTAAGTTGTAACATTTATCAATTATAAACTGAAAAGATAAAGTATCAAAGGAGCATTAAAGATCGAAAAAAATCCCTGAAACATGCAAATTTGAATCCAGGCACTCATAAACTGACTCCACGAACCTGAGTGCGGCTGTTTGAGTGGAGCAGCCAACTCTGAAACCGTGCTGAACTCCATCTAGAATATTGAATTTACTCAAATATGACATCATCCTTTTGAAAACAACCTCCTCAAAAACTTTGGAGAGAACACTAAGAATTGATATTGGTCGATAGTTGGTTATTTCATTTAAATTCCCCTTTTTATGAATTGGTACGACAATAGATTTTAACATTGGAAATGTTTATGTTCGTATATTGCAGGTAAATTACGAGTTTTTGTTCAAGGTCAAAAGACAAAAGTGTCGCCAGTAGACCAAAAAAGCATTCGAAAGTTATCGCGTGATTCATTAACGTAGGTGTGTTGGGCCAGCATATGCCAGCATACGAGAATCGGCGAACTGCGCCGAGGTGGGACTCAGGTGGGAGGTCCGCCAAATTCGCCGCAACGTTGCCGGATTGGGCACTTAGTTCGGTATTTGAAGGATAGATCATTGTTTTATTTCCTTCATTAGCACTTCGAGTGTTTATATTGTTGTTTAATCAAGTGAGATCTGGGCCGCGGTGAGCGGCCCGTCAAATTCGTCGCAGGCAATTATTCCGGTATTTGAAGGATAGATCATTGTTTTATTTCCTTCATTAGAACTTCGAGTGTTTATATTTTTGTTTAATCAAGTGAGATCTGGGCCGCGGTGAGCGGCCCGTCAAATTCGCCGCAACGTTGCCAGATTGGGCAATTATTTCGTTATTTGATCCACTGAATAAACGGATTTGCACAGTCTGGCAACAAAATCCGCTTATGACACTGTTCGCCCATGCTCAAATCGGCCTCTAACGCCCGTTTGCACCGCTTACCCTTAAAAGTTCCTCGTTGCTAGGTACCACTTAGACTTAAGTTCCACTCAAAAATATTTCCATTTGCACCGGTACCACTTAACAGAAATTTAGCTAAGGATCACTGCCATTTGGCAACGCTGTAAGATTATTCAAATATTGATACATTCGACCTACTTGAGAATTGAAAAGAAGAAATTCTATGCCGGTTTCTATGATCTATGACTAACCTATAACATAACAAATAACAGACAACGTACAAACATCGTACAGATAATTTGTGTTTTTCGGTTTTTCCTTGTGAAGTGTGAATTCAAAATGGATAGTGTTGAAAAGAAATCAACAAGAGCTCCAAATTTCTCTTCTAATGAGAAAAATAAACTTTTAAATTTGGTGAATAGTTTCAAGGGCACCATTGAAAATAAAAAACGAATGCAGTTACTTGGCGTGAAAAGACGGAAGCGTGGCAAGAAATTACGAATTTATTCAATTCACAATCCCCTGATGGACATCATAGGGGCAAAGAATCTCTAAAAAATTTTTATGAGAATATAAAAAAGGACACGAGGAAGCACATCGCGGCAGAAAGATGAGAGGTATATCTGACCGGTGGTGGAACAGCTCAGGTGCCCCCTCAAGACCCAAATCTGGATCTTGCTCTGTGGCTTATGAATAAAAAAGGCGTTGAAGGATTTAAGAACATATTCGATTCTGACAGCATGGTATTTGAAAACCCCTCAGCATCTCGAACGATGAATGAAGAAGAGGTATGTGCTACAATTACATCCCATGAAAAGGAATCTTTAAAGGGAGTGAAGATCACTGAAGAAGTGGATACGCCTGCTGTAAGCATTAATTATTTTGTGATTGCTGTTTATTCCAATTTAAACTTCATTAATTTCATTTTGTGTTATTTATAGATAAGAATAATCGAGGCAACTCCTCAATGTACTGGAAATTCCTCTTTCTTATCAAGAAGGCGACCAGCCATGACAAAAACTTCTGGTCAACTTTCAGAGGAATACTTAAAAGTAGCTCAAATAAAATTAGAGTATTTTGAGGAGGAAAAAAAATTCCAAATAGCCCGGAATGAAAATGCTGCTATTGAAAATGACATCCTGAATGTACAGAAGCAAATTGCAGATGAGGAACTGCGAAACCTAAAGGAAAAAAATGAGAGAGGAAAACAAAGGGAATTGGAAGAAGATACTTTCAGAAGAGCAAAAAATAATGCAGAATTGGAATTGCTAAAAATCAAATTGTTGCATGCTAAAAACGAATTAATTGTAGTGAAATCATAATAGTTGCATTAAATATTTATTCTGAAATAGGTTGATTTTATTCACACAGCCTTTTGAACAATTTTTAAATGTTAATTTCAAATATGAATATGTATATAAAATAAAATACAGTGGGATATAATAAAGCTCAACAAAAAAGAAATATTCTTATACCTATAAAGTAATTTGTTATATGAGTTCAAACTAATGACAACAAATACTTTCATAAATTTAAAATTATTGAATTATTATTTCCTTTTTGTTCTAAAGCAGGGAGATATTTACTTTATATTTCATTAGAATCAGTACTCAATTCCCCAAGAGCATAGTACTGATTTGCAATAAATTCATTATGTCAAATGTTATTGATACATTGTTCTTATGAAATGAGACAAAAATTGTAGAAATTTTTAACATTGGAAATGTTTATGTTCGTATATTACAGGCAAGTTTCGAGTTTTCGTTCAAGGTCAAAAGACAAAGGTGTCGCTAAAAGACCAAAAAAGCATTCGAAAGTTATCGCGTGATATAGGTGACATAGGGTGTATTGGGCCACCATACGAGAAGCGAGCATACATTAATTCTCACGAATGCCTAACCAATCAGATTCACTCGATCCGAGTGCTTCCGAATGCACCCGCGTGGAAGATCGTGAGAAGAAGCCGTTGCCCGTTATTCAGATCGCGCGTTTTGTCTTTTGTCGTTCTTCATAAATGAATCTGATAGTGAAATAGTTGAAAACGGTTGGAACTTCGAACAGTTTGATTTTTATTGAATAGAATATCTAGCAAAATCTATTACAATTTCCCATCATGGACGTTTCAAATAAATGCTCGACTTTATTGCAGAGTGAATCCACTTATTTGCATTTGCGGCATTTGTGGAAAAGAGTTATCTGTTAGAAAAAGGCATCTCCGGACAATCCATAATGATGATTCCGCTAAAGTGGTGAAGAAGCAATATATTTTGTGTTCTCTTTGTTCTACTGATGAAAACCAGGAAACGTTTTCTACATATGATCATTTGAGAATAATTCATGGTGTTCTGTATGATTGATATTTCTTACATTTCCCCCATCCAAGAAAACTATGATACAACACACAGTTATATTGCCATATTTCAAAATACATATGCTAAATTACCTACTTAAATTCTCACTTTTGAGGTTTTTGTAAGCGCATATGTGCTTTTTTTACAAGCTTTTATTTAGTTTCACCTGTCCCGGTGTCTGTCTGTCTGTAATCAAATCTTGCAAGTTAAATATGACACACTTCTAATCGTCCGATTGATTTGAAATTTGGCAGGTGTACATAATTCTGGTGACAATGCATCATGAAATATTTTTTATAGGAAAAAACAAAATGGCTGCTCCAAAATGGCGGATGAGTTTCGTAATTATCATCCGATTTAATTCAAAATTAGTATCTAGGGGTTTTTGGGTTCGACAATGATGATTCTTCTGTCAAAATTGAAAAATTCAAGATGGCGGCTAGAATAGGGCGGACGAGTTTCGTAATTATGATCCGATTCTATTCAAAATTGGTATCTAGGGGTGTTCTGGGTCAGAAATTACGATTCTTCAAAATTGAGGAATTCAAGATGGCGGCTTCAAAATGGCGGATGAGGGTTGTTTTTATAAAAGATTGTTTTAAAAAATGATTTTTTTATTATAGCTCGTTCTAAATGCAAGGGCGGATATAGCTTTTTTTCTTGGGGGGGGGGGGGTAATACCGATTGAAAATCAGGTTCACAATTTATGAAATTTTTTTATGTGCACCACATTGCGTAACTTCTTCTGAGGACTTTGATACTCATGGGGGGGTAATTACCATAATATAAATCAAACTGTTCGAAGTTCCAAGTTCCAACCGTTTTCAACTATTTCACTATCAGATTCGTTTATGAAGAACGACAAAAGACAAAACGCGCGATCTGAATAACGGGCAACGGCTTCTTCTCATGATCGTCCTCTCGGGTGCATTCGGAAGCACTCGGAATCGAGTGAATCTGATTGGTTAGGAATTCGTGAGAATTAATGTATGCTCGAGAATCGGCGACGGCCACCAGTGAGCCGCGGTGGGAGGTACGTCAAATTCGCCGCAACGTTGCCAGATTGGGCCATTATTCCTGTATTTGAAGGATTGATCATTGTTTTATTTCCTTCATTAGCACTTCGAGTGTTTATATTGTTGTTTCATCAAGTGAGATCTGGGCCGCGGTGAGTGGTCCGTCAAATTCGCCGCAACGTTACCAGATTGGGCAAATATTTCGGTATTTGAAGAATAGGTCAATAGTTGATCCGAGTACATATAAGATTCATGAATTTTAGTAGAAACAGAATCCTTCTATCTGAAGCCAATTTCATGAATACCCAGATTTGCTAAAATCAAAATTCACTTCGAAAATATTGGACGGAGTGGACTCAGCTTCATTTGATTTCCTCCGAGTAGGGGAGGACGGGGGAATTCCGCGCACGGGGGAATTCTGCGCATTGATATTCTGCAACTCAGTTCAGTTATTTCAAAATTTAGATACAGCCACAGAAATATAATAAACATATAAATAAATAAAAATTTTATTATATTTCTGTGGATACAGCGCACCATCTCGAATTTGCCTTGCCAACATCCTCCTGTAATTTAAAGATATTCGTGTTATTATTTTAAATTATGAAAGTTTGTGTGTACATACATAGGAAGGTTTTTGTGAGCATTTTCCCTAAGGTGCGAGGAATTCCCCCGTCCTCCCCTACATATAAGATTCATGAATTTCAGTAAAAACATAATCCTTCTATCTCAAGCCAATTTCGAGAATACTCAGATTTGGTAAAATAAAAATTCCCTTCGAAAATATTGGACGGGGTGGACTCAGCTTCTTCTGATGATGTTTACTCCGAGAAGGTACATATAAGATTCCTGAATTTTAGTGAAAACAGAATCTTTCTATCTCAAACCAATTTAATGAAAACCCAGATTTGGTAAAATAAAAATTCGCTTAGAAAATATTGGACAGAATGGACTCAGCTTCATCCGATGAGAGTTGATCTAAGAACATATAAGATTCATGAATTTTAGTAAAAACAGAATCCTTCTATCTCGAGCCAATTTCGAGAAAACTCAGATTTGGTAAAATAAAAATTCTCTTCGAAAATATTGGACGAGGTGGACTCAGCTTATTCTGATTATGTTAACTCTGAGTACATGTAAGATTCATGAATTTTAGTAAAAACTGAATCCTTCTATCTAAAGCCAATTTCATGAAAACCCAGATTTGCTAAAATCAAAACTCACTTCGAAAATATTGGACAGGAATGACAGGATGGACCCAGCTTCATCCAATTATTTATATCTTTATTTTTTATTATTATATCTTAAGAATACTTACTTTAGAAAGAACATTTTTGTTTTAAAATACGGTGACAAGTTTCCTCTCAGATGTTTATGTTAGGAATTGGGAATGTTGATTGTTTCTTGCAATTATTATTGCTCATTATTATTATTATTGAAAATACTATTTTATTTTGAGTTCAAATGCAAATAAATGTTGGTAATATTCACATGTGGTGTTATCATTTCCAATGTCTCTGATGGTTGCAAGGATTGCGAAATCTGTAAATTTTTTTTAAAGCATTTGGTAATTCACCAGATGTGACAGACAGATTAATAATATGAGCAAGATGTTCACTTATTATTGGAGAAATCTTTTGTAATATTCTCGTTGAGATGTTATCCACGCCAAAACATTTTTTATTTTTCAGAGTTTTAATAATTTCCTCAATTTCAAAACTTAAGACTGGTTGAAAGAAGAAATTACACACAAGAGGCGGAGAGACTGTACAGAAAAGTGATATGTCATCACCATAATAGGTGTCCAGTTTTTTTATTTGCCACTGAGGAGAAATGCTCACCGAATAAATCAGCTACTTTGTTAGGTTCGTCATATGATATACCGTCAATATCAATGGTAATGGTATTGTTTACTTTCCCAAGTCCTCCAGTGTATGTATTGACAATATTCCACACCGTTTTATTCCGGTTGACAGAATTAGCAATAAGAGAGGAGTGATATTTAAGTTTTGTCGATTTTAAGAGGGAATTATGTAAGTATTTCGCATTGTTATACTTATTGTAAGTTTCAGTTGTTCTGGCAATTGAATGCCATTCCATTCCCTATTCAGACACTACCAAGTTCTTGGGTATCTATATTGATGATGGTTTGCAGTGAAAAAATCATGTAGACGCTGTTTGTAAAAAATTAAATTGCTCCTATTTCGCCATTAATGAAATAAAAAATTCTTTCCTCTTGAACCACTACCGTATGTGTTATTCGCGTCGTTCAACATACTCATATGGGGAAGTGCGTCCGAGCTAAGTAGGGTTCTTGAATGCCAAAAAAGAATCATAAGGCTGATATTTAATGTTCATCCAGATAATGACTGTGGTCGGAATTTATTTGTGTAAATGTTTGCTCCACACTAAAAAATAACGAGACGAATTTTATGAACTATCAAGTCATCATTCCTACCCAACAAGAAACGGTGATGTCTTGATTATTCCTGGACACAGGACGTCAGAATATGAACATTCACCAGCCTTTCAGGGGATTAAAATGTTAAATCTTTCAACGGTGTCTATAAAGCGCAAAGATGTAAACAAAATTCAAAAAAATTTTGAAAAAATTATTGTTGAATAAAAGTTATTATTCTGTAAATGAATATCTTAATGATAACCTTATAGAGTTGTGAAGTAGTTCAATTTTCACATTGTTTGTTTTTTCGTAGTTTAGAACTAGGGTTTTTCGTTGAATCTCTTTTTGTTCATTATTGACTTGTCCTATACTTTTTTGTCTGAAGGGATCAATAATTATTATTATTATTATTATTTTTGAAGAACTATTCCATAGTAACTATATGGCACACAGTGTATCGATAAATCTTTCAGCTTTGTCTTTGGATCCTTGATCGTTTGTACCTAATCTGCTCGTTAATGAGTTGAAACGCTTCATATTGTTTTGCTTTAACGCAAATGACAATCTAACTGTAAGATATATGGATTTTTCGGATTTTTCTAGTTTCATTAATAGCCTTTCGTGATCCACAAAATCAAAAGCTTCAGAAATACCTAGGAATAATGCAGTGGAAAGATTCCAATCGCTATCCCCTAAAGTCTTCAATACAGCATCCGTTAGTTCGAATCATATATATACTCCATTCACTTTTATAAAGTATCGCGGTTGGCCATGATTTAGGTTTATCAAGTTTTTTCCCCTAGAACAGACGCAGTTTGGCACTCGTGAAAATTAAGCGACATTGCGAGGCTACTTTCTATTTACTCTTTTTCAACTTTGTAAATGGAGTTATTCTTCGAAGATTTAACTGTGGCGCAGGTTTCGTAGAACTACTACATTTTCATACTGGAGTATTTCAGGTTGTGCAAAAATGTAGTTAAATGTCTTCTGAATTCACATAATATTTTCTCATTAATTTCCCAAAGTAAATGAACTTTTTGATAAATACGTAATTACTACGATTTTTTAGCAGAAATGGCAACGTTGTGGGCGTATCTGACAGTGCAATGACCATAACCTAACATTTTCAAAATATATACGGTGAAATGTGTCAAAATTTCATGGCAAACCGCGATACTTTATAAAAGTGAATGGAGTATAGTCCATCCATGAATTATTGACATCAGAGCAGGCTTTCAAAATCCAGTCGGAGCTTTATTTCTGGTTACGAAAAAGGAACTTTTTTCTGTGTTTTCATCATAGCAATGAAAGATATAGAAATAACATAAAAATAAAATGGTATTTTTTCAAATTACGGCACTTTGAGAATGAAAATGTTTCCAATTTTCACATACGATTACCAGCGTGTGAGTCTGTATACCAGTAGTATATTATTGTCATCTTGTATTGATACATTTTCGAACGATCAATTATAGGAGCATACCTACAGCCTGGAAATTCTAGTTCGATAACGAAAATTATCTTGGGTGAAAAGCATGGTCCTTTCCAATGTTAAATATGAATATTCGCTAAACCAGAAAAATCAGTTGATAATTTGAATCGTGTTGCTGCAGAGTGAATGGATTGGGAAATTCGGAATAGATTTCAAGACAGAAACAAAACTTAACGAATGGACCTATACTCTATTCACTTTTATAAAGTATCGCGGTTTGCCATGAAATTTTGACACATTTCACCGCGTATAATTTGGAAATGTTAGGTTATGGTCATTGCACTGTCAGATACGCCCACAACGTTGTCGTTTCTGCTGAAAAATCGTAGTAATTACGTATTTATCAAAATGTTCATTTACAAAGTTAATGAATTTGAGAAAATATTATGTTAATTCAGAAGACATTTAAATACATTTTTGCACAACCTGAAATACTCCAGCATGAAAATGTAGTAGTTCTACGAAACCTGCGCCACAGTTAAATCTTCGAAGAACTAACTCCATTTACAAAGTTGAAAAAGAGTTAATAGAAAGTAGACCTGGCAATGTCGCTTAATTTTCACAATTGCCAACCTGCGTCTGTTCTAGGGGAAAAAACTTGATAAACCTAAATCATGGCCAACCGCGATACTTGCGGAATGGAGTATATTTAATATGTATAAAGAATTTTGTCATGACATTGTAACTGTCAATATTTGTGAACAATGAAGGTTCAAAATATGAAATATAAAAATGTAAATATTCTTTTCATGTTGTGTTTCAACAACCACAACCGCGATACATCACAGTCTGTGTTCGAAATAGTTGAGGGGGATGAATAATGGAAAATTTCTTGAGATCTCCATTTCAGTAGGTATCAATAAAGGTCATCATCATTCTGTTATCGCGAGACTTGAATAGGTACTCAGATAGAGAATAAATTTGCATGGAGTAATCTTAGAACAAAATTGATGTTTTCTTATTATGGTAAATAAAACTCACCTTGAAAAGAATTCCAATACCCAAGTTCATGAATGGTTTTGTGAAATCAATTACACTTTCTCTTGCGTAGTTGATGGTCATGGATGCCACAGCTAGATCAGCTCGCTACGAAAACAATGTCACATGAGTTCTACAGAAAAATGTATTCATTTTTTATGCCAATAATTTACCTCACTTCTTTCTACAATGTCCTTACCTTTTCCTTGAGCTCTCTGACTATGCCATTCCATTCCTTTGTATCAGGATTGTAAACGCCGTACATATGATCAGGCACAAGTCTAATCGTATACTGAAATCCAACTTGATTACCAATCCATTTCAGAAGATCTATACAGAATCCTTCATATCTTGCGTTACCAGTCAAGTTTTTATCGTCCTTCACCATAACATAAGGTTGCTCCTAGAAAGAAGGAATATTTTCATCAGAATACCTCAGACATTTTTGTAATATAAATGTAAACTACTGAATACAAATGCAGTGTTATTGTATTTTCTCATTATTTCTTGCGAATAATGAAAAATCCTGGTTAATTCATTACGAGAGATCTGGATAAACTGCATCGGAGCTATATAAGTAAAAAAAAAATATAGGAAAATGTCTCCTTCTTCTATCATTGAAAACTGGTCCCCTAAAGACTTGGGACAGGCACTTTTGAACACTCGTTCGTGTAGTTGATACATTGATGCATTCTATAAGTAGATTCGAATTCAAGAATCTAACGAGAAATATGTTATTATATAAATATTGGCATTTCGAAAAACAGCTGGCATTTCATATTATGGTTCTGGTTGAGCGATCTCTACAAAATTTTGCATGTAGCTTGAATACGTCCTCTATCCAAATGGGGAGGAGTGCCCTTATAGGGCGCTCTACATACATGGTGTGAAGAATTCTTGCCGTGAACTTGGTCAAGACTTCACGGCGAAATGAATCACCCACACACACAAATATTCGCACCTTGGTTCGCAGCATCCTCTACAGAGACTTTTAGCCTGTCCAACCAGCCATAAAATGAATGCACTCTAATAATAATCAAAAAATTCTGATTCCATTTCACTGCTATATGAACCATTAAAAAAGATAATAAAGTCACCGAACTGGCATTAAATTGTTACTGCAAAAGTACCGTGAAGGGCCATCAATGAAGATGATACATATGTCCTTTTCCGCGAAGGCTTTGTCACGGAACAAAATACAGACTCGGATCGGGGAAGAACAAGAGGCGCGAACGTGACACCAAGAAACCATTCACACTCAACGATCCTGACGACGATACCGAGTTAACAATTTGGGTTCCGAAAACAACATTCAACTGAACAACAGCTCCTAAGAATGACCGAGTATATCACAGAAGGATTTCAGAATAAACAAGCCACAGGACTACTACTACTAGATGAAACCAGAGCTTTTGATAGAGTATGGCATGAAGGACTAGCATATAAAATGATAACCGCAGGTTATTCTTCCAAGTTATGCAGAATAATAAGAAATTAGTCGAGAGACAGGAACTTTTGTGTGAAAATAGGTGATGTTCATTCCACACTCAGATATTTAGAAGCAGGAGTTCCTCAAGGATCCTTACTAGGACCGCTACTCTATAACATATACATACATACATGATATACCAAGAAATCCAAGATGCCTGCTTGATCTTTACGCGGACGATAAAGGGCATAGCAATTAGGCACAGAAATACAAAAATTATTCACAAAAGACTTCAAAAAGCTACAGATGATATCAGTCAATGGTGTAACAGATGGAAAATCAAAATCAATGGGGAAAAGAGTCAAGCAATATTGACTCCTTCAGAAGAGAAGACTGAAGATGGAATCGAAGATATCCATAGACAATAATGAAATTGAATGGAAGTATGAAGCTAAATATCTAGGAGTAATACTAGTATGCCAGCAGATCAACCTTGTAGGTAGATTAGCATTTTTCAATTCAACAATTCAATTACCGAATAGTAAAAAAATTGGCAGCTGAAAAAATTCGAAATATAGGTCTGAAGAAGATTGAGAATGTATTTGAAAGAGAAGTCAGAGAATGCTGTCAACAACAAACTTGAAATGATGACAATGACATAATTCTAGATTCCATGCAGTTACACTTGCTGGCTTTGAATAATTTAACGCGTGCATTTAGACTGTTGGCGAGAAGGAAGTTCCCCTCTAGTAGCCGGTAGCTCAATAATAAACCTATTGTTATATTATAGCGCTCTACATGCCTAAAAACGCTGAGTTTCTATTGATACGTTATCACCTGTTTAAAAAAACTTCCATTTAGGAATCGTAGAAAGTTCTAGAAATGGTGTCGCGAAAATCAAAGAAAAACTGAAAATCCTCTACACATGGATCGTCCAAATTGCTATATTATGTATAGGTATATATTTAAATGAGTTGTAAGAAAGCGAACATAAGAAAATAAATTTCAAGGTTTCACTAAACAATAATTAAACATCTGGTTTGGAAATTGACCAAAAAATTAACAAAGCAGTTGAAGATATTTTATTAATTATTAACAAATAGATGTGATATGCCTTGATTCCGTTGGCTTTCAGGTATTCAACACACCAAAATTTGTATGGTACCAAAAAAAGCTGTACAAGTAAATCAAACAATTCTCTAAATTTAAAATTCGAAGCACCTCGAAGATATATCAAATCAAAAGCATTGAAAATTATAACTGAATAGAAATTATCTCTTATTGCAATGGAGTCATTAGACAATATGATTCTTTTCAAACACAGCATCTTTATATTAAGGTATGAAGCAGTAGATACAGAGTGGCCAATTTTTAAATGGGATTGTATTAGTAACTTTCAAACCATAAGAGTTAGAAGGTCGGTCAAATGAAGGAAAAGTAGCATGTAGCATTCATCGAAGCATTGTCAAGTAGTTCAAACAAATCAAGATTATCAGGGCCGGTTATTGAGATATCATAAGTAAAGTAAATTCTGCCATTTCGATTTTTTTTTCGCACTTTATTTCAAATACTATCGAAAAATGTTATAGGAATTTTTTATTTGACAGTTAATTATCCTCAAAATGACATAATCAGATTTCGTATCCAACGTTTCGTACTTTCTGGGCCACCTAATTTTTTTCGATAAGCACCTGCATATTGTATGACACTTTTCGAAATAACTTTCAACGCTGAATTCGACGATATATCATTCAATGTCATTCAAAGTTGATTTTAGAAAATGGTGGACATTTCGAACACTTACTTCATCAGTTTTCATTATTTACTTTCGAATAATCATTTCATTTGTCTTTCATTAAATGATAGTTACCTTTAATTGTTATGAATTAGGTTTTTCACTTCTTGAAATAAGTAAATAATTATTACTTGTTTCTTGCTTTGATTCAGTTACGTAATAATTATTCAAAAATTTCAAGAGGTGGAAAACCTAATTCGTAACAATTAAACGAAACTATCATTTAATGAAAGACATATCAAATAATTAATCGAAAGAAAATGAAGTAAGTGTTCGAAATGTCCACCATTTCGTAAAATCAACTTTGAATGACATTGTATGATATTATATTATCGTTAGATTCAGCATTGAAAGTTATTTCGAAAAGAGTCATAGAACATGCAGGTGCTTATCGAAAAAAATAAGGTGGCCCAGAAAGTACGGAACGTTGGATAAGAAATCTGATTATGTCAATTTGAACTGTCGAATAAAAAACTCTCGTAACATTTTTTGAGAATAGTTGAAATGAAGTGGGAAAAAAAGAGAAATCAAAATGGCCGAATTTACTTTTCTTATGATATCTCAATAACCGGCCCTGATAATCACGATTTGTTTGAACTGCTTGACAATGCTTTTATGAATGCAGCTTTTTCTCCATTTGACCGACCTTCTAACTCTTATGGTTTAAAAGTTACCAATACAATCCCATTAAAAAAGTGGCCACTCTGTATACTACAATTAAAAAATGAAAGCTCAGTTGGAGTTAATGAAGTAGCCATAAAACAATAATAACTGAACCATTACCTGACATTATCAACCAGGATCAAGCAGGAATATACCCGCACAAATTGAGAGGAGCATTAGTGAAATCCACATAAAAAAAAGATATAGAAAAAATATTGACAATTATGGACGTGTATCTATTCTGTCTAACTCAAACGAAATATTTGATTATTTGACCACATAACTTATAATATACTTGTGAAACAACAATATGGCTTCAGGAAAGGTGAATCCACTGTGAATATCAGGCATTAAATTCTATCATTGAGTCCCTAAATCAGCTCTGTGTTTGGATCTGGAGAAAGCTCAATCATGAGAAATTGCTAGCAAAGATAGAGAAATATGGAATAAGAAGAGTGGCATTGAAGATGAAAGAACACAAAGAACAATAATTTGGGAAAAAGAAGGAAATATAACATCTGATTCCAAATATGTAACGAATGGAGTGCTACAGGGTTCCATCTTGGGGCCCTTACTCTATATATTATATGCTGAAGATCTAGTTCACAATACCGACAATGATGTCATAATGTTTGCATATGATACTTTAATAATATGTCAAGCAGAAGACAAAAATGGGTGTAAGATGAGTCTTAAGAATGATTTACCATTCTCACGTCCAGTCCAGAGTACAGTATAGAATCATTTTCTGGGTAAGATCTAGAAGGTGAAAGAATTTTTCTTCTACATAAGAGGTGTCTAAGATCTATTTTTGAGAATTATGGTATAATGGCATAGTATAGCCTGAGCCTCTACGCGTATGAATCGGTAATCTACATCATGAATAACTGCGGTGATTTCAAAAATCTCCAACTACCATTCCTATTTATAGCACCAGAACAAATTGTTTACAGGAGAATGAAACTAAACCAAATTATACATACTTACAGAGGTATGTAACATACAGTTCTATACATTATCTGTACATGTGACAACATATTTTATGTCTGTTCAGACTTTGATGATGATAACGGAATATTATTTTTCGATTTGTTTTGAAAATATATTATAGAAACCATTGTTGCACTAAGCTTTCAGAAAGAAAAATCCAGACCATGTCGATATTTCATGCACTGAATTGTTTCAAGATATGAGATACCTACCAAAAGCAATTACTATAAAGTCTTCTTTCATATCATAGAGGCTTCATGTATTCGGTTATTCATCACATTTCCTCAATTTTGTTTCAATTCTTATGGGATGCTGATAAATACTGAATTCTTTCGAAATTGTCTGACTTTTAATAATCTTCAAGACCATCCATAAATCACAATTCTATAAATTTCATCTGGGAAAATGTGCATAAGCAACCCGATAACATATATCCAAAGCCTATGCAGAATACAGATGCCATTCAGAAGTGACTAAAGTGTACAGAAGATACACTTGATTATTATTTATGGATTTCGTATACCATATCGATAGAATGAACAGGCTGCGATCAGATTAATTGAAGTTACTGTCTTTATCATTTGGTTTTCACAATATAACCTCACTTGCATCAAATATTAAATATCAAGATATCATTTTTCGGAGTGATTGACTTTACTGAAACGTCACTTATAAAGGCACATATGTCTTATAACTCAATTTTTTTTATAGGAATGTGAAATAATTACAATTTCTCAAGAAATTACCCCAAATGTCCGATAGAATTGGTGAGAAATGTCAATAGGAAATGTCATAATATCAATCTTCTAAATTTTGGGTATGTTCCGGAAGTACCATCGTGAATTTACGCTCATAATATTATGCTCTGAATTTAAAAAATTCAAGCTGAGTATTTAAGCTCAGATTGAAATTATTATTATTTATTATATGAATTCCAATTATGCATAAAAACTTGGCTTGGCTTCGAAATAACATTATACCCGAATGCGAACATGGAACATGGCCGAAACATGGTGGCGACCGAACAGCTGATCGGTCATGTCAAAATATTCTGTTCGTTTACAAAATGTCGAATTTTCTATCTAATTTTCCAAGGAAATAGCCCAACGTCAGAAATCGAAAAGCCATTTGGGGGCAGACCGATTCTTCCTCTTTCGATTCGTATCTAAAACTCCCGTCTAGGATGTCTGGAACAAAAGCCTTTGAAGGAAAATATGTGGTACCTTTTCGCGATTTTTGCCGAATTCGCGATATTCGATCTGAAAATTAAAGTACTTCCCGACCACGTGAAAAGACGAAACATGCCTCGAAAGAAGCACCTGTTCTTGTACTTTCTTTTTCCATATCGTTTTTCTCTTCCGTGGACCCCTTTTTTTTTTTTTGTTCTAGAAGAGGTGAATCTTACATCAGACACCCAGTCTTTCTGGGTAGTGTCGGATTCTTACCGACTAAACACCTCTCCTGCGGTTGGTTCCGGGCATAAGCCTATAAACCTTCCATCATCTTATCTGTTATTTTCTCTTTCGCATTCTTTTATGCTGAGTGTTTGTGTACATCCTTCAATTGGATATCTCTTACTAAGTGTGGAGTTCTATATCTTCATTTTCGCAATTGGTGTCTAGGTCTTTTGCGGTAAATTCTAGCTGTTTTTTCATCTTCAGCGGGGTCATAGTCAACTAACCTTCTAAGGTCGTCATTTGGATGTTCGCTAGCTCTTTCATAGGCTTTAGCAGCTTTTCGTTTGATGAATGTAGTAATGGAATCCCATTTTATGTCTTTTTGGATCTGTTCATTCCTAACAAACCAAGGGGCGTCTAATGCCCATCTCAGAAATTTGTTTTCTGTACTTTGTATCCTCTTTATATGGGTTCTCGCTGCATATCCCCATGCTGTTGATCCATATGTCAGCTGCGGTCTGGCGACTGCTTTTATGATCCTCAATTTCGTCTTTTTGTTCATTTGGCTTCTTCTGCCTATAATCGGATATAGTCTTTTCATTGCTACATTCGTTTTATCCACTGCATACTTAATGTGTTGTTTCCACGTAAGTCCCTTGTCTAATATTACTCCTAGATATTTAGCTTCATTCTGCCATTCTATTTCATTATCGTCTATGGATATTTTCGATTCCATCTTCAGTTTTCTCTTTTAAAGGAGTATTGCTTGACTCTTTTCTCCATTGATTTTGATTTTCCATCTGTTACACCATTGACTGATATCGCCTGCAGCTTCTTGAAGTCTTTTGTGAATTATTTTTGTATTTCTGTGCCTAATTGCTATGCCCGTATCGTCCGCGTATAGAGCAAGCAGGCATCTTGGATTTCTTGGTATATCATGTATGTATATGTTATAGAGTAGCGGTCCTAGTATGGATCCTTGGGGAACTCCTGCTTCCAAATATCTGAGTGTGGAATGAACATCACCTATTTTCACACAAAAGTTCCTATCTCTCAAATAATTTCTTATTATTCTGCATAACTTGGGTGAATAACCTGCGGTTTTCATTTTATATGCTAGTCCTTCATGCCATACTCTATCAAAAGCTCTGGTTACATCTAGTAGTAGTAGTCCTGTGGCTTGTTTATTCTGAAATCCTTCTGTGATATACTCGGTTATTCTTAGAAGCTGTTGTTCAGTTGAATGTTGTTTTCGGAACCCAAATTGTTCACTCGGTATCGTCTGCAGGGCCTCTGTTTCTTCATTAAGTCGTCTGGCTAAGACTCTCTCCACAATTTTTCCTAGGGCTAGGAGCAGGCTTATCGGTCTATAGTTCTGTGGGAACTTTTTGTCTTTACCTGGTTTATTGAAAACAATCACTTCGGCAGATTTCCATCTTTTTGGAAAGTGCTCTGTTCTCATCACGCCATTTGCTATGCTAGTGAGAGCTGCCGTTCCTTTCTTTGACATTTTCTTCAGCATGAGATTTGTAATTCTATCTTTTCCAGGAGCCTTTCTTGTTTTCAAATTATTGATTATCTCTCTGATTTCTGCCGGAGATGTTGGGTGAGGGATTTTGTCATCCGGTGGTGATTCTTTCATTTCTTCTTCATTATCTTCTATTAATTCTTCTAGGTCCTCATCGTCTTCTTCACAATAGTTTATTCTTGACTCCCTTTCTATAGTATCGGCAAGAGAGCGTTAGCTTTATCGCTTTTTGAATATGCCATTCCATGCAGTGGTGGAATTTGAGTTTTTTCATTACGTAAATTTTTTTGCATTTTCCATGCAGAGTGTACTTCTGTGTTGAGTTCACTTATTTTCTTATTCCATCTATTCGTTCTGAGCTCCCTTAGTGCATTTTTAAGTATTTGACTATGTCTGTTTAGTCTGTTTTTATCATTATCTGTTTTATACATCCTGTACTTCTTTCTTAGTCTTCGGTTGACTTTAATCAGTTCTTTCACCTCTTTTGGAGTATCGCCATAGGGATGTTTGGGAGTAGGTTTAGTTTTTCTAACCGTGCTCTCTTCATAGGATTTCATAATCGCACTCTCCAAAGCTATGACTGATTGATCTAGTTCATCAGGAGTGTTAATTTGTGGAATACTCGTGATATTTTCTTGGAGTTTATTCTTATAGTCGTCCCAATCGGTATGTTCTCGTGTTTGAGTCACTTCATTTCTAGGTCCATGTCCTAAAATGAACTCTATCGGATTGTGATCAGATGTTCCATCCTCTATCGTTTCAAGAGCAAAATCTTGTTTTATATTTTTCATTATAACTATGTCTAGCACATCAGGGGTTCCATTGCCACTAGGTAAAAATGTCGGTATTTCCGGTCCCATGATTATAGCATCTTCCTTTTCGGCATATTCTTTCAATTTCTTGCCATTTGCATTCTCTATTTTAGAATTCCATTGTTGAGATTTACAGTTGAGATCTCCAAGTATTATTCTTGGAAAAAGGCCCCCTAATAAAATCTTCATCTCTTCCTCTGGCAGATTTATTTGCGGTGGTTTATATACAGAGAATACCTTAATGCTTTCTCTTCTTATCTTTACTGTGATCGATAGTGCCTCTATAGTTGCGTCATTGTTCTCGTGATTTACAACCGCATTCAGGTAATGATTCACGTCTCTTTTAACGAGAATAGCAACCCCTCCACCGTTTCTTTCATTTCTGTCTCTTCTGTATATTTCGTAGTTTTCGAAGGATATTTTATCTTTAGGAGTTAATTTAGTTTCCTGAAGCGCCATAATATCAGGATGTCTTTCTTCTAACAATTGTTCAATATCTGATTTACGGGCTCTGATTCCGTTAATATTCCAGGAAACTATCTTCAGATTTTCTAGCTGTGATTGCATGTTCATAAATTATTTATTTCCAAATAAGTTTTGAAATTTCTTCTCGAATTCTTTTTAAAATTTCTGCATTATTCTGCTGAATATTTTCTCAGTGAGTTTGTCAAGTTCATCTTTAGGGTCTTCCCTTCTGGTTTCAATTGGTTTTGTGGACGGGTTCTTTGTTTTTTGTACCTGTGGTTTTTCAACAGTAACAACAGTCTCTATTTTTTCAGCGATTTTCTTGGGGGGGGGCTTCTTTTTTTGTCGGTGTTTTCTTCTTCGTAAGATTTTTATATGCGCTGCAGCCTTTATAACTGGCGGGATGTCCACTTTGGTTACATAAAACGCATGCCGCGTTCCTTTCACCTTCTTTTTGCGTCAATACACACTCTTTAGTGCAATGTGCCCCTAAACATTTTACGCATCTCCACGGAAATGTGCACTTATTTTGTGCATGTCCATATCTTTGGCAGCGATGGCACTGTCCAGGGCCTTCAGGCTTCTTTTTAGGCTCAATTTCAATACAGAGGCTGTATAGTTTTTTAACTTGGAATATTTCCTTGTGCTGCGTTTTCACAAGGTAGAGAGGTATTGCCTTTTTTGTTTAATTTGACGTCATTCTCGTCACTTCGGCATCTTTGATACCTTGGAGTCCTAAATCGTTTTTAATGACTTCAACATCCGCGTCAAGTGGCAAGTACCTTATAACGGCATATATTCTTTTTTCTTCCTCCATTTGGTAAGTAAAATATTCCTTACCTTGTTGATCTAGGAACTTTGTGAGTTTCCTGAAATCTTCTGGAGACGAGGCGATAATTTTAATGCCGTCTTTAACAACCGTTGCCCGGCTTTAATTTATCTTTTTGCTGTAGAGCGTTTTGGAGATTTCCGTCCAGTGGGAAGTCCCCATCATTGTTATTGGGGGAATTTTCTCTCCTCAATATTTGAGGCTATCGTTTTGGTAGGGACAACAGTTATATTTTTGGGAGGGACAACCGATATAGTTTTGGTAATAGATTGAGCTGATGTTCCTGGTTCGGAAGTCAAAGCCTGAGAGTAACTTCTTACCTGGATATTTGGGGATTTCCTTTCGGAGAGTTCTTCTCTCAGGAGTTTCAACTCGCTGGTCAGATTGGCCATGCAGGTTGATAGAGCGGCTAAATTGGCTTTGAGCTCATCATTCTCCTGTCGAAGCCTGACGAGTTCCTTCAAATCTTCACTCTCTTCTTCAGAGGACGAGTATCTATCCTCCATTTCCATGAAGGATTCATCGTTATCCGAATATTCACTCATGTTTCAATTCGTGATAGGCACTTCACTCCTTTTTTAACTTCACTAAAAGTCCGTAAATCACTGACGCACGGAACCAACGTTCCTTTCGGACCTGGACTCAACGCGCGAGAAAACAAAAACCTTTTACAAGCACTAACTTGTATGATGCGCATCAACGTGGCGTACGGCGCACTGAGCTGGTTTACACACAAGCTTAACTCTCGGTACGTGTACACTAGTCGACGTCTCGGTCAGTACTGACGTGGCCCCCTTTCCGAGCTAGGTCCCTTTCTTCGGACCTACTTTTGGACAATTTAGGCCACGCCCCCGGACCGAAAAGTGTAAAATACGTTTAGTATATAGAATTAGACAAAGGAGTAACGTGGAAACAGCATATTGAGTATGCAGTGGATAAAACGAATGTAGTAATGAAACCATCTGTTGTACAAAAGCAAAAGCCAGACTGAAGAAAATTCGAACTTTGAAACAGAGATATTGACTAGTCAAAAAGGCATCGTTAATCAAGGGTCAGAAGAATTGCCTGATATTACTCTGGACGAAATAAGGCTGGCACTGAGAAAAACAAAAAACAATAAGGCCCCTGGAGAAGACTGTGTAGTTACCGATGCAGTTAAGATAGGTGGAAGCTGGTTACTCAAGCTAATAGCAAAACTTTTCAATCTCTGTCTTATCAACAGCATAATACCGGATAAGTGGTACAACGCCATCGTGATTTTGATTCACAAGAAAGGAGATACAGCCGAATTAGAAAACTATCGACCAATAAGCTTACTCAGTCACCTTTATAAACTCTTCACGAGAATAATCACTGCACGACTGGAAAACAAACTAGATTTTTACCAGCCAATAGAACAGGCCGGGTTCCGCAGAGGTTTTGGAACAAATGACCATCTCCAAGGCATCAAAACTGTGATCGAAAAATCAATTGAGTATAATAGGCCGCTAGTTATTGCTTTTGTGGACTTCCACAAGGCCTTTGACACCGTTGAGTTGAGTGCAGTATTAGACTCCTTACAAAAGTGTCGTGTGGACTATCGTTACAGTAAACTCATTTATAACATCTATAAAAATGCTACCATGATGGTAAGGCTGCACGAAAACACCAACCCCATAAGAATCGGTAGAGGAGTACGACAGGGTGATACAATGTCACCCAAATTATTTATCACTGTACTGGAAAGCGCCTTCAGAATGCTTGAATGGAGCGGAAAGGGTATAAATATAGATGGTCTGAACCTAACAAATCTACGCTTCGCAGATGATATAGCCTTGTTATCCGACAACCTACAAGATATCAGAAAAATGCTGGAAGATCTCCAGGAAGTATGCGGTCAGGTCGGTCTGAAAGTAAATGTATCAAAGACGAAATTTATGACGAATCTGGTTCCCAGTGAGAGTATCATGATTGGTGACAGTGAGGTGGAGTTGGTAGATAGATACGTATATCTGGGCCATGAAATGCGAATATCCAGAGACAACCAAACATGTGAGATGAAAAGAAGAATTTCGCTTTCTTGGGCTGCTTACGGCAGACTTGGGGCTGTGTTCAAGAGTGACCTCCCAGTCTGTCTAAAGCGAAAGGTTTTTGACCAATGCGTTTTACCGGTTATGACCTACGGCGCCGAAACTTTAACTCTGACGGTCACATCTGCTAAGAAACTCAGAATTGCACAACGCAAGATGGAAAGATCAATGCTCGGTGTGTCACTTCGCGACCACATTAGAAATGAGGACCTAAGGGCGAGAACAGGAGTCACGGATGTCATCTACCAAGTGGCTAAGCTCAAATGGAACTGGGCTGGGCATGTGGCCCGCATGAAAGATGGACGATGGACGAAGAGGTTGCTCGAGTGGAGACCAAGAGCGGACAAAAGAAACAGAGGAAGACCTCCAACGCGGTGGACCGACGATATCAGGAGGATAACCACAAACTGGATGCAGAGCGCTCAAAATAGAGGACAGTGGGCAAAAATGAGGGAGGCCTATATCCAGCAGTGGATGCAAAGGGCTGATTGATGATGATGATGATGATGAGTAATGAAAAGATTATACCCGATTATAGGCAGAAGAAGCCAACTGAACGTAAAAACAAAATTGAGGATCATAAAAGCAGTCGCCAGACCGCAGCTAACATATGGATCAACAGCATGGGGATATGCAGCGAGAACCCATATAAAGAGGATACAAAGTACAGAAAACAAATTTCTGACTGGTTTGTTAGGAATGAACAAATCCGAAAAGACATAAAATGGTAGTCCATTACCACATTCATCAAACGAAAAGCTGCGAAAGCCTATGAAAGAGCTAGTGAACATCCAAATGACGACCTTAGAAGGTTAGTTGACTATGACCCCGCTGAAGATGAAAAAACAGCTACAATTTACCGCAAAAGACCTAGAGACCAATTGCGAAAATGAAGATATAGAACTCCACACATAGTAAGAGATATCCAATTGAAGGATGTACACAAACACTCAGCATAAAAGAATGCGAAAGAGAAAATAACAGATAAGATGATGGAAGGTTTATAGGCTTATGCCCGGAACCGACCGCAGGAGAGGTGTTTAGTCGGTAAGAATCCGACACTTCCCAGAAAGACTGGGTGTCTGATGTAAGATTCACCTCTTCTAGAACAAAAAAAAACACTCAACGTTCGCGGCATTATCCGATGTTCGCGCCATGGGGAAGGGCGAATCAAGCTATTAGCTTTCGCAAAGGACAAGAAGAAATTTTGATAGTCATTTTTCCATTAAATCGAATAACTAACATTTATCCACTTGCAGAAAATCCCCAACATACGGGTTGTGCCGTAAAGAATGGATAATATGGCACCTGCGAATAGAGGACTTTGTGACGGTTCAGAAAAATATGTTTTTTTGCAACCGGGCCTGAGTAACTAATTTCCCGTATTGTTCTCGATTCGGAAAGTGTCACTTTCCCGCACTATTGCGAACAAGTTACTTTCGCACATCCGTGTGTGATGTTTCAAATTATGCCGTTTCATCCATGTGAAACTGATAATTATTCATGCAAATTTCCGTTTGAAAATTATTGCATTTTCAAAGAGAACTTGATATACTTCAAAAATTATCATTGTCATAGTATTTATTTCTATGTCATGGTGTTTGATTTTTCCATGTATCAAAACGAATATTCGCCAAAGTTGTTCATCCTCATTAAATCATTCTCGAATATAATCTGTAAAAACAAGATGAAAAATGTATTAATCTGAAGAGGAGCTATGCCAGAAGATATTCTGAAAGCAGCTGATATAGCAACTATGGGTCTATTGCCTGAAAAACCTAGAGAAATGTACAAGAGGCAATTTGCAAGTTATTTCTTGCATTTTTTCTACAAATATAAGTTGAGAAGAAGATTTCAAATTTTATAATACGGTTGTGGAAAAAATATTGTTCCTATCGTGAGCGAAAAGTTTCTTTCCTGCACTCGATTGCTTGCCGGAACTCCGCTCTGCGTAGTTCGGAAAAGTACAACTTTCCGCTCTGGTTAGAAAAATAACTTTTTTTTTTCAAAATTATGATAACTACATCATTTTCCGATTGACAGGGTCATCAAAATGTTCTATTTCTCCGCCTTGGAGGAGAAAAAGTCAACTATGACCCACTATTTATGCTCAGTGAAAGTCCCTTGGTTTTCGAGATATTCGACATTTTCAAACACCCTTGACCATGGTGGGAGGACTCCAAATGACGGAATTCTTCATCTGTTTTTCGGATAGTATTCCTGGATAGATGCGCTATCGAATGTGAACTATGATTTTGGGGCGCATTCCATTTTTTTTTGAAGATCTACCTCGAATTCCATGTAAAGCTTATTTTTTCCAAGTCTTACCTAACTTGGATGCGAAAATATGGTCACCTCGATGCTAAATTGAGTAATTTGTTGCCAGTTTGGATGAGATCCCGAAACGGTTCAAGTCCAGCGTTGAATACAAGATGAATTCCTATTATAATAATCTTTTTTCTTCGATTGCTGAATTGAAAATCATTCTTTCAGTATAAATGACAATTGTAAGAAAAAGGTGAATTTTATTCAGAATCATACTATTCCATATCCCCAACCCGAATATGAAAATAGAATTATAAAATATCCTTTGGATTGGACAGTGGTAGATAGTAGATTCATTGAATTCATTCGACCGGCAATGATATTGGGCAAAAAATACAATAGTATTTTTTGGATCATTTGAATTTAACCTCAACACGTAGCTATTTCAAGATGGCGGTCGAGCAAACTGCAACTTTCAGAGATATATTTTATCAGTGGAATATTCGAGCTGCAGTTGAGAAATGAGCACTGAAAGAATAATGAACGACGTTCACCGTCGACCATTGCGAGTGGTTTATTGAAATTTTGCAGCATATCGGGCTGCCTCAAGGGCACTTCATCAACTAGACTATTCTCTTCCGTTTCCGCCGAGCAAATATGCCGCCATGTTTGCATATTTCCATAACTTATATCCAGGAAACATGGAAGTCGCGATGCATGACTCTTGTAGTAGGTTGAACTAACTATAATAGTTAGGGTCAAAAGTGACAGACTGATTGCAAGCTCATCAATTACGATTAAAATGTATATTATATGTCACTCCCAGGAAACACAGGCTACTCGAGATTTCTGAGATCTTGAAATGTGACTTTTATGCGAACTCCACAGGAGACCTAGGAGTAATCAGGATAAACAATATCATATCATATCATATCATCCATTCAACGACACATAAACTGAAAAATACTTGTTGCTGGTTTTTTGTATTTTTCATTTAACTTTGAAGTAGACAATCTTATCTTGAATAAGGTTTGAACGAAAATAACTATTTTATTGTCTTATGACGGAAGAATTGAATAGCTCGAATTGAATTTTCTAATTTTGCAACTACTGTTGAACGTTCGTTATTTATTTCCCTAGCAACGATTCCCTACGCTTCTGATTTTGACGGTGAAAATTTTGATTGAATTTAATTCATTGAAAATTGAACATGTAAAATTGAATATACTCCCCGGGCTGAACCGTTTAGGTTGAGAAAATACAACTGCGAGATATTTTAAACAGTAGATTGATCATTTCTGTTACTAAATGGTGGAGGACATATTTAAGTGATAGACCTTGTAAATGTTTCTCCTAGAGTTTGACTATTCGAACGAGGGAATCTTTGCCCGGAATCAATTCAATAACACGTGCTAATGGCCAATATTTAAGTCGGATGCTCGAAAGCGTGTTTTGAGGACCTGCATGAATTAGATTCAAATCCTATGATTTCAATAAAAGTGTTGGAATATGAAGGAAGCAGCAAATAAGAAGAAAGCAATATGGGAAACCTTCGATTAAAAGGACGAATGGCAATTATCACAGAACAACGAATAGAATGTTAGAAAACCGTCGAGGGTTGCGCAGACTGGCGACTAGGCCAAAACTGAAGACAATTCAGAAAGAGAATAACCGACGACGGTTCCGACAACTGGCGACTAGGCCAAAAAAAAGACAATTTAAAGTGAATAACCGACGAGGGTTGCGACAGTGGTGACTAGGCCAATACAGAAGACAATTCAGAAAAGAGAGTTGAAAAGAGAAATGAGGAACCCGAAGAAATCTTGGGTCACAGAGAAAAAATAAACTGAGATCGTACCACCACAAATATTAGAATACCAATTGTGATGGAAATGTACCTCAGGAGAGTAGATCTGTAGGGTTCAGTTTGGATAGAATATGTCTCCATATTGCGCCTTTTGAATTCTTTTGGATTTGAGCTACCTACTCTATTTGAAACGGAACAGACCAACGTGATGGATGAGATCAGACCCATGCTAACACTATTTTAGAATCAGACCATAGATTAATGGAATCAATATTTGGTAGGTGCGATGTTAATGATGGTTCTATGAAAATTTCAACTGGTTTTTCTATCAATGATATTTAGGCCAGGGCCGAAACCTTCAAAAATGGTAAAAAATGAAAAAAAATTACAGTAGGATGAAACCCATTAGAAAAGGAGGGGAATATGATCAAAATGAAAGGAAAAATAAATTACGGTCGATCCGAGTTCGGGAAGTGAGAGGGGTGAGTTTTTAAGGGTGAAAAATGGTTTTCCTTGATTTCCGGCAAAACTACGAGTCCTATGGAAAAAAGTTGAATGGCATAGTTGTAGGTAAAGAAAAGATCTACAACTTTTGTATTCGCAATTTTTTCACATAACCTCAAAATTTAGGTGAAAAATTCAAAAAACCAAGCTTTTGGTTTTTTATTTATATCTTTTTAAAAAAAAAATTTTTTTCTACGAAATTTTGTGAAAACTTACCTCATTATGTCCCAACTACACTGTAATTTATTAGATTCAAAATATTTATGTTTTCGCCTTCTTTTAACTTAATATCAAAAAAGCACCCTAATTTTCAATCGAAAATTCTGACGTCAAAATATCAGCTTTTTTCAAAAAGTTTAGAGGCTTTTTCTTCATTGAAATATCTACTTTCTGATGGTGTAAAAAAAACATACATTACTATAGGAAATGTTCTCAGAAAATGCAAAAAATTGAAAAAACTCAAATTCGAAAATTTTTTTTAATCATTATGTACAATTTTGAGGTATTTATTAAAATTTACTCTTTGATTACTCAAAAAACGTAAGATTCCCTGTTTCATTTATGAAAGAAAAAATCGCAAATTGAAATATACTTCTATGATTAACAAAAAAATAAGTTATTAAAGTTAATATTTGACAAGACATCTACAATATTTTGAAAAAGTTGTAGAATCTTGTTTAAATAATATTTTTAGATGACTATTTATTGCTGTTTCAAGATAATTCATATAGCAGAGTGACAATATTACAGTCACAAAGATTTTCCTGTAAACAAGTTGAAGAAGATGCTGATGCTGACATAATTAAGACCTCGATAGAAGTTGCCAGAGATACTAATAAAACTGTCATAGTTGTGGGTCAAGATATTGATATTTTGGTCCTTTCAAATCAATTAAATTCAAATAATCATGACATTTATTTTCTCAAACCAGGCTCTGGGAATGGAAAGGATCTATTTTTACGTTTGATAGTTTCAAACATGAATCCTTCAAAAATATTGTTGCATTTCTGCATTGTTCTTCTGGTTGCGATACAACATCTGGATTTGCCGGAAAAGGAAAGAAAAGTATTGTTAATTCGTTATTAGATGCGAAAAATTTGTCAAATTTGGCCGATGTTTTTTATATTAAAGATGAAAGTAAAGAAAATATAAAAAAAAGTGGATTACAATCAATAAAATCTATTTATAAATGTAAAAAAGGAAAAAATAACACCAAATCAATTGAGGTTTCAAAAATATCAATTGGCAAAAATCAACTCATCTTTCACTTTGGCAAACCTCCCACCCACAGAAGGAGCAGCGGAACAACATTGTTACAGAGCATATTATCAACTTCAAACTTGGTTGGGTAACGAATTGACAGCAACAGATTGGGGCTGGAAGCAACATCGGCGTGGCATTATGCCCAAATTTACAGAAAAGGATTTAATTCCGGAAGTATTGCTCAAAACTATTTGCTGCAGCTGTGAAACTGGATGTAACAGTTTAAAATGTGGCTGCCGAAAACATGGTTTAAAATGCACAAATTTATGCACTAATTGTCATGGTTCTGAAAATTGCTCCAATATAGAAGAAAAAATCTATGAGGAAGTAAATGATTCAGATGAAATTGTGGAAGAAGAAACAATGCAGACTGGAAATAACATTGGAGACGAAAATGATGATCTTGAAGATTTCGACGATCAACTAGAGTTGGAAAGGTTTTTCGAATCTGACGATGAAGAAATGCCTTCGAAGAGACAAAAACTAATGAATAACTGATTAGAATTTCAGATAAGGTATTTATGAATATCAAGATTAACGTTTTTGAAAAAAAAATAAAATGCGTAATCAGAATTAAGTATCTAAATTCAATAGTACGATTTACCTGTATAT
This sequence comes from Adalia bipunctata, assembly GCA_910592335.1. Taxonomy (NCBI): domain Eukaryota; kingdom Metazoa; phylum Arthropoda; class Insecta; order Coleoptera; family Coccinellidae; genus Adalia; species Adalia bipunctata. Next base: position 55,718,212 of record OU342948.1, read on the forward strand.
TTATATTTTATGAGATTTTCTATGACATGAATGTGATTCGAATTAAATAAATGAGCTCTTTATCCAAAGAAAAAATGCAGCAATCACATTTTTTTGATGAAATTGTACATAGTGATTAAAAAAAATTTTCGAATTTGCATTTTCTGAGAACACTCCTTATAGTAATGTATATTTTTTTCACACCATCAGAGAGTAGATATTTCAACGAACAAAAAGCCCCCAAACTTTTTGAAAAAAGCTGATATTTTGACGTCAGAATTTTCGATTGAAAATTAGGGTGCTTTTTTGATATTAAGTTAAAATAAGACGAAAACATAAATATTTTAAATCAAATAAATCACAGTGTATTCGGGATATAATAAGGTAAGTTTTCACCAAATTTCGTAGAAAAAAAATTTTTTTTGAAAAAGATATAAATAAAAAACCTAAAACTTGGTTTTTTGAAATTTTCATATAAATTTTGAGGTTATGTGAAAAAATTGTGAATACAAAAGTTGTAGATCTTTTTATTACCTACAACTTTGCCCTCTAACTTTTTTCCATAGGACTTGTAGTTTTGCCGGAAATCAAGGAAAACCATTTTTTACCCTTAAAAACTCACCCCCTCCCACTTCCTGGACTCGGATCGACCGTAATTTATTTTTCCTTTCATTTTGATCATATTCCCCTCCTTTTTTAATGGGTTTCATCCTACTGTAATTTTTTTTTGTTTCAAAAATTATCGACCCTGGTCTAATTATGCATAATATCATTGATAGAAAAACCAGTTGAAATTTTCAAAGAACCATCAGATACTACACGAAGCTTGAACTTTGATCACGAACTACACAATGGTGGGGTATGAAGTAGATATTTGTTGAGGAATGATTCATTGGTTAAAGTTAGAGGTACAATATGTGTTGCATGCCCTAAGGATAAATATTCATTGATGAATTTTGAATATTGAGTTTTTCGTTCAGTTGAATTTTGGAGTCTCCTTTCCAAATTCAAAAATCTCTTTTTCGCTTGAGAGAATGAATCTAGTTTGACAGGTTCACTTGGACTTTTGAATGGTAAATCAACCTGAAACCTACCAGATGGCAAACGAATGGTTGTATGTATCTTTGAATATTTGTTCAGCTTGTTGTTCTGATTGAGTTAGGTAATATAGATTCAGATTGATTTTGTACTTCCTCGATTTCCCAGAATTTGGTTAAAATATGATTCAATGTATCCTCTTGATTAGCTGTAGGATCTACAGTTATGTTCATTGAAATAGGAAGAAGACTCATATTGAGTTATAGTTTTAAGAACAGCACAAGAAACCCTAAATTTTTTATACGTACATATTTAAAGATGCTTAATTTTTTTGATTTGTGAAATGAAGTTTCTCAGATGATTATCGTTACCTTTGGATAAGGATGAAACATTCAACAGGTTTCTAATATAGGTATGCATTCGCAGTAAGATATTGATTATAGTATCTATCCCTTAACGTGTTGATCGCAATTGCAAAGTTCAACCCGATAACCTCCAAATTTTCTATGAGCTGTAGTGGCTCTCTTGTGAGGGCAGATTTTGAATACATTAGTTTCTGAACGTCAGATAATTTTTCAATATTTGTTATGAGCGCATTAAATAATTCAAAGAAACTTGGCCATTGTTTGATATCGCCTGAGAAATTTGGAATAGAAATTTCGGGTAACATTATGCCAGAATGTGATATCGTTGACCGTTTATCAGAGTGAGAATTTGATTGTTGAGTGTCCTCGGAATGATTCACAATATTAGTTGCAAAGGAAATCAAATCAAAATATTTATCTTCCAATTCAGTTTGAAAAACATCATAATCTTTGAAAATTTGCATCAGTTGTCCCAAACGTAAATTACACTGAACAATATCAAGAGGTTTATCTTGTTTATACCAATTTTCCTTTCTTGTCAACTTGGTCTTTACAATGCCTCTGTTTATAATCAAAGTTTTCACTTCATCATCGACTTCATAAGAGTTCAAATTATGTTTTGACATTGTAATAGTTTGGAAAAAGGCAATAAAATGAAATTATCAGAGAATATCAATGAGGAATGTGACGAAATTTGCACGATTCTAGTGCTACTTATCGTTAATCCAACAATGAACACGCTGTGTAGAAGCGTAGAAGCAGTAAATAACCAGCAAGAACAGCTAATTACTCGATTCATCTTCTATGACTGGTATTTCGGTGGTTGAGATCAAACCATCAAATTGTGAACGCTTTGACAGCAAAGGTAGATGAGAGCTTCGATGACTGAACACATGGTGTTTGCACTGATTAGATTTTGTTTCGACCAAATTGAGAATATCGGCAAAATTTCGTTTTTTCCACTTCAGGTGGCGCTGTTCACAATTTATGACAGATTGTTATTAGTTATTTCAAATATTCGAATTTATTCTGGTGAACGTGCTGTGTCAATAGCCGATAATTTTGTCCAGCAATAATTTGGGAATATATTCTTGACATTATAATTCATATTAGTATGGAGGAAAAGTATTAGACTTTCACAATATAAAAATTTCATTCTGTGGTCATGTCATAATTGACTTTGGCAGATCAGCTGTTGATTAATCAATCAATCGATCAAGGGAAAAAAAGACCTTATTGACGTCGTATGACATTGCGGCGCCGCCACGAAACATTGCCGATATTCTCGATATGGTCGAACGTCATTCCATTCAAAATTCGACGAGTGCTTACACCAGTATTCTAGGCATCTTAATGAAAGCCTTAGACCATCTATGGTATAAGATGAGAGCAGTACAAATACAAGCGTACACCCATAGAACATGGAATGCTATTATCAGATCAAAAAGTGGATAAACATCTCAAGTTGGAGGAATACCGAAATTTCCATGTTTCCATGGATACGACCTGTCACACCGATCAGAAACACAGAAATGTTTGCCGAAATGCCAAGAGAATCGGATCTTGACGATTAAATTCTTAGTATTTCTGTGTTTCTGTTCTGTATGACAAGTCGCATCTTTGGGAACATGTAAATTTCGGTATTCCTCCAACTTGAGATGTTTATCGATTATTTTAAGCTGAGCAGCAAGGCTAATAGCATTCCATGTACTATAAGTTCTATGCGTACACCCCTTTAGGATTGGACTTGGACTTGCCCGACTGTGTTTCTAGGAGAATGATGATTAGATGTTCTGTGGACTGTGGTACTGTGGATGACAACTTTGAACAGGAACTTGGAACCAATGTGTTTTTCTTGCTCTTGGGAATTGGAATCAATCTTCGATCGCAGAAGTCAGTAGTAGGTAGAATGTTGAATTTACTATCAAAATCCGGCCGAAGGACCATTTTATGTATCCATTGAACGACACATAAACTGAAAATTCTTGGTGCTGGTTTTTTGTATTTTTTATTTAAGGTCGCCGTTTGATGCGCGTAGGACAAGTCGACCGATAGAGGCGCCACCGTGCATTTTATGGAATATCTCCATAGAACTTACATTATCTCTATAAGTTCTATGAATATCTCTCTGATTATGAATGAAACAAAGATTATAGAGTACAAAGATAGGAAACGCCCTCATATCTCTCGTACTAAAAACCGACTACGTTTTATGCATATATATATATCGGGACTTTTTACTCACGAGATGGCGTTTTCATTACAGATTACAGTGACTGTAGTTTTTTTCATTACAGATTACTGTTACTGGAAAGAGCGCGAAATTTGAATACCACCATAAGTAATAATTTTGATTTCCACCTATCGAGCCCAGACAATAATATACAGGGTGACACAACAAAAGCAGGGCTTCTGTTCTGCTCAGGATTATATTTTTGATCTACATATTAATTCAATTGATACTAATTAAACACACCAAATAGATTTGCTTACATATTTTTATTTCAAAATATACATACAATTTTAAATTGGAATACATGTCAAAAATATCTTTACATCTGAGTTACAGAATTATTAGAACATATTTTTTACAGAATATTCAAAATCACAATTTAAAAAACATCTTGTAGAGATGTAAAACTTGTATAAGGACTAATCAGATCCCATTCAGACGCCATGCCCGAGTCGCTCAATGAATTTGATGCAGCAATAAACGTGGATAATCACGCATAATTTGTTCTGGAGAGAAATGCTCACTGCACATAGTATAAGTTCTGCTGAGATCTGAATCCTCTCGCCCAGAAAACTCTATCCATTTCAGAGCACTGAAAATTAATGCAATGAATAACAGAGTTACCCCTTTCGAGTTTCAATACTTACATTTCCATTTCCTTCGGTAATTTAAAGAAGGATAATTTCGGATTATTCCTTTTATTATTAGTACACCTTTGCCATGCAGCATGCTCCGGATGGCATCTTGTCTTCAAATATTTAACAACCGAAACACAGGAACGAATACTAATAAGCACGAATCAAACTAAATTATAACGAAAACACAAATATTAAACGAAAACTCAAACACTACACGATATATACCTAACTCAAATACAATACGAAAACTCAATTAAACTTAAACTTAACGAATACAACTATTAATTATTCTTTGTAGATCTAATCTAAACGAACTCAACTGGAGAATAATCTAAATTTGATTTGAATTTGTCTGTTTGAATTGTACCATATGTGGTAACCATGGTAACATAATGTCACTTCTCTTAGCCACCTATTATCTATCTCAGGACTTTCTTCTCACCAGACGGCGCTCACGTCAATGTTGTCGCTTCGTTTCCAATCTTCCTTCTCTATAATCTTTGGAATGAAATGTACTATGGCGCTCTCTATCCGACAATAGCTGAATTATGAAATTAGTGAATATGTGGGTAAAACAGGAACTTTTTCCCGCCATATTTTGAATTTGGCCATTCTCTGCCAATTCCGCATTTCAAGTTGTTTTTCTGAACGAAATTATCTGTAGATTCACTTTTAATCGGAAGTTGAACTATTTTCATGGGTCTTTCGTTTGAAATAAAACAGAAGCATGAGTTGACTTATTTTCTTCTATTTTCGAAAGAAAAAAAAAGAACTGTTGAAATGAAATAAATCTCAATCATCTCATTGAGAACTCCAATCCTTTTTGAGTTCACCCACAAAATTTCAGTTCTCAAAGTGAAACCATTCTCAAATGCAACTTGAAATAAAAACACACTACATTGAACGCCCACCTTAACTTTGAAGTACATAATCCAGTAGACAATTCAATCTTTAGGACACTCAATCTTGAATAAGTTTTGACCGAAAATAACTGTTTCCGTCGACCATGAAAAAAAGCTCTTTTTTTTTTGTTCTAGAAGAGGTGAATCTTACATCAGACACCCAGTCTTTCTGGGTAGTGTCAGATTCTTACCGACTAAACACCTCTCCTGCGGTTGGTTCCGGGCATAAGCCTATAAACCTTCCATCATCTTATCTGTTATTTTCTCTTTCGCATTCTTTTATGCTGAGTGTTTGTGTACATCCTTCAATTGGATATCTCTTACTAAGTGTGGAGTTCTATATCTTCATTTTCGCAATTGGTCTCTAGGTCTTTTGCGGTAAATTCTAGCTGTTTTTTCATCTTCAGCGGGGCATAGTCAACTAACCTTCTAAGGTCGTCATTTGGATGTTCACTAGCTCTTTCATAGGCTTTTGCAGCTTTTCGTTTGATGAATGTAGTAATGGACTCCCATTTTATGTCTTTTTGTATCTGTTCATTCCTAACAAACCAGGGGGCGTCTAATGCCCATCTCAGAAATTTGTTTTCTTTACTTTGTATCCTCTTTATATGGGTTCTCGCTGCATATCCCCATGCTGTTGATCCATAAGTTAGCTGCGGTCTGGCTACTGCTTTTATGATCCTCAATTTCGTGTTTCTGTTCATTTGGCTTCTTCTGCCTATAATCGGATATAGTCTTCTCATTGCTACATTCGTTTTATCCACTGCATACTTAACGTGTTGTTTCCACGTAAGTCCCTTGTCTAATATTACTCCCAGATATTTAGCTTCATTCTGCCATTCTATTTCATTATCGTCTATGGATATTTTCGATTCCATCTTCAGTTTCCTCTTTTGAAGGAGTATTGCTTGACTCTTTTCTCCATTGATTTTGATTTTCCATCTGTTACACCATTGACTGATATCGTCTGCAGCTTCTTGAAGTCTTTTGTGAATTATTTTTGTATTTCTGTGCCTAATTGCTATGCCCGTATCGTCCGCGTATAGAGCAAGCAGGCATCTTGGATTTCTTGGTATATCATGTATGTATATGTTATAGAGTAGCGGTCCTAGTATGGATCCTTGGGGAACTCCTGCTTCCAAATATCTGAGTGTGGAATGAACATCACCTATTTTCACACAAAAGTTCCTATCTCTCAAATAATTTCTTATTATTCTGCATAACTTGGGTGAATAACCTGCGGTTTTCATTTTATATGCTAGTCCTTCATGCCATACTCTATCAAAAGCTCTGGTTACATCTAGTAGTAGTAGTCCTGTGGCTTGTTTATTCTGAAATCCTTCTGTGATATACTCGGTTATTCTTAGGAGCTGTTGTTCAGTTGAATGTTGTTTTCGGAACCCAAATTGTTCACTCGGTATCGTCTGCAGGGCCTCTGTTTCTTCATTAAGTCGTCTGGCTAAGACTCTCTCCACAATTTTTCCTAGGGCTGGGAGCAGGCTTATCGGTCTATAGTTCTGTGGGAACTTTTTGTCTTTACCTGGTTTATTGAAAACAATCACTTCGGCAGATTTCCATCTTTTTGGAAAGTGCTCTGTTCTCATCACGCCATTTGCTATGCTAGTGAGAGCTGCCCTTCCTTTCTTTGACATTTTCTTCAGCATGAGATTTGTAATTTTATCTTTTCCAGGAGCCTTTCTTGTTTTCAAATTATTGATTATCTCTTTGAAATAAAAGCTCATTTTAACTATAGTGGCTTTATACAAGACAGTGGCGACAATAGACGTTCACGTTTTGATTGGTCGGACTGTTTTCGACCACTAATGGCGGACTTTCTTTGTTTTGTTGTCATGTATCTGAACATAAAGCTCAAGATCGAGTCAAATGTCAAACAGCTCGACACTCAAATGTAAACGAATATCCGCCATGTTTGTGCAAAAACGTGCTCTATGACCCTATTGTCGCCACTGTCTTGTATAAAGCCACTGTAATTTCAACGCAATCGAAATCATCCATTAATGACCCATTTTAATCATATATCTACTAATACCAATATGGATTATACCCCTGCTTTTTACACTCACAAAGTGAAGCCAAATCTTTGGGAAGGCTTGAGTTGTACGCTTGCGTCAACTGGAAATTCAAAAATTGCTAGAAATTTAGAGGTTATGTTTATTCTGAAAGACAACAAGAAAATAGATATCCAGAATGAAAATATGTCACTTAAAATGCTTTCAGTTCAATTTCAGAATATGAATAGGAGTTAACAATGATATTAAGGACTTGAAGAATACGGAATAAAGCGATTGAAACATTTCACATTGAATTGTGAGGTTACGATCGAAACTATTCACATGGAGTTAAGAATGACATACGTTTCACGACATAATACGATGTGTCAGAGGGAGATAGTTAAAAGAATATTTTTATTCTCAATATTGCCGCACAAGCGCAGATCTGGATTGTTACCAAAACCCAGCTTCAGTTTTGATTGGCCCTTTCCCCATATAGGAATTATTAGATATGATTTTAATGCATGATTTCTTATTAATGCACGATTGTCATGGCAACCGAACATAAAATATTCAGTCAGAGCACTATCGAGCTTGGTTGGAAATCAACTTCTGTCACAGAAGGGTATATTGACAACTCCATTCAAAATAAAATAGACTGCAGAAGAAATTTCAGGTGATACAAGTTGCAAAGTAGATAATGCTTCAACCTCCACTTTCCTCACACGTTCTTTATCGGATATCATAGGTAACTATATAAATGTGAACTTAATAAATATTCAGAATGTCACAACATGTCCAAACAATATTCCCTCTATGAATTTTTCGAATTGTTCCATTGGGAGCATAAATATTAATATATCGAAATGAACATAAAAATTCACATTATGTCAAATTTGTCTATTAGGCAAAATAAAGATTCATTTCTATCTAGAATTCATATTCAATTCGTGATGAGGTCGACGGAAAAATCTTGTAATCAACTCGTTTATTAATTCAGCGATTAATGGTCTCAAACATATAATGTATGTGTTATATGTATATGTGTGTGGGTGTGAATATACCTTCATTATATTATTGATTAATTGATGTGATTTGTTTTTAAAATCTGTACAATCTGTGATCACGCGACTAAAAAATCCGTCCACTCTCGGATGCTATTGCCGAACGCGCTTGATATATCGAAATGAACATAGAAATTTACATTATGTGAAGTTTGTCTATTATGCAAAATAAAAATTCATTTCAATCGAGAATTCTTATAAACTTATTCAATTCGTGATGAGGTCGACGGAAAAATCTTGTAATCAACTCGGTTATTAATTCAGCGATTAATGGTCTCAAACATTAATGCGCTCGCTCCGCTCACGCGTAAAAATATTTCGACCATTAATCGCTGTCATTAATGAACTAGTTGATTAAATAACTATTTTATTGTCTTATGACGGAAGAATTCAATAGCTCGAATCGAATTTTCTAATTTTTCAACTGTTGAATGTTTGTTATTTATTTCCCTAGCAACGATTCCCTACACTTCTGATTTTGACGGTGAAAATTTCGATTGAATTTTATTCATTGAAAATTGAACATAGGAAATCAAAAACTCCTATAGCAAGGTTCCAGAGATCGATATGAGCTTTTATCAAGCAAAATTTTCAACTAATTATTTGTGCGAGTTCCTGAAGTTCCGTTCGAGGTTCCGTTCAATATAAACTGGATTACAAATTCGCTATCTAAAGATATCCTGAATTTGATAACAATAATAAATTGTTTCCCGTAGAATGAAATCAAAACAAAAAATTTTTATAACGAGCCTCTAAATAATTCCTCGAATGCAATCAGAATCAAAGATTTCATTTTTATTAATCACTTCCTCCATTAGTGTGCTATCGTTTATTAGGGATGAGTGGATCATAAAAATAAAAAGATTCAGAAAACACACTTTCCGTAAATTTTAAATCTATCGGCTACCGGTTTCGGCTTACGCCATCTTCAGGCCAGCTGAAATACAATATGTTCTCACAATTCTTTGATGTCACATTATAACAAAAATTACAAATATATATTAACAACACCAAGGACTTTTCACATTTAGAAAATCATGAATTTGTTTTGTAGGATGAATTAAATGATGATGTAACTCACCGTCTGTGAAGTATATAAACTTTATCATCTAATATGTTCAAAATATTCAACCAAAATCAACAAAATCTTGTAATTTTTTCTTTTTTGTGGTGTTTGTTTTTATTAAGTTGTGGTAACGAATAACTTTTTGGTTGTTCTTAATCATTATTAGTTTCGATATTTCTTGAAGAGTTTATTAGATTGAAAACTGATGTTCAATATAGCAGAACACATTTTCCATAGTAGATTCACGAACTTATCAAGGGTAAACTTCAGTGACGATGAGGTGAGAACACTAAATATGGGACACAAGTTCGCACCATTCTCCAGAACACTAAATGTTTATGAAGCCGCCATTGACGTAGAATTGCAGATCAAGAGAAACCCCAATTTCAAGATCATAGCTGAAGAAGTCGCCGGAGTTTTGAAAACTTTCAAGAACAAAAAAGTGGAGAAATGCAACCATGAACAGCTTGAAATCAATAAACATATTCGAAAATGAATAGAAAATATTCAAAAGAGAATAGTCGATAACAACCTTATTATAACGAAAGCAGACAAAAACGCTGGACTGGTTATCTTGGAAAAAGATTCATATGTGGAGAAGACGCTCAATTCCTTTACAGAAAATAATATAGATGAATGTAAGACCAACCCATTGTCAAAATTCACTAACACTGTCACCAGCACTCTGAAAACTACTACATTATATCAACTATACATAAATTCAACGAGTCAATTCATACTTTGAAAGAAAAAAACCCACAATTACCGAAACTATACAGTCTTATTAAACTTCATAAACCTAACAAAAGCATCAGACCTATCACCTTCGCTAAAGGCCCCCCAACTCATAAAATTTCTAAATTTCTAAACGATCTCTTCGTTAATAAGCTGAAATATAAGTCCCCATTTTCGATAAAAAACTCCCTAGAATCACTAGAAAACTTAAAATCAATCAAACTAAATCCTCATCAAAGTCATGTCCTTCTTTGTTTTGACATAGTTAATTTATACACTAATGTGACAATAAAGGATGCTCTCTCTTTAGTAAAAGACCATATTCGCGAATATAGTAATTCTAGTAATGACTATGACTTAGAAAATACGGATATAGATAATATACTGAACTTTTGCAAATTGGTTACTGAACAGAATTTCTCTCATGGGCGTATCCAGGTAAGGGCAGGGGGGGAGGCGCTGCCCCCCCCCCCCCCCTTGAAGATAAAATGAATGTTAATTTTCCTGGCAAGTGGAAAATAAAAACGTGTTTCCTACTCTTCTAAGGTATGAGCTGCCCCCCTCTAGCTGAAATCCTGGGTACGCCCTTGATTTCTCTACCTTCGAAAATACGGTATATTATAATAATAATAATAATAATAATAATAATGTTTATTTTCAAGATCAAAATACAATATTCTGAAGAGAAAACAAGTCGACCATAAAAAATAAATAGTGATGTTTACACAACAAAACTATGATTCAAATATTCATCTATGGAATATGGTTCTAAATCGATCAGGAGTTTTCGAACTCCTTTTTTGAACTGTATCATTTCTGTTAGAATTTGATATTTTTTTGGCAACTTATTGAATAAAACAATGCACATGTATTCCACATTTCTCTGAGTTAGAGTGAGAGAGCATTTCGGGAGATGGAATGAGTGTATGCGCCTGGTCATGTTCAAATTTATATACTTTTCAAAATAATGGATGTTCCCCCTCAAGAAAACAAGACATCGAAATATATACAATGCAGCCACAGTTAAGATGCCCTCTCGTTTGAATATTCCTCGGCAGGATGTTCTAGAGGATAAGCGTAGCATTGTTCTTAATGCCCTTTTTTGTACAACGAATATTCTAGAAATGTCAGAACTGTTCCCCCACACGATAACTCCATAACTCAGAATCGATTGGAAATTAGAGAAGTATACAGTTTTAAGTAGTTCCAAGTCAGCCTGTTGCACTAGTACCCGAAGAGTGTAGAGAACCGAATTTAGCTTTCGTTGAAGTGCATCGATATGATCACACCAGTTCAGATGTTCATCCAATTTAATTCCCAGAAAATTGGTACTGTCGTTGAGTTCAATGTTATGTCCCATGAGATCGATGGTTTGTGGCTTTTTAATTTTACTGTGTGAGGTGCAAAAAATTATATATTCAGTCTTACTCAAATTCAAGCTGATCTGATTCCTCTGACACCAGTTGGCGATTGAAGAAAATTTACTCTGAGTTACGTCTACAACATCAGATACGCTGGAAGCTGCAACCAATATACTGGTATCATCCGCGTACATGACTACCTGACCGCCATTTACCCCTACCTCTTGTTCTTCTCGTCTTTCGTACTGTGCACACACCTGTACGACCTCCTGGATGCGAGTGTACTCTGGCAAGTCATTTATATAAATCAGAAAGAGTAAAGGCCCAGCAATACTCCCCTGAGGTACACCATCACATAATACTTCGTCATGTGAACTGTAGACAGCACCATCAACCTCAATGGATACCCTTTGAACACGACCCTCCAAATAGCTCTGCATCAGATCTAGTTGTTTATCTCTGATACCGTAGCTGTAAAGTTTATCAAACAATTTTTCGTGAATGACGCAATCAAAAGCCTTGGAGAAGTCGAGAAAGAGGCCCGCCGGAACCTCACCGCCCTCCAAAGCCTTAAGAATTGACCTCGTCAATTCAAATACCGCCGTTTCCGTGCTTTTCGACTTAAGAAATCCATGTTGGAATTTAGAAAAAACGTCAGATTTATGAAAGAAATTTAAAAGCCTACTCACTAGAACCTTCTCGAATAATTTGGAAAACGATGTGAGCAGACTTATCGTACGATAATTATCCAGATCATCTCTATTCCCCCTCTTGTAAAAAGGCTTCACGACAGATCCTGGGAAAACACCATCTTTAAAAGCCATATACATTATGTGAGCTATAGGTTTCGCAACAATTTCAATGGACCTTTTGATAACCGTCATGGGTATTCCGTCATATCCGAAGGAACCCTTGTTTTCCATTGCCTTCGCAGTTCTAATGACCTCATCTGCCGTTATTTCAAAAAGGAAAAAAGACTTTTCATTGTATCTCAGTGATCTGGAACCAGAAACCGCGGAACCTTGAGTTCTGAGGGAGGCAGGTACATTAATGAAGTGCTTATTGAACTCATTTGCTAGTTTTTGTGGTTCAATGGATGGAAGCATCTTAAAATCATTTTTATCCTTCCTTCCTGTCACTTGGTTGATCGTTTGCCAAACTACTTTAGATTTATTTTTAGCATTGGCAATTTTTGCATGAAGGAATTTTTTTTTATTCAATCTGATGAGTTGATCATATAAATTTTTAGTACTGCGGTATTGATTGTTGAATTCTGGGCGTGATTGAGAAATGGTGAACAGACAGTCCAATTTGTTCTTGAGTTCCGATACTTCAGGTGATTCATCTACATATCTCTTCTGAGACGACCCAACCTTCGCTACGCGAAGCGGAAATGAAGTATCGAATATGGTTTTGTACTTATTGAAAAATGTATTCCACATGAGATCGATATCAACGACGTTTCGATAGATAGATAAATCGTCCCAATTTTCGATTGATAGAATTTCCAAGAAGTTTTTTAACGTCGATTCGTTTATCAGGCGAAATTGCTTTATGGTGGATTCAAAATGGGCATTTCCTAGTGGAAAAGAGAACAGCTGGGCGGTATGATCTGATAGATGCGATGGAACTACACTAGCATCATAAATGTTCAAATTAGTTATAAAATTATCGAGACAGGTAGCAGAAGTTGATGTTATGCGGGTTGGTTCATGAATTGAAAGGTTTGAGCCAAAGCCTTCAAGAATAGATATAAATTTTTGAGATTCAGAGCTGTTTGTGAGTACATCTACGTTAAAGTCACCAGCTATTATATATTGACTATTAGAAAGGGTGAGTTTTTCCAGAAGATGGTAAAGTTTCTCGAAAAACAAATTTATATCACCTCTGGGATAACTGTTAGGTCGATATATAGAAATTATTACATATTGTTTAGAGTTTACACAAGCTTCAATCGCTGCACACTCAAAAACATAAGGGATGCTAATATTTACAAAATCTAAACGCTCCTTGTACACAATTTCATCTCTGCAATATATTGCGCATCCACCGTGGCAGTTAATCGGCCTACAGTATTTAGATGCTACTTTGAAACCACTGATGGTGAGTGCGTCAAGTTCTGCAGTACTTTGCCAGTGCTCTGTGACAGCTACAAAGCATGCGTTGTTCTTATTTACAAATTGTTCTAACCTAAAAATACAATTTCTCAACGATTGAACATTTTGATGAAGAATTATGCATTCTCTTTTGGATTCAACAATTTGCTCCTTCTGAGGCGGAATAAAAAATGGTTTATTCTACTACCTTCTGGCCATAATTCTGGATTCTTGATTTCTTCGAAATTCTTTGCAGGTACAGTTAGTTTGAAAGAGGAGTATTCTTTCGGTCTATTAGAATCCAATTTTTCACAAATTATGTCATTGAAACCATTGTTATTGAGATGTTTAACCAAAGCCGCCGGTTTTAAGCTGGGGTCAAGTTTACAGACGTGAAGATAACCATATTTGAGGGCTCCTTTTATTGACATCCCATCGGGCTTTCCACTTCCTACAATGCTTTTATCGTTTCGTTTAGTTCTTCTGCTTTTTGCTGTTATGAATTCCTCTTCATTGGTAACCTGTGATTCGCGTTTTTCGGGGTACGAATCATTATTGATTTTTGTTTCGAGTACTTCAGAACTAGATGCTGTTTGTTGTTGTTGAGGTTTTTCTACTTCCTCGGCCTTTGAAGCACTCGCTGAGGAGTTGTTGCCTCTTCTATTCTGATCATTACTACGCTTGATTATTTCACTGAATGACAAAATTTTGGGCTGTATTGTATCTGGGTGATTAATACATTTTAGAAGTTCAGAATTTTCAGCTCTGAGATTGGAAACCGTATCTTGGAGATTAGTTATTTGAAGCTTCAGTCCTTCCACCACGGGCAGGAATAGTGATTCAAAGGATTTTGCGATGATGACTTTGATGCTCTTAAGAAGGCTTTCATTAGGAATCTGAGTTAAAGTTGATAAACCCTCAGACACATCCATTAAAGAGGTTATGTCCACCGTTGAGCAATCATTACACATCCAGCTTTTGGAAGTTCCGGTTTTTTTCATTGTTTCAAAATTTTCAACAGTTAACTCGACACACTGAATATGAAACAAGTGGGAACTATCTTTACAGCAAGGTATGGAATCGTCATAACGACTTATCGATTTAGAACATTTCTTACACGTAACGGCCATCTTGAATATACATGCAGGATGGGCTTCCAATGGGTTCCCAACCAGCGGATTATTAGCAGATACATATGTAAACCACATAGAAAAACTGATTATGCTTTTACCAAACAGTGAAAAAATAAATATGTGGAGGAGATACGTTGATGACATATTCTGTATATGGTCTGGGACAGATGAAGAATTAGAAATATTCTTCAAGACAATGAATTCCAAGTTTAAGATACAATTTACACTTGAAAAATCCATTTTGAATTCAATCAACTTTTTAGATCATTAGACAGAGATTGTGTTAGATCCTTTGATATACACACAACCAAACTTATATGGAATCACCCAGTATTAAGATGAAATATTATTTTGATATCTTTTTCGTTAGAAGCAAATAAAAAGTGCATGTGTTTTTTACTCACAAAAACAGTTAGGTTCATAAGAACTTGATAAGATTTGGCTTTGCAGTGTCGATTTTACCATTTCGTTCGAAAGTCGCAGTGAATTTATATTTTGTTTTTTTGCGAAGTTTTAAAAAAAATGCCTTATGTGGGGTTATCGGAAGTCGGAGAGGAAGAATTATTACTA
Organism: Adalia bipunctata; assembly: GCA_910592335.1. Taxonomy (NCBI): domain Eukaryota; kingdom Metazoa; phylum Arthropoda; class Insecta; order Coleoptera; family Coccinellidae; genus Adalia; species Adalia bipunctata. Next base: position 55,733,404 of record OU342948.1, read on the forward strand.
TGGCAGGACAAGGTATGTCACAAAGACAGATTGCAAGAACGGTGGGGGTTACACAAGGGGTTGTTTCAAAAACCTATGCAAGGTTTCTGGAGTTAGGAACCCTAAAGAATAGGCCGAGAAGATGTCGTGGAAGAGTAACTACAGAAAGGCAGGATCGCTTTTTAGCCCAAACAGCAAGAAGAAATCCCGCAGTATCTCATTCAGAGCTTCAAAGGCAATTTTTGCAAGCTACAGGTGTTAGTGTTTCTGTCGAAACTATCAGAAAAAGACTTCGCGCTCGGGAATTATTCAAGTGAAGAGCGTTAAGAGTTCCAGAACTATCAAGGCAAAATAAAGGTGGCCGTTTTAATTGGTGTTTAGAGCATGAAAATTGGACTATTGAAGATTGGAAAAATGTCTTATTTTCGGATGAGACCAAAATTGGCCTACGATCAGACGACCGGCGTGTTCGCATTTTAAGAGGTAGAGGGAGGCAAGCTAGGCTCCAAGTTGCAAGACCGATCCCTAAATACAAAGGAGGTACTGTAATGTTTTGGGGCGGAATTATGTTTGGTGAGAAAACTCCTTTAATTCCCATTAGACAATCTCTGACAGGGCCTAGGTATGTTGATCTAGTGCTACAACCTGTAGTGAGGCTCTGGCGAGGTGCTTTTGGAGATTATTTCCTATTTATGCAGGATAATGCACCTCCACATACCAGCAGAGTTGCAAAAAATTTTTTAGAAACAGAAGGTGTGACTGCTTCAGAGTGGCCTTCTTGTTCACCGGACCTTAATCCTATCGAGCACTTGTGGGATAGGATCAAAAGAAAAATTAGAGCTCGTCAAAATAATCCTGGTAACGCAGAGCAACTTATACGAGCGGCTTCAGAGGAATGGGCAAATGTTACAGAAGAAGAAATTAACAACTTAATAGAAAGCATGCCTCGTCGAATTCAAGCTTGTATCAATGCCAGGGGTGGTAATACTGATTATTGCTTCGTTAAAATCGCTTTATTTGTTGTTCATTTCTCAGTTACATAAAAATTATTTTTAGAGAAATTTACACTTTTAATTTTTTGTTCTATTATAAAAATAATCTTTTAATAATTTATATTATCTTTGTAATAAACTTGTTTTGGGAAAACTGCTCTTCACTTTTCAGCGACTTTTTTTCAATTAAAATTCGTTTTTTCCAAATAACAGGGTGATTCCATATAAGTTTGGTTGTGTGTATTTAGGAAACCCACACAAACCGATTCTAAAATCCCCTTTAATTCTTACCATGCTCCCCCAGTAAAAAGAACAAGCTTTCGATTTCTCTTTAATAGACTCCTTAACATTTCTTTATCTGCAGAAAAATACGAAAAAAAAACTTAGTATCATTTATCAGATAGGAAGAAACAATCAGTACACAAGGAAGTTTATAGAAGATGTTCTTACTTCCATAAAAAGAAAAATAATTGTAAACAAAATTTATCCCCACTGCTCCATTAGAGAACATTTCATCACCATTCCATTCTATAACAATTTAAATCAAAAAATCCGTTCAATCTTGAATAAACATAATTACAGTTTAACGAACAGACGACACCCTACATTAGAGAATATTAGTTAACAATAAACCAAAAATGGAAAATGATCAATGCAGTGGAGTCTATAAAATAACGTGTACTGATTGTCCTGGTTTTTACATTGGTATGACTACAAGATCCGCAAAAAAGAGATTCATAGACCACCAAAAGAATCTCCCCACCTCATCGTTGGGCAATCATTTGAGACAACATGAATATAAAATCGCCCTTGAAAGTCTTAGAATGTTACATACAGAGAATAACTACTGGAAAATAACTCTACTGGAACAATACGAAATTCTTAAACATAAAAATGAACAACACCTATTAAACGACATATCAGAGTTCAGCGGAACTAACAGTATTTTTGAATTATTTTAAACAAGGCAGGTTTTCGGCCTGGGTATGGGAAACTGTTTGGCTCCAATAGCTGCAGACATAGTAATGTATGAGCTGCAGAATTACGCGCTTACTAGGCTGTCCTTTCAGGTACCTTTTTTTCGGAGGTACGTTGATGATATAATTACCTCAATTCCATCAGATTGTGTTGATGATATATTGACGTCGTTCAATTCATTCCATCCCCGGTTGCAGTTTACGGTTGAGGTGGAGGAGGATGGTAGATTGCCCTTTTTGGATGTTCTAGTGGTAAGAGAGGGTAATAGACTCATAACGGACTGGTACCTTAAGGAAACTTTTTCGGAGAGGTTTCTCAACTACAATTCATTACATCCCTTCGTTCATAAGCTCAATTTAATTAAAAACATCAAGCACAGAGCCCTCACCTTGTCAGACAGTAGTTTCCATGATCAGAACATGACGAAGATCAGATATTTCCTCATAAAAAATAACTATCCTTTGAACATGGTGAAAAGGATTCTCTCTGAACGTACGTCCGAGAGTAGAATGGGGAATCGTGGGGATGATGTAGAACTGAGGTACTTCTCAATACCATATATAAAGGGTCCTTCTGAGAGGGTTGCTGGTAGTACTGACCGAGACGTCGACTAGTGTACACGTACCGAGAGTTGAGCTTGTGTGTAAACCAACTCAGTGCGCCGTAAGCCACGTTGATGCGCATCATACAAGTTAGTGCTTGTAAAAGGTTTTTGTTTTCTCGCGCGTTGAGTCCAGGTCCGAAAGGATCGTTGGTTCCGTGCGTCAGTGATTTACGGACTTTTAGTGAAGTTGAAAAAGGAGTGAAGTGCCTATCACGAATTGAAACATGAGTGAATATTCGGATAACGATGAATCCTTCATGGAAATGGAGGATAGATACTCGTCCTCTGAAGAAGAGAGTGAAGATTTGAAGGAACTCGTCAGGCTTCGACAGGAGAATGATGAGCTCAAAGCCAATTTAGCCGCTCTATCAACCTGCATGGCCAATCTGACCAGCGAGTTGAAACTCCTGAGAGAAGAACTCTCCGAAAGGAAATCCCCAAATATCCAGGTAAGAAGTTACTCTCAGGCTTTGACTTCCGAACCAGGAACATCAGCTCAATCTATTACCAAAACTATATCGGTTGTCCCTCCCAAAAATATAACTGCTGTCCCTACCAAAACGATAGCCTCAAATATTGAGGAGAGAAAATTCCCCCAATAACAATGATGGGGACTTCCCACTGGACGGAAATCTCCAAAACGCTCTACAGCAAAAAGATAAATTATAGCCGGGCAACGGTTGTTAAAGACGGCATTAAAATTATCGCCTCGTCTCCAGAAGATTTCAGGAAACTCACAAAGTTCCTAGATCAACAAGATAAGGAATATTTTACTTACCAAATGGAGGAAGAAAAAAGAATATATGCCGTTATAAGGTACTTGCCACTTGACGCGGATGTTGAAGTCATTAAAAACGATTTAGGACTCCAAGGTATCAAAGATGCCGAAGTGACGAGAATGACGTCAAATAAAACAAAAAAGGCAATACCTCTCTACCTTGTGAAAACGCAACACAAGGAAATATTTCAAATCAAAAAGATCTACAGCCTTTGTATCGAAATCGAACCAAAAAAGAAGCCTGAAGGCCCAGGAAAGTGCCATCGCTGCCAAAGATATGGACATGCCCAAAATAAGTGCACATTTCCGTGGAGATGCGTAAAATGTTTAGGGGCACATTGCACAAAAGAGTGTGCATTGACGCAAAAAGAAGGTGAAAGGAACGCGGCATGCGTTTTATGTAACCAAAGTGGACATCCCGCCAGTTATAAAGGCTGCAGCGCATATAAAAATCTTACGAAGAAGAAAACACCGACAAAAAAAGAACCCCCCCCCAAAAAAATCGCTGAAAAAATAGAGACTGTTGTTACTGTTGAAAAACCACAGGTACAAAAAACAAAGAACTCGTCCACAAAACCAATTGAAACCAGAAGGGAAGACCCTAAAGATGAACTTGACAAACTCACTGAGAAAATATTCAGCAGAATAATGCAGAAATTTGAAAAAGAATTCGAGAATAAATTTCAAAACTTATTTGGAAATAAATAATTTATGAACATGCAATCACAGCTAGAAAATCTGAAGATAGTTTCCTGGAATATTAACGGAATCAGAGCCCGTAAATCAGATATTGAACAATTGTTAGAAGAAAGACATCCTGATATTATGGCGCTTCAGGAAACTAAATTAACTCCTAAAGATAAAATATCCTTCGAAAACTACGAAATATACAGAAGAGACAGAAATGAAAGAAACGGTGGAGGGGTTGCTATTCTCGTTAAAAGAGACGTGAATCATTACCTGAATGCGGTTGTAAATCACGAGAACAATGACGCAACTATAGAGGCACTATCGATCACAGTGAAGATAAGAAGAGAAAGCATTAAGGTATTCTCTGTATATAAACCACCGCAAATAAATCTGCCAGAGGAAGAGATGAAGATTTTATTAGGGGGCCTTTTTCCAAGAATAATACTTGGAGATCTCAACTGTAAACCTCAACAATGGAATTCTAAAATAGAGAATGCAAATGGCAAGAAATTGAAAGAATATGCCGAAAAGGAAGATGCTATAATCATGGGACCGGAAATACCGACATTTTTACCTAGTGGCAATGGAACCCCTGATGTGCTAGACATAGTTATAATGAAAAATATAAAACAAGATTTTGCTCTTGAAACGATAGAGGATGGAACATCTGATCACAACCCGATAGAGTTCATTTTAGGACATGGACCTAGAAATGAAGTGACTCAAACACGAGAACATACCGATTGGGACGACTATAAGAATAAACTCCAAGAAAATATCACGAGTATTCCACAAATTAACACTCCTGATGAACTAGATCAATCAGTCATAGCTTTGGAGAGTGCGATTATGAAATCCTATGAAGAGAGCACGGTTAGAAAAACTAAACCTACTCTCGAACATCCCTATGGCGATACTCCAAAAGAGGTGAAAGAACTGATTAAAGTCAACCGAAGACTAAGAAAGAAGTACAGGATGTATAAAACAGATAATGATAAAAACAGACTAAACAGACATAGTCAAATACTTAAAAATGCACTAAGGGAGCTCAGAACGAATAGATGGAATAAGAAAATAAGTGAACTCAACACAGAAGACCACTCTGCATGGAAAATGCAAAAAAATTTACGTAATGAAAAAACTCAAATTCCACCACTGCATGGAATGCATGGAATGGCATATTCAAAAAGCGATAAAGCTAACGCTCTTGCCGATACTATAGAAAGGGAGTCAAGAATAAACTATTGTGAAGAAGACGATGAGGACCTAGAAGAATTAATAGAAGATAATGAAGAAGAAATGAAAGAATCACCACCGGATGACAAAATCCCTCACCCAACATCTCCGGCAGAAATCAGAGAGATAATCAATAATTTGAAAACAAGAAAGGCTCCTGGAAAAGATAGAATTACAAATCTCATGCTGAAGAAAATGTCAAAGAAAGGAACGGCAGCTCTCACTAGCATAGCAAATGGCGTGATGAGAACAGAGCACTTTCCAAAAAGATGGAAATCTGCCGAAGTGATTGTTTTCAATAAACCAGGTAAAGACAAAAAGTTCCCACAGAACTATAGACCGATAAGCCTGCTCCCAGCCCTAGGAAAAATTGTGGAGAGAGTCTTAGCCAGACGACTTAATGAAGAAACAGAGGCCCTGCAGACGATACCGAGTGAACAATTTGGGTTCCGAAAACAACATTCAACTGAACAACAGCTCCTAAGAATAACCGAGTATATCACAGAAGGATTTCAGAATAAACTAGCCACAGGACTACTACTACTAGATGTAACCAGAGCTTTTGATAGAGGATGGCATGAAGGACTAGCATATAAAATGAAAACCGCAGGTTATTCACCCAAGTTATGCAGAATAATAAGAAATTATTTGAGAGATAGGAACTTTTGTGTGAAAATAGGTGATGTTCATTCCACACCCAGATATTTGGAAGCAGGAGTTCCCCAAGGATCCATACTAGGACCGCTACTCTATAACATATACATACATGATATACCAAGAAATCCAAGATGCCTGCTTGCTCTATACGCGGACGATACGGGCATAGCAATCAGGCACAGAAATACAAAAATAATTCACAAAAGACTTCAAGAAGCTGCAGACGATATCAGTCAATGGTGTAACAGATGGAAAATCAAAATCAATGGAGAAAAGAGTCAAGCAATACTCCTTCAAAAGAGAAAACTGAAGATGGAATCGAAAATATCCATAGACTATAATGAAATAGAATGGCAGAATGAAGCTAAATATCTAGGAGTAATATTAGACAAGGGACTTACGTGGAAACAACACATTAAGTATGCAGTGGATAAAACGAATGTAGAAATGAAAAGACTATATCCGATTATAGGCAGAAGAAGCCAAATGAACAAAAAGACGAAATTGAGGATCATAAAAGCAGTCGCCAGACCGCAGCTAACATATGGATCAACAGCATGGGGATATGCAGCGAGAACCCATATAAAGAGGATACAAAGTACAGAAAACAAATTTCTGAGATGGGCATTAGACGCCCCCTGGTTTGTTAGGAATGAACAGATCCAAAAAGACATAAAATGGGATACCATTACTACATTCATCAAACGAAAAGCTGCTAAAGCCTATGAAAGAGCTAGTGAACATCCAAATGACGACCTTAGAAGGTTAGTTGACTATGACCCCGCTGAAGATGAAAAAACAGCTAGAATTTACCGCAAAAGACCTAGAGACCAATTGCGAAAATGAAGATATAGAACTCCACACTTAGTAAGAGATATCCAATTGAAGGATGTATACAAACACTCAGCATAAAAGAATGCGAAAGAGAAAATAACAGATAAGATGATGGAAGGTTTATAGGCTTATGCCCGGAACCAACCGCAGGAGAGGTGTTTAGTCGGTAAGAATCCGAACCAGAAAGACTGGGTGTCTGATGTAAGATTCACCTCTTCTAGAACAAAAAAAAAAAAAAAAGGTTGCTGGTATTCTAAGAACTGCAAGCACCATGGTATCCCTCAAACCAAGCAACACAGTCAGACAGTTGTTTTCCAGTTTGAAAACTAAAACACTAAAATTAATGCTGTCTAATATAATTTATGAAATACCTTGTAAGGGCTGTGATTGAATATACATTGGACAGACGGGTTGATATCTGGAAACAAGGATTGGTGAACATCGAGACAGCATTAATGTGCACAACCCAATTAAGAGAAAGGAAAATAACACGGCCTTAGCTGAGCACTCCCTTACAGAGCTTCACGCTTTCGATTTCAACAATGCAAGGGTAATGGGACATCAGCGAATTTTGAAAAAGAGATTGATACATGAAATGGTATCAATTCAACAAAATAATAAATCCGTAAATAAAAGATCGGATATTGAGAATTTAAATACTGCTTATTTCAATATAATTGCCAGGTTAAAAGAACACGGCTGAATTTATAGTCATCAAAAACCGAATTCCTTATTATTGTGTTTTGCATGTCGAGAACCCCTTTTTACTAGCTTTTATTTAGTTTCACCTGTCCCGGTGTCTGTCTGTCTGTCTGTCTCTCTGTAATCAAATCTTGCAAGTTAAATATGACACACTTCTAATCGTCCGATTGATTTGAAATTTGGCAGTTGTACATAATTCTGGTGACAATGCATCATGAAATATTTTTTATAGAAAAAAAAATGGCGGCTCCAAAATGGCGGATGAGTTTTGTAATTATCATCCGATTCCATTCAAAATTAGTATCTGGGGGTTTTTGGGTTTGACAATGATGATTCTTTCGTCAAAATTCGAGAATTCAAGATGGCGGACGAGTTTTGTAATTATAATACGATTCTATTCAAAATTGGCATCTGGGGGTTTTCTGGGTTGGAAATTACGATTTTTCAAAATTGAGGATGAGTGTTGTTATTATAAAAGCTTGTGTAAAAAAATGATTTTTTTATTATAGCTTGTTTTTAAATCATAATAAAATTGCATTGTCAACCTGCACATCGTATGTGGTTGCATTTTCAGTTTCCTTCATGTCTCGGTCCTTCATGTCACGTCTTACCTGTATTTTGAAGCGACGCTGTTGTACATGTTTTATCAGTGGACAATAGGAGTCAACTGATGATGTGAGTCACCATTTAATATTTTTTTTAAAAACACTTTTTTTAATAATACTTGATTTTAGTAACATTCGTTATTCACTAGTTCAATTGTTTCCTATATTGGATCTTTTTATTGTTAGTTAATTTATTTCGTTTATATTGTCAGATAGGTATCCTTTATACAAGCGTCTATTGTTCATTATATTTTAAATGATTGTTTTTAATTGGTAATTGTTCAGGTTCGGGATCCCTGATTTCTAGTTTTTGTTTTAAGATAACCTTTCTATATCGTTGTATAATGTCCTTGTATTGTTCTTTCAGAGCCCCGAAGATGATTTAAATATAATCGAAACGTAAGAATTTTCATCTAATTGATTTCCTTCAACCCTGACCTCAACCAATTAGCAACACTAGATTAAATTATTTTAAAGTTCGACATGTATGACGTTTGTCTTCCCTCCCGCCCCCTTCTACGTTTTCCTTCCCTTGACTGATGGACATCAGTTTTCAATCTAATATTATGACAGAACGAATAAACTCTTCAAGAAAGATCGAAACTAATAATAATTCAGAACAACCAAAAAGTTATTCGTTACCACAACTTAATAAAAACAAACACCACGAAAAAGAAAAAATTACATGATTTTGTTGATGTTGGTTGAATTTTCTGAACATATTAGATGATAAAGTTTATATACTTCACAGACGATGAGTTACATCATCATTTAATTCATCCTACAAATTCATGATTTTCTAAATGTGAAAAGTCCTCAGTGTTGTTAATATACAGGGTGTTTCACCATAAACTGGACAAACATATATAGCCGTGTAGATGAAACCGAGAAAGTCATTTTTGCCTTATGACATATACCCCGTTTTCGACGCATAAGCGAGATACAGGGTGTTTGATGTCAACTTCGAGCAATATTCTGATAACTGTTGTGAGTTACGCGTGATATTTGAAATAACGGTTTCTAGTCAAATCTCAGTATTTTTGAGGGCTCAATTGAATTGTGGTGTGAAATTTTGCGAAAAAAAATTCAATATGGCGGAAAACCTGCAATGTTGGATATTTTTTTTCTCGGTTGCTAATTTGGAAAGCATAATCTCAACGTACTCAATTTTCTAAGATTTTCCGTAAAAAAAATTTTTCAATGTCTTCAGTGAAAAAAAATTTCGCCCAAAATTTTTGTAATTTTCCATGGTTGAACTATCTTCAATTCTGAATACTTGGGTGGAAACAGAATGAAAAAATATCAATTGGTTTTCTTTTTGTAGTCTTCCGAAGATTACGCTCGGTGTACTTTCTTAATTTTTATTTGAGAAACTGGAGGCCGTACGGAGGTCAAAATTGTGCTGATGGGCTGCCAGAATGATTCGCATAAAAATATGAAATTATAAAAAAAAAAATTTTTTTCAAAAATTTTTTGTAGGAATCCATTTCTACGAGTATGAATTGGATAAATAAAAAAAAATTTTTTTTTTTTAATTTTCTTAAAATTTTTCCGAAAAAATTTTTTTTTTGTTATAATTTCATATTTTTATCTGGGTCGTTCTGGAAGCCCAGCAGCACAATTTTGACCTTCGTACGGCCTCCAGTTTCTCAAATAAAAATTAAGAAAGTACACCTAGCGTAATCTTCGTAAGGCTACAAAAAGGAAACCAATTGATATTTTTTCATTCTGTTTCCACCCAAGTATTCGGAATTGAAGATAGTTCTACCAAGGAAATTTTGGGCGAAATTTTTTTTTCACTGAAGACATGTAAAAAAAAAGTTGAGTTCGAAATTTGAAAAAAATTTTTCACGGAAAATCATAGGAAATCGAGTACGTTGAGATTATGCTTTCCAAATTGCCAACCGAGAGAAAAAAATTCCGACTTTGCAGGTTTTCCGCCATTTTGAATTTTTTTTGCAAAATTCTACACCACAATTCAATTGAGCCCTCAAAAATACTAAGATGTGACCAGGAACCGTTAATTCAAATATCACGCATAACTTACCACAGTTCACAGAATATAGCTCAAAGTTGACATTAAGCACCCTGTATCTCGATTATGTGTCGAAAACGGGGTATATGTCATGAGGCAAAAATGACTTTCTCGATGTCAACTACACGGCTATATATATTTGTCCAGTTTATGGTGAAACACCCTGTATATTTGTAATTTTTGTTATAATGTGACATCAAAGAATTGTGAGAACATATTGTATTTCAGCTGGCCTGAAGATGGCGTAAGCCGAAACCGGTAGCCAATAGATTAAAAATTTACTGAAAGTGTGTTTTCTGAATCTTCTTATTATTATGATTCACTCATCCCTAACAAAGATTTCATATTGTGATTGATTTTTCCGGAAATCGTTCAATCTGTCGAATATTGAACGATTTGCGGAAAAAAAGTATGTTAACCTCGATGGAAAAGCAACATTCCTGTACCCTGTGTCTGTCTCGCCTTGCGCATCAACTTTCTGAGATACGACCATACAAGAACAATACAAAATAAGATAGGTTATATACAGTCTCCCAGATCAAAGCTTAGCTGCAAAGAATTCTTCCAAGTTATAAAAGGATTGACCGAGGGATTGACCAATAATAAGTCGACTGAGCTTTCTCCTGAAATGAACGAGATCAGAGAAATTTCGTAAATCGGTTGGTATCATATTATTAATTTTTATAGTCATCACGAGGAAAGAGTTGTGGGTTCTCGGAAGTCGATGTGCGGGTATTCTCAGATTGTTTCGGGATCTGGTATAAAAATCATGACAAAATCCATTAGTGACAAACTTATTTTCTCTCGATTATATATAGTCCAGGAAGTGTTGCATATGATAATCCCTAAAGCGGTCTACAGACGAACAACTTAGTTGACAACTATGTTGTCAACTATGTTGTCAACAATGTTGTATACCATAAGAGAGTGAAGATAGCGATTGTCGACCAGGTTGTAAACATCATTTCAGTGGAGGTTTCCGTCGAGTGATCTAATAGCCAACATCGGGCTCCGCCCATCGAATATCCAACCGATTTGATCTCTCACCAACCTAGTTGTCAATCTGGAGTATCAACCACCTACCGGCCCACAGACGATCAACTTGGTTGTCAAACACGGCGTGTTGGTCAACAAAAATGCTCGTCTGTGGGCCGCTTGAAAGAGGTCTCGGCATGATGCCCGCCGATGAATGCCAGTCATCACCCTAGGAGCACGCTTCTGCGCAATAATTACGCCGCCTGATTCCGCTGATATTCATTCAAGTCCCCTTGGCTCAGAACACCCTTGAGACTGCGCAATTGGTAGCATGCACTATTGATCCTGGACGCGAGGTGTTCACAGTAGGACCCCCCTGTTAATTATGGATTACTGGTTTAATAATAAGATCAACTTTTGAATCACTTTTATTCTTGAACTCTCGACTACAACTACAACCTGCTTGACGCTTGACATCTCATTGAATGGCTGTCTTCAATGGGATCTTGTCGAAGCCGACTTACAGAGCCTGCGCAATGCGCATACAATTGTCACAGTGTTCCCAACATTAAATGTTCACTATCGTAACACCCCCAAGTGAGGGCGTCATCAATAATAATTCCCAAAAAGAAAACACATTTCGATCTGATTATATTGACGTCATCAATACCTTTCTTCAAGTTAAGATACTCTGTTCGCTGAGGATTGTCAAAAACCATTGAGTCCGTGTTGGACAGATTCAAAAAAAGTTTATTATCACTGCACCACTCCTTAGGTTGGACGATATCCTATTGAAAATTGCCGTGTTTGATTTATAAGCCGAGGTTCTCAACATTTGGTTTGAGATTCTGCAACGTGAAAATACGACGCCAGCGTATATAGCAACTGAAAAGTTGCAATCAGTAGAATAACAAATAGTGGAGTGCCTGGAGCATTCAAGCTCGGACTAGAGTTATATAGTGAATGAATTGATACGATCGATGTGGGATATTGTTTTTTAAACTATAAATTGCAATGTTTACCCATTTTTTTTTGTGTGCAAACCATTTTTTCATTGTTTAAACAAATTATTATAAAAAATTAATGTTTGACCATATATTCTCACTTTAGACAGTAATTTTTTTGTATTTATACAGGGTGTCCCGTAAAGACCACGTCAAACGAAAACGGAAAGTAGATCAGAATGTGCTCTACCTGATGTGAAAAAATCGTTCATATGAAAGTCTCACAGTTTTCGAGATATTTGATGTTTTATGAAAATGTTGAATTTTTACACTTAAAATGCTTTCTCTCTCGCGGAAGCTAGAATTGAATACTTTTTGAATCAGTTTTTTCCGTAAATATTCTTGAATGGTTACTTCAATTTATGCAATGAAAATTAGCACAAAATATTATACAGGGATTCTGAAAAAAAAAATTAAAATTCATGTTTTGAAGGAAGTGTTTTTTTGTACTGAATTCTATCTGACGTGGTATAAAAAAAATACACTAGACCTTTTCTGCATATTACGTTGAAAAGTTGCCCATTTTGTGAGGATTCCGAAAAGGTGAAATACAGGTGGATAACCTTCTTCACGAAAAAAGATATTTGAATGTTTATCGAAAATGGAGCATTTCTGTGAAAAACGGATTTTGTCACCTTTTCCACAAATCCTCTCATTTTGCAGATTCTGCTGTAACATATTGAATAATTCTCTTGAAAAATGTCAGTAAGTCCTTAAATTACTTATAAAGTGAAATAATTCATTAATTGCAATGGTATAATGTAATAACGCACAGGACCTTCAACATCAACAAATCTATTGTGAAGCAACTTTATAAAAATATCAATAATAAAAATTCAGGATTCTTATTAGAGCAAATGACCACCCCCTTCGCTAATACATGCATTGCATCTATTGAGAAATGACCTTTTCAAACCATACAAACTTATCCCCGCTATTTTGGCTGCTGAAATACGAATGCGGTCCCTTAGTTTTGCATCATCTCTTACGGGATTCGAATAAATTTCATTTTTTAAAAAACCTCAGTAAAAAAATCCAGAAAATTTAAGTCTGGTGAACGGGGAGGCCACAAAATTTCACCGCCCCTTCCGATCCACCGGTGAGGATATGTTTGGTTTAAATATTCCCCAACATGACGACTGTAGTATGCTGGGCACCCGTCGTGTTGAAACCATAGATTACGTCGCATTTCCAGTGGTATATCTTCTAAGAGTAAGGGTACACTGTTCCTTAGAAAATTCAAATAGTTGGTGCCGTTTAATGATTGCGGCAATTCTGTCGGACCGAATATTTTTCCATCGTATATTCCAGTCCATAAACTCACCTTAAATCGATATTGGGGATCTTGCCTTGTATTTGAATTTTCTAAGGAACAGTGTACCCTTACTCTTAGAAGATATACCACTGGAAATGCGACGTAATCTATGGTTTCAACACGACGGGTGCCCAGCACACTACAGTCGTCCTGTTAGGAAATACTTAAACCAAACATATCCTCACCGGTGGATCGGAAGGGGCGGTGAAATTTTGTGGCCTCCCCGTTCACCAGACTTAAATTCTCTGGATTTTTTTTTCACTGGGGTTTTTCAAAAAATGAAATTTATTCGAATCCCGTAAGAGATGATGCAAAACCAAGGGACCGCATTCGTATTTCAGCAGCCAAAATAGCGGGGAGAAGTTGGTATGGTTTGAAAAGGTCATTTCTCAATAGATGCAGGGCATGTTTTAGCGAAGGGGGTGGTCATTTGCTCTAATAAGAATCCTGAATTTTTATTATTGATATTTTTATAAAGTTGCTTCACAATAGATTTGTTGATGTTGAAGGTCCTGTGCGTTATTACATTATACCATTGCAATTAATGAATTATTTCACTTTATAAGTAATTTAAGGACTAACTGACATTTTTCAAGAGAATTATTCAATATGTTACAGCATGTAGCGGAACATAAATGTGTCGGGCAGTCTATCTATTCCTTTCTAGTAGGTGCGTATGCACATATGCGCTAATGAGTGGTTTAATTCATTCTTGTTTGTTCCGAGTATTGATAACCATCTTGGCTGCATTCTGAATTATTATAAAATATTATTATAACCCAGATCGCTTGGTATTAGGTAGGTAATTTTGTTCTTTATTGTATTAACAATATTGTTATTTGAATGTCTGTTATTTTAGATACTTTGGCATAATTAAATCTAGTGAAACCGAACATTTCTTATTCAAATAACCACCCCGTTACAACTTGGCGCCCAACGTGGGGCTAGATTTAATTCAAGAAATGCCACTGGAACATACCCCTACAACCAACAAGGGTCGTTACAATTTAAGAAGTCGCCCCAGAAGTTTATCTGAAAACGTAGAGTTTTCACCGGAATTCGAATTGGATGAAGACATGAAGGAAAGAGAGAGAAGTAAAACCGTATCATCATATGTAGAAGAGAGAGGAAAAACCTTGCCGTTCTTCAACTCAATTCCCAGGATAACAAAAAACGACTATCAAAATAAACAACACATGAGGTTTGATAAGGACATTTATTCGAATGAAAATCGTAAGGAATTGATTAATGTTGATTTAGAAAGTGGTGCTTATCAGCAAACACTTGTCAATTCTTTAAATTTGAATTTTGACATTCCGTTTCAAAATGAAGCGGCAAAATTAGATAGTGACGTGAAAGTTACATACACTGCACGACAAAATAAAATGTTTTCTGTTAATCAAGATTGTTCTGCGGAAACAACTACGAATGTTCCTATTAGTAATTGTGAAGACATTAATGAAGTAGTTACATACACAGCACGACAAAATGAAATTTTTTCTGATAGTCAAAAATGTTCTGGTTTATCAACAAGTAGAAGGGGGAATCATGATATTTTCAAACCTCTATTGCAGCAAAATACTAAACATACTCGAAATTATTTTGAAGGTTTTAAATATAGTCATTTCAAGGATAATCCGATTTATTATAGTCAGGATTCAAAGACAAATGTTTCAACTGGAAATTTAACTAAGAAAAATACAACTTATAGTAATTGTTCACCAAAAAGTCAACATAATGTGATAACCCAAAAACAACATGCGGATTTCACAACCCCTCAACCAAATCCTATTTTAGTTTCACAGCCAATACAAAAAACAGGTAATTCTTACATACCTTCAAGTTATGGAAATGTAGATGATATTGTTACGCAGGTTATTAAAAAAATTCAACAACTTGACATATTATCAAATAATAAATGTATTGATAATACTGATATTAGTAATGTAAGGTATAGGGTAGATCAGGTAAAAAATGAGAAAAATGTAAACCTTCTTGAAATGAATAATAGACTGCCGATATTCGATGACACTGATAGAGTACATCCTATAGAGTTCCTTGAACATGTAGAATATTTAATTAATAGCGAACATATTTCATTTCAACAGTTATCGTTTATTGTAAATAATAAATTCAAAGGTTCAGCACAACTTTGGTCGCAGGCATATTTACATATATTCACTAATTATGAGACATTCAAATCCGCTTTTCTCGATCATTTTTGGTCAGAAACAAAACAATTGGAAATTAAGTTAGATCTCCAATCCGGTTGTTTTCGGGGTTCGGAAGATTCTTTTGTACAATATTTCATGAAATACGTGGCAAGGGCTAAATATTTAAAACCACCTTATAGCGAATCGATGCTCATACAAACTATTGCTCGTCATTTCCCCCCTAATATTGCTGCCACCCTAGTGGGCGCGAATACTTTATTAGACGCGATGAATAGACTTCGACAGGCCGATTATTATACTAATCGTAATCCTAGATCAAATATGGTTCAAGTAAGAGATCATGGACAGAATGCCAGAGACCGAAATTTTGTGAGAAGGGAAAACCATTTTGATAAGAATAAGAAAATAGCTACTTTAGATACGGGCGTTGATCAGGATATAGAATCTCCGGGAAACGACTTGATGCCTCATTGTCCGGACATGTCCGGACATGAGTGCAGTAATCAAACGGACAATTTTCTCGCAAAACTATCCTACAGAAGATCTTTTATCGGAGAATTGTGATTTAGATCATGAATACTCGGATACGAGATCTCCCTTTATTTTGATTAAAATATTTAATTTTGAATTTGTGGCGTTGATAGACACCGGAAGCGAAGTTTGCGCACTCAGTCAAGAAGTTTGGGCCCAGTTATCAGCTTTCCATAAGGACATTATTTTTTTTAACTGCACCGGTATAAGAGTAACAGGAGCTTTTAAAAGCAAACAGCGAAAAGTGTCACATCAGTGTTGGCTACCTTTTTCTGTTTCTGATTCGAAATTTGTTCATGAGTTCTTGATTATTCCGGATCTCGCCTACTCGGTAATCATTGGTTCAGATTTTTTGCGGACCATAGATGCGAAAATAGATTTAAAATCACGTGAGATTTTGTTTAAAATTGATCAGGAGTGGAAAAGTACTCGTGAAATCCTCATTCAGCATCAAGTAGATTCTGAAGAATCTCCAAAATTACGACCTATCAACGGAAAATCGTTACCAAATATATCCTCATTGACACGTATATGCGAAACGTACTCCAGCGATGATTTGGACGAAGTAGTTCGAAGCTGCGATATCACGACCGAACAAAAAATTAAATTTCGTTCTTTGCTAGAAAATTATAAAGCATTATTCTCAGAAATTCCTGGTCGAACGAATAAATACGAGCATGTCATAAAATTGTGCGACGACAGGGGATTTTGTCAGAAGCAGTATCCCGTGCCGGTTAGTCATCGTCAAGCAGTGCAAGAGCAACTTAATATTATGGAATCTTGGGGTATAATTAAGCGTGAAGCTACCCCCTATATTTCTCCAATAATGACGACGCTTGAAAGAGATCAGACGGTTCGAATTTGCTTGGATGCACGATATTTGAATCGCGTAATGTTAAAAGAACATGAAACACCACCACCAGTTGAGGAAATATTACGTTCCATATCAAGTACCAACTATATGTCGTCTTTAGATCTTACTCACGGCTATTTGCAAATTCCTTTGTCTGAGGAATCGCGGAAATTTACCGGATTTAAATTCGATGGAAAAACTTACTGTTTTTGCGTAGTTCCGTTCGGGATGTCAACGAGTGTTAGTACTTTTGTTAGATGTTTAACGTCAATTTTAGGCACCGAATTTTCCGAATTTCTCGCAATATATATAGACGATTTATTAATATGTTCTGATACTTTCGAAAACCATTGTAACCATTTGGAAAAAATATTTTGTAAACTACAGATTGCCGGTTTCACCTTAAAGTTGAAAAAATGTAAATTTTTCAGAGGAGTCTGCCTTTTCTAGGTTACATTTTAGAGACATCGGGTTATCGCCCAGACCCCAATAGAACGCAGGCAGTCCTAGATTACAAAGCTCCCAAAAATATTAAAGAATTGCAGGCATTTCTCGGTCTAGTAAATTTTGATCGGTCATTCTCCAGTAACTTTTCGGATTTAACAGCACCACTCACTTATTTGTTACGCAAAAAAGTAAAGTGGCAGTGGTCAGAAGAACAGGCGCGTGCTTTCAAAGCAATAAAATCAGCCATAAGCGAAAACACCTTACTCTATCACCCACAAAATGATATTCCTTTTTGTTTAAGCACGGATTGTTCAGATGTAGGAATCGGTGCGGAATTATTTCAAATAGTAGATGGGCAACATCAGACTGTTGCTTACGCCAGTCGTGTTTTATTAGATAGAGAAAAACGCTACAGTATCAACGAACGTGAAACTTTGGCTGTAGTATGGGCTTTAGCTCAGTGGCGTGTCTAGGATTCATGGGCCCCCCCGCGAGAATTGTACCAAGGCCCCTTGTTTTCAGGTATATATATTGTTACCTCATCCGCGTGGGCCCTTCGGGCCCTTGTAACATCCGGGCCCCCCGCGCCGCGGGGTTTCGCGGTATAGTAGAACCGCCACTGCTTAGCTAAGTTTCGTATTTATTTGCTGGGTCGAAGATTCACTATTTATACTGACAATAGTTCAGTAACCTATTTGAAAACTTGTCGACTTTTATCATCACGTATTGCTCGATATGCTTTAGCCATACAAGAATTCGATTTTGAATTGAAATATATTCCGGGTTCGCAGAACATTGTGGCGGATGCGCTATCCCGTTATGCGGCGGTTAGACTTCCCAGTCCAAGTGATAAGATGTTTAAACTCTTGAATTTGCTTAAATTACCTAATAATTTCATTGAAAGCTTGAAAGAACTGCCGAGTGAACAAAAGAACGACCCGAAACTACAATCTATACGTATCAACTTGCCCGATAGAGAAAACTTACAAAAGAGATTTTTAATAAAAGATGATCTCCTTTATATCAGAAATGAAAATGACAATTTCTATCGCTTATGTATTCCAAAATCTAAAGTGAAGGAATTCGTCATAAACTATCATCAAACGTTAGGACATTTTGGCAGCTATAAGATATGGCGTGCGCTTAAAAATGAAGTTTGGTGGACGAATCAGTCTCGGGACATCAAACAAATCATTAAGAGTTGTGATATCTGTCAGCGGGCTAAGTGCTCAAAACTACCCAAGACTGCTCCCACTGCCATTCTTCCTGAAACTAAAAACGAGTTAGTTGCGTTGGATCTTTACGGTCCGCTCCCTAGATCCAGAGGTAGCGTCGAGTACATTTGTGTCATTCTTGACGTGTTTACTAAATACGTGACTCTATATCCGATTAAAAAGGCAACTACTCGGACAATACTAAATAGGTTGATTAAGTGCTATTTCCCTGAAATAGGACAGCCGAAAAATATATTAACTGATCACGGAACACAATTCACGTCTAAGATTTGGAGGGAAACGCTGGAATCTCTGGGAGTTCGTCTGATATTTTCATCGGTTCGTCATCCTCAATCCAATCCTTCCGAGAGGGTTATGCGGGAAATAGGACGGCTAGTAAGAACTTATTGTGCTGATCACCAGAAGCGCTGGGCCCATGAACTTCCCTTATTCGCGACTTTTCTTAATTCCTTGGTACATGAATCCACCGGATTCAGCCCTCGCGAATTGCAACTAGGTTCCGAACCAATAACATTATTACCGTCCGAATTACAGGTTACCGGCAATGAAAAGAAAGATGATTACCGCATGAAACTTATATTGGCCCGGGAAAATCTAATAAGTAAGGCCGCGAGACGAGCCGCCCGTCATGCGATGTTGCGAAAACCACCGCCTATGTTCAACGATGGTGACTTAGTGCTTCTTCGAGCTAGTGTACATTCATCGGCAATTAAGAATGAGACTAAAAAATTTCTTTTGTTATTTGAGGGTCCATTCCGAATAAAAAAACGAGTGGGTTTTTCGACCTATATATTAATTAATCCCAAGAATGGGAAAGAGCGGGGTATGTTTCACGTAAGCCACCTGAAGGCATACGAGATTCCTTCGTCGCTTTAGTTTTGAGGACTTATTATTTTGGGTTTGAAGATTATTTTTGTTTTAATGTAAGATCATTGAACTTCTTACCTAATTATCAAGCTTCAATGTTCTGGTAGGGGGGCAGGTTGTAGCGGAACATAAATGTGTCGGGCAGTCTATCTATTCCTTTCTAGTAGGTGCGTATGCACATATGCGCTAATGAGTGGTTTAATTCATTCTTGTTTGTTCCGAGTATTGATAACCATCTTGGCTGCATTCTGAATTATTATAAAATATTATTATAACCCAGATCGCTTGGTATTAGGTAGGTAATTTTGTTCTTTATTGTATTAACAATATTGTTATTTGAATGTCTGTTATTTTAGATACTTTGGCATAATTAAATCTAGTGAAACCGAAAATTTCTTATTCAAATAACCACCCCGTTACAAGCAGAATCTGCAAAATGAGAGGTTTTGTGGAAAAGATGACAAAATCAGTTTTTCACAGAAATGCTCCATTTTCGATAAACATTCAAATATCTTTTTTCGTGAAGAAGGTTATCCACCTGTATTTCACCTTTTCGGAATCCTCACAAAATGGGCAACTTTTCAACGTAATATGCAGAAAAGGTCTAGTGTCTTTTTTTTATACCACGTCAGATAGAATTCAGTACAAAAAAACACTTCCTTCAAAACATGAATTTCAATTTTTTTTTTCAGAATCCCTGTATAATATTTTGTGCTAATTTTCATTGCATAAATTGAAGTAACCATTCAAGAATATTTACGGAAAAAACTGATTCAAAAAGTATTCAATTCTAGCTTCCGCGGGAGAGAAAGCATTTTAAGTGTAAAAATTCAACATTTTCATAAAACATCAAATATCTCGAAAACTGTGAGACTTTCATATGAACGATTTTTTCACATCAGGTAGAGCACATTCTGATCTACTTTCCGTTTTCGTTTGACGTGGTCTTTACGGGACACCCTGTATATCTACCTGAGTAGACATATAGGAACATTTTTCAAAGATACCTGTAATAAAAATACCAGTAGGGATCTCGAACGTGGAGGGGAAAGCTGCTATTATCTCTTAGGGTACGTACATGCCGGAGATGCAAGGATGAGCGCGGTGGAGGTCGCGGTCGCGATCTAGTTATAAATCGATGCCTGGCCGTACATAATGCATCGATTTATAACTAGATCGCGACCGCGACCTCCACCGCGCTCATCCTTGCATCTCCGGCATGTACGTACCCTTATACATAAAATTCTCCTTTCTGCATCTTTGTTACCGAACTACTCCGAAACGGCTGGACCGATTTTCGTGAAATTTTGTGTGCATATCGGGTAGGACTGGGAATCGGCCAACATTCATTTTTCATCCCCCTAAATGATAAGGATGGTCCACCCCTAACTTTTTTTTTTATTTTTTCGGACAAAATTTTTTATCTTCATTTTTTTATGATTCGGCATACAAAAACACATATAACCCTAAATTTTCACCCCTCTACGATCAACCCCTTTTTCTAACACAACCTAACCTAACCTAAATTGAACTCTTTCAGGCTAGATTTTTATTTTTATTGGCCAACATCTATTTTTCATCCCCCTAAATGTTACGGGTTGTCCACCCCTAATTATTTTTTTTAATTTTTTTGGTAAAAATTTTTTATTTTAATTTTTTCATGAAACAGCATACAAAAATTCATATAACCCTGAAACTCTAGAATGGATCGTTTGACGACTCAAATTGACCCCTTTGCTTTTTTGGCATTGCTGACTATATATAGAACATATAAATAAATTAAGTTAAAATACTCAAATGGATTAAAACCTAACCTAACGGGAAGGGTATTTGATGGATATAAAAAAGATAGTATTAAATCAGCCGAACGGAATCGTCGTGCATTAAAAAATAAATGTGCAGATATTGAATTTGATGAACATATATATATATACCTTTAAAAATTGCTCACGATGAATTTTTGACAAATAGTAAAAATAAAATTCGCTTGATAGAAATGTTGAGAGTTAAATTAGCTGACAACAATATATTTACATTCCAAGCGGAAAGCGATGCCGACAAATAAATTGTTAATACGGCAATGAATTTGGAATCAAAAGATGTTGTTATAGTTCCAGAAGATATCGATGTCTTGGTGATATTAACGGCATTGGTAGATAAAGATCGTGAAATATATTTTCTAATACCATCCCGAGGCAAAGTTCAACAGAAGATATTTTCATCGAAATGTTTAGAAAAATCATTACCAAACTGTAAAGAACTATTTTTTTTACATGCCTTGACGGGTTCTGACACTACTTCTGCATCTTTCAATAAAGGAAAAATTAAGTTTGCCAAAAATTTTGAGAAACGGATTAATTTACACGACTCAGTAAATATATTTAAAAATATCAATGAAGACCCCAATACTATACTGCAAGCAAGTGTGGCATGTAGTTTATATGGCGCTCCGTCTAACACTCATGATTTAAATACATTAAGGTTCAATTCTTTCATAAAAGCAACAGCCAAAAATACAAGTGTTCTTTTGTCATCACTGCCTCCAACAACTGATGCAGCGTTTGAGCACCTTAAAAGAGTGTACCTATAAATTCAGATATGGCTAGGAAATGACGTAGTTATTGAAAATTGGGGATGGAAGTATTCCAATAACATGTACATCCCAATAACAATGAATCAATTACCTGCTCCGGATAATTTATTGCAAATGTTGTTTTGTAATTGCAAAAAGGGATGTGGAGCTGCGTGTGGATGCAGAAAAAGTGGTTTATACTGCAGTTTAGCATGTCTACAGTGCAGCGAAAATAGTTGTCATCGCAAACAGGTTGCTTCAGACATGCTGGATCGCTGTAATTCCGATTCTACATTCATGGAACGCATTATAACTGGTGATGAGACCTAGGTCTACGAGTACGATATGCAAACAAGCCAGCAATCATCAGAATGGGTGGCAAAAAATGAGCCGAAACCGAAAAAACCACGCCAAAGCCGCTCGAAAATGAAGGTGATGCTCATTGTTTTCTTCGATATCCGTGGCGTGGTGCTCTACGAATTCGTTCCAGAGGGTCAGACGGTAAACAAGGAGTATTACCTAGGCGTTATGAAACGTTTGCGTGAGCGTATCCGTAAAAAGCGGCCAAATTTGTGGGCGAACAACTCATGGATTTTGCATGACGATAACGCGCCTTCTCGCCGAGCTACGATTGTGACTGACTTCCTCGCCAAAAACTCAACAAACGTGCTTCAGCAACAACCGTATTCGCCGGATTTGGCTCCCTGCGACTTTTTCCTCTTCCCAAAACTAAAACTGCCATTTTGTGGCACCCGTTTTGAGTCGATTGAAGCCATAAAACAAAATTCGGCGCGAGAGCTAAAGTCCATCCCGGAAAGCGCCTAAAATAGCTATTTATGTAACAAGTACATTAATAAGGTCTTTATGGACGGGTCCAAAAGTTTATGGCAGAGCGAGCAAAGCGAGCGAGGCTAATAATTTGGGCAAGTCCATAAGCCTAATTATGTACGAGTTGCATACAAAGTTTTATGTTTGACTGCAATGCAGAAATTTTATTTTCTGAAATGGCAATTAATATATTCGTCGCTTTATTACAAAAGAAACATTAAGTGTGCTTTTGCTTTTCTTACCTTAGTAACCATCAGCGACCTTAGCAACCTCACTGAACAAAGTTGATTACTTCGTTAATTCTGTGACAAACGTCATAATACTTAATAGAAAAGATGGATAGTTCGGGAAAGTAAAGCGTGAAAAATTCAGCCGCAAGTGCCAAAGAATCTCTCCTACCCACTAAAAGTGCTTATGAAAATTTGTATGCGGCCTATAACAAGTGGTGTGAAACGAAGAAAATGGCAAAATCGAGAGAAGACTGTGACAGTTGAGTCCAATAAAGTGGTGTCCAATAAAGACAATAAAGTAGTCAATTATGGACGCTAAACGAATTCATGAATCAAGTGTTTATGAAGCAGTCGAACATAAAAAATGTTTCGATAATTGGAAGTGCCGTTGGCATAGATGTATTGAAGCAAATGGAGCCTATTTTGAAGGCGACCCAATAAATTTTGACGATAAATGTAAAAATGTTGTTTTAATCGAAAATTCCCGGTACTTTCTTGACAGAGTAGTATTTATACTCCATTCACTTTTATAAAGTATCGCGGTTGGCCAAGTTTTAGGTTTATCAAGTTTTTTTACCTGAAAAAATCGCAGGTTGGCACTTCTGAATGACATTACGTCAATGAATAAATCTGGGAGACGTTGCCGACGTTTATTTTTCATTTTTCATTATTAATTATCAAGCCTGGAAACTAAGTATGCCGAAGGTAGTTTCGAAAAAGTAGAGGCAAGTATTAGGAAGTGCTTTTAAGAATTGAAATCTAAGCATTCTAAAAGTAACCCTGATAATTTGGCATCGACAGTTATTTTCCCAAAGTGAATAAACATTTCGATAAATACCTTATTACGACGACATATATTCAGAAACGGCAACGTTGCTTGTTCAAGAAGAATGACTATAACCTAACATTTTCAAAATATACACGGTAAAATGTGTCAGAATTCCATGGCCAACCGGTATACTTTATAAAAGTGAATGGAATATACTAAGGCGCAAGTCTCCCCGAACCGCGACCGACGACGGACGCGGGTCTGCTGCGTACAACTTCCTAGTGATACATTTGGAAAACCATGGATACGACCGTATCCATGAAAATTGTACGCGGCAGACCCGCGTCCGTCGTCGGTCGCGTTTCTGCCCCGTACAATTTTCGTGGATACGGTCGTATCCATGGTTTTCCAAATGTATCACTATAGGAAGTTTTACGAGGCAGACCCGCGTCCGTCGTCGGTCGCGGTTCGGGGAGACCAGCGCCTAAGAAGTCTAGAATCGAAGCAATAAAAATAATATAACTCGAAATGCAAGTTCTCAATCAACTGTTAACCCAAAGAGGAACTTTCTGAACGTGAGTCCAATTCTAAGAGAAATGTGAGGTTATTCGGGACCTCGTTCCTGAGGACGCTTCTATGTGATTTCTTGAACCTGTGTTCATATGAACCGTCCAAGGAGCCTACAAAATTGTAGCAGCAGAAAGAAATTAACATCATACTTCCTAATATGCTAGGAAGAGTGATCAAAATTGCCATATATCAGTTTACTCTGAGTATGGAGAAGGGGAGACGACGGCGACCTCGACCTGATTGGATCATCAGAATTGAGGAAGTTGAGGGTATTTTCGTTTCAACCGGAAGTAGACTACCGACAAAAAAATTGTTCATCAGATGCATTTTTAAATTTCATAAGTGTTATCCTTTTCGTTCACTTGGTTCCATGCTTTCTCCAAACTCTATTATACATGAAATTCAATAAGTTGAAGCAGATCTGCACTTACCTCTCTTGTCATCACAACCAATGTAATATTTGGTGCCAGACTTTCGTAGAAGGCACTGGAATCGGTGATATTGATACCACCTTGTGGGGTCCAAACTCCAACTTTTCTTATTTCTTCCTTCTTCAACTTCAACAGATCTAATTTAAAATTCGACCTCTTGCCGCCGCTGAACTCAAGGTTCCCTGTCAAGCCATGTAATCCGCTCTGAAAATATTGAAACTTTATTCAGAAAGTTTCATGACACAAGTCCATGTACTCACAGAGATCAACAAACAGAGTTATATCGATCATTCATTCTGTGGTCTGTCCTGAAATTTACATATAAAGCGGAAATGGCGGCGGGCGGTCTGGAAGGCGTCTCACTCGCTAGCAGTTCCTCACTTGTATAATATAGCTTCAAGATTTACTCATTTTGAAAGCAAAAAATGTACGAATGCTATAACCTGACCTTAATAGGTTGTGTGCGATTGTTCAAGTTCGGAGCTAGCACGGTCACCCATTCAGATCCTGAATCCAAGAGACGAAAATTGGCTTCTAGATGGAACACTTTCTCAATCTTCTAATTGGACAATGAAACTTTTTGAGTAACTCATTCAATTTATTCATTGAGATTATGAATTTCACGAATTATTTCTGGGATGATAGATAACTCTTGAAGCGTTATTTCTATCCGCGAGTGCTGTTATTTCCATCCGCGAGTGCAGTTTTCCCCGTTTGATACAGTCGACAACCCTTTCGCGTTTTTTGATCCGTGTATGAATGCTTCTTTTAGTAGTCCTATTAACAACACAAAAACAGGGATAAGCTCAAAGGTGCGGGGTAACTGAAAGGAGCATTCATACACGGATCGAAGAACACAAAGGGTGTTGTCGACTGTATCAAACGAAGAAAATTGCACTGTCGGAACATGTTTTGATGAATGGAATATTCTGTTCGCTAAAACAGAGGTCATTTTCTACATCGAGAGTAATTTTTCTAAGGTGAATGGAGGCCATCGAAATCTATAAGCACCAAAAAAACATGAACAGGAAAGAGGAGAACTTTATTGTTCATAGTGCTTGGTTGCCAGCGATCTGCAATGCTGAAACTGAACCTGTCTGCGGAGAGCATGAACCCACAGGCCACTTCAGTATAGAAACCATAGTCAGAGTAAACTATACTTTAAAAATTTTGGTGGATGCCCAACAAAGCTTATCGAAAAATTTTGAGGGGACATAGTCTTGCGTGAATTTTCATCATTCTTGGTGTAAAAAAATGTTTTTCCAATAGAAACAGTTATGGTTCAGGTAAGCACATTTTTCAGGGAAATGCTCAAATATCTCAATGTTAAGAAAGATAACTTAAAGTCACCAAGATATCCCTTCGAGTGAAAAACAAGCTTATATCTATTTAGTCAGTTGATCAAGACCGTTAAGACTCTTCAAGTTCATTCACAGAATAAAAATAGTCAAAAAAATTGGGCTAGTATTGTCTGATAGTAATGCCGAAAAACTAGAATTTTTAGCTGATAAAGACCTTATTCTTTCAAACAATTGTTTATGTAACAACAAACTGACAATAAATGTAGCAAAGCAGGTGCAGGTGGATACTCTTCTGTGATCCCGGCAGAGGATAGATCCACTTCAGGGACGCAACCCTGCCTATGCAAGCCTTGCCTTTCCTCCAACCTCCCAAAACCTGGAGAAAGCATGTCCTCATCCCAAAATACCTAAATGAATACTCACTGTTTCCTCCCGACATTACGTTTCTCCCCTACCAACCCGCAGTGGCTAGCGTGGTAGGTGTACGGCCAAAAACCCAAAATGTTTCGACAAAATAAACAACGGCCCTCAGTCTCCGGCAGCTCTCGTTTACCTGGCTACGGTAGCGGTCAGAACAGAATCAGAGCAGAGGGTGCTAAGAATCCCCGGATCCGACCAGGCTACCAAACGAAACGAACGCTACAATTAGGCTCATACAACGTAAGAACGCTCCTACAAGACGAAAAACTAATCGAACTGGAAGAAGAATTAAATAACACAAAATGGGACATTATAGGTTTACCTGAGGTAAGACGAAGGGGGAACAACAGATTATTCTGAGTTCCGGTAATATGCTCCATTACAACGGTGAAGAGACATCATCTGAAGGGGGTGTGGGATTCATTATTCACAAACGACATATACCCTACATATTTGCGATAAAAGCAATCAGCTCTCGAATCATATATTATCTGATACTCAAACTGAATAGCCGATATAACCTGAAAATAGTCCAAGCTTACGCACCAACATCAATTTCGGACGACGAAGACATCGAGATGTTCTATGACCACCTTGATGAGGCACTGCACAAGGAGAAAACCCACTACATCATTTTGATGGGTGATTTCAACGCGAAACTGGGAAAGAAACAAGATGAATCTGTGGACTCGCTGGGACACCATGGATACGGAGAGCGAAATGAGAGAGGTAACAGACTGCTGCATTATCTGCAGAAAGAAAAACTGTTTGCAATGAACTCATTTTTTAATAAAAAGCAACAAAACAAATGGACTTGGATAAGCTCCGATGGCAGAACAAAAAATGGTATCGACTTTATAATTACCAACAGGAAACAACTCGTTCAGGATGTGAGAGTGGTTAATAGGATATTTGAAGGAAGCGACCACAGGTTAATACTAGCCAAAATAGTGTTAAATGTGGAAAAAGAAAGGAGAAAACTAATTGCAACAACTAAACCGAAAAAAGGACCCCTCCTCTGAATGTCCCCGCTTTCCAAAATAAGATCAAGGAAGAACTAGACAAGAGATTGCAGACCGGAGATGGATGCTAATGATGTCGAAAACTTGTACTCGTGCACCTCAATAGTCGACTAGCAGAAAGCAGAAAGGGAATGCTGCACCAAGACAAAAATCAAGAAAGAGAAGCTAAGTCCCTTCACCAAACAACTCATGAAGCAAAGAAAAGAACTCCGAGATAAATATGGTACAAATTACCCAGAACTTCGTCAACTCAATAAAGAGATCTCAAAAGCTGTTAAAAGGGACGTTCGTCGGAAACTGTTACTAGGATTATAGAAGACAACAAGGGCATGAAAGTACTTAGACGAAAACTCTCTTAAGGTAAAAGAACTATGTATAAGGTGTTGGATAAAAAAGGTGTCATAAGAAATGGCAGGGATGATATTCTCAATAATGTGGAAAACTTCACACAGAACTTCACGAAAAAAAACTGGGAATGGCAAACACCGATATACCAAAAGTTCAAAATCAAGGATCGGAAGATATACCGGAAATCACCTCAGCAGATATAGGAAAAGCGCTCCCAGAAATGAAAAACAACAAATCGCCAGGATAAGACCAAATAGTCGTAGAGTCAATCAAAGACGCAGGAGATTCTATTATCCAAGCACTGAAGACCCTCTTCAACGAATGTCTTAAAACAGGAACAACGCCATCGCAGTGGGATAATGCACTGATGATTCTGATCCACAGAAAAGGAGATATAGCAAATTTAGGTAATTATCGACCAATCAGCCTATTGTCATAAGTAATATCATAAGTGCATCCAATTTTTCCGAAAAAAATCGAAAAAACACGTTGCTAAGTAATATTTTAACAAGAAGCATGAGTGCAGGTGGCAACAAAAATCCGAGTCGAAGACGAGGATTTTTGCACCTGCACGAATGCTTTTTGTTAAAAAAAATATTACTTCGCACTGTGTTTTTTCGATTTTTTTCACAGGAAAAATTAGATGCACGAATGGTATTTGACAAGACTATTTCATGAGTAACAGATTATTCTGGATGCATCTATGTATGTATTATTAATTTTCGTTGACAACAACTGTCAAGTTTTGCCGCGGGTAAACCCGAAAAAACTGCTGACAGCTGCTGCCATACCGTTTTTCCATCTAGAAACCATTTGTGATTCAAAATTACGCGTTTCTGATTGGTGGAAATTAAGACGAGGGAAATAGTCACATATTATATATACAAGCTTTTCACAAAGGTTATTACAAATCGTCTATCGTCTGAACTAGACCTATGTCAACCGCGAGAACAAGCCGGATTCAAATTAAGATTTGGTATCAACGACCACCTACATGTGTTGAAAAACCTAATTGAAAAGTCGGTTGAATATAACAAGCCACTCGTAATGATATTTGTTGACTATGAAAAGGCATTCGATACTATAGACCAATATCAAATGTTAGAGGCTCTAGCAGATTGCAGAATAGATCACCGCTACAACACACTCATCAAGCATATAAACAAAAATGCAACGGCAAGCATACAACTTCATGAAGAGACCCAGAAATTCCGAGTAGAAAGGGGTGTCCGCCAAGGTGATACTATCTCGCCGAACTGTTCACGACTCTGCTTCAATACATGCTGAAAGGAGTTAACTAGGAAAATATGGGAGTTAATGTTGATGACGAAAGACTAAACCATCTGAGATTTGCGGATGATCTGGCCTTGATTACAGATAGACTTGACCATGCCATCAAAATTCTACATGACCTGGATGAGATCTCCGAAACTATGGGATTGAAAATTAATATCGGAACGACACAAATAATGACCAACCTTGTTCTCGCCGAAGGCATTTACCTCAATAACGTTAAAGTGCAGTAAACAACATCTTTTAAATACTTGGGACATGAAATCCGTATCGGCAGAGATGACCAAACCTGCGAAATCCCCCGAAGAATTGGTCTCACATGGGCAGCGTTTGGAAATTACCAGGCACATATTCAAATCACAGCTCCCGATGTGCTTGAAGAGAAAGGTTTTTAACCAATGTGTCCTTCCGGTTCTGACCTATAGTGCTGAAACGCTGACACTTAGTAAAAAAGTGATACATAAAATAAGAATAACTCAAAGAGCAATGGATCGCGCAATGTTGGGGATCTCATTAAGGCACCATATAACCAACATAGAGATACGGAAAAGAACGAAAGTAATAGACGCTGTTGAAAAGATAACAACATTGGAATGTAACTGGGCAGGACTCATCGCACGAACCGCAGACAATTGGTAGACCAAGCGCATCATGGAGTGGAGACCTCGATCCGAGGCAGAAAACAGGGGGCGTCCTCCTACCCGATGGACCGACGATCTAAAACGAATCGTCCCAAACTGGATTCATGCAGCACAGGATAGAGAAAGATGGCGAAACTTAAGGGAGGCCTATGTTCAGCAGTGGACGCGACAGGCTGAATGATGATGATGATGACTCATTATGAATACATCCGAAAAGACTGTCTCAATGAAAAATTTCGAAATGTCAATTCAGCATTGTAAATGCGAGAAAAAGTTTTTGTGTAGGTGTAGGTCATCAGAGAAACCTACAACCTGCTCAGCTTGGCAATACGAAAATATGGGATTTCTGTAAACCTGTATAAAATAAAATCGACCAGCTCTAAGTTTCAGATACGACACATTTTGATGT
The DNA here is from genome assembly GCA_910592335.1 of Adalia bipunctata. NCBI lineage: Eukaryota > Metazoa > Arthropoda > Insecta > Coleoptera > Coccinellidae > Adalia > Adalia bipunctata. Next base: position 55,763,729 of record OU342948.1, read on the forward strand.
AAATGAACTTGTACAGTGCTCCTCAAAATTATGGAACGAATTCATTTCCTCAGATGAAAAATATTTGGCAACAAAATCCAGAAACAGGTAAATTTTTGTTTCACCTTCACCAATCAATTTATGCATTTTTGAAGGATTTTTGTTGCACCCTGTGCCATCCCTATACAACCCTCTGAATTTTTTGAATAGGGAAAGTGGGTCATGTGGTACTTTTTTGGCAAGGTTCTTGTATCTTCTTCACAGGCGTGCATAAATTTTCAAGAAAAATATTTTTTTTCAATTAGTTAGTTCAAGGAGGGTTTCAGTATGTGCACTTTGTCATGGCCCATTTTACTTTGAGACGATAGTACCTGATGAAATTTGTCACCGAATGAAAGTCGATCATTACAGTAATGGTCGAGGGTTGATGGGAATGGCACAGGATGCAACAAAAATCCTTCGAAAATGCATAAAAATTGGGTGAGAGTGAAACACAATTTGCCTGTTTCAGGATTTTGTTGCCGAATATTTTTCTTCTGAGAAAATGATTCTGTTCCATAATTTTGGCGCGAACTGTATAGTCTAAGCTGAAGACACACCCTTAAGCTGAATTTCCATGCATCCGTCATCCGATGATACGAGCATTAGACGTAGTTCCAACTAAAAAGTATAACAAGATTAGAATGCTTGTAATTTCAGTTTCGATTTTATTCAAACAATTCAAATTACAGGGCTGCATCCATATTTACTTTCACAACTTTTCAGATTAATCTTATCGAATAATAGTAGGAAAACACTTAGCCCGTTCAATGCAGAGATTATATACTTACCACATTTATTTTTCAAAATGACTTTCTAAAAATTCAGGTAATTTGAAACAATGGTCCGACAAGTTCTCTTCATGTATTTTCGACTCCCTGGATATCTCAAACAGAGCCGAATATTCAGAAATAGTACCTATATGAAAACAGCGTTTCGTTTGATGATGAAAATCTTCAGTTTAAAGAATGTCAAACACTCAAATTCAACTCAAATTCTCCCAATTAGTCCAATCACTACAGGAACTCGCCTAATTCAGTTGAAATTTTTGTTCTGGTTGAATTCGACAATTTCCAATTCATCTTTCATAGGTAAGAATTGCGGAACAACTAACTACTTGTTCTTGTTGAATTTCCAAATTATGTAATACAGACAACATTTGGAGCTCAGAGGAGGAGCATTTTTTGTGTTCTGGTTTTTTACGTTATATCTTGATGATCTCGCAAAAAGATTAACCCTGTCAATCGCATGGTGAGCTCTCAAAGATATCGCATATGGCGAGTTCTCCAAAATATCGCATGGTGAAGTCTCCAAGATATCGCATACAGAGGTTTCAAAGAAATCGCATGACGAGGTCTCCAAGATATCGCTTTGGCACATCAGTGAGAATTTCGCTTAGTAACCTCACATGGAGATCTCTGGGACCTCGCGGTAGATGCAAGCATGAAAGTCGCATTGTAACCTCTCAGAGATATCGCATGGGAGAGGTCTCAAAGATATCGCATGGCGAGGTCTCCAAGATATCGCATGAGCACATCAGTGGAAACTTCGCTAAGGAACCTCACATGGAGATCTCTGGGACCTCGCGGTAGGAGCTCACATAAAAGTCGCATTGTAACCTCTTATGCAGAGAGCTCGCGGAGTAGTCTGTGTTTCCTGGGAATTGTATTTTGTTTTTCGCGAAAAATCGAAAAGTGGGTGCCTGTGGATGCCCAGCGAATGTGGTATTTTTGTGTCAATATTGAGGTACAGACCAAAATTTTGATGTTACAAATAGTTACTAACAAGTTACAAACGATTATAAAAAAAATTTCCCCATTTTCGAAAATGCGGGTGCTAACTTCGCATGTTAGATGTGGTGGAGTCATTTTTTCAGTGAGGGTTATGTTGCGTTACTTACGAATGAAATAGAAAATTTCAAAATTTTCGAAAATGTGGGTGCTAACTTCGCATTCTAGGGGTGTGATTTCTTCATTAAAGGTTGGGTTACAAACGAAAATTTTCATGAAACATATAGTAACTAATGAAGGACTTTCCGATTGCATTTAGATTCTCGCGAAAAATTGAGAAGTGGATGCCCGTGAAGTTGGCACCCACCGAAATGGGGTGTTTTTCTGAGAGTATCCTTGAGGTATAAACGAAAATTTTTAGGGTTATAAATAGGTACTAACGAATTACTAACTAATGCAAAAAAATATTTCTTCATTTTCGAAAATGTGGGTGCTTTCTTCACGGGCACGGTATGTACAGGCTGGGCAAAATTCGTTGTCTACTGAAGGGATCTCGAGACCTATAGCAGCTAGAAGAAAACTGATGATTAATTTTTTTATATTCTTGACTAATCCGAATCTGAGAAAAGATCCAGCACATCGCTCATTGATTTAGAGTTATGAACGATAATTGAGAAATGGTAATTTTCAATGATGCTGAATAACTCGCTTGTTTGATTTCTTTTTCGAAATCTGTTACATTCTACACAGTGGCGTGTCTGGGATTTATGGGCTTCCCCGCGAGAATTGTACCAAGGCCCCTTGTTTTCAGGTATAAATATTGTTACCACATCCGCGTGGGCCCTACGGGCCCCGTAACATCCGGGCCCCCCCGGATTGATTGATTCTACAGGCAATCTTCCTGGAGTGATTCGAATATTATATGATTGAATCTTTTAATCCAGCTATTTTAGAGCAAAGAGAAGGTTTATGATTTCTAAAATGTGAACTACAGTCGAAAGTTCTCTTATAGCTTATAGACAATTTTTGCTCATTTCGAAAATGAATCATATGTCGCTATTCACATAAATATAACATGAGAAAGAGTTAAATATCTTTGTTCTGCTCTCCAATTCACTGTTGAATTATAAGTAGAATGAAGGAAATAGCATTATCTTTTGTGAACATGAGTCTCAATGATTGGAATCACCAATTGCTGAATAGATACTTCTATGGTTGATTCGTCATAGTTTGTTCTCGCGATTAGAAGTAGATAGTTTTTTATTTCTCCCTAAATCCTGAAATATTCCAAATAAGGAAATTATCAGTTCTCATTGAGATGTTATAGTTCTCGAAATTCTTTCAGTAGACAACGAATTTTACTTCAATGCACAAGTGCATTGAGGTAAAACATTCGAAGTTCATTTTTGATGAACTTCTCCAAGTGTGCAACCCAATTGGAAATTTTTTGAGGAAGCCGCATCTTCATCAATTTGTTCGCTTCTTTTGCATTCCATGTTGATTTCTCCGATTTTCATTGCACTCTGTGTTCCGGTGAGTTTTCCATGAAATTTTGAATTTTTAGGAAATATTCAATATTGTTTCGAATCTCTTTCGACAAAATCTGTTTACATAAATTCACTATCAATACAGACTGAATATTCAACAGATGGTTTTAGACTTACTATCGAATCTATATAATTGTACAATGTCAGTCCATCATCCCATGGCCTCTCTATTTCACATGACAGATTCATCGGTTTAACAGTATGACTGGAATCCATCGCCTGTAGGCCTTTTGCAAATACGAACACAGAATCGAACATCAAGGCTGATTCCGCCTGAAAAGAGATAACTGTTAGTGACACGATTAACAGAGAATGTTATCGAAAAAAATTTCGAGATTTCATTGAATCAAGATGGAGATAGGGAAGACCGAGAGTTTTAAAGTCTGGTTGAAGGAAAGGAGACGGCGTCAGATGTAACAAACTGAAAAATAAATACAAATATTTGCCCGAAAATAACCAACAGTAGATCGCCGATCAGTTGATATCCCAAGCTAAAATCAGGATACCTTGTGTTAAAAATGGAAAGTTCATTCGATTTGTTCACTTATCGGTGAGTTTCATGAAGGTCTATCAAATCTGAAATCAGTTGAATGTCAATCGAAATAAGATTTCCAACATTTCAACTGTCATATCAAGTTAATTCTCCGATCAAGTTGGCGATTGTCCGATCAGCACTGATTGCGCTTTGTGAAACCCGATATTAATATTTTAATTCATTACCGAAATACACAAGTTACAAATGTTATCAAATGTGTAGCTCAAAGAAGTTATTAAGTAACATGTTTGTGAGCTCGGTGCGGAAAATCGATCACTATAGCAACAAAAAATAAACAAAAATCAAAAGCTCGACCTTCGTGAGGAGGACTACCCGCAGGGGAACTCGTAATGCACGTATCAAGTGGAGCCGAAAAGTGAATACTGAAATAATGCGAGCTTTTTACTACGTGAACCATTGCGATGATAAACAACTTCCTGGATGGAAAAACACCCTTTATACCGAATTCATTGAGAGGCATCCTGAACTTCGGCTAATATAAGGAAACATTGCGGATCGGAAAAACGTTATAATGAGGAAAAGGCACTTGACAGGAGAGGAATAAGATGATATCAAATAAAAATGGGCTAAAGAATCATTCAAGAAGAGATTATTGGGGATAGGAATTACCATCCTAACGATCGGTGAAACCAACAGAAATCCACAAGATCTGTCTGTCACGCAAACTGCTAACCAACAATGCCCACAATATCGACAACTGCATGAGATATACTCATTCACTGAATCGCCCAATCCTGCCAAAATTATCTTTTACTCGAAGGCCATCCAGTTAGTCGAAGAAATATTGGCAGAAGACTTGTGCACGCAATGGACACTGATCTTTATACTGTGCGGCTATCACAGTCATTGAAGAAAATGGACAAATTATTCACATTCCCAGAACCAGTTAACAGAAGGTTGATAATGAAACTCCTGTCTGGAAAAGAATGACGTCGATGAACTTCGAGGATAATGAATCGCGTGAAGTATTGAATGGACTATTTCACTCATTTCAAAAACTGACCATTCACAGTCCGAAGACAGCTCGTATTATCGCGATAATACCAACTGTCTCTGAATTATGATTGGTCTGACAACTTCGTTATTCTCAGCGATTGAATCACAGACTAATCTGTGATTGAAGGGATTGAACTATGGATACCAACGGTTTGACAACTAATAAAAATTAATTGTAGACGTCAACATTACATGTTTGAAAATAAAAAAAAACAATAGTAAGAGAAAATCATTATCGGTATTCAGACGGATTTTTTCAAATTCCGGAAAAGGTTTTCATTTCAGGCGGGAGTTGAACCCGCGCCCTCGAATTTCCGGTCCGAGATGCTAACCAATTCGAGGACGCGGGTTCAACTTCCGCTTGAAGTGAAAAACTTTTTCGGAATTCGGAAAAATCCGTCTAAATACCGCTAATGATTTTCTCTTATAGTTTCACCGACGTTAATTTCCCAACTTATATTTACAAATTTGCCGGTTATATTGTTCATCAGTCGGAGACCTGAAATCCGACCCCCGCTGAATGCTGATGTCGAAAAATGTCGATGACGCATGGACGAAGGGTAAAGAGGGGATCCTTTGACCGATGATAGCGAATGATTTCCCCCAACCACTAACTTTCTCTCACCGCGCAGACTACTTGCTCTGTGTGTGTGGCATCATGAACATCGAATTCCGAAAAAATGAGTAACTTCGGTGTTGTAGTTGGTTAGCATCTCGGACCGGAAATTCGAGGACGCGGGTTCAACTCCCGCCTGAAGTGAAAACCTTTTCCGGAATTCGAAAAAATCCGTCTGAATACCGCTAATCATTCTCTCTCATATTTTCACAGACGTTAATTTCCCAACTAAAAACAATAGTAACTGAAAAGCGCTGTCGATTCAGAGGGATACACAGGTACACACCTCTGAATCTACAACACAGAGAACTGACGTTCGATATAACTACCAGAAGCTAAGATAGAGTATATGGCTGAAACAAGATGTTTCCCAAACAACATGAGGGGGAAAATTTGGATAAATTAGCTCCTTTGTCGTGTTTGAATGCGGGACAATTGTATCCTTAAAATGAGGGATTTCTGCTATCCAAGATCGAGTGATAAAAACTCGCAACTAAGAGAAACACTGTTTGTAGCTGAAAGTGGATGACAAACGAGTGCGGCGCAGTTGGTGAATCTATTGAACATATAATCACCGGTTGCCGAATCCCGGCCGACAACGCATATCAAGGCCAACACATCCAAGTGGCAAAAACTGTTCACCAGCAGTTAGCTCCAGGTATGGTTTATTGGATACTTGTCCGCCATATTATAGGTATCAACCTGCAGCAGTGTTGTGAGATCTGATCCGCAGTCCAGATCTGTTACAGGCCTGGACTGCGGATCGGATCAAATCTCACAGATTTCTCTTTCGTGTGTGCCTTGCTATAGAAGCTAGTTTCCACATTCCCTCCATCTTTTTCAATTTTAGTGGTGAAACTATTGGTTGTCTGCTCCTCGGAATCACGATCAGCCTGATCACATCCACTCACGTTGTCCTCACCCCATTTGCTTGGGGCTAGTATGGAGTCTTCTCGGCCAATTTTATATTGTTCGTTTGACGAAAATCATTGAACTCATTGCTGCTAAATTGTGTTCCATTATCGGCTCGTATACTTTTAGGATAGCCCAACCGATAAAATAATTCCGTAATTGGACGTTGTTGATTTGAAAAATCATATTTCTTGATATCTCGAGTAATAATCAATCACCACAAGCAGCATATCCTTATTAGGTAATGGCCCCATTAATTCTAATGCTAAACACTGCCACGGGCCTTCCGGAAACTTGTGTCTCCACATAGGAGGGGGTTTATTAGGCTGTGACACAAGTAAGCAATCTTGGCATCTTGGCAAGATTTCACGTATTCCTCTATCAGTCTCTTTGTCGATTGACGGCCACCATTTCTTTGCTCTCAGGCGTCTTTTCATTAGTATTTCTCCGGAGTGTCCTTCGTGGGCCAATTTAAGAATCTGATTTCTTAGACTATTCGGGATAACTATTTCATTTCCTCCAAGTGCTACAGGTCCGATATTTGACAATTCAAGATGGAATGGAAAATACCTATTCTTGTGTGCTGAGACAGGGTTACTTCAGATGCTATGGCTGACGAGATATTGTTAGCCTTTAGTAATACCGAATCACCCACATTAAAATGTGTGAAAGTTCCACCTGGATTTCTTTGATTCCTATGAAATGCCTTCTTTGACATACATTCCGAAGCTAGTCGTATCTTGACCTCCAGCGGAGGCTCTTAAATATTTTCCGGAGCCCTCAGTCCCTCAGGAAGTAATCTTAGCCTAGGACTACCAAACTGTAGTTCACTAGGAGAAAACCCAGTAGGTTCATGGACTATTTCGTTTAGAGTCTCCTGAATTTTAGGCACTTCATATGCCCAGCGGGTATGTTGTTTTGAGCAGTAGGTTCGAAAAAGCCTTCCAAGTTCCCTCATTATTCTTTCAGATGGGTTAGCCTGGGGATGTCGAACTGAGGTGAATATGGCTGTAATATTTTACCTCTTCAGGGTTTCCTGCCAGAGCCTTGAAGTGAATTGTGTTCCACGGTCACTAAGAATTCTTTTAATGGGACCATTTTTTGGGAGATATTCCTTTAAAAGACGATATATTAATACCCTTGCCGTGGCTTTCTTGATAGAGTATAAAACAACATACTTGGTGAAAAGATTCACTACCACAAAAAGATATTGTACTCCTTCCCTTGATCGTACAAGGGGGCCAAAAAGATCAACAGCCACTATGTCATTTGGATCATTCGGTATAATATTGTCTTGAGGAGGTCGAGAAAGTGAGGAGTGTTTCGATCGCTGACAGATATCACAAGCTTTAATGACTTTTTTGATCTGCCGATGAAGGTTAGAAGTCCATACTTCCGCTCTCATGAAAACCCAGGTCTTATAAGTACCATAATGCCCCAACACACAATGGTAGGCTTCTACAAATTTTCCCACCAAGTTGCTAGGGATACACATTAATAATCTATTGCTTATACTGTCTCGTTTGTACAGAGTGTCATTATATATAACGAAACGTTCCTTTAGCTCAACACTACATTCATCAGTGAGAAGCTGCTTCCTGATACAAGCAAGTTTTTTGTCCCCCATTTGTAGATTCCTTATATTCGAAAGAAGGGAATGGAAGTCCTCCTAAAATTTCAGAGAGTTGATGTTGAAACACTTTTCAGTAGATGTCGGTAACCTCACGCAAGCATAACGAGATAAAGCATCTGCCTGTACATTCCTTTTAGCAGGAATGTGCGTCAACTCAAAATTAAACTCCTGGAGCGCTAAAGCCCATCTAGTCACTCTAGGTGATAAAAGTCTGCAGGTCTGAATATAAGTGAGGGCTTTACAGTCAGTATGTAATGTGAAAGTGTTGCCTAGAAGATAAATCCTCCACTTCTGCACCACCCACAAAGCGACTAGAACCTCTTTTTCATAGATCCCATACCTCTTTTCTCTCTCCAGAAGAAGACGAGAGGTACAGAACACAATTTTTCTTTCCCCATCTTTAATCTGAATTAGGATTCCCTCTATACCACTATCACTGGCATCACTTTCTACATGCCAGGGAAGGTTTGGATCTGGGTGATAAAGTAATGTAGCAGCTTCCAATTCCTTTTTCATACCAATTTTCTTCAATGTTTCTTCGATGTCCGTCCATTTCCAGGGAGTTTTCTTAGACAGCAGCCTGACCAGGGGAGCAGAGATTTCGGATAATCTCGGGCTGAAAATTCGGTCAAACTGACAGAATCCAAGAAACTTTTGAAGTTCCTTCACACAAGTAGGACGCTTATAATCCCCAATCGCCTTGTTCAAAATTCATATTTCTTTTTCTTTTAACATACCACAAAGTCATGCTGTTGATGGAACTTCGGCAAAGAACAGGCACGAGAGTTCTGTGAATATCCCCTCTCTCCTCGTGTCTATGGCCGCAAGTGATCGAGAAGAAGAAAACCTACCCTCTTACAAAGTACTTGTACTTTTGTCTAATACCTCGGCCAAGTAACCAGCCTTACAGCGCCTTAAACTTAAATTCTTGCTCTTCTTACGCTCGAAGCAGTGGTTCACCTGAACGCGAATTAGCACGTGCCTGCCAGAACATTTTTTACATAAACTCTAGTGAAAAACACAGTGAATTCATTGCGTGAAAGACACAGACTGCAAGCAGCAACAGAACCCCAGCCGGTCCCAATTCTTCAAGGAAGACAAGTCGTAAGTACCATTTATACAGTGTTTACTTTGTGGTATTTATTTCTCTAATCAAATATTCATTTTTTTTATTCTTTAATTCTCGTGGTAAAAGAATTGATACGCAGTCCATTTCTTCTCTCCGAGAGAGCTCCTGTATTTTATCCATTGGTCCTTCGATTGCCGGATTGGTATCAATTTATTGTCATATTGAGAGTTGAAGAAATCAAAAGCATTAATTTTCATGTTTAACACTGTCCATTCAAACTGAAATACAAATTACTCCTATCTGCATATCTGCCGCTTCCAAGAAGCCCTTATCCGTCATCGAGTACCTGCTCCTTCATTACCAAATTCCTTTCTGTACATTTTATTGCTCTACTTGCCGTCACGTCCAGACTATTTTTGAACCCTTCAGGCCCAGTCGCAATTCAGGTAAAGATTTCTGGCACTTCGTATTTATACAAATATTTCTTTAAAAAATGGTTAAAACACAGAAACACGCGACATTACGTTCAATTTGTGTCCGTGATATTTTGAATCTGCAATCGCTCGCAGATAAAGCCATCTCGGACAGTTCAGTTCTTTCCCGTTTCAAAGCGAGATGTCTGGATTTAGAGGGCATCAGAGATGATTTTTTGAAGGAGCATAACGCGGTTATTTCCGCCCTCATAACCGAATCAGATGAAAGTTTAGAGGACGAGTTCAAAATTCGGGAAGACTTCCTAGAATCTTTTTACTTTATTAAAAGTGTCTACGCCGATCTAGTGGAGTCAAATATAGACAGTAAATCCGATATGTTGAAAAATAGAAATCAGCATTCACACATAAATCTTCCAACTCTCGAATTAACGAAGTTTAACGGTGATTACAAATCGTTTCCTTCATACATAGATTTATTCAACGCATTAGTACACAACAATAGCTCCTTGTCAGCAGTTGAGAAGTTCAACTATCTCATTTCATCCCTTTCTGGACCCCCGTTGAATCTTGTAAGAACTCTTAATCTATGTGCTGACAATTATCAAATCGCATACGATCAGTTGAAACGCAGATATCTGAATGAACGATTGCGCGCCCAAGCTTTGTGGAACGAGTTGGAAAATGCGCCATCTCTTAAATCCGAGAACGCCGCGAGCTTGAGGAAACTGCTAGATACATTTTCCGAAAATCTTGCCGGCCTCAGCCAAATGAATTTTCCGGTCGAAAGCTGGAACTTTGTCTTATCAATGATGTTAATCAAGCGTCTAGATCACGCGACTGTCACAAGTTTCGAGCTCAATAGGAATTCGATCGAAATTCCTGACTTTAGAGAACTGCTGTCTTTTCTTGAAAGACACTGCACAGCATTAGAAACTCTTAAGTTTATCGGTTCCTCTCATGGGGATATGAATTCCCGCAACAATATGTCCAACACGCCACAAAGATTCCAGCAAGACAGAAAACCCCATCATCAATCCACCACGCTTTTTATGAACACCTCATCTTCGCGCACTTGCTTCCACTGCAAAGGTAAACATACAATTTACCGATGCAATGCGTTCACTGCGAAATCTCCGAATGAACGCTATGATTTCTGTAGAGCAGCACACCTTTGTTTCAATTGTTTAAGTGCATCTCACGACGTTCGCTCCTGCCAATCGGCATTTAAGTGTAAGAAATGCACGTCGGGAACACATCACACGTTGCTACATAAAAACAAAACGGCTCCTGCGAGAACCCAAGTCGCCTTCTCAAACAATTCTACAGAAAATGACAGGGAAAATCGGTCGTCATCGCCTTGTCCCTCAAAAACTCAAAATTCGCCAATTTTATCGGCAACCTCATTTGTAGTCCAATCATCGGATAAAAGTCGTGCGTCTATTTCAAACTCCACTCTTTGGAGTTCTCGGGACTGTCGGAATATAAATTCGAAGCAGTGTCATCCATCTAAACGCCAACAGGTGCAGAACCCAGGTCGTTCATCCAACACCAATTGGCGTTCGATTAGTAATTTGGAACAATTACCTTCCAAACCAATCCTTCAGCCACCCTGCGTTGATTTATATCTTCCCCCTCCTCATCCCTTTCGAAATAAGCCAGACAGTCATATGCAGATCGGAAAACTTAATTAGAAGCTTTCTTTAACTTTTTACTTATACTTTTCCTTTTTTTTTCTGTTAATTTTTTCTCATTTCACGACCATTTCTGCTTTCTCTCAATATTTCACTTTTCTCAATCTTTATTTCTTAAAATGCATAGATGCATTTTCCCGGCGGAGAATGTTCAAAATTCATATTTCTTTTTCTTTTAACATACCACAAAGTCATGCTGTTGATGGAACTTCGGCAAAGAACAGGCACGAGAGTTCTGTGAATATCCCCTCTCTCCTCGTGTCTATGGCCGCAAGTGATCGAGAAGAAGAAAACCTACCCTCTTACAAAGTACTTGTACTTTTGTCTAATACCTCGGCCAAGTAACCAGCCTTACAGCGCCTTAAACTTAAATTCTTGCTCTTCTTACGCTCGAAGCAGTGGTTCACCTGAACGCGAATTAGCACGTGCCTGCCAGAACATTTTTTACATAAACTCTAGTGAAAAACACAGTGAATTCATTGCGTGAAAGACACAGACTGCAAGCAGCAACAGAACCCCAGCCGGTCCCAATTCTTCAAGGAAGACAAGTCGTAAGTACCATTTATACAGTGTTTACTTTGTGGTATTTATTTCTCTAATCAAATATTCATTTTTTTTATTCTTTAATTCTCGTGGTAAAAGAATTGATACGCAGTCCATTTCTTCTCTCCGAGAGAGCTCCTGTATTTTATCCACGCCTGGATCCTTGCTGGGTCTGGCTTGACGCCCACAGGTGTAAGTGTGAAACCCAAATAAGGCATCTCAGACCTGAAAAACTTACACTTCTCCAACTTCAGTGTCAATCCCGCCTCTTTCAAGCGATTGAATACCTTGGATAGGTGATAGAGATGTGCCTCAACATTTTCTGACATAATCAGAATATCATCTACAAGTGATAGCTCCTCAAATTCAGGTCCGAAAATAACGTCCATACATCGAGTAAAAGAGCTTGTTGCATTCTTTATACCAAAAGGCCTTACCCGGAATTGATAGGTTTTCGTTCCTACCATGAAACTTGTGTACTTTTTTGAGTCAGGATGTGAAGGACATCGCCAGTATCCATGAGTAATATCCAAATCTTTATAATTTCATCAATGGGTTTGGGCAATTCAAATTGCGATTCCATGACTTTATTGAGATGTCTTCCATCCAGACATACACGGACAGATCCATCCTTTTTTACTGACGTCATTATAGGGGATATATATTTGGGAGAAGCTCTTTCAATAACACCCCACTCTAACATTTTATCTAATGTTTCTTGCACAGCTGGTCTGTGATTAAGAGGCACAGGATAAGGTTTGATGAAGAATCCCGAATCATCCGTCAACTTTATTTCATGGAAATATTCAGAAGTGATTCCCGGAATATCCGAAAAAACTTCCGAAAATTGAACCAACATGGCACCAAATGCAACTCTGTGAACCTCTGAAATATCGCAGTTCTCAACCACCTTAATGAAACGGCTCTCTAATTCTATTGATTTTAGTTCACATTTCTTACTTGTTAATTTCGCTACAAATTTAACTTTAATTACTGAGATACCGACAGAATCAACCGGTACGAGGCTGTGATGTATGTTTCGCTCAGGTATAATAATTTTTCCATCTGGAAGATTCAATACGAGAATGAATTCCGAGAATATGATATCAACCTTGAAGAATCGCAGGAAATCACATCCTAAAATTATAGGGTGTTACAAATCCTGTACTATCATGAACTCGAATGAAATATTCCTCTCCTCCAAGAGGAAGCTCAAATTTGCCTGGATAGAGACCTTTTGAAACTTTGTCTTAAGTGCCCCAATTGCTCGAACTCCTGTCACAGGAAAATGAGGAATGATATCATGATATTCACAAAGTTGATTCCAGGCAGTTAGTGACATTGCACAAACATTACTTCCTGTATCTACAAGAGCAGCAAATTTGAAACCATATAAATTGATTTGTATCAATGGACAGCGATCTTCTGTAATAACATGAGTGAAGTCACATTCTTCACCCAGAAGATCAGGTACAGGGTAATTGTTTATAAAAATTCATTTTGCCCCCACTTCTCTCATTAGTGGGGGACCCACTCGTTTCGCGAATCAGTTACATTAAGCTGCGTACAGATGTGCGAGCCGAACCTATTGCGAACCGCTCGCGAACCAATAGCGACAATTATTTGGACGGCATGTCGAACCTCTAAAGAGCCGCTCGCAAACCGTTCACGCCGAACCATCGATAGTCGGATTCTTTAGCTGCGTCTAGATGTGCGAGCCGAACCTATCGCGAACCGCTCGCGAACCAATAGCGACAATTATTTGGACGGCATGTCGAACCTCTATAGAGCCGCTCGCAAACCGTTCGCGACGATCCATCGATAGTCGGATCCTTTCACGAACCCAACGCGAGCCCAGTGTAAGGTCGTTAATCCGTCGGTATTGGTTCGCGAGCGGATCGCAAGTGTGTACGTGAAATTAACGAACATGCCACGAACACTTCGCGAACGGTTCGCGATAGGTTCGGCTCGCACATGTATACGCAGCTTTTCACGAACACAACGCGAGCCCAGTGTAAATTCGTAAGCCGTCGTTGGTTTTGGTTCGCGAGCGGATCGCAAGTGTGTACGTGAAATTAACGAACATGACACGAACACTTCGCGAGCGGTTCGCGATAGGTTCGGCTCGCACATCTGTACGCAGCTTCACATTCAACCATTGAAATATTTTTAGTAATTGGTTGTCCTCTTTCAGTTTGTTTACTATGATGATAGTTATCCCTATTAACATGGGAATGAGGGTTTTCGCCCCTATTATTATTATTGAAGTTAATATTTCTTTTTGGAAAATGTTGTTGACTTGAGGATTTATTTTTACAATACAAGTCAGCTTGGTGCTTGGTTTACAAATCAGTACGAGAGTAGCAATGTAATACAAATCAATCAAACAACAATATTCACCTGAGAATGACCAAGTCTCCTTCTTAAAGCCTCGATGAGGAATCTCGAAGAATTACTTTCTCAAAGTTCAGTTTTCAATGAAATACAAACGAATAACACTGTGGTTTTTACTCGATCGATTTAGAAATGAGAATGAAAAAGGAAGATAAAACATACAGGGAACATATGTAACCGATTGACTCGAATTCAAATTGAAGCGGAAAATCGCTGCCATAGGCAACTCATGATACAAAAGGAATGATTGACTAGTCACAAACAATTTATTGAAACAAAATTACGCCCCAAAGTTTAAATTTTTTCCTTAAACGAAAACGGTTTCTGTACACTTGTTATTTGATGACCATTCGTTATCCTGTATTATTTTAACTAGTTCGCTTATCTCAATATTTGCTTTGCTTTCCGCTATTACTTGTGAAATACGTATTGCATTGGGCGAACATCATTCTACGATTGAAAATACATGGTGTTCGTTCTCCTTATCAAATGATGCAAGACATGAAATTCTATGACCGTCCCAGTTTTGAAGGAAGTGTATCAAAGCCTGCTTGGATTTTGTTGAACGAAAAGTGTTTTTTCGAAATTTTCGATATATAGTGAACTCGGAAGTATAACATGATATATATTTTTGAAATCGTTGGAGAAAGATCTATTCCAAAATATCACTTTCCATTATGGTTTCCATTTGAAAAAAAAATTTTTTGTTATAGCTCCGAAATTGATATGAGCAGATACAAAAAATTCAATAGCACCGCTGGAAAGCAGTAAAAAAAGTGCCCTGAAGATGTGTTAATTTCGAGAGCGTAGATTCTATAATACGGAAGTTATAGTCAATTATAATAATTGGCCAAATACCAGAATCGCCTTGTAGCTCGGAAACTAGACGCCGTAGCAACTTCGGGTTTTCAGCAATTTTGGTTTCTCGGAAAAAGAGAACATGACTTTTTTTCTATCTCTTATAGTTAAAGAGTTGTAGTATGTACTAAATCATCGAAATCTGGCCACCCTGTACATTGATAGCGGAGCCAGTGTTTATTAACAACAAAAATGGACTGGTTGGTTAATACGAGGAACCCAGATTTACCTGAAATTGTGATAGCCAATAACCCCAAAGTAAATGTGGAATGTGCTGGTGATGTGGAACTGGAGACCGTGACAGATAGAAAGCACAAAATAATTTTAAAAGGAGTTCAATTCGTACCAGGTTTGAGCACAAAAGTGTTAGCCAACTAATAAAAATTGGCAATAGAGTATGTTTCACTCAAAATGGATGCAACATTTACAACTCAGAAAACGTTTTAGTGGCAAGAGCAAGCCTGAATAATAACGTATACAAATTGGATATTTTCGAAGAAAAATCTGTGTGCTTACAGGCAGTGTGGTTTGGCACCAACGTTTAGAACATCTCAATGACAACTACCTACTAAAGACAGCACAATTAGTAGATGGACTCGTTATGAAAAACAAGGCAAATGATGGAAATTGCGAAGTATGCTGTGAAGGTAAACAGGCTCGTTTACCATTCCCCAAAGAAGAAAGTCGAGCCAATGAAGTGTTGGGAATCATTCACAGCGATATCTGTGGCCCAATGGAGACTACATCGCTGGGTGGAGCAAGGTATTTCCTTACGTTCATTGACGAATACAGTCGCATGTGCTTTATTTACTTGCCGAAGACGAAGTGTGAAGTTCTAGAGAAGTTCAAAAAATTCAAGAACATGGCAGAAAATCAGCAAAACACCAAGATTAAGGTACTGAGAAGTGACAATGGGGGTGAGTTTTGCAATAATGATTTCAATAGATATTTGAAGAATGCTGGTATAATACACCAAACATCAAATAGCCATACACCTCAGCAATACGGTATGGCTGAACGATTCAACCGTACCCTAGTTGAGAAGGCAAAATGCCTCATGTTTAATGAAGGATTGAACAAATCCTTATGGGCTGAAGCTTGCAGTGCATCTTGTTATCTGAAGAACCGATCAGCTTCTTCTAGTATATCCAGAACTCCATACGAATTATGGACAAGCAAAAGACCAGATGTCAGTCATCTACGAGTTTATGGGAGTATCGTCATGGTACATATTCCGAAGGCCAATAGATTGAAATGGGACCAGAAAGCAGAGCGACATATCCTTGTAGGCTATGATGAAACGAGGAAGGGATACAGATGCTTCAATCCTGTTACAAGGAAGGTGATCATCAGCCGTGATGTGAAAATTATGGAAAGGCCAACAGTCAAATTACCTACTACTGTTGAGGAAAGCATCACTGAGGAGCACTCGGATTCAGTGGGGGAAGAAAGCCAACAGTTTTCCCAGAGTTCACATGAATCACTTCACTCAGATAATGATATTGATTATTTTCCAGATATTCCATATGATCTAACACCTACCCTAGAAGTCCCAAGACGATCCCAGAGAGAGCCAAAGAAGATGATGTTTGACGAATATGTCACATACTTAAATGGTGGAAATGCAGTTGCAGAAGCAGTCACGTCACATATTTCAAAGACAGTAGTTGAAGCAATATTGAGTCCTGACGCACAAGAGTGGAAGCAGGCCATGCTGGAGGAAATCCATTCATTCTACGAGAATGAAACATGGGAGCTTGTAGATCCACCAGAAACAGGAACAGTTGTTCCATGTGAGTGGGTGTTTAAAGTGAAATCGGACCAAGATGGCAACAAAACTTTCAAAGCCAGGTTAGTTGCTGAAGGCTTTACTCAGATCGAGGGTATAGACTTTGGTGAAACGTTTGCCCCAGTTGTTAGGCATTCAACATTCAGACTTTTGATAGGACTGGCTGTACAGTATGATTTGAAAGTTGTACATTTAGACGTCAAAACTGCATTTTTGAACGGGATATTGAAAGAAAATGTTTTTATGCAACAACCAGAAGGTTTCAAATCTGAAAGTAATAGTAATAAGGTTTTTAAATTGAAGAAGGCTGTATATGGGTTAAAGCAAGCAAGTCGAGCATGGAATGAGAGAGTTGATAAAGTTTTATTAGACGTAGGATATAAAAAATCGAAACATGAACCGTGCCTTTACATAAAAAGAAATCAAAATAATTTATTAACAGTGATAGCTCTCTACGTTGACGACTTCTTTGTTTTCTCCTTTGATAGTGTTGAAATTAATTTCTTAGAGAATCATTTGAGCTCGAAATTCAAAATAAAGAATCTTGGCGAAGCTAAGCAATGCCTAGGAATACGCATTAATAGAAATGATAAGTGTATTGCAATTGATCAGGAACATTATATTGATGATTTGATGAAACTATTTGGCATGGTAGATTGTAAGACTGTTTGTACACCACAAGATAGCAGTATTAATTTAAGTGAAATTTGTGAGCCAGGAGTACCTTACCAGGAACTCATCGGCAGCTTGATGTATTTAGCTGTTATGACACGTCCTGACATTGCTCATGCAGTGAGTTTATTGAGTCAGTATAATCATACTGAGTTACATTGGCAGTGTGCGAAGCGCGTTCTCAGATATTTAAAGGGAACGAAACATTTTCCTATGAAATTTTTAAAGGAAGGTTCCAATTTAATAGGGTTTGCAGATGCTGACTCGGGGTCAGATAAGCATGAACGAAAGTCCTTCACAGGCTATGTTTTTGAATTTTCTGGAGGCTCAATTTCATGAAAAGCTGTAAACAAAGAACGGTTGCCTTGTCAACAACCGAAGCAGAGTACATGGCTTTGAGCGAGGCTACAAAAGAGGACATATACTTAAGGAGTCTTCTGTTTGAAGTCACTGGTAAATTGGATTGCATTGATATTTACAACGACAATCAAAGTCCTCAAAAACTTGCAAACAATCCAGTTTTCCATGACAGATCAAAGCATATTGATATCAGATACCATTTTTTGAGAGATGCGGTCTCTGATAATAACATAAATTTAATGTATTTGCCAACCGATGAAATGGTGGCTGATATTCTGACAAAACCATTACCAAATGTTAAAAATGTAAAATTTGTAAAATGTAAAATTAGGTTTAAGTGAAAATTAAGTTTCGAATGAACTTAAGTTAAGTTAAGTTGAGTTAAGTTAAGTGGGGGTGTTGAAAATGTATAACCCAAGTCCATTTATATCTATAAAGAGGTAGTCACAGAATCCATCTGTATGTATCTCTGTGATACCGCCATTTTGTTTTTACACTATTATCTTCGATGACTACTTCTGTTTGAAATGTGGTACCGTTACAATACAAGTAAGCGTCCATTTTTAATATATAGTCATCGTTGCGTCAACAAGTGTTTCATTTATTTCATATCACCTTTATTGAACTTTACCATTCCTATGAATAAACAATAAGGTCATCATCACATGTATCCATTTTGAAGGAGATTTCAACACACTGATCAAATTCGATTTGATGTAGGTATTCAAATCATTTCATACAAACGACAAATGTTAATTCACATGTCGTTTCCATAGCAACGTCGTCGGTGGCGTTTGCTGCATAGAGATATATCATAATTCAGTTTCTCTATTTCAGTATCGTAATGAGTTCATTCTCACACACACATGTACATCCTATGTACGTCCAATAAACGTTCGTTTTCGATATCCAAAAGATCCATTGTACGTCCGTTACTGTACGTAATACGTCCAACGGATGTCCAGTGGAGGCCCATAGGGCACCACTTTGGACATCCATTAGACGTCCTTTGATGACATCCGTTGGACGTACTTATACATTACTTCGGACAACCAATGGACGTCCATTTTTCCTCCAAAAGAGGAACGGTGGACATTCATTGGACGTCACGCTGTAAATGAATAAATTTTCAAAATTTTTGGCATAATCATTGCACGCCCGAGAAAAATCGTAGTACCTATGTATGTAGTTACAGTCGTTACAGATTTTTTTTATTTCCTCTCACTGGCTCTCCTTAGCAATGTCATTATGGAATCTTCAATTTCCTTCATAGAATTATTTGTATATGCCTTCTCCGCCGCACCTGTGGACAACATCATCCAGGGAACCTAGCGAGAGCTCCATCGTTATCATTCAGAAATTGTCTATGATCCTCATCAACATCAACGCAAGATCTTGATATACTTATTTAATGTCTGCAGAACAAACAAGTTCATCTTAAAACAAAGCGATAGATCGTCATGAGGAAAGACCACCTCATGGCGACATCTAGTTAACAATCAGACCAACACTAATTCGCTGTCGAAGTTACCCGAACGAAGATAGATGGCATAGCTCTCATTTTCTCCTCAGCAAGTAAGAATGTGAGTTTTCACATATGAAACATACATGCCGGGAGCGTGAGAATTGTTCATAGTAATCGGCATATTCGTAAATAATAATTATTCAACGAGAGTTTATTCCAGAAAGAATTATTCCAAAAGAAAATTGATCAGTAAAATATTAAATATTCCCAAAAACTTGAGGGGTTGGGGGCTGAAGCCATAGCCATCTTTAACTTTAGAAGGCCGTGCTGAAGCCCCCCTGGCTTCGTGCTTGCCTATAAACCTTAGTTATAAAGTTATTCTTCAAAGAACGCTTTTAAATATTTGAACATGATACAGCATGAAAGAAATATAATTATAACAATATAACATCAATAATGTATCTGGATTGGACGTACAATGAATGTTCACTGTTGATGTACAATGGACGTCCAGAAATGTACATTAACTGGACCAACAAAAAGCACCATTCATCAAATTTTATTCGAAGATTGTGTTTGGAAATTCTGTTGATTTTCAGTTGGAACAGAGACAATAGATAAGATTCAAACAGAAAATTCATATATATTTTTGGACATTATATGTATGTACAATGGACGTACCGGGTTTTTCACTATAATTTGACCCCCCCTTTAACTTTGTTACTAAAGGAGATACAAAAAAATGTTTCATACAAAAATTTCACGAAATCAACTGAGGTTTTTTAATATGACTTCACGAACTGAAATATATACAAGGTGGCCAACATATTGATGGCAACTTCATTTTTTCAAATGGAACACCCTGTATATTTTCCTATATTTGGCTAGCTCTTTTTCCCCTTATTTCGAATATGTAACATATGTTGGTCTATCTTTCTTATTCTGAGCACCACAGAGTTTCAAATTTAAAGAACAACCTGGCAAACTCAGCAATAACTTTTCAAGTGGCAGGCTGCGATTACTCAAAATGTATTTTGTAAATACATGTAAATACGTATGTCATATCGTTACTAAGGAGATAACTCCAAAAACGGGCATTTTGAGTAATCGCAGCCTGCCACTTGAAAAGTTATTGCTGAGCTTGCCAGGTTGTTCTTTAAATTTGAAACTCTGTGGTGCTCAGAATAAGAGAGATAGACCAACATATGTTACATATTCGAAATTAGGGGAAAAAGAGCTAGCCAAATATAGGAAAATATACAGGGTGTTCCATTTGAAAAAATGAAGTTGCCATCAATATGTTGGCCACCTTGTATATATTTCAGTTCGTGAAGTCATATTAAAAAACCTCAGTTGATTTCGTGAAATTTTTGTATGAAACATTTTTTTGTATCTCCTTTAGTAACAAAGTTAAAGGGGGGGTCAAATTATAGTGAAAAACCCGGTACGTTCGTAACAACCAATGTACGTCAACAATTGTAAGTATAATGTGTCATATATTGCATTCGTATGAATTTGATATCCTACGCATCTCCTATAAGGTGGGGATAACCACCTGGATATATGAAGAACAATAAAGTTCAGTTGGGTACTAGACGTTGTTTCATTTAAAAGATATAAAATATATAACATGGCGCAGTCGATAGTTTGATCAAACAAAAAATTATAGAAAGTATTCGTAAAAATAAGAATACAATTAAAAATATACTTCGTATAAAAAATTCCTGTGTATATTAAAATAATAACACAGTTGAATAACCATGGAAAAAGTGAAGCCACCTGGCACGATGGAAGCTAATGGCGATCCAGCAGAAGCATGGCGTTTTTTCAAACAAAAATTTGAACTTTTCTTGAAAGCCTCGAAACTAGCTGAAGAAACCGGAGAAGTAAAATGTGCACTCCTACTAAATCACATTGGAGATAAGGGACTCAAAATATTCAACACATTCCAATTTGATAAACCAGAAAAATTATCATCATATCCGGATGTACTGAAGAAGTTCGATGAGTATTTCAAACCGTCTAAAAATGTTACGTATGAAAGACATATTTTTCTCACAAGAGACATGAAACCCAACGAATCAGTAGACGAATACGTAACTTCCCTGCGACAACTTAGTGAGTATTGCAAATTTTCTAATCTCACAGATAGTCTCATAAAAGACAGATTAATTTTGGGAATTAAGGACGCAGCAGTCAAAGATAGATTGTTACGTACTAAAAACTTGGATTTGTTGAAAGCAATGGAAATTTGTAAGGTAGCAGAAACTTCAAAAAATCATTTACAAGCCATTTGTTCCAATTTTCCTGACATTAAAGTCGAAGAAAATGAATTCATAAATTCATCAAGAAAAAACTCGTACAAAAAATCCTTATCGCAAAGGACAGACGTAGCTAAAAAACAGGACCATTACAATTTCCAAAATATCACAATGCGCGAGCCTCTTCATCAAACTCAACATGGCAGAATTATCAACGTAAACAAGCTGTTTGTGGAAAATGTGGAAATTATCATCGACCAGGACAATGCAAAGCCTTTGGAAGAAAATGCAGAGTATGCAACAAAATGAATCACTTTTCACATTTATGCAGAAACAAGAAACATCAAAGCATCCATAACATAGAAGAAAATTCTAATTCGGAAGAAGACAATTTATTCTTAGGTTGTGTAAGTAATAATAAAAATGCTAGAGAATGGGTTATGAATTTATTGGTTAACAACTATAATTTACAGTTTAAAGTTGATACTGGTGCACAAGCAAATATCATTTCTTATAGTACTTATAGAGAATATCTTAATAACATTAGACTTCAAAAGGATAGAGGTAAATTACGTACTTATACTGGTGAACCTTTAAATGTAATTGGAGGTGCATATTTGAATTGTCGATTCAAAGAAAAGACGCATAACATATATTTTCATTTTGTCAAAAATAATGGACCTAACATAATTGGATTACAAACAATTAATGATTTGAATGTTGCTAAAATGTTAAGTTATGTAGAAACAAATATTTTGGATGAATTTAAAGAAGTTTTTGATGGAATTGGTTGTCTTCCAGGTCAGTACTCCATAAAAATGGATAAAAATATTCCACCTATAGTACATGCGAGTAGAAAAGTTCCATTCAGTATTAGAAATAAATTAAAGGCTAAATTAGATAAATTAGTCAAACAAAAAATTATTGTAAAGGAAATAATGCCAACAGAATGGGTTAATTCTTTGGTTATTGTCACTAAAGCAAACGGTGATTTTCGCTTGTGTATTGATCCAACAGATTTAAATAAAGCAGTTTACAGAGAACATTTCCAGATTCCGACATTCGAAGAAACTATTAAAGATTTAAATAATGCTAAAGTATTTTCAGTTCTAGATGTAGCGAATGGATTCTGGAATGTTCAGTTGGATATGCAAAGTTCAAAGCTTTGTACCTTCAACACACCCTTTGGACGATATCGTTTTCTTCGCCTTCCCTATGGTTTGAAAAGCGCGAGCGAAGTTTTTCAGCGGAAAATGCAAGAGTGTTTTGAAGGTATCGAAGGTACAGCTATTTATATAGATGATATTTTGATTTGGGGTTCGAATAAAAAAGAACACGATGAAAGATTGAGACTTGTTCTGGAACGTGCAAAATTGAATCAAGTTAAATTTAATAGAAGTAAATGTAAAATTAACGTTAATAAAATCAAATACTTGGGTCATATTATTGGTGAAAATGGTATACAACCTGATGAAAGCAAAATTGAAATAATAAAAAATTATCCTAAGCCAAGTAATAAAAATGAAATTCAAAGATTCTTAGGAATTTTAAATTACGTTCACAAATTTATTCCAAACTTATCTGATTTGACTCAACCATTGAGAGAACTGTTGAAGAAAGAAAATTATTTTCAATGGGAAATTGAACAAGAAAATGCATTTAAAAAATTGAAGAAAATTCTGATAACACCCCCTGTATTACAATATTTTAATCCTAAGTTGCCAATTACCATAACAGTTGATGCAAGCCAATATGCACTAGGTGCAGCATTGCTCCAAAATTGCAAACCAATAGCTTACTCATCTAAAGCACTAACTTTGACACAACAAGCGTATGCTCAGATAGAAAAAGAGCTTCTAGCTATAGTGTACGGCTGTAAAATATATCATCATCATATATTTGGTAAAAGAATAACAATTGAAACGGATCATAAGCCTCTTTTGGGTTTATTCAAAAAATCATTAGTTAAGTGTCCAATGAGACTCCAAAGAATGTTGTTAAATTTACAAATGTATGACATAAATTTGATTTATAAACCAGGAAAAGAAATGTATATAGCTGATGCTCTAAGTAGAATAAATGCACCTGATTCAAAACATGAACAAATTATACCAGAAAATGACTATGAAGCTCAAGTGAACCTCTTAACTGAAAATTTTCCAATTAGTCAAAGCAAACTTGAACAATTCAGAATGGAAACTGAAAAAGATCAACAGTTACAAGATTTGATGAAATATGTTAAATATGGCTGGCCTCACACACGATCTAAATGTAAAGAAAACACAAAAATATTTTGGAAAATTAGAAATGAAATAGTAATTATAAATAATGTTTTGTTTCGAGGTAATAGCATAATTGTACCAAAATCACTCCGAAATGAAATGTTGAAAGTTTTACACTTATGCCACTTAGGAATCACTAAAACCAAACTAAGAGCATGTGATGTGTTATATTGGCCAGGCATGTCTAATGACATTGAAAATTTAATTATAGGTTGTTCAACATGTAACAGATTTTCTAGAAATAATTTCAAACAGTCTTTGAAGCCTCATCCTATACCCGAAAAAGCTTGGATGAAAGTCGGTATTGATCTATATGAACTGAATAATGTTACTTACCTGATTTTAGTTGACTATTTCTCAAAATATGTAGAACTAAGAAAGCTTCTTTCAACCGCCAGTAGTAATATCATAAATCACTTAAAAAATATCTTTTCCATACATGGGATACCCCATATTTTGTTTTCTGATGGAGGTCCTCAGTTTACTAGTAATGAATTCAAAGAATTTTCTCACAGATGGAATTTCAAACATGAAAAGTCTAGTCCGTTGTACCCACAATCAAATGGCATGGTGGAAAGAAGCATTCAGACCATTAAAAATTTAGTAAAAAAATGTAATTTTGATAAAACTGATATAAATGCAGCTCTATTAGAATATCGAAGTACACCAATATCTCATAAAATTTTGTCACCTTCACAATTACTTTTCAAAAGAAAAATCAGAAGTTTTATACCCAATTTCAATAATAAAAATGAAAAGATAAACTTAAAGGAACAAAAGAATTACATGAAAGAAAAGCAGAATTTATCGAAAATGTATTATGATAGGAAAACAAAAAATCTAAAACCATTGAACAAAAACCAAAAAATTTATATAAGGAAAAATGATATTTGGATACCTGGTAAAGTCATTGAAAAGTATAATTCAGATTCTTATATAGTACAAGAAGAAAATACAAACAAATGTAAACGTAGAAATAGAATTTATTTGAAACCTATGTATGACAATATAACATTTTATAATGACACTGATAGTGATGAAAATGATATAAATATTGAATTCAAAAATGAACCAGTCGCAAGTGCTTCTGGAACAGTTATTAATTGTAAAATTGAAAAGAAAGATGAGAAAGATGATGAAACAGATAGTGTAGATTCGAATAATACACATTCTTCATTAATGTCTAGATATGGTAGAAAAATAAATAAACCTGACAAACTAATGTATGATTTTGAGATTTCTAAATGATTAGAACACTGTAAATATATTTGTAAATAGTACTTTAGGTTAAATTGGATTCACATACTTACCTGTAATTAGGTTTTGGATTTTATTTGTAAAAAAAAAGGAAGATGTCATATATTGCATTCGTATGAATTTGATATCCTACGCATCTCCTATAAGGTGGGGATAACCACCTGGATATATGAAGAACAATAAAGTTCAGTTGGGTACTAGACGTTGTTTCATTTAAAAGATATAAAATATATAACATAATGGACATCCATTCAATGTCCAAGGACGTTTGGACTTGAAATGGTCGTAAAATGGACGTCCAATGGATGTCGTGTGCTGTATGGGTTACAGTACTAAAAACAGTGCTGTAATGAATTTCATAACAGCACTGCTTTTAGTTATATTTTTCGTTTTGTGGTTGTCAGAACTGACTTCCGATCCTATCCAATTTCAACACACGTCAATGATCAATACAATATGAGAGGGTTGTTTGTTGACACCGTTGGTAGAAAAAGTTACGGTATTAAATTTTAAATAAGTTACCAGAGATTTTCTTCTTGCTAATTTTGAATCATCTGTGCTATTTGGAAACTGTTTTAGATCTGAGATATAACCAAGGTGGTTATACTTATTTATATGAATTATACTCTTCCCAGTGAGCTTTCAAACGGCCCCTCTGATAGCACAGCTCTTGATTATCTCAGCAATGTGGAGATCAGCCACAGTGGATCACTTTTTTTGAAACCTGTTACTGAAACAGATGTCGGAGATGTTTTAAAGCGGTTGAAAAATAAAAGCTCGACGGGCTTTGATGAAATTCCTACCTCAATAATGAAGAATAATGTTGACGTTCTCGGATCAGTGCTAACATATTTGATAAATTTATCTATTGAAAAGGGCGTGTTTCCGGATTGCCTGAAGATCACAGAGATTAAACCTGTATTCAAGAAAGGGGAGAAAACCACAATTTCTAATTATAGACCTATATCTCTGCTGTCGGTACTTTCAAAAATTCTTGAATCCATAATTCAAAATCAGTTGACATCGTACCTAGACAAGTATAATATTATTGAGAATAGCCAATATGGATTCCGGCCTGAAAGATCCAAAAGTGACGCAGCGTTCGAAGGCGTTCAACTGCGTTGATCACGAAATATTATTGCTTAAACTCTACCATTACGGTGTTCGCGGAAAATCATACCATTGGTCATATCTGGAAAATAGGAGAGTATATGTTCAGCCGCCTTCGGTTAATTATTCATCTGTAGGATATGTACATTCATATTACGGTACACTGAAGGCCGACGTGCATATTCATATGTTACCGACACAACCAAGCACGTCAAGAAGCCGAATGATTTCATATACCGACGTAACTTTAGGATTCTGTCGGTAACTTATACAAGCAACAAGTCTATCGGCACCTTATATAGGGGAAGTACGTACAAAATGACATAGGGTTTTATTTCAGAGGCATAACTTGTTAGTAGTGAATCACAGTAATGTCATATTCGACACCTATGATCTTTGGTCCTTTCTTTATAAAATCTAATCAACCTTTATGAAATAAAAGTACCAAGAAATAAAATATTCTTAGATAAATTGGGATAAACGAAATTCATTTTGCTCGCATGCTATGGACAAAATGACATACCGGCAACAGGCAACTGTATTTCTCTACTTATAGTTACAAAACTACTGACAAAGTTCACAAATGAAACGCTTGGTTCTTCTAGGAACATCAGCACAAGATGCGTGAGCCCAATTCAACCAATGCATGCACCGTAACCAGTCTTCTTTAGGGCTAATATTGGAGAAGATCTAAATCGGGAAAAAAGGTCTCATAACAATAGATGGACACTGGACAGTCGTCTTCATGATCTCGAAAGTTGCTAGGAACATTTTCTTCTTTAAATAATGCCCAAGGGACTTGTCTCCTTGTTTTTGGAGTAGGTATTGGCTCTTTTTTGATTTGATTGCAATCTTATTAGGTGAAGAAGTTGAAACTAAGTACGTTTGTCGAGTCCTCGGCTCACGTTTGCCTTGTTCACTTATAAATCGTCCTTTAGGGATTGGAGAAACCTCCTCATAGGATCAACAAGAGTAGGTTAAGATGCATTGCCTTTATTAGCCGCAGATGAAGATTTTGTTATGAATATGTTAAGACAAGTCCTGATTCTTTGTTTGCTGATGGAGCCTGAGATGGATTGTCTTGGTTTTGTCCGGTAGATACGGTTAATTCAGCTGAAATACCTATGTCATTTTGTCCGTTCACTGTATATGTCATTTTGTCCATATAGCGTTATAAAACTAGAAATGTATCGAATTAATACAAAAAGTATATTCAACATACAAAAAGCTCCGTGAATACAATGACAAATAAGTAAAGTTTGAATTGAATGCAATTTGAATGAAAAAAATGGTGAAAACTGGCCATTTCTCCTTAAAATTTGGCGCAATGAAAAAAAACTCGTGACCTATTGATTTCTGTTATCACTCATAACGACCGAATGAACCAGAGTAGCTCTTGCTAATTTTCAGAGGTTCATT
Source organism: Adalia bipunctata (assembly GCA_910592335.1). Classification (NCBI taxonomy): domain Eukaryota; kingdom Metazoa; phylum Arthropoda; class Insecta; order Coleoptera; family Coccinellidae; genus Adalia; species Adalia bipunctata. The sequence goes on from OU342948.1 coordinate 55,791,341, forward strand.
GAAGCCACTCGGGTCGTGTAATGTGGTAGGCAGTTCCGCATTTCATACCTCCGAACTCAAGTTATGATGCCTATGTCATTTTGTCCATGTATGTCATTTTGTACGTATTTCCCCTACATATAACAGGTATTGAAAAAAAAACTTGATGTATTAGCGAGGTTGGTTGATTATTACAGTCTGAACAAAATATATGTTTCCAGAAATAAACTATAAAAATTAAATATACAGGGTCCCACTAGTGCCGCAGCGGACGATATACGCGTAACGGTCTGAGATTGGCAAAATTTTTTCATGCAGACTTGATATACTACAAGAAGATCACAACCTAAAAATATTTTCGAATATAAAGGGTGGCCCACAAAAGAGGAATAGCGGGTGACTTTGTTTTTCAAATGGGACACCCTATATTCAATAGTGTTTTTCAATTCTCTGAAACTTCCTGCATGCTCCCGTATACTTTTAACATTTTTTTATTCGACAGTTTTCGAAATATTGGCCATTTTGACAAAAAAATGATACTTGTAGAGGCTATGTAATCCAATCATATTTCACGAATCCTCGCACATACCAACAACAGTATTATATGGATTGAAAGACAAGACTTCAAAGTATCCTAGCCAGCTATAAAGAGGCATCTCCAGCATATGAAGTGTCCACAAAACGACTAACAACATGACGAATTTCAAATCGACTTTTCTTCATTTTTTCAAATGCAATGCATATAATTTTTTTTCATCATTATAATCACCATTCATTTTACTTCATTTTTTGTCGAATGAATGATATGCATATTTTTAACAAAATAGCATTTTTAAGAGCTTTTTCGAAATGTTTCCTTGAAATTCACATATTCCTTCGAAATCAAATAGCAGATTTGGCTTTTCTGTGGTTATTGAAAACTGTCAAATTATTCCACTCAGAATTAGCATCATTGAAGCTTCAATTCATGTTTTAGCGAAATGAGGAACTAGAAGGTTTTGATGTATCAACTCAAAAATGTGATGAAATCAGTTACTGAAGACAGAAACTTGCTTTCTGTACCCATTTTTCAAAATACATTTTCGATAATTCTCTATGTTTCTACTTGGAACGTCGAATCTTCCAAAAATTTCAAACAAGCTTTGAGCTTGTGAGCTTGAAGATCTGCGTGCGTGCCTGTGAAACTTATAATAGTATATTTCATTACAAGTCCAGAAAGTAAGCTTTTTCCGTGCGCGCGCGATGTGTTCCCGTGTGAGGCGGAGCCGAACACGGGACTCGTGCAAGCACGGAAAAAGCCTTTCTGGACGTGTTATGAACGATATTTTTCATTACACCTCCCTGAAAACAATAACACGGGGAAATTTTTCAGCAGAAAGCATTTCGATATTGTGAAACAATAATTATTCAAAACACTGACATCTACTGTCACGCAATCGTTGCTCTGTGTCTCAGCATAGGAATCATACGATGCATCTATGCCTCAGCGCACCGTAAAACTTTTTGCGGTGCGGCCGCACGGAAAAGAGTCATTTTCTATGTTCTAAATCTACATGTTATGATAGGGTTTTCAGTGCGGTGTAATGAAAATATCATTTTTTCGAAGAAAGCGGATAAGAGCGGGCACTTTTTTGTATTCTGAAGTTTTGAAACGCGTTTTTTCGAAGCATTCATAACTTGTACATTCAAACTCATTGGTATTTTTTGAATTTGAATCATTGTGTGAGTATTCATCCAATCCGTAAAAACTATGATGATATGAATTGAAGCTGCAATGATGTTAATTTTGAATAGAATAATTTGACAGTTCCCAATGACCACAGAAAAGCCAAATCTGCTTTTTGAATTCGAAAGTAAATGTGAATTTGGAGGAAAAACTCTGAAAAATCCTATTTCGTTAAAAATATGCATAATATCATGAATTTGACAAAAAATGAAGTAAAATGAATGGTGATTACAATGACGAAAAGAAATTATATGCATTGCATTTGAAAAAATGAAGAAAAATCGATTTGAAATTCGTCAAGTTGATAGTCTTTTTGTGGACACTCTGTATGCTGGTGATGCTTTATTATAGCTGGGTGTGATACTTTGAAGTCTTGTCTTTCAATCCATATAAAACTGTTATTGGTTTGTGCAAGGGTTCGTGAAATATAATTGCATAACATAGCCCCTACAAGTATCATTTTTTTGTCAAAATGACCAATATTTCGAAAACTGTCGAATAAAAATATGTGAAAAGTATACGAAAGCATGAAGGAAGTTTCAGAGAATTGAAAAACACTATTGAATATAGGGTGTCCCATTTGAAAAAACAAAGTCACCCGCTATTCCTCTTTTGTGGGCCACCCTATATATTCGAAAATATTTTTAGGTTGTGCTCTTCTTGTAGTATATCAAGTCTGCATCAAAAAATTTTGCAAAACGCAGTCCGTTACGCGTATATATCGTCCGCTGCGGCACTAGTGGGACACCCTGTATAATACGGACATATGTCTATTTTTCGAGGTAGTATAAGAGTTCACTGGATAAAACCACCACTTGTATAATCGTTAAGTTACAGACAAACTAAGAATTACGTCGGCAACTTATTATGATTATGATTTTTTTATAATTATTGAAGTTATAGTAGGTATGCTCAATTTTTTCGGGTGAAAAGTATAGCCTATGTCACTCAGGGATAATGTAGCTTTCTAAGCGTGAAAGAATTTCTGAAATCGGTCCAGTACTTTTTGAGCCAAATCGTATCAAACACACAAAAATGCAAATATTTCCTCTTTATAATCAGTATAGATTACCCTCAGTAGAATATTGGTAAAGTTTTGGTAAATTCTCTAGAGTTACTAGGTTCATTTTGGTAATGAAATAAGCAATATTAAAAATATGCAATATTGCGATAACTGAATGCACTTGTTTGATAAAACCACCACTCGCATAATAGGTAGTTAAGTTACAGACAAAGTAAGAATTACGTCGGCAACTTATTATTACGTGTTCGGCATCGCTCGGAAAACCGATTGTGTGTTTGTGTCGGTAACATATGAATATGCGGCCGGCGTACCTCAAGGTTCTATATTGGGACCATTGTTGTTTTTGGTATTCGTGAACGATTTGGTCAAGAGTTTTCCACTCATATCATTCTTCTTGTTTGCTGATGATATAAGTATTTTGTAATTAATAATGTTGACATTAATGAGTAGGTTCTTGCTGCTGAATATTCAATGAATAAAGTAATGGACTGGCTTACTGCTAATCGACTTTTGATTAACCTCAGTAAAACTAACACCATGATCCAAACAAACCATGTGAGCAAGCTGGTGTAGTCACTAAAAGAGGGGTCTTGGCGCCTGCGGCGTCAGCGAGATTCTTGGGTTTTCTTCTGGATGAGAGGCTGGACTGGAGAGATCATATTTTGAGTCTCAACAAAAAACTTTCGAGTGCTATCTATGCAATGAAAGTGGTCAGAGACAATGTGGGATTTAATGTGGCGAAGACAGTGTACTATTCCTACTTTGGTAGTATACTTTCTTATGGTTTCGAGTTCTGGGGTTTGTCAGTTGACAGCCCTTCTGCATTTGTGATACAGAAGAGGGCTGTGCGTACATTGCTGGGGGATTGGGAAGAATGGAATCATGTCGTGCGCATTTTTTAAGCCTAAGAATATTCACTTTGGTGAATTTGTTTATATACGAAGTGGCCATTTGTGCTTTCAAACGCAAGAACGAATACACTAGACTTCGTGATGTACATGAATACGACACTCGAAATAAGGACAGATTTTTAACTCCAACTTTCAATTTTGAGGTGAACCGAAGGGGACCGTTGTACATTGGAGTCCTGATAATGAACAAACTTCCGATCTCTTTCAACACCATTCCATCTCTCAATAGGTTCAAGAGAGAAATTAAGAAAATTCTGTAAAATAGAGTTTATTACACCTTTGAGGAGATTCTTAATGATTAATTTTCGTAGATCCAGTCTTGGAAAAAGTCTGTAATGTAATGTTAATAATTTCCATCTTAGTACATAATTTTTCTTTGTTATTTTTTCATGATATGTATTCATACTATCTTTCTGGAATTCTCTTTCCCTTATGCTCAAATGAGTGGAATACAGTATTAAATTGATTTTTTTATATGACTAGAATTGAGGACACTATTGTATTCTTTGGGAAATAAATCTAAATCTAATCTTATCTATACACAACATTTTTTTTAGGGCTGAAGAGAATATTCCTAATCCAAAGATGAATACACAAAGTACAAATGATTGTAGGTATAGAAAAGCTATTGAGCAGCGCAATTTATATCCTGTATCAAGTGAGGGGTGACTGTAATTCGTATAAAAGTTATCGTGCTATAAGTATCCTATCTAGTATAGGCAAAATTTTTGAGCTCAAAATGAACGATTTCTTAGTGTCTTTTTTTGAAAAGCATTCTCTACTGTCAACTGCTCAACATGGATTTACGAATAATTGTAGTACGGAGACTGCACTCTCTGAATTTTACAGACAAATTTTAGCGGATGTAGATAAAGGTATGGATGTTGTAGGATTGTTCGTAGACTTTTCACGAGCTTTCGACTTTGTCAATCATGAACTCCTTATGTATAAATTAAACCGTTATGGCGTTCGGGGTGTTAGCTTGGATCTATTCAGGTCCTACGTAACGGGTAGATAGGTTGTTCGGATTGGAGGAGTGGTGAGCACTGTCGAGCACAATACTGCAGGAGTTCCTCAGGGATCGATTATCGGTCCTAAGTTATACGTCATTTATAGCAATGATCTCCCGGCTTTTTTACGAATGAGATCACCATTATGTCGCATTATATGTTACGCAGACGATACAAATATTTTGATTTCGGGTTCTGATATTGAACAAGTTAAAATGACCGTTGCCAATGTTTGTAATGATATATTTGAGTGGTCAAGAAAAAATCGTCTAGTGGTCAATTGTTCAAAGACCCAAGCAGTTCATTTTTCTCTGAGAGTACCGCTACAAGTACAGGATATGATTCGGACTCCTGACTGTGAGATTAAATTTGTCAATCATACCAAATTATTAGGTATCATTATTGATTCTCGGTGTAGATGGACCGAACATATCGATTTTTTGTGTGGAAAACTTCGTAGTGGTTGTTTTTCCCTTAGATTCATGAAAAACCATTGCAGCAAGGAAATACTAAGAACGATTCACTTTGCGAGCATTCATTGTCAGCTTAGATATGGTATTCTAAATTGGGGGTGTGCTACAGATGTTGAGAGAGTTTTTGTCCTACATAAATATGCAATTAGAATAATAGCTGGGATTCCTTTCAGAGAATTATGTAGACCAGCATTTAGAGAGCTTAAAATATTAACTTTGGTAGGAATTTACATTTATGAAGTATGTTTATATGTATATAAAAATAGATCTTTATTTGTTAATGATAATAGTCATGCTTATGATACCAGATGTAAATACCTGTTAGTACCTAAAAATCATAGTACTACATAGTATCAAAGAAATCTACATTTTGTTGGTTGTAAAATTTTTAATGCACTTCCTATTGAAGTGAAGAATTCATCAAATGTTTATTTATTTAAGAAAAAAGTTAAAGCATTGCTTTTAAATTAAAATTGTTATGATTGAACTGAGTTTTATGATTGAGTTGTAATTTGAATTGACGTTTTCTTCTGTTATATGCCTTTGTATTGTATATTGAACCGAAGAAATAAAGGAATTATTATTATTATTAAGTATCATTGGTACTACAAAAAAATTATGATTATGTGTTTAATGTACATTGAAGCCTTCGTTGATAATATAACAATTATCCTTAGATGGTAAATATTTTCAGCTACATGTATGTCGATTGTATATTTTCCAAGATGACGTTACAGGTTCAAATAATTCTTAATTGTTCATTCCACAAGAAATTTGGAGTAACAATGTGTTATTACAACGAAATGATAATTCACTCAGTTTTTGAAATTGTGCAGTTATCAAATATTTCAACTCTTATGTTGCAGTTTGAACCAGTATTTAAAGTTGATATTCCTGGTATGTTGTGATGTGATGAGTTCCATTCGTGAATAGCGCTTGATTGACACATGCTGAGGAAATGGAAGGTTCGTTATCATGCATTGTTCCTGTGTTCCAATTGAGAATTCTGTTACATTATTTATTCTCGAAGTAGAAGGCATATTGATATCTTGGGCATTCTTGTTGAGTTGGGTTGAAAGAGTTTTAGGAATATCAATTTTTTTTAAGAGGAGCATCAACATATCCTTCAGCAACCTCCATGCCTCTTCATTGCCATCAAATCTTCTCCGCTGTTGGCTAGATGGGAAGCTGAGCTTCTACGGATACGGAAGCAATGGACAGAATATAGTTCTGGATTAGGCAAGTTTAAAAAAGTAGCAATATTTTTTGGCATTCCTCCTATTTATTTATGCCAATAGGTTGCACACTGCATTTGCCAGCTCGAAAATTGATAAAATAACGATCATGATCTGTATGTGATGGTCTCAGTTTAGAGTATTCTCTCAGAAGACTCAACCAGAATGTGTCCGAAATGACAAATTGCCTGGGACTATAAGTTTTCGTGTATGGTATAGTGACCATAATACAGTCATTCTTGTAGTCTAAGTCTTGAAGCTTCATATTGCAGAACTCTACCCGTCTGCATGCCCCAGAATATTCCATGATCAACACTACCTGAAAGTGGTTATATTAAGAATACATAGAGCATGATTATATTGTTACCTCCATATCCGAATAAGTATCATTGGCTGCTTCCTTCAAGAATTTATTGATTTGTTCGAAATCAAGAACTTTTGATTTCTTCGGTTTGTATTCTTTGGAAAACTTTTTTAATAAACATTGCAGTCTTGCAAATTTTGAAATATCAATGTTCTGTCTCGAATTCAGCATACTGAGTAACATTAAATACTTTCTCCATAATGTAGAACATTTATATGTCCTACTTAAGTGTTCAAAATATGCCAACCTAACTTTTTCTGAAATTCTTATAACCGAATTCTCTTCCGACCACTCCATAAGTTTATCGTATTCTTTTCCGTATAAGCATTTGATTTTTCAGGTATCAATTTATTTGCAACATTATTGGCGATTTTTCTCAATTCTGGAGGTGTCAAATCGATTTCGTCAGACATAATTCACGCATTTAATGCGTAATTATAAATTTTGTATTTCAAAATTGGAAATGTACGATTCAAATTCCATAATCTGTCAACTTATTTTCGTGACAGACGCACCAACTGCCAAGATACAATACAAAAGTCACTAGGATGCATAATCTGAATTTTTCATTCAATTTCGACAGTTTTTCACAAAACTTGACTGAAATATAGAAAATATCGTCTAATACTCGTTGCAGAAAGCAACACTCGTTCCTTCGTCGCTCGTTCTCGAATTTCGCATACGTGTTTTAGAATATACTATTCTCCATTTCATTATCGCAATGAAATCATTACAGTACTGAAAACAGTGCTGTAATGAAATCATTACAGTACTAAAAACTGTGCTGTAATGAACTCATTACAGCACTGTAATGTTGTCAACAATGACAATTTTCAACACACGTCAATTTGGAAATGTCAATTTCGTAACAATTACCAACTGCCAAGACACAACACAAAAGTCACTAGGACGTATAATTTAAATTTTTCATTGAATTTCAACAGTATTTCACGAAATTTGACTGAAATGGTGAAAATATCGTCTAATACTCGTTGCAGAGTGCAATTACAACTCTCATGCGTTCGAAAACTCGCTACTTCGTCGCTCGTTATCGAATTTCGCATTCGTATTGGAATGGGAGCCCATTCTGCAACTAGTTTTAGAATATACTATTCTCTATTTCAGTATCGTAACGAGTTCATTACAGTACTAAAAACAGTACTGTGATGAACTCATTACAACATTGATTTCAGTTATATTTTTCGTTTTGTGGTTGTCAGCACTGGCATCCGGTCCTATCCAATTTCATGGAGATTATTCACAACTAGAAGAATCGTTGTTGGAAAAGTGAAAAAATTTTCACTCACTAAGTTTTGATCCCGAATTTCGAAAATGATAACGAGAAGTCGGCAATCCTCTCAGTTTTTTGCAAAAAAAATTCCAAGGTTTCCGTTTGGAAGTTGAGGTTATACGTAGTTCTACTGAGTTACATTGAATAGGTTCACCATAATGTAGAACATTCATATTTCCTGATTCATAAATAGGTTATTCAAATACGCTAACAAAACATCATCTTGAATTCAAATAACCGAATTCTCGTCAGACCACTTCAAAAGTTTTTCGTATTCTTTTTCATACATATAGATTAGAATTTTTGAGGTTTCAATTTATTCGCAATTTTTCTCAATTCTGGAGGTGTTTGTTCACCCATTGAAGCCCACCTTTGCCATATGGCAACAGCAAACAGATCTCTGATAATTGGACTTTTCAGAGTGACTCAATCATTTTACTAAAAATGGTGCTACGGATATCACTTCCGTGAGAATTGAACTAACGAATCAGCTGTGTAGGTTTGGCAGGAATATAACTTGCTGTTAGTTTTTTGTACTTGATTTTGTTGTTAACCACTGATTGTGCTGAATATGGATCTCAATATCGAGTAAGTAGGTACTATTGAAACGTCAGATCATTAGAAATTGTTGTGAATTCTCAGTAAGTTCATCTGTGAATATGCATGATTGGAATGAGCTTTTTTCATAACCTTTGCCTAGTAACTTGGAATAGAAATTCATGTCCCCTTTCTCGGTGTTCCCATATGGCCACGCTGAGACAATTCACTCAGTAAATATCATGAACTTGCTTACATTATTTTTTCATTGCAGAAAGGGTCTTACTTTACGAGAAGCTCTCGAAATTGCATATGCGGATGATTTGGATGTAGAATCACCAGATTCTAATATTCTAACAGATGGAGAATCCGGTGATGACGAAACTGAGTGCGATGTAAATAGGCTTTCTGGACGACAATTATAGGCTGGAGCCGAAATAGTATTAGGTAATAGAGAAAGAATAACTTCTGAATTCCCTGTTGATGAAGGTGAATATTCGTATCATGATACTGATATAAACGAAAACATACGAAATAAACCATAAAGTTCTATTTATTATTATACTAAAATGGTAACTGGGTGGACCGGCCCGAGAGAATCTGTCCGAAAGTGGGTCCAGAAGAATATTAAAATCGCAGCGAAGCTGCGATACCGTGAGGAAATTTTTATACGGTCGGAAAGAGGAATAACCGATTCTTACGTGGGTGAAATTTCGATTCTCTAGGCGAAGTAGAAGTATTTAAAAAAAAATCGCGAAAATCGCAAAAAAATCCGACAAAAAGGGCCATTTCAAACTCGATAAAACTTTTCCACAAATATCCTAACCGCGATGTAAATATACGGATCGAAAGAGGAAAAGTCAATGCAAAATAGAAACTGGATCAAACTTTGACATTTCGCCTATAAAATCACCCGAGTTCTACCGATGAGGATAACTACTTAAAAGGTAGTTCTGCTGGCCCATACTAGTTCATCTCTAAATGAGACCAACAATTTTGAAACTGCTGATAAGAACTATTCTTGGATTCAGGCGATTTTGAGCCAAAAAGAAAAATATTTCCCTCTCCTGACTATAGTCCTTGCAAACACATGAGCCCAGTCGAATTATTTGAATTATTTATTGATACGGATATTATGCAGTTACTCATTGAAGAAACAAAAAAGTACACTTTTTTTCAGATACTGCAGTTCATTCATTGCGCGAAAAACAATAATATGAATCTGAAAGATAAAGTGTGGAAACTCAGACCTTTCATGGACAAATTGAAAAATAAAATTCTGGAATACTTTGTGCCAGAAGAAAATTTAGACTACGATGAGTCAATGATCAGGTATTTTGGTCGTCACGGATGTAGGCAATTTATCCGTGGCATTTGGCAAGTCAATAAGATTTGACTTCAAAATGTGGTGCATCAACGCAACTTCAGGATATCTAGTGAACTTTGATATGCTCTAAGGAAAAGATCCGAAATTTTGTGGAATTTATGACAACCAGTTTGGTAAATGCAATGCTCCATTCATTGTGATGCTTTCAGAAATTGAAGCCGTCAAAAGGTTTCCATACAGTTTTTTTTTTTGATAATCTGTTCACAACAATCAATTTGTTGGTTTATCTGAAAAAACGTGGTTATGCTGCCACCAGTACCATGAGAGAAAATAGGATACCTAAGGGGTGTCCTCTACGAGCTGAAAAGGATTTTGCTAAAATAGGAAAAAAATGAGATTACATCTGTATAATCGAAAGAAGTACCTTATGGAATATTTTTCGTTAAATGGGTAAATGATAATGGTGTGGTTACTTTAGCATCAAATACATTTGGTGGTCCCCATTTCTTAAGTCAAGAGATACTCCAGTAAAGATAAAAGGCACAACCAAGTTCCTAGACCTTTTGTAATCGGAGAATTCAATAGGGGAATGGGTGGAACGGATTTGATGGACGGAGCAATTAACTGCAACAGAATTGGAATACGATCCAGAAAATGGTTGTGGTGTATTTTCACGTGGCTGATCGACGCCGCAATAGTGAATGCCTGGACTCTATATCGCAAAAGTGGAAAACCGATTTCGCAACTAGATTTCAGGCGCAAAATCGTAAATGTCTATTTGACAAGATATGGTCATACCCCAAGGAGTGCAGGAAGACCACCATCTAGTAAAGAAAAATGCCAGCAATAGCAGAATGAGGAATGAATTGCGACATGATCGGCTAGATCATTTTGGTAGTGGAGGTACCACATAAAAAGAAAAGAAGATGTGCAGGGGAAGGATGTCGTTCTATTATGCGAACAATGTGCAAAAAATGTGATGTTGGCCTTTGTTCATCTTGTAATTCAAATTTCCATAGTAAATAAATTGAATTCATTAGGAAAATGCTTCTGGAATATTTGGAGAAATTCCCTTGAGGAGTATACCTCATTGTCCCAGCGTTGCCATATGGCAACACATTTAGAGATTCAAATGTCAATTAACAGTCACAACAACTGCCAAGAGACAATACAAAAGTCACCAGGATGTATAATCTGAATTTTTTCTTCGACAGTTTTTCACAAGACTTGACTGAAATAGAGAAAATATCGTCTAATACTCGTTGCAGAAGGCAACGAAATTTCGCATACGTGTTGGAATAGGAGCCTATTCTACAACTAGTTTCAGAATATACTATTATCACAGAATACCTATACTATACAGAAGCGTCAGTAAGCGTCGGCACTTTGATCTTCAAGGGGCAAATTTTCGTGACAACTCCAGCGGTCCAACGGGAAGTTTGAATTTAACGTTGACATATGTGGTACTTAGCATGGCACAAGCGTCATCAAATAAAGTGACGCTTCTGTGTAGTTAGTTATTCTGTGCTATTCTCTAAAAAAAGCGTGCGAGAAATATGCCTGCTATTCCTTTCCCGCAAGGAAAGTGTACGGGAATGGATTAGCAGGTGTATTTTCCGCACTGTTCGGCAATGTGACTCTTTACGAATTGAAATGCGTGCGAGAAACGGGTTGAAAGCACACGTTTGAAAAAAAAAAACTTAGGCATACACAGCCGTTTCAATGCACGCAGTATAATTAGGCGAGCGAATTACATCCTTTTCGGGGGGATAGACTTTCATCGTTCGCAAGAATTGAATCCTCAAAATTCAGTTCGTTGTTATTCTTGTCAAAAACAGATTCAAGGAAAGTTATGAAACGAACGCATTAGTTGCACAAAGAAAGCTTCGATTGATGAATGAATAAATAAGAAACCCTCTGACTCACGACGCCTTCCGCCCGTATCAGATGCCAAAAAAAATGTGGACTGATTTTCTTTCGATTCGAAAGTGATCCATCACCCCCTTTCTCGTAAGATGTCCATCCCTCTCTAAGTAAAAGACTACAATTTTGAATTAGATCCTGTATTAAGGGTGACAGATTTGGTTCCATAGTTTTCTCTCTATTTGCACAGACAAAGTTCTCTATGCATCCATTATATAAATTCTGTCAACCATTGAACAAATAGATTGATTGAACGATTTATGTACTCGAAAGTTTCAACCTCAGAGATTCATCGATCTTTTCTCCAATCTGAATATCTCGCATTTCATCCCATTTTCTATTTTGATTCGAAGCAGGATCCTAACATCACTTTGCACGTAATGGCTTCATGAAATTTTTGGATAATAACGATAATATCATCGTGCTGTTAGTTTATTCTGATAACGGATTTATTTTCATTCAATTATTATACATACAACAAAATAGAGCACCTGGTTATTTGAAAAGTTCTTGAATTTAACGGTGGGTTTCACAAAGCGTAATCACCGGTGATCGGAGGTTGATCAAGCATCAACACGATTTGACAGTTAAAAAATCAGAGAATCAAGCCGTTGATCTCAGATTACTGGTGATTCCACTTTGTGAAACCCACCGTAAATGTATCCGAGGTTGGGAATGTGGCACAGATGTTGGCCTTTCTCATCGTTTTCAGAATGTAGACACTCAGCTAATAGCCCGGGAGCCAGTGATAGTTTTTGGTGACAAATTTCAACCCTGCCCAGGATTTGTATAAAGCTTAATTTGTATTTGTCTTATAGCATAGTGACCGTCAGCTGGCGCACCAGTGGTGGGTTTGCCAACGGGAGGCATTTAGACATTCCGTACTCACGTACGGCACCAAGCGCGAGTAGCCAAATGGAATAAATTCTATAACGGATAAATGAGGGCGTGTTGGGAAAAACGCTCGGACATGTCGATTTGTAATTTTAAATGCGCATATTTTTCCAGAAAATAATATTATATAGGGTCTTCCATGTGACCGTGGCCAATACCAACTTTCTTGTTTCAAATGCAACCCCCAGTATATTATTTATTTTTTGGATTCTTCAGAGAATTCTAGACACAATTCATGCACAATGTCCCATACCTATCTTCAACTATTTCGGAAGTATTAAGTGTTTTCGGATTTATAGAAAAATCAACGTTTCAAATAAAAATTATTTTATTTCACAAATTCGGTACATTACACTTAAAACCTAATAAGTAATACCGATTATTCCTTAATAATTAAAAAAAAATAAAAAAACATTAATGTCAATGTAGGAAATGTTCAAAATGCTCGCCGCGAACATGCTAATCTGGTGTAGAATTGTCTTCTAACGTTACTCAACATTTCAGGCGTTTTTGCTTACTTTCTTCATATCAAGAGGTAAATAGGAAATAAGTATTGAGTTTAATGTATCGAATTTGTGAAATAAAATAATTTTCATTTAAAATGTTAATTTTTGTAAAAAATCTGAAAACACTTAATATTTCCGAAAAAGTTGAAGATAGGTATAAGACATTGTACAGGGTGGGCAAAATTGGTGCTACATGAACTAAAACTTTTTAACCCGAGGAGATAGAGAAAAATGAATGGCACCTTATAGTCCTCTTTTTTCGAGAAACTGATAATGCCATCAACTGCATTCCTCTATCTTCTTTTGTTTCCGAGTTATAGGCCAAAATTTAAATTTGGGCGATTTCAACTTTGGTCATTATCTCCGTTTCTGTTTATGCTAGGATGTTGAAATAAAAACATTATACAGGCACTTTATTGATAGCAATCCAGTGGCGTACTCTGTTTTTTTCTAAGAGGTTCATTTGCTGAGTTATAACATAAAGTTGTGTTTTTTCTTATGGAAACAGTAGTTTGAAATGACTTAGAAAGAATCGCCACTTTTTTCCCGTTTCAGAAATGTATCATATGTCATACATCGCCCTCAGATTCGTTAAGATATTATGAAAAATATGGTTTGTATATGGAATTCAAATTATTTTGAGTATTAACATTGAGTTTAAATATACATAGAGACACAACGCAGTTCAACGATTTGATGCATGAATTTTTGGCAGTTTCCTTGCCAATTTGCCAACTTTAGTGGCGGCACATAGTAGCTACTAAAGGAACTATAATCTGCCGATCCATTTTGTCACTATTGAATTACAGAAATCTGTGGGATATTTATTTTCCTCTAGTTCTATGAATCGTAGGCAGGGTCGAATTCATCCAAATTCTATATCTTCGTTACAAACGGTATGAATCAATAATGATGATGAATTAGTAGCAATGAATTTCTCCAAAGGAATGTTCTCAGGTAGGAAATGAGGGGTGAAAATGTACCATAAATAGTCTAGTCCAGTGGTCGGCAACCTGCGGCTCGCGAACCACTTGCGCAATTGGAGGTACAAACATATTTCGGGAGAAGAAGTCCCATAAATATGGGATCACAAACGTTTCGTATCGAGATACATGGAGTTGAAATTTGAATTTTCTTCGAGTTTTTTTCTCATTGAAGGTATCTGCATTTCACAAGATATTCAACTGAAATTTGGCATGGATATTACCATTTAGAGTTTACATCATGTGACATGCCAATTTCGATTGCAAATCTACAGCTACTATCCTGTTTTCCTCCAGAACTTTTTTTTGTGAGACACTGCAAGTTTGAAATTATAAAAATAAGCTTTGTTGTTAGACTAAACTTTATGGTCTCTTATAGTTTTATCGTATCTGCTATCGATTCAGAGAAAAACGATTCTCTCGAAAACCTGACATTAGTCAGAGCCTGCCAGATCCCCAGACTTGAATAGTTCTGATTATACTAACTGGATTTTTATGATAATATTGATTTTTCTGAGGAATAGACCAGAATTTGTTTTCGAAATCGGTGAAACTACAAGAGACCATAAAGTTTAGTATAACAGCCGAGCTTCTTTCCACTATTTATCAAACTAACAGTGACTCCAGAAAGAAAGGTTTCGGAGGAAACCAGGGGATAGTATCCCAGAAAAAATATCACCCGGTAGGTTTGCAATCGAAATTGGCATACCACAGGCAGATACTGTGAGGAAAGAACACCCTGTATTTCGAAAACGAAATTTAATGTTTTCGGACATATTTTTATGAGACCTTTTCACTTAAAATTATTCTCTCCTCTTCATTTTAACCTCCAATTAAGAAGCACTCTGTGTTTGCCAATACTGTTTATTGGCGAGAAAAAAATTTGTGGCTCTTGAAAAAAAATTTGGAAATTTTATAAATTTTTGACTCTTCCGACTCAAAAGGTTGCCGAATCCTGGTCTAGTCAGTCCTCAAACAGGGAATTTCGGCGCGAAGTGTATTCTTATTGAATCTTTAATTGTTGTACTTATATAGTCATTTTCAAAAACATTTTTTTGGATTTGTCCGCATCACTTTTACATACACATATACAGTTAATTTGTTCATTCCGTTTTCATTGTAGCCTGAGACGAATTATGACTCCAAAACGTCGCTTTAGAGTCCAAAGAGTTTTATTCAGTTCCTTATTTTTTCATACATCAGTATTTTATATTCATGAAAGATCAAAAATAATTTTCGTTTTATTGCATCCAAAAAATCAGGTGATGAAATACTGAACATCCAATATTTCTTACGCCGGTCCTGATCGTCATCGCATTCGGCTTTGGAAATAGTGCTTCATAGTTCAGCTACTTACCGCCAGATGCGGGAGAAAATTTTTTGCTTCTCTGAAACACACTTATCCATCTATGAACCGGTGAAGGAACTACACTAAATTCAGCTTCAAATCGTTGAACCGGGATGTGTCTCTATGTATATTTAAACTCAATGGTATTAAGTAGGCTGAATCATAGAATTATGTGTCTCTACGCATGGTGTAATTATTATTTCACAGTTGAATCACTTGCTGCCCCACTATTTTCATTCGCTAAAATGAAACATTTTAACATATCATATTTTTCGTAATTTTGGATTATCTACATAATCCCGCCAACGATTATTTCGAATTTCAATAACTGACAGTTGTTTCAAACAGAGATCACACCATCAAGTATTCAACCGTGAAATAATAATTACACCATGAGTAGAGACCTTAGACCATAGAAAGAGGAGACACACCTTTCAATAATAAATAGTGAAGCCAAATTTCAAAATCATCAGAACTAAACTGGGTAACTATACTACTACGGAATCAAAATATAGTAAAAAGTTTTGCAACGTTGTGACGTTCTTTGAATTTTCAAATAAACAAACTCTCAATCAAAATTAAAAGTACTTTAGATTGAAATACATTTACTCATTTGTGCGTGAATGTCAGAAATGAGAATTTGTTTTTCAAATATTGTGCCTTCTTCACATTACATAGACTTAAGCATCTGTAAATGTTCGCGAAACGAATCGATCTTTTTGCCTCAGATAAATGTATGGGAACGTTTGGCAATACGGTTTTTTGAATCTATGTTCAGTTCATTCATCAATTACGTGCCGCCATCTTCATTCTATGAAATTTCTGACAATTTGAACAGTGTTGTCAACTACAGTTTGAGCTTCATTGTATGTTGAAAGCGTTATTCGGATTCATTTTCGAATATTTCCAGCTAAATACGATAAGAAAATGGTTCGTAAGTGTCTTGTGTGTGGTAAATTGAACTATTTGAATCATAACTTGAGTTTCCACAGGTATGTTCTAATCTTTTCATACTAAGTATCAGAGGCGTAGATTTTTAGAATTTCACTTTTCAGATCCCCTTCTGATATTGAGAAGAGGAACATCTGGTTCTCAATTCTGAATCTGACTGACTCTGATGATCTTTCTCCGAATCTGTTTATATGTTCCAAACACTTTGATCTCAAAGATTTCGTTATTGGAGTGAATGGTAGGTACCAGATACCACAAAAATGATGCCAATCCCCTTGCCAAACCAATCTTCGAACTTTCGTCCTCAAGGTAGGTTTCTGGGCATTTCCAGAGAAAGAACCAGAATATTGAAATCAAATATGTATTAGTATTTCACCAAAAAATAATTATTGTGCCGGTACTCTGAAAACTCAACAGAGGGATGGATCAGATTGAAGCATTTCACATATGAAGTATATAATTCGATAAATTGATAAGTTATATTTTTCCACAGCTCAAGCTCAACTCACAGTGAAACTTCTCCATTTGTGAAAAGGTAATTTATTCAATGAAGTATTCCTTGTGTGAATATATTTTTTATTTTATATGAAATATTTGCAGCCTTCAAGATTCTTCTCTCAAAGCAGAAGTTGACGAAAGAATGGAATCTCTTTTCAGTAGGTACCTGTTCTCCTAGTGGCAGGTAAAATGGTTGTAATTTTTATTGCATAAGTGATTAATTATATCTGGTGTAATCTGTTTTGCAGGGTTGAAAAAATTTATGAGAAAATGGATTCAGCTTCCTGTTTTACTGAGGCACTATCTTGTCTATCTTCTTCTAAAATTTGAAGAATAAGGTGAATATTTAATCTCAAATCTCTTCAATTCCATTTACTTTGACAACTGTATATTCACAGAAAGAGAGTTCATGTTGACCATATTCATACAAGTGATTCTACACTCCTGAAAAGAGGAAAAAGAATGTGAAGGTCATCAGGACAATAGTTGACAATCAGAAAAGAAAGATACGTTCACTACAACAGTCTGTTCGAAGAATGCGACATAAAATAACATCCATGAAAACATTGATAGACTATCTGAAAGGAAAATCTATTGTGTCAGAAGCTTCAGAAGCAACTATACTAGTATGTTGTATTTTTGTTTATCTTTCAGAATTGAAAGAACTGAGTCATGATCAGATCAAAGAGTCTTTTCTTCTTTTCAGGCATCAGTTAATTCAGGAGCTGCAAGGGATTCATTGGAAAGAATGTTGAAAGGTCCAAGCAAACAGAAGTACAACCCAACATTGAGAGCCTTTGCCTTAACATTGGCCTTTTATTCTCCCAAGGGATACAATTTTGTGGGAAAAACATTTCACAACTTGCGAAGAAGATTGTGAATGGCTATTGAAATCCTCGAATGAGTATAAGTATAAAAAATGTTAGGAATGTCTTCCAGAAAAAGAAAACTAGTTATTTTCCATCAGATTCTGCCTAAAAACTAGAACTATGACTATCTAATTTTAATGGATAGGGCTTTGGGAAAAACAAATGCACCTGTTTTCAATTTCAATGTTAATTATAATACCTTATTCAGTAGGTTAACTATGGGTTCATGATTGTATTATTATAGTTAATATGTTCTTCTTTTTGATGTTGATTTATAGATAAGGTTTATTTTGTTCAAAGAATTATGCTTAATTTTGTAAATAAAGTCATAACTTATTGATGATTTCTTCATACTGAACGCCGTTCATAGGTATATAAAGTAGGTACGCTCGGCAATTAGCCGCCCCGTAGATTTTCATCCCAAATATTGATGACTCAGTTTGATGCTTTTGCGGTCATAACTTATTACATATTTGTAATAACGTGATAAGACACCTCAATTTATTATAAAATCTCGTGAAGAGAAAAATCTGATTACTTCACATGAATTTACACATTTTTGTTGTCATTTTCAGCATTGAATGAACTGTGTAGTTTATTTTAAATACCTCAATTGACTTCCTGAAGAATCATTCGTTTCTCAATAATTTTTCATACTTATTTTCAGTAATTTCAAGTAATATGAAAAAGTTACGCATTTTTATATTTTCAATAAATCATTTGCATCAATCTTCAAATATATTTATAGTACAAAATGATTCCACATTTCTTTAAACCGCCCCCGTACCAATATTGTAAGAATCCATTCTTCAAAATCAATAACTCCACGCCACTGGATTTTTCAAAGTTAGATTCTACAATGTTGCCACATAAAGGTTAAATGATATTGCTATCCTTTATGCTATCTTTGTCCCACTCATTGAATACTGACTGAATTTTGGCTTCATCAATTCCCGAATTTATGAATGAGATGCTGTGTCTCTTCTTTCTATGGTCTAAGGTAGAGACACATAATTCTATGATTCAGCCTACTTAATACTCAAAATAATTTGAATTCCATATACAAACCATATTTTTCATAATATCTTAACGAATCTGAGGGCGATGTATGACATATGATACATTTCTGAAACGGGAAAAAAATGGCGATTCTTTCTAAGTCATTTCAAACTACTGTTTCCATAAGAAAAAACACAACTTTATGTTATAACTCAGCAAATGAACCTCTTAGAAAAAAACAGAGTACGCCACTGGATTGCTATCAAAAAAGTGCCTGTATAATGTTTTTATTTCAACATGCTAGCATAAACAGAAACGGAGATAATGACCAAAGTTGAAATCGCCCAAATTTCAATTTTGGCCTATAACTCGGAAACAAAAGAAGATAGAGGAATGCAGTTGATGGCATTATCAGTTTCTCGAAAAAAGAGGACTATAAGGTGCCATTCATTTTTCTCTATCTCCTCGGGTTAAAAAGTTTTAGTTCATGTAGCACCAATTTTGCCCACCCTGTACATGAATTATGTCTAGAATTTTCTGAAGAATCCAAAAAATGGATAATATACATGGGGTTGCATTTGAAATAAGAAAGTTGGTATTGGCCACGGTCGCATGGAACACCCTATATAATTTTGTTTTCTTGAAAAGTATGCGCATTCAAAATTACAAATCG
The DNA here is from genome assembly GCA_910592335.1 of Adalia bipunctata. Lineage (NCBI taxonomy): Eukaryota > Metazoa > Arthropoda > Insecta > Coleoptera > Coccinellidae > Adalia > Adalia bipunctata. The sequence continues at coordinate 55,810,862 of OU342948.1, forward strand.
ACGTGTCCGAACGTTTTTCCTAACACCCCCTCATTTAGTCGTTATCGAATTTATTCCATTTGGCTGTTACACTCTGTATGTATTATTTGTGTAGGAAATCGTTGATACCGAAAGAAGTTATAAGCGATTTGAGAATAAGTTATTTTTAAGGTCGTTATTTTTCATAGGTTCTCGGCTTGTCTAGGGCTTGTTGAAAGAAACACAACTATTGGTGTTCTTGATCTATATTTCGGACCTTTATTTGGTCCTTCTTCAAGACATGAGCAACTCGCTGTGAAGAAAACAGCAAAATAGCAGCCAATGTTCTGAAGAAGGACCTAATAAAGGTCCTAAATATCAAGGCCGTAGCTAGAAAAAAATTTCGAGAGGAGGGGGGATGTCCGTTGAACTGAGCTCTAGAAAAATTTCGGGGGGGGGGGGTCCGGACTCCATCGGACCCCCCCCTGGCTACGGCCTTGCTAAATATAGACAGAAAACAACAATAGTTGTGTTTCTTTCAACAAGCTCTAGACAAGCCGAGAACCTATGAAAATGCACGACCTTGGATGATACGGCTATACCCCTTGTATAGATAGGTATTCCTATTATGTTCTCTAGATTTTTCAAGCAAGGAAAATACAGAAGAAAAGCGACAGTGCAAGTGGGTAACTGTATTTTATGAAATAATCAAATATAATGAACATATTATGTGGAGAAAATATTTAGTATTTCGCATTTGAAGTGTGATTTATATCTCAGCAACCTTTTCTCAGTTCGAGTTCGTCGGGCTAATGGCATGGCATAGCGCTACTCGCGTTTGGTGCCGTACGTGAGTACGGAATGTCTAAATGCCAACGGGAGCAACGAAAACACGTAAAAAAAAATATTGAGTTTCAGTCATTTTAACTCTGCTGAAATTTACAGAGATGGTGGTTTATGTGATTATTAGAATAAAAAAAATCGTCCGCTGTTGGTGGAAAACCCGTCCGCTGGACATGAAAACTACTTTTTCCTCGAGTTTTTCACCAACGTACAGCCAGCGGACGATTTTTTTCATTCGAATAATTATATGAACTATATAGGGTTGAAATGACTGAAACTCAAATTTTTTTTTTCAAGTTTTCATGTCCAGCGGACGGGTTTTCCACCAACGTACAGCCAGCGGACGATTTTTTTTAGTCGAATAATTATATAAACTACCATCTCTGTGAATTTCAGCAGGGTTGAAATGACTGAAACTCAATTTTTTTTTCACAAGTTTTCATGTCCAGCGGACGGGTTTTCCACCAACGTACAGCCAGCGGACGATTTTTTTTATTCGAATAATTATATGAACTACTATCTCTGTGAATTTCAGCAGGGTTAAAATGACTGAAACTCAAATTTTTTTTCACAAGTTTCCATGTCCAGCGGACGGGTTTTCCACCAACGTCCAGCCAGCGGACGATTTTTTTTATTCGAATAATTATATAAACAACCATCTCTGTAAATTTCAGCAGGGTAAAAATAACTGAAACTCAAAATTTTTGTACAAGTTTTCATGTCCAGCGGACGTTTTCATGTCCAGCGGACGAGGTTTCCACCATCGTACAGCCAGCGGGCGATTTTTTTATTCGAATAATCATACAAACTACCATCTCTGTAAATTTCAGCAGGGTTGAAATGACTGGAACTCAATATTTTTTTTACATGTTTTCGTTGCTCCCGTTGGCAAACCCACCACTGTTGAGCCAGCTGACGGTCACTTTGGCTAAGAAAACAACCAAATCAAGCTATATACAAATTATGGCCAGGGTTAAAATGACTGACTAAAAACTATCACTGGCTCCCGAGCTATAAGAGGAATGGTCTCATACAAGCGACAATGGCATGAGTTTGCAAAATGTTGCTGGTACATGGTAAAACTCCTCAACAACCGCCAAGTCGTCTGTGTCAACGTTTTCAGGAAAGGATAGATGTCCGAAAAGACATGCTAGTTCTTCTAGAGCTACCGAGCCGGTTCACCACAGACTCATACAGTCACAAAAACGAAGAAATACAAATTTGACCAGTAAACAATTGAGAAGTGAACTACAGATTACTCGTAGTATGAATGATAGCGATCAAACGGTGAGAAATCATTAACATGAGGATAGCCTCAAATTCCTGTTCTTTTCCTTGGGATAAGCACCGTAAGAAATCAGATCAACTGAGGTGCACAAGAATTGGAAAGTGCATTGTTCACAGAAGAATCCCGAATTGGTTTGAGACCAGATTCTAGAAGAAGGGTATAGAGATACCCTGGTAATGTTGGTTCTTTAGAAATTGTACATGAGGTGGATATATACCAAGGCGATAACAAAACTACATCGTTGGAACTCTTTTTATAATCAGTAGAATGATAATAGGTATTTATTTCCAACAGGCAGAACCCAGTCACAGGAAATCTACGAAAACAGTAACCTAAAACTAAAATACGAATAGGTACCATAAAGCTCTTTCTCCACGACTGCCACAGAATACAGCTCTTCCAACATCGAATTTGACCATATAATGTCAGTATTCCATCACTTGATATGTAATATTCATTCTACAACACTTTTATCGATTTCAAGTGAATAACCAGTTATTATGATAGGGTTTTCAGAGCGGTGTAAATGAAATAGTTTATTTCATTACTAGTCAAGAAAGTAAGCTTTTTCAGTACAAGCACGGAAAAAGCCTTTCTGGACATGTAATGAACGATATTTTTCATTACACCTCTCTGAAAAAAATAACACGGGAAAAATTTTCAGCCTGACATCTACTGTCACGCAATCGTTGCTCTGTGTCTCAGCATAAGATGCATCTATGATACTCCATTCACTTTTATAAAGTATCGCGGTTTGCCATGAAAGTCTGACACATCTGCGTATATTCTGAAAATGTTAGGTTATGGTTATTCCACTGTAAGATACGCCCACAACGTTGTCGTTTCTGCTAAAAAATCGTAGGAATTACGAATTTATCAAAATGTTCATTTACTTCATTACCGAATGCTGGAGAAACTTGTTCTCTGTTGAAACTGGAAATATTTTACGTATATTGAAATGGTTGAAATATTCAGTTAGGCTATATTCTTATATGGAAATCAAGAAACGCGTGTTGAAATTTTACTGAAAAATAATGGGCAGAATAGTCCATTACTTTTTGTGATAGTTCATTCGGAAAAAGAATAAAAGTACTTGAATAACCCAAAAAAACGAACGGAAAAGACGAACCTATGGAATTCTCCACTTTAGTAGTTCTACGAAACCTGCGTCACAGTTAAACCTTAAAACAACTAACTCCATTTACAAAGTTGAAAAAGAGTAAATGAAATGTAGACTTGGCAATGTCGCTTGATTTTCACGAGTACCAACCTGCGTCCGTTTTGAGTGAAAGAACTTGATAAACCTGAATCATGGCTGACCGCGATATTTAATAAAAGTGAATGGAGTATATGTCTCAGCGCACCGCAAAACTTTTTATTTTCAAACATACGATAACGACGTCATTTTTCGAATGACAGGATCATCGAAAAGTTCTATTTCTCCAACTAGAAGGAGAAATAGTTGCTATGGCTTACTTTTTCCTCCGGCGCACAGTGAGGAAGAAACCATCTAAACCATTTGATGTATCATTCAAATCAAAGTGCCTGAATGCATTGAATTGATGATGAAACGATGGATTGACTATCATGAAAACAAATTTATGCAACTTTTATGGAAATGAAAGGGAAAATTTGGTTTCCATATGATTTTATTTATAATCATATGTATAAAAAACACCAGTCAGTTGAAAATACTCCATACAGTTTTTCGGCCAATGAATCTTAAATTTCCCAATATCCTTCATCTTCTGAATTTGAGGATAATTCACTATCAACAGAGCTTCCTATTTTTTCTGGGGGAGGCAGCATCTCGGGCAGTAGCATATCCAAAACTTCCGCTGGAATTGTTCCCCTTTTTCTTTTTGGAAGTGATCTATGACTTGTTATAATCGGGTTAGATGAAATCAAAAGACGATAAAATATGTCTTGATTGGTCTTGACTCGATCACATTTTCTTTAAAATACGAACAACCAAGTCCATCCTAGAAATTTTCAGAGTTTTCTTTTGGAAACTTGACACAATTTGAAAGAATTACTATCATCCCTTTCGAGTACAGGTATCAATTCCATAGCTAATAACTCAAGAAGGGGCAAAAAAGGGCAGATGTTAGGGAGTTGATCTTCTACTAGAAACCCAACAGAATAGTTATTAAAAAAAAGGTATATGGAAGCTCTTGGAAAGTTACTTCTGCATCATTATTCCATCTTTCAATGGCAACAAAGAAAAAACCGAACAGGAAAACTTTCAACGCAAATGATTAGACTTCAAACAAAATATTATATTGAAAATATATAAACATAAACGAAGAAAGGTTCAGATGAATCCTCCATAGTTGAATTTTTTGATTACAGCAGAAATTATGCTCAACAACAATAATTGTTATGTAATCAACTAGTTTATTAATCGCTGAATTAATAAACGAGTTGATTACAAGATTTTTCCGTCGACCTCATCACGAATTGGATATGAATTCTCGATAGAAATGAATTTTTATTTTGCATAATAGACAAATTTGATATAATGTATATTTCTATGTTCATTTCGATATATTGATATTTATGCTCCCTATGGAACAATTCGAAAAATTCATAGAGGAAATTTTGGACATGTTGTGACATTCTGAATAGTTTACATTTAGTTTGAATTTATATCATAACCTATGATATCCCATAAGGAACGTGTGGAGAAAGTGAAGGTTGAACTATTATCTACTTTGCAACTTGTATCACCTGAAATTTCTTTTGCAGTCTATTTTATTTTGAATGGAGTTGTCAATATACCCTTCTGTGACAGAAGTGGATTTCCAACCAAGCTCGATAGTGCTCTGACTGAATATTTTATGTTCGGTTGCCATGACAATCATGCATTAATAAGAAATCATGAATGCCCCTGGCTCAGTGGTAGAGCGGTGGAATTCGGACCCAAAGGTCCGAAGTTCAATCCCGAGCTAGGAAAGAAATTTTCTAGTCTCGGTAGGGGCCACCATTCTCACTGTTGGGTCAAAAATTAACAGTGCTGTGCCTAAGGTGGCGTAAGGACACAGTAACAAAGCCTACACAGAACACAACTGCTTACTCCGAACTCGGCACAAGTTACAAGCTTCAAAGCTTGTAATTTCAGAGGGGTCTCCACAGGAGACCTAGGAGTAATCAGGATAAACAATATATCAGGATAAACAATAAACAATATATCAATAGGTCATCAATGAATGATTTCGAGTGCGTTAAAATGAGCTTTTATTTTATGGTCGCCAGAAATATGTTATTCCGCGTCAATTGAGAAAACTCTCAACACGTAAATTAAAAACGAATTTCAATTCAAAATTAGAAAAGAATAAAATACGTTAGAAATCTTTCGGTGCTTGAATTCAGTAGACTGACTTTCAAAGTCAATTGTAGAATAACAACTGACATTTCATGGGTAGTATGATTTTTAGAATTGATATTATGTTTTATGTATGTAGACCTCACTTTGCGGCGGCAGGAAAAGTGTCGTTATGCAAAGGATGAATTTTGCGAGACAACCGTAACTAGACAAATGTTCCATTTTTCACTCAATTATAACGATCCTGAATGTCAATCCAAAAGTAGATTTCCAGATTTTCATGAATTTCTAAATGTTTGAAAATAAAATAACATATTTCATTCGAAGGAGAAGTGACTTTTCATGGCTCGCTTTCAATTACCACTACGTTCGGCGGGCAAACTCAAGCTCGCCATAAAAAGTGACACTTCTCCTCCATATGAAATAAAGTACTATTACGGTGCGGCCGCACGGAAAAGGGTCATTTTCCATGTTCTAAATCGACATGTTATAATAGGGTTTTCAGAGCGGTGTAATGAAATATTAATTTATGTATTGTAAAGTATGAATAAATTGACAAATTTCCCCGAGAAACGAGATTTAGGGGTGACTTTTTCTTTCTTTATTTTTGTGAGTGGCTTCTGGTTCACATAAAATGTAGGCATCATTTTTTTCTTGTCAATTTTTTGGTTTTCATAGGAAAACTGTTTTTCGTATGCCATTTTCAGGGGGCTGTACCTAAGCAGGGGGAGATTGAAAACAAAAAGTTCATATGGAATAGGAAATTTATTCTTAGACAAGGAATCACTTCCTGAATTTTTCCGCCATTTTTCAATTACGTCCCGTACTTTCTTCAGAAGAAAATTGAAATTTGATAACTTCTTCGAATGAACAAAAGTAGAAAATCACGGTTTCATTTTGTTTGTGAATGTTAGGCGCTCATTCAAATGAAGTCCTCAACGTCATACTTCTAAAATATTCATATATAATACCACAAGAGATGAAATTTTGCCGGCAAAATTTCTCGATTGTAACATGAAAGTTTGTTGCTGAGGCAATTTCATGAATGATATTTGTATGGAAAAATGTCATGAGCGAAATTGCCGAAAAGCAACAAACTTGAATATTACAAGAGAGAAATTTTACGTGCTTAAATTTCATCTCGAGTGGTATTCGACATGACTATTTCACGAGAAAATATGGTAATATGGTCACATTGGGTACGTATATTGCGGTCTCTGACAAATGAGTATACATCATAGATTAACTTAACGTTGTTTGTTTTTTCTATGGTACTCATTTTCGAAGCTATCCATGAATTTGAGAAACGTCAAAAATTTCATCGCTTGAAAACCAACTTGTTGTTTTTGCCCGTTTCCATGTTTCATCGATGAGAAACGAGTGTTGCTAAGAAAACTTCCTCACTAAAAATGGAATGAGTGGAATAGTCAGAATAATTTTTCACATTAAAATTTGACTACCTGAATTTACGGCAATTTACATTTTAGCGAAAAGTTATACCGGGTGTTCCTAAATTGAACGTACGAACGAGAAGGGGAGTTTCCTTGAGTCAGTTTGAGAAAAAAGTCCCATAAACATGGGGTCGCAAACGCAAAAGTTTTTTTTCTTCCCATAGTATCTACACTTTACGAGATATTGAACTGAAATTTGGCATAGATTTTACAATTGAGAGTTCTCACCACGTGACGTGGCAATTCCGATAGCAGATCTACAGGGTGATATTTTTTCGGGAACACTGTCACCTGTTTTTCTCCAGAAATTCATTATTGAACTTTATTATAACTGTTAATTAAAAAATGTTAAAAAAGCTTTGTTTCTATACTAAACTTTTCGGTTTCCTGTAGTTTTGTCGTATCTGCCACCGATTTCGAGAAAAACAAATTTTAACGATTCTCTCGAAATAGTTTGGATTTCGAGAGGATCGTTAAAAAATTTTCTGTCGACCACAGAATAAAAGCTCATTTTAACGCACTCGAAATCATCCATTAATGACATATTTCAATGCATAATTTCTTATTAATGCATGATTGCCATGGCAACCGAACATAAAATTTCAGTCAGAGCACTATCAAGCTTGGTTGGAAATCAACTTCTGTCAAAAAAGGGTATATTGACAACTCCATTCAAAATGAAATAGACTGCAGAAGAAATTTCAGGTGATAAAAAATGCAAAGTAAATAATACATCAACCTCCACTTTCTCCACACGTTCCTTATCGGATATCATAGGTAATGATATAAATATGAACTGAATGTAAACTATTCAGAATGTCACAACATGTCCCAAATTTCCTCTATGAATTTTTCGAATTGTTCCATAGGGATCATAAATATTAATATATCGAAATGAACATAGAAATCTACATTATGTCAAATTTGTCTATTATGCAAAATAAAAATTTTTTTTCAATCCACATTTCATATTCAATTCGTGATGAGGTCGACGAAAAAATCTTGTAATCAAATCGTTTATCAATTCAGCGATTAATTAACGCGCGATTAATTAACGCGCTCGCTCCGCTCACGCGTTAAAATATTTCGACCATAAATCGCTGTCATTACTGAATTACTTGATTAAATAACTATTTTCTCGAAATGGGTAACAAATACGGAAAAACTACAAGCGACCGTAAAGTTTGGTATAACAATAAAGCTTCTTTTTACATTTTTTCGAATTAACAGTGACTCACCAAAAAAAAATTCTGAAAGAATTCAAACTTCAACACTCTGTATCCCGAAAACGAAACGTTTGCGACCCCATGTTTATGGGACTCTTTAGTAATCTCCCCTTTTCGTTTGTACGTTCAATTCAGGAACATCCTGTATAATGAAAGTGCCATTTCTTTTTATAGAATAATTCAGAGTACCTAACCACTAACCAGATTTCTCTATGAATTTCGGACAATCTGTAGGTATATTTTCTGACCTGTCCCAATTTTCTATTATGTTAGGGAAAATTGACGCTCTGCTGTTCTCGAACATGTGGATACATGTAAAGGAATATAATTGAAAATTTCTATTCTAACTGAAGACCACTGATGACTACAAAATGAACTCTATGAGCCTTTCTAATCACCTAAAATACTGTTGTTACCAAGTTAATTTCCATTTCATTAATCCTGAATCCATGATCATGAAAGCATGAATTCTTAAAAAATGCCATAATTTGAGCATTATATCATATCACACTGAGAAAAATGTTCATTTTGATTCTAATGAAACAGCTTTATTAACTCTCACATAATTGTTACAATAGTAAATTTAATTATTTCGATTATCTGTCTGCTCATTTCAATGTTTTCGTTTCATTCTCATTAGAAGTTCTATCTCATTGTTATCAATTTAATTGGAATAATGACAAATCCTATAGTGTCAATGTTAGGGATAATTATAAGACAACTTCCTGTTTCATTCAAAATTTTACTATTATTTCAATAAACATTCTGACTGCGCTGAAAAAATAGCATTATTGTTTTTATTGCCTCAATTACACTCAGCCACTTCCACTGCTACTCGCGCTGCCAGAAATATTTCCCGGAATACTTCTGCGGCAGTATGCAAAGGCAGTGAGTATTTACACTCAGCTCGAACATTTCTCTCGCGATCAAGTTTCGGCAATGGCGGACGACGAAATTGCAGCCTCAGCGATATGTCTGTTTCATTTAAATAAATATGTGAGTGTCTCGAAAACATATAAACTCCAAAAGAAAGTTCTTCGTCGTAGAAGATGGTGGATGATATCAATTCATCGTGCACTTTGTGCAAAAGTTCATGGTTTTCATCAGAAGAATCCCATATCACTCTTTCGATCTCAAGGAGTTCTAGAAATGATATTATTTTTTCGTTGCTCCACTTCGTCGACATTTTTCGCAACAATTAACAACGTACGCAACGTTCGCACGACAGTAACTGGGCAGAATGTGATCACTCCCTGCCACTTGCGCTGCCGGTCCTTTGACTGCCGCACGAAAAACCGCTAATTCAGGGAGTGACCGGCAGCGCGAGTGGCAACGCGAGTGACAGCAGAAGTGAGGTGATTACATTCTCACCTCGCTCATTTCCCTGCTCACTTCCCTGCTCCCTGCCGTGGAAGTGGGCTGAGTGTAATTGACGGGTATGTGACGCTTCATTGCATTCAACATTTTATAGAGTGGGGATGAACATGGCTTGGCGTCACTTCTTATTCATTTAACAACAAAGTCGTGGAAGTGCGTTACAAGAGGTTATTTCGTTACTCTGTTGGTTTTTAATTGTGCACGTGTGAATTTGAAGCTTAAGATCTAATTTGATCTCGGTTTAGGTAAGTTACATTAGAAATTATATATGAGCAAGGTCATCTTTTCAATAATAACTAATGAAAAACTGATTGAATGCTTATAATAACTTCATTTTCCACTCAAGCTGAGATCACTGAATAGAGGCATAGAGCCGATACTGCTGAAATTAGGTGACATTTTTCATACCTATTGAATACCTACTTGCGTACTGTAGAGTTTGTTATGGCATATTTTCTAGTTTTCAGAAGGAGAAATGGATAATGAATCCTTTCGTTTCATTTTACCGGACGATAGGATTCTACAGAAGAGAATGTTCAAGGCTTTGACATGTACAGGGTGGGGCAGAAGAACCTATCCGATTTCAAATCCCTTTTTCTCAGAAGAGAGAGCAGGTAGAGTAGTGGGGTAAAAACCGTTAGAAAGCTGGTTTTATGCCATTTGTCAGTAGTCAACATGCCTTGGTCTGGTGAACATCGTGCTTTTGTTATTGAACGGTTTATCGAATGCGGCGGTTCGATAATTGCTACACAACGTGCTTTTCGAATTCATTTCGGACTCGGGCGTCATGATCCTGTTCCACATCACGCTACGATTAAAGTGTGGGTGTCAAATTTTAGACAGACGAGTTCAGCATTGAAAAAGAAGTCGCCTGGACGTCCCAGGACAGCAACAGGACCTGAAAACGTGGCCAATGTGAGAGCCGCGATTGAACGTTCCCCGCGTCGTTCGGCGCGAAAACATTCGCTCGCTTTGGGGATTTCCAACCGCAGTATTCGGCGAATTTTGCACCGGGACCTCAAAATGCATCCCTACAAAATGGTTGTTGCACAGAAATTAAGTGAAAGGGATTTTGAAACCCGTACGAAATTGCTCGGGCAATTGAAGAAATTCCTGTGGAAATGACGGTGAAAGTCATGGAAAGCTACCGCGAGCGCCTAAATAAGTGTATCCGCTCCCAAGGACGACATTTGAGTGATGTGCTTTTCAAAACTTAAATTTAAAAATGGCATAAAATTTGCGATATGTTAATAAAAAAAATTTTTTGACAAGCTGAGTGGTTTTAATTTTATAACGTTTTGAAATCGGATAGGTTTTTCTGCCCCACCCTGTATATTGTTTCATAATACTGAAATTGTATTGTTTGTAATGTTTTGAGTTATAGAAATGAATTGGGTTTTCATTGTTAATAGCTATGGAGTTTTAGAAGTACCTACTTTGATTGTTAAATAAACTGGAGTTTATAATGTTAATTTAGGATTATATCATTCCTTCATCACAAGCCTATACATATTCGGGGCTATTCACTAAGCAAAGTTGTTATGGATAGCAACTGTAAATCGTCGTTATCCCATGCTTATTACATGGGATAACGACGATTTACAGTTGCTATCCATAAGAACTTTGCTTAGTGAATAGCCCCGAATATCTCATTTTCATCGTTAAATTCTATGGTAAATTTCCATATTATTTTCATTATTCCATAGTATTTTTCTATATTTTTATTCTTCATATTGCAGAATAATCAATTTTTCTTCATTCTTGAATTGAAGTATGGTGTCTAATAAATATAATGTGCTATCTTCAAAACAATAGTGAAACTGAAATTCTGAATGTATAATGCAGTACGATTATTTTTTCAATTCACTTCATACTATTCAGAAGGTGGCTACATCAATTTTATTATACTATTTAATTGAAAATATTATTCAGTTCATTAAATTTAATAGGAGTGTTCATCAAGATGAAAATACTTTTTAATCAAATTTATAACTCGCATTAACAAATTCAATAGGAGGTTTCATTAATTTCATGATGAAATTTCATTGAGGTTATTGAACTTAACCATTATTTTAATGGAACGCTTTCATTGTTTCTATAGCAAAGCCAAATCCATTTTTATGAAACGAGTTTCATTACAGTTATGGGACGTCCAATGGTCACCTATTTAATGAAGATAGCTTTATAAAATCAATGAGAATTATAATCGGGATAATGAGAATTTTTTCTCAGTGCAGGTTTAGTATCACTGCTTGAAATTTTCTGATTCTGTTTTAATGATGAAAATTGAGTCATCCTACCTGTATCAAACTGCTGCCATTCAAAATAGATTGTCCTATTGGTTGGAATCGTTCCATTGCTTGTAATGCATCTACTACTTTGGGATGATCGACATCCACCATTCTGAATGCAGTTATATTAACCGAATTATATTTGAAGTCTTCCAGGTCGAATGTTTCTATATCCTGAAAAAAGATCAGAAGTGTTCGAGTGTGACACTGGGAGAGCATAACTAAATAGGTCGATTAAAAATAAGACTCGATAGTATTTAATTAGGAAAAAAAATATTTGGTCGCTGAATTAAGAAGAATGAATAGTTATTTTTGTATTAAGTGCGTAAAATGAGTGTTTTCTTCGTGGCACATAGAAGTGTCAAAAATTCACTCGAATGTGCCATGAAAACATGAATTTTCTGCGCACGAAATACGAACAACATTTTTTGTACAACCGTGAATGTGAATTTACATCGTCTGAAATATAATTAGTGAAGGTAATCCTTACAATACAATATTTCTATGCATCCACTGATCTTTCTGTGTCTGTTTGAGCCACTCGGTATATCACGAATATTTTCATTCTTTTCACCTTATGTGCGTATCAGATTATCTGCGGTCAAGACGAGATCGTCCGGCAGCATACCATTGTAATCATCATCTCTTGATAACTGGCTAAGCACTCTTCTGTATTGTTTCAATTTTGCATGAATTGAATCGAGATTTCAAATAAATTTTATTATTCAGTCTTCAGAAACTAAGGAAATCATTATCCAACTAACATTAAATGATCCTAGTGAACCGGATATTGAAGCTAAAATTCTTTCAAAGTACAAAAGGAAGAATTAGAGAAATTGTTACATTCTGAAGAAAATTTAATACTTCCCTTGAAAGGAAGATATTGCAACAATTCAAATTCACCGACCATAAGGTAGAAAAAAACCCGTTCACAACTACAATCAGGTAGGATAAGACCTTCGGATATTTATTTGGAAGTCTGAATATTTACCTGGATCCAAATATGGACCTGTTGCTGAGAATCATGCAGTTTTTTGTTCCAATCTTTTTAAAGGGCGAAGCAAAATGCGATGATTCATGAATTGACGCTTCTGAATTGGTGACTTTGTGAACTGAAGTGCTGTTAGTTTGAGACTTCATTGAAAATATAAAACTTATGATCTGCTTCGCGAAGAATTATTTTAGTTTGATTTCTTTATATAGATTGTTCAGCTATAATTGTTTTAGAATGAGTTGCTTCTACTTTGCCAGATATTGATTTGCTACTACAATAAACAATTGCTGTTTTCTCTTTGAAATTTTTCTGCTTGAAATTAATTAGTTAGCTTGAACAAACTACCCGCTCAGTTGTATTTTGCTTAAACTTTGCAATTATCATCATTTGTTGTGCTGAAGGAAATTATTGAAATTTATTTGCTTCCATCAATGAATTGTATTGCATATTCGACATATTTTCGTTCTGCTATTGAAGATAATCTATGTTGGTTGGAATTCTGTGATTATCTACTCCTTCTGTTTGTAGCGAATGTTATGAATTTGATGCTTGAAACCTGCTTTATAACACATATAATTCGTACTTATTTTAAAGAATAACTCAATTTGAGTTGCTTTGTTGTGATTTGTATTCACTTTAAAAATTAAGTTAGCTTGATTTGTTTTATTGGAATTTCAATTCTCATTGAGGAACTGCTGAGGTTGATTTGCTTCAAAATTATTGCTTGCTCAGATTTTCCATTTTGAATTTATTTTCTTATCACAATGGATTCTTGAAGAAAATATTGCTTGGGTCATTGGTAGCTTGTTTAATTTCTTTCTTGTATTGCCCATTTATTATTTTTCTCTGAAATCGTCCGAGAGCTTATCCATTTCTTGTTGAACCTACTATATCTCATTAGAATTGCTTTGTATTTAATAGTTTGTCGGAACCTTTTCATATAGTTTGTCCTGCAAATTTTGTTTTGATATGGCTGACCGGCTGACTGAACAGGCCATTTTACATGGCAGAATTGATCGTACCTATAGTAACTTCAAGAAGGACGGAACTGCTAAGAAAAATGTGAGCAATTGCAAGACAAGAATTCAAAATTTAGAAAAATTGTGAACTAGCTTCGAAACAAATCATGATGCCTTACTGCGTTCGGAATATGCGGAAATAAAAGGTAATGAATATTTTAAAAATAATTTTTGGATATAACTGAAAAACTGTATCTACAAAGAAAAATTGAATTTCAAACTTTTTTGGATTCACAATCAGATGCTTTGAATTGGGGTAGCTCACGAGTGTCAAACTATTCAAATACTATACAAGCCGAGGGAATGGAAAGACTTTCTAAAATTTCCTTGCCTACATTCAGCGATGACTTTTGCGAGTGGGACTCCTTCAGAGACTTATTCCACTACCTTAGTAATTGAGAAACAGAATATTTCGAAGGTTACGAAGCTCCACCATTGGAAAACAAGCGTATGTGGAGATGCCAAGAGTGGGGTAGATAGTTTCGCCATAACTGAGGAAAACTTTGAGTTAGCTTGGAGAATATATATATACCAAAGTCGAGATATCACACATTGGCTTACTTGGATCCTTTCCGCTACAACAACCTGAGTTAGGCCACCCTGTAGCATTTCGATAGCCCTATTAGCCACAGCGTTCGTTAATTTACGTCTTGGCATTTTCAGAAAACTCGTTTCAAATCGAAGCCGTGGATAAACTGACTTCATTTTAAAATAAGAACATTCATGAAGCATATGCAAAGAACCAAACTTCAGAAAAAAAGGCACCAGATTGACGAAATGTCTCATACTGACTTTTATTGGATTGATTCAAGTTGTTATTGAGTTTTGAATGAGTTTTAAAACGATTGAATACGATATCCCTAACTCTTGTGTAGCAGTATAATTTAGACTACGTCCTGCCGTTAAACACGCGATATAGGAAGGTACGTCGCAAAAGACCGGGAGTGAAGTTAACAGTGAACAATGAGTTAGTGACGTATTTTGTTTGAAGGATACGTTCATAATCCCTTGGACTAACTGCCAGAAGGAGAAAGGTCGACTAATTTTGAATAATGTTTCGCTTATTTGAGTATTGTTCCAAGTCCAGAGTCATAAAATCTCCCCAAGTCTTTTCGGTACCTACTTTGATTTTGTTTTAATGATTGGATCAATTATTGTGAAGATTTATTCTTTTGACATAAATGATTCAAAGATAGTGTGTAAAACCGTTAATTAATTTCATCTCAATATACGTCCAAAGTTTGATCCCGAAGTGTTTCATTATCCACTCTTCTCCCTGGAGAATAAATGAACACTTAGTCCGGTCCCTAGTGCTATGGGCTGTACCCACACTTTCTATCTTAAGGAAAGATCTTTAAAATTATTCACATCTTCTTTTGTTTAATAATAACACCCCTTGTCCCCTTGATCGGTGAAAAGCAGCTCTTTTGTCGAATATCTATTACAGACTTGTATGTTTTTGTTATGATCACTGAATGATAGTATATTGTTCTATGAGCAGTCAGGCGGGGGGTGTAATCATAGACATATTATCCCAATTTTGATAAGTCTATGGGTGTAATTCATCAAGTGTGTTATGACATGACCATTACCGCGAATTGAACAATATACTTTATCTTCGACTTCTTCAGTAAAATTGGAATTAATCTGCATTTTCAAAATTGACAACAGTTGTCAAAAGCGATTTCTGTGGTCGAAAATCGAATCCCGTAGAAAACGTCAAAAATTCACGTTTTCCAAATGCAATTTTTGGATATTCAGACCTAAAAAAATGTAGAAATGGATGGCGAGAACGTTACCTTGATGCACTGAACTCTATACTGTATATTATAGGGTAAGCTGCCTTGATGTCTATCCCGCTCCACACTCATGACAAGAATCTCGGCCAATACTGCGAACGTGAGTGTGGACAACTTTCTTGTGTCACGTTCGCGCTTCGCGCCCTTCTCCGTTTTGTTGTGGTCTCTTGTCCCGCGACAAAGGCTTCGCGCCTAAACACAAATGTTTCATCCACACTTACAGGCGTTCGCGGCACCTGCGCAGTAATGATATAGAGTTCCTCATTGACCCGACATTTTTATACATTTCGTGAGCTACATTTTTCCTATTTGTATCAGAGTGTGTTATAAGCGTGAGTTTTTATTACCTCACAGTATTGGTTTATACATAGAGACTATTACAGATCAAATTCAGTTGAATAATGAATATATTATTCTATTGGAGTAGATAAAATTCATAATAAGAAAAATTATATTGTGTTATAAAAGCAGATAACGCTGCCGAATAGAAATAAATAAGCATATCAAAATATGTCCACATTCATTGAATTTCTCCACCTCGAATTACATCATTCAAAGAGGATTCCACCCCACTCGAATAAAAAAACAGAGAATCTCATAATGAATTCTTCTGAAGCAAAGCCAGCGCCGCCGTGAAAAGACGTTGATTTATTCTGGTAGATTTAACGGTATGACATTCATAACATGCTACGGTTCAGGACAAGCATAGCAAGTGAATACGTGCATGGAACCTTTTGTGCGCCCAAGACTTTACTGTCAAGAAATGATACGAAACTGGAACTGGAGGTGTTCACGGTGATATATAAGAATTCCATAAAACGTGAGCGAAATCTGTTTGATTTTTATATTCGATTGGTCGCAGTACTCGCAGTTCAGAATCTTAGAGTCACAGGCGAGACATACAGATTACAGAATGGATAAAAAGTAATGCACAAATCATTTTCGATTTTCACTATTTTGTAGAATAATGCTCGATAATAGTTATTTATGAAATGAGTGTTAAAAGTGACGTTTTATTTTGTGAGTGAAAAAGTTTGTGAAATGAGCGGACAACGAACAAAATAAAATCACTTTTCACACAAATACCATACAATGTTTTTTTTATTTCGAAAATTTCTTGACAGTTCTACCAACAAATCCAATTTTATGATTCTGTATCATATGGAACCATTTCAGCCAATCATGTCAACATAACATCGAAAACTACATGCAATGCAATATGCTCCAGAACTGAAGGATTCGCTTCCAAAATGGAAATCTAGGTTCACAACAACTATTTTGTAGAATAATGCTCGATAATAGTTATTTATGAAATGAGTGTTGAAAGTGACGTTTTATTTTGTGAGTGAAAAAGTTTGTGAAATGAGCGGACAACGAACAAAATAAAATCACTTTTCACACAAATACCATACAATGTTTTTTTTATTTCGAAAATTTCTTGACAGTTCTACCAACAAATCCAATTTTATGATTCTGTATCATATGGAACCATTTCAGCCAATCATGTCAACATTACATCGAAAACTACATGCAATGCAATTTTCAATCCCAATATATATATATACTCTTATGAAATGCAGCTGTTACAGATTTGTTTTCAATTATGGCATGTGTCTCGATAGAGTCTTATAGAATTATACACTGTGTCCGTAAAGTATGGAACAAATTCATTTTTAGCTAAACAGGTCATTTTAAGAAAAAATCCTGAACCACGTCGATTTTTGATGTTAATTTACTGTATTTTAAAATTATAATCTAATATACAGGGGGAATTACGTTCGAGTTATGACGTCACCGTCATTTTTTTTAAATGGAACACCCCCATTTTGTCTCAATTTTCGGATTACTCTAGCTGAGCTGATTACAAAAATGTATCACATGTTGATATTCCAATTGGAACAGTGTGGACAAAAATACAACTGTTTTGTGTGTGCTCATAAAGTATCGCGTAACATTCTTCATTAGGTAAATAATAAATACTATCAAAAATACTTATTTTCTAGCGGCAATTGGTTCGAATGTAACAACCCGTAGTTTGCTACATGTTTAAAGTAATAAAAATTATGAGCACACACAAAACTATTGTATTTTTGTCCATCCTGTACCAATTGGAATCAACATGTGATACATTTTTATAATCAGCTCAGCTAGAGTAATCCGGAAATTGAGACAAAATGGGGGTGTTCCATTTGAAAAAAATGACGGTGACGTCATAACTCGAACGTAATTCACCCTGTATATTAGATTATTATTTTAAGATACGGTGAATCAACATCAAAAATCGACGTGTTTCAGGATTATTTCTTAAAATGACCTGTTTATCTAAAAATGAATTTGTTCCATACTTCACGGACACAGTGTATAATAGTTCCATGGCAACATCATTCCGAGCAAATTTCAAAATGTAACGTTTTGGTAATGTTAAAAATATAAATGAGCTAGCTTATCAAAGAAAACATTCCCAGAAATACTTCCAATAGCCACAAATACAGGGTGTCCCACGGTCGAGTGCCTATTAGACGTTTCTGGAGAACTGGCCTTACTTGAAATCTGAAAATTAGGATTATGATATTGTTGGAAATTCTCTACAGACCTAAAATATTTTTGGAGCCTGAGCACTTCCGGTTATACCAGGAGTGGAAATAAATTTGTTCAAAAAATATTTTTTTCAATATTTTCATTTCTGATATGATTGAATATTCAATGCTGAATACAGTTCTGTTGAAACCATTGTATTCATTCGAATTGTTTTCAAAATATCAAAAAAAAAACTGGAAAAATGTCAAATATTCATAGTCAGTGTTATCTTCATTATTCTTATTCTGAATATCCCGAGTGTAAACCGTTCTCAGTGTTCTCACAACGTCAAAGTAGAAGAATGTAGAAAGGTCAAACATCTTTTGAATTTCATAAATATCATCACAGGATGTTTCAAATTTCGTGTCGAAAACTGTGATCGAAAATTGGCCATAACTTCTGTTTATCAAATTAGAACCCTATTTTTTTATGATTGCGTTTGATTCTGCGAAGAAAAATAATGATAGCACTCTCAGATGCTATTGCTCCTAAATTCAGTAATTTCCGAGTTATTTTGAGCTTTTCTGGATTCATGTTGTACGTATCGTCAAATTCATCGAATCTGAAGTGATTAGATGAATATTCCTATAAAACCATAGACTAATAATTAGACCTGTAACCTGTGAATTATTAATGGGATCATTTATCTTCTATAGTCACAGAATATTCTCATGCCAACAGATTCGATGACTATTCTTATGAAACCATAGTAAGCAATGAAATAAAATCGAGAAGTAAGGTTAATGCGTAAAATTAGAGCTGTCACTTGTGAATTATCAATAGGATAATTCATCTTCTATGGTCACAGAATATTCTCATACGAAAGATAAGATGAATTTGACTCTACGTACGACATGAATCCAGAAAAGCTCAAATATCTCGGGGATTACTCAATTTAGGAGCAAGAACATCTGAGAGTGCTATCACTATTTTTCTTCGCAGAATCCAACGCAATCATAAAAAAATAGGGTTCTAATTTGAAAAACAGAAGTTATGGCCAATTTTCGATCACAGTTTTCGACACAAAATTTGAAACACCCTGTTATGATATTTATGAAATTCAAAAGATGCATGACCTTTCTACATTCTTCTACTTTGACGTTGTGAGAACGGTTTACACTCGGGATGTTCAGAATAAGAATAATAGACATAACACCGACTATATCAGGTATCAGGTATCGATATCAGGAGATGTCTACTAGCTCGGATACGGCAAGTTTTGTTGAATCACATTTGCCAGGGACTCAGGAAACTGTTTCCCTTTTGGATATTGATCATCAAGATAACAGTTCGCTTACAACACCGAAAGACGTTCAGCAGAAACCCATTGTGGAATCTGAATGGAAGAAACCGAAACAACGGAAGAGAAAGGTTATGAACAAGAATAAAAATAAAAGTTTGATTGGTCAGAGAAGTATCAATGACAATCAGCTTACAATAGCGCCCAAGAAAGCATTCCTTCATGCATCGCGTTTTGCCCCAGAGACTACAGTGGAAGATATCTCGACCTTTCTGCAAGGGGAATTCCCGGAAGTGAAATGTGAAAAACTGACATCAAAGTATACGTAATACTATATTTCTTTCAAGGTTATGATTGATTTGGTCAATTTGGAGAAGGCTATGGACCCTATTATTTGGCCGAAAGGAACTTACATATCCAGGTTTTTTCAGAAGCGCCCGAAGTCAATTAATATAAAGACGATTTAATACAAATTGAAAATAGTGAAAAACTTAGTATAGTGCATTTGAACTCCCAAGGTGTTCGGAATAAATCGAATCATCTCGAATCATTAATTATGAATAAGTGAGATATTTTATGTGTGAGTGAACACTGGCTTGATGAAATAGATTCATCGGCATTCAAATTGGGGGGATGGAACACGGTGTCTTATTTCTCGAGAACGAATTATACGAGAGGAGGAGTTATGGTATTATGTAAGAACATGTTATGTGAAAATTGTACTCCTATCAAAAATTTGATATGTATAGAAAAAGAAATTGAGACTGCTGCATGTTATTTCCCTACTCTCGATATTAATATAGTTGTTGTTTATCGATCACCATCAGGAAGTTTATCTATTTTTCTCAGTGAATTTGAAAAGAACTTGCATGTTTTAGCTAATTTAAAAAAGAAACATTGTAGTAACAGGAGACTTCAATGTAAACTTTCGTGATCCGAAAAAAGCAGATGATCTTTTGTGCTTATTTTCGACCTTTGGTTTCAAGCAAACAATATTTGAACCAACTAGAGGTAAGAGAACCATCGATAACATTTTTATTAGTTATAATTTCGGTTATTTCAAAACAGAAGTGATAGATCTTGACTTTTCGGATCATAGAGGTCAACGAATTGAAATAGAAATTCCTCAGTCTATCAAAAAAATTCACTATAGGAAATGTAGGCCACTCACACAAATGGGATTCCTCAGAATGCACGAGCTTTTGGATGATATGAGTTGGTATTTCATAGATCATATAGATGAAACAAATCAATGTTTTCACATGTTCCATCAATACTTTGTGAATATATACAATATCTCATTTCCTGAAAGGTTACTAAAAACGAGTGAAAATAATATGCTGGGTATCAATTGGTACACAGAAGACCTTAGGAATATGAGAGATCATTTACAATTTTTGGAAGAACTTGATCGCGATTTCAAAGTAGTGGAAATCAGGAATTTGAAAAACCAATTCAGAAAAAAATATCATAGTGCCCTGGCTTCTGCTAAAAAACTTGCCACAGATAATTACATAAAGAACTCTAGTAATAAAATTCGAGCTAGTTGGACACTCATCAACAACTATAGAATTACAAAAACACCTACGAGGGCTTCCATTTCTCCTGAAGACTTCAATGCATATTTTTCAAGCATAGCATCACATATAGTTAAAGATATTCCAAGTTCGAGAAATGATTTTCTTGAACAGGACTCATTAAATTGTGTATTTGAATTTCGGGAAGTCTCTCTCATAGAAGTGAGAAATATAATCAGTTCTCTAAAGTCTAAAGAATAATACATCTAAAGATATTTATGGGCTGTCTGTTAAGATCCTGAAGCGTAATATCAATGCAATTGTTATACCTCTTACAAAAATGCTGAATAAGTGTATTAATGGTGGAATGTTTCCCGCTGACCTCAAGGTAGCGAGGGTGGTGCCTTTGTTCAAACATGGTGATAAGGATAGTGTGACGAACTACAGGCCCATTTCAGTGCTGCCAATTTTTTCAAAAATATTCGAAAAAGTTCTGAATTGTCAAATAGTTCAATATTTCGAACAAAATCAATTTTTTTCCGACAACCAATTTGGCTATAGAAAGAATAGAGGCACTACTTCAGCTGTCGTGAGGTTGGTTGGTTATATAATGCAGGGTTTTGAACAGGGCAATTATACAGTAATATCATTGTTAGATTTGAGCAAAGCATTCGACTGTGTCTCGCCGCGGATTCTCCTGGCTAAGCTCAGATATTATGGATTTTCGGAAGTAAGTATCATGCTGCTGAAATCTTATCTTTCTGACAGATGTCAAAAAGTTATTTTAGATGGAAAAGAATCTTGTCTGGAGTATACCGAATTGGGAGTACCCCAAGATTCGGTCCTCGGACCGATCTTATTCTTAATTTATATAAATGACTTTCCATCTAGTCTTCCAGCAAAAGTTAAATCTGTTCTGTTTGCAGATGATACTTCACTCCTTTTGAGTGGACGAGTACTGGGTCAGGTAATGGAGGGTTCGCGCGATGCACAGTTGAATGCAAAAAATTGGTTCAGCGCGAATCAGCTAATGCTCAATCAGGATAAGACAGGTGTTTTGATTTGTACATTGAGGGAACTTGACGATGAACTAAAAGAAAATGTAAATTTTTGGGACTGCATTTAGACCAAAAGCTCACTTGGGATGTTCATTGTGAGGAACTTTCGAAAAAATTGAGTAAGAATATTTTTGTTATTCGTACACTTGCCTTCAAAGTTTCGGTAGAAACATTGCTGACAGCCTACCATGCCTTATGTCACTCTTTGATGAAGTACGGAATAATAGTATGGCGACACACACCACATGCAGCAAGAATTTTTTCACTTCAGAGGAGAGCAATAAGAATTATGGACAAGTTAGATTATAGAGCAGATTGCAGAGCTTCTTTCAGGAAATTCGGAATTTTGACTGTTCCAAATATTTTTATCTGTGAATGTTTGATTTATGCTCATGAGAATCGATCCGCAATACTCAATGCAGATGTTCATGGTTATAATACTAGGGCGAGGTTGGATGTCAGAAATGATTTTTTTCGACTATCTAAAACACAAAACGGTCCGAACTTCTGGGCCTATAAATGTTTTAATAAGCTGCCTCATTCTGTGAGAAACCTGAAGGAAAATTTCAAATCTTACGTTAAGAAGTACCTAACAGATAATATTGTCTATTCAATAGAAGAATTTCTTGAAAAGCAGATCATTTGACTGTGTTGTGTTGACGAATGTAAATCGAAAGATATTAACATGAATAAAGGTTATTTATTTTTTTTTTTTTTGAACGTCCGTGTGAGGGGAAAACCCTTTATGGGCACCGAGAGGGTCCGCACTCTCGGTAGTGTGAGAATCCAAGATCTTGTTTGGTTACTCACTGAAAACCCCTCACACTTAAATGGAGGAGTTCTTCATCCTGCCCTCGTAGCGTCCCTTAACAAAAGAGATGTGCTGCAAGTGGCTTCTAGAGTTCATGGGACCTGATGATATGAAGTGACCCGAGCAACACTGCTTTCTGCATTCTGTGCGCCAATACCTCGGCCAGTGATCTACAGGCAGGAATAATGTTCAATTCATCCACGTAGTTGGCTCTCATTCCACCGAGACATCCTATGATAAGTACGACCATCCTCACTTTATGACCTGGGTATAAAGTTCCAAGCTCGAACATAAGATCTTATTATTATTATCATTATTATGAATATTTGACATTTTTTTAGTTTTTTTTCGATATTTCGAAAACTATTCGAATGAATACAATGGTTTCGACAGAAATGTATTCAGCATTGAATACTCAATCATATCAGAAACGAATATATTGAAAAATAAATTTTTTGAACAAATTTATTTCCACTCCTGGTATAACCGGAAGTGCTCAAGCTCCAAAAATATTTTCGGTCTGTAGAGAATTCCGAACAATATCATAATCCCAATTTTCAGATTTCAAATATGTCCAGTTCTCCAGAAACGTCTAATAGGCACTCGACCGTGGGCACCCTGCATATTTGGGGAATATTTATGGAATTTTGCTACGAACGATCATACGAATTGAATGAACGCAAAAGCTTGGAAGAATTGGCGTTTATACTCAAAGATTGGGCTCTCAATATGAGAAAAAAAGACGGAACAGAATTCAAAGATCAAACTCTTACAAGAAAAGTATTATAAGGACTACAACATTATGATTGACCCGTTTAATAATATAATATTTAAACCAGCCCGAGATGCCCGCTATGCAATCAGATTACACATCGTATTTTTTTGTGAAACGTATGTCACTCATAAATTCATGTGAATACTTTCGATCTTATCATCACAATTTCCTGTGAAATGTTTCAATTGCTTCATTTCTTTTTCTTCAAGTCCTGAACATTATTTTGAACTACTATTTATATGTCAGAATTGAACTGACATATGTATTTTCATCCTCGATATCTATTTTCTTGTTGTCTTTCAAAATAAACATAACCTATACATTTCTCGAAATTTTTGAATTTTCAGTTAACGCAAGCGTACAACTCAATCCATACCAAAGATTTGGCTTTACTTTGTGAGTGTGAAAAGCAGGGGTATGATCCATATTGATGTTATTAGGTATATATATGATATATGCAAGTCACCTTTTATTCTCACTAATATGAATCAAAATGTCAAGAATACATTCACAAATTATTGCTCCACAAAATTATCGTCTATTAACACACATTAATTATATTAACACGTTCGCCAGAATAAATTCAAATATTTGAAATAACTAATAAAAATCTATCATAAATTGTGAATAGCGCGATCTTAAGTGGAAAAAACAAAACCTTGCTAATAATCTCAATTTGGTCGAAACAAAATCTAATCAGTGCTTTCAAAATGTGTTTATTCATCGAAGATGAAGATTAGTTGCATGGTATTTCTCTGTGTTTGTTCTTTGTGACACCTCATATCCATGGCAACATGGAAATGTCGCTGTTCCTCCAACTGACATGTTTAGATATTATTTTAAGCTGAGCAGCAAGGCTAATAGCATTCCATGCATATAACTTATAGTAACATGGAATGCTATTAGCCTCGCTGCTCAGCAATTGTGGCTAAACATCTCAGTTGGAGGATCAGCGAGATTTTCATGTTTCCATAGATATGACCTGCCACACAGAACAGGAACACAGGAATACTATGAAATTAATCGTCAAAATCCATGGCATTTTGGCAAAAATTTCTGTATTTCTTTTCTTCGTGATCTATGAAAACATGAAAGTCCCGCAGTTTGTCCAACTTGAGATGTAGCCACTTTTTGATGTGGTAATAGCATTCCATGTACAATAGGTTCTATGATTCCATGTTACTATAAGTTCTAGGTTCAAATATATTCAAACTCAATGCTATGATGAACTTGCATGACATTTCGAATATCTGCCTACAATTGAAAGTTGACAATAATTGATAACCTCTATCATAGATGCATATACTGCGTTCGTCGTTACCAATCCGGAGTGGAGCGAGAGAAAATAGAAACAGAACATCTAATAAAAACGGATCTCTCCCTCTCCCTCCTCTCTTTCCGCCAGGGAGAGAGAGATCCGAATTATTGGATGTTCTGTGTCCGATCCACCTCCGAAAGGGAATACGGAATGCGCCTATTGAATACCTGGTGTTGACATTGATTAGATTTTGTTTAATACTTTCTTGTCGATCGAAAATCTGAGATTTTATGCTGTTCTTCATTTCTCCCGAAAGGGGTCGCGTCATTTTTCATTGCTGTAGTAGCGCCACGACCGATAAAATATTGCGGATTAATCAGGAAGTAGCACAAAAACTCAAATCTAGAGTGCCATTTTGATCTGCAAATTTTGGTCACGATTTTCAGTAAGAAGTCGTTACACCAGGTATTCTATGCATCTATCCTCCATCCTAATGTCTGAAGCGCTCAAAAACGAAAACAACACTAATTTCGTTTTACATTCCGAAAAATCTTGATGACAATTTTTCTGTCTCTAAATCATATTTGCCCATATGTATATTGAGCAACCTGAAAAGTACTCATTTTAATAACGGTGAGTGCTTTTCTTTCAAAATGGTGAGGCCGGGAAAAATAGTCACGTGTGACCACCACGGAGACAAAAAAGGAACCTTCTGATAGTGTGTTTCTGAATGTATTCCTTCAAGATTTCAATTCATAAAACGGTTAATATTTATGATTGTTTAATCTCAGCTGACTTGATAATGGCGTAAGGCCGAAACCGGTAGTCGAAGATTATATAGAAACAATGAGCCGTACTTATAAAAAAAGCCTTATCTTTTCTTTCTGAAAATGAATCAATTCTTTCAAGGTATATGCATAAAAAGGATTGAAGGAAAAAGATTTGCTTCGAAGAGTTTGCTTTGCAGTAAAGGGTTATACGTTCGCCTTATTTATAAAAAAAAAATTTGCTCCAGAACTGAAGGATTCGCTTCCAAAATGGAAATCTAGGTTCACAACAACTTTTTCCATTTATTTCAGTATTCGTATTGAAAAGCCAGCCCAATTTGGAGACTATTACATAAATCGCTGTATCTTTTACTCCACTTATCCGAAGCATTTCCTTGCAAGGAAAAGGCGGAGATTATACAGGGTGGCCAAGAGATTGACGTCTCAAAAAGAAAAAAACAGGTCCCTCCTGTCATTGGCTATTGGAATCACCCCCATGTATGTTATGCGATTTTTCACGGTTTTCGAGTTATGAATTTTTTTATGAACTTTGAGAATTTTCGACTTGACCATCTTGAAAAAGATATTGAAAAAAGGTACAAGAATTTTTTTGTAACTTGATCTCCATGAATTGTAATTTTATACGTAAAATAACCAGTTTCGTAACTCTGATAGAAATTGTGGAAATGTTGATCTCAAGTAAAAAAGTTACGTGAATTGGATTATGATATGAATTTTCGAATCAAAATTAAAAATGTAAAGAGTGTAATTCAAGGTTTCTTAGTATACTTAAAAACTGCGGTCAACAGTCAGCTTTTAGAATCATTGATAAAAAATGGTACTTAACACTCTAATTTTGATGGAATAAGCCTTCAAAGTCATCGAGGTGGAATACATCAAAGAACTAGACATTTACTACAAAATTATTTTTGGCATTTCAAGATTTTTCTGATCAAGTTATGATATAAAATGCTGAAAATTAATGGAAATCAGCTTCAGATGTTGGTCAAGAAAAGTTCTAGATGAAAAAAGGAAAAGGTATGGCAATAAATCACACATCATAATGTAAATAAAAAAAAATTTATTCATAAAATAGTCATGGAGAAGTTCATTTACAAAATTCTAGTTGTATTCACTGCACCCCTGTTTTCTCAGTAAATCTCGCAAATATTCAACCCCTTCAAAATAATTCGAGTCCAAATCTGTTCACGGATCGTTGGCATACAATCCGGCTGATATGTCTACCCCCAAATCATCTGCGACATTCTGTTATTAAAAGAAAACTTAGCAGGAGTGATATACGAGCATTCGCACCTACGACATCCGTTTCCGTCTTTGTCAGCAGAGATGGCGCTCCTGAATTATTCTTCTAGAATCTAGGTAAATTACCTCCGGCCTGAATTCTATCTAAATTGAAAACATTTCACTAAGTGTCACGAATCTCTGAAAGATGTGCAGATGAAATGGCTGGATTTCGTGAATGATTCATTGAATGATTAGACCCAAAGACGATTTATCGGATGTCATTTGGAAATTAGGGGAAAATTCGTGAAAAATTTCTGAAGCCAAGCTGAGTGCAGTGAACCTGGTCCAAGATCCCAGGGCCTGACATAGCTATTTTCTGAGTAACGAAATATATTAGACAAAGTAGTATTAGTGCATACTTTGAAGGTAGGCATATCTGATGGCTTCAGCCGGCGGCCAGTTAGCAAGTATACCAATTGCTAAAGGCACATAAAATCTGAGAGCTAATTTTTAAGCCAGCACCATACAGGTGACACTTGTACATATATATTTCAACTGTAAATTATTGAGGCCAAGAGAAACCTTCTTCTCATTTTCCATTTTTGCGAATTTGGCTCTGTTAAAAAGATATTCACCAAAAACATTCTGTAGAAAACTAGCCAAGTCTCGATGGAACTGCTTGTTTATCTCTAAAAAGTTGTGAAATCTAGACAAAGGCGTGCCACGTCTAAGGCTGCTTACTGCGATTTCTTTATTATTATAGTTAATGTTGTGTGACTTGGCCGTGGAGGGTACACAAGGGTACAAAACCAGGTGCTCCATGACACCATTGCACCAGTCTGTCGCCAGCTGCGTATTTTAATAACACATATGTGTAGGCGAGCCTGAAACGAACAGTATAAAAGATTATTTCCAGTACAGACGGACTTCTAATCATTGATAGAAGTCCGTCTGTACGTCTATTTTATGTTAGGTCGGTGATCGATTTGACGCTCCAAAAAGAAGAGAGCAGAAATCAGCATTGTCAATGTTGAATGCATGTGTTGCACAATCAACAACAGCCTGAAATGAGACACTAGCGTCCAATTACCAATCCCAGTTGGGCTACTATCTCGCTTAACATAGGTGGTTAAAACACATATAACATTACGTGTAAACAAAATTGACTTGTACCCACTATTGTATGAAGAATGTTCAACGGCCAAGTCACACAACATTAACTATAATAATAAAAAATCGCAGTAAGGAGCCTTAGACGTGGCCCGATTTAGTCTAGATTTCATTACTTTTTAGAGATAAACAAGCAGCTCCATCGAGACTTGGCTAGTTTTTTACAGCATGTTTTTTGTAGGATTGCTTTTTGAGTTTTCCCATGAAACGATGTTCAAGTTTAGATATTTTTAATCGATTTGAGGTATTGTATACTCGATAACATTCATATGATTTTTTTTGTCCATCATTTCGAATTTTCATTGTGATTTCTAATTTCAATCCGTTCACTTTTGATATTTGCTTTTTGATTGTAAATATTGTAGTTCCTCAATTTCGAGACGTGGCTAGTTTTTTACTGAATGTTTTTGATGGCATACCACTTTTTTTGTAGAAACGTGGGCATATTGATTCATTTCATTAGATATTTTTATTTGACACATTTTTTTTCTATTTTAGGAGTACTTTTTTTTACAGAACTTCATTTTCTTTTTTTCGGTTCTGAACTATGGCAGATAAAGCCTCGGATTATTCCTTTATTGAATTCAGCGTCCTCGAAAACCTATAGTTTGATACCAAAATTGTCCATACAGCCCATCATTCGCGGTCTCTTGAGTACATGAGGTAGAGAGCTATTCGGGCAGTTTTCAATTAACTGATGCAGCGAAACAGAGTTTCTTCTTCATCAAGCTCTCCGGAATGGGAAAAAGATATAGAGAACACAGCTTCTTTTACAGTTGCTGGTGATTCTCATAGAAGGGATTTGATTCACCAGATAAATCAACGAAGAGAGGAAGTGGGAGAATTCCATCAATTAGTTCAAGAATGATTGAATGAGCACCCAGCACCCAAGCTTGTTGTCGTACATTCTGATCCCTGTACTCTGATGGAGAATGATCATAGATCATTCGATCAAATTTTCATCCATAACTTCAATAACTAAGCACATGAAAGCTATTTATGTAACAAGTATAAATAAGGGACGAGCCCAAAAGTTTAATAATTTGGGCAAGTCCATAAGCCTAATTATGTACCAGTTTCATACAAAGCTTTATGTTTGACTGCAATGCAGACATTTTATTTTCTGAAATGGCAGTTAATATATTCGTCGCTTTATTTCAAGAAATACAATGACTGTGCTTTTGCTTATCTTACCTTAGTAACCATCAGCGACCTTAACAACCTCACTGAAAAAATTAAAATAATTATCGCAGGAATTTGGACTAATTTTTATTCATGATCCTTTCAACACATCGCCAACGTTTCGAATCGGTTGTGATTCTTTTTCAAGGCTGGAATGTCAAAAAATAAACCTAGAAACAAATGAAAGGACCTAGAGACGATCTGCCATTCACCTCGTATCTCATGGGATTGAATATCGTCAAATTTATTAAAATAATTGTCTGAG
Source organism: Adalia bipunctata (assembly GCA_910592335.1). NCBI lineage: Eukaryota > Metazoa > Arthropoda > Insecta > Coleoptera > Coccinellidae > Adalia > Adalia bipunctata. Next base: position 55,840,298 of record OU342948.1, read on the forward strand.
TATCTCGAATCAATTTCGATTCAATCTTCAAGTGTTTTTAAAATGGTTCATGTGTTGTTAAAACAACATGAGTAGACAGAATCGCCCCCCGGTACGTTCCACAAATCACAATGAGTAACATGGAGATGACATTCAACTCTCCTGTAAAACAATATACAGGGTGTCCCACGGTCGAGTGCCTATTAGACGTTTCTGGAGAACTGGACATATTTGAAATCCGAAAATTGGGATTATGCTATTGTTGGAAATTCTCTACAGACCTAAAATATTTTTGGAGATTGAGCAATTCCAGTTATACCAGGAGTGGAAATAAATTTGTTCAAAAAATATTTTTTTCAATTTTTTCGTTACTGATATGATTGAGTATTCAATGCTGAATACATTTCTGTTGAAACCATTGTATTCATTCGGATAGTTTTCAAAATATCGAAAAAAAACCTGAAAAAATGTCGAATATTCAAAGTCAGTATTATGTTCATTATTCTCATTCTGAACATCCCGAGTGTAAACCGTTCTCACAACGTCAAAGTAGAAGAATGTGGAGAGGTCATGCATCTTTTGAATTTCATAAATATCATCACAGGGTGTTTCAAATTTAGTATCGAAAACTGTGATCAAAAATTGGCCATAACTCCTGTTTTTCAAATTAGAACCCTATTTTTTTATGATTGCGTTGGATTCTGCGAAAAAAAATATTGATAGCACTCTCAGATGCTTTTACTCCTAAATTCAGTAATTCCCGAGTTATTTGAGCTTTTCTGGATTCCTGTTGTACGTAGAGTCGAATTCATCGAATCTGAAGAAATTCGATGAATGTTCTCATGAAACCATAGTTACAACTATTAATTAGACCTGTCACCATAGAACTTATAGTACATGGAATGCCATTAGCCTTGCTGCTCAGCTTAAAAAAGTGGATAAACATCTCCAGTTGGAGGAATACTGAAGTTTCCATGTTCCCATGGATACGACTTGTCATGCAGAACAGAAACACAGAAATACTATGAATTTAATCGTCAAGATCCGATTCACTTGGCATTTCGGCAAACATTTCTATGTTTCTGATCGGTGTGACAGGTCGTATCCATGGGAACATGGAAATTTAGAGATTCCTCCAACTTGAGATGTTTACCCACTTTTTGATCTGGTAATAGCATTCCATGTACTATAAGTTCTATGCCTGTCACCTGTGAATTATGAATGGGATCATTCATCTTCTATGGTCACAGAATATTCTCATACCAACAGATTCGATGACTATTCTGATGAAACCACAGTAACCATTGAAGTAAAATTGAGAAGTAAGGTTAAGGCCTGAAATTAGATCTGTCACTTGTGAATTATTAATGGGATAATTAATCTTCTATAGCCACAGAATATTCTCATGCGAAAGATAAGATGAATTTGACTCTACGTACAACATGAATCCAGAAAAGCTCAAATATCTCGGGAATTACTGAATTTAGGAGCAAGAGCATCTGAGAATGCTATCATTATTTTTATTCGCAGAATCTAACGCAATCATAAAAAAATAGGGTTCTAATTTGAAAAACAGAAGTTATGGCCAATTTTCGATCACTGTTTTCGACACAAAATTCGAAACACCCTGTGATGATATTTATGAAATTCAAAAGATGCATGACCTCTCCACATTCTTCTACTTTGACATTGTGAGAACGGTTTACACTCGGGATGTTCAGAATAAGAATAAAGAACATAATACTGACTATGAATATTTGACATTTTTTCAGGTTTCTTTTCGATATTTTGAAAACTATTCGAATGAATACAATGGTTTCACCAGAAATGTATTCAGCATTGAATACTCAATCATATCAGAAACGAAAATATTGAAAAAAATATTTTTTGAACAAATTTATTTCCACTCCAGGTATAACCGGACGTGCTCAGGCTCCAAAAATATTTTAGGTCTGTAGAGAATTTCCAACAATAGCATAATCCCAATTTTCGGATTTCAAATATGTCCAGTTCTCCAGAAACGTCTAATAGGCACTCGACCGTGGGACACCCTGTATATGCTCGTCACAATATCACATCTCGGGTAAAAAACCACAAGATAAAGCACAACAATGACAATAAATAATTTAACAAAATAGATCAAAACACTTCTTCATGGTGGATGCGCCTTAGATATATCAAAATGACCTTCACTATAAAACACCAAAATGAACAAACACAAACATCGAGTCTCCGAAAGCTCTTAGGTACTTCCATCATTTAGATCCACCATTTTGAGTCCCTTAAACCCCAGTATTGCCCAATATAAGACTATCATACACTAAACTGAGATGTTGGACGTCTTCCCTATAGTTTACTGTGTTGTTGGACCTTATATAAAAATATGTATATATGTATAAAAATCATTTCACTCATTAGCCTTCTACTGTAGATAGGTTCGTAATCCAGAACTGTGATCTCTGAAAAGTTGAATCCATGTCCCTCAGCATGCACGTGTGCAGCGAGAGCCGTTCCCTGTGTTATGTGAGATTTTTCTGCATCATTTTTATGTTGTCTTATCCTTTCCTGTAGTAGTTGTTTTGTCTGGCCTATGTAGCATTTTGTGCAGTTATTGCATTCTATTTTATAAACAACTTCTGATTGCTGTAAAATTGGTGTTTTTTCTTTTAGTTTTGTGTAAAATTTTTTCCTATTATTGGGAACATTATAGAATGCCTCAGCACCATTGTATTCGCGGAAATTTTTTTCAATTTTGTATGATAATGTAGGATAAAATACAAGTTTGTAATATTTTTTAGTTGTTATATTTTGTGATGTTAATGTGCCTTGTGATGTGCTCACCGTCTCTACGCCTGTGTCGATGTTCGATTGGATAGTACGTTTTGCTCTATTGTAGATGTTTTGTTTATACAGGTTTTTATATAGTATGTTGGATATTTGTTCTGCTTCAGGATTTCAGTCACTTTACACAAATTATTCATTCTATATTCCTCATCGCTCAGAGAAATCGCTCTTTTTATCAAATTTTCTGCTATATTCCTCTTTTGCGAGAAACTGTGATTGGAATGGAAATTTACACATCTACCGATCTACCTGTGCTGATCGGCTTCATGTACCAGTTTGTTTTCAACCTATTTTCCTCCCTAATGACCTCTACGTCTAAAAATGGAATACTCTGGTTCTTTTCTCTTTCTAGCGTGAATTTCATTTTTTGGTGGAATGAGTTGAACACGTTCAGAGTCTCTTCAATTTTCTCTTTAGGTATCAAGAGTAATGTATCATCAACATAGAGTTTTATTAGAGGGACATGGAAATTCAACTCTGATGTCACATATGCAAATAACATATAAACATATGTAATGAAATGTTTCTTGAGAAAAATTGTTCATTCGATTCTGTTCCGAGATACGGGCGTAGTAAAAGTGGGTAATTCTCAACTTCAACGCCCTGTATCTCAAAAACTAGTCATAGGATTGAGTTGGGGCCATGGACACTTTTGATCAGTATGTCGAGTACTACATTATACCAAAATTTTAGAAAATTTGACGGAACGCCATTTCCCGTAGTAAAAGTGCGGGGTCCTTTCAGCTCTCTGAGTTTATATAGGCCAAAACCGAAGAAAATCAAAAGCAGAGTGAGGATAACCGACAGGATAGTGAATATAACCGAGGGGAAAAAGAATTAAAAGAGAGTTTTGAAGCAGCAGTGAACTTGCATGTGTATTTATTTATGCAAAATACAAGGACAAAATATACTGATGCCATAGAGTACGAATAACTCTTTGCTAACTCGAACAGCAGAATAAACACGGCTCCCATAACGTGAGCAAAAATGTCCGAAACTAACTTTGGCCTAAGAGGGCGCTCTCGCTTGAGAAAAGGGACGCTAGTCGTGGCGCTCTCGTAGAGAGGTCAAGCGATAAATCTAACGCTCTAGCCGATACTTTAGAAAGAGAGTCAAGAATAAATTATTGTGAAGAAGACGATGAGGACCTAGAAGAATTAATTGAAGATAATGAAGAAGAAATGAAGAAGCACCATCGGACGGTGAAATCCCTCACCCAACATCTCCGGCAGAAATCAAAGAGATAATCAATAATTTGAAAACAAGAAAGGCTCCTGGAAAAGATAAAATTACAAATCTCATGCTGAAGAAAATGTCAAAGAAAGGAACGGCAGCTCTCACAAGCACAGCAAATGGCGTGATGAGAACAGAGCACTTTCCAAAAAGATGGAAATCTGCCGAAGTGATTGTTTTCAATAAACCAGGTAAAGACAAAAAGTTCCCACAGAACTATAAGCCTGCTCCCAGCTGTAGGAAAAATTGTGGAGAGAGTCTTGGCCAGACGACTCAATGAAGAAACAGAAGCCCTGGCGACGATACCGAGTGAACAATTTGGGTTCCGAAAACAACATTCAACTGAACAACAGCTCCTAAGAATGACTGAGTATATCACAGAAGGATTTCAGAATAAACAAGCCACAGGACTACTTCTACTGGATGTAACCAGAGCTTTTGATAGAGTATGGCATGAAGGATTAGCATATAAAATGATAACCGCAGGTTATTCTTCCAAGTTATGCAGAATAATAAAAAATTATTTGAGGGATAGGAACTTTTGTGTGAAAATAGGTGATGTTCATTCCACACTCAGATATTTAGAAGCAGGAGTTCCCCAAGAATCCATACTAGGACCGCTACTCGATAACATATACATACATGATATACCAAGAAATCCAAGATGCCTGCTTGCTCTATACGCGAACGATACGGGCATAGCAATTAGGCACAGAAATACAAAAATAATTCACAAAAGACTTCAAGAAGCTGCAGATCAGTCAATGGTGTAACAGATGGAAAATCAAAATCAATGGAAAAAAGAGTCAAGCAATACTCCTTCAAAAGAGAAGACTGAAGATGAAATCGAAGGTATCCATAGACAATAATGAAATTGAATAGAAGAATGGAGCTAAATACCTAGGGGTAATATTAGACAAAGGACTAACGTGGAAACAGCACATTGAGTATGCAGTGGATAAAACAGATGTAGCAATGAAAAGATTATACCCGATTATAGGCAGAAGAAGCCAAATGAACAGAAACACGAAATTGAGGATCAAAAAAGCAGTCGCCAGACCGCAGCTAACATATGGATCAACAGCATGGGGATATGCAGCGAGAACCCATATAAAGAGGATACAAAGCACAGAAAACAAATTTCTGAGATGGGCATTAGACGCCCCCTGGTTTGTTAGGAATGAACAAATCCAAAAAGACATGAAATGGGAGTCCATTACTACATTCATCAAACGAAAAGCTGCAAAAGCCTATGAAAGAGCTAGTGAACATCCAAATGACGACCTTAGAAGGTTAGTTGACTATATGACCCCGCTGAAGATGAAAAAGCAGCTACAATTTACCGCAAAAGACCTAGAGACCAATTGCGAAAATGAAGATATATAGAACTCCACACTTAGTAAGAGATATCCAATTGAAGGATGTACACAAACACTCAGCATAAAAGAATGCGAAAGAGAAAATAACAGATAAGATGATGGAAGGTTTATAGGCTTATGCCCGGAACCAACCGCAGGAGAGTCTTGCGTGGCAGACGCAAGACACACCGAAAAATTTATGAACTGCGCGAACGGTTAACAAACATGAAAGGAAAACTTTTCTAGAGCAAGGTTGTTGAAAAAGGGGCAGAATGATTATTAAAGGTGTTTTTCTTCGATCTTGTGATCATTATGTGAAGACTTCGAATGAATTGATGTCATACTAACCGTGTAGTGTCGAGTATATAAAATCTCAGGACATTGTCCAGATAGAAACATCGCCACAGATTATTTGGAGCTGAGTATTTTTTAATAATTTCAATTCAATACGTGTTTCGAATAGACATTCATCATTTATATCTGAATGTTGCATTTTATTCACATTTATTTTCAATATGTACCGGTAGCAATAATTTTTCAAAATAAACTGCTTATAAAATATATAATTTCATGCTCCTTGGTGTACAACATCATCTCTATGATGTGTAGGATTTAATTATTACATTTCTCTACATCAAAAAAGTATTTCCATCATTAAGATTTTGATCTCGACAAAATTGATAAATATTCGGATAACGTTATCAAGCAGGACTACTTTCCTGAAGAACTGAAGATCGCCAGAGTATTCCCAGTGCATAAAATGGGTGATCGTGATCTTTTTGAGAATTACAGACCCATTTCGATTCTGCCAGCTCTATCCAAACTATTTGAGCCTCTCCTAGGGCAGAGATTGGTGGCGTTTCTGGAGGCCACTCTCTGGACCAACATCAACTTGGCTTCATGAGAGGAAGGAACACAATCACTGCATTAACTCAGTTGATAGAGTTCACTACTAGTGCACTTGATGAGGAAGAAGACGTTAAAATATCATGGATTTGAGTAAGGCTTTCGACTGTGTGAGCCATAACAAATTGCTGAGTAAGCTCGAGAGTATTAATAGCTGTGCGGCGCCCGGCATTAAGCTTATTAATATCCTAATCTTATCTGCAAGATCTGTATCAGATTGTGAATGTGAAAGATAAAAGGTCATCGAGAAGGAGAGTGATCTCAGGTGTGCCACAGGGATCAATGCTCGGACCGATCTTGTTCTTTATATACAGTATGGTGCAAATGAAAGGAATAAATTCGTTATTTCGTGAACCGGCGACTTTAAGGAAAAATCCGGAAACCCGTCGATTTTTATTTTTAAAAAGGCTATTCGTGAGTCGTCATCTATATGAGCGTGATGACGTCAAAAATAAAAAGGTATCGCTAGAATTTCTAAATGGAAATGTGGGTGTTGTAATACATTATTTGAAAGGTCTTTTGAATACCTATTCAGCCATATCAATATGTACAGTAATTGATTTGCGTATTGTCACAAAAAATATTATTGATGAAATTTCAACAGATTTCTTGATGGAATGTTATAGAGAAGGTTCGAGAAGAGTTCGCGGCACGTCTTTCCCATTGTAGCTGAAAGTAAACAATTTGAGCACTTCATTAAGGTTTCGTTGTATTCAATCAATAATACATATTAAATATTTATTGTAATAATAAAATTTCATTAATTTTTTGAACGAATACAAAAATCAATTACTGTACCTATTGATAGGCTGAATAGGTATTTGAAAGACCTTTCAAATTATGTATTACAACACCCACATATCCATCTTAAAATTTTAGCGATGAAGTTCATCACTCTCGCACAGATGACGTCAAAAATAAAAGGGTATCCTTACGAATAGCACGGTTTAAAATAAAAATCGACGGGTTGTAACATTCCTCCTTTTGAGAGTGAAGGAATTATTATGAAAAGAAATGAAAAGGGCAAAACCTTCACTGTGGCGTTAAGGGCACTTTTACGTTAAAGGGGATGATTTTATACTTATATTTTGGCTTGGCTTGTGATCGTCTATGTTTGGTAGAACTCTATGCTTTGTTGTGGTAACTCAGATTTGTAATAACTCAGATAATTAAAAATAGAATGGGAAATAATGAGGTGGAACAGATAAATAATACACTAGATTGGACACAAAGGTGGGCCTACCACACGCTCAAGCTTCACCACAGTGTGGCTTGCGCAGGCATCTCGTACGTAAAGATTCGTTCCGGAGTGAAAATAAATTTGTTCAAAAAATTGATTTTTCAATTTTATCCATTCTGATACGATTGAGTGATGCTGAATACTTTTCTGTTGAGACCATTGTAGTCATTCGAATAGTTTTCAAAATTTCGAAAAGAAACCTGAAAAAAGGCACATATTCATAGTCAGTATTATGTTTATTTTTCTCATTCTGAACATACCGAGTGTAAACCGTTCTCACAACGTCAAAGTAGAAGAATGTGGAAATTGGAATTCGATGAATATCATCACAGAGAGTTTCAAATTTTGTGTCGAAAACTGTGATCGAAAATTGGCCATAACTTCTGTTTTTCAGATTAGAACCCTATTTTTTACGATTGCGTTGGATTCTGCGAAGAAAAATAATGATAGCACTCTAAAGTGCTCTTGCTCCTTAATTCAGTAAATACTGAGTTATTTGAGCTCTTCTGGATTCATGTTGTAGGTAGAGTAAAATAAACATATTCTTAAGAAACCATAGTAACGAATAACCTGTCACCTGTGAATAATTCATAAAATTATAAATATAGAATTTGAGCGTAGTGGCTAATAAGTATACAAAAGTGTGGCAATCGTTCCCCTTAAATGGGTCAGTCATCTCTATACGCATGCCTAGTGAGAAGAGAAGAGACATGTGATTCTGTATCCATGGATACCGTATGTGACTTGATACAAACAGAGTCAAATAACAAAACTGCATCCGCTGATCGCCACAATGCCCCTGTTTTCCCACTCTCCGTTATCGCACATGATCAATAGTCTCACTGACCCTAGGCAGAGCCTTCTAGACGTTTCACCTTTAATTTCGAAGTTCAAATTATAGGTAAAGAATTATGTGGAATTATTAATGGCGTCATTTTTCTTTTATGGTGGCAGAATATTCTCATGCCAACAGATTCGATGACTATTCTTATGAAACCATAGTTACCATTGAAGAAAAAGCGAGAAGTAAGGTCAAGGCCTGAAATTAGACCTAAGAATATAAAATAACACGAAGGAGCATTGGCTAGAATGACTGAAGTGTGACAAGAATGGAGGTCCAATATGGCCGACCTCTAGCAGTGGCGGAGGGCATAAAATCTTGGAATGTCGAAAAATATGAAATAAAGTGATAAAACTTCATTATTATTTCGTTGCTTCGAAAATGTTGATGAATGAGAAATACTCACATTTTCTGGAATAATTTCGCAAAATAATTCCGTATTCCTTAATGAAATTGAAAAACTGAATTACTTCATTCTAACGATTTTTTCAATGGAAATTAGAAATATTGTTGTTGTATCCCCCTGGGATCGAATTGTTCCAAAAAATAGTTCGATGTGGTCTTGATTTACTTTATATGTAGGAATGAATTTTAAATCTTCTTTGGCGATGTATTCATCATACATTCCTAATACCGCTTTGAGACCAACTAACAAACCAAGAAAACCATTTTTTTGCGAATTCAGGACAAAAGTTCCATCTGTAAATTTTAAATTATTGAAATATTCATGGATTTCTTCATGAGAAAGCCGAATATTTTCGTTATTCTTTCCACATGCTGCCTGTTTGAAATTGAAATCCGAAATTCTATGAGAATTTGAGATATCGAAAGTATTATTGATGGCTAATATAAATTTTGCAGTTGCACTACAATTAACGAATTCTTTCAAATACAGTTCATTTTTACAATACATTAAGGCCTCTGATACTGAGCGGCTCATTTATTGGGTAGAAAGATTAACTTTCATTTTTCGTTTGAAAAAATGAATATGTTGCATTCTTAATTCAGTACCGAGATGAAGTCCTTCCCTTTCTTGCAAAATATTCAATTTTTCAACAAAATCAAAATCTATGTGGTGATAAAAGCGATTCGACATAGTGTACGTGTCGAACCAAGTTTGTCACCCCCATAATTCAGTTGATACCTTCACATTGTAACAATGGCATTCTTGGACTTGACCCTCAACTTTCTCTACCGTCAAGGAAATTCCCGAATGGCAATGAACATGAACCTTCAAAGAATAGCAGTCACTTTCAGGTACAAGAGGGACTAGAAAGATTTGGGAGGCGCAAGTGCACGGAGCCCATTGGGCAGGTATATATAAGTACCTCAGAGATAGGTAAAACCAGGCAGTTGTTACTTAGGCTAGTTAGTTAGCAGTTATCGTCAACAGTCGAAACATCCTTGTAACTAGAACAGATCTCCCGATGAATAAAAATATTTCTTCGTTTCCACAAGTGTTTTAATGTTTTCCGTAAACGCATACACCTCATCTATCACTTCACCGTCAATATTCAAAAACCTCCTTTTTCACCAAAACAATTTCTAACCAGCTTTATCATATGAACTGGATCTGGTAGTAAAAAATATTTACGAGTTTCATTTGTGAAATCTGCTGTGTTATTCTGACTAAAATAGCAGTTCAAGATATTGCACATACTAAAATTCGCAATACATCCATCAAAAGTGATATTACCGATAGTGCGTTCCACTTGGTGCTCACAACGATCAAAATGCTCCATTAGCCGTTCCACATGGCGACTACGGTCGTTGTGAACGCGGCGAATACGTCACTCATGACGTCATTGTTTTCGTTCACGCCAAGCTCACAACGACCCATCCGAAGACGTGGGTCTTTGCGGTCGTTCGAGGAGTGGGGATGATAATTTGGCATTCGAGATCCAGACTCAGAGGTCGGGTTATTTATTTTATTATTTTCAGTTTCAGAGAAGTTAGAGAAATACTAAATTTTCTAAAATTGCATTATACTCTTCATCCGAACTTGACCAAGTACTTTCTGAATCGTTGCGACTCACCAAATATCATACAACGGCATCGTAAGACAGCGTAGCACGAACGCCTGTGAGTGTGGATGGAACATTTGTGCTTAGACGCGAAGCCTTTGTCGCGGGACAAGAGACCGCAACAAAACGGAGGAGGGCGCGAAGCCCGAACGTGACACAAGAAAATTATCCACACTCACGTTCGCGGTATTGGCCGAGGTTCTTGCCTAGAGTGTGGAGCGGGGTGAATGTTGATCAACTTCACTATACACCAGCTAGTTGACCAACCCACCCGTTACAGAGCCAATCAGGAGTCAACAACGCCTGATCTAATACTGAAAAATGTTGTTAATTTAGTCCACTTGGTTTTGTCAACAAAAATACAATTCTTCCTTTCTACTATACAGATTACTGCCTTTTGTCAGAAGCACTGATGGTGTGGTTGCAGATATCACAAATCTTTCTCAATTGCATTCACGTCTGAACCAAATACACTACTGCCTTCTTCTACTTCTTCTCGTAACGACTCTTCCCTAACTTGTTTTGACGTTGATCCCGTGACTGTTGAAGGGAGATTACAATCACTGAATGTTTCATCATCTCCCGGTCCAGACGGGTTTTCTGCTAGGTTGCTCAAAGAATTCTCTCATACTCTTGGTCCACGGTCCACACATATCAAACTTTTTTTCTATATCGTTGAACTCTGGTACCCTGCCACTATCATGGAAAAGTGCACTTTAACACCCATTCATAAAAAAGGCGATAAACAGAATGCTAACAACTTTAGACCTATAAGCCTCACTTCTTTTCTGTGTAAGATACTGTAGATGCTGATATACGTGAAATGCTTACTTTTTTTCTGGACCACAACATCATTCCTGATACCCAGCATGGTTTCATCAGAGGGAGGTCTATTGTCACCTGCCTTCTCAGCTGTCTCAACAAGTAGACCCATCTTTTGGATGAAAAACTTCCTGTAGATGTCGTCTATTCAGATTTTTCGAGGGCTTTCGACAGAGTATCAAGCTTTTATACAAGCTGGAACACTTTGGAATTCGGGGATTGCTCTTGAAATGGATTGAGAACTTCCTAACTGACAGGTCGTTTGTGGTCAGGGTTGTTGCTGCTGGATCGAAACCACGAAGCGTGATCAGTGGCGATACTCAGGGATCAGTTTCGGGACCCTTGCTATTTCTGGTGTATGTGAGCGATTTGGCTGATGAGTTCAAGTCGGAAAGTGCTTCGTTTGCAGATGATATTAAGTTCTTCAATTACCCCCCTTACAACTATGGACTATGAAACCTTGCAGGAGGACTTGGGCAGGGTCGTCTCCTGGTGCGCCAAGTGGTTGATTCCACTAAACCCTTCAAAATATCGAATTCTACATCTGGGTAATAACAATCAAAAATAAAAGTATTACGTTGAGCGTGTAGAAATTCTTGGAATCTCACATAGATCTGGGTGTAGTGATATCTAGTGATCTATCGTGGACTGAACATGTATTGCACATCACTAATAAGGCCAAGCGTCTTATGGATATCGTCCAGAACGCTTTTCGTGGCAATGATGTAGCGCATATCTCCCAGGTATAGTATACAGGGTGTCCCAGAAGTCGCGCACCCCATTCAGGGAATTGAATGTGAAAAATATTCCAAGCCCAAAAATCCATGTTTGAAATTTTTTGACAACGTAGTTAATTAGTAATCAATTAATGAAAGTGACCAACCAGGAGCGCGCTACAGAGTAATGAGTATGCAGTTGGGGACGCGAGAGTGAGACGCCATAGCTGCTGCCGGTTTTCACGTTCACTGTTCTGTAGCGCGCTCCTGATTGGTCACTTTCATTCATAAATTACTAATCAACTACGTTATCATCGAAAAATTTTAAACATGGATTTTTGGGCTCAGAATATTTTTTCTTTCGATCCCCTCAATTGGGTGCGCGACTTCTGGAACAGCCTGTAGATCATATATTCGACCAATACTTTAGTTTGCCGGTCCGGTTTGGCATCCGTGGTTGGTGGGGGACGCTACAATACTAGAGAATCTGCAGAGTCGAATCACATGCATTTCCTTTGGAGTGCTTGTTATCAGAAACGGCTGCAGATGATGGGTCTTCCTTCGTTCGCCGATCGTCGTTTAAGGGGAGACCTGATAGTTACATATCGAGCAGCATTGCACGGCTTATTCGGCGTTGATGTGTCCCACCTGTATGAGCTGAATACGAATCAACTCCGTGGACATCGATACAAACTTAATAGAAAGGTCTTCCGAACCAGATGCCGAGAAAACTTCCTATGCAACCGTGTGTTCAACCTTTGGAACAGCCTACCTGGCGAATGCTGGATCGGTCAAAGCGTTCAAGAACAGACTTGACACCTGGAGATTGAGTGGAACTGCATAAATTATTAAGCTTGCTTTTTTTAACTTATCATTCATGTAGCATTATGTTGATTTAGTGTATCTATTGTTTGATTTCTGAATGAGATCTATGATGATCCTGATCATGAAATCAGCCATGATTGTCAGAATTCTGTACTTGACAAAGAGTTGTTCACAATGAGTTCTAGGATGGACACCTTCAATAGCTGTGACAGCTTTCTTCTGTGTAACAAGAACCTCATTTAGATGACTTGAGCGGAAAACAACAATGAATGACGGAGATAATTTTTTATCAGTAAACCCCACATGGTTTTCACATTCTTATTTGATTTATCCGATATCAATATACAGAAACGAAACCACATTCGTTCTGAAATCAACCGTGTTTGTCTTATGAAATAATATCATTCCTTTGATAGATCTTTTTGAAAATTTTGTTCTCTACATAACACCCGAACATTATCAAAATCAAACAAATGACTGAATGGGAGAAAAGGACTGAAGTTGCCTATAAGTATATTCTCAAGGTTTTGTATCGTTTGTCCGACAACATATGTTCGTGTTGAGTAGGTACATCATTTTTTCAGCATTAGGAAGAGAAGCTAAAGTAATTTCGCTGTCCAAGAACTGTAAACCTAACAATGGTGTTCTAAGACAATTCAGCTTTCCTCCAATTTTGGCGAATTTTTTCTTGATAAATAATACCTTTATGTGAATAAAAATAATGAGATCATTTCATGTTATCGGTCTGGAGTGAGGAGGGGACATAGCTGCAATACGGCACTTCCCAGCATAACCGATGGATAAGGATTTGATTGATGTTCTGTTGATATTAAGCCGGCCACTAACGTACAGTTAAACTGCCAGTTAAACTGCACAGTTAAACTGCGCAGTCAAAATTGCCAGTTTAAACTGAGGACTGAGATGTGCACACATGAGCAGTTCAATCCTTCAGTTTATTCCACATGGATTCGAGCAGGTCCTCGGTTTAGTTTTTCAATTTTACCAAGATTAAAAAAGCGAAAACGTAAACAGTGGCGCAAGAAGTGGCTACAAAAACGCAATTTATCTTCCCACATAAACTTATTGAGAGAGTGGGAGGAAGAACCATTAGATTTTCTCAATTATTTGCGCATGACTAAAACGGTGCACCAAAAATTGCTATCGTTGGTTTCCCCATTGACTGTGAAAAAAAGATACAGTCATGAGAACTGCAATATCTCCAGATTTTTTCGACTCCTCAACTCCTTTTTTTTCTTTGCGATAAGAAGAAAATTGAGTGCAAAACTTCAATATGATACGGACAGAGCAACTTAAAACTGAAATAATTTCTCAAATAGGCCTGGCTTATTCTTCGGTCAAGTTTGAATCTTGGTTTGATTATCGATCAAGACCTACGGTTTTCTGAGCTGATTACCAGAATCGCCATATTCTGACGGTACCTGCCATAATTATGCTTTTTGATTGTGTTGTGCTTTCCCATTTTGAATATTGTGACAGCGTAAGGTACCTGTCTAACCGTCCTGCACATTGGTAGGCTCCAGAAGGTGCGATACTCTTGCTTGCTACTAATTTATGAGTACACAAGCTACCAAGTTGGAAGCTTCAAGATGATAGAAAATGAAGCAAAGGAGTTGTATGCATTCACTGAGTTTTTTTCATTCAGTTCTGCGGAGTCGCCACCACATCTGTATTAATTAACTTTCCGAACCGCTGTCCATGATATAAATTCAAGATATAAAAATATCATCACTATTTTCCGTTCATTTTGATCATTCTACAGTGTTGATTTGAGGGACATCACTTAAACGATATCTAGATTGATACTGGGACAATATGTTCTACTATTTGTTGTTGGATGCCTTCATGTTACTCTATGTACTTTTTGTTCAATCGCTGTTTTATTTTTCATTCTGCTTACACCCAGGTTAGCTGAGTAGATGGTTGTAGTGATGGCAGCCAGCTATCGTCACCCGGCCGAATTTAATCTCGGCTATAGCATTGTATAGTAGCTATTTTTGTAACAAGTAGATAAATCAGGTCTTTATGGACGAGTCCAAAAGTTTATGGCAGAGCTAGCAAAGCGGGCGATGCCAATAATTTGGGCAAGTCCATAAGCCTAATTATGAAATAGTTGCATACGAAGCTTTATGTTTGACTGCAATGCAGAAATTTCATTCTCTAAAATGGCAATTAATATATTCGTCGCTTAAACAAAGAAAGATTGGGTGTGCTTTTGCTTTCTTTAACTTAATAAATATCAGCGACCTTAGCAACCTCACTGAATAAAGTTGTTCAATTCGTTAATTTTGTGACAAAAGTCATAATAATCCAAAAAATGGATAGTGCGGGAAAGCAAAGAGAAGAAAATTTTGCCGCAAGCGCCAAAGAATCTCCTTCACCCACTTAGAGTGCTTATGAAAATTTGTATGCGGCCTATAACAAGTGGTGTGAAACGAAGAAAATTGTAAAATCGAGAGAAGACTGTGGAGTCCAATAAAGTGGTCAATTATGGACACTAAACGAATTCATAAATCAAGTGTTTATGAGGTAGTCGAACATAAATAACTATTTGTCATTGCATGATTGATGTTTTCAATAGAAGACATTCAATTATAATCATCATAATACTTCATAGTCCTAAATCTGAATTGTTAGGTTTTTTCAGATGGAAGTAAGTCTACTTGCCAAAGGAAATTGAGGTAAACTTTGTATAAGGTAACCATGAAAAGTCATGAAGCATGTATATTATGATAGTTTGACAGTCAGCAGCCATATTAGAGTATTACTGAATATACTAACGGAAATTTCATTGGTAAACTATTCCAGTGGTAGGCAATAAGTATTCGTTCGTCGAACATGGGACCTAGGCCTATTCTGTATGATAAATTTAGTTTCCATGAGCTCAAAAAACTAATCCAAATCTTATAGTGAGTGGGGTTGAAAGTCTGCTCAAAAATCATAAAATAATGAACAAAATTATACTCACGAATGTCGTAAACATGTAGTGATATCTATAGTCATTCATCTGGAGTTGGAGAATCTGAAAAAAAGGGATATTTTCAGTTCATTTCATTTCTTCAAGAAAATAAATATGTTCATAGAGCCCGAGAATTTGCACGATAAGAATTGTACAGAAAGTCATGAGTTGTGTGCCGAGGATTATATGGTTTCAACCTTAGAACATAAGAAGAGAAGAAACAGCATCCCAACCATAAATTCGAGAATTTATGTTTTCAATGAGTAGAACAAAGTAAGCATAAAGGATAGCAATATATGTACTTATAAACTGCCGTGGAAACATTGCAGAATCTCACTTCGAAGGGTCCAGTAGCGTGGTGTTATCGGTATTGAAGATTGGAAATAAAATAACGAGTGAATTAATTTAACTTTTTTGACGAATTCTTACAATGTTCCAAACATTGGAACAGCTTCTAAGTTAGTTAAACAGAGTCAGCTAAATTCATGTTCTTCCTCTCGATCAGAAGGGAATCTGAAAAGTGAAGTTCCAAAAATCGAAGAATCTACGCCTTAGTAACTGAGAATGATAAGAGTAGAACATACCTGTGCTTACTCGAATCAGGATGCAAATAGTCCAATTCACCACAAACAAGACATCCACGAACCATTTTCTCAACGTATTTCGCTAATAATATTCAGAAATAAATCCAAATTTCACTTTTCATACTCGATATCTTGATGATAACAGTGTTCAAATCGTCATTAGTAACCCAAAATCAAAAGGGCTGTAGGAAATTGATGAATGAACTGGCCACAGCTTCATTAAACGGTGTTGCCATAACGTGCCCATTCATTATCTGATGCAAAAACGACCAAGCCGTTTCGCGAACATTCCGATACTTTTGTAAATGTAATGTGAAGAATTCACAATTTTTGAAGAAACAAATTCCCGTTTCTGACATTCACACACGAATGAGTGAATAAATTTCAATCTGAAGTACCCACTTTTCATTTTGATTGAGAATTTAATTATTAGAGAATCTAAAGAACGTCACAACGCAGCAAAAATTTCTACTACATTCTGATTGCCTTGTTGTACAGTCACCCAGTTTAGTTCTGATGCTTTCGAAAATTGGCTTCACTCTTCATTATTGAAAGACGCGTTAGCTCTTTCTATAGTCTAAGGTGAAGCTCATCCTCACTTTTACTACACATGGCAAATCTCCATTCTCACCAGAGCATAGCCTCAATTTTCATTGGCTTATTATCTATGTTTGTATTTTGAGCTAATCGTCTAGTAAAATCAATTAAATATTACAGTACCTACGTATGCTACAAATGTATGTTTGATATGAAAGCATGTGTGTCCTATAAATGTCTTCAATAAAAGTTGTTTTGGCGTGTAAGACGTCTGAGGCTTATAATTATCACTTATTCTGGTTTATTTAGGCATTTTCACAGCCTTGAGAAACAAGCTCTCTGCCCCGAAATGAAATTTGATTAAATAAAGTTATAGTAGTAGGTGTCCCGGCAAACTAGAAATGAATGACGAGAACGTTACCTTGATGTCTGAAACAGAATTCCTGAACGATCTTCTTCATCCATTTCGTAAGCAATTTCATTTTTCCTATTTGTATTAGAGTGAGTTATGAATAGGCGTGAAATATTATAACTCACGCTATTGGTTTATAGATACTATTCCATATCAAAATCAGTTGAATAATGTATACATTATTCTATGGGAGTAGATAAAAAATTTCTGATCCAAATTTCTGTCTATTCAAACCATAATCTAAATACATGGATGTTTATACGAGTAATCGACATGTTATTAATTATAATTGAAAAACCCTTCACCGATTCTGGCTGCAAGTCTAAGGTGCGCGTGTTGGACACCTAGCACGAAGGTATAACAAGAAATGAAATGGTTGTCCTAGCCAGGGCAAGAAACAAGAAAGCTATGTTTAGAACCTTTCAGTGTGAATACAGCAACTGTTTCAAATGACTGTACAAGGAAAAGGCATATATCAGATACATTTTCATTCAACTGAGTTTTGAACTAAATGAAAAATGGTGTCGTCCCAGTTACTCGTATAGGAAATATAATCAAAAAAATAGAATTTTATTCGCTCCTGAATAATTGAGTTTATGACACATCCAATATGTTGCTGCAGAATTCATGCGAGTAAACGAACGAAATGACCTCGCAGTAATAGCGCTGAACAGCGGCTCCGAATTATTATCGTTTTAATATTTTGTGCCATTTCGAAGCCTTTGTTATAACGCATATTAATGCTATGCTCGATCAATTCAATTCATGGTTGTAAAACTTGAATGAACGATTTCCACAACCGCCTGGATTTCATTTCGAACAGTTTCGACGACCCTTGTAACTGATTAGTTTAAGTGCATATCTGTTGTTCAGTGAACCTTATAATTTTATTCATTTCAGATAATTTCATTGAGGAATTTCATAATTCATCTCTAAGAAACAGAGATTTGTTTCGCGCTTTCTAATCTCAAGAACTAGAAAAAAAGTTATTGTTTGAGAGAGGAGTGTTGGTTTTGTTTTCTGGAAGTATTCAATAACTATTTTCCCTACGACAACATCAAGAAATGTTTATTTCGAGAGTGTAAATTGAATCATAATAATCCACATTCTGTACTGAATTTCCTTTTGCACCGGTTGCTTGGCAATTTGCTAGGCAACAAATGCGAAATGAAATATTTCGTAATCGATCTGCTATTCTCGATAACAAACTGTAACTTAGACAATAGGACCACAGAACACAATTCTGTGATAGGACGCCGAACTTAAAATTTCATCAGTTTGTTATAGTTTGTGCAAGCATTCCTTGAGCGACAGTCCGACAGCTACAGACCCAAGAAGTCGGAGATCTTCACGGCAAATGACATCAATAAAATTATTTTACAATCCCCAGATTAGATCAATGTAGCGACAAGAGTATGTTTTATATAGCCATAAAATTAAATATGTTGCAGCTCACTACCGCAACATCTTGACATGATAAAATTCTTTTGGCCATGAAAATTGAGCTATTTTGTTTAAAATAGGTTGTGCTGCAATATTTGTTGCATATACAAACTTCCTTCATCGTTTAAATACCATCTAGACTGATTTATGTGTCATTTATTGAAAGTGTTCTCAACAAAAGTTAGTCAGGTAAGGTTTTGGAGATCCATCTGGTTTTTAGAGACCATAACCATGTCCTGTGAACCTTCTGAGCTTATCTTTGTGGCTTAGCAAGGCGTTTTTCGATTCTGAAACCCAATCAACTGTTTATCTTTTCCTCTTTTCTCAGAGGAAATTAACCTCGCATTTTTTCTCCCGCTTGTCTTTAAAACCCCATGTTACAGAGACAAGCAGCCAGTGATTCGTCAGTAGGTACTTAGTCGGCAGTAGTTCGCCAGTACTTGGTCGTCAGTAATTGGTCAGTACTTTGTCAGTTGAGAATCAATTTTCGTTAGTCAATTTTTAAGTAAATCACTAGTAAACCATACATATTCATAGATTAGGGGGTATATTGATGGGATAAGGCCAAGAAAAAGGACTATCAATTTGATATCATGCCAACGTTTCGGTCTATTTAAAACCTTCCTCAGGGCTCTGGAAGAGCGATACAAGATTATTTAATTGGGGAACAGAGATCTTTCACAAGTTAAACAATTCAAATTCGAAGTTAAAACAATAAGTTAACATGAGTAAGCAAAACACAGAGAAAAACATATAAAACACAGTTTCAGTTAAGGAAACACAACTCTGAAACCTTTTTTTTAAATAAAATAACAGTCAAACTGATGTCTGAGGGTGTGAGACAACGAACTAAAAAATACACACATATAAAAAACAATACATAAATATTCAAATCGAGTTCTGAAAAAACTTACAATATCAGTCGTGTCCCTTGTCAATCTTAAGTAAATTGTTGGAAAATTCATAAAACTCACAGATCGGGCGATTCATTTGTTTCTTTGTTTATAAATAAAAAGAAACTATACACTAAGTCAACATACCGCAAGCAAGAAACCAACCGTCCAGGTGTCAAATGAAACATATATACATGGAAAACGAAACAAAGAACAAACTGATATCGGTCATCGGGATGGAAATGATCTAGTTTTAATTTTTTTAATTAAACTGTAGTATGCGGTGTTTAATTGTTCGATATCAGTCCTCTTATTGATGGAATTGGGTTCTTGGACAATCGATATCATTTCATCAATTAATCTCTTTTTCAAAATATTCTGTTGCCCAAGAACAGATACATTATTAAAGTCGAAAGCATGCAATTCTTTTAGGGAATGTTCGGCTAAGGCGGTATTATTATCTTTTTTTTTGACCGGATTATGAATATTGATACTATCCCGCTGATGTTCGGATAGTCTTGTTTCGAGGTATCTACCAGTCTGTCCGATATACGAGCTGACGTAGCTTTGGCATGGTATCCTATATATAACATTCGAACGCAACAATTTGGGTGTTGTGGATTTCAACTTCGAAAAAAACTTTTTCAGCGTGTTGTGGGGTTTGTATGTTATCTTAATGCCTGTCGATTTAAGCACCGAACCGACTCTCTCAGATAAACCTTTAATGTAGGGTATTGCGAAAAATTTAGTAGCGCCGTTTTCCTGATCATTATTCAGTGTTGTCTGATTCTGATTCACGTTATTATTTAAAATCCTTCTGATAATTGTTGTGGGATAGTTATTCTTTAAGAGATAGGATTTAATTTTTTCCAAATTTTCACGATGAAACATCCCGTCTGACAAAGATGTTGCCCTGTATTTGAGATTCTTAATAATGTTGACTTTATGTGACAGGGGGTGATGTGAATTAAAATTGAGAAATCTCCCAGAAAAAGAGGGCTTGTGGTACCAATCCGTTTTTATGCCGTTGTTTGTTCTTATTATTAATATATCTAAAAATGGGAGTTTGTTGTCATTCTCTACCTCAACAGTAAACTGTAGTCGTGGATGAAAAGAGTTGAAGGTCTTCAACATAACATCTACCCCATCCGATGGAATAGACGCAAAAATGTCGTCCACATATCTACGAAACAGGGGAACACTGAAAGGTACTTTATCGAGAGCAAACGTTTGTAACTTGGCCATAACAATGTCGGAAACGATTGGTGCTAAGCAATTAACCATCCCCAAACCAAAAATCTGCCTATAGTAATCACTGCCAAAGGCAAAGAAACTATTGTCAACGCAATATCTGAACAACACCAAGAACTCAGAGAGCGGGAGTGTAGTATGTGGTTCAATTTTTTCCCAATCTGTTTGAATTATATCGCATGCGAGCTCAACTGGTATGTTCGTGAAGAGCGATGTAGCATCTAAAGAAATAAGTATGTAATTATCTGGTAATGTGACATTTTTAACACTGTCAACGAACTGAAAAGAATTCTGTACGAACTTATCATCTCTATCGAAAAGATGTGTCAAAAGTCGAGCTAAAAATTTGCTTAAGTTATAGAGCGGACTCCCTACATAGCTTACTATGGGTCTAAGAGGGACGTCATCCTTGTGAATCTTTGGTAAGAAGTACATTTTCGGACAGACACCATTTGAACAACACAAAAATTTTCGTGTAGACTCATCAACATATTTCTGCTTGTATAACTGATTAACTATTCTGTTTAATTTGTTTTGAACAGTTTTTGTTGGATCTGATGACAACCTAGCATAAGTATCTTCATCACCAAGAGTTAGACTGGCTTTATACTCATATACACTTTTTAACAAGGCTACTGTTGAGTTGCCTTTATCTGCTTTCGTAATTAAAATTTCTTCATGACTTTTTAAAAATTTTTTAGCTTTCCTAGCGTAATTGGAAATAAAACTTCCGCAGTCACGATTGAAAGGTGCATCATTGATATAATTTGTACAGAGATTAATGAATCTATTACGCCTTTCAATGATTCCACCCTCTTCTACATGAAAAGACAAAATATATTCCGCATCTATCAAGAGTTGTTTGAGAGGCGTAATAGATTCATTAATCTCTGTACAAATTATATCAATGATGCACCTTTCAATCGTGACTGCGGAAGTTCTATTTCCAATTACGCTAGGAAAGCTAAAAATTTTTTAAAAAGTCATGAAGAAATTTTAATTACGAAAGCAGATAAAGGCAACTCAACAGTAGCCTTGTTAAAAAGTGTATATGAGTATAAAGCCAGTCTAACTCTTGGTGATGAAGATACTTATGCTAGGTTGTCATCAGATCCAACAAAAACTGTTCAAAACAAATTAAACAGAATAGTTAATCAGTTATACAAGCAGAAATATGTTGATGAGTCTACACGAAAATTTTTGTGTTGTTCAAATGGTGTCTGTCCGAAAATGTACTTCTTACCAAAGATTCACAAGGATGACGTCCCTCTTAGACCCATAGTAAGCTATGTAGGGAGTCCGCTCTATAACTTAAGCAAATTTTTAGCTCGACTTTTGACACATCTTTTCGATAGAGATGATAAGTTCGTACAGAATTCTTTTCAGTTCGTTGGCAGTGGTAAAAATGTCACATTACCAGATAATTACATACTTATTTCTTTAGATGCTACATCGCTCTTCACGAACATACCAGTTGAGCTCGCATGCGATATAATTCAAACAGATTGGGAAAAAATTGAACCACATACTACAATCCCGCTCTCTGAGTTCTTGGTGTTGTTCAGATATTGCGTTGACAATAGTTTCTTGGCCTTTGGCAGTGATTACTATAGGCAGATTTTTGGTTTGGGGATGGGTAATTGCTTAGCACCAATCGTTTCCGACATTGTTATGGCCAAGTTACAAACGTTTGCTCTCGATAAAGTACCTTTCAGTGTTCCCCTGTTTCGTAGATATGTGGACGACATTTTTGCGTCTATTCCATCGGATGGGGTAGATGTTATGTTGAAGACCTTCAACTCTTTTCATCCACGACTACAGTTTACTGTTGAGGTAGAGAATGACAACAAACTCCCATTTTTAGATATATTAATAATAAGAACAAACAACGGCATAAAAACGGATTGGTACCACAAGCCCTCTTTTTCTGAGAGATTTCTCAATTTTAATTCACATCACCCCCTGTCACATAAAGTCAACATTATTAAGAATCTCAAATACAGGGCAACATCTTTGTCAGACGGGATGTTTCATCGTGAAAATTTGGAAAAAATTAAATCCTATCTCTTAAAGAATAACTATGCCACAACAATTATCAGAAGGATTTTAAATAATAACGTGAATCAGAATCAGACAACACTGAATAATGATCAGGAAAACGGCGCTACTAAATTTTTCGCAATACCCTACATTAAAGGTTTATCTGAGAGAGTCGGTTCGGTGCTTAAATCGACAGGCATTAAGATAACATACAAACCCCACAACACGCTGAAAAAGTTTTTTTCGAAGTTGAAATCCACAACACCCAAATTGTTGCGTTCGAATGTTATATATAGGATACCATGCCAAAGCTGCGCCAGCTCGTATATCGGACAGACTGGTAGATACCTCGAAACAAGACTATCCGAACATCGGCGGGATAGTATCAATATTCATAATCCGGTCAAAAAAAAAGATAATAATACCGCCTTAGCCGAACATTCCCTAAAAGAATTGCATGCTTTCGACTTTAATAATGTATCTGTTCTTGGGCAACAGAATATTTTGAAAAAGAGATTAATTGATGAAATGATATCGATTGTCCAAGAACCCAATTCCATCAATAAGAGGACTGATATCGAACAATTAAACACCGCATACTACAGTTTAATTAAAAAAATTAAAACTAGATCGTTTCCATCCCGATGACCGATATCAGTTTGTTCTTTGTTTCGTTTTCCATGTATATATGTTTCATTTGACACCTGGACGGTTGGTTTCTTGCTTGCGGTATGTTGACTTAGTGTATAGTTTCTTTTTATTTATAAACGAAGAAACAAATGAATCGCCCGATCTGTGAGTTTTATGAATTTTCCAACAATTTACTTAAGATTGACAAGGGACTCGACTGATATTGTAAGTTTTTTCAGAACTCGATTTGAATATTTATGTATTGTTTTTTATATGTGTGTATTTTTTAGTTCGTTGTCTCACACCCTCAGACATCAGTTTGACTGTTATTTTATTTAAAAAAAGGTTTCAGAGTTGTGTTTCCTTAACTGAAACTGTGTTTTATATGTTTTTCTCTGTGTTTTGCTTACTCATGTTAACTTATTGTTTTAACTTCGAATTTGAATTGTTTAACTTGTGAAAGATCTCTGTTTCCCAATTAAATAATCTTGTATCGCTCTTCCAGAGCCCTGAGGAAGGTTTTAAATAGACCGAAATGTGGCATGATATCAAATTGATAGTCCTTTTTCTTGGCCTTATCCCATCAATATACCCCCTACTCTGAGAATAAACAGGAGGCCGTGAACTTATCCTTCATATTCATAGATCACAACTGATCATTTAGCTCCCTTGCTCATTTTCATATAGATAGAAGGTACATTTCGTCATTGTATAGGTACATATTATTACTGGTATAATTATTTCGTGCTTGTTATCTAAAGTTGAGACCGCTGGACGGAAAAGTAGGTCATAGTTGACATAGCAACTATTTCTCCTCCTAGGCGGAGAAATAGAACTTTTCGATTATCATGTCAGTTGAAAAATGACGTTGTTATCATACGTTTGAAAATAATAGTACCTATATTATTTCATAAGGAGGAGAAGTGTCACTTTTCATGGCGAGCTTGAGTTTGCGCGCCGAACGCAGTCAGACGGGTAATTGGAAGCGACCCATGAAGAGTCACTTCTTTTTCGAATGAAATATTTTATTGCGTTGTCGACGATGAACCTAATAAATTCAGAAGTAGTGCTAACGACCTCAATAATCAACAATGGGAAGTATGATAGGTTTGAAGGTCTCGAACAAGAAAACCACTTGTGTACTAAGCCGACGTTTCGTTTAATATATAAACTTCTTCAGGGCACTAGAAGAGAACAGTGTGGATGAAACGAAATCATCAAACAAAATACATAATTAAAGAGAGGTAATTTTCTTTTGTAGATATAAAAATTATATGTTATAATTTTTCCTCGAATTTTTCTTCACGAAAAACAAACAAGAAATCACAACAAACAATAGTCAATAGGAAGGTACCTATAATCAATATCTCTACTCAATGAAAGTGAACTACAAAATAATAATAATAAAAATTGCCGTGTGAAACAAAAATTATAATCTTCCAAAATTTTTCTGGTTGTAAAAATCATGACAAATTAATTACAACGATGCAGTGGGAAAATTGAAAATTTACTCACGGTACTATGTAGTTTTCATTGTCAGAAGGTTCATATTCAGACAAAAACACTGCATTGAAATCAAGAACATATTTCCTAGGTAAGATACAGGCATCAACTTATGAGTTTAATACAAATATGTAATTTGAATGGAAATCGTAGGTTACATCTTTGATATCAAATAATAATAAGCGGTATTCAACTTTTCAATATCGGTTCTCTTGCTGTATTAACATCTCTTTTTATTTCAATCATCTCTTGTAAAGCCTTTTTTCAGGATTTGCTGTTTTCCTAGGACTTCAGTTTTCTCAAAATCGAATGCGTGCAAAGTACCTACTCTTGCTGTGTTCAGCTAATGCAGTATTATTTTCTTTATGTTTTAAAGGATTAGTACTATTTCTCATTTCTCTCAAATGTTTAGATAGTCTGACTTTCAGATAACGTCCTGTCTGCCCAATATAGGTTTTCGTAGAATCAGAGCATGGAGTTCTGTATATGACGTCAGTCTTGAAATCCTGAGGAGTTCTAGCCTTCAACAGAGAATAAAATTTGCTCCCAATAGTGTTCTCTGATTTTTGAGCAATGTCGAAGTGATCAGTTTTGAGCACTTTACGGATTTTCTCCGAGACTATGTAAGGTATTTTATAAAACCTTTTATCAACCTTAGGTACAGCCTGAGAATTAGAAACACGGAGAATTTTCTTCACTATGCTAGGTGGATAATCATTAGCCGTCAGGATAATGTCACCTTCTTCAAATTATCATTGTGGTACATTGGGTCCGACAAACTAATAGCTCCATGTTTTAAGTTTCTAATAAGGTTTATTTTTTGTGAAAATGGGTGTTGTGAATTGATGTTAAGGACCCTATTAAAAGAGGTTGGTTAACTGTACCAATTGAATTTGATATGTCCTTGATGTCTAATAACTGGAGTGTCTAGGAAGGATATCTGTTCATCGTTCACAAATTCAACAGTAAACTGTAGTCTCGGATGTATCGAGTTAAAAGCTGTTAATATTTCATCGATTTTGTTGTTAGGTATAGAA
Organism: Adalia bipunctata; assembly: GCA_910592335.1. Lineage (NCBI taxonomy): Eukaryota > Metazoa > Arthropoda > Insecta > Coleoptera > Coccinellidae > Adalia > Adalia bipunctata. The sequence continues at coordinate 55,866,393 of OU342948.1, forward strand.
GTAATTATGTCATCGACATATCTCTTGATAAATAAGACATCAAAGGACAACACGCTCAATGCTCTCTCTTAGACATAAGACAAAACTATAACTGCAACAATTGTTTAGCACCCATTGTTGCAGATATCGTTTTGTCTTATATCCAAAAGAGAAAATAACTTCTTCATCGAATAGATTTCTTGCTTGATGTTGTGATTGACTTGTTTTGAGAAAATTATTCTGTTTTTATCACCTTCTGTTTACCAAATCTGAAATATATATGTATGAATGTCTCCTGTAGATAAACATTTTGGGATTCAGGCATTCAATTATTCCACTTTTCGTATCTTCTTCATGCAAATATTCTCAAGTTCATCCTCATTCAATAATTTGTTTCATGAGATATTTCTGTTAAATCGTTTCCCAGAAACAGAATTCCGAGCTCAAAATCAGATATTATTCACTTTGTTTATTTTTAAGTTTCGTTCATCTTCACTTCGTTTTCATAACGGCTTTCGTCACACTGTTTGCAATATACTTGATGAATGAGTCGCTCTTCATTAATTATAATTAACATTCGATTTTATCTCTTATATCGCATTTATTATAACCATTTTGAACTAGGCTCAAGAACAATCTGATCACTGGACATCTGTCAGACAATTATTGATTTTCTGTTTATCCTTTTATTGATTCAAGCAGGGAGCTCTGACCATACGCAGTTTGCGTGAATAAATCAGATTTGTGTTTTGAAATTGTACACCCTGTGTAATATTGCATTCTTGAATTATAACAGAAATTCTGGAACTGCATCTCAAAATGTTTTTAATTTTTCCTTGTTTTCAAGATTTTAATTGAATGTTGACATATGAGATGACTGATGTTATTTCTTGATCGACACTGACTAAATAAATTCTGGAAATTCTCTATAACTGGATTAATTGTAGCAAAAACCTTTTGCATTGAAAATTTTTGCCTAATGTTTATTTTTTCGCTATTTTGACCAATCGTTTTTTTTAACCGATTATCTACGTTTTCTAGAGCCTCTATGATTTTTCGATAAGAGAATGGAAAAAAGATTTATGATATCCCGTTCTACTGATGTCTGTTCTCATAATCTCTGTTCTCATATACGTACCCACCTATCTCATCTTCCTACACAAAAATGGGAATCTATAAAGACAACACATCAAAAAGGATAAATCACACCCAGTAGGAACCCCGCCTAAGCTCCGAAAAGTGGGTATATTTCATGAGGCAAAAATGACTCTCGATGTCATGGACACGGCTATATATGTTTGTCCTGTTTTTGGTGAATCACCCTGTCTATTGTTTTCTGCTCTTCGATTAGTTCGTAACGAAGAACAAAAAACAATAATGCTGCGAGTACTGCTAAAACTAGTCTCGTAAAATTGTCCATAATAATTTCATATTTCACTCTTCGAAAAAGTTGACTTCCGTTATAATATTTTACAAAGAAATAACCATACCCATAAACCAGAACATGAAGTTGGATCATATAGGCTCATAAGCCTGCTACCAATATTCTGAAAAGGCTGAAGAAAGATATGGACTTACACCAACTAGTACCTGACTATCAATTAGGTTTCCAAGATGCAACACATCACAGTTCGCCAAATCCATCGTAGATTGAACGCCAGAATTGCAAGCCTCGAAAAAAAAAATTGCGCAGCAGTATTTCTTGACTTGTCCCAAGCATTGGAACAACTCCTTCCACAACCATACTACATACATGATTCTGAAATCACATTCAGCAGATCGTCATTTCACCGTGAAATACGGAAAAGCAACATCCACCCCTTCTTAAGTCAAAACAGAAGTCCCACAGAAAAGTATATTAGGACCACCTATACCACTATACAGGTACGGAACTTGGAAACGGAAACATAGGGAATACAGCGTTTCACGAGGGTATAAAAAATATTGTCTAGTGGACCAGTGAAATAATCAAAACCATCTGCGAAATGCAACAACGAATAAATGACTGACCTCACTCAATGTTATCGGATACTGCAGAGTGAGGACTTCGAGCTCCGAGCTAATTCCGAGTAATTTATTGTCTTCGTGAAAATGTGTTCTTATGCTTCTTGTCTCTTCAAAAGATTTGACCATCATAGTGCCATTTCATTATTTGAATATTTTCTTCTACACTAAACATTTCGAAGTTCCGTACCTGTATACTTCAGACATACCAGAAAACAGGCACACCACAATAGCCTCTTTTGCAGACGATATAGCCATACTTGCATCACAGGAGAAGGCCACAACAGCTTTCGAAAATCTGCAGCAACAATTAGATGATCTTGGACAGTGGCATCGAAAATGGCACCTCGACCATCATTGATACCGAATTAGTTCAAGTAACTTTTACAACCAATGACATGTCCTCCTGTCAAAATGTTTGAAAAGGGAATATTAGTCGACACCGAAGCCAAATATATCGGTATACATTCAGATCAGCGTTACTTGGAATTAACCTATTCAAGCTAAGAAAGCCCGAATTGAGATACGTCGAATGTATTGGCTAATAGGCAGGAAATGCAATTTATCCCTTCGAAACAAATTTCTTATACAGGGTGTATCAGCAAGGCCTACAGCTAAAATAGCACCTAAACTGTACCTTGTGGAAAAAACTTCTTCTGTCGACCATAGAATAAAAGCTCATTTTAACGCACTTGAAATCATCCATCACTGACCTATTTCATTGCATTATTTCTTATTTTGATGCATGATTGTCATGACAACCTAACATAAAATATTTAGTCAAAGCATTATCGAGCTTGGTTGGAAATCAACTTCTGTCACAGAAAGGTATATTGAACACTCCATTCAAAATAAAATAGAGACTGCAGAAGATATTTCGGGTGACAAAAGTTGCAAAGTAAATAATACTTCAACCTCCACTTTCTCCGCACGTTACTTATCGGATATCATAGGTAATGATATAAATGTAAACTATTCAGAATGTCACAACATGTCCAATATTCCCTCTATGAGTTTTGTGGTTTGTTCCATAGAAAGCATAAATATTGATATATCGAAATGAACATTCAAATCTAATAATGGGCTTTGCTAAGAAACCAGATCTGCGCGTGTGCCGCAATATTGATAATAAGAATAATAAGTACTGCGAAACTGAAGGAAATAAAAAAAATCAGTTATGAAACAACAGAAAACTTCAAAGATGAGCAGACGAGAAAATGTTGCACTCACTAGATTAAGAATAGGACACACAAACTATACCTACATCCTTATACAGGGTGTTTCACCATAAACTGGACAAACATATATAGCCGTGTAGACGACACTGGGGAAGTCATTTTTGCCTTATGAAATATACTCCGTATTCGACGCATAAGCGAGATACAGGGTGTTTAATGTCAACTTTGAGAAATATTCTGATGATTGTGGTGTGGTCACATCTTAGTATTTTTGAGGGCTGAATTCAATTGTGGTGTAGAATTCTGCAAAAAAAATTTCAAAAGGGCGGAAAGCCTGCAAAGTTTGAATTTTTTTTCTCGGTTGCCAATTTGGGAAGCACTTTTTCAACGTTCTCGATTTTCTAAGATTTTCCGTGAAAAATTTTTTTCAAAATTCGAACTCAACTTTTTTTTACATGTCCCCAGGGAAAAAAAATTTCGCACAAAATGTTTGGAATTTTTCATGGTTGAACTATCTTCAATTCTGAATACTTGGGTGAAAACAGAATAAAAAATATCAATTGGTTTTCTTTTTGTAGCCTTCCAAAGATTACGCTCGGAGAACTTCCATAATTTTTATTCAAAAAACTGGAGGCCGTACGAGGGCCAAATTTAGGCTAATGAGCTGCCAGTGCCAGAAATTTTGAAATACGAGACTGAATCTGAAAAGAAAATTCTGAAATTCCTTGAAAAAACAAATTTATTAACAAAAATATAGCTCACCTATATCAAACTGCTGTTTTTCATTTTATGAAAGTCTTTTCATGTTTATTTCATATTTATTTCATATTTATTTATTTGTTACTGTATATTATCATGCAAATCTAGTCATATTTATTTATTTAAACATTATTTTGTTATTTTCTATATATCTGTATATTATCTACAAATTGTTTATTCGTTGTTGTCCATTCCATGTGAACCTAGTCATATTCATTTATTATATATTTATGCGTTTGTTTGTTGAAATACTTCGTTTGTTTATATATTATGTCAGACAGTGTATTGTGGATGTTGCTATAGTGTAGTGAACGAACGGCTAATGGCCCTAGCAGTCGATGAAGAACGATTAAATAAAAAAAGAATAATTAGCTAATTCTGCCTCTCTCTGACACATCGTATTATGTCGTGAAACGTATGTCATTCATGAATTCCTGTGAATACTTTTGATCACAACCTCACAATTTCCTGTAGAATGTTTCTTTCAATCGCTTTGTTTCCTTTTCTTCGAGTCCTGAATATCATTTTCAACTCCTATTCATATTTCAGAATTGAACTGAAAATGTTCAAGTGAAATATTTTCATCCTCGATATCTTTTTTCTTGTTGTCTTTCAAAATAAACATAACCTATACATTTCTCGAAATTTTTGAATTTCCAGTTGACGAAGGCGTACAACCCAATCCTTACCAAAGATTTGGAATCACTTTCTGAGTGTGAAAAGCAGGGGTATAATCCATATTGGTGTTTTTAGATATATCATATTAATATATCGAAATCAACATAGACATTTACATAGGTGGTTTCGTCTAATATGCAAAATAAAAATTTATTTCAATCCAGAATGTATATTCAATTCGTGAAGAGGTCGGCGGAAACATCTTGTAATCAACTCATTTATTAATTCAGCAATTAATGGTCTCGCTCCGCTCACGCGTTACAATATTTCGACCATCAATCGCTGTCATTAATTAACTAGTTGAATAAATAATATGGCATGGTTTTAAGGTTGACAAAACTGTACAATGGAACATAATGGATCATTTCTTTCGAGGACAACAAAAGCTTTACACTTATACCTCATTTTTTAAATTCATTAGGTACGGCCTTGCCACATAATTCGTATCTTCAGGATATTTTTAGTGTTTTGAGGGGTTTGTCAAGATTCTCATAGCAACCGCTGTGTTCAATCTGGATAAGGGACCTTTTCACAGTAGTTATCTCAAGGTATTAGCAATCAGCATCATCATTCGGTAAATATCTGAAGTATTTTTCATACAGAGTGTCGAGTATAAATTTAGTAATTCACTCAAATTAAAATTGCTATAACTCGATTTTTTCAAAACACTGGATCTATATCTCTCATGAAATTTGTTTTTCAAATTTTTACATTTTTGACAAAGTATGTCCCATACCTGACTGTGGATTATCTCGAAAACATAGCGAGTTACCTAACTCGCTAGGCATTCTTTGCAGGGAATGTAGACATTTGAAAAACAAATTTCATGAAAGAGAAAACTTTTTCAATATGTTCTCATAATCTGTACATAATAGTCGAGATGATAGTACATTGTTTACCGGGTAGGAAAAGCGTAACATTCCTGGACGATTGTGAAAATTGCTAAGTCGAGGCGCAAGCCGAGACTTGGCAACACAGAGTCCAGGAATGTCTTTTCCTATGAGGTGAACATACTTTTCTTCCGCAGATCGTTTAAAATTCGACAAATTCCAATTACTTTCGATGGAATCGCGAATTATTCAATTCATAAATAAATGATGCTTCGAAATTCGTATTGAAATTGGTTACGTTACTATGGAAACGTACTCTTGTTGAATTGTCAAAGTTGACGCATATAATTAATTCAATTGCTAGTGTTTTCGAATTTAAAACAGTGTAAAATGATGAGTGATGATGAATTTGCTATTTTTGGGACTCCTCCAGAGCTGGTCGATGCAGTGAAAATACTGCTTCTTCAGAATAAGTGCCGAAGGAATCATGAGAAAAGTTCGTATATGCATATGTCGAACCAACTGTAAGGAAATATCATTTTTTTTATTACACCGCACTGAAAACCCCATCATAACATGTAGATTTAGAACATCGAAAATGACTCTTTTCCGTGCGGCCGCACCGCAAAAAGTTTTACGACAGAATACCTAACTAGTAGTAGTAGTTAGGTATTCTGTGGTTTTACGGTGCGCTGAGGCATATATGCATCCTGTGATTCCTATGCTGAGACACAGAGCAACGATTGCATGACAGTAGATGTCCGTGTTTTGAATAATTATTGTTTCACAATATCCTAATGCTTTCTGCTGAAAATTTTTCCCGTGTTATTGTTTCAGAGAGGTGTAATGAAAAATATCGGTCATTACACGTCCAGAAAGGCTTTTTCCGTGCTTACACATCGCGCTTACTTTCTGTACTAGTAATGAAATATACTATTCCTCACAGTAAGGAAATCTTGACTTTTTCTATGACCAATTTTTACTGGAATGTCAAAATTTCCTAGCGATTTGCGGAAAATGAAATTTACTCAATACTTCATGAAAGTAGATTGTAAATTTCAATAATTTACAAAATAAACGAATGACATCAGGTGTTGTAGTCCTGAGAGGAAAGCAGGACTTCAGGGGTATGCATGAAATGACGACCGAAAATGTAAGGAAGCTACTGGAGAAACGGGGTTCCAAACAATTATTTCCGACTGTGAGAGGTCATCCATCCAAAGGAATCCTACTGGTCTAACTAATTTTCACTTGTGTGTTCTAATGATATAATTGAACTTATAGCAACATCTGCCCTGTGTAATAGAGCAACAGACAGCATAAGGTAAATTGTACTGAAATGAATTCAACTCCACTCAAATGGTAAACCTCCATCATGAAGAGGCACGAAACTAAATAGGTCCCAATGAAGTTGTTATAAACTTGAATATTCTAATTTAATATTAATTTCTGTCAGCGAATTTACATTAGACCCTAGGGCTTACAACTTGTTGATGGAATGAACCGTTCTCGTTATGAAGTGGTTTCTCTGGAATGTGAAAGGAAACATTGGAATGACGAGGGCAGTGGAAGGTGGAATTTATGAACGATTCCCAAGACATCTGAAAACACTCAATTCGAGATGCTGATGATAAAATTTAATAAAGAAAGAATTATGAGCTTTATAATTCATATTATCTCTCCGATAACGTCTGAATTCGAAGCTATTAGATTTTCGAGGCATAATGAAGAAATGTTGAGAAATATTGCGAAAAGTGATGAACTCAACTCATTCAAGCAATTTAATTGTCTATCACGAAAAATTTCCACAGGTTTTATATAGTATATAACATTACTAGCAAGGTAAGAGGGTTTTTACTGGCGAATGGAGGATGTAACTGACGAGCCGCAGGCGAGTCAGTTACCTCCTTGAGCCAGTGAAACCCGTTACCTTGCGTGTATTGTTTTATATTTTATTTGTTTCTCATTTGTAAAAAGGTTAGATAAATTCCAAAAAAATCTCAAAAGAAATTATTGAGGCAGCCAGCAGTGTAGCTTCAAGTTTATCACCTGCAAAATCAGCTTCAAGGTACGAGCGAGAATACGACGACTTCAAAAAGTGGAAAAACAAAAATAGTGTGATTGGGGTAACTGAAGATGTTTTGTTGGTCTACTACTACTTGAATCAACTATCAGCTAGATTCAGCCCTAATAATACTTTATGGGCAAAATGGTCTATGCTGAAAAGATGCTTGGGAATGAAAGAAAATGCCCCTGTTCGCAAGTTTGTTTTCCTTAAAAAAAAATTTTAAAAATATGACGTTTAGTTGTCATTTGCAGATTTCAAAAGGTAACAGCGTTTTTGAAACGAAAAAATGAGCGTTATACGCCAAAAAAAGCCAAGGTATTAACACGTTGAGTGCCATGAGAGACCACATAGGTATCACACTTTTTTGGAAGCGGCAAGCCGCGTGAGACCACTCTGGTCTCACGACCAAAGACGCATATCTAAATCCCGTATTTCTCCAGGGGTCTCACGTTTACAGGTGGAAAGTGATGTATAGAGTAGAGCATGGCCTGCTATTGCCGTATCTATATTTTGTGCATTTTTCCTCATTTTTTTTATTTTGGCAGAGCTGTATCCATTTCGGAATCGGACGTATCTTCATCTGGATGTTATTTTCATCTGCTGAATCATCACTCAAAAGTACATAAAAAAATTAGAAAATTGATGTTCCATATATCAATTTCATTCAATTGAACACCAGAGAAGATGAATATGCAAAAAAAAAAATCGTGGCCACTGGGTCAGTTTTTTCAGAAGTTATGGTGGCACTCAACGTGTTAAGTAAAGAAGAGGCTGAACAATTTCTTTTACATGCTCCTGATGACCAGTGGTTGCTGGCGAAAATTGTAACAATATTTGGAATTTTTGGATTTGGATGTTGTCGACGTGACGAAATTCTCTCCTTAAACATGAATGATGTAGATGATATGAGAAAATACGTTATTGTGACATTGCGGCAAACAAAAAATATAACAACAAGAAGATTCACCATAACCGATGATGGCTGCAGCTTCAAGCCCTGCATGTTATACAGAAAATATGTAAATCTTCGGCGTCCTGAAACAGAAAGCCTAAGATTTTTTTTGACATACCGACATAAAAAGTGCATTTCCCCTAATGCTGATTGCTGGCCAGCACACTTTTGGTGGTGTCCCGAAACAAATAGCGAAATATTTAGGCCACTCTTTTCGCAGAACTGGAGCCACTATGGTTGCGGATTCGGGTGGAGATATTTTAGCACTAAAGCGTGCAGGAGAGTGGAACAGCACCGAAATTGCGATAAGTAATGTCAATGATTCGGTCAACAAAAAAATCGAAATGTCTAGCAAATTATTTGGTAGTAAGGAGAGTACAAATGTTCTGCAGTCTCCGAGTTCAGCAGTTTCTGCGTCAACAGATGGTTCATCATAATCAGTATCAACTCTTTCATCATCAAAAATCTGTTTCATTGAAAATAACAATTGTACCATGATTTTCAACATATATGACGATAAAACAAAATTTTCTAATGTAAATAATACTAGTAACTTGTAAAAATTTTGCAAGTTTTCAGTTTTACAAGTTAGTGACTTGATGAAATAACTTTCTGGATTGATATTTTGTTTTTGGAAACTGACGTTTACATATGAGAAACAAATAAAAATATCACTCTCACTCTAATGGCGACTGGTAATTCATTCTATTTCCGTATTAATGAATTGCCGTTTTCAATCCAATGAGGAAAATTTTCAGTTTTTTTTTGTTGATATTTTATATTGAATTTGATCATCAATTGAAATAGTGCTTAGCTATTTCCGTCAATGCAATCCAAAATGTAAATAATCGAAACCTGCTTCTTCTTAATGCAGACAGAAATTGAACATGCATATAAATTCAGAGTGAGTGAAAAGAAACACAAAAAATTTAGACATTCAGATTTTACTACATATCTTTTCAATTACGCAAATACTCATGTATACCTGACTTATTTGTCCTACCAGTGATGGAGGATTGTTCAGATTTTTCCTAATAGTAGCCATAAATTTTTATACTGAGAGTACTTTGATCATTAATGGTTTTTTTCATCAAACCTTCCATGATTATAGTTATGAAATAATTCAATCAGATTCGAATTTTCACTTTTTCCATGTATTTTGAGTCTGACATTTTCAGTATTCTAATTTTCGCTGAGCAGCATCAACCTTTGTAATTGGGAAGTTTTTTTCCGACATGTTCAGGATAATACTTATGAAATATCCATCATCGAAAGAATAGGTTTCAACGTTTCATTCCTATAATCAAGAGAAATTTGATGAAAACCTTATTAGTCACCAAATAATCATCCTCCATGTAGAATATAATCAGTCCGAGAGGGCGGTGTAAATGGCTGACGCCTGTGGCGTAATCACCAATAGAGAACATTTCCTGAAGAGCCCGAAGATCCGATTGGAAAATTTATAAATAGAAACCTTTTATGGAATAGATTTCGATTTGCCATTCGTGAAGGAATCTCTAAGGATTGCAAAAGCAATTTGCACCACATGCTTTCCAATTTCCTCTTTATTTTTCACAACGTTTCTCCATTCAAAGACAATACCCAAAAATCGGTTGCTTCTCACTTCATCTTGCCGGATTTCTTATGCCGATATAGGATCATCAAATTGAAATTTTACCTTTACCTCTGTGAATCTTGATGTGTAGCTGTAAACATAGTGAGAACCATCAAAGGCCAAGGTACCAGAACTTCTCCCATTTTAGAAAATCCTAGTGAGATGGCAGAAAAATTTAATTCTCACTTTCCAACATCTGCTTAAAGCAAAATAAAACGAAAAATACCTCAAACTACGTCCAGTACCCCACAAAATCCAAATACATTTCGATTCCAAAAAGTAGATGTAAAGGAAATTCTAAGCATGATCGATTTGTTGGAGAATAAAAGCAGCTGTGGAATTGATGGAGTGCCAATGAACATCATCAAAAAATGTAAGGAACAACTTGCCCGTCCCTCGACATACTTGATCAGTAACTCGCTGGAAGTGTGTATATTCTCTGACCATTTAAAACAAGCACTTGTGAAATCATTGTTCAAAAAATGTTTTGAAAATGCACCAAAAAATTATAGGCCAAAAAACCTACTTCCTACTTCCTCTAAAATATTTGAACTTGTGGTGAGTAAACAACTAATGACTTTCCTCATTTATCAGGATATTCTGTTCTCCCCACAACATGGTTTCATAGAAGGAAAATCAACCCAGACTGCAATATATGATCTCATTAGGAAGACATTGGGTCCTCGAGGATTCTGAAATTATAATGGCTGTCTTTCTGGTTCTTTCGAGAGCTTTTGATACTCTCTACCACGAGCACATACTTCAAAAGATGAATTCCTATGGAAAAAGAGGTATCCCACTTGAATGGTTTAGATCATATATTTCCTCTCGAACACAACAAGTCCTTATCACCAACGAAGAAACCCAAGCAATCTCAGATTCACTTCCAGTTGAGTTGAGCGTACCACAGGGAAGCATTTTGGGTCCTCTTACCTTCATCACCTTTTTAAATGATCTATTTGCTGAAACAGCCCCAATCACTGATTGATCACCGATAAATTATGCAGATGACACCAACATTTTATTGAAAGCCACAACACTTAAGGACTTTAAATGTCTGATCAAATCTACCATCACTAAAGTAAACGAGTGGTTTCTGAAAAATCAGTTATGTTTGAACACTCAGAAAACAAGTGCTATAGTGTTTCACACCAGCCACACGAATCTTGAAATTCCCCAATACATCAGGGCAGTTGATTTTGAGATACCACTGGAATAAAATTGTAATTTCTTGGGTTTGACCATAGATGAGAATCTCAACTGGGGTGATAATGTCGCCAACTTACGTAGAAAACTCGGTCCTGTATGTTACTCCTTGGGTTTCCTAAGTTTATACCTGGATTCAACATCCTTGAAAACTATCTATCAAGCTGTTTTCGAGTCGCGAATGAGATACTGTATCATTTTCTATGGAGCCTCTTCTGGAATGGACGAGATCTTGAAACTCCAGAAAAGGGCTTTTCGTATCATATAGTACGAGAGATGACGACCAAAACCATGTCTCATAGCGGCCCGGCTAAAACCGTGTAAAATCGATAGATAAGATGACCCTAGAGCCGACTGGTAAGTAGTAATACTCAGAAGTGTAGCATCTTCGCGGGGGGGCATTTCTGCTGTGCAAAAAAAAAATGGTCGACGGTCGTATAACGGCCCGTCTGATATTGAAATTGTACATAGATTTTGTTATTTTATCACTAAAATTTGTGTTTTCAGACATTTTGTGCGTAGCGTTTGACCTGAGTGTCTCTTCAAAAATGTCAAAAATCTGACCTATGTGACTCATAGCGGCTCGGTTCATTTTTGTTTTGAATCATTCGTATGGATGCCCAAAATACAAAAATACGGTTTTCAGACATTTTGAGTGTCGCCTATAACGAAAAAATGTGCTGGAGTCGCCCGGCAAAAACTCCGGCTACACTAGTAAGAGAAAGACATATGCGATCTTATCGCAAAGAAAAGAGATGAACCAAGTGTGTGGTCAACTTGTCAAAATCATATGGAAGATGTAAACCAATATTTATGTGGCCACAGGCTTGCTTTGCCCACAAGCTCTGACCACAAGGAGTTGATGCGTTGAATATAATTCATGTAAAACTGATTTCTGAATTAAAGTCATATATTTTTTTATATATTTCATTTGGAATATATCTATTTGGTGTTAGTGACTATAATCAAAAGAATTTCTGTGAAGTATTACGGAAATTTCTCAAATTATTTTACGGACTTGGATCAGGAATATATTAGAAATGATTTGAGTTGAACGTTGAACTAATTCATAATATCTAAATAAATATAATGCATATATTTTTGCTGAATAATTAATGTTTTATTGGCCACAAACTACAAAAGTACGTATTATCATTTCATTCCTCAGAATTTTCAATTAGTAAATTTGGTAGCCACCTCAATTTCATGTTCAGTGCTAGTATTTCTATATGATTGCGGCTATTCAGCATTGATTTCTTGTGCTTGAGGAAAGAAACTTGAATTCAGAAACATTAGATAAATGTTTGATAAATATGTGTATGACAAAATTGAACGATACCGCTGAGGTAAATTTACCTCACGTTCATGCAACCGGGCTAAGTACTGCAAATTGAAAAGTTGTCTGATTAGTTAAATGCTACATTCAATTTGTCTGATATAATTTTTTTCCACATCTGGGGAACGTATTCAATCATTGACGACGAATTTCAGACAGGCCGCTATGAGTCACTTAGGTCAGATTTCTTGACATTTTCGAAATGCTATAAAAATGTACGGCGACATGTTTTTTGTCTGAAATTGATCTTTCCACATCAATTGACACGGCTTAACCTATAAAAATCATTTTCAGACGGGCCGCTGTAAGTTTTTTTTTTTTTTTATTTTTTACTTTTTTTTATTGGTCTCCTGGGTACACGCTACAATCTTGGTGTCTGAAAACTGTGTTATTGGTATCTTAGGGCTATTATCTAACTACATTCCGGAAATCAGACGGGCCGCTATGAGTCACCCATGTCGTTTTTTTTTGACATTTTTGAAAATGCGCTCAGATTATACGCTACGCGCAAAATGTCTGAAAATCGCATTTCTGGGTACAGGGTCATATAATCTATCGATTCCGTGCGGTTTTAGCCGAGCCGCTATATGTCAAAAATCTTGGTCGCCATCTCTCGTACTAATATACAAACTGGGTTTCAGACAGTCATGTAGAGGAAAATTCCGTGATAATAAATTGCTGACAGCATTTGCCATTAACATCCAAGAATGTCTGTTGTTGGTCTACAGAAACAGAGAATAGTTTGAAGGGAAAACCATTACTGAATATCATACAAGAACGAATGAATTGAAATACCCAAAACATAGGCTGACTTTAACTGAACCGAATGCTGAGTACTGCTGTACAAAAATTGTCAATGAACTTCCACCCCAAATAAGAGCAGAGACGAACTTGAACAGTTTCAAGAGGTAGATTTTCCAGCTGCTACTGAAGATGGAGCCATATTTACTGAGGGAATTTTTTGAATGTTGAATGAATTTCCAAATTTTTGACCCTATCTCATTTCGAGTTATGTGTAAACTTTCTCTATTCGAAATGAAGACTTTTTTATTTTATTCCATTCTATAAACTGCATGGTTTCAACTATCTCATCAGAACATTTTCAACGATAGTATATACAGCCGGGTGAGTCTTTGACTCGTACATATATTTTAACTGAAGATTTTTGAGGTCGAAGAAACCTTTTTTTCATTTTTTATTGCTGCAATTGAACTCTAATATCTCCTCCTGTATACTTTCAAATTTAGCCTCATACGCAGAAATTTTCTCTCGGTATGCTTGAATTTCAAACAACCTTGTAACATCGTAGTCTTTTACCCGATGCCAAATTCCGGTGATAGTAGAAAATATGTCGGCCCTTTTTTCGACCAACTTGTCCAATGCTTTAATGCCTGTATCTGTCTTCGGTGGCATTGTAATGAAGAAATCGAATAATAAACAGATACAAACAGTAAAAAGTATATAAAAAAGTGATGAAATTGAATATTCCGATGGAAACAGATGTATGCGAACCGTCAGCTGTGGCACTATGTTGCCAGATTGTGATGATCGTCGTATATTTGAATATTAAATGGCCGCTAAAAAACGAGGATTTTTGAATTTTTGACTAGAACTTTCAAATTTTAAGGAAATGAGCTTGAAATTGAGCTTAATATCCGGCCCGAAGGACCAAAACGTGTTGGGGCGAGTTTCAGTTAACCAACTGAAGTGTGGTTCAATTATTTTAGTTTTATTTTTCGAAATATAATTTTTTGAGTGAAAAAAGGAGATAGAGCTGTGGACTGTATAATATATATGTAATTAATTGAAACCCAACACAAATGAAAGGATAAATGCACTCAAAAATAACAGATGAAATATAGTTACCTATATAACAGCAAACAGAATCCTGTTGATGACTCCTATTCCTATATAAAGATTGCACGAGCTCATCAAACGAATATGGAATGAAGCTGACTTGAAAATCCGTTGCTAAAAATGTCAAATTGTGTACACTTATCCTTGTGGTATTATAAAATAACCACGCCACTGGTAACAGTTTTTTTTTTGTTCGAAATAATTCGCACAAATTAAAGTTTTGAAAGAATGTAACTCGATTGAATCGAAATCACTAAAACTTGCGAATCACAGGAAAACTAAACTTTTCCGAATCCACGAAAAGGAAGCAGAGAATTATCAATACGGAAGCAGAATATTTCATGAAGTCAATCAATGAACTGAATTAAAATTATGAAAATGAAACAAATATACGACATATGTATGTGCTCCACAGCTGACGCGAATTCTTTTACATAAAGGATGATCCACATGGGGATTCCAAGCATGGAGAAATTATTTTAATTATTCAGAATTTTGAAAATTCTGAATATTTTATTTTAACCGTTCACTGGCGTGAACAGTCATTTCTGTATACTTGCGTAGATATAGACTTAGCTGTTGAGGGATTTTATGTGAGATTTTATGAATTACTTGATAAGTATGTACCGATATATAATAAGAGTTTCAGTCATAAATATCCACCTTGGTTTGATTCAGATATAATAAGAAATGTGAAAAAGAAAACCAAATTAAGAACAAGGTATAAGAAGTTTCGTAGAGAATCGGATCATGTTGAGTTTTGTAGACTGAGAAGATTATTAAAGCAACAGATTAAAACCTCGTATGAGAATTACTTGCAGAATGTTCAGTCGATGATACATACTGATGATAAAATATTTTGGTCTTTTGTTCACTCTAGGTCATGAGTTTCTAGGATTCCAGGTCAAATGCGCTTTGGGAACATGGAACTCAAGGAGCCGCAGGAGATTGTTGATGGCTTCTCTGATTACTTCAAGACTGTTCATTCCAGTATTGATGAGCCCTTCATTCCTGCTGAAGCTTCTGTTGAAAACTTCCCCATTACTTCTTTCGAAAACATTGAGGATCATGAGATCTATAGTGCCATTAACAGTTCGAAAAATAAGATGACTTCTGGTGTGGATGGAATTCCTGCGTTTCTTATTAAGAATTGTGCCGAATCTTTGATCAAACCACTTAAGTTCATATTTGAACTGTCTGTATCAACTGGAAAGTTTCCTGATCTTTGGAAGAAGACCAAAGTTTGTCCCGTATTCAAGTCCGGATCCAGATCTGTGGTTGAGAATTACAGACCCATCTCCATTTTGAGTGGTTTTTCTAAGGTTTTCGAGATTGTGTTGTATAATAGAATTTTCGTTTCTTTGCAGTCTTTCATATCACCCTTTCAACATGGTTTTGTTCGTAGGAGATCAACGGTTACAAATCTAGTCACCTTCACACAGTTTGTTTCAGAGGTATTGGATAGGAATGGCCAGGTTGACGTTATCTACACTGATTTTGCAAAGGCTTTCGACAGAGTTCAGCATGATGTTTTGTTGCACAAGTTGGGCAATTACGGATTGGACGGAGGAGCAATTAGACTGCTGGGTTCATATCTATCCAAACGTGATCATTTTGTCAGTTATAATGGTTACAAATCTGTCGGTTATTTTCCATCTTCCGGTATACCGCAGGGATCGAATCTTGGTACACTTTTGTTCATTTAATTCATTAATGACCTACTAGAGTTGATTCTTTGCGAGAGGCTTTGTTTTGCTGACGACTTGAAACTGTTTTCTTTCATAGAGAACGTCGTCGATTGCGTCAACCTTCAGGTCCAGTTGATGTTGGTGTTGAGTTGGTGTGAGCAGAACAGGTTAAGATTGAACATCGACAAATGCAAAATCATGACTTTCTCCAGAAGAAGTGAAATTTATTCCTACGATTATGAATGTGATGGTAGAAGACTCGAAAGGTGTATTGCTCTCAGGGATTTGGGCGTTTTATTTGATGCGGAATTATCCTTTGTTGAGCACATTTCACAGTTGGTTTTGGACGCTGCTAGGGTGTATGGGTTCGTGATTAGGAATTGTGGGGATTTTACCGAGGTCAACTGTCTGAAGATCTTGTATAATGCAGTTATTCGTTCAAAGTTAGAATATGCAAGTGTGGTATGGAGTCCTATGTATGAGTGCCATAAGAGAAAGCTTGAGAGTGTACAGAGACGATTCATGAAGTTCCTCTTGTTTAAGATTGATGGAGTATATCCTCTCCGGGGATGTGACAATGCGGTATTGTGTGAGCGAACTGGATATCTGAGTTTGGAAGTGAGACGGGTAATTGCTTCTTTGTCGTTCCTGTTTAGTGTGGTCCATTATAATGTCGATTGTGCGGAGATATTATCGAAGGTCAACTTCAGCGTACCAAGTTACAACTCAAGAACTGTCCTGGTTTTCAAGCCGGATAGGGCTCGAACGAACATTCTGCAAAAGGCACCTATTATAAAAATGTGTGAGAACTTCAACTCATTTTGTGTTGGCCAAGATATATTCTCCTCATCAAGGGGAAATTTAGTCAGGGCGGCAATTCAGGGTTTTTCAGGGAATATAGGGTAGATCATAGGAACTTTTTGTTATGTTTTTTTTCACTTTTATGCTTTATTCTATTTTATTTTGTATTTTATTTTTGCATTGTCCTGTAAATGGGTTAAACTGTTGGACAATAAAGCTATTATTATTATTATTATTAAATTGACACACGCCTAACTCGGCAACGCAAGACCCAAATTTGAAAAATAATATGCCAAAATATAGAGAATGAAAAGCTCTTCAAAATGATGTATCACTCGACCCCCTTTCTCATTTAAGATTTTTGTAGGGGTGGCTCTGGAGGGTAGAGGGTTAAAGGGGGAGAGCTAATTTATACGTCAAAATTGTTCCCCCTCAAAAATTGACGGGTCTCGGCGATTTAAAAAAAATAAATACAGGGTGTCCCACTAGTGCCGCAGCGGACGATATACGCGTAACGGTCTGAGTTTGGCAAAATTTTTTTTGCAGACTTGATATACTACAAGAAGAGCACAACCTAAAAATATTTTCGAATATATCGGGTGGCCCACAAAAGAGGAATAGCGGGTGACTTTGTTTTTTCAAATGGGACACCCTATATTCAATAGTGTTTTTCAATTCTCTGAAACTTCCTGCATGCTTTCATATACTTTTCACATATTTTTATTCGACCGTTTCCGAAATATTGGCCATTTTGACAAAAAAATGATACTTGTAGAGGCTATGTTATCCAATTATATTTCACTAACCCTTGCGCATACCAATAACAGTTTTATATGGATTGAAAGACAAGACTTCAAAGTATCCTACCCATCTATAATAAAGCATCTCCAGCATACAGAGTGTCCACAAAAAGACTATCAACATGACGAATTTCAAATCGACTTTTCTTCATTTTTTCAAATGCAATGCATATAATTTTTTCTCATCATTGTTATCACCATTCATTTTTCTTCATTTTTTGTCAAATACATGATATGCATATCTCTAACGGAATAGGATTTTTAAGCGATTTTTCGAAATGTTTCCCTAAAATTCACATATACCTTCGAATTCAAATAGCAGATTTGGCTTTTCTGTGGTTATTCAGAACTGTCAAATTATTCCACTTAGAATTATCATCATTGCAGCTTCAATTCATATTATAGCGAAATGAGGAACTAGAAAGTTTTGATGTATCTACTCAAAAATGTGATGAAATCAGTTACTGAAGACAGAAACTTGCTTTCTGTACCCATTTTTCACAATACATTTTTGATAATTTTCTATGTTTCTACTTGGAACGTCGAATCTTCCAAAAATTTCAAACAAGCTTTGAGCTTGCGAGCTTGAAGATCTGCTTGCGTGCCTGGGAAACTATGAATATCATTTTTTCGAAGAAAATTGTATACGTATAAAAGCGGGCACTTTTTTGTATTCTGAAGTTTCGAAACTCGTTTTTTTTAACATTCATAACTTGTACATTCAACTCATTGGTATTTTTTGAATTTTTACATCATTGTGTGAGTATTCATCCAATCCGTAAAAACTATGATGATTTGAATTGAAGCTGGAATGATGTTAATTTTGAGTAGAATAATTTGACAGTTCCCAATAACCACAGAAAAGCCGAATCTGCTTTTTGAATTCGAAAGTAAATGTGAATTTGAAGGAAAAACTCTTAAAAATCCTATTCCTTCAGAGATATGCATATCATGTATTCGACAAAAAATGAAGAAAAATGAATGATGATTACAATGATGAAAAAAAATTATATGCATTGCATTTGAAAAAATGAAGAAAAATCGATTTGAAATTCGTCATATTGATAGTCATTTTGTGGACACTCTGTATGCTGGAGATGCTTTATTATAGCTGGGTAGGATACTTTGAAGTCTTGTCTTTCAAACCCTATAAAACTGTTATTGGTATGTGCAAGAGTTCGTGAAATATAATTGGATAACATATCCTCTACAAGTATCATTTTTTTGTCAAAAAGGCCAATATTTCACACGAAAGCATGCAGGAAGTTTCAGAGAATTGAAAAACACTATTGAATATAGGGTGTCCCATTTGAAAAAACAAAGTCACCCGCTATTCCTCTTTTGTGGGCTACCCGATATATTCGAAAATATTTTTAGGTTGTGCTCTTCTTGGAGTATATCAAGTCTGCATCAAAAAATTTTGCAAAACTCGGACCGTTACGCGTATATCGTCCGCTGCGGCACTAGTGGGACACCCTGTATATATATGGAAATAATAGGGGGGGCAAGTTTTGATATGAAAACCCTGTATAGAAATTACACATGTTGGAATTTGTTCAACCCTGAAATATGCTCAGAAAGGGTTGAAATAGTAACCCTCTACAATATTTTTTTTGCATCTTGTTTTTTGTTGGAAATTTATCTTCTTAATAATCATGGCTGAAAAGCGCAACCCAACAACAACACTAACATTTTTAGTTTCACAAGTTTTTCGAAAACTCAAAGATTTGCGAGAAAAACATAAATGTATTGCAAGCTCATGTTGAATAGTATTTTATTGAAAAAAACAGCCAACCAAATTATAATAATTCTACTTTCGAATGAAATGAATGGATCGAAATGAATAGATAATCTATCAAATATCTACAATACAATTTATAATAAATGTTGGAAATGCCCGCCTTCAGCTTCAATACAAGCATGTATCTACTCTTCTCCTCATGATATGATATGATATGATAATGTTTATCCTGATTACTCCTAGGTCTCCTGTGGAGATCCCTCTGAAATTACAAGCTTCGAAGCTTGTAACTTGTGCCGAGTTCGGAGTAAGCAGTTGTGTTCTGTGTAGGCTTTGTTACTGTGTCCTTACGCCACCTTAGGCACAGCACTGTTAATTTTTGACATAACAGTGAGAATGGTGGCCCCTACCGAGACTAGAAAATTTCTTTCCTAGCTCGGGATTGAACTTCGGACCTTTTTGGGTCCTAATTCCAACGCTCTACCACTGAGCCAGGGGCACTCATAGAAGTGCATATGCAAAATACCCTAGAGTCAGCTTATATGTTGAAAATGCTTTGAATTTTTTTCTCGAAAATCCTTGAGTTTTCAAAAAAAAACTTGTGAAAATAAAAAAGGTCAGTGTATTGGGCTTTTCAGCCATGATTTAAAGGAAAAAATGTGTACTTCAGGAAGAAAAAAAATTCCAACCTGTGTTATTCCATTGATAAATGATAATTACCAAGTTTCGTGACCTCAGCTCAATATACGGGATAAATAAAAAAAAAAACATTTTTTTTGTTCATCTTCGGAAGGTTGTAACTTTTTTCGGGGGGAGGTTTTTCAAAAAATTTTATACCAAATACCCATTTTAATTTTCTTCAAAGAATCACTCTTTCAATTTTTTCGGTGTTATTCAGATACACCCAGTATCTTTGTAACAGTGTGAATGAGACATCAAGTAGATCATTTGAATAACAATGATAAATAAATCTTGTATTAGTATCTAGCCCGATTAGAAAATAGTAGTTTATAGTTCAGCTACCCACCGCCAGAAGCAAGGTTAAGAAAATTCGATTCTCTGAAAGTGCTCCACTATGAACGGGAGTAGGAACTACAACTAAAAGTGGCTTCAATTCGTTCAATGACGTTGTTCCTCTAGATATATTCAAACTTGAAGCAAGCGGTTAGTTTGATATTAATATAAAATTCAATTCCTTGGAGTCGATCCGAAATACCGATCAAGTCTCACTTTTTTTCATAATAAGCTTGGAAGTAGTCATCATCATCGGTGACAAACTTCTTGTAATCGGGTGTGGCCTCATTTTACATTTCATTTTTCATAGTATGGTCTACAGTCAATTGAGCTAAAATAGTGTTTTATGGGTTAACTCAACAAAAAACATTAGTGTATTTAGCGCCTAGAAAAAATTCGGTCGTGTCGTTTTCAAGGATTCGGAAATCATGAAGACCAATTTTTCAGGTTCATAAAGTTTCGACTCTCCATTGTATACAGGGTGAGTCTTCGACTTGTACATACATTTTAACTGTTGATTTATCTCATGAAACGGAACACTCTTTTCCTATACCATTTTTCGAAATTTGGTTTCGTTTGGAAGATACAGGGTGCCGAAAATCCACGAAATAAACACTTTTATATGTTCGGAACCGTTTTTTCAAATGAACTAAATTTTGGTTGATTGGTTACTCTATTCATGGTGCATATTCCTCGAACAAAACTTATCCAATTTTCCGCCTGGTATGAATGTTACAGCGTTCCGACTCATAAATACATGCAAAAGTACCATAAAACTAATTGGAAAAAATAAACGGTTCATATTTTCGAAAGGATCAATCATTTTAGAAAATAAAAGTTTTCCTATGTTCTTTCAATAAAACGCGTCGTTTCCGAGTTTTTTTTCAATCTTACCCGATAAAATTTGACGAGAAAATCAAACTGTATTCTGTATATTTCCTGAATTTATAATATCACAGAATGGCTGAACTTCATGAACTCTCTGATTATCTTTACGAATTAATAATGTTGTCAGAATGTTCATTGACTTTGTCAAGACTAAAATGTCAATGGAATACAAAATTCGGATATTGATGATGAATTCTTCATACAAACCACATCTTGAATTGAAATTTATACAGAATGAAGTGATACTTAACACTACATGATCTGTAGCGATGTTTCTATCTGTACAATATGCTCTTGGAATTTTATAAACTCGACACTACACGGTTATTACCACATTAATTCACTTCAACTGAAAGTTTTCACATCACTGTTTACATTCTTCTCTGTGAATAAACTAAACGACCTCTGACTTTAGTCTAAGAAAGCGACAAATCGTAATCAATCACGCAGCTATACGCATGCTTCGTTCAACAACCGCAGAACAACTGTATGATCTGTGGAACAACGGTTTGTTTTGCGCACCGTTATAGGCGACTGAAAATAAGATCGTAGCGCTCTATCGACGAGAATCAGAACCACTCCTTCGGGATTTCCAAAGAGGCACGTCTAGACGCCATCAGCCAAAAATAAACAAAACTATTGCCTTTGCGTTAGTTCATCCGTTCGATAGGGGACGTACTGTTCCATGTTCAAAGAGAAAATCAACAGAATCTGGCATTGTCTTCTCAAAAGCTCTATGATAGCTCTGTCATAGAAGATGGGAATATGGGTTAGATTAGGTCATTGACCTCGAACCCTATGACCTAGGTTAATGAAGTAATGTTCGATTAGTGTGAAAAAAATTCTTTTTTAGATAGTTTTGAAGATATAGGAAAATATGAACAGGTTATAAGTGCTCACAAACTACGCAGGAGGAACTATTTTGGTGGGATAAATATAATATAAATATTTTTTTTTAAGAAATATCCTGTTTGTACAATTTTTATTCCGATAAAGTTAGTACTGGAGTATTTCCTGAATGTATCAACTCAATTTCAATCGAGAAGTATGCTTTTCATCAATTCCAGAAGATCGTTTCAGGGACGTATTTAGCCCAATTTTTTCTTCAAATGGGTATATGACAAAAAGGTTTCTCATTTGGCATCAAGAATCTTCAGTTAAAATATATGTACAAGTCAAAGATCCACCCTGTATAAATCTCACAGAGTTTCTGATGAATTCTTCATCAAACTTCCATTCGAATCGTTTCCACTTATTTCAGTTCATTTCAATGTTGACTAATACAAAAACTCGCAAAATGAAAAAATAAGAGAGAGAGAGCGAGAAAGAGAAAGAAAAGTTTTTTCAGGTACTTCAGCCAAAATGTTATTTTCATACGAACTTGCTTCTAATTTGGAAATCTTACATTCTAAGTACATATATATGATATATGATTTGGAAGTATATATGATTTGGAAGGAAATTTGATACTTTCATTGAATTTCAAAATATACAGGGCACTCAATTTGAAAGAATGCACTCTTCACCGATTCTTTAGGTCTCGAAAACTCATCGAAATTTGAATGATCCTGTATTATAAGCGCATTTCGTAACACGTACATGATGCATAAAACCTTGGGGCAATCTGCATCGGAATTTTCTGCTTCCTAATGTTTTTATTATGGAAGAAACCGATATTTATTCCGTTGGCACAAAAAATAAGAAATCATTGAATTAGTCTGAAAGATATCAGTCAAGATGAGTATGAGGACGTGATTCAAAAATAATCATGTTGCTACGAAGAACTGGAAATTGCAATAATATATAGGATGTGCAATTGGAAATAACAAAGAACTCACTACTTTTTGACAAAAGCGGCAACACCACAGCACTGAAACTATCATAGATCGATAGAGCAGTTGTTCTTGTCTGAGAAACCAAGTTTTCAATGAATTCTTGTTTTCTGTTCTTTGTAAACGTCAAACGTACCATCAACCCTGATACGCCCTGTATACGTTCAAATTCAAATTCCAAAAGTTGTTCAGATTCTCAGATTCTTTTGTGATGACATCTTTTGGCTCCCACATTGCAAGTCATCACAATGAGTGGAACAAAGATAAAAGATCGGATCTCTTTCTCCAGCCCTTTTTTGTGGCAACACAAATCTTTGCTTTGGAAGAACATGGGCGTGTGATTTCAAATCACTTTTTCCGCGATATTTATTGTTATTTAGAATAAATCTTCCTTTCAATATAATTCCATCGAAAATATTTCACAAATGTGAAGAATAATGAAAATAACTAATTTAAACTCTACAAAAATATTTAACACTGGATTGACTCGTTATTCACTTGATGGAAATCCATTTTAATAGAAATCAAATGACAGTGAAACAATAGTTTCATTGAATAATTAAAAGTGGAAATAGAATAAAAGTTGGTTCGTAAAATTTTTCACAGTTTATTCACCTTTTTCACCAATTTTGTTTTCTTATTCCAAGACCGATTTCGATTTACGTTCACACCCATAATCTTCGACACCAAAAGTATTTGAAGAACCCATTTATCTAAATAATGTCAATATCGCTTATATGCCTGCTACTCGCTATCACAAAGTGAAACCAAATCGTTGGTAAGGATTGAAGTGTAAGCATGCGTCTACTGGAAATTCAAAAATCGAGACAAATTCAGAGATTATATTCTTTATCAAGAGAGACAAAAAGAAAATAGATATCGAGGATGAAAATATAACACAGGAATATTTTCAGTTCAATTCTAAGATATGAATAGGGGTCAAAGAAAGATATTATTATTATCCTTCATCATCGGTCTCCCGGTCTCAGCTTGAGCTGGTATTTCTTCTATGAACCAGTGAAAAAACATTTCAGTTCCTCCCACTAGTTCAGGAATTTCCGCACGATGTGACAGGTTTGCAATGCTACAGCCTGTTGTGCATATCCCGCGATCCTCTGGGATAATTCGATCTTTTGAAGATTCCTCTTGAATGATTCTGACATGACTCCCTCAGCCGAAATCACCAACGGTATAATGGTGACTTTCGACAATTGCCACATATTCTTCAGTTCTATTGCCAAGTTCTCGTATTTCGTTATTTTCTCGGACTCCGTTTTTCCGATGTTATGAGTCAATGGTACTGCCACATCAATTATCACCCCATACTTCTGATCCTTCTCAATGAACACAAGGTCCGGTCTATTGTAGTCCACTGTTCTATCCGTTGTTATGGGTCTGTCCCAATAGAGAACCGCTGCGTCCGTTTCCAACACTGCTGCAGGTTGATACTTATAATATGGTGGACAAGTATCCAAAAAACCATGCCGAAGAGCTAACTGCTGGTGAACAATTTTTGCCACTTGGTTGTGTCGGCCCAGATATGCGTTGTCGGCAAGAACTCGGCAGCCGGCGATTACATGTTCAATAGATTCGCCTACTGCGCCGCACTTCCTGCATTTGTCCTCCACGTTAAGCTTTAAACAGTGTTTCTCGTAGTTGCGAGTTCTTATAACTCGATCTTGGATAGCCGTCAGAAATCCCTCAGTTTCAGGATACAAGTGTCCTGCATTCAACCACGACAAAGAGGCTAATTTATCGACATTTTCCCCCTCAAGGTGTTTGGGAAATCTGCCATGCAATGCTTGTTCTCGCCATAGACTTCTCTCTTCGCTTCTGGTAGTGATATCGAACGTCAGTTCTCTGTGTTGTAGGTTCAGAGGTGTGTATCCCTTATCTTCTGTTGTCACTAATTTCATCAGGCTATCTTCAGATTCGAGCAGTCGCGGTCTCAAGTTTTTCTCCTGAGTTCTGCAGAGTCTATAGATGTTCAACAGACCTCGTCCGCCATCTCTTCTAGGGAGATAAAGTCTTTTCACCGATGCATTGGTGTGCAGACATCTGAATTTTGTCATTAGGCGACGGGTTAGTCGGTCCAACTCATTCAAATCAGCATCTGACCACTTCAAGACTCCGAATGTGTAGGTCAGTGCTGGCGTGGCCCAAGAGTTCAAGGCATCGATCTGGTTTTTAGCAGACAGCTTGGTGTTGAGCACTTTGGTTACCCTGCTCTTATATTTCGCAGTGAACTCAGCTTTCAAACGGGTGTGGTCAATCCGTTGATTTTGAGGAATGCCCAGATACTTGTAAGTCTCTTCTGGCAACATACTGCAGATGTCCTGAAATTGTTCCTGAGTGTTCTCCATTTTACCCTTCTTGATGTTGATGATAGCGCATTTATCCAGACCAAAGGACATGTCAATATCTCTGCTGAAGGAGCGCACTATATCTATGAGCGAGTGAAGTTGGTTTTGGTTCTCGCCAAATAGCTTCAGATCATCTATATACAATAAATGGGACAGTTTTCTCGGATTCCTCATTGCAGGTCTGTATCCTATGTTGGTGTTTTTCAAAAGAGTAGAAAGAGGATTCAGTGCCATACAAAACCACATCGGCGACAGGGCATCTCCCTGAAATATCCCCCTCGATATTTTTACGGTTCCAGCATTGATGTTGTTTATAAGAATATTCGTTCTCCATGTACTCATAAGATGTTGAAGCACAGCTTTTATTTTCGGGCAGATCTTATAAATCTCCAGTACTTTCACAAGCCAATCGTGGGGCACCGTATCGAAGGCCTTCTGGTAGTCGATATAACATATACTTAAATTCCTTCTCCTCGCTTGGGCTTGCTTTAACACTACAGCGTCTATGGTGAGTTGATGTTTGCATCCCGCAGATCCTCGAGAGCAGCCTTTCTGTTCTTCTTCCAGAATGTTATTGGCTTCACAATGACGATATATCGCATTATTAACAAGCGAAGTGAACAGCTTGTACAACACTGACAAACACGTTATGGGTCTGTAGTTATCTGGCTTGCTGCGATCTCCTCTTTTGTGAAGCATATAGGAATTGCCTTGAGTGAGGAAAGTAGGTATCTTGATGGGATCATCTAGTGCCTCCGAAAAACATCTAGCCAGACTTGGGAAACATGATGTAAACTGTTTAACCCAGAAGTTGTGAAGTCGGTCGGGTCCTGGCGCTTTCCAGTTACTAGTGTTTTTGACAATGTTGGAAATTTCCTCGACTGTAAAAAGATCAGTTCTCATCTCGACGATTTCGGAAGCCTGGTGTTCAATGTTCCTAAGCCAGCTAGTGTTTCCCTGTAAATCGACCAGTCTCCGACCATAAGGAACTCCAGAACTGCCGAAATTCGCCATTGCTAATACCAGCATGCAGATTGGAGGAGATTTCGGATGGCTTTTCAAGACTTCTGAAGAACTTTTTTCTGTCTCTCACATATTCAGCATTTTGTTGTTTTCGCTTTGTAAGCTCGTTGTATCTTCGTAGGCGAGCACCTTTGGCTTTAGCTTGTTGTCTCAAGCGATCTTTCAGTTCAACCATCAACTTCTTATGACGTGGAGATCTCAGGTCCACCCCCGCGGATGCGGCTATTTTTCGCACTTTGTTTAACACTTTACGCGATTTGTTATCCTTCAAGAACTCATCCAGAACATCAATCTTTCCTCGAAGTTTATCGACGTCCTGCATCAATCTTTTTTTCCAGGCAGGAGTTTCATTTTTAACCTTCTGTTCACTGGGTCTGGGAATGTAGATCTTTTGTCCATTTTGTCCGATTACTGTGATGGCAGCACAGTACAGAGATAAGTGGACTTGTTCCAACGTCCATTGAGTGCTCAGGTGTTCCGCCAATATTTCGTTGAGCCTCTCGATGTTATTTTTGGCCGTAGAGTTGAAGTTCAATTTTGGAAGGATTGGGCGGTTGAGCGGATCAGTAGATTCGTATTGCGCCAGGTTACTATGGAAGGTGTCATACAGTTGGCGATATTGTGGGGAGTCTTGGTGAGCAGTTCGTGTGACAGACAGGTCCCTCGCCGTATCTGCTGGTCTCTCTAGTGGCTCGGTGGGTTCTTCATTCTGATTTCCGACAATCTGTTCTTGATTGATTGTGTAGCCCATTTCTCTCTTGATCTCATCTAGTTCCTGTCTTGTCAAGTAGCTTTTCCGTATAATAACATTTTTACGATCCGCAAAGTTTCCTTCTGTTAACTGAAGTTCTGGATGCCTCCTGGTGAACTCGGTATAGAGGGAGTATCTCCATCCAGGAAGTGGTTTGTCATCGCAATTGTTCACGTAATAAAAAGCTCGCATTACTTCTATATTCATTTCGCGGCTCCACTTGATACGTGTGTTGCGAGCTCCCCTGCGGGCAGTCCTCCTCACGGTGGTCGAGCCAGCAGGTGGAGTGGCATTTTGATCTTCTGCCATGTTTTGGGATTCCACTTCCTGATGTTCTGGTGGAGCTGTATTTTGTTGAATGACAGGGGCCCGCTTCCTCAGCACCCTGCCACCGACGGATCGCATGCTGTCATGCCCAGCGTCGGCTCCGGACATGCCCTGGCGCTCCCCAGGCAGCGACTCATTTCCGAGGCTCATCAATTTCACCATTTTCATGGGTTTGCCACCATTTAACCTTGGTGGCCCAGGCAACTCGGGCCGTGGGGACGTCACCCCCCATGTGGCATGGCAGAAACCAGACCACACCCGTGCGTATTTATTATTATTATTATTATTATTATTACAATAGATTTCGAATTGAGAACTGGGTTCTATAAAATTCGACATACAAACATAACATATTACAAGGCATCCAAGCATCTGTGCACAAGAGAAATACAATATTATATTTTAACACATTGAGCATGTAATGTAAAGAAAAATTAGATACTGTCATATCGATTTTAAAAAATGTTTATGGATGGAGCATTCACAACACTAGGCGGTAGGGCATTCCAGTGATCAAAAACTCTGTTGGGGAGGAAATTTCTCCTAGCAGTAGTATTGAACCGTTCCTTCCTCAGCTTCAGGTTATGACCGCGCAACCGAGTATCATTGTTCAAACAGAAAAGATGGGATAGATCGAAGTTGATGAAGTTGTTGAGTATACGGAAAGACATAATTAGGTCGCCTCTAAGTTTCCGCCGCTCAAATGTTTCGAGATTCGCCATAGCCAGCCGCTGATCGTACGAGGGTCTCACTCGGCCAAACGACATACGCGTGGCGGATCGCTGAACGGACTCCAGCAAGCGGCGATCCCGAACCAGTCCCGCACTCCACACAGGTCCCGCGAACTCCAAAATAGGTCTGACGTAAGTTGTGTACAATTTTATTGATGTGGGGAACTTGAGGAGAACGGATTGCAGCGATTGAATAAAATCTCATGAAATTGTTGAGCTGCGTCTACATGTGCGAGCCGAACCTATCGCGAACCGTTCGCGAAGTGTTCGTGTCATGTTCGTTAATTTCACGTACACACTTGCGATCCGCTCGCGAACCAATACCGACGGATTAACGAACTTACACTGGGCTCGCGTTGGGTTCGTGAAAGGATCCGACTATCGATGGATCGGCGCGAACGGTTTGCGAGCGGCTCTATAGAGGTTCGACATGCCGTCCAAATAATTGTCGCTATTGGTTCGCGAGCAGTTCGCGATAGGTTCGGCTCGCACATCTAGACGCAGCTAAAGAATCCGACTATCGATGGTTCGGCGTGAACGGTTTGCGAGTGGCTCTATATAGGTTCGAAATGCCGTCCAAATAATTGTCGCTATTGGTTCGCGAGCGGTTCGCAATAGGTTCGGCTCGCACATCTGTACGCAGCTTAAAGCAGCGTCTAGATGTGCGAGCCGAACCTATCGCGAACCATTAGCGACAATTATTTGGACGGCATGTCGAACCTCTATAGAGCCGCTCGCAAACCGTTCGCGCCGATCCATCGATAGTCGGATCCTTTCACGAACCCAACGCGAGCCCAGTGTAAGTTCGTTAATCCGTCGGTATTGGTTCGCGAGCGGATCGCAAGTGTGTACTGGACAAACGCTCCTGGACTTACTCAGGCCAAGAAATTCGTGACGATATCACCTACCTATACCAGGAAACTCTTGAAGCTGTCACGAGCTGAGCTTCGAGTTATGGTAGGACTGCTGACGGGACACTGTCGGTACAAACACCATTTGTACCGCATGGGAAAGTCAGCAGATGAGATTTGCAGGCTATGTGGATCAGAAGCGGAAACAGCTGAACACATGGTATGCAAGTGTCCAGAGCTGGCTCAACTAAGAACCATTCATATGGGGAAACCGGTCCTAGATACCCATGAGGTCACGGCCAAGGCTCCTAGGGAGGTTGCCAATTTCATCAACACTATTGACGACCTCCTTGGGTTTCCATGAATGAGTAGGGTAGGGAACAAAAGATCTACACGGTCGCAGTTCTCGGAAGGCTTAACAAGCCAAAACGACCCCAGTTCGAATAATAATAATAATAATAATAGGTTATAATCGAAAGTGTTATACTCCATTCACTCTTGAAATGTATCCCGATTTGCCAAAAAATTCTGACACATTTCAACGTATGTATATTTGGAGAATGTTAGGTTATAGACTTCTGTGAATATGGCATTGGAATATTGTAGCGAAATACCGAAGAAAATTTCAACATTCCAGTAATAAGAAAAGCCCTTTAAATCGGTTCATTGTTCAAGTTGAAGTTTGTGCATTTATAGGACAAGAATCGGTTTACAAAAATTGTTTGCATCGGTTAGTGACAATTTCGAGCAGAGACCACCGCATAAAAATGTTCACAGGAACTATTTCAAAGAGGCGGCCTTAGGGGGTGGCGAACGGGGCAATCGCCCGGGGCCTCGCTCTTGGAGGGGCCTCGCGCAAGAACCCAAGCAAATTTTCTGCACAGTGAAAATTTTCATTCGAATTGTTCAAGAACTATGATTGGGCGATAAGTTCGGGCCAACTATCGACTGGCGTTGTGCTGCGAACAGTCGTACTACATGCTATGGGGTAGTGTCCAAAAATGTATTCTTGAAATTAATGCACTTGCTTATTTTTTACCTTGTGGGAGTCATAGGTGGAATCTCATCTTATGAGATGCAGCATCATCTTTTGCCCAAGCAAAATCTTTTTTTTGAGTTGCTACACAAGTTGTACACTCTCTTTGTCATCCCTTGTAACAGAGACAGAAATAGCTGAGGAAAATGATATTGAAAGAAAGTTTAAAGAAGTAAGAAGACGTTGTGAAAAATACATCTTGATTATGAAGGGGAAGATGAAGCTGAAGAATTGAATGTGGAAGAGATTTTCAAGATTAATTATTTTTATTTCATTGTCCACAATTTGCGCACAAGCTGCCATCCTAGGTTTCTGGCACTTAAACAGCATTAGAGCATATTTGGTTTCATATAATAAAAAAAATTAAAGGAAATCAATAATAGTGAACTTCTGAAGCAATGCAGCGACTTGCAAATGTCCATGACAGTAGGAGAATCATAAGATATTGATGGAGATGAATTATACGAAGAACTGAATATGTTCATCAGTGTGTATGACAGAAACGACGATATTATCTCGGTGCTGAAATACATAAGAGAAAAAAAAATAACTGAAGTTTACTCCACTATCGAAATTTTCCTGAGGATTATTGCCACCACACCTGTTATAGTTGCGCCTGTTGAAAGGAGTTTTCCGAGGCTTAAAAAGATCAGAACTCATTTGAGAAATTCGATGGCACAAGATCGGCTTTCAGTACTTGTTTCTGTTTCAATAGAAAATGACGTAGCTCATTCGTTGGATTATTGTGCTCTAATTGAAGATTTTAGTTTGAGAAAAAGCCGCAAACATCAATTTTAAAATTCATCTTCTCGGAATTTGTTGAATTTGTGAATCTTTCTAAGTAGAATATTTTAAAACACAAAATTTATTTATTTGTAAAACTCGGGCAATTTTCGTCAAACATTTATATTTATGTTTATACTGATTACTCCTAGGTCTCCTGAGGTAACCTCTTTGAAACTACAAGCTTCAAAGCTTGTAACTTGTGCCGAGTTCGGAGTAAGCAGTTGTGTTCTGTGTAGGCTTTGTTACTGTATCCTTAAGCCACCTTAGGCACCGCACTGTTAATTTTTGACCCAACAGTGAAAAGGTGGCCCCTACCAAGACTAGAAAATTTCTTTCCTAGCTCGGGATTGAACTCGGACTTGCCTGGTCCTAATCCAATGTCCTAACCACTGGACCAAAGGCACTTATACATAACAAAATACCTAAACCAAACGACTCGACTTAATTTCGAATCACATATGGTTTTATTTCGACGTAGTGGACTGTATGAACTTATTTTCCTGCGCTGATTAATTTAAAAGAAACACGTGTGTACTAACACTAACAGTTTATTTCAAGAAGAATTAAGCACACAACCAATTTAGGTTATGTTTACACCAGTTTAGTGTAGTATAGAACTATAAACGTAAATGCCTGCAAATCACAGAACATCTAATAATCTAACTGCAACTCACAGTAGATTGACGACTTGACGAGTATAATTTGTATATATCTACTCTTTAGTAGATTGAAGAAGAGAGAGTTATTTTAAATATTTGAAATAGGCACATCAACATTTTACTCATACATAGAACTTCAACATGGAAAAGAAGAAGAGATCAAAGCACATGAACATGAAATTAAGAAAGATATTAAGCATTAAATTATACAGAATGTACCATCTTTATGGAAAATATACCTACATGAAAGAGAATACAATTAAGAAATGAAATTAAAGAATTACTGATGATGATTATCGAGGCTGGCGCCATCTATCGGACTACTTTCCATTTACAAGATATAAATACAGGAATCTAAATTTCTCCATGCCGCCCCACTTGACAGGCTGTAAGGCTTCAACCCAAAAACAAAATTAAAAAATGGCTCTCAAACATGATATACAAGTTCAAATATTTAAGAATTTAAAATTGAAAATTTTCATATTACACAAAGAAAAAACAATGCAAATACATAGTAAAAAAATCAGTCTTTTGTCATATTTGACAACGGGCACAGTTTAACCACTGGGCGTTTTATAACATCCTTAATAGTTTTCACACTCACTACACAGGTGATTCCATCACCACCGGGATCCCATTTTGCTGGACAATGATTCCAACAGGAACTTCATTGAGGCCTGTAAAGTCCATCCTTTTTATTGTCTCGTGGCCAAGTTTCCAACATCTCTGTTGAAGCTGATGGAGTAGTTGGTACCTCGACATGCAATTCAGCTGAATAGATTTGACATCAGGATGTGGTACACTTTGACAAGGGCGGCCAATGTGAAAATAATCTGGAGTCAAAGGGGTTAAATCGTTGGGATCTGACGAAAGGGGACGCAAAGGTCGAGAATTGAGGAAGGATTCGATTTGAGTCAACGTGCTGAATTCCTCAAAGGTTAAATCGGTTTCGCCAATGACTTTTGACAAAAGTTCTTTAAAGGATTTCACCTTAGCTGATGTTGAGAAGGAAACTAATTCAACTAATCCAAGATGGGTTGTCTCGACACTCAAACATACGATCAGGCAGATATAAGCCTTATAAGCTTTGCATATTTTTGGTATTTTGTCCTTTGTATTGAATGGACCAGCATAATTGAGACCAGTTGATAATAGAGAAAATGAGATATTGACTATGCAATCAGGCGGATCACCCATAATTACAGAAGTCGACTTTGGTGTAAACTTAAAGCGTTTTAAACAAATTTGACCAATCTTTTTCGCATTTAATGTAATTTTTAATGGCCAATACAATTGTAAAATATTACTCAAGAGGATTTGTTGGCCTGTGTGTAGCAGTTTAATATGCTCTAAATGAAGTATCAAGCTGGTAAAAGGATGTTGATAATCCAATATGATGGGTTGTCTATGAATCACAACCTCAGAATCAGACAATGAATGACATTTGAGAATTGTGAATAAATATTTGGTGGCAGACTTTATCAGTCCGGCCAAAATGGTTTTAAGCCATTCTAAGCATAGCATAATTGAAGGTTTCAGTAGAGGAACCTCTTTCCTTAAATATAGAGATATTTTCATCTCACCTTTATCATTAGTCGATCTCAAATAAATGACGCTACTATATGATCGATTGCTTGTATCTGAGAAACTAAAAAATTGTGCACTCAAAGGATCCACGAACAGCAAGAATCGAGGAAGTGAACTCCACTTCATCAAATATTGTTAAAAGGCTAAAACTTTCTTTTTTGAACGATCAAGTATTTCCTCATCCCAATCCAATTGAGGACTCCATAACTTTAGGATGAGCCTTCTACGAACAATGAAAGCAGGATATAATAGACCTGGATCGAAAACCTTAAAATTCTCTGATATATTATGAAGATGAGGACATCGACAAGCAACAATAAGGTTTGATAACTGACAATTACTTCCAGAATACCATTGTATATGTACACTCTTTTTCCATTTATAACGAATAGTGAAAAAACATGAAGGATTTGACCGAGCCTTGAAACGATTCAAGAATTCCACAATATTGGGTCTCCATTTACTCAAGATGAAGCTCTTAGATGTCAACACTTTTCTATGTTCATCACAAATCTGACTGGTATTTGATTTACTACTGAATCCAGTAACCAACTCATTGAAATATTCTAAAATAATGTTTGAAATCGTAGGATAATGATATTCTGAAGCCAACTGTTGAAAACAAATAATGATTTGATAACCTGCACTAGTAAGACAATGTGTACTAGTATTGAAGCTGTACATTTGAACATTCTTACCCCGATCAAATCGCCAAAGGATTCTTCGTGAAGTTTGATCATTAGGATTAACTAATATCTGTCGATACAATTTTGGAATATCTGAAGAGACAGCAAGAGAGAACTGACGGAATCTTATTAGCATCTGAAACAAACAATGAATAATTTTGGGCCTGACTACCTGAAGGTCATTCAATGAATAGCCCGAACTTGAAGATGATGAACTATTAAAACCCACTGTGATCCTATTATCATCTCGAAGAACCTCATGATGACTTAGAGAATATATTTTATTATGTGACAATTCTCTCAGTAAACCTATATGCCCTAAATTAGGGTACTCTTTAAGTAACCCTTTGATTGGATTGCTATTGTTTTGAACTTGTGCAACTTCTCAATATCATTACAAATATGAATCTTCAACCCAAAACGACCGGTATTATCTTGAACTAAATCATTATCATAGTTCAAATCGTTACTATCATTTGATTTCGATGACTCAATGGTCAAATCTACAACATTGTGCTTATTCAAATTTGAAATGCTCTCTACTATTCTTGGCAAATAGAGAACTGGCAATTGAATTGGAGAACTAGGTTCAAAATTTTCATTGCTATACTCGAATTCACCAGTCTCACTAAGGATGGTGTTGTTTAATTTGTTTACTTACAACGGCAGTTACAACCGTAACCACGGAAGCGCCACTGGCGACTTGACTTATGTCATAGTTCTATAGTTCAATATCTGTGGTTTGGCAAAAGCGTCGGTTTTGTACATATGACAGAGGATTTTTTTTGGCGGGAAGTAGAAGTAAGAAGTTGTATGAATAAATGTACTATAATAGTGGTAGTGTTTCTCAATAAAACGATTTAAAATAAAACTCAGTATTCTGATTCAAACGGCCTGTTATAACAAAAATAATACAACAGGTTATGGCCCAGACCTACGCTGGAAACTGAGTGTAAGTGAAAAATTAAAAATCAAAGGACCACGAGGTAATAAAAAGTGCATAAGGAAAAATGGCAAAAATGGGAGAATCTACAACCACCATAAAATTAACCGGAGAAAACTGGTCGGTATGGAAGTTCCAGACGACAATTTTATTGAAAGGAAGAGGACTTCTTGGGATGGCTGATGGAACAAAGATTAAACCAAATGCTGGAGAAGAAATGGAAAAATGGTTGAAGGACGACGCAAGGACTCAGGAAATATTGGTAACCAGAATGGAGGAAGGACCACTGACACATTTATTGTCCTGTGAGACAGCAGGAGAAATGTGGACCAAATTGAAAAGTGTGTATGATAAGGAATCAGTCGTAAGTGTTCATCTGTTACAACAGAGATTTTTCATGCTCGGCTTTGAATCCACAGTAAGTAATTTCATCTCAAAAATCGAAGAAATAAGAACAAAACTAAAATCAGCAGGTGAAACTCTGTCAGAGAAAATGATCATTACAAAGATTCTTATGACTCTTCCAGAAAATTTTAAACACTTCAGATCAGCCTGGGAGTCAGTACCAGTTGAAAATCAAACCCTGGAAGAATTAACGTCAAGATTACTTCTGGAAGAAGAACGATGCAAATCAGAAGAGTCGACAACAGCCCTGATGACCAAAACTAAAAATTCCCCTAACAAGCAAGTCAAGAAATGCTATATATGTAATAAAACTGGACACATAGCCAAAAATTGCTACTTCAGAAACAAGAAAGTCAAAAATGGAGAAAGTAGAGCAGGAAGTAAATTTTGTACAAACTGCCGAAAACAGGGACATGAACTACAAAACTGCTGGTTCAAGAAGAATAAAGAAGGAAAATCAAGTCAAGATAAGGAAGAGCAAGAGACCAATGCATTCATGGTGTATACAAACAATGAAAAAACCAATGAATAGTACCTAGACTCAGGGGCTACTGAGCACATGTCATGAAATAAAGAAATGTTCGAGAGAATTGATGAAAATGGAACCATAAAATTGTATGCTTATGATGGCTCAAAATTTATTGAAACCACATTGTCCAATGTACTTTACGTGCCAGATCTTAAGTTCAATTTATTTTCGGTTGGATGTGCCTAAGATAAAGGATATTTATTGAAATCAGATAATTCAATATGTAGATTGATTGACAAATCAGATAAAGTAAGGGCAATGGCAGAAAGGAAAAATAAACTCTATAAAATGATGTTCAAACAAGACCCGAAAGGAAACCAAATTTCAGAATGCATGATATCAAAGAAAATTGAAAGTCTCGAAACTTGGCATCACAAATTAGTTCATCAAAATATTGAATATGTCAGAAGTTTTCTGAAGAATAATAATATAGAATACATAGACAATGAATTCACTTGCGAA
This sequence comes from Adalia bipunctata, assembly GCA_910592335.1. NCBI lineage: Eukaryota > Metazoa > Arthropoda > Insecta > Coleoptera > Coccinellidae > Adalia > Adalia bipunctata. The sequence continues at coordinate 55,902,758 of OU342948.1, forward strand.
CAGTGCTTAGCTGGAAAGCAACACAAATTTAAATTTACTGCCAGTGAGTCAAGAGCTAAAGCACCACTAGAAATTGTGCATGCAGACGTTTGTGGACCAATGGAAACAGTTTCATTAGGTGGATCTCGATATTTTATATTATTTAAGGATGATTTTTCTTCTTATAGACACGTTTATTTTGCTAAGCAGAAATCTGAAGTACCCAATATAATTAAGAAATTTATAGTTATGAGTGAGAGACAAACAGGAGCAAAAATGAAAACTTTGAGAACTGACAATGGCTTAGAGTTTGTGAATAACGAAGTAAAACAACTTCTGGAGAGCAGAGGCATACGACACCAACGAACAGTGGTATATAATCCTCAACAGAATGGAAGAGCTGAAAGGGAAAATAGAACGCTAGTGGAAGCAGCCAGGACTATGGTAAATTTGAATGAAAGCTTAGGAAAGATTTTTTGGGCTGAAGCCATAAATACTGCTTCATATATTATAAACCGAACAGGCCCAAGTCCTGAACAAGGCAAAACCCCATATGAGTTATGGCATGGAATGAAATATAAGGTGGAAACCTTAAACATATTTGGAAGCAGAGTTTCTATATTAGTACCCAAAGAACGAAGAGTAAAATGGGATGCCAAAAATGAACAGGGATATTTTATGGGATATGGAGAAGATGTAAAAGGTTTCAGAGTCTACATACCACGGAAAAACAAAGTTGAAATCCAAAGAGATATAATATTCCTTCCAGATCAAGTTCAAACAACTAACAAAACAGCAGAAATCCAGAACTTCGAAGAAACTTCAGAGACAGAAGAAACACAAGAAGAAGAAATAGACAATATGTTGCCTGAACTTGGTGAATACCATGAAGACCATTCCATAAGTGAAGAGGATCCAGAAGAGAATGAAGAAATGGAAGTTGGAAGATACAACCTGAGAAGAAATACACGAAAAAACCCAAGATACAATGATTTCGAAATGGACGTTGACACAGTATTGATAACAGAGTGCAATGATGGGGAACCAGCCAACTATGAAGAAGCAGTGACAAGCAACGAAGCTGAAAAATGGAAGGAAGCTATGAAAGAAGAAAGGAAAGCGTTAGAAGAAAATGACTGTTACGAGTTAGTGAGTGCTAGTGTTGTTAAAAGGCCTGTAGAGTGCAAGTGGGTGTACAAAAAGAAGAAAGACGAACTAAATAATGTTGTCAAATTTAAAGCAAGGCTTGTAGCCAAAGGTTTCCAACAATTTTTGACAAATCATGACATTTATAGCCCAGTAGCAAAATTACCCTCAGTAAGGTTCTTTTTAGCTTTGTGCAATAATTATAATTTCAAAATTCATCAACTAGATGTATGCAGTGCTTTTCTAAATGGAATAATTGAGGATGAGGTATTCATAACATTGCCTAAAGGTTTTGATAATGAAACAGGAAAATTTGCAAAGCTGAAAAGATCATTATATGGGTTGAAAACCTCTCCAAAGAGTTGGTACAAAAGGTTTAACGATTTATTAATAACCTTAAAATTTGAAAGGTCTCAAAATGAGTATTGTATCTATTTTAAAATAACAAGTACTTCCAGGATTTTCATCCTAATTTATGTTGACGATTTGTTGATAGCAGGATCTAACGAGAACGAAATTGATAACCTTAAGAAAACTTTGAACAGAAATTTCAAAATGAAAGATTTGGGTGGCATAAACAAATTTCTAGGAATAAATATTACTCAGAACTTAGCTGAAAACGAAATTAAAATTAACCAAACATTGTATCTAAAAAATGTATTGAAAACCTTCAAAATGGCAGATTGTAAACCATGTAAAACGCCCATGGAAGTAAATTTCAAACATGATGAACTAAAACAAAAAGAATCTGAAAGTAGAGAAATAGAAGAAAAGTGTAGAAAAGCAATAGGTTCATTAATGTATGCAATGCTATGTTCTCGACCAGATTTATGTATTTCAATAAGTATTTTAAGCAGGTATCAATGCAGCGCCAGTTCAGAACTTTGGAAAGCCATTAAAAGAGTTTTTAGGTACATACAAGGAACTTTGAACAAAAGTCTAATTTTTAGAAAAACTAATACTCAAAACATTATTGAAGGTTATGCTGACGCAGATTGGGCTGGGGATAGAACTGACAGAAGATCAACTTCTGGTTACTTGTTTAAGATTTTTGGATGTACTGTTAGCTGGTGCTCTAAGAAACAGTCTTCTGATGCTCTGTCTTCAACTGAGTCAGAATATATTGCATTAAGTTTAGCTATAAGTGAAGCCTGTTGGCTTAGAAGTTTGATTTTTGACCTAAAGATATGTAATAGTAATAGTTTAATTGCTGTAATTTACGAAGATAATCAATCAGCGATCAAAGTATGTAAAAACCCAGAATTCCACAAGAGACTTAAACATATCGATATTCGATTTCATTTCATAAGAGAGAAAGTGAATAATAATACAGTATCGATAAGATACATCTCCACAGATTTGCAGATAGCGGATATGTTCACCAAACCGCTATCACAATCAAAATTCGAAAATTTAATTTTGAAATGTAACCTAGTATAAGATTGTTTAATTAATTTGTAGTAACCTGCCATTGAGGGGGAGTGTTGTTTAATTTGTTTACTTACAACGGCAGTTACAACCGTAACCACGGAAGCGCCACTGGCGACTTGACTTATGTCATAGTTCTATAGTTCAATATCTGTGGTTTGGCAAAAGCGTCGGTTTTGTACATATGACAGAGGATTTTTTTTGGCGGGAAGTAGAAGTAAGAAGTTGTATGAATAAATGTACTATAATAGTGGTAGTGTTTCTCAATAAAACGATTTAAAATAAAACTCAGTATTCTGATTCAAACGGCCTGTTATAACAAAAATAATACAACAGATGGTTTTTGTCTTACATGAGGCTGTCATCATTTTATCAAAAAATAATTCTCTTTCGTTGAATTGAATATCGAACTGATCATCCTCGCATGTTTCCTCGATAGTTGATTGAATCTGGTCAAATTCATTATCAAGCAACAACAATTCCTTTCTGAATCTTTCTAAACGAATTTTTTCCACTTCACTCAAAGATCGATCACTATAAAATTTTTTAAATAATGGTTCCAATTTGCATGAAAGAACTGTGAACCTGCGCTTTATACTATCACGTCTTGTGATAAGCCATTCAATTTCAAATTCATCCATATCAATGACCAGTTCTTTAGCTATGTCAATGACTGAATGCAAGTACTTAACAATTACCAAATTTTAAAATTTATTCAGAGAAAAAATGATTAAAATTGTTGACTCAAATACTATAAAGAAGGAATTTAAAGGATACTTATCAGACATTTTCCATTGGCACTTGATTTCCTCTTAATCGTCTTTGAGTCTTCGAAGATGTATTCAACCTTCGATTATCTTTGGCACACCTCGATCTCCAACGTTTGGCTCTCCTCAAACGGGAAGCAGATAAAGGTAACCTCGGTTTCTTGAAATAAACTTCAATTTCTTCTTTGAATGTGAACTTTCCTCTGGCACTTTCTTGGTTTCCAACGGCTGGAATTCCCTCGCACTCACGAACAGAAAAGATTTACCAAATTAACACACTCAAATTAACCAGAATCCGGCCCGAAGGACCATGGTTTTATTTCGACGTAGTGGACTCTATGAACTTATTTTCCTGCGCTGATTAATTTAAAAGAAACACGTGTGTACTAACACTAACAGTTTATTTCAAGAAGAATTAAGCACACAACCAATTTAGGTTATGTTTACACCAGTTTAGTGTAGTATAGAACTATAAACGTAAATGCCTGCAAATCACAGAACATCTAATAATCTAACTGCAACTCACAGTAGATTGACGACTTGACGAGTATAATTTGTATATATCTACTCTTTAGTAGATTGAAGAAGAGAGAGTTATTTTAAATATTTGAAATAGGCACATCAACATTTTACTAATACATAGAACTTTAACATGGAAAAGAAGAAGAGATCAAAGCACATGAACATGAAATTAAGAAAGATATTAAGCATTAAATTATACAGAATGTACCATCTTTATGGAAAATATACCTACATGAAAGAGAATACAATTAAGAAATGAAATTAAAGAATTACTGATGATGATTATCGAGGCTGGCGCCATCTATCGGTCTACTTTCCAAATACAAGATATAAATACAGGAATCTAAATTTCTCCAACATACTTTTCACGAAAGACAAAGGGCCTCGCAAAGACCTACCGCCCGGAGCCTCGCAATGGGTAAGGCCGCCGCTACCTCCTACACTTACCGCTCTGAAGAAATTCTGTATGTTCTTCGGATTTGTGTCGACGATCACCTTGAAGATCTCCCGCTGTCTTATCTCCCTCAGGACTTGCCGATACGACGAAGGACTTGCTTGTCTGACGTACATCTCGTTCTTGGCAGTGGTTGGGGCTTTCATCATATCTTGCAGTTTGAATAGACCTGAGGAGTTGAACCGTAATCAGATGGAGGAAGGAAAATGAATCTTTCCACGGTATAACGACATAATTAGATTTAGAAATACAGGTTTATACAGGGTGAATGTTTGACTTATACATATATTTTAGCTCTAGATTCTTAAGGCCGAAATGAAATTTTTTCAAGAATATATAGCAATCTGATAAAAAAATTGGGCGAAATACGTGTCTGATACGATTCTCTGCAAAGGCCTCAAAGTTCATATTTCTCGATTGAAATTAAGTTCATACGGCGATACTCAAGTACTAACCTCATCGGAATAAACATGTTACAAACACGATATTTCTCAACAAAAACATTCAGTTTTGTCCGATTATATAATAATAATAATAAAATAAAGGCCCTTATTAACAACAACTGAAAATTACATATAATATAGCAACTTCCTATGAGCAAAGATCTAAACCCGGCCGAAGAGGAAAATCCGACATTGCTAGGCAGCTTGTTCATTGTGTTAGATATTTGATAGAAGAATGAAGATTTGTTTAATTGGGTTGAGTGCATTGGAGGAGTGAGAGTCGACTTAAACCTTATATGTTCACATTGTGCACATCAGTACGATAGGTTATTTTATTATACAAATAGTGCGGTGAATGATCCTTCAAAATGACATGCTCGATGTACATATCTGCGACTCTTCATGTTGAGCCAATTATTAAGTTCCAGAGTGTGAGATATCGGTGGAAATTTTCTGATCCCGTGAATCAGCCTCAAGCAACTGTTTTGTAATTTTTGTATTCGATTTTTATTTATGACGCTCATACAGGGGTCATATATGACATCACCGTAGTTTAGATTAGACAGCACCAATGAATCGACTTTGAACGCCAGCACAACATTGATCTATTCTGATAAATCATTTTCAGGGAAGCATATGCTTTCTGTAACGACATGCTTATGTGATACGTCTATTCCAGATCTCGATCCATCCAGAGTCCCAAATTCTTTACTCTATCAGAGAAAGGGATCACATCAGGATTGAGTTGTATTTTATCAACGAAGTTATGAAGAAATGAATCCTTATTACTCTCAAATGAAAATGAATCTCAAATGAAAAGCCATATTTCGCGCATCAAAATCAGTTCCTCCTTCGATTTTCCTTAATAATGATATACTAATAACTTTTTCATATTTTCCTCGATATCCCAGAAATATGTTAGGTTTTTCATTCAATTTGTGATTGATAAAGGTTTATCAATCTATTTCGTATTCGTATTCAAAACGAACAAAATAATAATCTTCTGTGGATATCTCACAGAACTATCAAGAAAATATAAATGGGTTTAGATGTTTGTTAAATAATTATAGAAAAATCGTTAACGGCATGCAGACGAGCAGGTGTTTAACTTTTTTTGGGATTTAAAAAATTGTCTGCGATTTCTCTATCAAGAAAATGTTGCCAGTTTGTTGATTCTTCTGACAACAGTATAAATATCTATGAATTCTGCCATTTCCATCAGAAATCGACTACGCCCCAAAAAACCGGTGGAGGGAATTGGTGATCTCAAGTACCGTTGGAGGCGCTGCCGAATGTCATGAAGGAAATCATTCCTAGAGCTCTTGTTGAAGGAGAATGTGATGATTATTGGTGTTTTTCTTCGATCTCGTGATGATTATGTAAATACATTCAGTGCATTGATGTAAAATTGACCTTGTAGTGTCGAGTTTTTGAAATTTACGTGTTTAAATTGGGATTTTTCGTTATGTAGAAGTTCTGAACTAGTTGGTAGTTGGCAGCAAATTATCAAAAAGGATATGTTTGAATTGAAACATTGCCACAGATTATATACTGCTAAGTATCTATCATTTTCATTAAGGTCGCCGTTTGAAGAGCGTAGGACATGTCAACCGATAGAGGCGCCACCGTGCATTTTACGGAATATCTCCATACAACTTACATTATCTCTATGAGTTCTATGAATATCTCTCTAATTATGAATGAAATGTACAATGGCGCTCTCTATCCGAAACTCGCTGAACTATGAAATTAGTGAAAATGTGGGTAGAGCAGGAACTTTTTCCCGCGAGAAGTTGAATTTGGCCATTCTCTGCCAATTCCGTATTTCAAGTTGTTTTTCTGAATGAAATTATCTATAGATTCACTTTCAATCGGAAGTCGAACTATTTTCATGGGCCTTTCGTTTGAAATAAAACAGAAGCATGAGTTGGCACATTTTCTTCTATTTTTCAAAAAAAAATAGAACTGTTGAAATGCAATTAATCTCAATTATCTCATTAAGAACTCCAATCCTTTCTGAGTTCACCCACAAAATTTCAGTTCTCAAAGTGAAACCATTTTCAAATGCAACTTGAAATAAATACACACTACATTGAACGCCCACCTTAATTTCAACTCAATAGTTACGTGGTACGTATCGACATTAATCATTCATATATCTGATTTTTGTATTTCATTGAGCTTATTTATGATATTATTCGGATGGATTGGTATAAATGAATTTTTGAAAGGAACTGTGCGTATGAGATTTATAAATTCATGCTCCTAGAATTCAATTTTATCTTCCACATTTGTGGAATTTCATTATCATACAGTATGGTGCAAATGGAAGGAATGAATTCGGTATTTCGTAAACCGGCGACTTTAAGGAAAAATCCTGAAACCCCATCGATTTTTATTTTTATTTATTACAATAAATATTCAATATGTATAAAGCCGTACTCCCACTACTCGTGTATTTGGCAAATATTTGCCACTTGCCTATATTTGGCATGTATCTAGTGGGAGTGGTTCACTCGGCCAATACTTGTCAATCTTGTCAATCAAATTCGAAACTTCATCTACTTGCCAAGTACGCAAGTAATTGCGTACTTGCCAAATATGCGAGTAGTGGGAGTCCGCCTTTATTCATAAAATACAACGAAACCTGAATTGGGTGCTCAAATTGTTCACCTTCAGCTAAAGTACAATGGGAAATTTATTTTTGCGTGTCAAAAAATACATCATACCAATACTTCATACATTTTATTGAGAAATCTGATGAAATTTCATCGATAATATTTGTGACAATGCGCAAATCAATTACTGTACATATTGATATGGCTGAATGGGTATTCAAAAGAACTTTCAAATAATGTATTACAACACCCGCACATTTCCATTCAAAAATTTCAGCGATGACGTCATCACGTTCATATATGGGAAAAGACTAATTAAAAATAAAAATCGACGGGTTTCGAGATTTTTCCTTAAAGTCGCCGGCTCACGAAATAAAGAATTCATTCCCTTCATTTGCTCCATACTGTACATAAAGAATAAGATCGGTCCGAGCATTGATTCCTGTGTCACACCTGAGATCACTCTCCTTCTCGAGGACCTTTTTCCTTTCACAATACACCATAGTGTACATATATCTCTACATCAAAGGTTTTTCCATCATAGAGATCATGGAATACATGGAGTACTATTATTATTATTATGGATTTTAAACACCCTGTACAGGGGCGGATTAACGATTTCAGGGACCCTCAGCTTCAAAACTTTCGAGCCCCCTCTGAAACATTTTCGATTTTATTCGAAAGAAATTTTTAATTAAAACTCACATCTTGAAAAACAAAACATAAAGTTTATTGATAAAATACAAGGTAGGTATATCAAAACAAAATATGAAAGATGAATAAAAATCTTGAAAAAAGGGAAAAATATCACAAAAATTCAAATACAAAATACATATCTCCAGAATATCATATCTGAAATTTTTTATTGCGGCATCGAGATTAAGGAATAAATGAAAACATCACAAAAGATACAAATATCGTAAAGCTGTAAATCAGTTACCTTCCAAATAAAATTCCACTAGATAATAGTATATTGTTCAATGAGCTGTAATGTAAGTCATAACACACGCAGATGAATTATACCCCTCTCTTGACGGCTCGGGCTGCAATTCATCAAGTGTGTTATGATCATTACCGCGAATTGAACACTATACTTTATTTTCGACTTCTTCAGTTAAATTCGAATTAATCCACATTTTCAAAATTGACAACAGTTCTCAAAAGCGATTTCTGCGGTCGGAAATCGAATCGATATCGAATCCCGTAGAAAACGTCAGAAATTCACGTTTTCCAAATGCAATTTTTGATTATTCAGACCTAAGAAGATGTAGAAATGGATGGCGAGAACGTTACCTTGATGTCTGAAATAAAGTTCCCCATTGACCCGACTTTTTTATTCATTTCGTAAGCTACATTTTTTCTTTTTGTATTAGAGTGAGTTATAGGCGTGAGTTATTATTACCTAACAGTCCTAACACTTTTGGTTTATAGAGACTATTACAGATCAAATTCAATTGAATAATGGATTTATCATTCTATGGCAGTAGATAAATTGTTTTTTTCTATTTTGATATCAGCAAATTCTTTCATTGCAGAATCATAATCGAGACTGCCCGTTTCGATAGAAAGTATTCCTAAAAACTGCAGTCATTTTTCTGTCAGAACTATGAACCATATTTATTTTTTATCAATGACAGTTTGGAAAATGAGCGCTTTGCTTCACAACTTGTAATAGGTAGCGTTACGAATAACTTCAAAGCAATATATAAATTGGAGAATACTTCTTTCATTCCCTTATCATATATTATTTTCGACATCTTTAAACAACTAGTATTTTTTTTTCAAGAGTTCGAGATATTCCTTGAATTGAGATGCCTTGCTAATAATTTCCTCCTCAGGGTCTTTTTCATAATACTCCACCAGTGTTTCAAAACTCGCCCTATCAATATTATATTGAGAGAGATCACATCATATCGAATATACATTTGAATTTCACAATCATATCACGATAGACAGAACTTCGACGGTCTAACCCCCGAAACCCCTCCTTGGCTACGCCCTTGAGTCTGACTATTTTTTTCAGACTCATTTTGAAAAATGGTATGGGAAAAAGTGATTCGATTGGTGAAAGTAATCTACGGTTGGAATATATGTACAACTCAATAATAATATAGGTAATCCTTAATATCCATTTCTGCACTGTATTTAGACACTTTAGGTGACAATTATCAAATTCTCCCCAGCCCAGAATCCCATGGTTCATCTGAAACTGAACCAGAGCACATATCCTTGAATATCTAGTCTCCATCCCATACCGTTTGATCTGTTTAAATTCGTATACAACCCAACTAGCAAAATAGTCCCCTAAAAGAACGAAATTATTATTTCATGATCATTTCATTGCGCAGATTGATACAATAAAATTATTATTTAATGCGTCTCAATACGACAATTTCATCATAAAATATAGGGATTTCTATAATGCGTTTGTATAAGACGTTCTCCCAACACATATAGTACGATGAAGAAATAGTCTGAGTGAACAAATTTTATCACAGGTGCATAACGTACTATGAAATTCTTATAAAATGATTTTAAAACAGTCTTATGGAGATTATAATACGGTTGCATAGACGTTCTCACAACTCATATCATACGATGAAGAAATAGTCTGAGTGAACAAATCTTATAACAGTTGCATAACGTATACTCCATTCACTTTTATAAAGTATCGCGGTTTGCCATGAAATTTTGACACATTTCACCGCGTATATTTTGAAAATGTTAGGTTATGGTCATTGCACTGTCAGATACGCCCACAACGTTGTCGTTTCTGCCAAAAAATCGTAGTAATTACGTATTTATCAAAATGTTCATTTACTTGGGGAAATTAATGAATTTGAGGAAATATCATGTTAATAGACCTTTTCAGAATTACCTGCTGTGCAGGTGAAAGTTGCGCGCGTCACTTGTGGGCTGAGAATGAATATTATTGGTCGTCAAAATTTCCCTCCTCAAATCGTTGACAATTGACAGATGATATTATTATTTCACGCAGTCGACGTTTCGAATGTGGATGTTATTTGTTTGATTGTTCATCGAAAATCCAAATTTTAGTATGCTTCAACAATGTTGTATTACTAAATGACGGTCACGGTACGATAAAACCAGTAGGATCTCATTTCATTGCTTCCCTCTCTCTCTTTCTTTTCTCTCTCGCACTAAGGTTTGCGCATCTTTTGAAGCTGCTCACAAGTGGCGCATGAAATATACCTGTTTCTCTCTCATTCTGGTTCAGTTCACATCTTTCATCTTTGTTCTACGTATTCTGGAAAGGTCTATTCAGAAGATATTCAAATACATTTTTGCACAACCTGAAATACTCCAGCATGAAAATGTAGAGTTCTACGAAACCTGCGCCACAGTTAAATCTTCGAAGAAAAAGAGTAAATAGAAAGTAGACCTGGCAACGTCGCTTAATTTTCACAAGTGCCAACCTGCGTCTGTTCTAGGGAAAAAAACTTGATAAACCTAAATCATGGCCAACCGCGACACTTTATAAAAGTGAATGGAGTATACTATCAAATTCTTATAATAGTTATTCATACAACAAGTGAGTTTTAATGAATGTTTATTCATGGCGAGAAAGTTAATTTCTTCGAGTGAATAAACAATTTTAACTCACGTGTCGTATACAAAATTTCATCCCATTTTGATGAAAATTCAAATAATGAATACTTTTTAGAGGAAATATGTATAATTCAAATTCATAACGAGATGTCCTTTCGATCGATGGTTGCTAGGGCACTGTAATTCATTGTTTGCAAGTGTCAATGAAAATTATAGAACGGTTAAAGAATTTTTGTTTCGAAAAAATGAAATGTTGAGCGGTGTCGAGGAGGTTGTAGTTCCTGTAGTTCCAAGAAGCAAATGAGGCAGCAAAAGGAGTAATTACATTGAAATCAAAAATATTGTACGAAAAGCAATATACGGCATTTTGTGCCTGAAGAAATGATAAGAAAGCCAAATTTGTCAACGAAAAAATAATTTTGGCGTATATTTCCGAACAATCCAAGAAAGTTAAGTCGTCGTCTTCATGGTCCTATTATTCGCAACTTAAGAAAATGTTGGCTCTGAAAGAAAAAATAGACATTGGCAGATTTCACCAAGTCACCGCCTTTTTGAAGCAATATTCCAGGGGATACGTAGCAAAGAAGTCGAAGGTATTCACAAGAGAGGAGTTAGAATACTTTTTAGATGCCGCTCCTTATGAGCAATATTTATTAATAAAGTTGGTTTTTATTATGGGTGTTGCTGGACGGTGTATAATCGGCGAGCTGGTGACTATGACCGCAGATGACGTGGAAGATCGGGGCAGTGTATTGGTTATTCAGATTCTAGATACGAAAACTCGAAAGAAAAGAGTGTTCACTGTGGTCAATGGTACTAATAAGGTTGCTGCACTCGATATATTCCGCAAATATAGGAAATATAGGCCAAGCAGAGTTGATCACAAGCGACTATTTATAAATTATAAAAACATACCGTCCAGCCTGTAGGTGTGAAAATATTTTCGAAAATGCCCGCTACTATTGCAAAGTATTTGTGCCTTTCTGATGCTGAACAATATGCCGGGCTCAGGTTCAGGCGATCTTCTGCAACCCTACTCGCAAATTCTGGGGCAGATTTGACAGTTTTGAAAAGACATGGTGGATGGCGCTCATGTTCTGTTGCAGAAGAATATATTGAAGATTCACTACAGAACAAAATAAATATTTCTGAACAAATACTTGGTGGGGTCACAAAAACCGGAGTTCCTGATGCAGAAATGGATATTCCAGCAGGGCCTGAGAAGTTCTCAAACACATGTTCTATAACGACTGAGCGTGTTTCCTTTGGAGTAGGTACAGGTTTTCAGTTCCATTTTCAAAATCTTAATAATTGTAATTTTTACTTTGATGATAGAAGTGACTGTTAATGTAAAATTTTTGATGAATTTTAATGAACTTACTTCAAAATGAGTTTGAGGTGCATTGTGTGTGGAAAGAATAATTTCCAGAAAGTGAGTGGTGAACATTTTATTCCAATAGTGAATTGAAAAATTTTTAATTCACTCAGTGGATAAACGTCAATTTACCCTTGTTGCCATGGATAGAATATTGTCGTCATATAAACGTCGAAATGGGATAAAATAATTCTAAAACAGTCTTATATAGATTGTAATAATAGTTCAGGATTGAATTAAAGTTAAGTAAATTTATTGATCCGAAGATTATTTGAGAGATTGAAGAGTTGAGTAAATAAAGTTAGTTTTCTTGAAATAATAAGTTCAAGTTTTCTTTTTGGAATTACCTATTATTATAGAACAGTTCGCATTTTTGTGTTGTTCTATCATTTTATCTACTCCAATAAAATAATATATCCATTATTCAAATGAATTTGATCTGTAATAGTCTCTATAAACCAATAGTGTGAGGTAATAATAACTCACGCCTATAACCCACTCTAATACAAATAAAAAAAATGAAGCTTACGAAATGAATAAAAAAGTCGGGTCAATGGGAAACTCTATCTCAGAAATCAAGGTAACGTTTCGCCATCCATTTCTACATTTTTCTAGATCTGAATATCCAAAAATTGCATTAGGAAAACGTGAATTTTTGACGTTTTCTACGGGATTCGATATCGATTCGATTTTCGACCACAGAAATCGCTTTTGGCAACTGTTGTCAATTTGGGAAATGCAGATTAATTCGAATTTTATTGAAGGAGTCGAAGATAAAGTATAGTGTTCAATTCGCGGTAATAGTCATAACACAGTTGATGAATTACACCCCTCGCCTGACGGCTCGGGCTGCAAAACTCATCTGCGTGCGTTATGACTCACAATACCGCTCATCGGCTCATAGAACAATATACTATTATGTGAAGGATTTTTGTTTGGGTTAAGTTGATAGTGAAATTTCAAGACTGAAAGGATTCGGATTCATTGCGTTTTTATATTTACAGAAGGCCTTTATTTTTCTTTCAGGAAATTTGGTTTTCTTTCAGGACGTTGGTTTTTCTGTTGTTGATGTGTAAAATCAATTTTTCTGTTGCAGGAGGGTTAAAATTTTCAAATTGTGCTTTAATTGATTGCTTTCAGTGAAATAATAATTGATTTTTTTTCAAGGTGTATTGCATGAAATTTATGATTATTTTATCCATTATCTTAGATTATTCGTGGTTTCGTTTGAAGATCGAAAATTTTGTTTTGGTAAGGTAATTCCATTCGGTTTCGTTCTGATTTTGACTTTTGATGACTGAAATTGACTTTCATTGCTCTAAATCAAGTTTGAAATTTTGAGGAACACTTTGACAAAAAGGAATTTTTTTTTATTATATTTTCAATTTGGGTTCATTTTGATGAAGGAACGAGAATTCGGAAAGTCAGAAATCGAAGGTGTAAGTTTGGTTAAAATATTTGTAAATGACCCGCTGATCGTGATTCTCTGAATTTGAGAATAAAAACGAAATAGTTTTTTTGTTTTCAGGTGGTTTTGTGTATTTCTATGTTACAGGAATTCGACACTTGTTAATTTTTTTGGGTTATAAATACCATTTTGCCACAGTTCTTCGATTTTTTTTGTGTGTTGATGTTTTTTGAACTCGTTTTCAGGTGATTTGTTTTATTTTTGGTGTTTTGGGTAAAATTGTTTGAATTGGAATTGTTCGGGTATCATTCTGCTATTTTTTTTATTCGTGAAATTTAAAGTCGTAATCCTGAATGTATTTCAGTTCTGTTGGAATTTGAAGTTGAGAATTAGAAAATATTCACAGATTTGGAAAGTGGATTATTTTATTGAGTACATTCCAAATTATTTCAGAATCATTATGTCGACGAGTGACGATGTGCCATCTGATCGCGCCGCGAATCCTAATGTTCCGGAAATTTCGGATAAAATTTGCAATTATTGCAATCGAAAAGTTGGTGAATACATTAAATGTCTCAAGTGCGATGAAATTTTTCATCCCTCATGTTTAATCAAAGCAGCGAGCAGAAAAAATACTACTTGCCACCATGTAGCATCCGAAGAAGGTCAAACCTACGACGAACCTTTTTTCAAGACGGAAAACCAGATACTTCGTGTTGAAATTGAATACTTGAAGTCACTCCTAGAAGAAACTAAAAGTAAGAATTTTATTTTGATCGAGAATAATGGACTTTTGAAGGATAGGATCTCCAGTCTGGAACAACAGTTGAAATCGTGTAAAAACATCCCAAAACCCCAAAACTCTGCTTTTAGCATCGGCTTACCAGATGACGCTGCTTATAATAAGATATTTTGCGAAGCTTTCTGGCCTCAAGGTGTCGTTCTTAGGGATTTTTCTTTTGACCGAAATTTTTTTCGCAAGAGCAGAATGAACCAGATCAAATAATTTCATTAAATAATCCCAGGAAGTCCAAGTCAACCAAGGACCTTAGCCTTATTCTCCAGAATGTTCAATCTATGGGTACAGCAATGAACAGCCTACAGCTAACGGCTCATGAGGAAAATTCAGACATTATTGCTGTCACAGAACACTGGAAGTCCAAGGAAGAGCTTCCAGCTTACAAAGTTGTCGGCTACAAGTTGGTTTCAAGTTTTTGCCGTTCAAGAGGAAGCAATGGTGGTAGCGCTATCTACATTAGGGAAGAACTGAAATGTACTGAAAGGTCGGACTATAATCTTATTAGTATACCTAATGTTATTGAATGTTCTTCTGCCCAAATCCATTCTGATAAGCATCGGTAACAAAGATGACGCGGTTTTCAAATCAAACGACTCCATTTCTATCAAACTAGGGCTCTCCTTGATCTGTAACTTTGATATTACACTATATATTTCCCGTATTTCGGAGGAAAATTGCTGAATTGCGCTCAAAACATCGGGTGGGAATTCTGAAATACTTTGTTGAATTTCCTGAGGAACAATCTCGAACCGTTCATAAATAACTGTAGCTTCCTTGATTTTAATTTTGAGAATCTCTTTCTGTCGCCTCTCAGGGCCAATTTTCCTCAGATATACTTTTATTGATTTCAGGGATTCCAAAATTTCCTTTAAATTATTGACTGCCATACATAAAATTTAAAAAAATAATGCTAATTCTCTAGTTTCTAATAAGGTATTATCAAAAATCAAATTGAGACAATAAAAATTCAAATAAAAATGTCATCATTATTCATTGCATATTATGTATATCGTTATGATCTGGGTCAACTCACGAACTTTGCAATTGCCACATGACACGGGCGTCACCAATGAATTTGTACAACTGTCCGGTGCTACGTCGGTTCCGCTTATGTGGACGAAAAATAAAGGTGCGGCTACAGAGTGTCCTTTGGAAGCTCACCTGATTTATATCAAACAAGCTTTTGGAGTCTGTTAATATCACCTAGGCGTTGTTGATGGGAGCTAACATCTGGCTTCTCGTGACTTCTCGCCTGATTTTCCTTTCCAACCTCTTCTTACATAAGTTGAAAGTGTAGAATACGGCCGCTGCTATAACCAGAAGGAAGATTACCAATTCACATACCTCTCGAGTTGAAATTTTTTCGCTGATTTGTCCATTAGTTTGGCCACCACTATTACCAGCCTGTGCGATGATAATCTCTTCTCTTTCTTGCTTAGCTTGGCTTGACCCCATTTTTACTTTTCTCCTTACTCTCCACTAAATATTCAAAAATTTCCAAGGTTTCGCCATCAGGATCGCCATGTAGTAACGGGGTTGTTACTTAGGGTTTGAAGGAGAACACTTTACTATAAAATTATCTATTGAGCTCATTAGGTACACTGATGTCTTACTTCTACAATAAATGACTAATGACTGATCAATCCTTCTTCTATCTGTCCTACTTAATATAAGACAATGGGTACAGTGCTGAGTACGCAATATTGAGAAATATCTATTTAACATTCCAACGTAAGGTACACTACAAGATACTGATTATTTGTATTTATAGGCCTAATTCCCAGCCTTCTGCTGATGTGGATCTGTTCTTGGAGAAACTTGGAACTATTCTGGAGCGATGTACAATTGAGAGAGCCCCTTTCATTTTGGTGGGAGATTTCAATTTGGACATCCTGTCAAGGTCCCCAGACATTGCTGAGTTTATATCGCTCCTGGAAGGTTTCAACTTGAAACCCTTGAATCGTCAGCCCACACGTCCCTCATCGGGAACTTGTTTGGATAATGTGATAACCCCCCTTGTGGGTCAAACTAAGGTGATCGAATATTATATATCTGACCACTCAGCCTTGAAATTCACTTCCAACGTTAATTTCACTAGTAATCAGAGAAAAAAAACCAGTCAAGAGGAGAATAATAAATAATACCGATTTTTTCCTTCAAGAACTCTCTCTATTGAGTTGGGATGATATCTTTGTGGATTCAACTGATCCCAATCAGCTTTGGAATATGTTCCATAGTCGATTTTCCCAGACATTTGAGAGATGTTTTCCAAAAGTCACCCTTCATGTATCAACATCCAGGAATAACTTCAAACTAACGCCTGAACTAATTAACATGAAAAACATCTTGACTTATTATACATACTTTCTTTTTCTAGATCTGAATTGAAAAACAATTATAAATCAGCTAAAAAACATTATGATCTTCTCCTAGCGAAGACAAAGAAAGACCACTTCAATAACTTCATTAAGAACTCTGAAAATAAGTCAAAGGCCTCCTGGAAGGTCATTAATTCTCTTACAAAAGACAAGATTTCCCCGGCTGTTCACTGTGATCATGGCGATTCTTCATTGCTGCCAGATGAGTTTAATAACTTTTTTGTTGACTTTCCTTCTTCACTGACTAGTAATCTGAAAAAAAGTTCTAGCACGGATCGAAATAGACTTGAAAGATCCTTCTTTATATTTGAAATTTCACATGATGAAGTCCGCAAAACGATTAAAGCTCTAAAAATTAAACTTTCATGTGGCCATGACGAGATACCAATGAAGATTGTCAAACTATCGATTGAATCCATTATTTCACCCCTTAGTTACATAATTAATCGCTCATTCAGGGAAGGCATATTTCCTGACCAACTCAAGATAGCTATTGTTAAACCCTTATATAAAAAGGGTCCTATTGGTGATCCCAATAGCTATAGGCCTATCAGCATTCTGTCTTCTTTTTCCAAAGTCTTTGAAAAAATCTTGTCCAACAGATTACTGAATTTCTTCCATAAATTTGATGTGATTTCAACATATCAACATGGCTTTGTGAGAAACAAAAACATTGAAACAGCTACATATGAACTCATTAATGAAATTTTAGTTTCCTTTGAGGAGGGTGAGGTACCTGTGGGGCTGTTCTTGGATTTAACTAAGGCTTTCGATTGTGTGGAGCATGGAAGACTGCTGGAGATCCTTGATTTTTTCCATTCCTAAGGGCGTTAACAATTGACCATGCCGTTTTGTTTTTATTATCTGAATTTCTCAAAATCTTCAGATTTATTTTTCCTCAGAAGATAGTCATTTTGTTATTTAACTTCCTTATATTTCTCCTTGAAGCAATCATATTTAGATTTGAGCAGTAATAATAAATCCAGTTGTTTTTTCACATCTATAATGTGAGGTTCCATATTCACTTTGTTGCTTCTAGATTTGAGTGGTATTTTAGTAATTGGGCAAGCCATGTCTAGGTTATTTAAAATCATATGTTGGAATAAATTAAATTGTTCATTAACTTTCTCAGGAGATATATTATATATTTCCAGCCAGTCTTAGTTATTTAAAGATGTTTTTAAATTTTCTATGTTTTTCTCTGAAAAAACTCTATTAAGTGCAAATTTTGACTGTACTCTCATGACTTTGAAAGAGATTAGTTGAGCTGTGTGGTCTGATATATGAGTATGCGCTACTTCCACAGAATAATCTAGATTTACATTTGTGTATATACCATCTATACATGTCGAAATTGCAGGTGTTATTCTTGTGGGCTCAAATATGGTTTGTTGTATTCCATAGGAACTAAGAAAATTCAGCCATTCATTCTTTTTCCTTGTATTTTCAAGCATGTCGATGTTAAAATCTCCCAGAATAATAACTTGATCTCTCTCATTTAGTTTTTCTAGAATAGTTGTTAATTGCCTCTCCATTATCTCCAAGTTACCATCATTATACACTGCAATGCATATCACATTAATTCCATTTAACTTGAACTCAACTGCTGTACAGGGTGTCCCATTCGTTTTGTCCTATCCCCTTATATAGGAACTCACACATGTAATAGAAAAAAGTTTCAGATAAAAGTTGTTCGTGGTAATGTCATCTTTTATTGAATAATAATTTCAAAATGGCGCCGAGCTTATACACGGGGTGGTGGCATAAAGTTATACTTTTTTGAATGGAACACCCTATATATTATTATATTTTTGAAAAGAGCTCAAAAACACGATTTCAGTCATATATAACATTATTCTATTCCGTTCCGGATTTATGGCTAGTTTTCAGTGAAAAGGGGGTCCAACTTTGGACTGCAATGAAAAAGTCTCTATGGAATGGATTTGAATGAAACTTGCACTGGGAGTTTTTCAATTTAGTTGTCTTTCATATTTAATCACAAACAATTTGATAGACAGCGATTAAAATCAATGCGATTGTCTTTCTTCAACCTTCAAAAATCTCGAATTTTTCAAATGGAACACCCTATATTGAGTTACATCTTTTGAAAGATCTCTTCAAGACGAATCTAAATATGTAGGGTAGCATAGGTCTAAAATTTATTCTGGAAAACTTATAATAGACGACTCATTTATGTAATGATGAAATTTTATAGCATAATCAATTGAATATACCTATCGTTGTCAAGGTTACGATATATTGAAATTAGATGCTTGGTTTAGAAATATCTGAAAGCAAATTCATTCAAAATAAAAGAAATTTATTAATCATCCAATCAAATCACAACAAATAAATTCACAGTAAATGTTCAAAATGGCCACCATTTTGGGCGATACAAGAAGTAAATCGCTTTTCCAAGCTTTTGATACTATTTTCAGTGAAATTCGTTTCATTTAGTTCTTGAACCGCACCTTGTATGAGACGCTTCATTTGATCTTCAGTGTCTATTTGCATTTTGTAAACCATATTCTTCAGTGTGCCCCATAAAAAAAATCCATCGGAGTCATATCAGGACTTCGTGCCGGCCATTTCATTGGCCCACGCTCTCCTATCCAATGAGTATAATTCTCATTTAGGTAATCAGCTAACTCAATACCCCTGTGGTAGGCAGCTCCGTCTTGTTGCCAAATCAAGCCGCGACGAAACATAAGTGGGATTGAATTGTCAATTGCCACCTCTATTTCATTTTGTAGCATATTCAGATAGCGTGAAGATGTCAAGTTCTCTTTGAAAAAAATGGGACCTAATATTAAGTTCCTCCATAAACCACACCATACCTTGCTTCTTAACTTCTACCAGCCTATGCTTATTTGAGTCACTCCAAAAACATCTGTTCTTCTTGCTGAAAATTCCTGGAGCTGTGGTGAAGATTGCCTCATCAGTCCACAATATATTCCTATGATTATGCTATAAAATTTCAACATTACATAAATGAGTCGTCTATAATAAGTTTTCCAAAATAAATTTTAGACCTATGCTACCCTACATATTTAGATTCGTCTTGAAGAGATCTTTCAAATGATGTAACTCAATATAGGGTGTTCCATTTGAAAAATTCGAGATATTTGGAGGTTGAAGAAAGACAATCGCATTGATTTTAATCGCTGTCTATCGAATTGTTTGTGATTAAATATGGAAGACAACTAAATTGAAAAACTCCCAGTGCAAGTTTCATTCAAATCCATTCCATAGAGACTTTTTTATTGAGGTCGAAAGCTGGACCCCTTTTCACTGAGAACTAGCCATAAATCCGGAACGGAACATAATAGACTATTAATGTTATATATGACTGAAATCGTGTTTTTGAGCTCTTTTCAAAAATATAATAATATATTGGGTGTTCCATTTGAAAAAGTATAACTTTATGTCACCACCCCGTGTATAAGCGCGACGCCATTTGAAATTATTATTCAATAAAAGATTACATTAACACGAACAACTTTTATCTGAACCTTTTTTCTTTTACATGTGTGAGTTCCTATATAAGGGGATAAGACAAAACGAATGGGACACCCTGTACATTCAAATTGCCCTTTTACTGAATATGATGATATATTTTTGTTTTCAATAGCCGTGAATCCCTTTCTGACATATATTGCAGTGCCACCATGTTCTCCTCTCTGTCTGCAATATTTTGACGATAGAATGAAGTTATTTATTTTGTAATAATTTAATTGTTCTTCAGATTTCCAATGTTCAGAAAAACATAAGATTTTGATGGATTCATGTTCTATAGTTATTTGTTCTATTTGTTCTATGGAATTTCCAATTGATCTCAAATTTTGATGCAGTATAGAAAGAATTTCTGATTTATTTTCAACATTAATGTTATTGTTTGGTCTATTTAGGATTACCTCATCTATGTCTATCATCCTAGTATTCCTCAGGACATTTGAGTAGTCTCCTGAAAATTTCCACTCCTATCAGCAAGAAATTTCTTATTTCTTTCGAAACTGAACCTTTTGACGCCAACGTTTTTCGGCCAAAAATCAGACTGGTACATTATATCCTTCTTAGTAAGTGGAGCTGTTACTAGGAATCTTTTTAAATGGCCATTATCACTCGGAATTTCCTCAACATTAGTGTTTCTCTCGTCGAATCCAGGTTTTGCTGTTATGTAATCTAAAATTTGTTTCTCTGTGGCCACCCTATTAACTCGGTATATATATATAACCAAACTATTCTTTCAGCGCCTGAAAACCCATTTTTTCCTTCTTCTTCCGTGACTTCAGCCGTTCCCAGATTTTTCTTTTGTCTCCTTTTTCTATATGTTACCGTTTTATATTCATGTTCTTTTTCTTCATTTATGGTATTTTTTTGTTTATTTTCATCTGAGAGTTCATTTTCTTGTTGATTAAGATTTATATTGGGATTAACTGATCTTCCAGGAACCTGTAAAGTTGATTTGGACGCCATCTGTTGAGTGATTGTAGATCTTGTTACTCTAGCATATGATGTAGATTTCTTTGTTTGGATATCTGATAGGTTAGAATTGTCTCCAGAATGAATGTTTATCATTGGAGTTTCATTTTGTTTTTTTATGTTGATTACCTCTTTTTTGGAGTCTTCATTATTTTCCAACATCTTAACTTTGTCTAAAAGCAATTCATTGTTCAGTTTTAATATATTATTCTTCTCTCTTACTTCATCTAGTATTTGTTGAAGGAAGTTCATCTGCAGAATGAGATTTTCCGTTTTTGGATTTTCCTCTCCAACACGTTGATTGCCATTGCAACAGATAATCTTGTTACCACCTAAAAGCGTTATATTTTGACTTCTTTTGGCACAACTCTTGTGATACATCGAAAAACACCGTATACACACTTTGATTTTGCATTGTGTAGTTGAACAACACTTTAAATTTTCATCGTTAATTTCATTTTTCTCGGAGCTATCCAATTGAGGTGCGTCAAGTTGGTGACACACCCCCCGCATTTTGGTATTAAATTGTTTTGGGAATTTTGTGCCCATTTTGTGCCAATTTATGCCGTATGTTATGAATTTTGTGCCCGTTCCGTTCTCGAGATATTTCAAGTTTTCTGAGTGTATCACCAACTTGACGCTGTGACGCACTTGTGAAAATTTGAAATTTTTTTTCTTTCGATAAATTGTGCCCAGTTTGTGCCAATTTGTGCCGTATGTTATGAATTTTGTGCCCGTTCGGTTCTCGAGATATTTCAAGTTTTCCAAGTGTGTCGCCAACTTGATGCTGTGACACACTTGTGGAAATTTGAAAATTTTCTTCTTTAGATAAATTGTGCCCATTTTGTGCCAATTTGTGCCGTATGTTACGAATTTTGTGCCCGTTCAGTTCTCGAGATATTTTGAGTTTTGTTTGTGAGGAGCGTCAAGTTGGTGTTACACCCCTCGAATTTTGGTATCAAATTGTTTTGGGAATTTTGTGCCCATTTTGTGCTAATTTGTGCCGTATATTATGAATTTTGTGCCCGTTCCATTTCAGAGATATTTCGAGTTTTTCATGTGAGTCACCAACTTCACGTTGTGACTCACATAAGGAAAGCTGGAAATTCTTCTTTGGATAAATTGTGCCCATTTTGCCCCAATTCGTGCCGCATAGTATAGATTTTGCATGCTTGCAGTTTTCGAGATATTTGAAGTTATTCCTGTGAGATGAATAGATGTAGCAGAATTCAAAGACGAGCGTTAATTCCATGTCATAATATTATGTGATCATTTCGAAGTATGAGTTGTTGAACTGGCAGACATAAGGTGAAAACAACCAAATTTCAATGATTCGACGACCTTTTCACTTAGAATAATCAATTCGATAAAATAATTGAGTTGATGCATTAATATACAGGGTCTTTCACGAGGAACCTCACCCATATTTATACGGGAAACTACTGAACGTATTTTCATGAAATTCAGCACTTATAAGTATTTCACGACGCTGATGAAATCTAAAATATTTTCAAGGCATGAGCACCTACGGTTTTTCCGGAAATGACGTCAACTTCCGTTTTTCAAATTAGAACACCATTTTTTTTATTGCAGAAATAGATTCCTTAGAAAATTTCAAGTTATTCTGATGTAACATTTTTCAGTTTTGGTTGGAAAACTCTCTCTGAGCGGGAAAATTCGAGAAAAAAATCGAAAATAGAGCTCCGCTGAAACAAGAATAACTTCGAGGTTTTTGGATGGAAAATTTTCATTTTTGAGATTTTTCAAGATGTAAGATTGATGTATTCACTTTAGAAATCGAAATTGCGATTCATGATATAGGGGCTGAAAAAATCGCTTTCAAAGTTAGGGATGACAAAATCGTGAAAAATCAATTTTTTTAAATCAGAACCCCATTTTTTATGGCAGATATTGAATCTACGTTAAAAAATAATGTGAGTGTATCCATCACACCCTTGCCCTAAAATGGATATTTTCTGAGTTAATATCCACTTTAGGGCAAGGGTGTGATGCATACACTCACATTATTTTTTAACGTAGATTCAATATCTGCCATAAAAAATGGGGTTCTAATTTGAAAAAATTGATTTTTCACGATTTTGTCATCCCTAACTTTGAAAGCGATTTTTTCACCCCCTGTATCATGAATCGCGATTTCGATTTTCAAAGTGGATACATCAATCTTACATCTTGAAAAATCCCAAAAATGAAAATGTTCCATCCAAAAACCTCGAAGTTATTCTTGTTTCAGCGGAGCTCTATTTTCGATTTTTTTTTCGAATTTTCCCGCTCAGAGAGAATTTTCCAACCAAAACTGAAAAATGTTACATCAAATTAACTTGAAATTTTCTAAGAAATCTATTTCTGCAATAAAAAAATGGTGTTCTAATTTGAAAAACGGAAGTTGACGTCATTTCCGGAAAAACCGGAGGTGCTCATGCCTTGAAAATATTTTAGATTTCATCAGCATCGTGAAATACTTATAAGTGCTGAATTTCATGAAAATACGTTCAGTAGTTTCCCGTATAAATATGGGTGAGGTTCCTCGTGAAAGACCCTGTATAGGTACAGGTATATCGAATAGGTTAACACATCCTCAGTTTCAATTATACAGGGTGTTTGGTAATTCGACGTGAACCTTGAAAAGGGATATACTAGACGTCTTTTGCAGTGAATTGCGTCGAGTGAAGCATGGTCCGAAAATCTATGGTTACGAAGATATCGCTATTTTTCAACTTTTTTGAAATTTTCTGCTTCGTTATCGAAAATAATTAATTTTGTGAAAACTGCTCGACTCTAAATATTCAATAAATATTTTTTTCGAAGCTGAGGAGATGGTCCTCATTTCTTGCGAAAAAGTATTCACTAAAAATTCAGATAACCCGAGATATACAGGGTCATAAATGGCTGCACCTGCTGTCCTCATGAAATCTTGATGAAACAACTGAGAATTACTCGAAGAAGTATTATGAACTTGGTGTACAAATGTGAGGAAAAACTACCCTGTTTCATCAGCTTTCCAAAAAGGTACATGTGTCAATAATTCCTTCATGCAATCAAAAAATATGGCTGGAAAATCAAGCAGACAACAGAGTTTTTCGAGTCATTTAGATATCCTATTATCCTTTATTTCACTCGGCGTGATTCGTAAGCGGTTCATGGTTCGATCACTTTCAGCAATTATTCTCGGAATAGATGACATGACAGAACACAAATTAAATTACCAAAGTGTTAGTTGCTTTAATGATACTAACCACAAACAAATCCGTATAATAAACATAAACAAAAAATTAACAAAACTAGAGATCCTGCTCGAGTTGTCGCCCTCGATTTCTTATGCATGCACGCAGTCTACGGCGTACTTCAGAAATTGTTACCCGCGTTGAGAAGTTATTCTTCACATGCTGAGCAGCCGTCAATTCTTCAGCTGTCGTCACTGGTGTGACCTCAAATGTAAAAATCGCATGGGGTCAGGTCCGGACATCTAGCCGGCCAAGAAATTGGCCTACCACTTCCTATCCAACGTTTGGGATAGTTTTGGTCTAGCCACAACCGCACGTTTCTGAAGTTATGAGCTGGACAGCCGTCATGCTGAAAAATAATTCGTGATCGAACTGTCAGCGGTACATCTTCTATAATTGCAACCTAAGCTCGTCACACAGAAAATTTTCGTACGAGATCCCGTTTAGGTTATCAGGTAAAAAAAACTGGTCCAACAATACAATTATTGTAGACGGAGCCCATCCATACATTGAAAGAAAATCTTTTCTTTACATTTTCTGGGATTCAGACCTTTTGGCGCCCAATAATGCGAATTTTGAAAATTTGTTATTTCGTCTTGGTTAAATTCAGATTCATCTGTCCATAAAATGTGTTTCAAGAAATTGGGATCTTCGATATCGCAATTGAGAAGAAACCGACAAAAGTCCATTCTTCGGACCGGATCTCCCTCTTCAATAGCATTCCCATCACACAATCCGTAAAAGTCAGCATATTCTGCGTTTCCATAACAAGCCATTGGAGTACTTTCAATCGATTGTTGAAGATTTCAACGGCTATTCAGGAAAAATTAACTTTTCTTATTGTTGTCACTGCAAGCAACTAACAGTTTGGTAATTATACATGTATTGTGATCGGTCATATCATGTCAAATATTCCGAGTGATCGAACCATGGCCCACTTACGGCTTACGAATCACGCTGAGTGAAATAAAGGATAATACGATATCTGAATGACTCGAAAAAGTCTGTTGTCTGCTTGGTTTTCCTATCTTATTTTTAGATTGCATGAAGGAATTATTGACATATGTACCTTTTTGGAAAGCTGACGAGGCAGGGAAGCTTTTCTTGACATTTGTACACCAAGTCCATAATACTTTCTTCAAGTAATTCCCAATCGTTTTATCAAAATTTTATGAGGAAAACAGGTGCAGCCATTTATGACCCTCTAATCTAGGGTTATCTGAATTTTTAGTGAATATACTTTTTCGCAGAAACGAGGACCATCTCCTCAGCTTTGAAAAAAATATTCATTGAATATTTAGAGTCGAGAAGTTTTCACGAAATTAATTATTTTCGATAACGAAGCAGAAAATTTCAAAAAAGTTGAAAAATCGCGATATCTTCGTAACCATAGATTTTAGGACCATGCTTCACTCGACGCAATTCACTGCAAATGATGTCTAGTATCCCTTGTCAAGGTTCACCTCGAATTACCAAATACCCTGTATAATTGAAACTGAGGATGTGTTAACCTATTCGATAAACCTGTACCTAAATATTTATTTATTTATTTATTCTCACCTTACATACACCAGAGGTAGTTACATGTAAAGGTTTTCAACTTAAACATTATTATTATAACCTAAAAATATGAGATCCATAAGGAACTAACAAAAACAATAGAAAAAAATAAATGAAAAATATATATGTATATGATATAGACAAAGGTATAACGTAGCATATCACATTAAATTAAATTAGGTTTTCATTTTGATGCAGCAACAAGTTGAGCCTCATTTCTCCTATGCTAATGTTGAAAAAGTCACCAACTATACTCTCTGATACTACCTCATTGCAAATGTCCAGCATGTGAGTGAGAGGTGACGGACTCTTTCGATCAATGTAAAAAAGGTCATGTGATAACACCCTAAGATTAATCTTTGGTACTTTGAAGTTAATGAAGTTAATAATATTAGAATCACAATACTTAAGGTTTTTTATCACATTGTGAACGAATATCACAGCTTGGGTTCTTCTCCGGATAGCAAGAGAGCATAGGTGAAATTCTGACAACATAGACCTATAGGAAACCTTAAATGGGTAACTTCCATTTTTCTTAATATAAATATACCGCAGGAACCGCTTTTGCACTTTCTCAATATCGTTGCTGTGGGTGCAGCAAGTCGGGGACCAGATATTTGCAGCATATTCCAGATGGGGTCTGACAAGGGTTGTATAAAGTTTTATAGTTGTGTCAATATTAAAATCTTTACTATTCCGTATAACAAATCCGAGTACTCTGTATGCCTTATTTATTATGTTATTTTAATGATTATTAAACTTAAAGTTGCTCTGAAACAAGACCCCCAAATCCTTAATCTCATCACACCTCCTAATCTTAACATTATCCACATGGTAATCCTCAATGGTTGGATTTACTTTTCGGGAAAATGATACAACGCAACACTTTTCCCCATTAACAGTCATTCTGTTCCTCCTTAACCATTCCAGTGCCCAATTCAAATCTTCCTGCAGGACAGCAGCATCACTCCCCCCACTAACCGATCGAAATAATTTAAAGTCATCAGCAAAGAGTTACCCAACAGACCCCCTCAGACTTTCGGGCAGATCATTGATGGAGATAAGGAAAAGGAGAGGACCCAAG
The DNA here is from genome assembly GCA_910592335.1 of Adalia bipunctata. Taxonomy (NCBI): domain Eukaryota; kingdom Metazoa; phylum Arthropoda; class Insecta; order Coleoptera; family Coccinellidae; genus Adalia; species Adalia bipunctata. The sequence goes on from OU342948.1 coordinate 55,930,013, forward strand.
TTACTACCCTGCGGCACTCCCGATGTTGCAAAATACTCAAAGGATAAGATATTACCGACTTATTTATTCATCAACTCAATTATTTTATCGAATTGATTATTCTAAGTGAAAAGGTCGTCGAATCATTGAAATTTGGTTGTTTTCACCTTATGTCTGCCAGTTCAACAACTCATACTTCGAAATGATCACATAATATTATGACATGGAATTAACGCTCGTCTTTGAATTCTGCTACATCTATTCATCTCACAGGAATAACTTCAAATATCTCGAAAACTGCAAGCATGGAGAATCTATACCTACTATGCGGCACGAATTGGGGCAAAATGGGCACAATTTATCCAAAGAAGAATTTCCAGCTTTCCTTATGTGAGTCACAACGTGAAGTTGGTGACTCACATGAAAAACTCGAAATATCTCTGAAATGGAACGGGCACAAAATTCATAATATACGGCACAAATAAGCACAAAATGGGCACAAAATTCCCAAAACAATTTGATACCAAAATTCGAGGGGTGTAACACCAACTTGACGCTCCTCACAAACAAAACTCAAAATATCTCGAGAACTGAACGGGCACAAAATTCGTAACATACGGCACAAATTGGCACAAAATGGGCACAATTTATCTAAAGAAGAAAATTTTCAAATTTCCACAAGTGTGTCACAGCGTCAAGTTGGTGACACACTTGAAAAACTTGAAATATCTCGAGAACGGAACGGGCACAAAATTCATAACATACGGCACAAATTGGCACAAAATGGGCACAATTTATCGAAAGAAAAAAAATTTCAAATTTCCACAAGTGTGTCACAGCGTCAAGTTGGTGACACACTCAGAAAACTTGAAATATCTCGAAAACGGAACGGGCACAAAATTCATAACATACGGCACAAATTGGCACAAAATTCCCAAAACAATTTGATATCAAAATGCAGGGGGTTTGTCACCAACTTGACGCACCTATCCAATTGCCCGTCTTCGTCGCCGGCCATCTTACCTTGTCGCCGGCCATCTTACCTCGTCGCCGGCCATAGCTAAAGCACTTTCTTTGGAAGAGAAAATGTCGCGGAATGGGGATTGAACTCAATGACATATGTTCAAACACTCTGCAATTTGCAGATGATCAAGCCATAATTGCAAATGACAGGGAAGACATGGAATACATGGTGCGAAAGATAATTGAGGAATATGCTAGATGGGGTCTCACAGTGAACACAGAAAAAACAAAATACCAACCGTTGGGATCGAATACAGGAAATCTCATTTTGGATGACAATATAGAGATTGAGGCGTGTGAAGTTGACCTGGGCTCAATATTCACTGGAGAGGGAACGGATGATCGAGAAATAAACAACAGAGTGATACAGGCACGAAAAGTCATCGGATGCATAAATGGAATTCTGTGGAGCAGTGAGATATCAAAGAGCCGAAAATATAACATATACGAGGCATTAGTTAAGAGCATACTTCTTTATGGATGTGAAACATGGAGACTCACCGAGAGGAACAAGAAGAAATTGGAGGCAACGGAGATGGATGCGATTAGGAGGGCAATGAGAATTTCTCGAAGGGATAGGATCAGAAATGAAGACATCAAAGCACGGATGGGAATAGAAGGTACGATAATAAATGATATAGAACAAAAACAGCTAATATGGGGTATACGTCATAAGGCAAAAATGACTTCCTCGGTGTCATCTACACGGCAATATATGTTTGTCCAGTTTATGGTGAAACACCCTGTATATATGTGGAGTCAAGTTACAACAAAACTAGTCTTCTTGTATTATGATATTGAGCCAATATTTTAATTTCTTGATGCATTAGGAAAATGATTTTTTTATACCCAAACAGAGTTCAGTATTACTGAAGATGTTGTATCATTCATTTCGTAGATCTCTTTTCCCATTTTGTGTCCGACTCAAAAGCATGGATTGGTGGAATTTATATTCACGAGCATGTTCTTTTCATTTTCTTCAAGAGTGCCAATGTTACAGCATCGAAAAATATACTGAATAAATATGCAACATCCACTGCCTGTTTCATTCCACCTTTCGCACTTTGTACTGCAGAAAATTAAATTTGGGCATCGGCGTCGATTGCTACTCACTCTCCATGTAGGTATTGTAACGAATAAAATCCACGTGCCACGCGTACTGACGACTGAATTAATTTTTTTTCGGAAAGTGCAATACGAATTACTAATTGAAATTTTGCCGCTCCAGGAACAAGTTCATTAAAACCAAATTGCCGAAATGCCTCTGCCCATGACGCTCGTGAATATATTCAACGACCTGTTCAAAATAATTTGTGTTCGAGTCGGATGATGAATTCCTAATGGCACTACTTGTATCGTGCAGCTTGCTGAAAATCACGTTTGCAATTTTCACAGAGTTGGTTTCTGATTAATATCTTCTCATTTGACTTTTTTTTCGTCCGTTTTGAGTTAAACTTGGTGATGCTACAAAATAGGTTTCTATTTATTATATAGGGTGTCTAAAAAAGTGACCCAGTCTCTAGGATGAGTAGAAAACTGAAAAATAATTGGAGTTTGCTCAGTTAAAAATGTTCGTACCGCCATGCCTTTTCAAGAGCATTGAAGAAAACAAATTAAATTTCACATAGGATGAATGCTCTCAATAAATTTTTTCTACATGTATCCTTTTTTTTTAAACACCCTGTATACAACAGTGTGATCCGGTCTTATAAAGTTGTTTTCATTCGCGATTCAACTGCAGGCATGTGGGACATATTTGTTCAATTTTCTATGTTCAGTTTTCAATTAATTGAATTCAATCCAAATTTTCTTCATCAAAATCAAAAGCGTAGGCAATCGTTGCCAGGGAAATGAATAAAAAACATTCAATAGTTGAAAAATTAGAAAATTCGATCAGAGCTGTTCAATTCTTCCGTCATAAGACAATAAAATAGTTATTTTTCGTTCAAAACTAATTCAAGATTGAGTGTCCTAAAGATTGGATTGTCTACTGGATTTTGTACTACAAAGTTAAATAAAAAATACATAAAAACCAGCACCAAGAATTTTAGTTTATGTGTCGTTGAACGGATACATAAAATGGTCCTTCGAGCCGGATATTGATGGTAAATTCTACATTCTACCTACTACTGACTTCTGCGGTCGAAGATTGATTCCAATTCCCAAGATCAAGAAAACACATTGGTTCCAAGTTCCTGTTCCAAGTAATCCAAGTTGTCATCCAAAAACCACAGAACATCTAGAAAACAGTCGGGCGAGTCCAAGTCCAATCCTAAAGGGGTGTACGCTTGTATTGGTACTGCTCCATAGAACTTATAGTACATGGAATGCTATTACCAGATCAAAAAGTGGGTAAACATCTCAAGTTGGAGGAATCACTAAATTTCCATGTTCCCATGGATACGACCTGTCACACCGAACAGAAACACAGAAATGTTTGCCGAAATGCCCATTGAATCGAATCTTGACGATTAAATTCATAGTATTTCTGTGTTTCTATTCTGTATGACAAGTCGTATCCATGAGAACATGGAAATTTCAGTATTCCTCCAACTGGAGATGTTTATCCACTTTTTCAAACTGAGCAGCAAGGCTAATGGCATTCCATGTACTATAAGTTCTATGTACTGCTCTCATCTCCCTTTGCTGTCAAAGCGTTTACAATTTGATGGTTTGATCTCAACCACCGAAATACAAGTCATAGAAGAGGATTCGAGCAATCAGCTGTTCTTGTTGGTTATTTACTGCTTCTATAGAGCGAGTTCATCGTTGGATTTACGATAAGTAGCACTAGAATCGTGCAAATTTTGTCACATTCCTCATTGATATCCTCTGATAATTTCAATTTATTGCCTTTTTCCAAACTTTTACAATGTCAAAACATAATTTGAACTCTGATGAAGTCGATGATGAAGTGAAAACTTTGATCAAAAACAGAGGCATTGTGAAGGCCAAGTTGACAAGAATGGAAAATTGGTACAATCAAGATAAACCTCTTGATATTGTTCAGTGTAAATTACGTTTGGAACAACTGATGCAAATTTTCAAAGATTATGATAATTTTCAAACTGAATTGGAAGTCATGGATTATGAATCATATTGCCAAGACAGAGAAATTATGGAAGATAAATATTTTGATTTGATTTCCTTTGCAACTAATATTGTGAATCAATCTGAGGACACTCAACAATCAAATTCTCACTCTGATAATCGGTCAACGATATCATATTCTAGCATAAAGTTACCCGAAATTTCTATTCCAAATTTCTCAGGCGATATCAAACAATGGCCAAGTTTCTTTGAATTATTCAATGCACTCATAACAAATAATGAAAAATTATCTGACGTTCAGAAACTTATGTATTTAAAATCTGCTCTAACAAAAGAACAACTACAGCTCATAGAAAATTTGGAGGTTATCGGATTGAACTTTGCAATTGCGATCAACACGTTAAGGGATAGATACGATAATCAATACCTTATTGTGAATGCATATATTAGACACCTTTTGAATGTTCCATCCTTATCCAAAGGTAACGATAATCATCTGAGAAACTTCATTTCACAAATTAAAACCAATTTAGCAGCTTTAAATACGTATAATTTATCAGAGAAACTCACTGACCTTATTCTCATACAAATTTTCACGCAAACGCTTGATTTTAGCCTAAGAAAGGAATTTGAAGGAGAAAGAAATGTTTCTGAATTTCCAACGCTCCCAGAATTCATAGAATTTTTAGAACGAAAATATAAGGTTCTGGAAAATTTAAGTTCGAGTGATTCAACAGAACATTCAAAATTGCAATATTCCCGCAAATATACTAATACTAGTTCTCATCATGTTGATAGGTCAGATATCACTAAATTTTTCAAATGTTTCATTTGTGGTACTAATGAACACAGAATATATTCCTGTAAAAGATTTCTGAATTTATCTCCTAAAGATCGACATACTGCGGTTAAGACAAAAAATGCATGTTTCAATTGTCTTTCATTAGGCCATAATGTTCAAACATGTTCTAGTAAACACAAATGTTCTACTTGTCACAGGTCTCATCATAGTTTACTCCATCTCAATAAGAATTCATCTCAAAATTCAATTTCTCATTCAAAGTCTCATGAAGAATTATCCAGAGCAAATAACTCACCACAAGCATTTACACATTTATCCACTAGTGCCCAACCTTTCATTCCACTTCGAGCAGATAGTGTTTCTCCTGCTCAACATTTGTCTTCTTTTTCAGTTCATTCCTCTAATAATGAAGTACTACTAGCTACTGCTCGTGTTAAATTGTATAATTCACACAACCAGTCAATCGTAGCTCGTTGTTTGACAGACTCAGCAAGTCAAACATCATTTGTAACTGAAGATTTAGTCAAGAAACTTAATCTCAAAACCTATGATCAAAAAATTAGAATTTCTGGTATATCTCAAAGTTGTTCTATGTCAAATAAAATGATTGATTCAATAATTCACTCGTTAGTACATAACGACCGAAAATTTAGGGTTTCCTGAGCTGTTCTTAAAACTATAACTTGTAACCAACCACAGGTACCAATTAATTTGAGTCTTCTGCCTATTCCACTGAACATTGAATTAGCAGATAACAATTTCAATACTCCTTCCAATGTCGACATTCTTCTGGGTGCAGACATATACTTCGAAAGTATAACTGACGGTATAGTTAAATTAGGTCCTGGGTTGCCTGTTCTTCAAAATTCGCATCTAGGATATTTAATTGCTGGAAATATTCCCCAGTCAGCATGCAAGTCTCGTACTAGTACTACTCATTTAATAACAGCACAATCTTCGTCGGAAACTGTAGATCCTACAGCTGATCAAGAGGAAACATTGAATCATATTTTAACCAAATTCTGGGAAATCGAGGAAGTACAAAATTCATCTAAATCTATATTGACTCAATCAGAACAACAAGCTGACCAAATATTCAAAGATACAACCATTCGTTTGCCATCTGGTAGGTTTCAGGTTGATTTACCATTCAAAAGTCCAAGTGAACCTTTCAAACTAGGTGATTCATTCTCTCAAGCGAAAAAGAGATTTTTGAATTTGGAAAGGCGACTCCAAAATTCACCTGAACGAAAAACTCAATATTCAAAATTCATCAATGAATATTTATCCTTAGGGCATGCAAGACATATACCTCTAACTTTAACCAATAAATCATTCCTCAACAAATACTTCATATCTCACCATTGTGTAGTTCGTGATCAAAGTGTCACAACCAAGCTTCGTGTAGTATTCGACGGTTCTATGAAGACTTCAACTGGTATTTCTATCAATGATATAATGCTAAAAGGTTATACTTTACAGCCAGACTTATTCGATATTTTCATTCGTTTCCGTACATTCAAATATGTTCTTATTGCTGACATCGAAAAAATGTTTAGGCAAATCCAAATAAACCCTATTCACACATATTTACTGAACATCTTGTGGCGTGACAATCCTCAGGATGAACTGAACTGTATAGAATTGCAAACAGTTACTTATGGCACAAATTCAGCTCCTTTCCTAAGTACAAGATGCCTTAAAGAACTAGCAATACAAAATAAGGACAACTTTCCTCTCGCTAGTGAGGCAATTCTCCACTCATGTTATATAGATGACTTTCTTTTTGGCTGTCATACTGTATCAACTCTGATAGAGACTCACCATCAACTTACTCATTGCTTGCAATCAGCCTGTATATCACCCCACAAGTGGGGATCAAATTCTCAAGAATTTTTGAAAAGTATTTCACAAATTTCTCAGAAAGAAAATTTTTTGACAGTTCCAACAACCAATTAAATTTCCTCATTTGATATCAGATGAACAATTTCACCCAATCATGTCAACATTACATCGATAACAGACCATGGGCTGTTTTCACGTTGCTATGGACACATATTGATTTATTTCGATTTTGAAGTTTCAAATATTTAATATTTCGAAATGTCACGATTTGGTTGCAATACTGACGATAATATTAATGAAATTATAGAATCGAACATACCAAAAAACACCGTTTACAGTAAGAAATTTGTATGGAAAGCATTTATAGACTTTTGCAACGATAGAAAGTATCAATTAGATGGAAATCGGACGGCGGAAGAATTGGCGTTGATTTTAAAGGATTGGGCTGTGAACATGAGGAGAAAAGATGGTAAAGAGTTCAAAGAAAGTACGGTCAAAACCATGTGGAATATAACAAGTAAGCTGTTACAAGAAAAATATTATAAAGAAATGAAAGTTATTATTGACCCATTCAAAAGTGTTGTATTTCAACAAGCGCGAGCTGCCCGTGATTCTATACGACGAAAACTGCAATCAAACCCAAGTAAAAGGAAGCAAAGTTCGGCAGCATTAAGTTCTGTGGAAATAACAAAAATGGTGAATTTATGGAATGAAAATACTCCTGAAGGGCTGCAACGGAAATTCTATCACATAGCCGCGGTAGAATTAGCTTGGCGAGGTGGGGAAGCTGCTGCTTGCTTGACTGAATTTTTTTGTATCGAATCAAACAACGATGGTTCTGTAACCAACCGAGCGGAATATAACCCTGTATTCAGCAAGACTTGCCAGGGTGGTTCAAGAATGTGTACTGGAAGCAAGTTTTTAATAGAAAACGATGACAGCAACGTTTGTCCTGTCCGATTATTCAAAAAATTGATGTCGAAAAGGGGCCCAAATATTAAAACCAACAGATTATTCGTCAGACCAAATCATCAATGGAAATCCGAAAATGATCACTGGTATGATAATATGCCCATTGGAAAAAATACGATTCAAAATTGGACAAGATCGTCTGCCGAAGCGATTGGATTGAATACAAAGGAAAAAAAATTACTAATCATTCCAATAGATCGACCGCGGTTAGTCGATTGGCCAAAAGTGGTGTACAAGAACAACAGCTTATAAAAATTACGGGTCACAACAATGGGCGCATTCAGCAGAGGGAACAGTTCCCAAATTTCGATGATCTTTCTGCTGAACGCTTGCGCTACCTGTCAAAGTGATCGGGAGCGGTCGCCATTTTAAGTATCGGAACTTATTTGTGCTCACTTTCGGTAGCATGTTTTGTTTTGACAGGCGCTGTCAGTTGTGATTTGAATTCAAAACGATCAAAATTTGAAAAGAAAGCAGGCAGTAGCTACGACTTTTGAATTTGATAGACAACAATAAACTATAGCTGATTCTTATACGGAATACATTTGAAAGTACAAAATGAACTTATTTCCCGAAATACCTGGATTGGATTAATACTTTTGTTGATTGTTTTGAACGTATCTTTTGAGATCGTAAGAACATTTTCATGCTGTAACGCTACCTCAAGAATCTTTTATTGTTATATACATTCAGAAACAGAAAACTCATTAAGATATTGTGTAATATATTCTGTTAATTTTATTTCGCCAAGTCTTGTTCTATTATCATAAGTGATTAATCAAAACCTCCTATAATAGATTAAAGTGTACACAATTCTGTAGAATCTCAGACTATAATGGTAGGATTATTATCCATATTAAATGACCATGATTCTTACGAAAGAACGTACCAAATTTTAAGATTCAGCTTCAAGATTTTTCCCAAGTTAAAATGTTTATTTGACAAATATCTTACAACTGTCAAAGAAGGGGCGCCGGCGCACTGCATCCAGCAGATTTGCGCTACTGATACCTATCAGTAGCTCAAACCGATGGTAGCGGGTTTTTCTGCTGAATGCGCCCAATGCCAACTCAATAAAACCCTACTTGAATATTGACGAAGAACATCATAATCAAATTATTAACAGCATGCGTAGTGGAAATACATCTTCATCAGTTATAGAAACTAACACGTCTGGATCTTCATTTAACTTTTCTAATTGTTCCTTTGTGAATTGCACCTTTAAATAAATTGTTTTAGCTCTGTATTTTTTCTATAATTAGCAAAAAATTTTCTATCCGAATAACCCTCGGACATTGATAAATGCTCAAAAATTCTATGACAACTTTCTCAAGCTTGTTGCTTGGAAACAGACCGACGCCGTAGGCGGAGGTCTGTTGTCTACATAGAATTTTTTCGAACAATTATCAATGTCCTTGGGTTATTACTACTGATAATTACATTCTAAATTCTGGAAACTTCTCAAACAAAATTCTAGGTATGCTATGGGACTCCCATTTTGATAATTTTATGATTGCCTTGCCAAATTTTTGCATCAAAGAATCTTATAGTAAACGAGAAGTTCTTTCGATAATAGCATCAATTTATGACCCTCTGGGGCTAATCAATCCCATTGTCGTCAGTTTAAAAATCCTAATGCAAAAAGTTTGGCTTGCAAAAATTGGTTGGGACGAAAATATAGCCTCTAAACTTCTAATAGAATGGAAGAATGTCTTGAAAGGTCTTTCGATGCTTTCTGAATTGAAAATTCCAAGAACTATTCTGCATTTTGAATCAGATATTGTTCGATATGAAATTCATGGATTTGCTGATGCCAGTTCTCAGGCATATGGAGCTTGTGTTTATTTGCGTACGATCTACTCAAATCACTCTGTCTCTTTCCATCTGATTACAGCTAAAAGTCGAGTTGCTCCATTGAAAATCTTATCTATACCTAAACTAGAATTGATGGGTGTTTTACTATTATCAAAACTTGTTTCAAAGATCTCTCATTTATTGCCATCTCATCTACAAAATATTGATTCCATAAATTTATGGTCTGATTCTGAAATAGTGTTAGCATGGATCCGATCACATCCATCACGTTGGTCTGTTTTTGTTTCTAATAGAGAGAATTCAAAAGGCGCAACATGGAGACATATTAGATCCAAATTCAACCCTGCAGATCTTTTATTCAGGGGTTCAGTACCATCACAATTAGTAGTCTCTGACTTGTGGTGGCATGGTCCCGATTTCTTTTTCCAACCAGACCTTGATTTGACACAATTCAAGGTCAAGGAATTCATTGGTAATCTTCCTGAACAAAAGAAGACTGTTCACTTCGTTCAAACCGTATTGGATATCTATGATGATTTCACAAAGTATTCTGACTTATTTCGTCTAATAAGGATCATAGCCTATTGCTTCAGGTTCAGTAACAATTGCAAAAATTCATTCAAAAAATGTAATCATTCACTTTCTGTTACTGAACTTAACTTAGCAGAGATCAAAATTGTTCAAGTTACTCAACGACGGTATTTTTCTTGTGAGATAGATTATATACAGAACGGAAAGATATTAAAAAATAAAGTAATTCAAAAACTCAATCCCTTTATTGATTCCACCGGTATCCTAAGAGTCGGAGGTAGACTCCCAAATGCTGATATTCCTTTTAATCAAAGGTTCCCTATACTGCTCCCATCTAAAAATCATATTTCAACTCTAATATTGAAATCAGAGCATTTGAGACTATTACATGCAGGTCCTCAGAACACACTTTCGAGCATCCGACTTAAATATTGGCCGCTAGACGGACTTAGACTTTATCTAATAAAATCATCCCCGCTTAAAAGGTCCCCATTATTGAAATGCTACATGGCAGTGTTTGTATGTATGACAACTCGAGCCGTTCACATCGAATTGGTTTCAGGGTTAAGTACAGAGTCTTTCCTTCTTACTCTAAAAAGATTCATTGCTCGTCGTGGAAATCCTTCGATAATATTCTCTGACAACGCCACTAATTTCCTAGGCGCAAGAAACCAGTTGAAAGAATTAAATGAATTCTTCAAAAAACCTGGAACTTCTGAAATTTTGCAAAGGTACGCCGATCGAAATAATATTCAGTGGAAGTTTATTCCCCCTCGTTCACCTCATCATGGTGGCCTCTGGGAGGCAGCCATTAAGAGCACGAAATATCATCTCATAAGAATAATGAAAAATTATGTGTTCACCTTCGAAGAATTTACCACCGTACTAGCCCAAATTGAAGCAGTACTCAATTCACGTCCAATCTGTGGTATTTCAAATGATCCTTCAGATTTCAACGTTTTGACACCAGGTCATTTTTTAATAGGGTCCAGTTTAACGACCTATCCAGAAAAGGATCATCACACTTCTTCTTCAATAAATAGATTAACACTCTGGCAAAAATGTAGCCAAATTCAGCAACAATTCTGGACACGTTGGAAAACTGACTACTTAAATAGATTGCAAAACAGACCTTAATAGTTTATTCCTTATAATAATATTCATCTGAATGACATTGTTTTATTGAAGGATGAAACAACACCTCCACTCAAATGGCCATTAGCGCTGTGTTATTGAAGAGATTCCGGGCAAAGACTCACTCGTTCGAATAGTCAAAGTTAAAACTCAAGGAGGAACAATCACAAGGTCTATTACTAAAATATGTCCTCTACCATTTAGTGACAGAAATGATCAATCTACTGTTTAAAATATCTCGCAGTTGTATTTTCTTAACCTAAACGGTTCAGCCCGGGGAGTTTGTTCAATTTTCTATGTTCAATTTTTTATGTTCAGTTTTCAATGAATTGAATTCAATCCAAATTTTCTTCATCAAAATCAAAAGCGTAGGCAATCGTTGCCAGGGAAATGAATAAAAAAACATTCAATAGTTGAAAAATTAGAAAATTCGATCAGAGCTGTTCAATTCTTCCGTCATAAGACAATAAAATATTTATTTTTCGTTCAAAACTAAGTCAAGATTGAGTGTCCTAAAGATTGGATTGTCTACTGGATTGTGTACTACAAAGTTAAATAAAAAATACATAAAAACCAGCACCAAGAATTTTAGTTTATGCGTCGTTGAACGGATACAATATTCAAATACCATTTATTCTTCCAAGCTTCATAACTAAATAACTGAAATCCCATTCTCAGGGTCCTCCCTTCTTTTGGTGGTGTTGATATTACGTATACAAATATACAATGTCTTTCACTCTGAATAAAGTCGCCTATATCATTATTTCACAAGTTCACCTGTTTTAGAATGCATATTTGAATACTTCATTTTTTATTTTTCAATTTAAATTACTCTCATCAGAGAAAAATTTCGTTCCCATTTTTGAAAATTATGTTTCGTTCGTAGGATTCAGTGAATACGGGTGAATAAACATTTTTAACTCCCGTGTTGTATACAAAGTTTTATCCCATTTTGATCAAAATTCAAATGATGCATGAAAAATACCATTCAGAGGGAATATAAAGGGTTCCCTGTTATAGACTACCTATTTTTTTCATTAATAAATTCCCTACGAGATAACTAAATAGGTTGTATCTTCTGTTATCTTTGATTTGAGTTAATAAGCAAGTTGGCACCTTTCATAGATAAGTTTTAAAATAGATGCATAGAATACCTGGTATTGGTACTGATTAGATTTTGTTTAAGACTTTGTGGCCGATCGAAAATCTGTGATATGGTCCTTCTTTTCATTTCTGCCGAAAGGGCTATTTTCCATTACCGCAATAGCGCCACTACCGCAAAATATTGCGAATAATTTCGAAACTAGGACCCGATTTTCAATCTAGAGTGCTCTTTTTGATCCAAAATTTTTGGTCACGATGTTTAGTATGAGTCGTTACACCAGGGTTGCTATGCATGTATGTTTTAAATTAATAATTTCGTCGAACGTCATTCTTCTACGAGAAGTTTGTTAGTTTTCATCGATAATTATTCTTATTTGAATATAGTGAATAGGTCAATTATGGAGAGAAAAACCAATTACTCTATGGCCGACGTTTCGGCATACATTATGCCATCTTCAGGGCTGCTAAAAATTACAAAAACAACAGATATTTAGAATATTTCCAAAAATTTTTCATTTCAAAATTCACTTAATAATCAACCTTTTGTACAAAAGATTATTGCCGATTTAAACATAAGGGGCAAAAATTTGACACAAACATTAAAACCACTTTTTTGGAGTTATCACTGTTCACGCCAAGTGAACGGTTTCAAATAGAATTTTCAGAGTTTTCAAGATTCTTAATTATTTTTAATGAATTTCTTCATACTGGAGAAAATATCATATGGAATTATCCTTCATGTACAGGGTGGCCAGATTTCGATGAATTAGTACTACAACTCCCAAACTATAAGAGATAGAGAAAAAGTAATATACATGTCATGTTCTCTTTTTTCGAGAAACCGAAATTGCTGAAAACCCCAAGATGCTACGACGTCTAGTTTCCGAGCTACAGGGCGATTTTAGTATTTGGCCAATTATTATAATTGACTATAACTTCCGTATTACAGGATTTACGCTCTCGAAATTAACACATCTTTAGGGCACTTTTTTGACCGCTTTTCAGCGGTGCTATTGGATTTTTTGTATCTGCTCAAATTTCGGAGCTATAACAAAAAAAAATTTTTTTCAAATGGAAACCATAATGGGAAATGATATTTCCGAATAGATCTTTTTTCAACGATTTCAAAAATATATATCATGTTATACTTCCAAGTTTACTATATATCGAAAATTTCGAAAAAACACTTCTCGTTCAACAAAATCGAAGCAGGCTTTGATTCACTTCCTTCAAAACTGGGGCGGTCATAGAATTTCATGTCTTATTTATTTTCACTTGTCAAATACAATTTATTTTCATCATTGTATCGTCTGGAGCTTCTAAAGTTCTTATTTATATCACATCATGCAATTTATGTATTTCCTCCATTGGCTCGCTCCAATGGACAACGATTTGAACATTTGTTGTGAATATACTTTTTTTCAAATAAATCTATATTTTTGCTTGAAGGAGTTTTTTTTTGCCCCTCATGGAAACATTAATTATTGCTATAAACGGGTTACATAAGTATTCAAATGCTTTTCATTTTTCAATTTAGCAGAGAAATCATACTAGAATCAACAAGTTTCGCTAAGCCCCTCTATTGGTCTGAGTACCTAATAATGAAGCTAATATTTCCTGAATCAATTTGGCAGCTTAAAATAAATGTGAAAAATCGAATTCTATGACCTTATAAGAATTTAAGAAGCGCCAGACGATACAACAATGATGAAACTGAATAAAATTTGACAAGTGAAAATAAATAAGACATGAAATTCTATGACCGCCCCAGTTTTGAAGGAAGTGAATCAAAGCCTGCTTGGATTTTCTTGATCGAGAAGTGTTTTTTCGAAATTTTCGATATATAGTAAACTTGGAAGTATAACATGATATATATTTTTGAAATCGTTGAAGAAAGATCTATTCGGAAATATCATTTCCCATTATGATTTCCATTTGAAAAAAATTTTTTTTTGTTATAGCTCCGAAGTTTGAGCAGATACAAAAAATCCAATAGCACAGCTGGAAAGCAGTAAAAAAAGTGCCCTAAGGATGTTTTAATTTCGAGAGCGTAGATCCTGTAATACGGAAGATATAGTCAATTATAATAATTGGCCAAATACCAAAATCGGCCTGTAGCTCGGAAACTAGACCCCGTAGCAACTTGGGGTTTTCAGCAATTTCTGTTTCTCGAAAAAAGAGAACATAACATGTATATTACTTTTTCTCTATCTCTTATATTTTAGGAGTTGTAGTACAAAATCATCGAAATCTGGCCACCCTGTACACAGAGAGCTCGTCCGTTGTGGAGCGCATATATCGTATATTTGTTTTATTTTCAATAATTCATAATAATAAATATAATATGCCGTCCTTTTTCGACTGCCGGTTCCGACTACGGGCTGCTCTTTTGAACGTTGAATCCCTATGCAACCGACAACCTGAACTCTCTCCTCGCCTTCTCAGCATCCTGCCGTTGTTGTCCCGCAGGCTGTCACGTCCAGCACCAACTCCAGACGCGCCCTGACGATCCCCAGGCAGCGACTGTTTTCCGAGGCTTTTCTTATATTTTTGTCCGACATCGGTTGAGAGTGACCGGGGTCCGCGGGATTGTCACACCCGTATACTACAAAGTAGTACCCCCGTGATTAACAGAGTTTATTCTCAAAATCAATGGTTTACAAAAAAAAAGGCGAAAACGTCAAAAACAAAAATATGCTATTAAGTCACAACTTGTAGTTTTCAAAAGAAAATTCCAAGATTTCTTGTACTGAGTTAGGTTGAATATTCACAATTAATTCAGAAATTTAACATTTAAAAGGTTTATGTTAGGAACATTAATGAGACATTTCGGCAAATAATTAAAGAGCCTTATGCACATATATTTTGTATTTTTTTCTGTCAGCGTCATATTATGTTAAGAATAAATAAACGGTGCAGTACGTCTTGTTTTATTCCTATTAACAAAGTCATCAGAATAATGAGTATTCTTTCTTACAAATAATAAGCATTCCAGAACATATAGCCCTAGAAGAGTGAGGATATTATTACTCCTGAAATGACCTCTGCAGGACTCTCGATACCGTAGATCAAGAACTGTCCTAAGTGCATACTTTTGTAACAAAAAAAATTTATTTAAATTCGAGCTTCCACCCCAAATAACCAGACCATATCCGAGCATACATTCAAAATTTGCAAAGTAAATGGTCCTCGACAGTTCTCCGTCTACGCGACGAGATAATACCCTCAACATTTATAACACTCCGTTCAGTTTTTTAGTCAGGAAAGTTATTTGTTCATACCAATTGAGATGACAATCAAAAGTGACCCCTATAAATTTAGTGGATGTTGGTACTACTCTATTGGTGTCATTGAGGTTTATCACTTGGGGATATTGACATTTTCCCTTAATGGTTTTGAAAATAACACACTCAGTCTTTTCTTCGTTCAAAAATATCTAATCATTTTCGTTGCACCATCTATAAATGTCATTAGAAACCAAATTCATATTCAGTTCAATGATTGATTTAATCGTGAATATTTCTGCTTCCGATAATTACTAATTATCTGTTTCCTTTAGTGAACTCCTGAGATTTCAGTTTTTCTTGTGATTCACAGTGATTCGATTTTATCGAATTACTTTCATTTAAATACTTTCATTTGTGCGAATTATATCGAACAAAAAGAATGTTACCAGTGGCGTGGTTATTTTATAATACCACAAGGATAAGTGTGTACAATTTGAAAATTCAAAATAGTGGTGCTTCCATATACATCGATGGTTTTTTCCCCTTGTTGTATACACCTATTTTCACGTATTCGACGATTGTCCTTAACGGAAAGATTCAATTTTTTTTTTTTAGTATTCCGATGGTTAGTTTTGTGAATTGCCATTTTTGGTGTATTTTATTCATAATTGTATTTATTTGTTCACATTCTGATGTTGAGTCATATATGTCTATCTTTGATTGTTCATGCCGACCTGTTATTATATTTTATTTTGTTCATTTGTTTTAATTCTTTATTGCTTATTATTTATATCATTGTAATTTTTTATTTGTATTTCGTATTGGGGTTAATGAGTTTTTCTCTATTTTAACCTGAAGAAGGCCCAAGAAAGGAGCCGGAACGTCGCTGAAGGAATAGTGTTGAGTGTGTATCCCAACGTGGATGTGTTCTAAGAGGTTGGATTCTTGATGATTCTGTAATTTCAGAGGGGTCTTCACAGGAGACCTAGGAGTAATCAGGATAAACAAAACAATATATCATATCTGTAAATGAATTCAAAGCATAATCGTCAATTCCATCATTTTGTTTGGCCTACTTCCCAGCAGGAAATAACAACTTTTGCAATACTGCATGATTGAAACAATTTCTATGTGAATATAGTCGGTTCGAAAGGAAATTTAGGTATACTTAATAATTTTGTTGATGAATTCAAGGATTTTCGATTTTCGGTACGTTTCGTACATATTCGCGGCGGCCTTAGTTATGTGGTTGGAGTCGTGATGTCCTTGTTGATGTTTTCCTATGCTAATTGAGGGTTGTTGGCCTGTCATGGGGATGACTGTAGATTGGCTGCAAATCTATTCCTTCTTCAGGATAAACTGCTTTATTGTTCTTCTGGACTGCGGCTCGTTTTCCCTATCTTGAATAACAAACGAATATAACAATGACAATCATTATGATGACGGTTGCACTCGAGTTCATCGATGAATGAAGGTGATTATGCTTCCAACTGTAACTTGATAACTCGTCACCTAGGTCAGTTTGTTCTGCCAATACTTTGTTTATTTCTCCGAATGTCTGCAGCTCTTGCTCTTCTTCTATGTTCTGAGAGATTGCTGGAAGTCCCGGTGGCATTTTTCCGTTCCCTATACAGTCAGCGCGACAGGTCGTTCTCACCGTATAGAAAACGGAATGCACAATGGAACACTCCGTTTCCTAGCAGATATGCGCGATGTGCTCACTGCCCTGTTAGTCTTCTGGGTGCTGATGGGACACATTGCAAATTATTAATAAAGTTTTCATACTTTCTGTATAGCTAAAATAGGTAGAGTCTACCACATTTTTTCTCCTTGAACATTTTTGTAGTCGCGGTTTTTTTTCAGCAAACCTCTCGTAAGTCGACATATTTTCATTTTTCTTGAATCAAACATACTCTTTTTTGTAAAATGCAATCATAAGAACAATCTTGGGGAAATGAGAAAACTTGATTGTCTACCAACATAAACATGACTGATAATCGCATTTTTTCAAAGTATTAATACCCTCCCGAATTTTTCAGAATCGGTTGATACAACCATATGAAGTATGAAAATGCAATTGTGCGACAAAAAAATGTGACGATTTCCTTGTCCTCAAATGAACAACGAAGATTTTTTGGGATGAAAAATTATGAATAATGTCTTTTTTTCTTATTCTCTCTCCACCTTGAAAACACGTCGCGTTCATTCAAAAATTAAAGAATTCACTGCTCTACTTTGGTTATGAATGGACTATACAGGGTGTCCCACGGTCGAGTGCCTATTAGACGTTTCTGGAGAACTGGACATATTTGAAATCCGAAAATTGGTATTATGATATTGTTCGAAATTCTCTACAGACCGAAAATATTTTTGGAGCTTGAGCACTTCCGGTTATACCGGGAGTCGAAATAAATTTGTTCAAAAAATATTTTTTTCAATATTTTCGTTCCTGATATGATTAAGTATTCAATGCTGAATACATTTCTGTTGAAACCATTGTATTCATTCGAATAGTTTTCAAAATATCGAAAAAAAACCTGAAAAAATGTCGCATATTCATAGTCAGTGTTATGTTTATTATTCTCATTTTGAACATTCTGAGTGTAAACCGTTCTCACAACGTCAAAGTAGAAGAATGTAGAAAGGTCATGCATCTTTTGAATTTCATAAATATCATCACAGGGTGTTTCAAATTTTGTGTCGAAATCTGTGATCGAAAATTGGCCATAACTTCTGTTTTTCACATTAGAACCCTATTTTTTTATGATTGCGTTGGATTCTGCGAAGAAAAATAGTGATAGCATTCTCAGATGTTCTCATTCCTAAATTCAGTAATTGCCGGGATATTTGAGCTTTTCTGGATTCATGTTGTACGTAGAGTCAAATTCATCGAATCTGAAGAAATTCGATGAATATTTTTATGAAACCATAGTAACAACTAATAATTAGATCTGTCACCTGTGAATTATTAATGGGATCATTTATCTTCTATGGTCACAGAATATTCTCATGCCAACAGATTCGATGACTATTCTTATGCAACCATAGTAACCATTGAAGTAAAATCGAGAAGTAAGGTTATGGTCTAAAATAAGAGCTGTCACTTGTGAATTATTAATGGGATAATTTATCCTCTATGATCACAGAATATTCTCATGCGAAAGATAAGGTGAATTTGACTCTACGTACAACATGAATCCAGAAAAGCTCAAATATCTCGGCAATTACTGAATTTAGGAACAAGAACATCTGTGAATGCTATCACTATTTTTTTCCGCAGAATCCAATGCAGTCATAAAAAAATAGGGTTCTAATTTGAAAAACAGAAGTTATGGCCAATTTTCGATCACAGTTTTCAACACAAAATTTGAAACACCCTGTGATGATATTTATGAAATTCAAAAGATGCATGACCTTTCCACATTCTTCTACTTTGACGTTGTGAGAACGGTTTACACTGAGAATGTTCAGAATAAGAATAATGAACATAACACTGACTATGAATATGCGACATTTTTTTCAAGTTTTTTTTCGATATTTTGAAAACTATTCGAATGAATACAATGATTTTAACAGAAATGTATTCAGCATTGAATACTCAATTATATCAGAAACGAAAATATTGAAAAAAATATTTTTTGAACAAATTTATTTTCACTCAAGCTCAAGCTCCAAAAATATTTTCGGTCTGTAGAGAATTTCGAACAATATCATAATACCAATTTTCGGATTTCAAATATGTCCAGTTCTCCAGAAACGTCTAATAGGCACTCGACCGTGGGACACCCTGTATGCATTTATCGGATATAACTTTGCTCATGTTACAAATAATCATTTGATTTTTTGAGGACCATTTAAGAAGGATGTGCTGAATACTATCATCCAGCTGTCTGACGAATAAAGTTCAGCAATTTTAGTTGTTGCCGATTTAATATTCTCAGTAGTGATGGAGTTTTTTTTGTGCAAACATTTAAAACATATCCGTGGCTTTAAAACGAAAAAGGAGGAAGTGACATCCTTAAACTGTGCAAAATATTCTTGGCATCAAGAGAACATCATAATCACAATAAAGATTTTATTCTACCTGACGATTGGTGTGATACTTTTACTGGATACCATTCGTCTTGTTACAATGAATGCAATGTGAGGAAGAAGTATTTTCATTGTTTTTTTATTATATTTGAATTATACACTTTCAATCAAAATCAATAGTTTCATTTCAATAATAATCGAAAAAAATTTCTGAAACAAAACCATTAAATTCAACTAGACTAAGGAATTGCCGCATTTCATATGGTGGACAGTTGTTTTTTCTATAAAACGAATCTCTCTAAAATATGAATTCATTCTTGTCCGATAAATATCAATGAATTTGAAAACTCGAAAAAACCGTCGATTTTCATCTGTCGGTCAAGAAAAACACCACATTTTTTGTCGGACAATTGCATTTTCATACTTCATATGGTTATATAAACCGAATCTGAAAAAATCAGGAGTGTATTGATAATCAAAAAAATGTGATTTTCAGTCATGTTTATATTGGTAGACAATCATGTTTTCTCATTTTTCTCAGATTGTTTTTATGATTGCATTTTACAAAAAAAGAGTATATATGATTAAAAAAAATGAAAATATGGTCAACTTACGAGAGGTTTGCTGAAAAGAATCCGCGGCTACAAAAATGTTCACAGAGGAAAAATGTGGTAGACTCTACCTAATTTAGCTAAACAGAAAGTAGGAAAACTTTACTAATAATTTGCAATTTGTCCCATCGGCACCCAGAAGACTAACAGGACAGTGAGCACATCGCGCATATCTGCTAGGAAACGGAGTGTTCCATTGTGCATTCCGTTTCCTATACGGTGAGAGCGACCTGTCGCGCTGACTGTATAGGGATCGGAAAAATGCGTCCCGGTGTCGTCAGATTCATTTTTATAGAATGGACGTATGCGCCAATGACGACCATTTTGTTGTAATTGTCTGATCTCAAGATGCTCCTGTCGGTTTGTATCGTGCAGTGTGGAGATACTCGGACTGTGCCCGTTCCGTTTATTGTAATTTCGTTTCGTTCGCCATCACAAATGGCTGAGACTATCACTGGATGATCGGATATGTATAAAGCCTTGTTCGGACTAGGCCAGTAGATTAGTCGAGTAGAGAGTAGCTAATCTACTCACTACTGTCACACATCTGTCAGGAAATCGTTCGCACTTTGGTCGAGTCGAGTTCACAAGTGTAGTGAAAAGTGAGTGATATTTCGTAGAACGAAGAGCATGCAACGCAATAAAGTAAACAAACTGGTTAACCTCATCGTAATGGCTATTTTAGAAGAGATGGATGAGGAAATATGTAAGATACGTAAGAATAAGCTTTGGGTACGGAAGTGGATCAATAGAAGATACGAACAAGGATCTACGAATTGTCTTCTGAAGGAATTGGCATTAGAAGATCCCAAAGAATACCTCGATACTTTGAGAATGTTAGGAAGTTGTGTAAATTTTCTGTTAATAAAACTTTACAGACGTGAAATATAAGTATATAATTATTTAAGTAACCGGGTAAATGCATTTCGGATTCTATTTCTTAGTCATTCACGACTCAAGGTTCCATAAACATTTATGATCCAAATATTTCTGAACGAATCTATATGTTATATCTTCGCTCCAAGGAAACATTTTTGAAAAACGACTGACTTTTCCTTTCGCTTGTGACAGTACTGGCGTTCCAGTGGCGAGTGGCGCGTGGTGGGGGAAGCTACTCGCCCGAGAAAATAGAATAGAATGGATCGACTCGACTCGCCCACTGACTAATCCACTCGACTCGATTGTTGGCGTTCGCACACGGCAAGTTACTGAATCACCCGGTACTCGACTATAATCTACTGGCCTAGTCCGAACAACCAGGAATTCGGTTTCTCCAGCTTCCTCCGCAGTATATTGGGTACCTACTTGATAACTGTGAGAGGGACATGTATTCCGATGAGGTTGTTTGAATAGCTCGTATATCACACAGTTTGGATGTTGGTCCATACTTCTGACTATGCTGGGATTGCACAGATAAACGTTTTCTGCAATGGCTAATGTTCTTGAGTCATCTTGTGCTGTGAGTTCAAAGTATTTTTGCGTGTTGTACTCAACTCCAAGAAATGAGGAAGAAATTACTGGTTCCACAAATGTTTCGTTCTGCTTTTCTTCGGGTATTGGGGTAATTTTTATCAGTTCGTAGTATGTCTTCTTCACCAAATATAGAAAACCGTATATGCCTGAATAGTCCTTGTGAGGTCGTGTTTCCATCTTCCATAATGGCTTTATAAGTATCCTCAAGTCAGAAGGCAGTTTCATCTCCACATCCTTTGTGATTTTTCTTAATGCTGATGGCGTAAGGAAGTCTGTTATGTGTCCTTGTGAGTAATGGGTATTTATTATTTTCTGATACTTTGTGTAGATTTCCTGAAGATAGTTATTGACTAGTTGTATATTGGTTATAACTTGTAAATTCAAAGTGTACCCGTCCTTTGGTTTATACCATTTGTTCATTTCGACTTCTCTCATGTGATGCTCGAACTCCTTACAATGCGTTCCAACTCCATAGGTTGCAATCCTCCTGCAGATCGTTTGCAATTGCTGGAGGGTGTTTCTGACGTTGTTTCTGTCCGAGTTGACTTGTTCTCACGGTATGTTCAGCTTAAGTTGGAGAGTGCCGGCATCCATGCAGGATTTACCCATGTGTTCCACATAAAGTCCAGACTTTAACGATTGTTGTGTATAATTGGCTTTCAATGGGGTGATCATGCACATCAGAGTCAAAAGCGTCATCAGTCTTCTGCAAGTGTAACAACCGCCCTCGTATGAATATTTTCACGCGAAGTTGGAAATTATTATTAGATAAAAAAATAAGGAAAAGGTAGAATTTCCGATCCTATTGCAGTCGAGCGGCTGTCTGCATGTAGGTTCGTGCCTCAAGCTAATGAGAGGTCTTTGATGTTTAGATTTTCTTTTCAGAGGGGTGAGGTATTTAAATTCAAAAACACAGGTAAATACATGAATCTATATTAGAAAATAAAACAAAACAAAAAATTACTGAACTTCGACAATAGCCACAATGAATTTTTGGAATTTGTACAAATAGTTTCATTTAACCCATTTACTATCTGTTAACGCCAGAATCGCTCATTCCGGAGCAAAGCCAAGGAAGAAGAAGAAATTCCCGTCGACCAGTCTATGATCGGGTCTAGAGGGGTAGAATGGTACCTGCAATTGCCCATTGTCATCGTCGTTCGCATTGCATTATCGTTGTCGTTCGAGTTGGGGCAGCACCGATCGCCCAACTCGAGTAACCAGCCCTTGAGACCACATGCTCTCAAGGCAGTTTCATCATTCTTCGTATCGTATCGTTATTATCGTCATTAGTCGTACTACAGTGTAAATATATGAACAAATATATCCTATTAAAATTGCCCGTGTCTGATTTATAAGACAAGGTTCTTAACATTTGGTTTAAGACTCAACATTTTGGTCCTTCGGGCCGGATTTATCGAACAACAGTGACATTTTTGGTTTTCCAATCGGATTTCATAGTGAACAATCGTGATTAACACTATCATCCATTGAAAAGAATAAAGTTTTTACAGTCCACCATTTCGTTATTGATTCGTCTAGTCGACATTTCGGAGTTTCGGACAAATTACAACAGAGTTAGAAGGAGCACGTGGCATCGAGTGCCACTAGAGTTTAGCTTTAGCAGGCAGCAAATGTGGATTATTCTCAACAAAGGTAAGTCGATTCAAAGCATAAGTAAGTACATTTCGTTTGGGTTATTAACTTATGTGTATCCTTTGATCCCTAAACCTCTTTGAGAATCCGCTCATGTGTCGTATTGTATATCGTTCATATCCTTTTGAGTAAGTTATTTGGTTATAAGTTTAGCAAATTTCATTCATAGTTTTTTTATTTCTCGAACTGACGATGCACTCTAGAATTCATTACTCTTAAAAATAAATTCTCATGGCATTTACTCGGCATCCCATCTAACTTTTAAAGCATTAATTTCGTATTAGTTTGATTTCGACCGCCTTTAAATGTACCTACTTTCGAAGATAGTTTCATTCAATCCTTTGTGACTTTTCGTTGTTTGAATCATTTCGTGAACATGAATGCAATCGAGATTGCTATTCGAACACGTGCGGGAGTCCAGGCAAAATTCAACATTTTGCGCAAAAGTTTCGTAAAGTTCGTCAAACAATGTCCGGAGGAGTTACCTCTTAGTTGTAAGGACAGGTGTTATCTCATAACACTTGTTGATCGTGCGAAGGATTTAGAAAGACGCTTTGACGAAGTACAGACATCTATTGAATTACTAGAGTCGGAGGAACAATTGTCAGGTAGATGTCTTGAACGAAAGGAGTTCGAAACGCAGTTTTATGAGGTACTCCCGGAAATAGAGGGACGATTGACCTCGTCGATGGAAGTTAAGCAGGTAGTCGCAACAAAGCTTACGCACTATATAGATCTATCGTCAAAAAACGTTTTCGTTGATGTCCATCAGAGGGCAAAAGTTTGCATATATACGACAGAGGAGAAAAGTTCTGATTTAATTCGTCCCGGTAGTCATAATGTAGAAGACATAGTCGATGAAGGTGTCAACGAGAACACACAAAAGCCACATTTAATAAACAGCGCCAAAGATGACTGCGTTAGTAACCAACTCAATACGCTGTTGAATGGTAGTTTTTCCGCAATCCGTCGATTTTCCTCAATCTGTCAATTTTCCTCGCGCATAGAAAGACCTCGCAGATATAATGCTAGTTACTCCAATGGTTTTCTTTTACAAACAGGGAGAATCCAGGCATTTATCAAACAACATCTCAACGATGTTGTCAGGAATAACGGCGTTCCTTTGCTATTCATGATACCCCCCTTACATCATGCTCGGTTTTCGCACCAACTATCGCGTATTGCACGCAATGCTTTTTCCACATGTCGTCAATTTCACATCCCGTCCGACCATATCGAAGGGATCCTCAATTCACGTCCCATACATGCCTTGTCCACACATCTTACAGACCTAAACCCTCCTTCTTCATCACATTTGGTAATTGGACGAGCTCTTGCGGCTCTATCGGACGACAATTTACTTGCTGTTGCAGAGAAACGACTCGAATTGTACGAGAGAATCCAGCCACTCCTGACGCCCTTCTGCTCCATATGGTACCTGTTCCAGCTTGAGGGAAAACAGTACAACCAGTACATCGCCAAGATTCTAGCTAGAGTCAAGTGGAAGAAGAAGCTGCGACCATTCAAGAAAGAAGACACCAGGCAGATCAAAGAAGACAGACCATTCAAGATAGAAGATCCTAGGCTGATCAAAGACGACTCAGCACTCAGAAGGACATTGGACAGAATCCCGAACATATATCCCCATATCTCAAGACTCCGCATACACTCTGGCCCCCTCAAGCGTTCGACTATCAAATTTTTCGGACTGTCGAACTTGATGAGATGTTTGTTGAAGAACTCAGCTGGAGTTCTCCAAAAGGGGGAGGATGTTAACGCCAGAATCGCTCATTCCGGAGCAAAGCCAAGGAAGAAGAAGAAATTCCCGTCGACCAGTCTATGATCGGGTCTAGAGGGGTAGAATGGTACCTGCAATTGCCCATTGTCATCGTCGTTCGCATTGCATTATCGTTGTCGTTCGAGTTGGGGCAGCACCGATCGCCCAACTCGAGTAACCAGCCCTTGAGACCACATGCTCTCAAGGCAGTTTCATCATTCTTCGTATCGTATCGTTATTATCGTCATTAGTCGTACTACAGTGTAAATATATGAACAAATATATCCTATTAAAATTGCCCGTGTCTGATTTATAAGACAAGGTTCTTAACATTTGGTTTAAGACTCAACACTATCAATCAAATTCAAAACTATGAATAAACTTCGAGTCATAAAACATTTTCAAGTCATGAATAAATTTCAATTAATGAATAAATATCATTAATACCTGTTATAACAAAACACTTATTACAGTAGTCTCCAAAAGATATTTGGTAAGAAAGAGAGTGATGAACTCCGATACCCGATTAAATAGACAAATACACACACAAAAAATAATATGAAAATTGCTATGGTCAACTATTCGCCCTCTCAGATATTTACGGGATTAATTGAATAAAACTAGGTCTTCTAAACCTCTTACCTCAGTTAAATTTTACTCCACACCTTCACACGATATCACGAACCACGTCACGGTACGTTGCTTCGAATACAAAGTCTCTTTTCTTTAAATCCAACGAAATTTCAAATCAACACTTTTCTCGCCGTTTCGAATCGTTACTTTAAACTTATTCTGAATTCAAACAAACACTTTTCTTGCCGTTTCTAATCGTTAATTCAAATTAATTCGGAATTTAAACCAACACGTTTCTCGCCGTTTCTAATCGTTAATTCAAATTAATTCGGAATTCAAACCAACACTTTTCTCGCCGTTTCTAATCGTTAATTCAAATTAGTTCGGAATTCAAACCAACACGTTTCTCGCCGTTTCTCAACTTTACTTCTAATTAATTCTGAATTTAAACAAAATACTTTTCTCGCCGTTTCTTAACTTTACTTCCAATTAATTCTGAATTTAAACTTATACTTTTCTCGTCGTTTCCCAACTTTACTTCCAATTAATAATCCCTTCTCGAACTCTACCAAATTCCCAAAATAACTACCCTTCGCCGTACTATTGACGTTCTCCCACGCGATCTAAAAACGGTCTCCTAATTATACCCGAAACGACACCAACACTTTCCGATCACAACTCTAAACGTTTTCGGACTCTGAGTATTTTTTCACATACTGCTGGAACCTACTTAAACATCGCGCCCTACTCGTGATGTCTGCGCCTTCAATTGGCACCCCCGCACGCGATCTTGAGCCGGTCTCTCTCGCGCTCGTCCCCATTCACGCCTTATAAAGTAGATACTCCCTGAACCTAGGGGGTAAACCCCCCTCTTCACGTCTAAGTTACAAATCCTCTTTTTCCTATTCCTTCCCCCTTGAGAGGGCACAGAAAAATTGGGTGGTCTCAGCAAAACACCCCACGAGAAAAAAAAGACGTTTCATCGATGATATCCTACCCTCGGCTTTTTGTGGACGGAAGCTTAAATTCGATGTTTATAGCTTTTCCAACGACATGCATTGAAAATGGTCCTAAGGACCATGTGTGTGACTTTCTTGATTTATTCTTTTAGGCCATCCTAACTACGTGATACCCGAGCCTTTATGGTTCTATTCGAATTTGCCTTTGCAATTTGAGTGGCATTCTCCAAAATGGTAAACGGATGTCGGTTGAGTGTGGTCGGTGGCAGAAATATCACATCTTTTATGGATTTTCCCTAAATCCCCAGTACCGTGGGACCTTTAGAGATTGGAATTTAAAACTTTGTTTTTATACCAAATAGTCACTTGCAATAATTGTTGAACTGACGTGCTTCTTTTAGTCCCACAAGTGTTTTTAATTAGGGTACATTTCCGGCCTATTACATCATTCTCCCCATAGAAAAAGGTTTTTGCTCAAATGCAAAAACTTTTCTGACCTATATTGCAATTAAAAAGAAAAATTATTCTAATCTTGGATTCCAATATCCCTAACTTACATCGACATAAACTCATGCACCTTTGACAAGATATTTAATAACTACTCTAAAACTAAAACCTAAATGATGTAGTCATTAAACGAAAAACACATAATCATCACACTAACGGCGTCACTTTATACAAAGGCCGGCATCTTCTTCCAGGGTTAACCTTTTTCTCAAATACCTCCAACTACCTGCTGCAGGGTCGTATTATTGTTTTCGTTGGTCACCTTCCACGCACATCTGTTCCTTTTTTAGCGCACCTGCTCTTTTTGCGTTAAATGGCTTGCGTTATGGGTGAGTACGGGATATAATTTTGAAATCGTCCCAGTTTCATTGTTTGGTGTTTCACTCAGAAGTTTTTCGTTCGTGCTTACTTCATCTACTTTAACTGCTTCTATATCGATATGCGGCAGATTCTGGTAACCTCTATATTGGGTGGTTACCCACATAGTAAGGGTGTTCCACAAGCTGGTTAGGATAAACACTCCGCAACCTAATGTTTGGTATAGGTGAACTCCATTCGTTATTACCCCTAATCCGTATTTCAGCATCCGGAATATTACATAAAATCCCATGAAAACACTCATAAGAAGTCCTATTTCTGTGAACCGTCCCCTTAGTTTGCGCATAGTGTGGTGGGCCAATTCCTTCATTTCCTCTTTTAAGCAGACTGATAGTCGAAAACCCTTTACCTGTGGTTCTCAGTCCAGCTACTCTCCTTGCTATGATGTTCTCGACGGCTTTCCTTCCGACTCCAAAGTTCAATATTATCTGGGCTTTACTTATTTCTTCCTGGGTATATATTCCCAGAGAGCCCAGTGGTTGAATCGGTGAACATTACAAGGTTGAGTTTGCCTTTAGTGATAACCTCTACGGAGTCGCATCCATGGGTCTTCTATCAGTTAATACGGGCATTAATCCATTTCAGCCCTCTTTCTCAAGTGGTTCCAAAACAATTTCCTTCTTTCCTCGTAATCAGTACCTCTTCTTCTCACAGTGGTGACGATAACAACATCTTTCCATGTTTGTCTATTTTCGTCTCTGTTTTGCTATTAAATCTCAAGAGATTTCAAGAGATGCTTATCTCGACATTCCTTGGCACCCATAAGGTTTATAATGTTCTAGATTAGACCGGCTACAACCGAACTGTCTGTGCATACCACAGTGAGTTATCAAGCGCGTTACCTCAACAAAACAAGTCCACACGTGTTGGATATCAATGTCTCTTTGCAGGATTTTCACCTTTTCTAGCTCACTCGAATATGCCGTATTTAGTTTCGGGCACTCCGCGACATCCCGAATAGATACCGCCGATTATCTCTGCATTTTTGTCCGCACAATCGTACGCGATTATCGCTAGCACCTGAGCATGTAGACTTATGGTCATGAGAAAGGTTACCCCAAATCAGGACTCGCTGGTTACTACTCGCTATGGTTCTGGTCCCTTGCTGTCTCACGTCTTCTTCGGCCTCGGATAAAATTAATTTTCCACATACGACAAACATAATTACAAAATTATTACATTCACACGGTGACTATAACTAAACACAAGTAAAAAAAATTTTATCATAATCTTACTTGAACATATGTATGCAAAAAATTGTAATAAACATTTTTTTATATGACTTCGTTGTGCTCGCCTTAAGCAGCGACCACAACGGTCCCAGTTATCCCTTCCGGATTTTTCTTTCAAACAGATTAAATTATTATTACGATCCGCGTAATCGGGGTTCAATCATCGAAATAGCATCTTTATTTCATGGAAAAAAAAACTAATGAAAATTTAATTTTCAACTATCAACTATTCACCTATACGATCAACTATTACTTTACCGATCAACTATTAACTTTTTTACTATTTTACGATCAACTGTTACTTTTAACGATTAGCTATTAACTCGGATCGTGGGGTCGTCAATCCCAAATGGCACCCCAAGAACCATTCCGTGCGAGAAAAATGATTTTTTTTTTCTTCTTCTTCAATTTTGGGTCCATCGATCTGGTTTACGTCTAAGCCTGCTGGACTTCCCCAGCGCTTAAATTGGCTTTTCCAGAAATTCCTCCTCCGCCACATCGATATCTGACTCTTCATTCGGTTTACAGTCTATCTGCATGGACGACTTTTTGGTCAAATCCCCTACATTCCTTTATTCTGCAGGTCCCGTAACTACTGATTCCCATAATTCGATATGGTCCTATCCAGTTTTCCCCCATTGTCTTTGACGACCCATGCATTGTGTTAACGTATACCTTGTCTCCCAACTCGAATTGGTCATCCGACACAAGGTACTCGCTCTCAAACCCCTTTAAAATTATATTCTTATGACGCCCCGTTGCATGTCGCTTCTCCTCCCCTTTTGGTTTCGACCTCACCTGCCCAACTTTTATTTTCGCGTCTTCAAAGTCCTACCCAACTTTTGGTTCCTTCTTTTCCGCTGATTCCTCTACCCCAGTAGCGCTTTTTCCATTACAGTTCATATCCACTACAGACTTCATGTGCCCTGTGATATTAGTTTCCATCATTTCTGCCTTGTGTTCCCAATTTTTCTCCTTTTGCGTTTGAGTACAAGCGTCCACACCAACCTTCCCTATATTCATTTTCCTCTTAGCCTCAGAATTTCTCGAAATTTCTGTTTGCCTGTTTATATTTTCTCTATGATTACCCCTGTCCCTTTGCCTAGTAATTCCCCTTATGTTCATGGAAATTTGATTTGAACTGTTTTCCGCCTCGTC
The DNA here is from genome assembly GCA_910592335.1 of Adalia bipunctata. Classification (NCBI taxonomy): domain Eukaryota; kingdom Metazoa; phylum Arthropoda; class Insecta; order Coleoptera; family Coccinellidae; genus Adalia; species Adalia bipunctata. The sequence continues at coordinate 55,959,852 of OU342948.1, forward strand.
CTTGAGCAAGAGTTTAAAAATATTCTCCCTTATTACTATGGCTGGACCGTGCGAATAGTCTATATGCGCCTAATTTGCATAAAGAAAATCCCTTCCCAATATGACCTGAACATTCCCTAAAATGTTATTGTCGCAAACAACGGCCTTCCAATAGGTGCTCCATTCACCATTTTTCGGGCCCACTGAAACTTGGGTCATGCCATATGTCCTCAAAGCGTGCCCCTTCATACTTGTTAAACGACCAGAAATCGTTTCGGCCTCATGAATTACGTTTTTTTGAACCCAACTTTTTTGGATCGAAGTAACCGACGCCCCTGTATCGATTAAACAATCGCATACTTTGCCATTTACCTGCATTTTTATAATATGCGATATTTCGTCGATTTGCTCAGCATTCACTTCCGGTATGACTACATGACTTTGTTAAGCATTACCTGCTAATCGCTAATTTCGACACTCTTGGGCAAAGTGTCCTGCCTGACCACAGGAAAAACACCTTTTCCTCGGATCCTGTCGTCCATTGCCACCAGTCCTACATTCCTTCTACCAGCACTCCTCCTCTCCACACGAGTGGAACTGTTTTTCAGTGTCCTTCGTGGAATTTCCCATGATGAAATCACTCCTCTGGATCATCGAAAGGGTGATTTCTTGCAGTTTCACTATCTCCTCTGCCTTTTCCAAGTCTAAATTTTTCTCCCTCTTCAACCAGATTCCCGTATGCTGCATCAGGTCTTTCCGAAGCCCTAATTTTAATTGATCTCGAATCATATCCTTATTCTTCTACTTGATCCCAGCTGCTTCTTCCTTAGCGGCACCAACGAGATCATCCTGCAGAAGATCTGCCCCTATAATCCGTAACCTAGTACAAAATGAAGAAACATCTTCATCTTGTCCTTGAAAACACCGATATAAATTCCACTGGTTTTCTTCTGGCAATCTAGATGGAGTAAATTTCTTCAAAGTTTTGCTTTGAAGTCCGCATAACTCAATTTATCGAAGGATATGTCTGACTTGAAAAAATCATACTCTTCACCACTCAGTTTGAATTTGAGTAATTTTAGCGTGATTTCTTCCGTCCACCCATCTAATTTCGACCGTAATTCCAATTTATCGAAATACTCGACCGCCCCTTTTCCTGTGAAGTTATCTAAAGCACCTGCTACCATATCAAGAGAATACATCATTGACGGGAATACTTTATTGGTGTTAGTATCAGAGGTAGGGTAGTAGTTGCCATTTTACCAATTACTCTATTTGATTCCTACCAGTAAGAACAAAAAAAAACCTTGCACCTACCAGCATTTGGCTTCTCTTGTTCACCTACCCTGAAAACCTCATCTTACGACCGGCAAAAAAAAATGAAATTTTTCTTGAAAAAAAAAAAACATTCAACTTATCAAAAACCAATCACACGAAAGTATAACTCTCACAACTAAAATTGGCCGAGGTAAGAATTATTATTAACTAGCTGGCCCGGCGAACTTTGTTTCGCCTAAATGATACCTATGCCATAGCCATCTTTATCTTAAGAAGGCCGTGCCTATACTTACTGTGGATTTCACAAATCGTAATCACCAGTGATCGGAGATCAACGGCTTGGTTAGATTTCTGAACTGTCAAATCGAGTTGATTCTAGATCAAGCTCCGATCACCGGTAATATGCATTGTGAAACCCCCGTTCAACTTACCATTGCTATTTTTTCAAGCAGGAGATAAATTAGGCATAATAAAAGTGCTGTCAAATGTCATCTGTCAAATGTCATCTGTCAAATGTCATCTGTCATCTGTCAAATGTCATCTGTCAAATGTCATCTGTCAAATGTCATCTGTCAGATGTCATCTGTCAAATGTCATCTGTCAAATATCATCTGTCAAATGCCATCTGTCAAATGTCATCTGTCAAACGTCATCTATCAAACGTCATCTGTCAAACATCATCTATCAAACGTCATCTGTCAAACATCATCTGTCAAATATCATCTGTCAAATGTCATCTGTCGAATGTCATCTGTCAACCGTCATCTGTCATCTTTTCCACGGATATGAACTGTCACACAAAACAGAAATACAAAATAATATGTCAATTACTAATTAAGGGCAATTTTGAATTCAGTTATTTCCGCAAATATATTTATTAGGTACCCAAACATAAATCAAGAAAATTTCAGAAATATAGAGAGAAAATGAAAATGGACAACTCACGATTGATGCTGATCGTCACATTTACTTTACAATCCGGTGAAAATTCACTGTTCCACCAACTTAAGATCTTTACCTGCTTTTGATCTGATTATAGCCTATGAATTTAATCGTCAAGATCCGATTCACTTGGCGTTTCGGCAAACATTTCTGTGTTTCTGTTCGGTGTGACAGGTCGTATCCATGGGAATATGGAAAGTTCGGTATTCCTCCAACTTGAGATGTTTATCCACTTTTTCATCTGGTAATAGCACAGAATACCTATCTACACAGAAGCGTCAGTAAGCGTCGGCACTTTGATATTCATGGGGCAAATTTTCGTGACCTTGATTCTCTGTTAGGTAGTACATATGTCACTTTTGAGTGGTCCAGCGGGAAGTTTAAATTTCAACTTGACATATGTACTACATAGCATGGCACAAACGTCATCAAATTAAGTTTTGGCGGGAAGGCGGAGTGACGCTTCTGTGTAGTTAGGTATTCTGTGGTAATAGCATTCCATGTACTATAAATTCTATGATAAATCCCCATGGAATATTCTTATACCGTTGGTAAGACCTACTGCACTTTTAACTATTCACTTGACATGCGATTCTGTGGAAGAAAAACTAACCTCCTTCGTCCAAATGTCAAAACCTATATAAGTACTCTATGATTGCTCGATTGGTGGTAACACATAATTCTATGGGTGGTAAGAAAAAGGAAGGCTTTTTTTTCTTTCCTGTAGGATTTTTTCCGGAATATTTTGTTATATAAACCTTGCCCTAACAATAATAAACACAACAAAAAAAGAATTGTCCAATTTGGTGCGATCGTTTGAACAATATGGCATTTCGAAGTTTTGAACCAACCATAGATCGCCTTTTATTAATATAGATTCTGACTAATTCCGTGATGACTTAACTATGTATCAATATAATTCGTCGTTCAAATTCTAAAGTAACTAAGATGTCAAGAATGAAAACTTCCACCTAAAATCTCCAAAATACTTCAACATCACCCTTTGAACGCGGAAAATGTATGACCAATAAACGTATAACAGACTAATCCAATCAACACCTTTTATTTTTGAATCTAGACGGAAACTGCTTGGCTTTTTCGAAACGAAACAAACCGGATACCTTCCCTAAGAAAATCTTTTTTTTAAATTATTCGATGCGCTTCGAATTTTTCTACACAAATCAAAAAAATATGTATAACCGACGTAGATTGCACCTTGCATGTTTGGCCCACAAAGTAATTTCGAAAAATACACCTCCTTATTTGCACAACAGGTTAACATACAGAAGTGATATCCACAACCTTAATATTCGTAGAAAAACTTTGTTGCGTATACCTAAGCACACAAAATCATTATTTACACGGTCATTTTCCTACAGCGTTTCGGTATGTGTAAACGATTTATATAAATTAGATGCCTCATATTTTGGACTTTCCAGTTCATGTTTCAGAGCAAGATTCAGAAAATATCTCCATACTTCACAATGAGTTTTTCCTTTCATTTCCCACATTTTCCCTTTCCTTTCCTGAGAACGTTGCCCATCTGATTGATTACTGTTTTATTCTTTCCGCTTTCAATTTAGTTTATTTTTTATTGATTTTCTGGCACTGGTGGAAGAACAGGGGTGAATTCGTTCACAACTGAACCAGCTGTAGTCATTTATCCATGTAATTCACTATCAAATTGTTGTTTTTATTGTTTTTTATCAATTTCATGGGTAATAAAGAATTTATTATTATTATTATTAAATCGAATCTGCTACCTCTCCTCAGAAAATCTTTTAAAAATATCCCACCGCTGTCACCATTTGTAACAACCGCCCTCGTATGAATATTTTCACGCGAGGTTGGAAATTATTATGAGATAAAAAAATTGAGAAAAGGTGGAATTTCCGATCCTATTGCAGTCGAGCGGCTGTCTGCATGTAGGTTCGTGCCTCAAGCTAATGAGAGGTCTTTGATGTTTACATTTTCTTTTCAGAGGGGTGAGGTATTAGAATTCAAAAACACAGGTAAATACATAAATCTATATTAGAAAATAAAACAAAAGAAAAAATTATTGAACTTCGACAATAGCCACAATGAATTTTCGGAATTTGTACAAATAGTTTTATTTAACCCTTTCACTATCAATCAAATTCAAAACTATGAATAAACTTCGAGTCATAAAATACTTTAAAGTCATGAAGAAAGTTCAGATAATGAAAAAATTTCATTATTACCTGTTATAACAAAACACTTATTACATCAGTCTCCAAATGAAATTTGGTGAGGAAGAGAGTAATGAACTCCGACACCCGATGAGATAGACAAATACACACAAAAAAAAATAATATAAAAATTGCTTTGGTCAACTATTCCCCCTTTTAGATATCTACGGGGTTAATTGAATAAAACCAGGTCTTCTAAACTTCTTACCTTAGTTGAATTTTACTCCACACCTTCACACGATATCACGAACCACGTCACGGTACGTTACTTCGAATACAAAGTCTCTTCTCTTTAAATCAAACGAAATTTCAAATCAACACTTTTCTCGCCGTTTCGAATCGTTACTTTAAACTTATTCTGAATTCAAACAAACACTTTTCTCGCCGTTTCTAATCGTTAATCCAAATAAATTCGGAACTTAACCAACACGTTTCTCGCCGTTTCTCAACTTTACTTCAAATTAATTCTGAATTTAAACAAAATACTTTTCTCGCCGTTTCTCAACTTTACTTCCAATCAATTCTGAATTTAAACTTATACTTTTCTCGCCGTTTCTCAACCAAATTCCCAAAATCACTACCCTTCGCCGTACTACCGACGTTCTCCCACGCGATCTAAAAACGGTCTCCTAATTATACCTGAAACGACACCAACACTTTCCGATCACAACTCTAAACGTTTTCGGACTCTGAGTATCTTTTCACATACTGCTGGAACCTACTTAAACATCGCGCCCTACTCGCGATGTCTGCGCCTTCAATTGACCATATTCATCAGCTATCGGTGGCAGCTTTTTGAGCGTTCTTGGGTTGGCAACAATAATAATGATATGTCATTACTGATTTGAAATGAGCCCGCTAATTCATTAACATTTAGGTTTCATTATATTCTTTATAAAATTTAGGTGCACAAAAGATATACTTACACCTTTTTAGCGTCCATTTTTACCAAAAATTGTTTTTGCTCTATCAAAATTCAAAATAAATAGCACGTTCAAAACTTCAAAAATTGTAAACAATCAAAGACAATTGACATTAATGAGGTTTGACACTGCACATTGACATTGATGACACATTGGTACCAACCCGAAGACGCTCAAAAAGCTGCAACCGATCTTAAGCCGGTCTCTTTCGCGCTCGTCCCCATTCACGCCTTATGAAGTAGATACTCCCTGAACCTATGGGGTAAACCCCCTCTTCACGTCTAAGTTACAGCTTTATAATAGCGGAAACTGGCCGAGCGGCGTAACTATTCGACGATTCGGGTTTTTTCGAGGAAGCGCAAAATAAAAACGTGAGTAGGGGAGAGTTCCCTTGAAACGGACAATTTTATTATTTTCGGTGTGAAATATGATTTCAAATGAAAAAGTTTCAAATTGTACCGTCATAATATGAGCATAAGGTTTGTGGATTCACTTTTTCAGAAAAAGCTAGAAAAAGAAAAGCTAGTCACTCGAAAAAATAAGTCTTACTTTATTTTATAAAATGTCCATTTCATGGGATGTTGCCCTTGTTATAGACAGTTATTCCCATGAAGTGGACAATGGTACAAAAACAATAGAATACTGTCATAAAGTTCTAGGAGAATAGTTAAAATCATATAGTAGTACCAAACAGAGAAAACCATGTTAATTATTGAATTACATAACATATTTTCACATCTCCCTTGAATCGGAAACATTGCAGCCCATGAACTGGACATCAATTTCCAGTCATTTTTCTATGTCCGATTCATGGGACATGTGGTTTTTATAAAAAACCTGAAAATATAATTTCTACAAATCGTTATATCAATGATTTAACATATCTGTCTGATGAGAGATAATCACTTGATGTTTATATGAAAAAATCGGCAACTTATCGTCACTAGAAACGTAGCTATTCACTTCGCAAATGTACGTACATATTTACTTTACCGGCAACGGATTTTTCAATGCATGCCTCGTCCACAAGACGCGAGCCACAGATTCAGCCATTTTCCAAGAGACGTGGCTCAATGTTGCGAAAATGGTATTTACGTAAAGTATGCTCAATTACTATCGGGTGTAGTAGAAAACTATAGTGTCCGGTTCATGGGCCGTCCAATTCAAAGGAACTCTCCCCCACTAAGTTTAATGGTACCACTATTGCAAACATAAATCTTCAATCCTTGTCAAATAAATTAGATCAATTCACATATTTTTTGAATGATGAAAACATAAATATAGCCTGTATTACCGAACATTGGCTCACACAAGATATCATTGAAAAAGTTAAAATAGATAACTATAAAGTCATTAGTTCCTTTTGCCGTGTTTCATCTCGTCATGGTGGAGCAGCAATAGTTGTGAGAAATGGAACTACATGCAAAGAACTCGTACATTTGAGAGAGCTGTCAATTGAAAGTGAAGCAGAAATAGCAGCAGTCAGGTTTACAACACTTAAACTTATAATGGTTGTCGTGTACAGACCACCTTCCGGCAATTCCCAAGTGTTCTTCTCTAAACTGACTGAAATCCTGGATGAATGTTTTGTAAAATATGTAGGAGACCGTTTTGCTTTTGCTGGAGACTTCAATATTGATGTGGGTAAACCAAGTAATGATAGGACACAACTGGTAGAATTATTCCAAACTTATAATTTAAAATACATCTTTAATGAACCCTCAAGAGTAAATAAGTTGTCTACCTCATGCATAGACAATATTTTTACAAATTTGTCAGACAACGGAATAGAAAATTTCACCTGTGAACCCCACTTGTCAGACCATCGGGCTCAGATTCTGTCTTTTCCGTGTGAAGCAACGGAAACTGGAAACGAAGTTAGGTTCAAAACTGTCAGACAGATAAACAAACCTAATATTGATAGATTTTTACATCTGATTAGATCAAAGGACTGGGAGACAGTGTACAACGACAACGCTGAAAAGCAGTTCAGCAATTTCCATGAGGTACTAATATCGGCTCACAACGCGTCTTTTCCTGAAAAATTGGAGAAGATTAGAAATAGAAAAAAATACCACAATTCGAAAAAAATAAAAGATCTAAAAAGTAGAGCAGATGCGGCTAGTACAATTGCTTATGTATCGGGGGACGAATATAGTCACAAATTATACAGGGGGCTAAAAGACATGCTTAAAAAGGAAATAACAAACGCTGTGAAATCGAAAAACGCCAGGCGCATTAGTAGGAGCGAAAATAAACGTCGGGCAATATGGGGCTTAATAAAGGAAGAAACTGGAAAAAAGAAGACATTTCCAACATCTAAAACAGAATTAGATGGCGAAACTCTCAACAACTTCTTTTCATCGATTGGGCAGAGAATTCAGGATAGTGTTCAGCCCTCTATTCCAATCTCGACAGGGCTACTTAATAATTTGAAAATAAATTCCTCAAAGTCAGTGTACATGTATCCAGTTACCGGGGAGGAAATTATAGATGTTGCCAAGTCATTGAAGGACAAAACCAGCAAAGATATTTACGGCTTTTCTGTTGCTTTATTAAAAAACATCTTTCCATACATCGAAGAGCCACTGTCCAAGATTTTAAATGACTGTTTTGAGCAGGGTGTATTCCCGGAGGAGCTGAAAGTTGCCAACATAATCCCAATCCTCAAGAAGGGCGATCCAGAATGTTGCGAAAGCTACAGACCCATATCGATATTACCAGCTGTTCAAAAATGTTTGAAGCAGTTTTGAGGAATCGCTTGGTAGACTTTCTGGAAAGAAACAGCTTCCTACATCCCTCCCAACATGAGGTCTATCAAGTTGGCCCGGAAGTTTCAGCATTTCTTAGAGAAAAAACTTATACGGTAAATGCTAGCTAAATGCTGATAAATGCTGTAGAAAAAAATTAATAATCTTCGCTGGTGGTGGAAATATCGATGATTGAATTTTCCGGGCCAACTTATGTGCAGCCCGGAGACATCGGCATTTTTCATCGAAATGCTGACAAAGATTAATGCTAGCGAAATGCTGATAAATGCTGAAAAAAAAAATCGAAATATCTTTGACCGTAGTGGAAAAATCGAAGGTTGAATTTTCCGGGCCAACTTATGAGCATCGGCATTTCTCATCGAAATGCTGACGAAACTTAATGCTAGCTAAATGCTGATGATAATGCTGAAAAAAAAAGTAATATTATCTTCGACAGTAGTTAAAAAGTCGATGATTAGCCTATTATGCAACTGGTGTAAGTTGACATGAGACTCCGTATTCATATGTATAAATATTTCTCTGGAAAAGTTATGTACAGGGTGGGCAAAATTGGTGCTACATGAACTAAAACTTTTTAACCCGAGGAGATAGAGAAAAATTAATGGCACCTTATAGTCCTCTTTTTTTGAGAAACTGATAATGCCATCAACTGCATTCCTCTATCTTCTTTTGTTTCCGAGTTATAGGCCAAAATTGAAATTTGGGCGATTTCAACTTTGGTCATTATCTCCGTTTCTGTTTATCCTAGGATGTTGAAATAAAAACATTATACAGGCACTTTTCTGATAACAATCCAGTGGCGTACTCTGATTTTTCATAAAAGGTTCATTTGCTGAGTTATAACATAAAGTTGTGTTTTTTCTTATGGAAACAGTAGTTTGAAATGACTCAGAAAGAATTGGCACTTTTTTTTCCGTTTCAGAAATGTATCATATGTTATACATAGCCCTCAGATTCGTTAAGATATAATGAAAAATATAGTTTGTATATGGAATTCGAATTATTGAGTAGGCTAAATCATAGAATTATGTGTCTCTACGCATAGTGTAATTATTAATTCACGTTTGAATACTTGATGGTGCGTTCTCTGTTTGAAACAACGAATTCCATAATTATACAAACCATATTTTTCATAATATCTTAACAAATCTGAGGTCGATGTATGACATATGATACATTTCTGAAACGGGAAAAAAATGGCGATTCTTTCTAAGTCATTTCAAACTACTGTTTCCATAAGAAAAAACACAACTTTATGTTATAACTCAGCAAATGAACCTTTTATAAAAAATCAGAGTACGCCACTGGATTGCTATCAGAAAAGTGCCTGTATAATGTTTTTATTTCAACATCCTAGCATAAACAGAAACGGAGATAATAACCAAAATTGAAATCGCCCAAATCTCAATTATGGCCTATAACTCGGAAACAAAAGAAGATAGAGGAATGCAGTTGATGGCATTATCCGTTTCTCGTAAAAAGAGGACTATAAGGTGCCATTCATTTTTCTCTATCTCCTCGGGTTAAAAAGTTTTAGTTCATGTAGCACCAATTTTGCCCACCCTGTACGTCGCAGATAAATTGGCATATCTATAGAATTTTTGGGGGCCGTGAATATGATATTTTTTGTACAGAAAACGATTGAAGATGGACATAAGGAACCCTCGAAAAAAATGTTTGTAATTAAGTTTTCTGTCGATTTCTGTACAAAAAATATGGGTATGCCATTTGAAGAAATGAAGTTATTGCAGTTCGAAATTTTTCAGAAATATGAATTTATTTTGACAGTTCCAATAGAACAACATGATTCGATAGCCAAGCAATACTAAGCAAAATTATTGAGTTTTCGTAAGATCCTTCATTTGTTTCGCGGACCTCTGCATCTGGCCATTTTCTCATAGAAGTCCTTATATCTTCGTAACCATGACAACTACGTAAAAATGTTTCAAATAAAAAATGTGTAAAATTCAAAGAGGAATCCATTTCTGATTAGAAAAATAGTTAGTTTCATTTGAAATACCAAAGCTGATGGTCACTTCCGGTATAACCGGAAGTGCGATTTCGATGAAAATATTTTAGCATGATTTCCCCCTTTGAAAAACGGTCGTGTGCCAAATTTCAGAAATCTTGTCCTTATAGACGCCGAGAAAAGTCTAATGCACGGATTATTATGATAACCCTGTATGTATATTATTAGGTATATCAGAGAGTTTACATTTTATATCATATCCCTTTTTATCCGTCCATTCAAGGAATATCAAGAAATCATTCAGTTCGTAATTTATTTCCTTGGAATTGCTTAAGCATTCTGAACAGAATATTTTTTTTCCTTCGAGTGAAAGATGAGGATTTGTTTCAAAACCACACATTTTGTTCACTGGAATTGAAGCCGTTTTAATTAATTCTTTAGATCTACACACAGTACATAGTACTTCAGTAATTTTGCACCAAGGCAAGAAATTTTCCTTCATAAGATTATGCAGAAACTCTACAAGTGTTCTTATGCAGAAGAGCAACTTCAATTTGTTCGGCAAAAGTTCCTTTTTCTCCATGAATTTTTCTCACAATTTTACCTCGGAGCTCATATACTTGAGTACTAATTTTTCCTGTAACAAGCTTTTGGAGAATACGCAGAATAAAATTATCAGTAGTAGTCCGTTCAACTTCACACCAGTTCTCTATTTTGTAATTGAACTCAGAGGAATCACAATATGCTGTACATAGAATTTGCAGGAGACAATCTATCGCACAAGTGTTGGTTATAATATATTTCGAATTATCAATTTTAATCGGCTCCAAATCACTTGCGTTAGCATTTCTCAAGAAACCAATTGGAATTATTTGAGATTCATCTGCAAGATTGATAAAAGCCCATTCCTTTTGCGGTTCCAAATATGATTTCCTAGGGCGATTTTTCTTTACAATGCCCTCACTGCGCCAATTTTCCACTGACAGTTTTTTCTAAAGATAATTTTTCAGTGCTTCTTGCATTTGATTTTTCCACAACGATTGAAGATATTTTTTTCAGCATGTAGCTAGCATTAAGTTTCGTCAGCATTTCGATTAAAAACGCCTATGTCTCCGGGCTGCACATATGTTGACCCGGAAAATTCAACCTTCGATATTTCCACTACAGTAGAAGATATTCCGATTTTTTTTTCAGCATTCACCAGCATTTAGCTAGCATTAATTTTTCTCGGCATTTCGATGAAGAATGCCGATGCACATTAGTTGGCCCCGAAAATTCAATGACCGATATTTCCACTACGGTCGAAGATATTTCGATTTTTTTTTCAGCATTCATCAGCATTTCGCTAGCATTCATTTTTTTCAGCATTTCGATGGAAAATGCCGATGTCTCCGGGCTGCACATAAGTTGGCCCGGAATATTCAACCTTCGATTTTTCCACCACCAGCGAAGAAAATTAATTTTTTTCTACAGCATTTATCAGCATTTAGCTAGCATTTACCGTATAATTTTTTTTTCTAAGAAATGCTGAAACTTCCGGGCCAACTTGATAGACCTCCCAACATGGATTCAGGAAGAACAGATCAACTATAACAGCCATGATAGATGTTCTGGAAACTATCATAGAAGCTTACAATTCTGGGGAGGATGTGCAGTTGTCTTGTGTGGATCTGAGTAAGGCCTTCGATAGTGTCCCACACGAAATTCTTCTGAATAAGCTCCAATATTATGGCGTCAGAGGAAAACCTCACGAAATATTTGCATCCTATCTAGCAAATAGATCACAAAAAGTACAATGGGACAATTCCTCATCGAGCCTCAGAGAAATCAAGACAGGAGTACCACAGGGCTCCATAGATAGATAGATAGATAGATAGATAAATAGATTTATTTCAACAATTAACACATGTACAAAAAGTAAATATGATAAATCTGAAATAGGTCATGAAAAAAAATATAACTACTCCTGTGCCAAACACATAGTGTAAAATTCGTCCATACAATAAGGTTCACCGCTCAAAAGAAAAGAACGAACTTCTCTCGTGAAGAGACTCACAGAACTAAAAGATCTGATTCTTCTAGGGAGAGCATTGTACAACTTTATGCAAGTATATGGTACATTATTCTGTGTCATAGAAAGCGAAACCTGAGGAAAATTCAAAGGTACAACTTGTCTTGTTCTATACTATACTAAAATGGTAACTCGGTGGTCCGGCCCGAGGGAATCTGTCGAAAAGTGGGTCCAGAAGAATTTTAAAATCGCAGCGAAGCTGCGATGAGGTGAAGAAATTTTTATACGGTCGGAAAGAGTAATAATCGATTCATACGTGAGTGAAATTTAGATTTTCTAGGCGAAGTAGAAGTATTTCTAAAAAATTCGCGAAAATCGCGAAAAAATCTGACAAAAAGGGCCATTTTAAACTCGATAAAACTTTTTTCACAGATATCCTGGCAGTGATGTAAATATACGGATCGAAAGAGGAAAAGCCAATGCAAAATAGCTTGGTATTAATATTTTCCATTATTTACCCATTTCTTCAGGAAAATTGATCAAACTTTTACATTTCGCCTATAAAATCACCCGAGTTCTACCGATGAGGATAACTACTTAACAGGTAGATCTGCTGGCCCATACTAGTATTATTCATATTCTTGTATGCAGAAAACAGTTCCATATGTTAATGGACAAACACCACAGTTCTGAAAACGAACAAAGCCGTAGTCGTCAGAATGTTGTTTCTCTTAAACAATCCTCTACACGACTGTCTAAACGCCAATCTCAACATTGACCTAAGGACCATCTTCTGAGTCACAAACAAGCGATGAACAAAAGGGCTTCTACCCCAAAAAACTATACCATAGGATAGAAGGGACTCAAAGTTCGCAAAATAAATTGTTTTTAACGTAGCGAAATCTACCTGATGTCTCAGTACATTGATTGAATATAAAACAGATGTCAGTTTTTTATTTAAATAGTCAACATGTAGATTCCACCTAAGAGATGAATCAATAATAATGCCTAGGAAGTTGACTGCTTCACAGGTTAATACTTCGTTGCCTTGAATGGTCATAGAAGACGGAAATTCGATTCTAGAGTGACTAGTGCGATAGAAAATCACCTCAGTTTTGTTGATGTTCAAATTTAAATGATTATCATTGCACCAAGAACTGACGGCTACGAAAGCCTTTTCTGCATTTTTTATGGTGGCAGTAACATCTTTTCCTGAAAGAATTATGTTGGTATCATCCGCATATAAAGTAAATTTGTATATAATGTCATCAAGGACGCTTGGCAAATCATTAATGTACACCAAGAAAAGTAAAGGTCCGAGAATGCTGCCCTGCGGGACTCCTCTCATAACCCGAGCCTCATCAGATAAAACAGATACTCCATCATGAATGAGTTCGACTTTTTGCCTTCTGTTAGTAAGGTAACTACGAATGAGCTTTCATTGGTTATCTCTCACACCATAAGCCTCAATCTTCTCAAGAAGTCTCCCGTGATCAACACTATCGAATGCCTTCGAAAGATCTAGAAACACTCCAATAGGAATATCTCCAGTCTCCAAGGCAGTCAAAATGTGACTCAGAAGATCAAAAATGGCTGTTTCCGTAGATTTATTGGCCAAGAAACCATGCTGATAAACATTAAAGATCTTGAATTTCCGAAAGAACGATAATAAGCGGCAGGAGAGCAACTTTTCAAAAATTTTCGAAAAGGATGTCAACAGGCTAATAGGCCTGTAGTTATTTAGTTCCTCATGAGAACCCTTTTTTAATAGAGGTTTTACTATAGATACCTTGAGAGCATCAGGAAATATCCCTTCTATATAGGATTTGTTCATGATGTGGCTCATGGGTTCAGCAATTACATGAATGCATTTTTTGATGATAGTCATGGGTACCTTGTCATATCCAAAGGATGAAGAGTTTTTTAACTTGTTTACTACTGATATTATATCATGAGCTGAAATATTGAACATGTAAAAAGATTTATTATTAACTACAAGTTTGGGTGACTTTGTGGTATGTGATTTAATAGAAGGAGCAGAATTGCTGAAAAATTTATTGAACTTGTCAACAGTCAAATTGATATTACCAGATGGCATTTTCATTTCAGATTTATTTCTTCCACTGAGTTCTCGAATAATATGCCAGGTAGTTTTCGCTTTATTAGCTGAATTCCGAATTAAATTTCCATAGTACGTTTGCTTAAGTTTTGAAATATGTTTATCATATTCTTTTTTAGCCAACTTGTAACGTTCCAGGTATCGAGAGTTAACTCGAGATATCGTATACAGTACATCAAGATCATGTTTTAACTTATTAAGCTGGGGATCTGTCTTAAAATGTCTAGTCCTACTCGAAGATGGTTTGGACTGAACTCTGGGAAAAGATTCTTCGAAAACTTGGTAGAAATGATCCGAAAAATACAGCCACATCTCGTTAACCCTATCCGGAGGAAAAGCATACAGATCAGACCAGTCCGTTTCGGATAAGGCCAAGACAAACTTTTTAATATTATCAACGCTAAAATTATGGTAATTCAAAGTGCGGCCCTGACTTAATAGAGTAAGGTCATCGGCACAAAAGTTAAGTTCAATGGATTTATGATCCGAAAGATGCGGCTGATCGGTCTCAGCTCGACTATTCTCAATATTCGTGAAAAAATTATCAAGACAACTAGACGAATTAAGAGCAACCCTTGTCGGCTCATCTATCTTTACCTGAGATCCAAAAGACTGCAGAACCGTCATCAATTGGCGAGTTTCATGGGAGTCTGGTTTCAGCATGTCAATGTTAAAATCACCCACTATGACATATTTAGTTTTTCTCTCCCTAGAGAGAATCTCCAGAAGCAATGTGAGCCTCTCCAAAAAATTATCAATATTACCCAAATTGCGATCACATGACCTATAAATGCAGATCAAAACCAGATTAAAACTATTCAACTTACATTGGATACTACAGCATTCAAAATCAAACATAATGGCTAATGAACTAATATCTGGACGTGTAATACAATCTTTAAAAGAGTTCTTAACAAAAATAGCAGATCCACCATGTCTGTATATTTGACGACAGTAACTGGTCAGCAGAGTGTAGCCAGGAATAACATAGTTAGACAACTGGTCTCTACTCTGCCAGTGTTCCGAAATTGCCAGGAAATCACTACCCCTGCCAGCAACATAGCTATGCAATCCATTGAAGGATGTAGAAATACATTGAATATTTATGTGTAAAATGTTTATAGTTGATTTTCCGTTAGGATCCAAAATGATATCATCAGCTCGATCAATTTTAACATATTGGGGAGGAGGCTTTAGGGATTTCCACTCTGAGGCTTTTTCGATAAAAAATAACGCGATATAAGAGCACCATGAGGCCAAATACCCTCATTCCAAGCTTTTTCAAGATTATCCTTGTGTATAGAAACTTTCATTGATGAATAGATTTGCGGGTGTTTTGAAAGATGTTGTTCACAAATTACCTCAGGAAAATCCTTCACCAATAGGTTTTTCATATCTTCTGTCGTGGTATCAGGCAGCAATCTAGATACATGTAATGATACAAATTTAGGCACCGCCTGTATTTTCATCGACCGGTCACCTGCCCCAACGACAAACTTACGACTGGTTCGCTTGTTTTTGGGCTTCTTAATTTCCCACTTCGGTTTATTAATATTATTATCATCATTGTTTAGATGTAAAGTTTGGATATCTTGCATTAAGGCACTCTGTTTTGCTTGCATAACTGCAGAATTAACCATTTGTTTATTTATAAGAGTCGATATGACAGTTGACGTTGTTGAAGATGAAGGCGCAATATTGCCATTTCTCTCGACGTTACCCTCACCGGACTTGACCGCAGGAGATTCGTTCAGAGGATCCTTGTTTATCGACTCTATGGTCAATCCTTTCTTGGTTATGTTACTGTATGAGTGAGAGAATGATTTTGTCTCTTTCATTACAGGAAGTACTTGTTGTTTATGGTTATTGTTTTGCGATAAGGAACTTTCGGATATATCAGGGAGACTAACCTTGGGTTGACCCTTCAGTTTAGACAATTGATCTTCGTATTGTTCCAGTAAAGTTTTCTGAATTTTCACAGTATAATCCATACCATCTAACGCCTTCTGCAACAGGGTTTTCTCTATGATAAGGCAATCTACCTCTTTTTTCAGAAGAATTTCCCTGTTCGCCGATAAGAACACCTCATTCGATATTGGGACCTATTTTGTTCATCCTGTATACAAACGACCTTTATGCGAACATAGAATCGGACAACACGTGTAGCTTTGCGGACGACACTGCTGTTCTGAACAAGTCAAACACTATGCTGGAGATTAAGGCTACAAAATCCTTAACAGATGCCCAAACCTGGTTCCAAGCAAATGGTCTCCAAATAAATATAAATAAGACCCAAAAGTTAACCTTCACTACGAGAGGGCAGACGAATTCCACTTTGACGTATTTAGGAGTAACGTTTCATTCCTCGCTTTGCTGGAACCAATATATTGATGAACTCTGTGGCAAGCTATCAACAGCGATCTTCTCAATAAGAAGGATGAAGCAGATCTCAGGCATGGAGACAGCCAAGCTGGCTTATTTTTCGGCCTTCCACTCTCGAATGATGTATGGTATGATCATTTGGGGGTGAGTACTGCGTTGGAAAAGGTTCTTGTGAAACAAAAAAGAGCCATCAGAACGCTATTTGGAATGAAGCAAACTGAGAGCTGCCGACCTGTCTTCGAGAGGGAAAGAATACTGACGGCGACATCTTGTTTCATCCTTACGTGTGTCAAATATGTTCATCAGAACAAAGCAAAATTCCCTACAAATTCCGATTTTCACAGCTACAATACTCGACAGAAGCATAATTTTAGTCTCCCATACTCCAGAATAAACAGAGCTCAGCAAGGACCCAATTCAATGTGTCTCAAGCTATACAACAAATTACCTGAAAACATCAAAAAACTGAGAGAACACAGTTTCTACAAAAAAGTCAAAGATCTGCTGCTGCTGAAGACCATTTACAGACTGGATGAATTTTAGATTGTGTTGTATCTGTGTTGTCATATTTTGATTGTTTTTATATGACTCAATTTTTATTTTTGACAATCCGTGTAACCATTTTGACGAAAATATTTATAATGTTAACCTGTATTTTTTAGGTACATTTATAAATAAAATTATTATTATTATTATTATTACAAATCCTCTTTTTCCTATTCCTTTCCCCTTGAGAGGGCACAGAAAAATTGGGTGGTCTCAGCAAAACACACTACGAGAAAAAAAAAAGACGTTTCATCGATGACATCCTACCCTCGGCTTTTTGGGTGCGGAAGCTTAAATTCGATGTTTATAGCTTTTCCAACGACATGCATTGAAAATAGTCCTAAGGACCATGTGTGTGACTTTCTTGATTTATTCTTTTGGGCCATCCTAACTACGTGATACCCGAGCCTTTATGGGTCTATTCGAATTTGCCTATGCAATTTGAGTAGGATTCTCCAAAATGGTAAACGGATGTCGGTTGAGTATGGTCGGTGACAGAAATATCACATCTTTTATGGGTTTTCTATAAATCCCCAGTACCGTGGGACCTTTAGAGATTGAAATTTAAAACTTTTGTTTTCATACCAAATAGTCACTTGCAATAATTGTTGTACTGACGTTCTTTTTCTAGTCCCACAAGTGTTTTTAATTAGGGTACATTGCCGGCATATTACACAAGTTCCATTTCTTCTCGTGGACGTTTTCGGATCGTTTGGATCCTGTTCATCCTCTGTTGTTACTGGAAGCTTGCATATTTTTGTGATTGGTCTTCTCATCTTGACAGTGTCTTTGGTGCGTAATGTTGCACATTGCCGTGGTGAGTTTTGAGAACCTTTGCGAGAGGCTAGTTGTTTGGATTTACATTTTCTTGTTTTATCAGTACCATGTCTCCGTTTTTTAGATTTTCTTCTCTTCTTGTCCATTTTGATCTGTGTTGTAGTCGAGTTAGATATTCGCTGTACCATCTTTTCCAAAAATCTTTCTTCATCGCCTGAATGATAGACCATCTGTTTCGAAGACTCAGCCTTTCATCTGATGAGAATGGAGACTCTAGGGTCATTTTGAGCGGGTGTCCGATTAGGAAGTTTCCTGGCGTGATAACATCTATTTCCTCTGGGTCTT
This sequence comes from Adalia bipunctata, assembly GCA_910592335.1. Taxonomy (NCBI): domain Eukaryota; kingdom Metazoa; phylum Arthropoda; class Insecta; order Coleoptera; family Coccinellidae; genus Adalia; species Adalia bipunctata. The sequence continues at coordinate 55,978,104 of OU342948.1, forward strand.
CTGAAAGGACGGTTAGTGGGCGTGATTCAGGCATGCTTCGATTTGACATAGCAGGGTTGTTAGTTCCTCATATGTCAGAGTATGTTTGCCGATAACTCGTTTTAGGTGATACTTGATGGACTTGACTTCAGCTTCCCGAAGCCCTCCATGATAAGGAGCTGCTAAAGGATTCCAGTGCCATCGTACGGCTTCGAGAGCAACCGGTTCTTTCAGGGCTTATTCGTCTATAGCTTCCTTTGTTTCTTTGTCCAGGATTCTCTTGGCTCCGACAAAGTTCGTACCGTTGTCAGAATGATTGTACTCGTCAGTATGATTATACTTAATAATTTTGTTGATTAATTTAAGGATTTTCGATATTCTGTACCTACGTTTCATACAAATAGTATTCTTTTTTTTTTTGTTCGTTGACCGATACCATCAATTCTATATTCAGTTCGAAACGATACTGAAAGTAATCATTGAAAATAGTATGCTTTCCTATACTGCCATCTAAATTAAACATCAACACATTAATGGAGAGCTTCATTCATAATCATAAATCACAAAGAATTAGCTGTGATTTAGGGTAATGAAAAGTTTGTTTTGATCACTAAAAAAAAATTTAATTCATAGCGATCGATGGTTGCTAGAATACCTGATCTTGGCAGCACTGATTAGATTTTGTATGAAACTTTCTTGTCGATCGAAAATCTGGGTCCTGCTTCCTTTCCATTGCCGCAATAGCGCCACATCCCTGCAATATTGCGGATTTTTCTGGAAGTAGAACACAATCCACAATCTAGAGTGCCGTTTTGATCTACGATGTTTGGTCAACATTTTCAGTTAGTAGTCGTCACATCCTTGGCACTATTTAATTTATTTTGTGAAAATGTCAATGTTGAATGTTTGGATGAAAATTATAAAACTGTTAAAGGATTTTTGATACGTGTTTCGCAAAATTGTAGCGGTGACGACGAGGTTGTAGTTCCTGCGTGCATCATAGAAGAAGCAAATGAGGCAGCAGAAGCAGTTATTTCATTGAAATCAAAAATACAGGGTGTCCCAAGTTCGAGTGCCTATTAGAAGTTTCTGGAGAACAGGACATATTTGAAATCTGATAATTAGTATTATGCTATTGTTCAAAATTCTCCACAAACCTTAAATATTTTTGAAGCCTGAGCACTGAATTTTTTGTCAATTTTTTCGTTTTTGATATGATTACGAGTATTCAATGCTGAATACATTCCTTATGAAACCATTGTACTCATTCGAATAGTGTTGAAAATGTCGAAAAAAAAACCTGAAAACAAGCTATAACGAAAAAAAAATTTTTCAAGACAAGCTTTTATGATAGCTACACTCATCCGCCATTTTGAAGCCGCCATTTAGAATTCCTCAATTTTAAAGAATCGTAATTTCCGACCCAGAAAACCCCAAGACATCAATTTTGAATAGAATCGGATCATAATCACAGAACTCGTCCGCCATACTGTAGCCACCATATTGTATCCGCCATCTTGAATTTTCCAATTTTGACCAAAGAATCATCATTGTCAAACCCAAAACCCCCAGATACTGATTTTGAATGGAATCGGATCATAATCACAAAACTCATGCGCCATTTTGAAGCCGCCATTCTGTTTTTTTCTATAACGAATATTTCATGATGCATTATCACTAGAATTATGTACACCTGCCAAATTTCAAATCAATCGGACCATTAGAAGTGTGTCATATTCAACTTGCAAGATTTGATTACAGAGAGATAGACAGACAGACAGACAGACATACACCGGGACAGGTGAAACTAAATAAAAGCTTGTAAAAAGTCAAATATTCATAGTCAGTATTACGTTCATTCTTCTTATTTTCAACATCCTGAGCGTAAACCGTTCTTATATCGTCAAAATGGAAGAATGTGAAAAGGTCATACATCTTTTGAATTTCATAAATATCATCCAGGGTGGTTAAAATTTTGTGTCAAAAACTCGGATCGAAAATTGGCCATAGATTCTGATCTTCATATCAGAACCCAATTTTTTTTTATGATTTCTTTCGATTCTGCGGAGAAAAATAGTGATTGCACTCTGAAATGCTCCTGCTTCTAAATTCAGTAGTGTCTGAGTTATTTGAGATTTTCTGGACCTATGTTGTACGTAGAGTTAAATTCATCTTATCTTTCGAATGAGAATATTCTCGCAAACACTTTGGCATTCATAAATCGGATGCCGTTAAGTCAAGGAACCTCAAAGTCCAACACAACTCTCCTTAACGAGAAATGAGTTGGCCATTAAACATTTCTCGCAGAACCCTCATTGAGTTACTGGCGGTATAAGCTGTTGCCCCATCTTGTTGGAATGGTAAGGCGTTGTTAAGTAATCCCCTTCTTTTTAATTCTAGAATGTGGAATGTCTCCACCATGTTTACGTAGCGCTGACGCCGGAATGCACGCCTTACTTCTCACAAAACACGTTGTTGGACTGAGTATTCCATGAAAGTTCAAACGGGTGATTAAATAATGTCTAAAAGCAAACAAATGAATAATGAGAATAATTATCGATGAAAACTAACAAACTTCTCGTAGAAAAATGAAATTATTAATTTAAAACATACATGCATAGCCACATTGGTGTAACGACTCCTAGCTAAAAATCGTGACCAAAAATTTTGGATCAAAGAGGGCAATCTACATTGAAAATTAGGGCCTAGTTTCCAAAGTATTTGCAACTAGCTGGCCCGGCGAACTTTGTTTCGCCTAAATGATACCTATACCCATAGCCATCTTTATCTTAAGAAGGCCGTGCCTATACTTACTATGGATTTCACAAATCGTAATCACCAATGATCGGAGACCAACGGCTTGGTTAGATTTCTGAACTGTCAAATCGAGTTGATTCTAGATCAAGCTCCGATCACCGGTGATATGCTTTGTGAAACCCCAGTTAAAGATGTATAAACTTACCATTGCTATTTTTTCAAGCAGGAGGTAAATTAGGCATAATAAAAGTTCTGTCAAATGTCATCTGTAAACTGTCAAATGCCATCTGTAAACTGTCAAATGTCATCTGTAAACTGTCAAATGTCATCTGTTTACTGACAAATGTCATCTGTCAACTGTTAAATGTCATCTGTCTACTGACAAATGTCATCTGTCAAATGTCATCTGTCAAATGTCATCTGTCAAATGTCATCTGTCAAATGTCATCTGTCAAATGTCATCTGTCAAATGTCATCTGTCGAATGTCATCTGTCATCTGTCAAATGTCATCTGGCAAATGTCATCTGTCAAATGTCATCTGTCATCTGTCAAATGTCATCTGTCAACTGTCATCTTTTCCATGGATATGAGCTGTCACACAAAACAGAAATACAAAAATAATATGTCAATTACTAATTATGGGCAATTTTGAATTCAGTTATTTCCGCAAATATATTTATTACCCAAACACACGATTGATGCTGATCGTCACAATCCGATTTACTTTACATTCCGGTAAAAATTCACTGTTTCACCAACTTAAGATCTTTACCCGCTTTTGATCTGATAATAGCCTTCCATGTTATTATAAGTTCTATGCAAATTTCACAATAATTGTATACATCGCCATTCATACTCTATGCCATTTCTGAATTTCCTACCCTTCAAGAAAATGAAATGCACCATTGCCAGACTACTTCATGGCTTATAACTTCACAACGATCTATTTTATTATTGCATTTCTATTGAATACCGTAGAACTTCTTTCTACTACTATTAATTCGAATCCCCATGGAATATTCTTATACCGCTGGTGAGACCTATGCACTTTCAACTTTTCACTTGACGTGCGATTCTGTGGAAGAAAAACTAACCTCCTTTGTCCAAATGTCAAAACCCATATAAGTACCTAGGAGCATTCTATGCTCCTAGTAAGTACTCTATGATTGCTCGATTCGTCGTAAGAAATTGGAATGCCTTTTTTTCTTTTCTGTAGGATTTTTTTGGGAATATGTATTTTGTTATATAAACCTTGCCCTAACAATAATAAACACAACAAAAAAAAATTGTCCAATTTGGTGCGATCGTTTGAACAATTTCGAAGTTTTGAACCAACCATAGATCCTCTTTTATTAATATAGATAGCGAGTCCATTTCTCTCGTTCTATTTTATCATTGCATTTCTATTAAATACCGTGGAACTTCGTTCTACCACTATTAATCCCCATGGAATATTCTTATACCCTTGTTAGGTATTCTGTGGTAAGACCTACTGCACTTTTAACTATTCACTTGACATGCGATTCTGTGAAAGAAAAACTAACCTCCTTTGTCCAAATGTCAAAACCTACATAAGTACTCTATGATTGCTCGAGAAAAAGGAAGGCTTTTTTTTCTTTTCTGTAGGATTTTTTTGGGAATATTTTGTTATATAAACCTTGCCCGAACAATAATAAACACAACAAAAAAAGAATTGTCCAATTTGGTGCGATCGTTTGAACAATATGGCATTTCATATCATTGCATTTCTATTAAATACCGTGGAACTTCGTTCTACCACTATTAATCCCCATGGAATATTCTTATACCGTTGTTAGGTATTCTGTGGTAAGACCTACTGCACTTTTAACTATTCACTTGACATGCGATTCTGTGAAAGAAAAACTAACCTCCTTTGTCCAAATGTCAAAACCTACATAAGTACTCTATGATTGCTCGAGAAAAAGGAAGGCTTTTTTTTCTTTTCTGTAGGATTTTTTTGGGAATATTTTGTTATATAAACCTTGCCCTAACAATAATAAACACAACAAAAAAAGAATTGTCCAATTTGGTGCGATCGTTTGAACAATATGGCATTTCGAAGTTTTGAACCAACCATAGATCGCCTTTTATTAATATAGATATTTCGCGGTAGTGCCGCATTTGCGGCAATGGAAAATAACGCGATCCATTTCGGCAGAAATGAAAAGTAAGACCCCATCACAGAATTTCGACCGGCAACAAAGTCTTAAACAAAATCTAACCAGGTAATATATGCATCTATTGTATAACTTATCTGTGAGAGGCGCCTACTTGCTAAAGAACTCTAATCTCAAAGACTACAGAAAACGACAAATTTATTAATAAAATAATAAAGATATTCTATAATGAGGAACCCTTTATATTTCCTCTAAAAAGTATTTTTCATTCATCATTTGAATTTTGATCAAAAAATGGATAAAATTTTGTATGCGACACGGGAGTTAAAAATGTTTATTCACTGTATCTTATAATTTGAATGATTTCCATAGAGTAGGGTGGGCAATATTTCATTCCACTAAAGAATTTTATAGTATATTGTTTCATAAGGACTCCTCCTTATCTCACTTTCCATGGCGAGCTTGAGTTTACCCGACGAACGCAGTGAGGTGGGTTATTGAAAGCGAGCTGAATATTCAGATTTTCATGAATTTCAAAACGTTTGAAAATGAAAAAATAAATTTCATTCGAAGGAGGAGTGACTTTTCATGCCTTGCTCTCAATTAACTCAATATTCAATCCCTGGCCACAAGGGTTAGTTGACGTTTATTCACTGAATGAAATAATATACTTTTCTCTATTTCAGTATTATTATTACAGAAACGACAATGAAGTGTCAGAAGTTTTTGAATTTGCTCTTGCTTTTTTGCTGATTTTTCGCTAAAAACAACCACTGTAATCTATGGGAGATGAACCCCCAACATAAGGGGCCTGTAGCGTTCCTCGAACACCTAAAGAACAAAAGAATCATCACTGGAAGATCGGACCTGATCGAAAGATCCTCCCGATCCATAAGAGAGTAAGGACTTTGTGAAAAGGTTTTTTAGCAGGTGAAGTTTTGTTTTTCACTGCTTCTTTCTCGTTTTTCTTCTGTTACAGATATAATTTCAAGACATTTGCATCCAGTTCAATGAAAAGGCATGTTTTCAAGCACAAGGAGCTCTGTAACATGGATAGCAGCATATTTTTTGAACAAATTCAGTATCACCACACTTACACGGGGAGACAGAGTTTTTTCAGAGGTTTTTATCTGTTCTCGTGTATCATACTCAGAATTGTATGGTACCCCGTTAACATTTCCTCTGCTAACACTTAGATTTGGAGCGGGAAACAGATTTTATTCTTTTATAATATAATCTGTTCCTTGTCGCCATTTCTTCACACGTGCCATATGCCTTGTTTTGTTTGTTTTGTTTGATTGAAGAAAACAGTATGTAATTCTCTCCTTCAAAAGAATAAATATAGTATATATATATAGTATATATGCAGGGTCTTTCACGAGGAACCTCACCCATATTTATACGGGAAACTACTGAACGTATTTTCATGAAATTCAGCACTTATAAGTATTTCACGATGCTGATGAAATCTAAAATATTTTCAACGCATGAGCACCTCCGGTTTTTTCCGGAAATGACGTCAACTTCCGTATTTCAAATTAGAACACCATTTTTTATTGCAGAAATAGATTCCTTAGAAAATTTCAAGTTATTTTGATGTAACATTTTTCAGTTTTGGTTGGAAAATTCTCTCTGAGCGGGAAAATTCGAAAAAAAAATCGAAAATAGAGCTCCGCTGAAACAAGAATAACTTCGAGGTTTTTGGATGGAAAATTTTCATTTTTGGGATTTTCCAAGATGTAAGATTGATGTATACACTTTAAAAATCGAAATCGCGATTCATGATACAGGGGGTGAAAAAATCGCTTTCAAAGTAAGGTATGACAAAATCGTGAAAAATCGACTTTTTCGAATTAGAACCCCATTTTTTTATGGCAGATATTGAATCTACGTTAAAAAATAATGTGAGTGTATGCATCACACCCTTGCCCTAAAATGAATATTTTCTGTGTTAATATCCACTTTAGGGCAAGGGTGTGATGCAAACACTCACATTATTTTTTAACGATTCAATATCTGCCATAAAAAAATGGGGTTCTAATTTGAAAAAATTGATTTGTCACGATTTTGTCATCCCTAACTTTGAAAGCGATTTTTTCACCCCCTGTATCATGAATCGCGATTTCGATTTCTAAAGTGGATACATCAATCTTACATCTTGAAAAATCCCAAAAATGAAAATTTTCCATTCAAAAACCTCGAAGTTATTCTTGTTTCAGCGGAGCTCTATTCGATTTTTTTTCTAGAATTTTCCCGCTCAGAGAGAATTTTCCAACCAAAACTGAAAAATGTTACATCAAAATAACTTGAAATTTTCTGAGGAATCTATTTCTGCAATAAAAAAAATGATGTTCTAATTTGAAAAACGGAAGTTGACGTCATTTCCGGAAAAACCGGAGGTGCTCATGCCTTGAAAATATTTTAGATTTCATCAGCATCGTGAAATACTTATAAGTGCTGAATTTCATGAAAATACGTTCAGTAGTTTCCCGTATAAATATGGGTGAGGTTCCTCGTGAAAGACCCTGTATACATATACAGGGTGTCCCACGGTCGAGTGCCTATTAGACGTTTCTGGAGAACTGGCCTTATTTGAAATTTGAAAATTAGGATTATGATATTGTTGGAAATTCTCTACAGACCTAAAATATTTTTGGAGCCTGAGCACTTCCGGTTATACCAGGAGTGGAAATAAATTTGTTCAAAAAATATTTTTTTCAATATTTTCTTTCTGATATGATTGAGTATTCAATGCTGAATACATTTCTGTTGAAACCATTGTATTCATTCGAATAGTTTTCGAAATATCGAAAAAAAACCTAAAAAAATGTCAAATATTCATAGTCAGTGTTATGTCCATTATTCCTATTCTGAACATCCCGAGTGTAAACCGTTCTCACAACGTCAAAGTAGAAGAATGTTGAAAGGTCATGCATCTTTTGAATTTCATAAATATCATCACAGGGTGTTTCAAATTTTGTGTCGAAAACTGTGATCGAAAATTGGCCATAACTTCTGTTTTTCAAATTAGAACCCTATTTTTTTATGATTGCGTTGGATTCTGCGAAGAAAAATAATGATAGCACTCTCAGATGCTTTTTTTCCTAAAATCAGTAATTTCCGAGTTATTTGAGCTTTTCTGGATTTATGTTGTACGTAGAGTCAAATTCATCGAATCTGAAGTGATTCGATGAATATTCCTATAAAACCATAGTTACAACTAATAATTAGACCTGTCACCTCTGAATTATTAATGGGATCATTTATCTTCTATATGGTCACAGAATATTCTCATGCCAACAGATGACTATTCTTATAAAACCATAGTAAGCATTGAATTAAAATCGAGAAGTAAGGTTAATGCCTAAAATTAGAGCTGTCACTTGTGAATTATCAATGGGATATTTTATTTCTATGGTCACAGAATATTCTCATACGGAAGATAAGATGAATTTGACTCTACGTACAACATGAATCCAGAAAAGCTCAAATATCTCGGGGATTACCCAATTTAGGAGCAAGAACATCTGAGAGTGCTATCACTATTTTTCTTCGCAGAATCCAACGCAATCATAAAAAAATAGGGTTCTAATTTGAAAAACAGAAGTTATGGCCAATTTTCGATCACAGTTTTCGACACAAAATTTGAAACACCCTGTGATGATATTTATGAAATTCAAAAGATGCATGACCTTTCTACATTCTTCTACTTTGACGTTGTGAGAACGGTTTACACTCGGGATGTTCAGAATAGGAATAATGGACATAACACTGACTATGAATATTTGACATTTTTTTAGGTTTTTTTTCGATATTTCGCAAACTATTCGAATGAATACAATGGTTTCAACAGAAATGTATTCAGCATTGACTACTCAATCATATCAGAAACGAAAATATTGGAAAATAAATTTTTTGAACAAATTTATTTCCACTCCTGGTATAACCGGAAATGCTCAAGCTCCAAAAATATTTTCGGTCCGTAGAGAATTCCGAACAATATCATAATCGCAATTTTCAGATTTCAAATATGTCCAGTTCTCCAGAAACGTCTAATAGGCACTCGACCGTGGGACACCCTGTATACTACAGTACAAAAAGCAGTGCTGTAATGAACTCATTACAGCACTGTTTTTAGTTATATTTTCCGTTTCGTGATTGTCAACAATGACTGCCGATCCTATCAATTTTCAAAACACGTCAATTTGGAAATGCCAATTTTCGTAACAGTCACCAACTGCCAAGATACAATAAAAAAGTCACTAGGATGTATTATCTGAATTTTTCATTAAATGTTGACAGTATTTCACGAACTTTGACTGAAATAGAGAAAATATCGTCTAATACTCATTGCAGAATGCAATTCCAACACTCATGCGATTCGCATTCGTATTGGAGTAGGAGCCAATTCTGCAACTAGTTTTAGAATATACTTTTATCTACTCCCATAAAATAATATAACCATTGTTCAACAGATTTTGAGCTGTACTAGTATCTATAAACCAACAACGTGAGTTATAATGATAACTCACGCCTATAACTCACTCTAATACAAATAGGAAAACTGAAGCTTGGGAAATGAATAAAAAAGTTGGATCAATCGGAAACTATTTCAGACATCAAGGTCACGTTCTCGCCATCCATTTCTATATTTCCTTGGTTCTGAATATACAAAAATTGCATTTGGAAAATGGGAATTTTTGACGTTTTCTACGCGATTCGATTCTCGACCACTGATATCGCTTTGGAAAACTGTCGTCAATTTTGAAAATGCAGATTGATTCGAATTTTACTGCAGAAGTCGAAGATAAAGTATAGTGTTCAATTCGCGGTAATGGTCACACTTAATGAATTACACCCTTCGCCTGACGACTCGGGCTGCAAAATTCATCTGCGTGTGTTATGACTCACATTACCGCTCATTGAACAATATACTATTATTTTCAAACGTATAGTAACAACGTCATTTTTTGACTGACAAGATCATCTAAAAGTTCAATTCCTGTGCCTAGGATGAGAAATAGGTGCTATGTCAACTATGACCTACTTCTCCGCCCGGCCCGCGGCAGGAAAAGTGTTGCTTTGTTAAAGATGAATTTTTCCCTAACTAGGCTAATGTTCCATTGTCCACTCAATTATATCGATCGTAAATGTCAATCCAAAAGTTATATTCCGATTTTGTGAATTTTAGAAGATGCGAAAATAAAATAACATATTTCAATCGAAAAAGAAGTGTCTCATTAAAGTCAAAATGATATTTTTGCATAAAACGCTAGTTGAAACCAATTATGACCGATTTGTTGAAAAAGAGTTATATTTTTCTATTACTGTGGACCCGCCTCAGGTTTTGAAATATCACCTTACTATAGAAACACACTGGTGTTAGCTTTATTTTGACGAATACTGTTACGAATATTTATACTGATAAAATGCGAAATAGGAAGTGCCTGACGGAGGATTCAGGGCCCTTATTCTTGACAAGTGATCTTCCGGTGAGTTTACGTTTTGTGTATTGTATTTATGTATACCAAATATATACGCACTGAAAGATCACTTGTCGAGAATACGGGCCCTGGTTAGACTGATATGAATTGAATACTCACCGTAGTCCTCCTCATAAATTATAGCAACTTTCGTCCAATTCAAAAACGTCATCAAGTCTTTGAATGCCTTATTCATGTGTTCTTGAGACGGATGGAGATTTATTGATAGTTCCTTGGAGTGAGGTTCGAAGTCTATTCGAGCTTCCAGATGTGGAACGTCCAAGGCCTCGCACATACTTTGAATATGGGCCCCTAAAACGGGGTCAGATGGTCCGAATATTCCCTGCACTCCGAACTCCATTTGACGACATGCTGAAATTTTTTTCTGAATTCAATAATATAATTATATAGAACGGAACAATTGATTGATGTTTTGAGATAATCATACGTTGGCCGTAATTAGTTATCAATATTTATGAAAAATCCTTTATTTTCGGCAGTCTGAAAGGAGAAGATTGGATGGTTGCATCCGGACTGGGGGTAGCCATTTTCAACAAGTATTGTAGTATTAATTATAATTATTATTTGAACTGGGGTCGTTATGGCTCAGTTAGCCTTCCGGGAACTGCGACCACATGGATCTTTTGTTCTCTACCCTACGTCCCTACTCATTCATTGAAACCCAAGGAGGCCGTCGATGGTGTTGATAAGACCGACAAGATCCTTAGGAGCCTTGGCCGTTACCTCATGGGTATCCAGACCGGTATCCCGTTTTGCAAAATTTTTTGATGCAGACTTGATATACTACAAGAAGAGCACAGTCTAAATATTTTCGAATATATAGGGTGGCCCACAAAAGAGGAATAGCGGGTGACTTTGTTTTTTCAAATGGGACACCCTATATTCAATAGTGTTTTTCCATTCTCTGAAACTTCCTGCATGCTTTCGTATACTTTCCACATATTTTTATTCGACAGTTTTCGAAATATTGGCCATTTTGACGAAAAAATGATACTTGTAGAGGCTATGTTATGCAATTATATTTCACGAACCCTTGCCCAAACCAATAACAGTTTTATATGGATTGAAAGACAAGACTTCAAAGTATCACACTCAGCTATAATAAAGCATCTCCAGCATACGGAGTGTCCACAAAAAGACTATCAACATGACGAATTTCAAATCGATTTTTCTTCATTTTTTCAAATGCAATGCATATAATTTTTTTTCATCATTGTAATCACCATTCAATATACTTCATTTTTTGTCAAATACATGATATGCATATCTCTAACGGAATAGGATTTTTTAGAGTTTTTCCTCCAAATTCACATTCACTTTCGAATTCAAAAAGCAAATTTGGCTTTTCTGTGGTTATTGGGAACTGTCAAATTATTCTATTCAAAATTAACATCATTGCAGCTTCAATTCAAATCATCATAGATTTTACGGATTGGATGAATACTCACACAATGATGCAAAAATTAAAAAAAAACCAATGAGTTTGAATGTACAAGTTATGAATGCTTCAAAAAACGAGTTTCAAAACTTCAGGATACAAAAAAGTGCCCGCTCTTATCCTTATACAACTTTCTTCGAAAAAATGATATTCATAAGTTTCACAGGCACGCACGCAGATATTCAAGCTCCCAAGCTCAAAGCTTGTTCGAAATTTCTGGGAGATTCGACGTTCCAAGTAGAAACATAGAAAATTATGAAAAATGTTTTTTAAAAAATGGGTACAGAAAGCAAGTTTCTGTCTTCAGTAACTGATTTCATCACATTTTTGAGTAGATACATCAAAACCTTCTAGTTCCTCATTTCGCTATAATATGAATTGAAGCTTCAAAGATGCTTATTCTGAGTGGAATATTTTGACAGTTCTAAATAACCACAGAAAAGCCAAATCTGCTATTTGAATTCGAAGGTATATGTGAATTTTAGGGAAACATTTCGAAAAAGCGCTTGAAAATCCTATTCCGTTAGAGATATGCATATCATGTATTTGACAAAAAAGTAAAATGAATGGTGACTACAATGATGAAAAAAAATTATATGCATTGCATTTGAAAAAAATGAAGAAAAATCGATTTGAAATTCGTCATGTTGACAGTCTTTTTGTGGACACTCTGTATGCTGAAGATGCTTTATTATAGCTAGGTAGAATACTTTGTCTTTCAATCCATATAAAACTGTTATTGGTATGTGCAAGCGTTCGTGAAATATAATTGGATAACATAGCCTCTACAAGTATCATTTTTTTGTCAAAATGGCCAATATTTCGAAAACTGTCGAATAAAAATACATATATGAAAAGTATACGAAAGCATGCAGGAAGTTTCAGAGAATTGAAAAACACTATTGAATATAGGGTGTTCCATTTGAAAAAACAAAGTCACCCGCTATTACTCTTTTGTTGGCCACCCGATATATTCGAAAATATTTTTAGGTTGTGCTCTTCTTATAGTATATCAAGTCTGCATCAAAAAATTTTGCCAATCTCAGACCGTTACGCGTATATCGTCCGCTGCGGCACTAGTGGGACACCCTGTATATATAAAACAGAGTTGTTGGTTACACCATTTATAACTCGAGATCGGATGGACTGTTTGTTAGGAAACTTCATTTATGGATTCGTCTACGGTCTGGTTATTATAAAATACATTAAAACTCTGAAAAATTCGATGAAAAGTTTGTTTTTGTAGAAAATGCTTTTCCTCCTTCTGAATAAGGCCACTAGGTGTCGCTATGGTTTGCTTATGTAGGAAGGCTGTTATCAGATCAAAAAGCGGGTAAAAATTTCAAGTTGGTGGAATAATGAATTTTTACCGGAATGTCAAGTAAATCGGATTGTGACGATCAGCATCAATCGTGAGTGGTCCATTTTCATCTTTTCTCTATATTTCTGAAATGTTTTTGATTTATGTTTGGGTAGTAAATACATTTGCGGAAATAACTGAATTCAAAATTGCCCATAAGTAGTAATTGACATATTATTTTTGTATTTCTGTTTTGTGTATATATATCCATGGAAAAGATGACAGTTGACAGATGACGTTTGACAGATGGTATTTGACTGATGACTTTTGACAGATGGTATTTGACAGATGACATTTGACAGATAACATTTGACAGTTGACAGATGACATTCGACAGATGACATTTGACAGATGACATTTGACAGAACTTTTATTATGCCTAATTTATCTCCTGCTTGCAAAAATAGCGATGGTAAGTTTATACAACTTTAACGGTGGGTTTCACAAAGCATATCACCACTGATCGGAGCTTGATCTAGAATCAACTAGATTTGACAGTTCAGAAATCTAAGCAAGCCGTTGATCTCCGATCACTGGTGATTACGATTTGTGAAATCCACCGTAAGTATAGGTATCATTAAGGCGCAACAAAGTTCGCCGGGCCAGCTAGTACACTATATAAATTTGTATATTGTTGGACTAATCTAGGCGTTCGACTCGTTCTCTCATGATTACATCTGAAACAAACTGGAGACTTATGGAATAAACAGCCCTGAATTAAATGGGTTTTTATCTCACCTACAGAAACCCATAATCACACGAACGAAAGACAGAGAAACAGTTATGTCGGATGAATCAGATACAACATTCCGAATTCAACAAGATAGTTTATTAGGACCCATATTCTTCAACCCATTGTCAAATGGATAGTGCAGTACAAATGGACAGAGAGAAAATGAAAGCTGTTTTATTCAAGTCGAGACATTCTGGTCTAGTTGCTCCTGAAACAATTAACTTGAAGGCAAATAGGTATCACATATTTCAGATCATCTACCACATTTTCTGGAATCCACCTGGACAATATTCTGAACTGGTCTAGGCAGTTCGATGAGGTGAACAAATCAGTATTGTCAAAATATCTGGATTTCCCAACGATCTTGACTTCATTTCATTGAGATTTGAGTGAAAAGTATGTTATGGCGTTAAATCATATTTAACGTCTGGGAGATTCAGAGAGAACATAATACTGCACAGGCGAAAATATCAAGGATTATGCTCATGATAAGGACAGTTGAATCATGCAGAGGCAAATTCAAACAAAATCGAATAATGACGGTTCTACCAATCAATTTTGAAAAATGTCTATTGGATCCACACAAATACAGGGTCTTTCACGAGGAACCTCACCCATATTTATACGGGAAACTACTGAACGTATTTTCATGAAATTCAGCACTTATAAGTATTTCACGATGCTGATGAAATCTAAAATATTTTCAAGGCATGAGCACGTCCGGTTGTTCCGGAAATGACGTTAACTTCCGTTTTTCAAATTAGAACACCATTTTTTTATTGCAGAAATAGATTCTTTAGAAAATTTCAAGTTATTTTGATGTGACATTTTTCAGTTTTGGTTGGAAAATTCTCTCTGAGCGGGAAAATTTGAAAAAAAAATCGAAAATAGAGATCCGCTGAAACAAGAATAACTTCGAGGTTTTTGGATGGAAAATTTTCATTTTTGGGATTTCTCAAGATGTAAGATTGATGTATCCACTTTAAGAATCGAAATCGCGATTCATGATACAGGGGGTGAAAAAATCGCTTTCAAAGTTAGGGATGACAAAATCGTGAAAAATCAATTTTTTCAAATTAGAACCCCATTTTTTTATGGCAGATATTGAATCTACGTTAAAAAATAATGTGAGTGTATGCATCACACCCTTGCCCTAAAGTGGATATTGACTCAGAAAATATGCATTTTAGGGCAAGGGTATGATGCATACACTCACATTATTTTTAACGTAGATCAATATCTGCCATAAAAAAATGGGGTTCTAGTTTGAAAAAATTGGTTTTTCACGATTTTGTCATCCCTAACTTTGAAAGCGATTTTTTCACCCCCTGTATCATGAATCTCGATTTCGATTTTTAAAGTGGATACATCAATCTTACATCTTGAAAAATCCCAAAAATGAAAATTTTCCATCCAAAAACCTCGAAGTTATTCTTGTTTCAGCGGAGCTCTAGTTTCGATTTTTTTTCGAATTTTTCCGCTCAGAGAGAATTTTCCAACCAAAACTGAAAAATGTTACATCGAAATAACTTGAAATTTTCTAAGGAATCTATTTCTGCAATAAAAAAATGGTGTTCTAATTTGAAAAACGGAAGTTGACGTCATTTCCGGAAAAACCGGACGTGCTCATGCCTTGAAAATATTTTAGATTTCATCAGCATCGTGAAATACTTATAAGTGCTGAATTTCATGAAAATACGTTCAGTAGTTTCCCGTATAAATATGGGTGAGGTTCCTCGTGAAAGACCCTGTATAGACGGAATTTCATTAGTGTTACACCCAGAACACAGGATACTTGATCAATGCAAATTGTATTTCTATCTGAAAAAAACAGTAGAGGGTTGTGGGGCGTAATATACGCCCCACAACCCTCTACTGTTTTTTTTTTATAAAAAAAAAGCATAGAGAGATCTGCTTTCCAAATTACAAATCCATGGGTTCGTTGATTCCCTTTTATAGAAATTCGTGAAAGAATAATGGTCTGATTGCAGTACTCTCTAATCAAAAATTGTAAATTATTTCCTAATTTTTTGATGAAAAACCGGCTCAACCAATTCTTCTGTTAGCCACATCGCTGAATAGGTAATCGAATTAAATTTCATTTGATGTATCGCAATCCATGTATTTTCATTCGAAGAATCTTAAAGTAGCGGGGTGAGAAATATCGAATCCAAAAGAGCAAAAATCGACAGGTGCAAGGATTTTCCTTGATAATTCTTCGCACCAGAGTTTCGTTACTTTTTTGGCACGCAGTATGTATGGAATTGAAGTGTGTTTTGAAATTAATATTGAGGAAACTGATTGGCACTTTTTATATATGGTCACTCTGTATATGAGATGATCAAATGAGTGGAATCATTAAATGACTGCACGAAAGGAGAATATGACCTTCCCACAAATATTATTCTTCAACCCATCCACTGTCTGTACCAATGGATTTTGCAAACTGTTTCTGAAACTTAATTCCGTCTACGTCGTCGGCAAAAATTCAAATTGTTGGAGCGTGTGAAACGTTAACCTTTTATATGAGCAGGCATTGCTTGAGGAAGTAAAGCGGAAAGCTTAATCCAGATTTAATAATATTTTGATATTCTTTAATTATGGTAATACTGCATCTCTCGTACGACTCTATATCCCTTTTGGACTCCATTATATAAGGCAACGGCGATATTATGGCACGAAGTCCTACGGCGTTGTTTCGGTAATTAAATTGTAGAGTTTACGTTCTCGAATTGGAGCATATATCTCGGAAGATCCTACAGCGGGTCGTTGCGGTTATTACATGCATATTAAGAATGAATAGCTAACATTCTCATTCACGACATCAAGGTGAATACTACAGATATGAATGTATGTAATGAGGATTGTCCGAGTACTCATGTATATAGATTAAGATCCCGAATACCGATTGACCCATCCCATGAAAGGAGGAATTAGGAGTTCTGGTATTACGAGAAAACATAATACAGACATCATGAATGAGGGCGTCATATACTCCGCTTCTGATATAAATGTAGGATTGTTTCCGTTGTCTAGGGTAATAAATGAAACGGGCCACAGATGCAATAGAATATATTGTAATAATGGCGTCCACCACTGAACAAATACGTATATTATCAATGCCACGACTCGGCTGTCGAATGTTGATCGTCATCAACGTCTTTACGTCGTTGCTCGGTGAGCTTCTGCAACCAACTAACTGTTGCGTAAAAAATCGCGGGCTAACATAGCTACATATGAACTCCCCTAATTAGAGATAGGATCGTCCGCCCTATGTGATAGATGACATATTATTCCTATGGCGTTGATGCCAAGTTTATTTTATTTCCCTTAAAACTAATAAATTAACCGAACGATAAGAAACGCTATCCTACATTCGGCCGTCCTGACCTGAATCCGCCTCGGATTCTGATTCGTTATCAATCCACGGCTTCATATACTCATTACAAGTAGAGGTCCTCATAGGGCCATCATGAATTCCAACCCTCACAACATCGTACCGCTCATTTGGCTTCACCTTGACGATCTCATATGGACCCAAGAACTTCTTGTGAACCTTTAATCCACTTCCAAACTGAGTTCGTTTTATGGCGACCAAGTCACCCTCAGTGTATAATCTCGGTTTCCTCCTTCTCAAATTGTATCGTTTCCGATTCTCCTCCTGTACCTTCAAAATTTGAGCTTTGCCTCGGCATCTTATTTCTTCCCTGTTCACGTTGAACTCCTCTATCCACTCTCTTTCCAACAATTCCCTGATTTCCAGATCCTCTTTATTCCTCATCTTCACTCCCATCAAAATTTCAAACGGTGAAGTTCCAATACTTCGCTGAAATGTGGAATTAAGTGCCCGTTGCACCCTTTCTAAATATTTGAACCACTTTGCAGGATCTTCCAAGCTCAGTTTAGTGAGTACAGGTATGATGATCCGATTAATCCTCTCCACTTGTCCGTTACTACGAGGTACTCCAGTTGTTATCAGTACGTGCGCTATTCCTTCGGTTTTGCAATATTCCTGGAACTCATTCGAAGTGAAGGCTGTGCCCCTATCCGTAATAATCCGAACTGGATTTCCAAAAATCTGTTTTTGTTTTTCAAAACAAGCTATGGTCTGTTTTGAAGTTGTCGACTTTGTAGCATAGAGCCACGTGAACTTCGTAAATTCGTCGATTATTACCAGAATGTGATTATAATTCTTATGGGTAGAGGGTATTGGGCCTAAATGATCAGCGTGGTAGGTGTGCAATACTCCATCCTGTTTCGGAATAGGATGCAGGAGACCCTCCTTTTTCCCCTCCTTTCTGTTTCCTAGTATGCATTCTACACAGTTACCTATGAATTTTCCAATCTTCTCCTTGACCTTCGGCATGTAAAACTCTGTCTCTATGATGTCTTCTGTTTTCTTAACCGAAAAGTGCCCAATATCGTGCGCTCTTCTTATAATTTCCGTCTGCATGCCCTTGGGAACGACCAATAATTCTCTTCCATCTTTCAGCTTGTACAAGACTTCCTTCTTCATAAAATAATCTTCGTATTCTTCTTTCTCTAATATCTTCCTTATGCTATTCAAATATTCGTCACCTTCTTGTGCTTTCCTAATTCTTACCGTCATACCGTCTTTTTCTTCGCTCATCGTCATGATTATCGAATATCTGCTTAAAGCGTCGACGTGCAACATTCGATTGCCTTTCCGATGTTCCAACTTGTAGCTGTACTCTTCCAACAATAACGCCCATCTTGCTACTCTGGTTGTTAAATCTTTTTTGTCCATAGTTTTTTGGAACGCAGAACAACCAGTTATAATTTTAAATTCATTTCCTATCAAGTAAATTCGAAATTTCTTAACGGCTTGTATTATGGCAAGAACTTCCAGCTCATAACTCGTGTACTTTTCTTCAGCCGGCGTCGTTTTTTTGCTCATATAGTATATCGGGTGAAGATTGCCATCAGTTGCGGATTTTTGCATCAAGCAAGCACCATACCCATGCTTACTCGCGTCGGTATATAATTCCGTCTCGCAACCTCTATGAAAAATTTTTAATACAGGTTCACTGCACAGCAGCTCCTTCAGTTTACCAAAAGCTTGTCTCTGTTCTGCTTCAAAAGTATAGGGCATATTTTTTCTCAACAGGTCGCTAAGTGGTTTAGCTATGATTGCATATGCAGGAATAAATTTTCTAAAGTATCCCGTCAGTCCGAGGAATGACTGTAACTGCTTTGGCGTCGTAGGTTCTGGAAATTTATGTATTGCCAACGTCTTGGCTCCGCTGGGTTGCACCTTCCCATCTTCGATGACATATCCCAAAAACTCCACCCTTCTTTTCAAAAATTGACACTTCTTCCTTTTAATTTCTAGGCCATAATCTTTCGCTATTTCCAACACTAGCCTCAATCTTTCTATCCCTTGTTCTTCGTCCTCACTAGGTATAATTATATCGTCCATATAATAAACTGCAATATCCTTTGACGTCAACGCTGAAAAACTGCTGGGCTGTTGCAAAATCCAAACGGACATTTGAGAAATTCAAACTGACCGGTAGGCGTCACAAAAGACGTATATTTTACGCTGTTGGGTTCGACCGATACATGGAAGAAGCCATTTCTCAAATCTATAGTACTGAATACTTTAGCTCCTTGCAGTTTGTCCAGAACGTCTTCTATAAGTGGCAAAGGAAAGCGATCCTTTATCACATTTTTATTTAGTAATCTGTAATCACAGCATATTCTAGCTTGTCCATTTTTTTTCTCACAATCACAATGGGACTTGCGAAATCAGATGAACTTGGTTGAACAATGCCGTCTCTTAACCATTCGTTTATTTGCTCATCTACTTCCTCCCTTTCTGGTACTGCCAATCTTCTTGGTCTCTGGTAGATAGGCTCTTCACTTTTCATCAAGATCTTCATTTCAATTCCCGTTGTTTTAACCTTCTGCGGTTTATAGTTCTCTACCAGTTCTGTCACTTTTTCTCTATGTTCTTCATTTTTTATGTGTCTTACATCTACCTCAACTTCTTTTTCTTCTTCCTTTCCCATCGTAATTTGCATCAAAAAGTTTACTTTTTCTCTTCTATAAATAATGATTCAATCTTCTCTGATATTTACTTCAGCGTCCTTCAATAAACTGTTTCCTACTATGACCTTGAAGGCCGTCGAATTCCTAGGCAGCACGTGGAATTCCAAATAAAACTCTTCATCGTTTATCTTGACATTTTTTCGAAATGATCCCAACGTTTTTACCTGGCTGCCTTCGCCTAAACCCTTCACGATTAAGGTATCCTTCGACAATTCAGTGTCCTGAAGAAAATCCTTAAAGACGTCCTCTCTCACTGTGCAGACGTCACTCCCGGTGTCGAATAATGCAGTCAAAACCACATTATTCATGGTGACATTGACGGCATTTTTCGGAATAACTTCCGCCACGTTGATATTTGCAGTATTCTTGCCATCACTTGGTCTCTTTCCTGCGTTACTGGAGGTCGATGCTTTATTTGGACACCTCGAGGAAATGTGACCAAAGTTATTGCAACTAAAACACTTTGTACCCTTCGCTCTATTTGGGCATTCCTTAGATTTGTATCCTTTTTGGCCGCAATTAAAGCAAGTGTCCGTCCTCTGTGTGTCAGTCTTCGTCGTATAATTTTCTTGTCGTCCTTTTCTTCCATTGCCAGTTCCTGCAAACGATTTCTTCCTCTGATTTTGTATCTGTTCGTAGATTTTCACTTTTTCTTTGAACTCTGCGAAGTTGCTTGCCCCATACAGAATAACTTTATTAGCACTCTCATCTTGCAGGCCTTCTATGATATACTGGATTATGGCTTCATCTTCAATGTTCGCCCTGTTACCTATTTCCCTCATAACTAAGACATACTCTTGGACGGATTCATCCTGTTTTTTCTTTCTCGTCATCAGCAGTTTGTGGATCTGCGCACTGCTTACTCTCACCTCAAATTCCTTGCTCAGGCGTTTCTTCAGTATCGCCCACGTCGTGATACCTCTCTCCGATTGAACAAATAGCTTTGCCAATCCTCGAAGGCTCTTCTTAGCAAAAATCAATTTTTGAAGTTCATTCCACCCTGTAATTTCCGCAATTTCTTCAAAATCGCAAATCCACGTCTTTACTGGGTAACTGTCCTTTCCGTCAAAAGGTTTTATACTATCTTCGATGTCTCTGAACGTCAAAGAAAACGCATCAGGTTTTCTTTCTCTATGTTGGACTGTAGTACTCGAGAATCCACCTTTGTTTCTTCTCTTGTTCCCTACAACTTTCTTGATCTCTTCGTCTTCACTACTTTCGTCGTCGTAAGCTTCCTTTCCAGCGTCGTCATCTCTTTCGTCTTCGTCGTCCTCCTCGTCTTCATCGTCTTCCTCGTCTTCATTCACTTCGCCTTCCAAATTTGTTAAGTACGAACAAATTCGATCAGCTGTCTCCTCAGTTTCGGAATGTACGTCCAAATCAAGAATGTAGCAAATAGCTATCAAATCGTGCAATTTCACTCGTTTCTTGACGTCTTCTAATTTTTCCAAATACGGTTGGGAACCCTTGTCGAATTCAAAGCCAGAAAAACGACGGATAGCCCTTCTTACCTTTCTAGGTTCGCCCTCATTACCGAAGCAAATATAATGCAACTGTTTAATCGTATTAAGTTTACTGTGAGTAATTTTGTACTCGATTTGCTCGAAACTTCCTAAGGTAGTAGTCATTTTCTTAGAACACGAATAAAATTATAAAAGTTCACTAATCTAAAGCGGCGGATAAACAACAAGCAACAGTAAATTTCAAATATCGACCACGTTTTTGTTCAGTGCGGACAAAATATCAAAAAAACAAGAAACAGTCAATATTAAAATAATCAAATACACCTCGAAAAACAGATAATTATTCCAAAAGATTCTTAATTTGAAATGATTAATTCAATTTGCTTATAAAAATGTTACATGCAGTACTTTCAATACATAAAATATTCAAATCAACAAAGCTATCTCTCCCTTGACTCCAGTCCCACGTCTCCGCTACTGAACGAAAATGTCCCTCTGGTCGAAATTGATTCCTCAGTAAGTGATGGAAAAATGTTACCTTGATATCCAGGTTACCACAATGTGCTATTTTTCGTTCGCTGGTACTCGTCGTCGTCGGCGGCTTGGTCTGGTTGAAAACGTCGCCGGCTTCCTCTTGTTGATGGCGTCGCCTCACAGGAAATATTACACGAAGTTCCAGCAAAATCGTCGTCGTTTGTTTAGAATTACCGTGATGTTCTGTTTTATCCACTCTTGAAGATATCCAGTCGTTTTCTACCACGTTCACATTCTTTGCATCCCGGTTGAGCCCCCAAAATGTAGGATTGTTTCCGTTGTCTAGGGTAATAAATGAAACGGGCCACAGATGCAATAGAATATATTGTAATAATGGCGTCCACCACTGAACAAATACGTAAATTATCAATGCCACGACTCGGCTGTCGAATGTTGATCGTCATCAACGTCTTTACGTCGTTGCTCGGTGAGCTTCTGCAACCAACTAACTGTTGCGTAAAAAATCGCGGGCTAACATAGCTACATATGAACTCCCCTAATTAGAAATAGGATCGTCCGCCCTATGTGATAGATGACATATTATTCCTATGGCGTTGATGCCAAGTTTATTTTATTTCCCTTAAAACTAATAAATTAACCGAACGATAAGAAACGCTATCCTACATAAAGATAATGCTCTATATTAGTTTCCTCCACGAGTAACAGGTAAATAACAAAATCTTTGAAATTTTGACATTTTATTGATATGCCTAGAGGTAGCTGATCTGAGATTGTCAAACAGCGAACACTATACATTGTAGTTAAATTGTAATAAAATGATCACAGGGTTTATTGACCAATGAGAACCACAAACGGCGAACGGGGAAGCCAATCCAATTGGCAAAGTGCAATGAACAAATTATCAAAGAAATAATCTGACTACTAAAACAATGAACTGAAAAAAAATCAGACCTATACTTAATAATTATAATTTTGTGAGAGTATTATGTACTACGCAATGTACCCTACCTACTCGAAGCATACTTCAATGAAAATATGACGTGAATGCTGAAATGAATTGCAGGCGGGGACGAATGAAATTTACGAAACATATTGTGGAAATTAAAATAAATAGATATCGGGTTGTCCCCGCCTGCAACAAATTATGACAATCACGGCATATTTATATTTTATTTTTCATCATTTTATATTTTATCTATATTGAAGAATATGTTGAAGCATGCTCAGGTAGATAGCGAGAAATACATTTCGTAGTGCATTATATAAATTACACAAACAGAAGATTTTATTTTCATATTGATTAAAGTACATAGAAGCATTGTTTTTCATTTTCCGTTGAATATTTTTGAGGTGGAGTTTGTCGTTTTTTCTTCGATTATTTGTTTTTCTAATTTTTTTGGGTTTCATTGATGAACGAGTTGATCAGTGGCGGAAGAGTAAAAAATGAAATCTTTCTGGTGAAGAAAGGCAAAATATTAGTTAAAGTAGAAAGGAAAGATCAAACTAGAAAACTAAAATTCACATCAGTTTCGGAGCTTAGATTCTGTCAGTGACGGCTCTCTAGGGATGCAGGGTCGGCCGTGCCGATCCAAAAATAATCGAGAAATGGAAAATAATTATAAAAGTTTTATCGTGAGTAATATCATAAGTGCATCCAATTTTTCCGAAAAAAATGGAAAAAACACGTTGCTAAAAAATATTTTAACAAGAAGCATGAGTGCTCTGGTGGCAACAAAAATCCGAGTCGAAGACGAGGATTTTTGCACCTGCACGAATGCTTTTTGTTAAAAAAATATTACTTTGCACTGTGTTTTTTCGATTTTTTTCACAGGAAAAATTAGATGCACGAATGGTATTTGACAAGACTATTTCAAGAGTAACAGATTATTCTGGATGCATTATGTATTATTAATTTTCGTTGACAACAACTGTCAAGTTTTGCCGCGAGTAAACCCGAAAAAACTGCTGACAGCTGCTGCCAAACAGTTTTTCCATCTAGAAACCATTTGTGATTCAAAATTGCGCGTTTCTGATTGGTGGAAATTGAGACGAGGGAAATAGTCTACTGAATCTAATTCTGAATAATTGATTTCGAAATTCAAATCCTGATTATTGAACTCGAAATCTTATATTTCTACTAAGAACAGGAAATGTTCTATCTCATCTTTTCGTGTGCACGCAGGTCGGTCAGTCGACCGATTGCTTCAGAATATAACCCGTCAATTACACTCAGTCCACTTCCACGGCAGGGAGCAGGGAAGTGAGCAGGGAAATGAGCAGGGTCAGAATGTAATCACCTCACTTCTGCTGCCACTCGCGCTGCTACTCCGGCAGCGCGAGTCACTCCCTAAATTAGCGGTTTTTCGTGCGGCAGTCAAAGGACCGGCAGCGCAAGTGGCAGGGAGTGATTATAAGTATTCTGCCCAGTTACTGTCGTGCGAACGTTGCGTACGTTGTTAATTGTTGCGAAAAATGTCGACGGAGTGAATCAACGAAAAAATAATATCATTTCTAGAACTCCTTGAGATCGAAAGAGTGATATGGGATTCTTCTGATAAAAACCATGAACTTAAGCACAAAATGCACGATGTATTGATATCATCCACCATCTTCTACGACGACGAACTTTCTTTTGGAGTTTATATGTTTTCAAGACACTCACATATTTATTTAAATGAAACAGACAGATCGCTGAGGCTGCAATTTCGTCGTCCGCCATTGCCAAAACTTGATCGCGAGAGGAATGTTTGAGCTGAGTGTAAATACTCACTGCCTTTCCATACTGCCGCAGAAGTATTCCGGGAAATATTTCTGGCAGCGCGAGTAGCAGTGTAAGTGGCTGAGTGTAATTGAGGCATAATAACATCTACGACTCACGCAGTTCCGCCAAATTTAACCGGACAATACCTCGATATTCGGTCGCTGCTTGAAACATATAGGCACAGGTTCGGCCAGCTGACCGCTCGCTTCAGAAATTGGAGGTACAATACCTCGTTCTTCAGTAGCTGCTTGATACATACATACAAGGTCGGCAAGCCGACCGAGCGCTTGCTCTTGTTATGAATTCTACAGTTTCTCAATGTTTATTTCAAATATTGCACGGTAGTTAATATAAAATTATCAAAAGATCTATTTCAGAAAGAAACGTTTCGTACGTTCAATAGAAGTTCATTGATTTTCAGACCATAAAAATATGAAATCTTTCCAGTTCCTAGTAAATTCAAAAGTCGTGCAATACGCGCTAGTACAGCCAGCTGACCCTAGGATGAAGATAGTTGAATGGCATAGTTTTTTCAGGTCATTTCGTAAATTTTGACGGCAAATTTAAGAGGAAGCTATTATTGAGTGACGTATTGGTTTTTAATAGGGATATTTTCTGACCATGAAGCACTTCCGGAGTGACGTGGAAATCTATTTGGGAATTTTTATACAGGGTGCTTCTGAATTTGGGGTACAAACGAAAGGGAAGATTTCATGTATAATTCTTAAATAGAAATATTACCATGAGAATACGACTGCAGAGTTTCGTTAAAAATTATTTTTTCGAGTTTTTTCCTCATAGTTTCTGAATGTGAAGATATTCGACTGAAATTAGGCATATATATCACAATTAGAAGTTTCCATCATTTGACAATGCCAATTTCGATTGTAAACCTATGGGGTGTTATTTTTTCTGGAACACTGTTCCCTGTTTTACTCCAGAACATTTTTCAGATGAGTCCATGTTCGTTTCATGAAATGTAATAAGAAACTTCGATATTATACTGAACTTTATGGATTCTTGTAGTTTGGTCGTATCTGCTACAGATTTCAAGAAAAAAATTTGAACGATTTTCACGAGATCCTCAGAAAAATAAAAATTGTCATAAAAATCTAGTTGATATATTGATTAAGGCTTTCACGGTCGAGTTCAACTTCAAATCTAGAGTATTCCAGGTTTCTATCCGTGTTCCAGGATAAATTCTTATTGGAACACTCTAGAGTTTAAGGAGAGAATCTAGTTAGCAAGCTGTGATGAACAAATTCATTGTTAGTTTTGACATTTCAACTTAAACTCCTGTTCAGTTCAGTTGAATATTTGAGAACGGAACTTAAGATATTCCAGTGGCAAATTTATATCCTATTATCTTTTTTCTTGTTAACACTCGAAATATAGGGGAGAGTTCCTTTGAATTGGACTGCCCATGAACCGGACACTATAGTTTTCTACTACACCCGATAGTAATTGAGCATACTTTATGTAAATCCCATTTCCGCAACATTGAGCCACGTCTCTTGGAAAATGGCTGAATCTGTGGCTCGCGTCTTGTTGACGAGGCATTCATTGAAAAATCCGTTGCCGGTAAAGTAAATATGTACGTACATTTGCGAAGTGAATAGCTACGTTTCTAGTGACGATAAGTTGCCGATTTTTTCATATAAACATCAAGTGATTGTCCCTCATCAGACAGATATGTTACATCAGTAATCAACGATTTGTAGAAATTATATTTTCAGGTTTTTTATGAAAACCACATATTTCATGAATTGGACATTGAAAAATGACTGGAAATTGACGTCCAGTTCATAGGCTGCGATGTTTCCGATTCAAGGGAGATGTGAAAGTATGTTATGTAATTCAATATTTAACATGGAAAATACTGTATGTTTTCTCTGTTTGGTACTACTGAATGATTTTAACTATTCTACATAACATTAGGACAGTAGTCTCATGTTTTTGTACCATTGTCCACTTCATGGGAATGACTGTCCAAAACAAGGGCAACATCATTTCATAGAATAAAATTAGACTTATTTTTTCGAGTGACGAGCTTTTTTTTTCTAGCTTTTTCTGAAAAAGTTAATCCACAAACCTTATGCTCATATTATGACGGTACAATTTGAAATTGAAATAATATTTCACACCAAAAATAATAAAATTGTCCGTTTCAAGGGAACTCTTCCCTACATAACCTCTTCGTTTCCCGCGCTTTTTGAATTTTCAGTTAACGCATGCGTACGATTCAATTCTTACCAACGGCTTCACTCTCTGAATGTGAATAGCAGGGGTATACACCATATTGATGTTATTTGATATATGGAATTTACCCTTTTCCTTTGTACCTTCAATTTGGAAACAACTTGAATATATGTGTTTTGGCCGACCCACACCTGAAGGACACGAGCCGACACTGGATTCCGTAGAATTTATTGGCTACTTATCACAACTGTGAAACCAAATCTCCAAATTGTTTCGAGTAAAATACAATTTGGATCTGAATTGGGAGCACTCTAGTTCACTATCATTATGAATTCAATTAAATAAACTTCGGCGAAAATGAACATGTTATCCACAAACTTCTCAGGAAGGAAATTGAATATTGTAAGCTATTCTTGGAAGATAAACATATGTTGTCGCGGACTTCTTTTAGATCTTTAAAAGCCATACAAAATTGCAGTGCTCTGATTTCAATCAAACCAAACTGTTTGCTATCAGCGCACGCTAATAAAGCGGAATGTTCTTCGACTCGAATAACTAAATGAAGTTGAAAAAACCTGTCACTTGCATAAGTACGAATCTAATGACACATCATATGTTAAAATCGAACAAGCCGTTCGGGTTGTCGAGCGTGAATAAAATAGATATACTAGCGTAGTCGGGTAAAAATCAGATTGGCAGCCAAGTCATTTGCGGGGATATACTGAGTGATTCACTCAACTGACAAATTTGGGAATTGAAAATTATTTCTTCACTACGTGATGAAATTGATAATAAAACGAATAATATACCTGATGAGAGTTCCAAGATACCCATTATTTCATCTCACAAGCATAGACATTGTCAAAAAAATAAAAAAAAAAAACGTTCACTTGGAACACTGAAAACAGACAGTCTCATAGATGGTTTCACACGGCGCAATCAGGAGAATCACGGGCTTGATCGTAGAATCAAATCGATTGGATAGATTGGAGCATTGTGAAACCCACCGCTAGTGTTGTTCCCAAAAGGCGGTTCTTACACCTCCATGTGACAAAACTCAGCCCAAATACAACAGAGGTGAAATTACAAAATATACAGGATATCTATTCTGAAGAACTGACCTCTAATCAACTTGAGGTTCATTCGACTTTCAAGGTCACATATAATAATACTTCCATAACATATCATCATTCTATCGCTTTGATGATACAATAAAATAATATTTTTTTCCGTCATCTTTGAACCGCGATATCTACCGTTTGACTTTTGACCCGATATATCAAACTACCCTTTATTTTGAAAAATAAATCACTTCCTTAAATTTTTCGGATTTGTTCTGAAATACTTTGAATATTTTTGGCAAGGTTCGAAGGACTTCATTTCGAAGTAGTGCAAAATAATTATCGGCATTCAAATTGCTCTCGATGAAAAAGGGATCTATGATAATAGATCGAACATTTCCTGTCTAGACACCTTTGGAGGTGATTGTTGGGGTTCCTCTCTCATCCAGTGAGGATTTTCGGTAAACCACTAGGTGCAATCTTGACGATAAGCATAGCCGGAGAATAAATGCACATATCTAAGAATAAAACGTCTACTCATTGGATAATATTGTGTTCTAATATGTCAATCATCTGTTCACAAAAATAAGTTCTTCCATCAAAAGAGCTCCTGTGGTGGCATCATTTCATAGGGATGAAATTAGTTTGTTTTAATATGTTTGAAATCGATGTATGGCTGACAATGAATGTTGTGAAATTATTTTTACCCGATTTATGTGGATTTTCTTGAAATTCAGTCATCAAATATTTTTTTTTGGTATTTTCACCACAACATTGTGTTGATGGTGTAGAGTCTGAATAATTAGTTATGGATTTATAATTACAGAAATGTTATTATACTGCTGCTTATTATTCCTTCGATATTTTCAATAGAAGCTGAAGTCGAATTTTCACGTCTGTAAATTCTTCTTTCTGAAGCAAAAACACAAAGGAATAATCCTATATTTATTATAAAAAACTGTTCTGCATTATTGATTATTGTAAGACAGGTTCTTCGAAGGAATTAAATATCAAACCGAAAGCTTGAAGCTAGTTATCATTGAAACTTTTGAAACAGTTGATTACCGCAGTAACTGAATAATTCAAATTCCACTCAACAGTATTGAAACACTATCTGAGATATAGTCAAGAGTTTCTCACAAGTCCATAATGGAAATCTAGCGCACTTATTTGTGAAAATATAAATTATAAAATTTCGACTACGAAGAAAATGAATTCAACATCAAGCATGAAGGAGCACAACATTTCCAATTTGGTCCTACTTCCCCTCTTTGCATGAATCGTCGGCTCAGGTCCCAAATAAAATACAACTGTGCGTCTTCTAAGTAATTGCCTTCTTTTGAATACTGAATATTCGCAAAGGTGAAATGATGGGGGAGCTGAAAGTGTGAACACAAAATAGAAAATATATCGATATTCTTAACAGGTTGTTAAAATGGAAGAAGTGGAATTCTCTTGAATATCGAAGGGCACGACCAATTCAGGAACCAAATTGCAGGGCATAAAATGACGAGATGATGAAATTGCAATAATGAGTAAAGCAAGTTATTATTGGTTTTGCTTGAAATTTATGATATTTTCTGAATTCTTCCTGGGTATGTTACCAAACCGATCAGTATAAAAATATAGAAAATCTATCATTGTATAGTATTTTGGTTTTGCATATTAATATGATGAGTGCCCTTGGTCCAGTGGTAAGGACATTGGATTAGGACCCGGCAAGTTCGAGTGCAATCCCGAGCTAGGAAAGAAATTTTCTAGTCTCGGTAGGGGCCACCATTTCACTGTTGGGTCAAAATTAACAGCGCTGTCCCTGAGGACGAGTAAGCACACAGTAACAAAGCCTACACAGAACACAACTGCCTACTCCGAACTCGGCACAAGTTACAAGCTTCGAAGCTTGTAGTTTCAGAGGGGTCTCCTCAGGAGACCTAGGAGTAATCAGGATAAACAATATATCATATCATATACCGATTTTATCTATCTTGCGTTCGGTAGTCTCAAGAGATTTTTGATAGTGAAAATTTCGATATTGTAAAATTTCATCTAAGATAACGACCATATGCTAGGAAAAGTACTAAGTATGTACTTTGTTATTTCGAATAGCACACCCTGTATATTATTGAAATTTTCAATTAACCGTAGTACCATGATTATTTCGGTATCACTTCCTTATACTCATCTTCAGCGGTTTATGAGTACAATGATTTCCTCATTCTTTGTGCGGAACATAGCTTTGATTAAACATCCGTAACTTCCATACTGAAAATGGTGAAATTTCGGATGCTGATTGCACCAGCATAGGCCCCCTAATGGCCAAAAAGTACAAATGAGTTGAGAAGAAAAATAATTTATCAGGCCCCATGACGGCAGATGCCGAAGGCCTCCTTATTAGTCCATATGTCAGACAAATAATTTTTTTCATTTGTGATTACATAATTTTATTTTGTATGAAAAACTATTCGAAGGTCAAAAAAGTCTAGCCACTTCGACATGAATCCAGAGAAGCTCAAATAACTCGGAAATTACTGAATGTAGGAGCAAGAGCATCTCAGAGTGCTAACACGATTTTCCTTCGCAGAATCCAACGCAATCATAAAAAATAGGGTTCTTATTGGAGAAACAGAAGTAATGGCCAATTTTCGATCACAGTTTTCGACACAACCTATGATGATATGTATTTATGAAATTCAAAAGATGACCTTACCACATTATTTTCACTCCCTGCATAACCGGAAGTGCTCAGGCTAAAAAAAAATTTCAGTTTCGTAGAGAATTCCGAACAATATCTATCATAATCCCAATTTTCAGATTTCAAATATGTCCAGTTCTCCAGAAACGTCTAATAGGCACCCGAACTTGGGACACCCTATATACATAAGGCCCCCTCATATATGGCCGCCCCAGGCCCCCAACTATGTCAGTACGCCACTGCATCATGTACGTTGTTATGAAATACTTTCCATTTTATACAGGGTCTTTCAAAATTCGATGAGTTTCCGAGACCTACATTAGTTATTTTCCTAACAAGTACGGAAAGAGTTATTTTCCGGCACGAAACATATTTTTATGCGGTGATCTGTATGTAGATTACCTTAAAAATAATTGTAAGCATTACTGAATGACTTCATGATTAGTTTTGATTTGAAGGTTCTTCAATTCCAACTCGAATTTTCACTGATATTAATGGTCACACATCCACTAGTGAAGCGGATTATACAGGATGGCCATTTGAAAACGGAACAGACGAGATTACAGACGAAATAAATTTTTTCGATAGAAATGCTCGGACAGGTCGATTTCTGTTTCGAGGGGGACAACTTAAGATGTAGGCTACGGACGCATAGCGCTTCAACCCTTGCTGCTACAACCCCCACCTCCAATTTTTGAATAGGGAAGATGGGGTGAGTGATACCTCAATTGAAAGGTATTTTTATACTGATTTCAGCACAGTAATTGCACTATGTACTACGTCCAGACTGCTTAGCTCAAATTTATTTTTTTTCCAGTCCAGACATTTGAAGTGCTCCATGCCATAAAAGCACTAAAAAATAAAAAATGCACCGGTATCGATTACATATCTGCTAGAATTATGAAAGCAATATCAAAATGTGTGTCCGAACATCTTGCACACCTGATAAATGAGTCAGTTTCTTCGGGTACATTCCCAGCCTCTATTAAACATGCTACTGTCATCCCAATATACAAAAAAAGTGAAGCACTCAATATAGCAAATTATCGACCAATTTCGATTGTGAGTACTTTGTCGAAAGTAATCGAAAAAATTATTCTCGGTAGAATGACTTCGTTCTTGACTAAATTCAAAATAGTGGCAAATGAACAACATAGTTTCAGAACGGGTCGATCCACTCAAACAGCTGCTGTCAGTTTCATTGAAGTTGTCTACAAGTCCCTAGATTTAGGTCTTCATGTGGCGGGAGTTTTCTTTGACCTGTCCAGGGCATTCGACTGCATTTTGTTCAAGTTCAAGCAAGATGTACAATATGGGATTTAGGGGAACATTCCTAGAGTGGATGCATAGCTACATTGCTGATGGGACTATGCAAGTGAAGGTTGACAATTGTTGGTCTTCTAAATGCGGAATAGAAATGGGGGTACCTCAGGGAGGAGTGCTGGGGCCTCTGATGTTCCTACTGTTCATCAACGACTCGCCTGACTTCGTTGAATCAGATAAGATGGTTATCTACGTTGATGACACATCTATTGTTGTCACAGCAGTCCCAAAAATCTCTCTACCAAATGCGAATTTATTGCAAAAAATTTCGCTGATTGGTGCAAGGAAAATGCTATCATTTGTAACTGCAGTAAAACTGAGTGAATTTATTTCAGTCTGAGAAATGAAGATACCAGACTTATTTTCAACTATGAAGATACGAGGTTGTTATCCAATAATAATGTGAAATTTCTTGGTCTATACCTTGACAAAAATCTTAGATGGTGTGAACATGTCGACTATCTATGCAAAAAATTGAATAAATCTTTTTATGCTCTAAGCCGAATAAGAGATTCACTACCCATTAATTCTGTAATCAGTGTGTATGATAGTTCAGTTCATTGCCACATATCATATTGTATATTAATGTGGGGCAATTCGATAGATTCTAATAGGGCATTTATATCGCAGAAGCGGATCATTCGCATGATATTTCAACTTGGCCCTCTTATATCTTGCAGGCCTGTGTTTTTAGAATATAAGTTAATGACACTACCATGTAATATATGTTTAAATGACTTTTGTATGTTAAAGAAAAAGAAAATGATTTCGTAAAAGTTTCTGATTTTCATCACTATGCTACCAGGAATTCTTAAACCCTGAATATACCGATCCATAAAACTGCAAAATTCCAAAATTCACCTTATTACCAGGGTATAAAACTATTTAATCACCTTCCTGTAGCAGTGAGATCATTGGGTAAACCAGGTTTCAGAAGGACGGTGAAAGAGTTTATGTTGAAAAAGGCCTATTATAGTGTTAATGAGTAGGTACATATGTGATAGTGATCTTCAATTTTGATTCACAACATTCCTGACTTGTCATATACATGTTATATGTCTAAAAGGATCAATTAATTTGTTTGTTTGTTTGTTTTGTTATTCTGTGGATTTGGCAACTGTAAATAACTTGCAACAATTTGCGGCATTTTTCCAAATAGATTTATCCCAATGACTGTCGTCGCTAATCCCTCATTTAAATAGGTTTCCTTAATGATAAATGATCTAGGTTTATTTGTTTTTATTTCTGACTTTTGTATGTTAAAGAAAAAGAAAATGATTTCGTAAAAGTTTCTGATTTTCATCACTATGCTACCAGGAATTCTTAAACCCTGAATATACCGATCCATAAAACTGCAAAATTCCAAAATTCATCTTATTACCAGGGTATAAAACTATTTAATCACCTTCCTGTAGCAGTGAGATCATTGGGTAAACCAGGTTTCAGAAGGACGGTGAAAGAGTTTATGTTGGAAAAGGCCTATTATAGTGCTAATGAGTAGGTACATACATATGTGATAGTGATCTTCAATTTTGATTCACAACATTCCTGACTTGTCATATACATGTTATATGTCTAAAAGGATCAATAAATTTGTTTGTTTGTTTGTTTTGTTATTCTGTGGATTTGGCAACTGTAAATAACTTGCAACAATTTGCGGCATTTTTCCAAATTGATTTATCCCAATGACTGTCGCTAATCTCTCATTTAAAAGGTTTCCTTAATGATAAATGATCTAGGTTTATTTGTTTTTGTTTCTGAAATATTTAACAGTATTTTTGAACCGAAATCTTCAATATCCTGAACTTTCATTCGGACAAGCTCATCTCGTCGACAGGCTCCTGCAGTCCTGCTATACCAAATATTGGGGCTACCTGAAAAGTAATCAAAAATTGTATATTTCGTACCTATATTATGTATTTTGAATAATACTGTTTTATCTATATCTGCTCCGTCTATAAAAATATGTCATCTAGGGCCTCTAAATGAATTTCTGAACTTGTTTCTGGGTTAAAATTTTGGATTTTTTCGGTTTGTATCCTGTAGCTTGACGTTTTGAAAATGCCCTCAGTTTTTGGTATTGGGCAATATCAATATTATTTTAAACAGACAAAGTTGATCGGAGCATGGAATAATGTGCCCACAACGTCAAAGATTTCATTGTTTTAACCATTTCAGCAACATACGCCATCAATACATTCTCAGAAAAGGATGCACTGTTGTTTTTTCTACAAAAATCCATGAAGCGTTGGTACGCAAGTTCATACTTCTCTCTGGATTTCGCCGGAAGTAAATTCTTCTTCTAGTTCAGGAGGCGTGAAAGGTGATAAAGCGCACGCTTGTAGAAAAAACAGTTAACCGTGAATTTTTTCAACTGGAACGCCCTGTACATTTTTGAAATTACTGAAAGAGAATTCAATTTCCTTTCAAATAATATATCCGATTCGTTCACCTAAATGGCAAGTTTCTATGAAACTGCCATTATTTTGCAATATTTTGAAATAAACGTGTTAACGATTCAAAAGAAATTTTGTTGAAGTTGTTTATTTTTCATGTACTATGTGACCATAGATGCAGAATGTTCAATGAAATGTGTCCCGATGACACCAACCACTGAACGAAATGGTATGCTATGATCACATAATTCCTCCTTGGTTTACTACTGAACTCAAAAATCTCGTTTTCGAAAAAAATTCATCGTAACTATAAGAGATATAAGCGCTGGGAAGATTATCTTTCATTTTCTGAGATTCGGTCGGCTTGCGCCAGTATGGCGGGGTCATGTTATTCTGACTATATTGAGAACAGAGAATTCTATAAAGGACAATATCAGATGATTTTAGAATTTCACTTATTCTAAAAGAAATGGCAATGATTTGCCAACAGGTATGTACCTGCATGGAAGAAGTGTAGAAGGTGACACTGACATGGCTGCCCTCTTTTTCGAGCACTTTCGATCTACCTATGTTTCGGGTCCTACTCTTCTCGATGATTCAACCTGTTCCGATTCCTTTGGTAAAGACAGTATATTTTTTTCCGTTGACGAAGTTGCCAAGAGGTTGAAAACTCTTGATACCGGAAAGGAACCGGGTCCTGATTTCCTGCCCGCATTTTTTTTTTGAAGAACTGTTCCTCTTCAATGGCACTTCCACTTAAGATATTGTTGAATAAGTCCTTATCAACTGGTGTTTTTCCTACCAAGTGGAAGTGTAGTACGGTAAAACCATTGTTCAAGACTTGAACAAAGCCTATAAGCATTATAAGCGCCATTCCAAAAATCCTTGAGACACTAATACTTGATCGTATACAAATAGATATATCGTCCGGAATAGTCGAGCAACAACATGGCTTTACTAAGGGCCGGTTTTATAAAAGAATTTCAATCCTCGGTTGAGCCCAAATCCGCCGTCGAATGTCGATTTCCGTATTATAAACATCCAAACTCGGTTTCAATCCGGGATTGACTCAACCGGTGAATATAGCTCCGTTTGAGATTTGAATCGAGGATTGAAACGTTTGACGTTTCTAGATGGCCGACAACTAAGCTCACTTTATGTTAAAAACAAAACATTTTGTTTTGGCACATTGAAGTTGCTTGGAATGAAAATATTATACAGGGTGGGCTTTTTAAAACGAAACAGACGAGATAACGGGCGGAATAAATTTATTTCGATAAAATGCTCGGACACGCCGATTTTTGTTTCGAGGGGGACAACTTTTAAGGTCAAACTCACAACTATATCGCTTCAACCCTTAGTGTTAGAATACCAACCCCTAAATTTTGAATGGGAAAGATAGGTTGAGTGATACCTCATTCGAAAGGTCCTTTTATCCTCAATTCAGAATAGTGATTTTTTCTTCATTTGATGCATTGATTCTTTAGATATTGACATTTGAAGTTGAGACAAATATGGTATTGTCGTCAAGCAAGCTGTCTGAATCAATCGAATTTATTATTCATTCATTCTGTAGATTTGCTGAAACTCCATAACTGCCATACACCCGACATCAAAATACAAAGTTAAAATTTTAACAATGACTAATTAGTCAAATAATTGATGAATTCACATAGCATGGTTAGCGGAATGAATGGTACTGTACGAAATTCAAAATTGAATATCTCGAAAACGAATGCGTTGAATGAGAAAAAAATCATTACGCTAAATTCATGATGCAAAGACCTTTCAAATGAGGTATCACTCACCCTATCTTTCCTATTCCAAATTTAGGGGTTGGAGTTCTAACACTAAGGGTTGAAGCGATAAAGTTGTGATTTTGACCTTAAAAGTTGTCCCCCTCGAATCAAAAATCGACGTGTCCGAGCATTTTTTCGAAATAAATTTATTCCGCCGTTATCTCTTCTGTTTCGTTTTGAAAAGCCCACCCTGTATGATATTATATTGATAGAATGCCTGATATTAATCACAGTCTTCTGTAGGTTTGCTATGTATTTATGATTAATCTTTGGTGTTTGGAAAGATATTTCCTAAATTGAAACTGAATTTTTGTGCCTTATCTTCGAGGCCAACTGCCAGGTTCCTGTGTGAATATAATATCGAAAATGACTCTAGTTATGATAATAATGAAATAACTGCCAGGCATTCAAAAGATACCTACGAAACTAACGATAGTGAATAAGAAAGATACCAATCGAATGATTCCACATTTCCTTTCGACCACTTCGAAGGCACAAAAAAGAGATTTTGGTCAAATAAAGAAACTCTTTTATCAGGTGGATGAAATTACTCTGAATAAGCTGAATCTTTTCAGAGTTGTTAACATATTCGAAGATTTTTGTGGTATACATAAATCAACATCAGAAAAAAGTCAGAAAGTTGTGAAATGTCTAGAACTTTTGACATTTTCAAAAAGTATTTCAGTGCTTATTTTATCATTCTATCAAAATGCCAAGCGATCAACAGGAATAGCAACTAACAAGGGAAAGGTTGTATTGACTGACCAAATTTCGGTGTATTAGAACCGTGTTGCTGGAGCTCACTCACCGTTCTAGAAGGATTTCTTGATTATTATTATATAGCACAGATGCATGATTATTTTAGTGGGTTGTGAAAATGATGAATGCTTCAGATGTGAAAAGGATTACTCTTCTTCAAATTTCCAAGTTGCTAAGCTTATAAATTTGGTAATTCACATCATAGAAAATTTTTAATTCTATACTATACTAAAATGGTAACTGGGTGGACCGGCCCGTGAGAATCTGTCCAAAAGTGGGTCCAGAAGAATCTTAAAATCGCAGCGAAGCTGCGATACCTCGAGGAAATTTTTGTACGGTCGAAAAGAGGAATAATCGATTTATACGTGAGTGAAATTTTGATTCTCTAGGCGAAGTAGAAGTATTTTAAAAAAATTCGCGAAAAACGCGAAAAAATCCGACAAAAAGAGTCATTTTAAACTCGATAAAACTTTTTCCACAGATATCCTGACCGTGATGTAATTATACGGATCGAAAGAGGAAAAATCAATGCAAAATAGCTTGGTATTCATTTTTTCCAAAATTTCCCCATTTCTTCAGGAAACTTGATCAAACTTTGACATTTCGACAATATAATCACCCGAGTTCTACCGATGAGAATAACTACTTAAAAGGTAGATCTGCTGGCCCATACTAGTATATTCTAAAGTTATGATTGATGACACTGATCCCATCCTGCAGATCAATTGATGATTAATTATTCAATGAAGCTCACATATGAACTATGAATTGAATTTAAGACTCTCTGGCGTGTAAAAGAACATTTTCCATTCTTTTATTCGGGATCTGATCACATTTGAAAACAAATATTATTTTTGTGGCTTGCGGAGTCCTGCATAATATTGCTAGACTGATTCTATTCATCACTCTCAACTTGAATAAACCGAAAGTTAATCAAGAAATAAATGCTATCTTTAAATTTAATGTGTATTTCATGTAGGGGAGAGTTCCCTTGAAACGGACAATTTTATTATTTTCGGTGTGAAATATTATTTCAAATGAAAAAGTTTCAAATTGTACCGTCATAATATGAGCATAAGGTTTGTGGATTCACTTTTTCGGAAAAAGCTAGAAAAAGAAAAGCTCGTCACTCGAAAAAATAGGTCTAAGTCTATTTTATAAAATGTCCATTTGATGGGATGTGGCCCTTGTTTTGGACAGTCATTCCCATGAAGTGGACAATGGTACAAAAACATGAGAATACTGTCATAAAGTTCTAGGAGAATAGTTGAAATCATTTAGTAGCACCAAACAGAGAAAACATACAGTATTTTCCATGTTGAATGTTGAATTACATAACATACTTCCACATCTCTCATGAATCGGAAACATTGCAGCCCATGAACTGGACGTCAATTTCCAGTCATTTTTCTATGTCCGATTCATGGGATATGTGGTTTTTATAAAAAACCTGAAAATATAATTTCTACAAATGGTTATATCAACGATTCAACATATCTGTCTGATGAGGGATAATCACTTGATGTTTATATGAAAAAATCGGCAACTTATCGTCACTAGAAACGTAGCTAGTCACTTCGCAAATGTACGTACATATTTACTTTACCGGCAACGGATTTTTCAATGCATGCCTCGTCAACAAGACGCGACCCACAGATTCAGCCATTTTCCAAGAGACGTGGCTCAATGTTGCGAAAATGGTCTTTACGTAAAGTATGCTCAATTACTATCGGGTGTAGTAGAAAACTATAGTGTCCGGTTCATGGGCTGTCCAATTCAAAGGAACTCTCCCCTACCTAGCCAAACAAAATAAAAAATTATTTGTTCCTATCCTAAATATAACTACATCCTTTTATGAATAAATGTTAATGCAATTCATTGGATGTTTTGTATTGTCCTAGCTATTATTTGGTCACTTGGCATGAGAGTTTGAGATGAGACTTTTCAGAATATCGAAATTGTACAAACTTAGATCATTCGAGTCAAATAATAAGTTGACAAAAGTGATAAAGACTAGAGCGTATTTGCCAATAGCTACGAGTGGGAAAAATTCGTACGAAGTCTGTCCTCATTTCATAAATTACAAATTTTTTTTTACATAATTTGTTTTGATGTGGGAAATCAGATTTCTCTAAATTGAAAACACGGGAATATTCGCATTAACTTCTTGTTTTGTCTTTATTAGACTACGATTATTGAATTCATCCAAACATGGTATAAAAAAAACGTGCCAAAATACTTTGGCTTTCACGTTCCATCTAGAAATGTCAGAGGTAGCGCATTGCTAAGTCTCAGGACTTACAGGTACAATTATACCAGGGCTTCGCCAATTCCAAGAATCTCGCAGCATGTAAGCACTGCCAGTAGAACAGGCATAGACTTCTCTCACCTCAGTTACCCCTCAATTGTGCGTTATGTCAATCGGAATTTGTCATAGTATGTTATTCTTTCTAGAAGTTTTGCATTGTTTTTTTTTTAAATGTACCTACTAGATTGTAGGTATTATGCATTGATTAGTATTATGTTTCATGGTTCATGTTCATGTAAAATTGGGGTTATCCCGTTAATGAATAAATAAATAAATAAATTCTATAACTATAATTTGATTCTTTCAATTAAAAGTGAAACATCCATAGGGCTGTGCCTAGGGTTAGTGAGACTATTACGCATGTGCGAAAACTGAGAGTGGGAAAATGGGGACCTCGTCGCGATCAGCAATTGTTGATAACCTGTTGTTTTGTTATTTGTCTCTATTTATATTGAGCTACATATGGTATCCATGGATACATAATGACATGTCCTTTTTCTTCTCCCTCCGCATGCGTATAGCGACAACTGACCCTGGATTCAAGGGGAACGAGGACTACACTTTTGAATACTTACTCATAAGACACAACGCTCAAATTCTATATTTATAATTGTCGTCTGGAGACGGTCGACTTGCAGATCGCTCCGGAAATAAATTGATAAATGCGAAAGAGAGTAATATATTGTGCGATTATTGCAACAGAAAAGTGGTTGATTATTATAAATGTGCAAAATGCGAGTTTCAAAGTGATGGAAATGCTGAGGAAAATGGTGGTGGAGTTTCTAATGGCTCAGATTCGGAAACTCTACGAATTCAGGTGAAATTTCTGAACGATATCATAATAGAGGTTAGGAGTAAAAACTGCATATTGATGGAGAACAACTGACGGCAAAAAATGGTAAACAAGTGTTTCATTCAGAAAACTCTAGTTACCAGTTGGAAAGGGACACGATGACAAGAAGACCAACAACAGAAATGTGAAACAGAACTCAAGTATAGAAAATAATCACAACAGTAGCTCAAATGCGGGTAGTTCAAAAGTTACCAATTTGTCAGAGACTGAAATCTTGCGCAATCAAGTGAAACCTAGCTTGATATGGTCGTTTTCTTAGCCAAAGTGACCGTCAGCTGGCTCAACAGTGGTGAGTTCGCCAACGGGAGCAACGAAAACATGTAAAAAAAATATTGAGTTTCAGTCATTTTAACCCTGCTGTAATTTACAGAGATGGTAGTTTGTATAATTATTCGAATAAAAAAAATCGTCCGCTGGTTATACGTTGGTGGAAACCCCGTCCGCTGGACATGAAAACGTCCGCTGGACATGAGAACTCTTGAAAAAAATTTGAGTTTCAGTCATTTTAACCCTGCTGAAATTCACAGAGATGATAGTTTGTATAATTATTCCAATAAAAAAAATCGTCCGCTGGCAGTACGTTGGTGGAAAACCCGTCCGCTGGACATGAAAACTTGTGAAAAAAATTTTGAGTTTCAGTCATTTTAAACCTGCTGAAATTTACAGAGATGGTAGTTTATATAATTATTCGAATAAAAAAAATCGTCCGCTGGCTGTGGAAAACCCGTCCGCTGGACATGAAAACTTGTAAAAAAAATTTTGAGTTTCAGTCATTTTAACCCTGCTGAAATTCACAGAGATGGTAGTTTATATAATTATTCGAATAAAAAAAGTCGTCCGCTGGTTGTACGTTGGTAAAAAACCCGTCCGCTGGACATGAAAACTTGTGAAAAAAAATTTTAGTTTCAGTCATTTTAACCCTGCTTAAATTTACAAAGATGGTAGTTTATATAATTATTCGAACAAAAAAAGGTCCGCTGGCTGTACGTTGGTGGAAAACAAGTTTTCATGTCCAGCGGACGGGTTTTCCACCAACGTACAGCCAGCGGACGATTTTGTTTATTCGAATAATTATTTAAACTACCATTTCTGTAAATTTCAGCAGGGTTAAAATGACTGAAACTCAATATTTTTTCTACGTGTTCTCGTTGCTGCCGTTGGCAAACCCACCACTGGTGCGCCAGC
Organism: Adalia bipunctata; assembly: GCA_910592335.1. Taxonomy (NCBI): domain Eukaryota; kingdom Metazoa; phylum Arthropoda; class Insecta; order Coleoptera; family Coccinellidae; genus Adalia; species Adalia bipunctata. Next base: position 56,019,380 of record OU342948.1, read on the forward strand.
TGACGGTCACTATGCTATAAGACAAATACAAATTAAGCTATATACAAATTATGGCCAGGGTTAAAATTGGTCACCAAAAACTATCACTGGCTCCCGGGCTATCATGCTGGCGCAGTAAAACTGAATCAAAACCAGGTAGAATTTCAAAAATCAGAAATCGAAACAAGCAGAAAAAGTACAAATCAACGAACATCTATAAGTAACCCTACAGGAAATCAAAGTAAACAGGAAGAACCGAAAAATAAGCATTTCCAAGGAAGGAACATGGATTGGAAAACACAAGGTGGGAAAATGAAACCGAAAAAAAATATAGACACAGCAACAAGTCGAAACACAGATTTTTCATAGCGATCACAGATCGTGATGAGCGTAAAAAACAGACCCAGTTACAGCAATATCCGAGTTGCTTAAAATGTTCAATGAAAATTCACAAGCAGCATATGAAATGGGTGCAAATGCAACTATTGATGGCATTTCGTGGACGTTGTAAGTTCAAAATGTATATGCCGTCTTAACCTGCCAAATATGGTTTGAAGATGCAATGTTTGGCAGATTCCCACGCACCTGTTATGTTTATAATACTTACTTGTACTGTGGTAAAGGAAGTGACGGCTTTTCTCTTTCTAAGAACGAGATGAAATACAGAATTCCTCCTCAAGCTGTTGTACGACTATGCAAACCCATTTTTGGAACTAATCGAAATATAACCACTGACAACTGGTACACATCCCTAGAATTAACCAATATCCTCAAGGAGAAGCAGCTCACTTTAGTTGGGACTCTAAAGAAAAATAAGAAGGAAATACCTAAAGAATTTCTGCCATCACCCAAACGGGCTATACCCTCCTCTCTTTTTGGATATAGTAAGGATGTTACTATAGTATGTTCCCAAAAAAATAGGGCAGTTGTTCTTATATCAACGATGCATCACACTAGTGAAGTTGATGAAGACACGAAGAAGCCTGAAATTGTGATGTATTATAATAATACTAAAGGAGGCGTTGATTCGGTAGATCAAAAATGCAGTAATCATTCAACTAGTCGTCGTACAAGGCGCTGGCCCATGGTTATATTCCACCGAATTTTGAACATGAGTTTTTTTAATGCCTTCATCATTCATCAATCCCATAGGAATATCACATCACCTTGTAGGAGACTACAGTTCATGAAAACTTTGGCAAAGCAACTTACCCAGCCTTACATGAAGAGTCGTTTAGAAAACGATAAATTGCCTTACGAACTACGCTTTTCAATTGCGAGAGCTCTGGGACAAGAGGTACCCTCTACAAAAGAAAAACCTGCTACACCTGTCCTTAAAAAAAATAAAAACCGTTTACTTATGTTGCCATTGTAAAAGACCAATATGTTTTGAATGCTCGAGAAAAATTTGTACAAACTGCATAAGAAACGAGTGAACCTTGTTTACCCTTCTTGAAATATCAGTGAATTTTACCATTCGCACATTTTTTTTTCTTGACGCTTATGTCACGAATATTAGTTTATTTTGTTGTTTTGATATGTAATGAATATTTTCATAAGAAACAATTGTTGAAGTTTTTCTCATTTTGTGGTACTTTTTTATGTTATACCACTAATATGTGAAATATTGCCGAAAAAAGAGTTTCGACTTCTTTTTCATATTGAAACTTACTTTAGAGTTGACAATGATTTTTTTTGCCTTGAACGATGAAATAAGACATAAATTATTTGACACATCCTATAAAATGTTCTTTGAACAAATGAAAAGTAGAAAAAAAAAATAGCAATGCGGTCCCAGGGACCACACAACGCGGATTATGTCCCAAAGTGCAACGACGGCGGTAAAGGGCCAAATTGAATCTACTACTGAGTACTCCTCTGAGGATTTCTCAATAAAAAAATAAATATGTTGAATAACATTGATGGCCATCATAATACTGTTCTCTCTCAGTAGTTAGATATGAAAGTTATGTTGTAGTCAACCACTATGTATCAGTTTTTTTTATATATAAAATCCACTGATTGGGAATAGGTATGAAGAGATTGGATTTCAACAAACACAAATATTTTCTAGTAGAAAAAAATCATTTTTTATAGGTCGATACCCTCAAAACCATCAGAGGAACACAAACAATAAAAAAAATCGAAAAGTCGAAATTGTACCTCAATCGAGTTCAATGAAAAAGATACAATTCAGCATTTTTTTGATTGTTGTTCTCCTAAAATTTGTACTGCTGAATGTACAACAGAACACTGGAAGGATGAATATAACTGAAAAATTATAGTATAAAAGGCTTCAAACTCATGAATGCCTTCTGCAGATCGAAAGAAGAGCATGGGGGATGTGCGGTATATGCCAGAGAACACTTGAAATTTAAGCCACGTGAGGATATCCGAAAAATTTCTTTAATAATAGAGTGCAATGCTGCTGAAGTGAAAATAAACGGGGTAACTGTCATATTTATATGAGTATACAGACCAGAGAAAGATATAAACAAATTTTTCAAAATCATGAAGAAAATCCTGAAACATAGGCGACTTCAATATAAATCTCAATATTGCAGACAAAAACACAACTTTTCTGTGAACCTAATGGAGTCTCATGGTCTTAAGCCCACAACATTAGTCCCAACTAGGGTAACAGCTGACTCGAGCAGCTGTATAGACAATATATTCACAAAACCATGCAGTGAAAGTTGCAGGGAAAGTGGAAGGAGTGAAGACAAAGGAGATTATTTATAGAAGAATATTTGCTGAAAGAGCTAAACAAGATCTCACGCTCATGGATGATAATTGAAAGGAAGTTTACAGCTGCGATGAAAGAGATGTAAATGACCAATGGACAATCTTCGCGAATCAATTCTCCCCAATTTATTATGCAGTGTTTCCCAAAAAGAGAATTAAAAAATGTAGCAGGAAAAAAGATAAGGCATTGAATGATCAAGAAGTGAAAATCATCAAAAACAAACTGGATATATTACTTACACTAAAGCTCTATTCGCCTCAATACATTGAACCATACAAAATGTGTAAGAGGCAATATGAGGAACTACTGAACAGAAAGAGGTATGACCGCTATGCCAACAGAATCGAAACAACTGACAATAAGATCAGAACAGTGTGGCAAATAGTCAACGAAATAAAAGATGATAGAGGCAAACACACAGATCCAGAAAAACCAGGAGAAATAGAAAACATAACGAATATGGCTGCCTAGCAACTGCTCCACAACATTTTATTGAAAATTTAGAAAATATTCCCTATCATAGTATGAGAGAAATAAATACAAAATCTATGTTCATGGTACCAGTTTCACCTAATGAAATAATTGAAATTGTCTTTAAACTGAAAAATAAAATGAGTTGTGGATATGATGAAATTTCGGTGTCAATCTTTAGAGTATGCATTGATACTATAAGTCAACCATTGTGCCCTTAGACCATTCTATGGTCTAAGATTGTGCCTTATAATGAACAATTGCTTTCTGCATGGAGTTTTCCCAGATAGTTTGAAAGTGGCGGTTGTCAGCTTAATTCACAAAAAAGGTGATCCAGAAGAAATATCAAATTCCGGACCAATAAGCATCCTACCGGCCTTCTCAAAAATATTTGAAATTGCCATAAGTAGGAGACTTATGAGATTTGTGGATGAATTCTCTCCAATTGTAACGAAGTTACTTTTTTTGCCGGGGGTTTTCTGTCCCATAGAAAAATTTTTCGATCGAGTTTCCTTATTTTCATTCAATAAATCCGATCTGATAAATTAAACCCGATAAATCGAATATTCTCGATCCGCGTGTAAAAGAAATCCCATACGGTGGCATATGGCCGCTGATAAGGTCCGATAAATTCGCGAATTTTTATGTTTTTCAAGCGGCCGCGGAGCCAAAAAACAGCGGGGGACTCCGAATTCTGTTGCCTTATAAGGTAACGTTTTAATTCCTTTTTTGAATAACGTGATGTCATGACGGCCAATCAGACGGTGCCTTATTTCCCTACTTCTCGAAATTCTGAATTTTCGCACGCGTCACCACCCCACTTTTTCGGAGGTTTTAAAAAGGGCCATCAGGGCTGATTCGGGATCCTTTTTTGACTTGCTCTTTCCGTGGAAATAATTCACTGTGTCTTGCCGATCCTTTTTTGAAGAATTAGTTGAGATTTTGTTGGATAAGTTTTCCATTTTGTCTTTCGAAGACCGTATAAATTAATTTAAATCTGTCAGTGAAAGTGAGATAGGACTCCGTTTTTAAAGTGAAAAGTGGGAAATTTCCGGAATCGGTAAGGCCTCCGTTATCATACTTTTATGCTGATTGTTTCCGCTGAAATATCGTTCTAACATTATTTTTCTGTGTTACATGAATATTCTTAAAATTTTCCTTTCATTGTGTGCGTATCTACTTCATGATCCTTGCGATTTTCATCTGGATTGACTTCGGCGAGACTATATAGCGTTGTCACGGCACCGTGTCACCCTTAGTCAATCTACTGAAGGTTTGCAGATTTATTGAAGGCACTCCGCCAGGTTGAGGGGTTTCGTTGTTGAAACCACTTTTCCGGACGGTGTTGTTGGTACCACTGTTTCCTTTTATATCTTTTCCTTCCGTTGTGTGTATACTTCATAATTCTTGCGATTTTCATCTGGATTGACTTCGGCGAGACTATATAGCGTTGTCACGGCACCGTGTCACCCTTAGTCAATCTACTGAAGGTTTGCAGATTTATTGAGGGCACTCCGCCAGGTTGAGGGGTTTCGTTGTTGAAACCACTTTTCCGGATGGTGTTGTTGGTACCACTGTTTTCCTTTAATATCTTTTCCTTCCGTTGTGTGTATACTTCATAATTCTTGCGATTTCCATCTGGATTGACTTCGGCGAGACTATATAGCGTTGTCAAGGCACCGTGTCACCCTTAGTCAATCTACTGAAAGTTTGCAGGTTTATCGAAGGCACTCCGCCAGGTTGAGGGGTTTCGTTGTTGAAGCCACTTTTCCGGACGGTGTTGTTGGCATCACTGTACTTTCTCATATATTTTCCTTCCGTTGTGTGCATACTTCATAATTCTTGCGATTTTCATCTGGGTTGACTTCGGCGAGACTATATAGCGTTGTCAAGGCACCGTGTCACCCTTAGTCAATCTACTGAAACTTTGCAGATTTATCGAGGGCACTACGTCAGGTTGAGGGATTCTATACTAGAATCACTCTCCTGTGCGTTGTGGGCAGTACAACCTTACCTTATCCCATTCACCTCCGTTTGAATTGTTAATTTGACACTGGTCAGATCTGAACGACTAGAGCGAAACACACCGGCATCAGATCCGTTGTCAGCATTGGTTTTGAACGATATTTCACCGTGCCCTGCCGATTCTCCCTATTTTTACTTCGCTATTGCCGCCCCCTTTAATTCCATTCCGTCGCTACGCCTGCTCACCTCGCTCCGCCGCCTTAACGTATCATAACCCGTTATTGTTTTTCACATTTTGTACATATCTATTTGCTTCCTTAAGTGCCTTCACTGTAATTTTCATTTTGGATGTTAGATTTCATTTTCATTTGTAATAGATAACGTACAGTCATTTTTATTTCTGGGATTTCGTTGTTTAAAGGATTAAAAGTTTATTCATTATAAGTTTAGTTTCATCCTGGTGTTTTATTTGATTCATCAGACATTTTCGTGAAAGAAACATTCCCTTAATCGCTAACAACTTAGATTAAAACCGAACCCTTCTCCACTGTATAAAAGCTACCCTGGCAGAAGTGAAGGGTTCTAGTCAAGGCGCTACAACCTTGTAAAACCTATTGTGGCTGGCGCTCGAGAATTTGCCGACCGAAAAGGTAGTTACGCCCTTGGAGACCTTCCCCCAATTAAGGGATCTTCACAGTGGCGCCCGAGCAGGGACCGTTTCTTCTGTGATACAATTATTGAGACTGTATTTTTGTGTGTGAACATTTTTAAAGGTGAAATTACCGATTTCCGATCTGTTTCTTCGAGGTCTTTCCGTTTTTGACATTTTTATTTACAGTTTTATAGTGTGAAAATTTTAAATTATTGACATTTTTGGACATTTTTGTGTAGAGAATTTGCAGTGATGAACGTAAATAGGTTGAGAGCTCAGAAATTGGTTTGGGAATTGGAAGCCCGGGGGACACAGGCCTGCAGGACTGTCCATGAGAACAGGATCCTGCTACGGAGAGTGCTCAACCAGAGGGTGTCTCTCAGGCCAACCCTAAGGAATGCAAACGAGGAAATGGACATGGCGAATCAAATCTTATGTGATCTGATTGAAGATATCCGGGAATTCGATGAGGAGAACGCAGCTAACGAAGAAGCCCGGATAGGAAGCCGTCTGGAACATGTCCGCAATAGGTTGGGACTTGTTGAGCCAAGGACAATGGAAGAACGAGAGAGGTTGGAAGGTTTATTGGCAGGTCTGACTAATGCCCGTGAAATGTTAGAAGACATCCAGTTGGTGACCGGAGTTCATCCGGTGGAGCAGGCGCCGCTGGTGGAGGGTGTCCCACCACCCAGGATCACAGAAACCAATAGGTTTCCCGGAACTACTTTGTTGGAACAGGAGATAGAACTCATTTCTTTACATGATACACCAGCTATCGTCCGAAGAGAACATCCGGAGTCCCCGAGTGCAGTTCAGGACAGAACTAGTAGAGGGAACTGTTCAGGTTCACAACCAAATGAGACCTATCAGAGAACAAGTTTACCCACCGACTTCTTGCAGCGGATACGCGAACGAGCCTGTGACGCAGTTCTTCGCCGACTGAATTTTTCCAGCCCCCCCTTGAACTCAAGGACATATGGAAACAGGATTAGTTCTGCAGAACAGTGGCCCCTACCAACGAGACCGGTTGCTGCAGAATCAACGCGACGAATTTCATTTCCGTTTTTGGAGGATGAACCAACAACCTCCGGAAGTAGTCCAGAACTGGGCGCGGAGGCACAAATCCAGGGACAGCCGATGAGTTCGGAACTGGATCTTCCATTACCGAATCGGACATCGAGTTCTGGAGCCACTAGGGAACATACTCGACGAGAACCAAGGCGGTTCTCGAGCTAATGGTGGACATGTCCGCTCGGAACCGACTCAGGTGAACATGAACAGAGTCGGGACTGGTATGCAACGTATCCGTCCAGAACCAGATCACATGGACAGGAACAGTTCCAGGGCCGGACCCAATGTACCGAAACAAGATGATGGAGGGCCGCATAGGTCAAATTCTGAAACGAGGCCGAACCAAAACGACCAGTTCATACCTTGTCAGAACTGCTCTAACACCAGAACAACAACGAAAGGCAATTCCACTTTCCGTGACAATCATCTTAAAAGTTTACCAGAACCGGATGAGAACTGCCGGACCGGGCCTGAACCTAAGGCACAGGAACGGAATAAGGCCAAGCGAGAGAATTATGAACCATTTCTGCCGAATCGCAAGCAAGCTGAGGACGGAACTGCTGCGGGAACTGCTATTGGTTCTTACTGGAATTATCATTCGGTCCCCGTTTACAAATGGAATATCTACTTCGATGGTTCTAGTGGTGTAAATTCTTTCCTGGAGGAGGTAGAACAGTTGGCCGAGACGCGAAAAGTTACACATCAACAGTTATTCGAGTCCATCTTCGAATTATTGCGCAAGGACGCCAAAGACTGGTACATTCCCCGCCGAGGTTGTTTTCAAGATTGGTCAGACTTTAAGGAACAACTCCGTGAAGCATTCCTGCCTCCAGAATACGAGGAGAACCTCCTGGAGGAAATACGAAAGCGAACTCAGGGTGATGGAGAGAAACTAGTGCTGTTTACAACACGGATGCAGAACTTGTTCCTGAAGTTGAACACGAAGCGACCTTCGGAAGAGGAGCAAGTCAACATTATTAAAAGGCGATTAATACCGTCACTACAGAAAGCCCTCGCCTTCCAGGAAACGAGAACATACTCAGAGCTGTTGAACAAAGGAAAAGTGTTCGAATTAGTTCAGTGGCAGGCGGACCATTATGTACCACCACCTGACCGGCCAGGATTTATGGATGAACGACATTTGGTTTATAAAAATGCGAACCAGAAGGCAACTGGGAACTTGATGATAGACTCAAGCCATAGGACTCCCGTCGAACCAACGCGTGTACCACCTGCCAGGGAACCTCCGCCGTCCTCCGTACAAATGACCTCCACCGCCGCACCAGAAAGACCTACGAATGATAGACCACGAACCGTCCGAGAACCAGCAAGGGAGAAGCAAGTGAGATTTGCTGAAAGACAACCACAATGCTGGCGATGTGGTACAATGGGACATATGAGGCGAGAGTGCCGAGCCAAGCCTGTTATATTCTGCTCCCGGTGTGGTAGACAGGGTATACTTTCCCGGGATTGCAGATGTTCGGAAAACTAGAGCGAAACTGTCGGGATGGGAAGACTCGACAGTTTCCGAAGCCGACTTCCCCGAATACATCGAAGTATCCGTCTAAAGAGAACCGCCCTATGGTCGCCGTCTGTATTGAGCACCTCAAATTTAGAGCCCTATTGGACACCGGAGCTTCGAGGTCATTTCTTAGTTCATCAGCAGCCGAAAGGTGCCAAAGCCTGGGAATCCTCACAATACCGGTGAACAATGTATTGGCAACCGTAGCAAATGGAAGCTGTGTATCAGTGCAGGAGATTTGCCGTACATCACTATCCTTGAAAGATACGAAGATCGATGTTCACCTGCTTCTGGTGCCTCAGTTACCTATAGACATAATACTCGGCATGGATGTTTTGTCGAAACACGACTTCCACATTGATCTAAGGACCTCACAATGCTTCCTGAACGGTCGACCATTGGATCCGCCAGATGTAGTGTTGGAACCTTCCGAGATACCCACGGTGAACTCCCTAGCATCCGGACAAGAACAAATTTTGGAGGAATTCTTGAAACCGGAACAAAATGTTGGAGGACGGTATTGTGGAACCGTCAAGTTCACCATGGAGCTCTAGCGTGGTTATTGTGAAGAAATCCAATGGCGATCCAAGGTTCTGCATCGATTTCAGACCGGTTAATGAAGTCTCAATCAAGGACGCATATCCCTTGCCGCATATTGCTGGGATATTGGATAAACTTCGGAGGGCCAAGTTTATATCTACGCTGGATTTGAAACATGGATACTGGCAGGTTCCTCTGACCGAACGAAGCAAACCTGTAACTGCATTTACCGTTCCTGGGAGAGGGCTATTCCAATTTAAAGTCATGCCCTTCGGGCTACACTCCGCCGGAGCGACTTTCCAGCGTCTTTTGGATCGTGTCATCGGTCCGGAAATGGATCCCGTCGCCTTCGCTTATTTGGACGACATTGTTGTCCTGGGAGAAACATTCGAGGAGCATTTGACGAACCTGAGGTCCGTGTTCAGTCGTCTCAGAGCAGCCAACCGGAAGATCAACCCGGATAAATGTGCTTTTGTCAGGAAGTCACTCAAATACCTGGGCCATATAGTGACAGAAAATGGTATTGCGACAGATCCCGACAAGATCGCCGCCATAAACTCGATGTACCGCCCAGAACCGTCCGGGAAGTCCGACGATTTTTGGGAATAGCTGGATGGTATCGCAGATTTGTGGAAGAATTCACCCGCATCGTTTCCCCACTTACAGCACTTTTGCGAAAGAAGCAAAAGTGGAAATGGGATAGGGAACAGCAACAAGCATTCGACACATTGAAGGAAAAGTTGACAAAATCGCCAGTTCTAGCCTGCCCTGACTTCAACCAGCCGTTTGTGTTACAGACCGACGCATCCGAAACCGGATTGGGTGCAGCTTTGACACAAGTGTTGGAGGGGCACGAGAGGGTTATCGCATACGCTAGCCGATCGCTCAATGATGCCGAAAGGAATTACTCTGTCACCGAAAAAGAGTGTTTGGCCATAGTTTGGGCGATCGAGAAGATGCGACCGTATTTGGAAGGCTACCATTTAACTGTGATAACCGATCACATGAGCCTCCGTTGGCTTCAATCCATCAAGTCACCAGCCGGCAAGATCGCCCGTTGGAGTGTTTTCCTGCAACAATTCGATTTTGAGATAAAGTACAGGAAGGGTGCTTTGAATCGGGTAGCTGACGCCCTGTCAAGAGACCCGTTACCCGAGGAACCACAGTCTTGTTTAGTAGGAAGCACTTCATCGTGCTCCTGGTACAAGAGGAAATTTCAGGAAGTTGAAAAGGATACAACCGGACATCCCGATTACCAGATTCAGGAAGGCAAATTATACCGCCATTTCTGGGACCCAGGAGACTTCACCGAAACGGAAATGGGTAACCCGTGGAAGTTGTGTGTTCCTATCGAGCACCGCCAGGCCGTGCTAGTAGAAAACCATGATGAGCCAACTGCCGGACATTTGGGCATAGCAAAAACGATATCCCGAGTGGCTCGAAACTACTATTGGCCGGGAATGTTCCGGGAAGTGGCACAGTATGTCAGGAGATGCGCGAGATGCCAGCGTTATAAGGTCAGTCAACAGAAACCTGCAGGCAAAATGCAACCGTATACGATTAGTGAACCGTGGAACACCGTCAGCACCGATCTCATCGGACCCTTACCGCGCTCCAAAAAGGGGAAAACCTTCCTCGTCATGTTCCAAGACCGATTCTCGAAGTGGGTAGAATGTAAACCCCTCCGGACAGCAACGGGTAAAGGAGTGTTCCAAGCGTTCTACGAGCAAGTTGTGCTAAAATTTGGAAGTCCATCAGTCGTTATCAGCGACAACGGCTCACAATTTGATTGTCGTCTGTTCAAAGGCAATCTCCAGGATTTGGGAATCAAACACCGGTTCGCACCCGTTCACTCTCCACAGTGCAACCCCGTGGAAAGAGCCAACAGAACAATCAAAACGATGATAGCACAATTCTGCGAAGGTGATCACCGTAACTGGGATGAACGGATAGGAGAATTGGCTTTCGCTCTCAACTCTGCGAAACATGACTCCACAGGTTTTTCCCCAGCGTTCCTGAACTTTGGCAGAGAAATCCGCCCTCCGACAGCCAAATCTCAGAGGAACTCCGAAGGCGGTACTCCAGAAGAACCTTTAGAAGACCCCCTGGTAGACGTAACTCAATATGCTGGCAGGATGCGACGCCTGCAAGAGACATACGAGTTTGTCCGTATTCAACTATCCCGAGCTTATTCTCAGCAGAGTTATTATTATAACCTGCGCCGTAGGGAATGGTCTTGTAGGTTAGGAGATATGGTCTTGCGTAAAGAGCATCCGTTGTCCTCGGCGGCGGATAAGTTTGCTTCAAAACTTGCCCCTAAATACTCCGGCCCGTATACCGTGACGAAAGTAGTTTCACCCGTAGTCTATGACCTCAAAGACGTGTTCGGAAAACGTATTCGTAACATCCATATTAAAGATCTCGAACCGTGGTACGGAGGTGAGCAAGGCAAAGAGAACTCCCATATCCCATTACCCGAATCCGAATGAATCGGTATTTGACCGGTCGACCGCCAGCGCCGTTGATTCAGCTCCATTCTGTTACAGATTATGGAAACTATCGTAGAGGTTTCCGATTCCGCTGAGACTTCTGGACGGGCGGAAAGTTCTTCCGGGGACCAGGTCCAGTTCAAAACGGTCCGTTGTCTGGGGAGCGGCGCATTTGGCAAGGTGTATGAGGTGGCCCGACCCGAGGGAGGAGCGAACTTCGCCATGAAGGTCGCTGAAGTTAGCGAGTTCACACTTAAAGAAGGGGATATGCTAAAAAAGATAAATCATCCCAACGTGTGCCGTTTCGTGGCTGAGTATCACGCAAAAGACACCTATGCCCTGGGCCTAGAACTCATGGAGGAAGACCTGAGACACCACGTAAACCGGTGTAAGCCCCTGGAAGAAAACAGAATTAGAGATATCCTGGGCCAAGCGCTCGCGGGGCTCGCGGCTTGCCATAGGGCACTTATCGTACACCGGGATATAAAACCGGACAATATCCTGGTGAAGGCCCGACGGGTGTGCCTGACAGATTTCGGCCTAGCAGCCCAACTGCCAACACCAGACGCCACCCTCAACCTCTGCGCCGGAACTCCATCTTACATGGCCCCAGAGGTATGCCGGGAGCTCCCCTACGGTCTGCCGGTGGACGTATGGTCGATGGGCATGGTCGCCATCTTCACAGCCACGGGTGCTGCTCCCTTCGGATATGACCCGGACGCCGAAAAAAAAATCATGGCGTTGGAGGGGCAGGTCCGCGGACCGGAATTGGATTCGATGCCTGCGGGTCTTGCGGCGGGAGTCGGGAAAATGCTCATGGTCGACCCGAAAGAACGAGCAACGGCAGCCGAAAGAAAGGTTCTTTTCGAACCGCGACCATTACGCCGGAGCCGAGGTGAGGACAGCCGTTATAGCGGATCGCCCTCGTATGAGGCAACTACCCCAAACGCTGAACCCCCGCAGAACGTAAGGTGGGTTACCCAATCTTTCCGCGATGCACTGCAGCGGCAGGAAGGGACAACATGGACACCGCGATTCCGTAAGCGGCTATTACAATACCGACCCGCGAACGACCGCCGGAGACTACGCATCCGCTTCGGACTCCCCGATGGTACTATCCGGGCCATTAACATCCCTAGGGCTTGAGGTAATTCCGTTTCTGCGTACGCTTACCGTGACGACTCGTTAAAGACAAATACGGCGGAAGTCGCTACGAAGCTCGAATGGCCCATCCTGACACTAATTCTATTATTTTCCAGAATTGTATCAAGATGAACCCCTGCCGCAATGTAACACGCACCGATAAGAAAACCAGAGAGGCTACCCCGATTTCGTCCCCCGAATATGAGATCGAAGAATGGGACCTCGATGATTGGGACCTGGATCAGTTATCAATCAGCCCAACCAGGAAGGAACGAGGTAAAGTCATCAACCCATTGCCACGCCCACCGTCGATCATCAATACGTCAGCTGTTAGCGAGCGTCCGCCGACGGGGTCGCCGAAGCCATCAACATCGACGCAGAACGCCGTCCGAGTCCCAGAGGGATATCGAGTACGAGGCAGACGCTACCGCCTCAACTACAATGCTAGTCGTCAGGAGCGAGAATTGGAAGCGTTAGCTGTAATCCGCAAGTCAAACGCAATCCGAGGTCGAGACACCCAGCGACGGAGACCTGGAAGACGTCATGGACAACGCCGGGCGAATCTAACAGTCCCGGTCGCCACCACGGATCGTCGGCAGGAGCCTAAGAATAGACCGGGCTACATCGAAGTCCACAAGGGAGATTGCTGGAGCTGTGGCCTACCTGGACACTCGAGAAGAGATTGCCAGAACCCACCAAAGATGTTTTGTTCACGATGTGGACGCCTGGACGTGCTCTCCCGCAACTGTCCTTGTGATGACCCAGAGCAACCTCGCAGAGAGAGAGAGATCGGAGGTCCATTGGAATCCAGTGCGAGTTAATACCAAGACCCAGACGCCAGTCCCCGTCGGTTTCCCTGAAGTGGAATTCACTGTGTCTTGCCGATCCTTTTTTGAAGAATTAGTTGAGATTTTGTTGGATAAGTTTTCCATTTTGTCTTTCGAAGACCGTATAAATTAATTTAAATCTGTCAGTGAAAGTGAGATAGGACTCCGTTTTTAAAGTGAAAAGTGGGAAATTTCCGGAATCGGTAAGGCCTCCGTTATCATACTTTTATGCTGATTGTTTCCGCTGAAATATCGTTCTAACATAATTTTTCTGTGTTACATGAATATTCTTAAAATTTTCCTTTCATTGTGTGCGTATCTACTTCATAATTCTTGCGATTTTCATCTGGATTGACTTCGGCGAGACTATATAGCGTTGTCACGGCACCGTGTCACCCTTAGTCAATCTACTGAAGGTTTGCAGATTTATTGAAGGCACTCCGCCAGGTTGAGGGGTTTCGTTGTTGAAACCACTTTTCCGGACGGTGTTGTTGGTACCACTGTTTCCTTTTATATCTTTTCCTTCCGTTGTGTGTATACTTCATAAATCTTGCGATTTTCATCTGGATTGACTTCGGCGAGACTATATAGCGTTGTCACGGCACCGTGTCACCCTTAGTCAATCTACTGAAGGTTTGCAGATTTATTGAGGGCACTCCGCCAGGTTGAGGGGTTTCGTTGTTGAAACCACTTTTCCGGACGGTGTTGTTGGTACCACTGTTTTCCTTTAATATCTTTTCCTTCCGTTGTGTGTATACTTCATAATTCTTGCGATTTCCATCTGGATTGACTTCGGCGAGACTATATAGCGTTGTCAAGGCACCGTGTCACCCTTAGTCAATCTACTGAAAGTTTGCAGGTTTATCGTTGATCCGTTGTCAGCATTGGTTTTGAACGATATTTCACCGTGCCCTGCCGATTCTCCCTATTTTTACTTCGCTATTGCCGCCCCCTTTAATTCCATTCCGTCGCTACGCCTGCTCACCTCGCTCCGCCGCCTTAACGTATCATAACCCGTTATTGTTTTTCACATTTTGTACATATCTATTTGCTTCCTTAAGTGCCTTCACTGTAATTTTCATTTTGGATGTTAGATTTCATTTTCATTTGTAATAGATAACGTACAGTCATTTTTATTTCTGGGATTTCGTTGTTTAAAGGTTTAAAAGTTTATTCATTATAAGTTTAGTTTCATCCTGGTGTTTTATTTGATTCATCAGACATTTTCGTGAAAGAAACATTCCCTTAATCGCTAACAACTTAGATTAAAACCGAACCCTTCTCCACTGTATAAAAGCTACCCTGGCAGAAGTGAAGGGTTCTAGTCAAGGCGCTACAACCTTGTAAAACCTATTGTGGCTGGCGCTCGAGAATTTGCCGACCGAAAAGGTAGTTACGCCCTTGGAGACCTTCCCCCAATTAAGGGATCTTCACACAATAGAAAAAACCATGGTTTAGTTAAAGGAAAGGGGTGGCCACAGCACTGCACGCATTCAAACAGGAAGTACATGATATTTTGAATGAGGATGAGATACCTTTGGGTATTTTAATTGATCTAACGAAAGCTTTTGATTGTATGAATCATGAGATATTGTTGCTGGAAAGCTGGAAAAATTGGCGTGAGTGGCTTACCCTTAAGACTGATAGGATTATACCTTACTGACAGAAAACAAATGGTGAAACTGAAGAAAGAGGGGAAAACCTACCTCTCTAATATGGAGGACATGAATAGGTATAGGTGTTCCACAGGGAAGCATCATGGGACCCATTCTGTTCGTAATATTCATAAATAATTTGAGAGAATCGTTGACTGGTGAAGAAAAATTGGTAAACTATGCTGATGATACCAGAATCGTCCTGAAAGGAAAAAATTATGAAGACCTATCAAGAACAGCAGACATAACCATGAAAAATAAGGGAACGTGACTCACAATGAACAAATTGGTTATAAAGTTCAAAACAAATTTCATGCTCTTTCAGACAAATTGCACCAGGCCTGGAATACCTGAGCATCTTAGATTGGGTAAAGAGCATGTTACACTGGCTCATACCTCAAGGTTATGGGGGTTCATATAGATAGAGCACTCACTTGAAAACCACAGATAGAAGAACTATGCAAAAGACTCGGCAGAGTATGTTATATGCTCTGTGTGCTTAGAAGGTATATTGGACTGGAACATCTTCTGGCTGTTTATTTTGCTAGTTTCCAATCACAGTTGTGTTTGGCTGTGACAACTTGGGGTTGAAGTACAGAGATTCATAGAATACTTGTTCTCCAGAAACGAGCATTGAGGTTAATAACACATACAAAAATGAGTGATACATGCAGGGGAAAATTCAGGTCCAATAGAATTCAAACCGTATCTGAAAAAGAGAATTACATACTGTTTTCTCAAATCAAACAATACATGGCATATGGCACGTGTGAAGAAATAGCGACAAGGAACAGGTTATATAAAAGAATAAAATCTGTTTCCCGCTCCAAATCTAAGTGTTAGCAGAGGGAATGTAAACGGGGTACCATACAATTCTGAGTATGATACACGAGAACAGATAAAAACCTCTGAAAAAACTGTCTCCCCGTGTATGTGTGGTGATACTGAATTTGTTCAAAAAATATGCTGCTATCCATGTTACAGAGCTCCTTGTGCTTGAAAACAATCGTTTTCATTGAACTGGATGCAAATATCTTGAAATTATATCTGTAACAGGAAAAAAAGAAGAAAAACGAGAAAGGAGTAGTAAAAAAAATACTTCACCTGCCAAAAAACCTTTTCACAAAGTCCTAACTCTCTTATAGATCGGGAGGATCTTTCGATCAGGTCCGATCTTCCAAGTGATGATTCTTCTGTTCTTCAGGTGAGATTGTAGAGAAATTGTGAATCTTTCAGTGTTATGAACAAAATTGAATAAGAATCTCTCGTAGTCTATGGTCGCTTTATATTTCATAAGGAAATCTGATCTGTTCTGATGTGCTTTCCACATCCAATATCATCCATGACATGAAATTCATGACAAAGCTGTGCTTGACCTAAGTCAATCGAAATATTAGTACTGCCTAACGAATATGTGCTACCAGATATTCCATTAATTTGAACTTGACCGCATTTATTTATGAATTCATTTCCTATTAAACTTGACTGAAATATAATGCTGATTGATGCACCTGTGTCTATTAAAAGATATAAGTCATTGGTTTGATAATTGACCTTAAAATAATTCAAGCCATTTGCAGAAAATGTCGAAGATGTTATTTTTGCTTTAGGAACGAAAAAACCGTTCATTACTGCTTTGCGATGCGTTTTGGTCCGCCTTCCTATCTGTGTTAGTGGAAGTAGTAGTATCAACGAATGTGTTCATGTAGCAACCCCAACTATTATTTCTATGAAATGTATTATTTCCGCGAATTTGGTGAGTTCCCCGACTTCTGAAATTCCCTCTATTTCCATAGTTTCCTTCATTCTTCTGCTAAAGTCAGGTTCAGCATCAATTCCTCAACAGATTTTCCAAATTATTCAATAGATCGATTTTTCTGGTTACTATTATGTAAGTCTAAAGATAAGGCCGAAACTGATTTTTTTTGTCAGTAGGTGGTTTTTCATGTCTCTAATTAATTTAACATTTGAAGGATAAGATAAGAATAAAGCCTGATTTTAGCACTTTGGGAGAGTTTTATTTTTAATACATAATTTGTCAAAAGAGGTTCTCCTGTTTCGTTTAATAAGGTGTCGAAAAAATTCTATGGCATCTATAATCGGTTTTGTGGTATCTTCCGAGCCATCCATTGAAGGTAGCATAAAAGGTGCCGTTTTTGAATCGAAATTTGTAGCCATGTTGAATTATTTACGGGTATTTCCTTCAATCTCTTTTCTAAAATTGATCTTATATTTTTTTAAGAGGTCTTCACTAGACTCAACATATACCTCAACTTTTTTTATTAATTCTTGGTCATTCTGTTCGCAATTGAATTCCACTCTCAATCCAGTTAATTCTGATTCTATTTCATCAACTCGGCTTATTTTCTCATTAATAACTGGTAAACAATTTTTCCTTTCGGCTGAATCTTTGAAATTTCTAAGGAATACTCTTAATTCTTCCAAACTATTTTTGAAATTTTCTGTATTACTCATAATAATAATGACTACAGTCAAAACTCATAGTCAAACCCACTTTTTTTCGAACAGCACTTCACTTTCCGTCATATTTCCCGCACTATATTGTTCCTCAGCTTCTTCCAACCTCCTCACGGATTTTCTTCTCGAGGGCCTTCTTGCATCTCCTCACTGTCCATAGTATCGCCGCTATCATGCCCTTTATGAATCCAATAACGGATAGAATCTCCGATGTGGAGATTGCCGTTGCTGATGCTAGGGTAGTTTGTCCACCACTGTTTCCGGCTTGGGCAATGACTACCTCTTCTTTGCTCTGGCTACTACCCATATTTTGACTCACTTTTTAAAATTTCATAGTACCTTCCATTTTTGGCTCTTTAAAGCAGGATCGCCATGTGGTAAACTATGGGGAGCTGGTATATTTAAAGTCAAACACTAAAACTACTTATTATTTATTCCTCGAATGACATCTTGTACATTGACTAGTAACCATAAGACTGACTCCTCTTTGTTCTAACTCTAACGAGCTACCTTATTGTCATTGTTGATGACTATGATGTTTTTGTACAATTCAGTATTGTAATCGAAGATTTGCCTAATTCTAACATACTTATTGTGCTTACTACCTAACCTACTTAAGTGCCCCGGTGTTGTAATATACTTTCCTGATTGGAGTTATCATCATATTGAAACTTCTTTTTCAGAATTCTCAAGTGCAAGACACCACCTTATCTTTACAACAAGATTAAATTCAGAACGGATGTACATAGTTTGAATCTTAGGAGGAGGGGTATGTTGTCAATTCCTAGGCACAGAAAGGAATATTTTAAGGGATCCTTTTCTTACAACATAGCAAACACTATTAATGCTTTTAACGATCTTGATATGTCCTGGTCGATACAATCTTTCAAGAACAGGTGTAAGCGAGATCTCTTAAACGTTAGCAATGAATAATTGCCATTTTTCACTTGTTCTCTCCTACGCCTCCTCATCCCTTAGTTTTTCCCTCTATATCCCATTATCTCAACTCCAAGTAAATTTTCATTGGTTTTTTTTCATCGGAATTTTCAAACTTAAAAATTGCTTTTTTTTTTCTCGTTCGATATTTTCAAAATTGTTGATCTCCGTTCACGACTGCTTCTGGAATTTGTAAATTTTATTTTTTCTCTAATCGATTGCTGTATTCTAAATAAGATTTTTTTGTTGTATGATGGGAATATTGATATTTTTTGTTATTGGTTGCTCATGATATTTAATTTTGTTATTTATATTGAGGCCCTAGCAGAGTCCGGGTTACTGGAACTCTGATAATGAGGCCTTTTGTTGTCCCATATTGTGAGACTTTACAATATATGCGAATACTGCCCAGAACATCGATTGACTGTGGAACACTTCCTAACTCGCTGTCAACATTATGATGACATCAGACATCGAGTGAGCCTCATAGATAATTTAAAAGACATCCCCAGCTCACCAACACAAATTGAAGCAGCAATAGAATTCCTGAAAGAAAGCCAACTGTACAATCATATATGATCAATACTGTTAATATCCATATTTTGTTAAAATTTTTGGTTCATCTGTAATGTAAAAATAGAATATTGTACTGTGTCAATGGCCTAGTTGCCGAGACACAATAATTTAAATAAAAAAAAATGAATGGATTTATTATTATTATTATATTAAATGAGGGCAAGGATTACATCACAAGATGACCAAACTGTCGACTTTGTTAAAAGTAAAATGAAAATGATGGAACTCAAAGAGGAAGAAGAAACAGGTAAACAACACAGTTCAAGTGCATTCAAGTCAGGAAGAAGAGAACAAAACTGTTTCAAATGTGGAAGAAGTGGACATTTCAAAGCCCAATGCCCAAATAAAAAGCTTGATGGCAATGCTTGGAGGTCAAGGAGAGGTATGCAGAGTCGAGGAGGTGGTCCCCAACAATATTGGAACCGAGGAAATGACAGTAACCGAGGTAATAGATTCAACAGTAGTAGCCGAGGTGCAGCTCAACATCGTGGAACAGGTGGTTGGCAGCAGAGAAATTCAGAACCTGGAATGAGTACTTTCAACACTGAAATTACAGAGGTAAAATCAGAAGATTCTTTAGTTGTAGTAAATAATTGTACAGAAAAATTGAATGGTTATTAGATAGTGGTTGTACGGATCACATTGTTGATGATAACTTTCATGAATATATTGTTCTCAAAACACCAATCC
The DNA here is from genome assembly GCA_910592335.1 of Adalia bipunctata. Lineage (NCBI taxonomy): Eukaryota > Metazoa > Arthropoda > Insecta > Coleoptera > Coccinellidae > Adalia > Adalia bipunctata. The sequence continues at coordinate 56,039,120 of OU342948.1, forward strand.
ATGTCTTAGTAGCTGATGGTGGTATGTTGAAAGCAACTAAAGTAGGTACTGTTTTACATGGATATAATGTTTATGGAAAAATAATTGAGAATAAATTGTCGAATGTATTTTATGTGAAAGAAATGAATAGAAATTTAATGGGTTATGGAAAAGTAACAAAGAAAAACAAAATTATATCAAAATATTTCTAAAATTCAAAATGATAATGGTACCTAATATTATTGCATTAGCATACAAGATGAATGGTATATACAGGGTGGCCCACCCCAGACGCGGTTCTCATTTTGAGGCAGTAAATGAAGACATTTTGAAAATTTTTTTTTCGTGAAATGTAAAGGACAATCAGATGCACAATTTAAAATTGTTTTCACATATACAGGGTGTTCGATAACAAAGATATAGATCAAAGTTACACTTTTTTAAATGGAATACCCTATATATGAATTCAAAAATTGAATGGCGAGCTCAAATTATGATGAGTTTATAAAGACCATTTTATGCCTTAGAAGAACCATTGTGGAGAAAATGGCGAAAAATCGAAAAAAAGGAGTATTTTTAATTTGCAATTAATGAATAAACCCTTCAAGCCAACGGGACAGACAATGTTTTTTCGTGTAGACATATTGGCTACCCTTATGCAGAAGAAAAAAATTTAACTCTGGAATATACTGAGTGATCATAATTAATGTTCAAACATTAACTACAAATAATGGTCAAAAACTTTCTTATTTCAAATGGCACACCCAGTATTTCTGTACCTTGTTGAACGTAAAAATTAATATCGAAACTATCTTCATTGGGTTTCCCTATACCTAAACCTAATAGTTTTCAAGTAATTCTCGATTTTTGATTCAACTAGTTAACCTACTATTATGATTAGCGATATTCGTAGAAATATTTGGAAATATTTGTGAGGAAATGATCACAATATTATTTGAAATCTGAAAAACTCATATGAAGATCTCAATAATGGTGTTGCGGTCACGCAAGATCTATTATTCCTTTATAAATGATTAGGTATCTACTGTTTTTCTGAATATCAATTCTTTTTTCAATTATTTTCAAATTAATTTCGCCTAGAAGGTATTAAGTGTCATTATCATTCAATCTTTTTCGGTACATGCCCTTAAATTTTTCTTTATTCTTATCGTTTTGAAGTTAAGCCATACGTTCAAAGAATCATGTAACAAACGATTCATTTAAAAAAATATTTGCTCAGGCGGTGAACCTTTGATTCTTCATACTTGTTAACTCCAATTGTTGGATTGAGTATTAGTAGACTCAAAGATTCAAAGATGTTCACAAAATACCTTCAAATACTACCTTACTACTGAACTGAATGTCCTTATGCTGGTGAAACTCGTTCCACTCGGTACTCAACTCACTCTCTGGCCAGAGGTTCACTATCACAGATCTCTTTTGAAAATCTCTAAAAGTCTTCAAAATATTGAAAATGTGAAGAATAGGGAAATGTTGGACTGGAGCACAGGTTCATAACCTGAACAAATATTTTTTTAAATGAATCGTACGGTTACATGATTCTTTGAACGTATGGCTTAACTTCAAATCAAAACGATCGGAATAAAGAAAAATTTAAGGGCATGTACCGAAAAAGATTGAATGATAATGACACTTAATACCTTCTAGGCGAAATTAATTTGAAAATAATTGAAAAAATAATTGATATTCAGAAAAACAGTAGATACCTAATCATTTATAAAGGAATAATAAATCTTGCGTGACCGCAACACCATTATTGAGATCTTCATATGAGTTTTTCAGATTTCAAATAATATTGTGAGCATTTCCCCACAAATATTTCCAAGTATTTCTAAGAATATCGCTAATCATAATAGTAGGTTAACTAGTTGAATTAAAAATCGAGAATTACTTGAAAACTATTAGGTTTAGGTATAGGGAAACCCAATGAAGATAGTTTAGATATTAATTTTTACGTTCAACAAGGTACAGAAATACTGGGTGTGCCATTTGAAATTAGAAAGTTTTTGACCATTATTTGTAGTTAATGTTTGAACATTAATTATGATCACTCAGTATATTCCAGAGTTAAATTTTTTTCTTCTGCATAAGGGTAGCCAATATGTCTACACGAAAAAACATTGTCTGTCCCGTTGGCTTGAAGGGTTTATTCATTAATTGCAAATTAAAAATACTCCTTTTTTTCGATTTTTCGCCATTTTCTCCACAATGGTTCTTCTAAGCTAAGGCATAGAATGGTCTTTATAAACTCATCATAATTTGAGCTCGCCATTCAATTTTTGAATTCATATATAGGGTATTCCATTTAAAAAAGTGTAACTTTGATCCATATCTTTGTTATCGAACACCCTGTATATGTGAAAACAATTTTAAATTGTGCATCTGATTGTCCTTTACATTTCACGAAAAAAAAATTTTCAAAATGTCTTCATTTACTGCCTCAAAATGAGAACCGTGTCTGGGGTGGGCCACCCTGTATAATATGATAAGCGAAATAATAAAAATGGAAGTAAACACAGTACATCTAATAATAGTATGTCTGTAAAAGAAAAACTTCATAGAACGTTAGGTCATGTAAATTTCAACTATTTGAAAACAATGTGTCAGAACAAATATTGCAAGGTCTACCAGAGGATTTAGAATGTGAATATCTATTACAAATGTGGTATATGCTTGAAAAATAAAATGCACAATTTACCATTCAAAATGAAAGAAGCAGAGCAAAACAAATTTTGGAAATTGTACATACGGATGTAAACGGTCCACACAATACAACTGGACTAAATGGAGAAAAATATTTTCTTAGAATTCAGAGGACAGTAATATCGATAGAGGAAATGAGTTAAGACGGTCCACTAGAGAGAAAAAAAAGCCAGTGAAATTTTATGATGAAAATTTCATTAATAATAATTATAATATAGTTTATGTTAATTATGTAGATGCGAACATTCCCACCTCATTTATTGAAGCTATGACAGGTAAAAATCATGAGAAATGGAAAGAAGCTATGAATAAGGAAATGCAATGTTTAATGAAAAATAAAACATGGGTATCTGTTGAAAAGCCCAAAGACAAAAAAACTCTTGATCTGAAATGGGTATATACTATAAAAAATGATGAATTGTATAAGGCTAGGATAATAGAGGATATCAACAAGATGAATTTATTTATGACATTTATTCGCCAGTACGCCAGTTGCAAAAATGCAATCATTGAAGATCCTTTTAGCGTATTGTTGTAATAAAAGTTTGGTTATTTATCAGATGGACGTTGAAACAGCGTTTCTAAATGGAAAGGTTAAATCCGAGGTATATGTAAAACAACCTCCAGGTTTTGAAGATGGAACACATAGAGTATTAAAAATGGATGAAGCCCTATACGGTCTAATGGAAAGTCCAAGAGCTTGGTATGACTATATCGATGTGTATTTGAGAAATCAGAATTTTGAAAGAAGCGAAAATGATAACTGCTTATACAGGGTGGCCCACCCCAGACGCGGTTCTCATTTTGAGGCAGTAAATGGAGACATTTTGAAATTTTTTTTTCGTGGAATGTAAAGGACAATCAGATGCACAATTTAAAATTGTTTTCACATATACAGGGTGTTCGATAACAAAGATATAGACCATAGTTACACTTTTTTAAATGGAATACCCTATATATGAATTAAAAAATTGAATGGCAAGCTCAAATAATGATGAGTTTATAGAGACCATTTTATGCCTTAGAAGAACCATTGTTGGGAAAATGACGAAAAATCGAAAAAAAGGAGTATTTTTAATTTGCAATTAATGAATAAACCCTTCAAGCCAACGAGACAGACAATGTTTTTCGGTGAAGACATATTGGCTACCCTTATGCAGAAGAAAAAAATTTAACTCTGGAATATACTGAGTGATCATAATTAATGTTGAAACTTTAACTACAAATACAGGTCAAAAACTTTCTTATTTCAAATGGCACACCCAGTATTTCTGTACCTTGTTGAACGTAAAAATTAATATCGAAAATATCTTCATTGGGTTTCCCTATACCTAAACCTAATAGTTTTCAAGTAATTTTTGATTTTTAATTCAACTAGTTAATCTACTATTATGATTAGCGATATTCATAGAAATACTTGGAAATATTTGTGGAGAAATGCTTACAATATTATTTGAAATCTGAAAAACTCATATGAAGATCTCAATAATGGTGTTGCAGTCACGCAAGATTTAGTATTCCTTTATGAATGATTATCTACTGTTTTTCTGAATATCATTTTTTTTTCAATTATGTATTTTCATATTAATTTCGCCTTGAAGGTATTGAGTGTCATCATCATTCAATCTTTTCCGGTAAATGCCCTTAAATTTTTCTTTATTCCGATCGTTTTGATTTGAAGTTGAGCCATACGTTCAAAGAATCATGTAACAATGTAACAAACGATTCATTTAAAAAAATATTTGCTCAGGCGATGAACCTGTGCTCCAGTCCAACATTTTCCCTATTCTTCACATTTTCAATATTTTGAAGACTTTTCGAGATTTTCAAAAGAGATCTGTGACAGTGAACCTCTGGCCAGAGAGTGAGTTGAGTACCGAGTGGAACGAGTTTCACCAGCATAAGGACATTCAGTAGTAAGGTAGTATTTGAAGGTATTTTGTGAACATCTTTGAATCTTTGAGTCTACTTATACTCAATCCAACAATTGGAGATAACAAGTATGAAGAATCAAAGGTTCATCGCCTGAGCAAATATTTTTTTAAATAAATCGTTTGTTACATGATTCTTTGAACGTATGGCTTAACTTCAAAACGATAAGAAAAATTTAAGGGCATTTACCGGAAAAGATTGAATGATGATGACACTCAATACCTTCATGGCGAAATTAATTTGAAAATAATTGAAAAAAAAGTGATATTCAGAAAAACAGAAGATAATCATTTATAAAGGAATAATAAATCTTGCGTGACCGTAACACCATTATTGAGATCTTCATATGAGTTTTTCAGATTTCAAATAATATTGTGAGCATTTCCCCAAGAATATTTTCCAAGTATTTCTATGAATATCGCTTATCATGATAGTAGGTTAACCAGTTGAATTAAAAATCGAAAATAACTCGAAAACTATTAGGTGTAGGTATAGGGAAACCTAATGAAGATAGTTTCGATATTAATTTTTACGTTCAACAAGGCACAGAAATACTGGGTGTGCCATTTGAAATAAGAAAGTTTTTGACTTTTATTTGTAGTTAATGTTTGAACATTAATTATGATCACTCAGTATATTCCAGAGTTAAATTTTTTTCTTCTGCATGAGGGCAGCCAATATGTCTTCAAGAAAAAACATTGTCTTTTCTGTTGGCTTGAGGGGTTTATCCATTAATTGCAAATTAAAAATACTCCTTTTTTTTTCGATTTTTCGCCATTTTCTCTACAATGGTTCTTCTAAGGCATAAAATGGTCTTCACAAACTCATCATTATTTGAGCTTGCCATTCAATTTTTGAATTCATATATAGGGTATTCCATTCAAAAAAGTGTAACTATGGTCTATATCTTTATTATCGAACACCCTGTATATGTGAAAACAATTTTAAAGTGTGCATCTGATTGTCCCTTACATTCCACGAAAAAAACATTTCAAAATGTCTTCATTCACTGCCTCAAAATGAGAACCGCGTCTGGGGTGGGCCACCCTGTATATTATATATAAAGTATATTATATATTATTATATATAGTTGACAGGAACTAGGAATCGGGAATGAATTAACAGACCTTAGCTAAAGCCGACGTTTCGCAAATATATTTTTGCTTCTTCAGGGCTAAAATAGAGATAACATCCTTTAAAACCACACAAAAATAAAAATTTTGTGAAGACTTATACATTAGACTAAACATTAACAAAATCAAATTTATCATCAAACACTACATTAGAATGGTGTAAAACAACTTTCAGACGTCACGACCAGTCGAAACTTACCAAAGCCAAACTATGTTCTCCCCAAGGTGCAACAATGTACAACCAACCAGAAAACCATCGAGAAATTCGGAAGAACTCGTTCATAAAATAAAACTTAAAATACGACATCAACCGTTCAAACAGCGAAAGACAAATGCATACTGAAATTCTCGAGTAACAGCACACGCCCACACAAATTGATATTTATACATGTGTGTATACAAAGAAATCGAATAAAAGAAATCACAATCAACCCGCGCCGTCCCTTACTCTTTTGAAACCATATAAAATGTTATTGTAAATCAAACTTAGATTTTGGGTGTCTGTTCTGTTGTTGATGATCTTTTTGAGCAGAGATGGTGGGTAGTTGTTCATTCTCAATATGTTTTTAATTTTGTCTAAATTTCCGGCATGAAATTCCGGGTCACTCAAACTAATTGATCTGTAGATAAGATTTTTGATTGTAGAAATTTTGTAAGAAAACGCGCAACTAGACCTGAAATTCAACACACGACCAGAACTCGTTGGCTTAGTATACCAACAAGTCCCATCATCACGTCTGCTCACAAGAACGTCCAAGAATGGTAACGAACCATCAACCTCAGCTTCCATGGTAAACTGAAGCTTGGGGTGGTAGGAGTTAAATGCTGTTAGTAGTTCGTCACATTTGCCGGTGGGGACAGCCAAGAAGGTGTCATCTACATATAGCTTAATGAATGGGACTGAAAAATGTAATCTGCCCATGCAAACCTCAATGACTTCCGACATTACCAAGTTGGCCAAGGATGGACTCGCCGGATTCCCCATAGCTGTACCGTCAACTTGTTCATAGAATTCATTGTTGAAGCTGAAATAGCTGGATGTAAATATGAAATCTATGAACTTGAGAAAAAGCTCCTTTGTAATATCAGTATAGGCCGATATGTATCTCCATCTCTTTTTAATAATGGTCAAGACAAGAGTCTTCGGTATATTGGTGTACAAGGAGACAACATCTAATGAGACGAGACAATAATTATCAGGTATTGCAATTGTGCGTGTGAAGGACACAAATTCAAAAGAATTTTTTACATTATAATTAGATGTCGAGTTGACCAGATTGAGGATCTGATGGACAAAAACCGAGATATTGTACGATGGCGAATTAATGCAACTAACAACCGGTCTAATGCTTAAACTATCTTTGTGCGTTTTCCTGAGTCCGTACAATTTTGGTGGTTGGAATTGTATTTTTTCATTTTTAAGGACTCTCTATTATCAATAATATGTTCGTTTTTTAAGTCATTGATCAAGTCATTTGCTCTCCTCTGAAATTTGTCTGTGCTGTCACCTTTCATCTTTTTGTAAGTGTTATCATCAGATAACATATCTGTCATATATCTATCATTATCTGTTTTCCACATAATAACAGTTGCGTTACCCTTATCTGCTCTCATAATTACTATTTCGGGATGACTCTTTATGAACAATCTGGCCCTGTTATATAAGGTTAATAGTTGATTTTTCTTTCTTGACATTCTTGACCTATTCCAAAAGTTTGTAATGATGTTAACTCCCTGTGCTCTAAGTAAATTTCTATCATCTTCGTTCACTTCAACATTTTGCACATTATATTCCAAATCTTTTACTATAGTCGGAATTGGGATACTATTTGTGGGAAGAGGAATACTAAATTTTGGGCCAAGTGACAACATCGAATGCACATCACTGGGCAATATGACGTTAGTGTGATTAAACAAAAAATTCTGACATGAATCTGAACCAATCGTGACCCTGAAAGTGCTTTCACAAAGATCTTTCAACTTTTTTACATTATTACATTTAACCTTATCAAACTGACAACAGAAATTCCTTTTACATCTCTCAGAAAAGTTTTTATACACACTATAAGGTAAAAGTTCTCGTAAGCTATTCTTAATATTATTCAACCTTTTATTCAAATGCTGTATCTTCCATATAGTAATCTTTATTTCTATATTCAAAACTGATCTCTGAAACCTATACATAATATTCCGTGCTTGATTGACCAATGGGCAATCTTTATCTAATGATAACATATTAATGCAATTTATATTATCCGTTATGTGTTTAGGAAATACCTCTTTTCTTCTGCACTCCAACAGGAAAATCTTTCTATTGTACAGCGATGCGATTTTTCTGTTACAACCAATCCATGTCTTCATCTTCCTCTTCACGTTATCTCCATAGCTCTGACCAATTTATTCAAAAAATCTCCCAGACATCATGACATTAATAGATAGATAACTTACTACGAAGGTCAGAATTGGGAGGACACTGGTGGAGTCGGTTCTGACCTATGGCAGCGAAGTATGGACTATGAGCGCGGCGAATAAAAGGAAGCTCAGAGCCATCGAAATGGACTATCTAAGGAGGGGTGCTCGAAGATCTAGAAGAGAAAGGGTGAGGAATGATGAGATCAGAAGGATTATGGACGCACATGAAACGGTGGTGGAAAGAATAGAAAAACGAAGCCTTAGGTGGTTTGGACATGTTTTAAGAATGGACCAAGACAGATGGCCACATCGAATGTATCACTGGCAACCGAGTGGAAAAAGAAAAAGGGGCCGGCCTCGTAGATCCTGGAGTGAGGGAGTTAGGCAGTCCATGGAAGACCGGCAAATGAACGAAGAGGATGCACAGGACAGAAGGAGATGGCGTTTAGGCGTGGGAATGCAGATATAATCTGTTTAAAACCCATATATATATATATATATATATAACTTCCTTGATAAATATATATATAGTAGTTGACAGGAACTAGGAATCGGGAATGAATTTTCAGACCTTAGCTAAAGCCTACGTTTCGCAAATATATTTTTGCTTCTTCAGGGCTAAAATAGAGATAACATCATTTAAAACCACACAAAAATAAAAATTTTGTGAAGACTTATACATTAGACTCAACATTAACAAAATCAAATTTATCATCAAACACTACATTAGAATGGTGTAAAACAACTTTCAGACGTCACGACCAGTCGAAACTTACCAAAGCCAAACTATGTTCTCCCCAAGGTGCAACAATGTGGCCGCGTGAAGTTAGCGAAAAGTTGGTGGAACAAATTCTGAAACCAAGCTCAATATTTAGTACTGAATTTGTTCTAATTTGTTCTGTATCAATCATCCCCAGCACCCTTATGGTTTTCGAGTTATTCGCATGTCTTTGATTTGGTGCTGACTTCACGCTCAGCACCAACATGTTCGAATTTGGAAAAAAATTTTATGCCAATAATTAGTCCCGAATTTGTTCCAATTTGTTCTGAAGAAAATTCTCCGATATCATTTTTCGTTAACGAGTTATTCACATTCGTAACATTCGATGGTGACGTCACACCCAGCTCCAAAGCTTTTTGTTCTCCAAGAAATTCGAAGAAATTTTGATGCAAATATTTAGTACCCAATTTGTTCCAATCAGTAAAAGTTGTTTTGTTGAAATACCATTGTTGGTTTTCGAGTTATATGAACAATTGTTTTGAGCGAGGGACGCGAGCGTGAAGTTAGCGATAAAGTTTTAAATTATCACTTTTTTTTTTCAACATATATTAGTACTCAATTTGTTCCAATTTGTTCTAAAAAGAACGAATCAATTTCATTATTAGTTTTCCAGATATTAAGACTTTACGATTTGATGACGTCACAGTAGGTGAAGCTCTGAATCTCCATTCCTGACCATACCACTGTCGGCAGCCGCTCTTATCACGTTTGAATGCAGATTTGGATTCAGGACCAATTCGTTTCTTATTCTCGTTTATTAAATTGTTAGGAAATAATTATTTATTTATCAACAACTTCTGAATTTGTAGTTTCCGTTATTTGGACTCGGTGAAATCCTTTTTATACGGAGGTAATTTTTCAAATTGAAGCAGTTGAATTCAGTTAGATAAATCGTCTGTTATAGAGCCATACAGGGCGAGTCTTCGACCTGAACATATAAAGGGTGTTTCAAATTGCGTGCTTTTTTTCAAGAATAAATAAAATACATATGGCGCATTGAATTCTTCGGGGTATTTTGGCATTCAAGAAGTATGACATTTATAAAGAAGGCTTCGAACGAGTGTATCGAACTGACAGATATTCGTGACACGATATCTGTTTCTGTTGACAATATGAACCAAGTTCAACATTTTGCCATTTTTTAGAAGTGGAATTTCAATATTCTTTCCGTTACCGATGTATTGAATTTCTGGGGTGAGAATTCCGCAGTATCTCTTACTTTTCACTTTTTTGATTTGATTTGATCATTTACTGAACGGGCAATGGTCAATGGCGTGACCATTATAGATGTCCATTGCAATATTACATTTATAATAACATGGATGTTGGAAAATTTTCCGTGCACAGTTGAGAAATCAAATTGTAACAAATGTAATAATTCTTTGAAAATAAAGCATATCTATTTCATGGCGGTCTTTGTGGATCGTTTGAAAGAAGAAGGATTTAGTTGCCTGCAAGAATGCATCTATATAGCTCCCCCATCACATTCGAAATGCAAAAAATGTGCGAATGAATTAATTATTGAAAAACAATATTCAGAATATTTATTGATCGAATGTGATGTGGGAGAAACAGCAATTCTGGAGGAAGTACCACTAGAATTGATAATTGAAAACAATAGATATTTTCTCAGAGGGTTGGCAAATTTTATAAGCCCCATGGAGAGCACAGGGATAATTCATTATACTTCCTACTGTAGGAGAAATGATGGACAGTGGGAAGAGTATAATGACTTGGAGAGACTTCAAGAATATAAGAAGTGATATAGTGGTTAATCCCCATATGATTCTATATACGGTGTGATTTTGATTATTGTTTTTTTCCAGATGAATGTATTTTTTTTTAATTTTGAATAATAAACAAATTGTATTATTACTTTTTTTATAAACTTACTTTTGAAGGCTGTTCTGTAGAATGTAGTAGGAGAAAAAATAAAATTTTGTTGAAGGGTCCAAAAAAATTTATTTCACGTTCGCAACATAACATTAGTTCAGAGAATTTCTTTAAGAAATGAATTCTATGTTGAAATACTTACTCTGGTTCTTCGCAAAGTATTTACTCTATTAGACAGACTTCTTGTTAAATTATTCCAAAAATCTTGTGGTTTAGCTAATCAAATTGCCCGCAATTCATTAGCTGAATTTTCTAATTTTTGATGAGGGCGATTTGGTTCAACCGCCTCGACATTTCGGCCAAACATATTCAATACAAACCATGTCTGGTGAATAAGGTGGCCAATCCATTCTTGTGATCCCATGATAGCAGATCCTATTCTAAGAAAACGATTCCAAGCTCTACTTTGTGAAGCATTCACATTTCTTGCGACAAACCAGGAACAGCGAATTTTTTTCTCAATAAATCAATTGTGTGAGTTGCAATATGACGTGTAGCGCCATTCTGTTGAAACCAAATATCTTCTAGATCTATATTTCTTGATTCAGGCCACAAAAATTCGTCTAATGGACATTTCGGGGTCTTCTGCAACATTTTCACGAACCAAATATTTCCTTGTCAAGAACCGCTACGACTGTATTTTTCACTTTTTTGATCTTCCATCGAACCGGTCTCTTGAAATTCTTCCATAATTCGACCAACAGTGCTTTCAGATGGACGATTATGTACAGTGTAAACCATAAAATTCACGTAATTTTTCGAAAACACTCTTCACAGAACGCTGATTTCCATAAAATAATTCAACAATTTCAACGCGTTGTTATATAGTATAGGGAGCCATTTTTATAAATGTCATAAATCACACTTCTTGAATGCCACAATACCCAGACGAATTCAATGCGCCATCTATATTTTATTTATTCTTGAAAAAACCACGCAATTTGAAACAACCTATATATGTTCAGGTCGAAGACTCGCCCTGTATAACAGACGATTTATCTAACTGAATGATTTGCTTCAATCTGAAAAATTGCCTCCGTATAAAGAGGATTTCACTGAGTCCAGATAACGGAAACTACAAATTAAGAAGTCGTTGATATAAATAATTATTTCCTATCCATTTGATAAGCGAGAATAAGAAACGAATTGGTCCTGAATCCAAACCTGCATTCAAACGTGATAAGAGCGGCTGCGTGCGGCGCATGATCAGAGAGACAACGGCTCTTTTCATGTTTGATTTATGACCAATTACAGATTGCTTTGTATGAGCCAAAACTGCCGACAGTGGTACGGTCGCGAATGGAGATTCAGAGCTTCACCTACTGTGACGTCATCAAATCGTAAAGTCTTAATATCTGGAAAACTAATAATGAAATTGATTCGTTCTTTTTAGAACAAATTGGAACAAATTGAGTACTAATATATGTTGAAAAAAAAAAGTGATAATTTAAAACTTTATCGCTAACTTCACGCTCGCGTCCCTCGCTCAAAACAATTGTTCATATAACTCGAAAACCAACAATGGTATTTCAACAAAACAACTTTTACTGATTGGAACAAATTGGGTACTAAATATTTGCATCAAAATTTCTTCGAATTTCTCGGAGAACAAAAAGCTTTGGAGCTGGGTGTGACGTCACCATCGAATGTTACGAATGTGAATAACTCGTTAACGAAAAATGATATCGGAGAATTTTCTTCAGAACAAATTGGAACAAATTCGGGACTAATTATTGGCATAAAATTTTTTTCCAAATTCGAACATGTTGGTGCTGAGCGTGAAGTCAGCACCAAATCAAAGACATGCGAATAACTCGAAAACCATAAGGGTGCTGGGGATGATTGATACAGAACAAATTAGAACAAATTCAGTACTAAATATTGAGCTTGGTTTCAGAATTTGTTCCACCAACTTTTCGCTAACTTCACGCGGCCCAACAATGTACAACCAACCACAAAACCTTCGAGAAATTCGGAAGAACTCGTTCATAAAATAAAACTTAAAATACGACATCAACCGTTCAAACAGCGAAAGACAAATGCATACTGAAATTCTCGAGTAACAGCACACGCCCTCACAAATTAATATTTATACATGTGTGTATACAAAGAAATCGAATAAAAGAAATCACAATCAACCCGCGCCGTCCCTTACTCTTTTGAAACCATGTAAAATATTATTGTAAATCAAACTAAGATTTTGAGTGTCTGTTCTGTTGTTGACTGTATTGTTTAATTTTATATGTATCATCTCACTTACGTTACGCTTTAACCAGTTCGACTCAAAGTCTAAAATTTTAACATTTTGAAAGTTAAACTGGTGACCCTCCTGAAAGTGATGAACCGCCAGCGCTGTCTTATTCTCCTTACACCTGAATGTCTCGTTACAATCATACCTGTGCTGTCTGATTCTGTTTCTCAGAAGTTGTTTTGTCTGACCTACATAACATTTTTGGCAGTTCTCGCATGGTATTTTGTAGACTAGGTTACTACAATGTGAAATAGGATCTTTATCTTTCGATGTGGAGAACAAACGGCCACAAGAGTACAAATTATAAGTTACGATTTTCACATTGTTTGAGAACTGACTCACGAGTCTTGAAAACTTATTGCTGAGACCAGGTACATAAGGGAATTTTAGATATTTTAACCGAGATGTAACAGTTGTGTCAACATTATCTGATGGCTTTTCACTGGGATTCTGATAGTTGTTGATGATCTTTTTGAGCAGAGATGGTGGGTAGTTGTTCATTCTCAATATGTTTTTAATTTTGTCTAAATTTCCGGCATGAAATTCCGAGTCACTCAAACTAATTGATCTGTATAGATAAGATTTTTGATTGTAGAAATTTTGTAAGAAAACGCGCAACTAGACCTGAAATTCAACACACGACAAGAACTCGTTGGCTTAGTATACCAACAAGTCCCATCATCACGTCTGCTCACAAGAACGTCCAAGAATGGTAACGAACCATCAACCTCAGCTTCCATGGTAAACTGAAGCTAGGGGTGGTAGGAGTTAAATGCTATTAGTAGTTCGTCACATTTGGCGGTGGGGACAGCCAAGAAGGCGTCATCTACATATAGCTTAATGAATGGGACTGAAAAATGTAATCTGCCCATGCAAACCTCAATGACTTCCGACATTACCAAGTTGGCCAAGGATGGACTCGCCGGATTCCCCATAGCTGTACCGTCAACTTGTTCATAGAATTCATTGTTGAAGCTGAAATAGCTGGATGTAAATATGAAATCTATGAACTTGAGAAAAAGCTCCTTTGTAATATCAGTATCGGCCTTTCGCTGTTTGAACGGTTGATGTCGTATTTTAATAAAAATAATAATAATAATAATAATAAAGGTCTTTATTATCGATCCATCTGGTAATAGCTCAATTTATACAATTAAAGAGGGCGAGGTTTAGTGCGGGAAATTGGACATTACTGCACAACCCCCGCCTGTTCTTACACCTAACCTAAGATTCGAGGTGGTATTCAGAGAAGGTCGTTACAAAAGAAATTCAACATATACATAATTTTCGCATAAAAAAATGAATCAATCATCAATGAGTTTATCCAATAAATAAGATCTGAGCCTAGCCGGAGAAGACATCATGATAACATAAGGCAGAGGGTTTACTACTCGAGTAATTTGGTATGTAAAGGAAGACTTGAATAATTCAGTTGAGTGCAAGGGAGGAGTGAGAGTATTCTTGAACCTCACATTGACATTATGCACGTCTGTACGAAAAGTTATCTTGTTATATAGGTGAGGAGGTTTGTGATTTTTCAAAATTTTCTGATACAAACAAGCACGATGTACATACCTTCGATTTTTCATATTTAGCCAATTGTTTGATTTTAGGGTGTGTGAAATTGGTTGGTACTTCCGTATCCCATATATTAGTCTCAGACAACAATTCTGCAACCTCTGAGTCCGTTTTCCATCCACAACACTTATGCAAGAATCATATACCAGTATACCACATCGCAATAGTTCATATGAGACAGCACTAAAGAATCACAAAGCATTGACTTAGTTTTCCGAGACAGTACCGATCTATGCTGATAAACTAATCTCAAGGCGGCATAAGCTTTCTGCAATGATAAGCCAACATGATGAGCATATTTTAAGTTTTGATCCATCCAAAGCCCCAGATTCCTTACTTCATCAGTGAAGGGGATAATATCAGATACAAGTGTAATTTGGTTACTGAAGTTATTGAGAAATATATCCCTGTTAGTTTTAGAGGCAAATAGTATTGCTTTCGTTTTGTTTGTGTTTAATTGCAAGCAATGCGTTGTAGAAAAAGAATACATATTAAATAGGTCATAGTTGAGTGCTGTTATTGCTTGCTTCGCCTCTTCTAGAGTAAAAGATAAATATACAGGGTGGGGCAGAAAAACCTATCCGATTTCAAAACGTTATAAAATTAAAACCACTCAGCTTGTCAGAAAATTTTTTTTATTAACATATCGCAAATTTTATGCCATTTTTAAATTTAAGTTTTGAAAAGCACATCACTCAAATGTCGTCCTTGGGAGCGGATACACTTATTTAGGCGCTCGCGGTAGCTTTCCATGACTTTCACCGTCATTTCCACAGGAATTTCTTCAATTGCCCGAGCAATTTCCCTTCGTAAAGCAAGAAGGGTCCTTGGTCGATGCTGGTAAACCTTCGATTTGAGGTAACCCCAAATTCTGCCTGTTTACGGCGCCACAAAGGTGAAAATGGGCTTCGTCCGTGAAGAGCACAACATCGTCGTTTGGCAGTTCTCGGAGATCGCGACACAGGTTCGTACGGGTTTCAAAATCCCTTTCACTTAATTTCTGTGCAACAACCATTTTGTAGGGATGCATTTTGAGGTCCCGGTGCAAAATTCGCCGAATACTGCGGTTGGAAATCCCCAAAGCGAGCGAATGTTTTCGCGCCGAACGACGCGGGGAACGTTCAATCGCGGCTCTCACATTGGCCACGTTTTCAGGTCCTGTTGCTGTCCTGGGACGTCCAGGCGACTTCTTTTTCAATGCTGAACTCGTCTGTCTAAAATTTGACACCCACACTTTAATCGTAGCGTGATGTGGAACAGGATCATGACGCCCGAGTCCGAAATGAATTCGAAAAGCACGTTGTGTAGCAATTATCGAACCGCCGCATTCGATAAACCGCTCAATAACAAAAGCACGATGTTCACCAGACCAAGGCATGTTGACTACTGACAAATGGCATAAAACCAGCTTTCTAACGGTTTTTACCCCACTACTCTACCTGCTCTCTCTTCTGAGAAAAAGGGATTTGAAATCGGATAGGTTCTTCTGCCCCACCCTGTACCTGCGTATCGTCCGCGTAATAGTGCTGCATACAGGAAAGAAACCGTAGGGGGAATTGGGAAATATTAATGCAAAATAAGAGAGGTCCCAGAATGGAGCCCTGAGAAATCCCCTGAAATACTTCATTGAAGTCCGAGACCAAATTGGCGTATTTTACAGCTTGGTATCTTTGACTCAAATAGCTAGAAATAATCTTGATTGCTCCATCAGTCAACCCTATGTAGTGCAGCATTGAAAGCAAGACATCATGATTCATGCTTTCGAATAGTCCAGCAATACGAGAACTGTCAACTTGTTCCTGTTTAAGGCTCTGTATATATCATCTGTGATGTTTAATAGTGCAGTTGAGCAGCTATGTCCTGGTCTGAATCCGGACTGAGATGGTGGTATAATGTTGTTCTTATCCAAGTGATTCTGTGAATGACTTTTTCCAAAATTTTAGAAAGGGTAGGTAGGATGCTAATTGGCCTTAAATCATTGAAATCTTGAGGGTTAGCTGTTTTATGAACTGGAATAACATGAGCTTTTTTCCATTTAGTAGGGAAAGTCGAATTTTTTGAACATTCATTAATTATATGTGTAATATATGGCAACAAGAAAGGTAAACAAAGTTGCAATGTGGCTGAATTTATTGCATCATGTCCCACTGAATTATTTTTAATGCTTGTTATCATCCTAAGAACCTCAATCTCATCAATCGTTTCGAAAACCAATTGCGATCGCACTTTGTCATTCACGTTATTGTTATAGTAATCTATAATTTTCTCATCCGGTGTTAAATTTGGAATAGAATTAATGAAATGGTTATTTATATGATCCACATGGTCAGGTAATTGAATATGATGCCTATCGTGATCATTAAAAATGGTCTTCACAGTACCCCACATATTTCTGGAAGATCTACTTTTTTCGATATTAACTTCATAAAAAGCCTTTTTTTCATGCTTTATTGTTTTGGTAACAAGGTTCCGAAATTGTTCATACTGTTTTCAATGTTGTGCAGTTTTTGTAATTTTAAATTTTCTCAAAGCCTCATCCCTATCCTTCATCATTGCCTTAACGGAATTGGTTAGCCAAGGAGCATACTTTTTAGTTATTCGCAATGTTTGAAATGGGGCATGAATATCCAAAAGTGCACTCATACTGTCAGAGAGGAAATCTACTTTACTGTCAATATCATTCAACTGATATATGGTATTCCAAGGTATACTTCTAAGATCAGAGTCGAACTGATCATAATCAAAATTTTTGAAATTTCGAGAGGTCTTATATTTAATCTTACTCGGTGTATGCCTCCTCACTTTCAGATTAAGAAATATTAATTCATGGTCACTTACCTCAGGTACATGTTTTGTACCAACATCCCTTACCATGCTCTGTCTTGATACTAGTGCATAATCGATTAAAGTTGCGGATTAATCAGTTATTCTAGTAGGTTGCCTAACAGTTTGGACAAGCCCCAAACTTTCCAAAGCTTCAATAACAAAGTTTGATTTTTTACTTCCATAATCCAGTAGATCAACATTAAAGTCACCTAAACACAGAACATCATCAACAATTGCCGTGATTGACGAAACTGTGCTTTCAAATATGTCAAAAAAGTTTCCTAAATCAACATTAGGAGGACGGTACACAACGCCCACAGCGAGAGTTTCAGACTTCAAAATCAATTTTAACCATAATTGTTCAATATCGCTACTAACCACAACCGAATCACATTTTATATTATCCCTTAAGTATATACCAACGCCCCCTCCCCGGCTCAACCTATCAAATCTCTTAAAAGAATAACCCCCGATGCCAACAAACTTATCTGGAATATTCACATCCAGCCAGGTCTCACTAACACACAATATATCTAAACTGTTAGAAAAAATTAAATTTTCAACCTCATTGATATGTGGAATCAATGATCGAACATTCAAATGTGCACATCTCAGTGAATTGAATTTCATATAAACTAACGAATGATCCCAATTAATGAACCTCCCCCAGATTACAACATTATAACTACAATAAGAAAGTAGTACTGCAGCCCAATGAGACAAAAAAAATGCAAATGCAATGAAAATAAAAATCATTACAACCATGATCCCTTACATAATTAAATAATTAATATTATATTATTTTTTTTTTAATACTTTAGTAGTAGATATCCGTTTACACAATTGTTCTCTTTATTTTACAAAGGATACTTTCAACTTATTGATGAAAGAAGAAAACAGTTTATGAAAATTTGAGGTTATATTTGACAAATATACTTCAGATTTAATCAACTTTTTGTTTTCATTCATGAGTGCATAAATATTACCTCTCAATGTCCAGCAATTTTTTGTCCCTACAACTTATCTCACTTTCATGAATAAATCACGTTTTTTATGAGACATCATTTCGCTAAGTACAAATGGAGATCCTTTTAAACATTTCTTCGCTCCATAAACTTCTTCCTTGAACCATCTATTGACGAAAACTATGGATATGGGTCTGGGTTTTTTGTGATCAATACGCTTCTTTCCAATGCGATAACAATAATTGATATCACCGGGAGCAGCTGAAATCTTGAATTTACTTTTCAGGATGTTTACAACTTCAGGAATTAGATTCTCCTTCTCTTTCTCGCCTAGCCCATAAAGTACCAGCATATTTTGCATTCTGTCTTCCTTTTGTTGATTAATGTCATCTTCACATATTTTCACTCTATCATATAATTCCTTTCGTAATGCATTTATTGATTCCATTACCTTGATCTCAAATGTTTCAATTGACTGAATATCTTCATTCAATTCTTCTCGACTGGTTCCTGGATTAATTTTATTTTTTAGCTCAGTTAGTCCGCCCTGGACAAATTTCTCCAGTTTATTCAAACGCTATGATAATTCCGTATTAACGTCAGATTTGCCCTTATTCTTCATCTTATGTGTATATTTTGAATTAGAACAATTAATACTGAACTGCAGAAATAATTTAATTATCTGGGAGGAGAGCACGTCTTACTCTGAACGCACCATATTCTTGAATGTTTTAAGTTTTATTTTATGAACGAGTTCTTCCGAATTTCTCGATGGTTTTCTGGTTGGTTGTACATTGTTGCACCTTGGGGAGAACATAGTTTGGCTTTGGTAAGTTTCGACTGGTCGTGACGTCTGAAAGTTGTTTTACACCATTCTAATGTAGTGTTTGATGATAAATTTGATTTTGTTAATGTTTAGTCTAATGTATAAGTCTTCACAAAATTTTTATTTTTGTGTGGTTTCAAATGATGTTATCTCTATTTTAGCCCTGAAGAAGCAAAAATATATTTGCGAAACGTCGGCTTTAGCTAAGGTCTGTTAATTCATTCCCGATTCCTAGTTCCTGTCAACTACTTTATATATATTTATCAAGGAAGTTATCTATCTATTAATGTCATGATGTCTGGGAGATTTTTTGAACAAATTGGTCAGAGTTATGGAGATAACGTGAAGAGGAAGATGAAGACATGGATTGGTTGTGACAGAAAAATCGCATCACTGTACAATAGAAAGATTTTCCTGTTGGAGTGCAGAAGTAAAGAGGTATTTCCTAAACACATAACGGATAATATAAATTGCATTAATATGTTATCATTAGATAAAGATTGCCCATTGGTCAATCAAGCACGGAATATTATGTATATCTATGTATATCTGGCAACATGGCGCCGAACGTAGATCTGTCTAGTGAATTATCGAAGCTAAAAAAAGAAATTTTAATTGAAATCATTTTAACTAAAAAAGCACCGATTGGTATAACGACAAGTTCTGCATTGAGGGAACATTTAGAAATAAATCATAGTGACGAATCTCATGATTCAGTGAGTGAAATCAGTAAACAAACACCACATAACCTGAATGTGGACCATGTAACTGTAAGTAATTTGCAACACAGATTAGAATTGGCAGAAGCAGAATTGAAATACAATAAGAAAACGGTTGCCACCCTAGAAGGGTGTATCAGAGATAAAGAGCTGATCATTAAACTGCTCAGAAACAATGAAAACGGTTATGCAGTAAAAGAAATACAGCGGTCGAAGAAAAGCGACGTTGCCGATGTAACTAATAAATCAGAAACAGCGGGGACTTCATCTGAGAGCGCTCAAGGAACAGTAGGTGGAAAAGTAAATCAGAAGCTGGGGATCATGGAGTCGATGACAGATCATACTACATCATTACAGATAAAAAGAAATGTCACTCAAGATAAAAGGAAGAGAAACAACGCCAATAAAAGTGCACCCAGAAACTCAATTGTGGGAAACAGCCGGGTAGATAAGAATGAATCTTTCTCGGGTGCGGAGAGGAGGGGATGGCTGTATGTTGGTAGGGCCGCTGCCACATCAAGTGCAGAAGGACTCTCAAATTACCTCAAACGAAAACTTCCAAATGAGGAATTCGAAGTGGAACAAATTAGTAAGAGTGAAAACAACTCAGGCAGAAATAAGTCATACAGGGTGAGCTGTAAATACGAGGTCTTGGATGGGCTGCTTAACCCGGATTTTTGGCCAATGAATATTCAAGTGAGGCCATACAAGTTTTTTCGTTCCTCAAAGTACAGAACTGAAACTGAGTCACAAAAGTACAAAAGCGTTCAAAATGATGAATTACAATGTACAATGCCTCAGGAATAAGACGGAACAAATGAGCTTCCAGCTTGGACAAATGGAAATTGATTTTTTGTGTTTGACAGAAACATGGTTGAAGAGTTTAGAAGTCTCATTCATTGGGATGAAGAACTATAAGATTGTTAGTGACTTCTGTAGAACTAGATTTGGACATGGGGGAGTTATATTGGCGGTTAAGGAGAGCTGGTCTGCTGTGGATATACCCATTATATCAGAAATGTCAGTTGAGAAGGAGGCAGAATTCGCAGGTATGTTTCTCTCTAATATAGATCGAGTGGTCATTGGTAGCTATAGACCACCTGGTGGCAGTTTTGAGTTATATGTGAATACCTTGTCGGATGTTTTAAGCTATGTTGCAGAACATCACCCGGATAAGTCAATCATAGTCTCTGGAGACTTCAACATTGACTTCAGCGGTGACTCCAGAGAGAAAAGAATATTGGTTGACTTGTTTTATAGCTATGGACTGGAGGGTGTGTTTACCGAACCGTCTAGAATAGGAAAAGAGTCTAGTAAATGTATTGATAATATATTCATTTCTTGTGGTACAAAAACTACAAAGACTTTCACTCAAGAACTGCATCTGTCGGACCATCTGGCACAATTCCTACATCTTCCTACTCCCGAAAGGCCTAAAACAGAGAAGAAGGTAAAGCGATACAGGGACATTAACGAAAAAAATACTTACCTTGTGAAGCAGGATCTGGCGGGTACGGACTGGTTGTTCTTCCTCGGGCAAAAGAGCGCAGAACAGGCATATTCCTCCTTCCATGAATATCTGATCAGCCTACTTGATCAAAGAATGCCTGTAAAAGAAAAAACAATTATGAACCGAATAAACAAGAAAGCTGTATGGCAAACTACTGAAATATTGGAAGTCAAGAAGAGACTGGATGCTTTGCACACTATAATGGTCGCAAGGAAAAATGAAACAACTGCAAGGGCTTACAAGGATCTGAAGACTAAATATGTGACTTTGATACAGAATACCATCAAAACACGCAATGAGGCATTTATAGATCATGCAGACAACAAACAGAAAGCCACTTGGCAGCTGATAAGAAACGAATGCAACGGCGATAACAGGCTTGATGAGGGAAGCAATCTCACTGCGGGTGAGCTGAATGCTTTCTTTGCTAACTCCAGCAGCAGCACTCTGGAAAACGAGATGAGACCTATTACTGCTCATAAAGAGATGGATCTTAGCACCGAGAGTGGCAAAAGCCACGGAAGGTCCTGCTACTTTTTCGATTGTTCTGAGACAGAACTGAGGAACATTTTTAGGAAAATGAAACCGAAGAAAACGTATGATGCTTACTTTATGCACACCACATTCCTGAAAGGACTTAGGGACGAACTGATTCAGCCACTGCGAATAATACTGAATAAATGTTTTGAGGAAGGGTACTTTCCTAAGGAGTTGAAGGAGGCCAAAATTGTGCCTATCTATAAGAAGAAAGGAGAAGAATAACTGCTCTAGTTATAGACCGATTGCTATACTGCCGTGTCTATCGAAAATATTTGAAAGTGCCATAGCAAGCAGGTTGACAGGATGGATGGAAAAGAAACAACTCTTGAGTGAGAATCAATACGCTTATACGCGGGGCAAAAATACATCTATGGCAGTAACGGAAATTTTAAGGCATATTATGAAGGCCTTAAACGATAAACAGAAAATTGAGCTATTGAGTTTTGATCTAAGCAAGGCTTTTGACATGGTACCTCATAATAAACTGCTACATAAGCTCGAAAACTATGGCTTCAGAGGGAGCGTACTGAGAATTTTTGAAACCTATTTACAGGGTCGAACTCAGAGTGTCTTTTGGCATAATGAACTTTCGGACAAGCTGCTCACTGACCGAGGAATACCTCAGGGATCCATATTGGGGCCGTTACTATTTATAGTCTTTGTAAACGACTTCAAAATAGTGGCAGCTGAGCACGTATGTCAATACAGTGACGACTCGTCCGTATTGGTGAAGCAGCCGGCCAACGGAGATTTGGACACAGCAAGAAGAGATGTGGTAGCGGAGGTTAAAAGGTGGTTTAGCTCCAACCAACTAAAGCTCAATGAAGACAAGACTGAGGTATTGCAGTTTGGTACTAGAAATGACAGTGGAGCAATAAAATTTTTGGGAGTATTTCTGGATAGTAGATTGAATTGGGCTACCCAGGTTGAATATGTGTCTCGGAAGCTCTCGAAAACATTGTATTTGTTGCGAAGACTCAAGAGGATTGGTACTCACCAGTTGGTAAAAACCGCATATTTTGCGAACTTCCAGTCGATCCTCACCTATGGCGTCCTTCTATGGGGAATGTCCTCAGGCAGGGAAAGAGTGCTAAAACTACAGAAAAAAGCTATCCGTATACTTTATGGCCTAAAACAAAATGAATCATGCCGTGATAAATTCAAAGAGGCAGGAATACTTACCTTCCCTTCCCTTTACATCAGAGAGTGTCTCATAAACGTTTTCAGAAACAAAGATCTACTGAAAAAGAATGGGGATTACCATGGTTTTTCGACACGAGGTAGAAATGATTTATATATTCCCTTACATAGAATGAAATGTACTCAGGCATTCTGGGATTATTGGGGTGTTAAGCTTTTTAACAAGCTGCCCACCAGTATGAAGCATCTAGATGAAAGAGCGTTCCGGAGAAGAATAAAGAAGATACTTTGTGATGGCTGTTTCTATTCTATAGAAGAGTTTTTTAATTGTGATCTGTCCAGTCTGTGATAATTAAATGTGTTTATATTTACCTAGTTATTTACCTATTATTGTAATTTTTGACTCGCCATGTAATTATTTTGATGGTTAATAAAATGTTATGTTATGTTATGTTATGTTATAGGTTTCAGAGATCAGTTTTGAATATAGAAATAAAGATTACTATATGGAAGATACAGCATTTGAATAAAAGGTTGAATAATATTAAGAATAGCGAGAACTTTTACCTTATAGTGTGTATAAAAACTTTTCTGAGAGATGTAAAAGGAATTTCTGTTGTCAGTTTGATAAGGTTAAATGTAATAATGTAAAAAAGTTGGAAGATCTTTGTGAAAGCACTTTCAGGGTCACGATTGGTTCAGATTCATGTCAGAATTTTTTGTTTAATTACACTAACGTCATATTGCCCAGTGATGTGCATTCGATGTTGTCACTTGGCCCCAAATTTAGTATTCCTCTTCCCACAAATAGTATACCAATTCCGACTATAGTAAAAGAGTTGGAATATAATGTGCAAAATGTTGAAGTGAACGAAGATGATAGAAATTTACTTAGAGCACAGGGAGTTAACATCATTACAAACTTTTGGAATAGGTCAAGAATGTCAAGAAAGAAAAATCAACTATTAACCTTATATAACAGGGCCAGATTGTTCATAAAGAGTCATCCCGAAATAGTAATTATGAGAGCAGATAAGGGTAACGCAACTGTTATTATGTGGAAAACAGATTATGATAGATATATGACAGATATGTTATCTGATGATAACACTTACAAAAAGATGAAAGGTGACAGCACAGACAAATTTCAGAGGAGAGCAAATGACTTGATCAATGACTTAAAAAACGAACATATTATTGATAATAGAGAGTCCTTAAAAATGAAAAAATACAATTCAGTACCACCAAAATTGTACGGACTCAGGAAAACGCACAAAGATAGTTTAAGCATTAGACCGGTTGTTAGTTGCATTAATTCGCCATCGTACAATATCTCGGTTTTCGTCCATCAGATCCTCAATCTGGTCAAATCTACATCTAATTATAATGTAAAAAATTCTTTTGAATTTGTGGCCTTCACACGCACAATTGCAATACCTGATAATTATAGTCTCGTCTCATTAGATGTTGTCTCCTTGTACACCAATATACCGAAGACTCTTGTCTTGACCATTATTAAAAAGAGATGGAGATACATATCGGCCTATACTGATATTACAAAGGAGCTTTTTCTCATGTTCATAGATTTCATATTTACATCCAGCTATTTCAGCTTCAACAATGAATTATATGAACAAGTTGACGGTGCAGCTATGGGGAATCCGGCGAGTCCATCCTTGGCCAACTTGGTAATGTCGGAAGTCATTGAGGTTTGCGTGGGCAGATTACATTTTTCAGTCCCATTCATTAAGCTATATGTAGATGACACCTTCTTGGCTGTCCCCACCGGCAAATGTGAAGAACTACTAACAGCATTTAACTCCTACCACCCCAAGCTTCAGTTTACCATGGAAGCTGAGGTTGATGGTTCGTTACCATTCTTGGACGTTCTTGTGAGCAGACGTGATGATGGGACTTTAAAGACTTGTACTAAGCCAACGAGTTCTGGTCGTGTGTTGAATTTCAGGTCTAGTTGCGCGTTTTCTTACAAAATTTCTACAATCAAAAATCTTATCTACAGATCAATTAGTTTGAGTGACTCGGAATTTCATGCCGAAATTCAGACAAAATTAAAAACATATTGAGAATGAACAACTACCCACCATCTCTGCTCAAAAAGATCATCAACAACTATCAGAATCCCAGTGAAAAGCCATCAGATAATGTTGACACAACTGTTACATCTCGGTTAAAATATTTAAAATTCCCTTATGTACCTGGTCTCAGCAATAAGTTTTCAAGACTCGTGAGTCAGTTCTCACACAATGTGAAAATCGTAACTTATAATTTGTACTCTTGTGGCCGTTTGTTCTCCACATTGAAAGATAAAGATCCTATTTCACATTGTAGTAACCTAGTCTACAAAATACCATGCGAGAACTGCCAAAAATGTTATGTAGGTCAGACAAAACAACTTCTGAGAAACAGAATCAGACAGCACAGGTATGATTGTAACGAGACATTCAGGTGTAAGGAGAATAAGACAGCGCTGGCGGTTCATCACTTTCAGGAGGGTCACTAGTTTAACTTTCAAAATGTTAAAATTTTAGACTTTGAGTCGAACTGGTTAAAGCGTAACGTAAGTGATATGATACATATAAAATTAAACAATACAGTCAACAACAGAACAGACACCCAAAATTTAAGTTTGATTTATAATAATATTTTACATGGTTTCAAAAGAGTAAGGGACGGCGCGGGTTGATTGTGATTTCTTTTATTCGATTTCTTTGTATACACACATGTATTAATATTAATTTGTGTGGGCGTGTGCTGTTACTCGAGAATTTCAGTATGCATTTGTCTTTCGCTGTTTGAACGGTTGATGTCGTATTTTAAGTTTTATTTTATGAACGAGTTCTTCCGAATTTCTCGATGGTTTTCTGGTTGGTTGCACATTGTTGCACCTTGGGGAGAACATAGTTTGGCTTTGGTAAGTTTCGACTGGTCGTGACGTCTGAAAGTTGTTTTACACCATTCTAATGTAGTGTTTGATGATAAATTTGATTTTGTTAATGTTTAGTCTAATGTATAAGTCTTCACAAAATTTTTATTTTTGTGTGGTTTTAAATGATGTTATCTCTATTTTAGCCCTGAAGAAGCAAAAATATATTTGCGAAACGTCGGCTTTAGCTAAGGTCTGTTAATTCATTCCCAATTCCTAGTTCCTGTCAACTACTTTATTCTATACTATACTAAAATGGTAACTGGGTGGACCGGCCCGAGGGAATCTGTCGGAAAGTGGGTCCAGAAGAATCTCAAAATCGCAGCGAAGCTGCGATACCGTGAAGAAATTTTTATATGGTTGGAGAGAGAAATAATCGATTCATACGTGGGTGAAATTTCGACTCTCTGGGCGAAGTAAAAGTATTTTTAAAAAATTCGCGAAAATCGCTAAAAAATCCGACAAAAAGGACCATTTTAAACTGGATAAAACTTTTTTCACAGATATCCTGGCCGTGATGTAAATATACAGATCGAAAGAGGAAAAGTCAATGCAAAATAGCTTGGTATTCATATTTTGCATAATTTCCACATTTCTCCAGGAAAATTGATCAAACTTTGACCTTTCTACCGATGAGAATAACTACTTAAAAGGTAGATCTGCTGGCCCATACTAGTATATATTTATCAAGGAAGTTATCTATCTATTAATGTCTTATATATTTTTTCAAAAGTGAAAGATAATTATATCTACTGAATTCTATTTGTTGATAAATTGATAATTTGTGGTAAAAACGAAGAAGAATCAAAGATTTAGGACTAATTAAAACATATTTAGGAATTAATATAAATTATAATCATGAAAAGGAAGAATTGTCTTTAGACCAATCAAAATATATCGATTCATTAGAAAAAAGGTATAACCTACAAAACTCCAAATTATATACAACACCAATGGAACAAAATTCAAAAATATTACCTGCAGAATCAGAAAATAAGAATATTAAATTCAGGAATTCAATAAATGCTTTATTATACATTAGTTCTGGTACAGGACCTGATATAAGTTTTAGTGTGGACTATTTAGGTAGATTCCAAAACAGTTATGATGACACTCATAAATAGGTATGCTCTGAGAGTTCTCAAGTATTTAATACTCACGAAAAATATGAAGTTGACATTGTATAGAAATGATAATTCTGAAATATTACAATGTGATGTAGACTCTGATTGGGCAGGAGGTATAAATGACAGGAAATCTACCACTGGTTATGTAATCATAATGTATGACAATGAAGTTTTTTGGTAATCAGAAAAACAAGGTACTGTAACGAAATCTTCTACAGCTGCTGAATATTTAGCTTCATCTGAATGTGTTAGTGAATTGAAAATTGTGAAAGATATTCTGGTAGATTTCAAAATTGTATTTTCTGAGCCTAAAAATATATTTGAAGATAATTCAGGAGCCGTTAGTATATTTCTGAGCCTAAAAAGATATTTGAAGATAATTCAGGAGCCGTTAGTATAGCCAAACATGGAAATCTTACAGAAAACTCAAAATATATTGCAACACATTTTCATTTTGTGAATTAAAGTTATTTAGACCGAATTATAGATGTCGTAAAAATTGATTCAGAAGAGAATATTGCTGATATTTTGACCAAAGCTCTAGGCTCAATCAAATTCGACAAATTCAGAAAAGCATTAGGCTTAAAAAAAGTTTTAGTAATACAAATCTAAGGAGGTGTGTCAAGTTATAGATTTGTATTCTATGGTTGTATGGATCCCCGGAATCCCTCATATTTTCATACGTCGTCAATGCACCTTCCGTTAATACCTTCAAGAACCACTACGCCTGGATAAGGATATCTTCCCAATATTATTTTTGTATGTAATTTCTCAAGTTTATAGGAATTATTCCTCAACTCTTGTTATATTGAATAATAATAATAATAAAAATGAGCAGGTTGCGATCAAATTAATTATAGCTACTGTCTTTGCCATTTAGTTTCGGCAATATAACCTCACTTTCATTGAATATAAAGATAATATTTTTCGAAATAATTGACGCTACTGAAACGTCGCGTTATAAAGGTTATAAAGGCACACATGTGTCACAACTCAATTTCATCATAGGAATGTGAAATAATTACACAATTTCCCAAGAAATTACTCCAATGTAATGTCAGATAGAATTTGTCAGAAATATCAATTGGAAATGTCATAATATCTATCTTCTGACTTTTGGGTATGTTCCGAAAGTACTCTCGTGAATTTATGCTTATAATATTATCCGAATAATACAAAGTCCATCTCAGTATCAAGCCTAGATTGAAACCATCATTATACGAAGTCAAATTACCTAAGCATAAAACTTGGCTTGGCTTCGAAATAACATTATACCCGTAGGCGTATGCAAAAGTACCTACGTAACGGAACATGGCGGAGACCGTTTACAAAATGTCGGATTTTTTATCTAGTTTTCCAAGAAAATTAACCAACGTCAGAATTCGAAAAGCCAATCGGGGGCAGACCGATTCTTCCCCTTTCGATTCGTATCTAAAACTCCCGTCTAGGATGTCTGGGACAAAAGCCTTTCGATTAAATAAGTGGTACTTTTTCGCGATTTTTGCCGAATTCGATCTGAAAATAAACGTACTTTCCGACCACGTAAAAGAAACATACCTCAAAAGAAGCACCGGTCCTTCTATTTTCTATGTCTAGATCGTTTCTGCTCTCCCGAGGCACCCTTTCTGAGGTAGGGCTGTTTCTTCGGACCTACTTTTTGACAATTTAGGCCACGCTCCCAACTATGGTCTGGCCCAAATAGTCTAACCTACCTTTAGTAAATAGAATCAGAGATTATCGGTAAAAAATAATTTATCTTTTATATTATGTATATGACTTTCATACTTTCAAGCATGTATTTAGGTGATAACTTCTATTTCGTCGTTGGCTTGAAAATGAATCAATAAATTATCCAACAGACTGAAAAATGAAAAATCATGAGAATGAAATTTGAAATGTTCAAAATCACAAAAATACTCGGGATGTCATACTTGAAAATGAAGCTTGCGCTCTTGAGTACAAACTTCTCTAATCGATGTTTTCATTTCTAAATGCGAAGAATTTCATTCGAACTGGAGTGAATTGACAGTTTTCTGTCCAATTTTCCGAGATATCATCTTGAAGTTCGCAACATCAGGCAACTTCGCGGCAGCGAGGTCTGGATTTAGCACCTAGGTACACCTTCCATGGTTAAAGAGACTCCCCTTTCACTCTTTGTCAGCTCGCGGCATTCTTGTCGGGGTGCCTTCGGGTCTGAGTCTCTTTAGTATCACATTAATGCGGTATGAACAATGGGCCACGAGGCCTACGTTTTGCCAACCAAGATTACCACACAAGGAGAAGACCAAACTAGTATAAGTTCAACCTGCCAAGAACAAACGAACTGTCTTACTATTTCCTGAAAAGAAGTAGCTTTGGGATCTCCTTGTTTTGCCAGTAAAGAAACTCGCAGTTTTGAGTCAGAGGGGCGAAAATTTTCAGAAACTGTTACTGAGGCCATATTACACGTTTTTCATTCGAAATTGATAAAAAAATTTTACAGGGTATTCACAAAAATATAACGAATATCAATTGGAGTTTTTATTGAAAACTTTCTCATAACAAATTGAAACCTTTTTATTTGATCGAATAGTAACTAAATTCTTCTCCAATCTGTCTCCTGTGTCGGTGCCAGAACTCGGTTTCCGGTCTCTGTCGCGGCTCCAACTAGCATCGAGAGGTGCCTGTTCGCCCGCGACAGACACACGAAACCTCTACAAATACCGGAGACCCAATAACCTACTGGACCAAAGGCTTTCGTAATCGGTTCGCGCGGAGACCAAGACCATAAGGCCAATTGTTTTCTATATTTGCCTCAGGCCTCGGTCTCACCTTCGAAGGTGCCAGTTCCTGCTGCGACAGAGGAGTCTCCGCTATATGAGGAAAGCTTATATGGTCAAGTAGTGAATTCGGTCCCCAGTCTTTGTGTCTGATATTGGTCTCCAGTATTTTTTCTGCGAACGAATTCCCATTCCAAAAAATTGAGTTGCCAGCTGAGGAAAATATTTTAGATTTTCTTGGCATCTCGAATAAAACGAGGAAAGTGAAAGTGTAGTTTTCTGAATAATGTTGGATGAGGTTGAGAAAAAACATTTACGTGATAAGTGAGAAAACAGTCAAATTTGAGCAAAATTTCATCTAGATCAGGGCATAAAAAACAGCTTGTAAGAAATAAGTGGAAGACTCTTGCCCTCACAAAGATCACTATAGTATTTATTGGGAATAAAATGGTTCCTATGTGAAGAAAAGGATTGGCTGGAACCGCCTATCTTGAAATCAAAGAAAGACTCATTTTATGTACACCACCCTGTTTTTTCATATCAAACTTGATATTGAATTCAACAGAAAATCGAACAAAATGGATATGTGATTAACTAACACAAAAGCATGGATTACCTTAAATATAGCACTGAATGAGAGTCAATTATGGAAAACTTCTGATTTTGACAGCCCATTTATTCAATAATCCAGTTTGCAATCATAAACGTAAATTATAAACAGCTAATTCATTTTGTGATTCATTTCCTCCGCGGACGGGAAGTAGAGTAGTAAGGGTTGCAGCAATTTTTTCATTATCCTTCGGTTCGGTAGAGCTTGAAGGCGTAAAGCAATTCTGTTCCCCGATCGTTTAATGGAACAGAATCTCAGGTTCTGAAATGGCAAAATGCTACTTTGTTCGTTGAATTATGGCTGTCTTTCCCAGCCAGATGAATCAATACATCAGATAAAACGCGGATGATCGAACATTCGATTTTCTCGATTCATCTGGTACACGACTGAACAACAACGGATGTAGACAGTTGCTCTTTTCGGCTCATAGTGGGGTCGAAATCGACCTCAATATAGAGCACCTCTGACCTTGAATACATTTTTGGCACACTTGGTATCGGTGGGGTTTTTGATATTTCATTTATAATAGCGTACCTAAGACCTAAACAACACATTTTCGCACTATGCAAATTTTCGAAAACTCACAATGATAATTTTTTGTAGATAAAAAAATATTTTTTGCACGAAAAATTGTGAACTGTTACAATATCAAACAGATAAGATCTTATGAATATTTCCTTCCGGTCTAGTCGTTTTGGAGTAAAATATAAAAACTGTTCGAATATCCTTCAAAATGTTGATGCCAACTGTTTTTTAAAGACACATTATCTTCCTCATATTGTTCTTACCCGTCAAATACACTCAGCCCACTTCCACGGCAGGGAGCAGGGAAGTGAGCAGAGAAATGAGCAGGTTGAGAATGTAATCACCCCATTTCTGCTGCCACTCGCGTTACTACTCGCGCTGCCGGTCACACCCTAAATTAGCGGTTTTTCTTGCGGCAGTCAAAGGACTGGCAGCGCAAGTGGCAGGGAGTGATCACATTCTGCCCAGTAACTGGCGTGCGTTGTTAATTGCGCAATTGTTGCGAAAAATGTCGACGGAGTGGAGCAACGAAAAAATAATATCATTTCTTGAACTCCTTGAGATCGAAAAAGTGATATGGAATTCTTCTGATAAAACAAAGTGCACGATGTATTAATAATAATAATAATAATAATAAATAAATAATAAACCCTCAGGGGCTCCGGATGGTTTTCTGGAGTACGGGTTTAGCACACCCGAGGTACCCTAGCTACCTGGCAATAGGTATAAAATGCACTAGCAATGGAATGTACAATTTACGGAGCAAACGGGTGAATCGGCATTGTACCACCAGAACCTCCTGTCGCGTTCAAGATTTAGGAAGAGGGTCTTGTTCGAAAAATGAGTCACAGTCTCCCTCGGATAACGACGGAAGCAGCGTGATACCGAGTAGGGCTACTGCAACACCCCACCAAGAGGAAACTGCTATCCACAGTCCTCAACCCACTCTTGATGCTTCAACGGCGACGCAAGTCACTATGCCCGCGACCACGAGAGCTGGACTCCCTAGGAAACGCATGAAGTGGACCCAAGAAATGAACTCCTTCATTATGCGCTCCTACTACAAGATCACACACTTGGAATCGAACATGACAGCATACCGATATGGATTGCATCAAGAATTCATAGAGAGATATCCAGAACTCCACCACATTTCTGAACAAAGGATATCAGATCAACGACGAACTATTGTGAAAAACAACCTACTCTCTACGGACACATTGAGGAGTATACGAGATGAAGTCCTCATGGAACTGAGAAACGACACTGGAGCTAACATCGAAACACATCCAGAACAGAACCAGAATGAGATCCAGAATATGGAATCTAATGATAATGGGGAAGTACCGTCTGATTCAAATGGATCAGGGGAATATGCGCACTCTGCAAGATCACTGCTCAACATGGCCATGGTTGAGTTCCAGGGAGCCAATCCAACAAAACGCCCGAAGCTGCCTAAATTAAAAACTAACAAGAGCACCAATATTATTCTGGCCAGTGTAAATGCAGCTTTCGATGACCATCTTGAGGACTTCAACAGCCTGGAAGGAATACACACTCTCGTGTATTGTGGGGCAGTAGCAACCCTTCGACTACACAAACAACAAGTCCACACCCCCGAATTTCACACACGGGAAAGAACCATAAAGAAACCACCATGGCAAATCCGATTGGAGAAAGACATCGACAAAATCAGAACGGAAATAGGCCGTCTTACCGAGTTCCTGCGGAATGAATCCCCGTCACGACGCCTGAAATCGTTTGTTAGAAAAATTCTGAAGAAGATTGGTAACACCATGAACAAATCGGAAAGCCAACATCACATCATCATATATGTGGACACCCTGAAACAGAAACTTCAAGCGAAGGCGAAAAGACTATCCAGATATGTGAAATGCACTCAACGGAAACAACATAACCAATTGTTCCACAACAACGAGGCAAACTTCTTCAAACACATCACCAAAAGCTCAAACACAGTTACCAGAGCTATGCCAGAAGCCCAGTCATTGAAAAATTATTGGGCTTCTCTGTGGTCGATGCCTAAGGAACATAATGAGAATGCTGATTGGATCAGGAGGGAGAAAAATCGAACGAACATCCCACAAATGAACTTCGAAGAGATATCAGTGGATGAAGTGGTGACAGCACTGAAGAAAGCAAGCAATTGGAAGGCTCCAGGAGTCGACAATATCCATAACTTCTGGTACAAGAAATTTGGCCATCTGCATGAAGCCATAGCGAGACAGTTTACGCATATACTTCAACATCCTCAAGAAGCTCCTACATTCTTAACCGAAGGAGTAACCTATATGCTTCCAAAAAGCGATAGGACACAAGACCCGTCGCAGTACAGACCTATCACTTGTCTTCCAACACTATATAAAATACTCACCTCATGTTTATCCAACCGAATATATCAACATTTGGATCAAAACAACATTATGGCTGAAGAACAGAAAGGATGCAGAAGAAAACACCAAGGGTGCAAGGAACAACTCATCATCGACTCAGTGATCATGAAACAGGCCCATGAGAAAGGACGGAACTTGCACTCAGCCTTCCTCGACTATCAGAAGGCATTTGACAGCACCGCTCATTCGTGGCTCATCGAGGTGCTGCACATTTATGGAATCAATCCTGTTTTGGTGGAATTTTTGAGGACAACAATGTCTCAGTGGCGAACATCAATACAAGTCACTATGAACAACAAGACGATTAAGCTCGAAGAAATCCCCATACGTCGTGGGATCTTTCAAGGAGACTCCTTGAGCCCATTATGGTTCTGTTTGGCAATGAACCCTTTATCATCTATGCTCCGCGGTACGAAATGTGGATTTAAGATCAAGACAGCGCGGGAAGAACATACTATTTCCCACCTACTCTACATGGACGACATCAAACTATATGCTGCAAACAAGAAGCAATTGGATGAGCTCCTGAAAACCGTCAGTTCTTTTTCAAGTGATGTTCGAATGGAATTCGGCATTGAAAAATGTAGAACCCTGAACATCCATAGAGGAAAAGTCGTGGACGGTGAATCACAACTACCGAATGGAGATATACTTCAAGCCATAAGGAATGGAGAAACTTATAAATATCTGGGATACCAACAGGCTAGATGTTTGGAGCAAAAGCAGTCGAAGGCAAAAATCCGGGAGGAGTATACTGGCCGACTCAGAACGGTGATGAAGTCACTATTGAATTCTGGAAATCTCATCAAAGCCATCAACAGCTACGCAATCCCAGTGCTGGTTTATTCATTTGGAGTTATCAAGTGGACCAAGATAGATCTGGAGGACATTCAAAGGCAAACTAGAACGATGCTGACGAAACAGAGAGGTCATCACCCAAGGTCATCAGTATTAAGAACCACTTTACCACGGAAAGAAGGAGGACGAGGACTTGCGGATATTGTCAACCTTCACACTCGCCAGATCAAAAACCTCAGGAAATTCTTCTTTGAGAAGGCGAATAATTACAATCTACACAGAGTTGTTACTTTGGTTGATAAGAAGTTCACACCTTCAACTCTGGCTACTGCAGATGAATTGCTGGATCTGCCATCCCTTTCTGAAACTGACAAGCTAGAACAATTGTCAAGAAAAGAACTCCATGGACGGCATCACCATGAGTTAAATCAGCCACATATTGACAAAACATCATCCAACAAATGGTTGTCGAAGGGTGAACTCTTTCCTGAGACGGAAGGTTTTATGATGGCTATACAAGATCAAGTCATCTCCACCAACAACTACAAGAAATACATCATGAAGGACCGTACACTGCCAACAGATATGTGTAGGAAGTGCCATCAAAAATCTGAAACAATTCAGCATGTAACTTCTGGCTGCGAACAACTGGCCAACACTGATTACCTCCACCGACATAACCAAGTGTGCAACATCATACACCAGAAATTGGCGCTCAAGTTCGGACTTCTCAACTCCTACAAGCCGTATTATAAGTATCAGCCGCTACCTGTGTTGGAAAATGACTCTTTTAGACTATACTACGATAGGCCTATTATCACTGACAGAACGGTGACGAATAACAGGCCGGATATAGTAGTTTACGACAAGAGGGTTAGAAGGGCAATTTTGGTGGATGTAGCTGTGCCCAACAATAATAACATGTTGAATAAGTACCAGGAGAAGATATGCAAGTACACAGACCTGGCTTTCGAAATCAAGGAAATGTGGCACCTAGAGAAGGTTGATATCGTTCCAGTAATCATCTCGTCGACTGGATTGATACCTAAGAGCTTACACAATAGTTTGAACAAAATAGAATTAAATGTAAACAGCTACATTGAAATGCAAAAAGCTGTTATTCTCAATACCTGTAGAATTGTTCGTAAATTTTTGTCAAGTGTATCGTGATCGAGCCCTTTGATTATTATATCTGGGAAAGGTAAATTTATCCGGCCAGGTGCCGAGATAGTGAATAAGTCCACGATCCATGAAAATAATAATAACGTTTATTGATCCCTTTAGACATTCAAGAAATGTATGAGACAAGTCACATAATAATGAAAAAAAATTAATTCAACCAATGGAGTCCTCAAGGAACTCCTTAATACTGTAATAGCATCTGCTAATTAAAAGGAATTTTACTTCTTTCTTGAAAGAACTTCCATTCATTGATTTCAATCTCCGAGGCAAGTTATTATATAATTTGATACCTATATAATTTGGCGAGGACTCATACTTAGCTGTGTGATGTCTGGGAAAGGCTATAGTATCAGAGTGTCGTGTTTCATACTCATGAAAATCGGCACACTTCTTGAATTTACTCAGGTTTAGGTGGATGTAAGTAAGACAATTGAGAATGAATATACAAGGGAAGGGAAGAATACGAAATTGACCGAAAATAGGACGACACGATTCACATGGTCGAAGTCTGAATATAAGTCGTATGATACGCTTTTGGGAAATAAAAACGCGACTAGAACCAACCGAGGAGCCCCAAAGAACTACGTTGTAGCTTAGGTGACTGTAAACCATGCTGTAATAAATGGTCAGCAACTCCTCCTCAGGGAGGCAACTCCTAAGACGTGATAAGGCATAGTATTGATATCATCCACCATCTTCTACGACGAATAACTTTCTTTTGGGGTTTATATGTTTTCAAGACACTTACATATTTATATACCTAAATGAAAGTGTAATAAGAGACAGAGCGCTGAGGCTGCAATTTCGTCGTCCGCCATTGCCAAAACTTGATCGCGAGAGAAATGTTTGAGCTGAGTGTAAATACTCACTGCCTTCCCATACTGCCGCAGAAGTATTCCGGGAAGCATTTTTCCGTTCCCTATACAGTCAGCGCGACAGGTCGCTCTCACCGTATAGGAAACGGAATGTTCCATTGCATTCCGTAACAAATATGCGCGATGTGCTCACTGCCCTGTTAGTCTTATGGGTGCCGATGGGACAAATTGCAAATTAGAATTAAAGTTTTCTTACTTTCTGTATAGCTTTATTAGGTAGAGTCTACCAAATTTTTTCTCTGTGAACATTTTTGTAGTCGCGGTTTTTTTCAGCAAACCTCTCGTAAGTCGAACATATTTTAATTTTTTTTTAATCATGCGTACTCTTTTTCTGTAAGATGCAATCATAAAAACAATCTGAGAAAAATTTCACCCAAAACTTTTCGCTATGCATTTTCAATTTGACGTTGTTGATGAAAAAAAAACTGCTTGTGTTGCTCTATTAACGGATCACGGCTACCCCAGCTGCCATAATTCAATGAGAACGCTAGCGAATGTAATGAAATTGAAAATCCAAAAATACATATATAGCATTTTCTTGTTAACATACGATACAGGAAGAGGAAAAAATGTTATATAATATATGGGATGTAAGTACATCCCTTTACATACAGTCTCGAACTTTTTTGCCAGACCTCGCTGTCGCTCGGGCGCAAACTCGTTCTCGACTGTTAAATGTTACTTACATCCCTTATAGTATAAATATAC
Source organism: Adalia bipunctata (assembly GCA_910592335.1). Lineage (NCBI taxonomy): Eukaryota > Metazoa > Arthropoda > Insecta > Coleoptera > Coccinellidae > Adalia > Adalia bipunctata. The sequence goes on from OU342948.1 coordinate 56,076,271, forward strand.
ATTGATAAGTTTCATTCAACGTAGTTTCTCGTTTCGACGATAGACAGCGTTGCAAAGTTGGGAGCCATAAAGTATGTTTAGCATCGGTGCATTTGATGTTTCCCAAAGTGTAGGAAATTCGAAACTGTTACAACCTTCTCCCGATCCTTCATATTCTGGTTCGAAATAATCATAACATTCGTCATCTTCTAGTATCACGTCACTTCGTTTCAGCTAGTATGTGGTCCTGATATACTGCTGGTCTCGAAACCATCTTCTGATATCCTATAGCTTCACCCTCTCCTCATCGCATAATTTTTTCATCTCGTCTGATAAATCTTCTCGAAAAACAAAAAACGGTGTTATAGTCAAAAAGATTTAACAAAAACTACAATTTACCGCTACAACTTTCGAGATTTTACATTATCTCTTCTTCAGGTTGAAAAACGAAAAGTGAGAAAACAACTCTTGGAAATCAACATAAAACGTATTGCGAACGAAATTATATTGTTTTATGTTGATTTACAAGAGAAATTTTCGATCATTTTGTCAATTGATTCTGGTGAGCAAAGTTTCTCGTGGCGTTTCTTTTCCCGTATCAATTTTTTTTTCTATGATTGTCGTTTTTCAGCCTGAAGAAGAGATAATGTAAAATCTCGAAACTTGTAGCGGTAAATTGTAGTTTTTATTGAATGTTCTTGCCTATATATTTGTTCTTCGTAAGATATTCTTGGGTAATTTGGAGCTGTGAACAAATCTTGTCGAAAAATTCTGTATCGAAACAATGATCTCGATCTTCTTATACCCACATCGAATTCACCTAGATGACGATAGATCAATACGTTCTCAAGACGATATTTCACTTTTTTTGACAACGAAATATCATCTTTGCTGAGACAAAATATATCTATAAACTCTGGGATCTTATCCATAAATTTTTGTATACAGTATATTTTGATGAAACTCATATACAGGGTGTTTCACCATAAACTGGACAAACATATATAGCCGTGTAGATGACACCGAGAAAGTAATTTTTGCCCCATGACATATACCCCGTTTTCGACGCATAAGCGAGATACAGGGTGTTCAATGTCAACTTTGAGCAATATTCTGATGACTGTTGTGAGTTACGCGTGATATTTGAAATAACGGTTTCTAGTCACATCTCAGTATTTTTGAGGGCTCAATTGAATTGTGGTGTAGAATTTCGCGAAAAAAAATTCAATATGGCGGAAAACCTGCAAAGTTGGAATTTTTTTTTCTCGGTTGCTAATTTGGAAAGCATAATCTCAACGTACTCAATTTTCTGAGATTTTCCGTAAAAAAAGTTTTTCAAAATTCGAACTCAACTTTTTTTTACATGTCTTCAGTGAAAAAAAAATTTCGGCCAAAATTTTTGGATTTTTTCATGGTTGAACTATTTTCAATTCTGAATACTTGGGTGAAAACAGAATAAAAAATATCAATTGGTTTTCTTTTTGTAGCCTTTCGAAGATTATGCTCGGTGTACTTTCTTAATTTTTATTTGAGAAACTGGAGGCCGTACGGAGGTCAAAATTGTGCTGATGGGATGCCAGAATGATCCGGATGAAAATATGAAATTATAAACCAAAAAAATTTTTTTCGAAAAATTTTGGTAGGAATCGAACTCTACGAGTATGAATTAGATTAATTTTAATCCTATAAATCTCCGGTACCAGAGCAACACTAGTTAATCGAGAGTGTAGAGTTCGAACCTTACCAAAGTTTTTTGGAAAAAATAAAAAAAAAATAATTTTTTTTTAAATTTTTTTTTATTTTTTCGAAAAAAAAATTTGTTTTGTTATAATTTTATATTTCTATCTGGGTCGTTCTAGCTGCCCAGCAGCACAATTTGACCTTCGTACGGCCTCCAGTTTCTCAAATAAAAATTAAGGAAGTATGAACCTAGCGTAATCTTCGGAAGGCTACAAAAAGAAAACCAATTGATATTTTTTCATTCTGATTTCACCCAAGTATTCAGAATTGAAGATTGTTCAACCATGGAAAATTCCAAAAATTTTGGGCGAAATTTTTTTTTTCACTGGGGACATGTAAAAAAAAGTTGAGTTCGAAATTTAAAAAAAAAAATTTCACGGAAAGTCTTAGAAAATTGAGTACGTTGAGATTATGCTTTCCAAATTGGCGACCGAGAAAAAAAAATCCGACTCTGCAGGTTTTCCGCCATTTTGAATTTTTTTTTGCAAAATTCTACACCACAATTCAATTGAGCCTTCAAAACTACTGAGATGTGACCAGGAACCGTTATTTCAAATATCACGCATAACATACCACAGTTCACAGAATATTGCTCAAAGTTGACATTAATAATAATAATAATAATGAGAATCTTCATTTCAAATGATCATCACAGAATAAGCAAATGAAATTGTGTCAACATGTAAAAAAATAACTTAGGTTTTATTCACAAAAAGAAAGTCTTCCAATTTGTATGGTTCAATTTTCAATAAATATTCATGAATTGATTTCTTGAATTTCTTCAAGTCTTCGTCTTTTTGGATTTCAACTGGCAATGCGTTGAAAAGTTTAATGCACCTATATTCCACCTGGTCTTGAGTGCTAGTTAGACGAATCTTGGGGTATGTGTAATTGTGATTTCTTATGCTGTATTTTGTCTTATTTTCATTTATGTGCTCTCTGAAAAGTTCCTTGTTTTTATGTAGAAATATAAGGCATTCTTGTATATATACTGCATATACAGTTAAGATTTTATTTTTTTTAAAGATTCCGCGGCATGATGTAATTCTACCTAAATTAAACAGTATTCTTACTGCCTTTTTTTGAAGTGATATATATTGTTTATCCTGATTACTCCTAGGTCTCCTGTGGAGACCCCTCTGAAATTACAAGCTTTGAAGCTTGTAACTTGTGCCGAGTTTGGAGTAAGCAGTTGTGTTCTGTGTAGGCTTTGTTACTGTGTCCTTACGCCACCTTAGGCACAGCACTGTTAATTTTTGACCCAACAGTGAGAATGGTGGCCCCTACCGAGACTAGAAAATTTCTTTCCTAGCTCGGGATTGAACTGCGGACCTTTGGGTCCGAATTCCACCGCTCTACCACTGAGCCAGGGGCACTCATAATCATAGTATGAAAAGAGATGACATATTTCCTGATCCAAAGAATATTATTCCAAATCTTAATCTGGATTCTATTGTAGCATAATATAGAGTTTTCCGTGAGATGCTTTTCAAATATCTGGCAACCACCTTCAATCCATAAATTGCTGATGAAACCTTCTTTCCAACATACTCAATTTGGTACTTCCAATTTAATTCGCAATCAATGTAGACTCCAAGAAACTTTACATAATTATTAATTTTATATGCTTGATAATTCAAATTTATGCTACTTGGGTTCTCTATACCTGACTTGATGTGGTGAAACATTAGAACATTGGTCTTTATCATTCAAGATGGCGCCGAGAGTAAACACGGTTTCTGATATGTGCTGTAGAAAATGCTCGAAAGAGGTGAAACTTTCGATTGTTTGTGCAAAATGTGGATCGAATTATCATCCCAGTTGCATACTCAAGATATGTGGTACATTTGTGAGTGCCGATGGGGCGGTTATTTGCTGCGAATCTAGAAATTGTGAATGTGAAGTCAAGGAGCAAGAAATAAGGCGGCTCAAGTCGAGAATTGCCAGCATCAACGAGTCAATGGATGTGAAATCTCCTGTGAAGGATGTTGATGTTTCTGAATCGGATGAGAATAATGGGCGTAACGGGGGTGAGTCAGATCTGTTGATTACCAGTGAGTTAACATCTCAGAGCGACATAATTTCTCAACAGAAGGACATACTGATAACTGTATTAAACGATAAAATTTGCATCTTAAAGAAACACATTTCACTCTTGGAGCGGTTTCTTCAAACGAAAGAATCGCATATTCATGGTGATGTTGTTTTTTCGAATTCTTCGAAAACAGAAAACATGAGGAATTCCGTCGTTAGTACGAATGTGTCAATACATGATAGACAAAATGTGTCTGATGTTGATCCGATGGCATGTGAGAGAGGAATGACGCAGGGGAGAGTGGGAGTCACGGCTGATAAGTGGAGTTCGGTAAATGGTAGGAGGAAGATGAAAAATAGAACAAATGCGAATTTGACAACTGACATGCAGAACGATAGACCTTCTGTGAAAGGGAAAATTAACGCGCAGGATAGTTCTTATAAACGCCAGGGAAAGACTGACAGTTTGTCAGATAAGTCACTGCCTACAGATAATGAATTCAAAACAAACAATTCAAATACCGAGCAATCATCTGTTGCTTCGAATAGGAAACAAATTATCTTAGGTGCTAATGCTAGTACCTCTGGTAATATAAGAGGTGCTCCTTCACTAACCCATTTTTACGTTGGCAGAATATTGGGGGATGTGGAAGAATCCGCTATGGGTGAATTTCTTGAAGCAAATTGGCCTGGAATAGAAATCAAGTGTACAAAACTTGACTGCAAAGGTTCAAATAGCAGTTTTAAACTGAGTTTCATTTCCGACCACAGGGATGTTGTTCTCAATGAAAATAAATGGCCTAAAGGTGTTGTTCTCAAAAAATTTTTTCGTCCCAAAACGGGCAGCTCGGGCCTCCGTTCAGATGGGCAGAAAGTTCAAGCTCCTTCATCTTAATATTGAAGGCATTTCTGGTAAGGAGGGTCCCCTTGAGGCGTTCTTGAGTGCTTGTGCCGGGGTCAGTGTTGCTTGCATCACTGAGCACTGGCTGAGAGAGGAGGAGTGTTTGCCAAATCTACTTGAGAAATGGTGTATAGTTCACAGTTTCAATCGAAAACAAAAAATGAGGGGCGGTGTCTTGACCTTATGCCCCCCGCATATAAGTGTTACGCCTATGAACGAAATTAATGAATTGTCCATTGAATCTCATTGTGAAATTTCGTCTGTGAAAATTAATTGTTATAATGTCATTGTTATTGCATGTTACAGGCCACCTAGTGGTGACTTTGAGTTATTTTTTGACGTATTTGAAAGAATTTTTGTAAAATTGTGTTGTAGCAATAATAATGTAGCAATTTTGGGTGATTTCAATTTATATTTTTGTAACCCAGATAAAAAGTGTAAATCCTTTTGTGATCTTTTGGAATGTAATGGATTTCTGAGCACAATTTCAAAACCTACGAGAGGAAAGAATCGGATTGATAATGTTTTTGTGAATTTTTCCCTGGATGATTGTGTTTCGGACGTAATTGAATTCGGTTTCTCTGATCACAGAGCTCAGTTAGTAGATTTGCCCTCGCCTGCGTGTGTGTTTCAGTTGAGGAGCGCTGTGATTCCCAAGAGGTTTAGGCCTCTTACACAGGCTGGTTTAAACTCTTTTCATGTTCTCCTTGATGAATTTTCTTGTGATACTGTTGATGTGAATGATGCAAGTGTGAATGATTGCTTTGATAAATATAATACCTTTTTACTTCGAGCCCTGAACTCATCCTTTCCGTATAAAACTATTAAGACCAAACTCAGCGATGGTGGTGTGTCTTGGTTTTCGAGAGACTTGTGTCGCATGCGTGATCATTTGAGACTTATGAACGATATGTATAATTATTATAAGGATGAGGCCTTTAAAAAGCAGCGCGATGCATACAGAAAGTTGTATAGGTTTAAAATCAAGGAGGCCAGAATAGATGCTAATGATAGACTTTTGAGGGAATCCAGTAATAGGCCAAAGACTATGTGGCAATTAATAAAGAATACCAACAGTACAGTTCAGGAAAATAGACGACATCAGTTCTCCGCAACTGATTTTAATGATTTCTTTGTTTCGATTGCCCATGAGACTAGAAAGTTGTTGGGTAGTAAATCCATGGACCCCCTGGGTCTATTGCCAAAAATAAACTACAGTTTTTCTTTTACTGAGGTATCCTTCAATCAGGTGAGGGACGGAATTCGCTCTCTAAAATGTAGTAGAACTCCTGACATTTATGGTCTGTCATCCTTCATTATAAAAAAAAATATTAATAACTTTGTGTCTCCTTTAACTAGACTTTTCAACTTGTGTATTAGGGAAAACATCTACCCGGATTGCCTAAAAAAGTCGAAGGTTATTCCGCTTTTCAAGAAGGGCGATACAAATGATGTCAAAAATTATAGACCTATCTCCTTGGTACCGATCATATCGAAGATCTTTGAAAAACTATTGTGCTCGCAATTGGTTGCTTATTTCGAGCATAATTCTCTTTTTAGCCCTAGTCAATTCGGTTTCCGTAGAAATCTGAGTACTAGCGATGCTATTTTGAAATTTCAAGAGTATACCATGCGGTGCTTTGAAGATGGGGATTTCTCCTATTCCCTTTTTTTAGATGTAGCTAAGGCTTTCGACTGCGTTGCGCGCCCCCTCCTGGTTGGTAAGCTGCGGGCTTACGGACTTTCTGGTGGCAGTTGTGACCTCGTTAACTCTTATCTCAGTGACAGATCCCAGGCTGTTTATAGCGATGGTTCGTGGTCTGATTTACGCGTAGTTGATCTTGGAGTCCCGCAGGGATCCGTGTTGGGGCCTGTCCTCTTTTTAATATTTATCAATGATCTACCCTTGTATTTGAAGGACTATGAAACCGTTTTATATGCGGACGACACGACTGTCTCTGTGAGGTCTGGGAGCTTGCGGACCGCGTTGGGGGAGGGTAGTGTGGCGCAGGCGAGGGCTTTGGATTGGTTCACCTCGAATGAATTGCTGATTAATGAACAGAAGACCATCAAAATGCTGTTCTCACTGAGACATACTGATGCTGTTGGCCTGGATGAGTCTGTCAGGTTTCTGGGTGTTGATTTGGACCCCACATTAAACTGGAGTATCTACGCGGATCGTCTTGCTCCAAAACTAAGCCGAAATATTTTTCTTCTGAAAAATATGTCTAACCGTCTATCAACTGAAGTTCTTAGAACTGCATATTTCGCAGTGATTGAGTCCCTCTTGAGATATGCCGTATTGGCGTGGGGTAACTCGTCATCCCGTACGAGAATTTTTGCACTGCAAAGGAGAGCTTTGAGGATTGTTGCTTCCCTTGGTTATCGTGCTGACTGTAGAGCCGCATTTGTCACTCATGGCATTTTGACTTTTCCATGTATTTTTCTCTTAGAATCCTTGTTGTTTGTGCACAAGAATAGGAATAATTGGACCCTAAATAGTGATCATCACGATTATCCTACTCGGGGTGGATCTTTAGTCAGACCTGAGTTCTGTCGACTGACCAAATCTCAGAGGGGTCCTTTTCATTTCTCGGTGAAGTTGTATAATAGGTTGCCGGTCTCCTTCTCGATGCTACCTGTTGACTTGCTCAAGATGAGAATGAAGTCTTTTCTTTTGAAAAGTGCTTTTTATGATGTCAATGAGTTTTTAACATATGACTTCCGATTCTTTTCCTCCTAACAGTAGATTGTTTTTTTTTTTCTCGTATGATCAACTTGTATTTTGTATGTGTATTTCATTGTACTTTATTTATAGATTATTATTGTGATATCAATTTAATGATTTTTGACGTGTGCAAGAAATATGTATTTTTTCCAAAGCACGAAAATATATTATTATTATTATTTCTTCATCGGTCTCCCGTTCTCAGCGTGAGCTGGTATTTCTTCTATGAACCAGTGAAAAAACATTTCAGTTCCTCCCACTAGTTCAGGAATTTCCGCACGATGTGACAGGTTTGCAATGCTACAGCCTGTTGTGCATATCCCGCGATCCTCTGGGATAATTCGATCTTTTGAAGATTCCTCTTGAATGATTTTGACATGACTCCCTCAGCCGAAATCACCAATGGTATTATAGTGACTCTCGACAATTGCCACATATTCTTCAGTTCTATTGCCAAGTTCTCGTATTTCGTTATTTTTTCCGATGTTATGGGTCAATGGTACTGCCACATCAATTATCACCCCATACTTCTGATCCTTCTCAATGAGCACTAGGTCCGGTCTATTGTAGTCCACTGTTCTATCCGTTGTTATGGGTCTGTCCCAATAGAGAACCGCTGCGTCCGTTTCCAACACTGCTGCAGGTTGATACTTATAATATGGTGGACAAGTATCCAAAAAACCATGCCGAAGAGCCAACTGCTGGTGAACAATTTTTGCCACTTGGTTGTGTCGGCCCAGATATGCGTTGTCGGCAAGAACTCGGCAGCCGGCGATGACATGTTCTATAGATTCGCCAACTGCGCCGCACTTCCTGCATTTGTCCTCCACGTTAAGCTTCAAACAGTGTTTCTCGTAGTTGCGAGTTCTTATAACTCGATCTTGGATAGCCGTCAGAAATCCCTCAGTTTCAGGATACAAGTGTCTCGCATTCAACCATGACAAAGAAGCTAATTTATCGACATTTTCCCCCTCAAGGTGTTTGGGAAATCTGCCGTGCAGAGCTTGCTCACGCCATATACTTATATCTTCGCTTCTCGTGGTGATATCGAATGTCAATTCTCTGTGTTGTAGGTTCAGAGGTGTGTATCCCTCATCCTCTGTTGTCACCAATTTCATCAGGCTATCTTCAGACTCGAGCAGTCGCTGCCTCAAGTTTTTCTCCTGGGTTCTGCAGAGCTTATAGATGTTCAACAGACCTCGTCCGCCATCTCTTCTGGGTAGATAAAGCCTCTTCACCGATGCGTTGGTGTGCAGACATCGGAACTTTGTCATTAGGCGACGGGTGAGTCGGTCCAACTCATTCAGATCAGCGTCTGACCACCTCAAGACTCCGAAAGTGTAGGTCAGAGCAGGCGTAGCCCATGAGTTCAAGGCATCGATCTGGTTTCTAGCAGACAGCTTGGTGTTGAGCACTTTGGTTACCCTGCACTTATATTTCGCAGTGAACTCAGCTTTCAAACGGGTGTGGTCAATCCGTTGATTTTGAGGAATGCCAAGATACTTGTAGGTCTCTTCTGGCAACATACTGTGGATATCCTGAAACCGTTCCTGAGTATCCTCCATTTTACCCTTCCTGATGTTGACTATGGCGCATTTGTCGACCCCGAAAGACATGTCAATGTCTTTGCTGAAGGAGCGCACTATATCTATCAGCGAGTGAAGTTGTTTTTGGTTCTCGGCGAACAGCTTCAGATCATCCATATACAGTAGATGGGTAAGTTTTCGCGGATTCCTCATTGCTGGTCTGTACCCTATGTTGGTGTTTTTCAAAAGAGTAGAAAGAGGATTAAGTGCCATACAAAACCACATCGGCGACAGGGCATCTCCCTGAAATATCCCCCTCGATATTTTTACGGTTCCAGCATTGATGTTGTTTATAAGAATATTTGTTTTCCATGTACTCATTAGATGTTGGAGCACGGCTTTCATTTTCGGGCAGATCTTATAAATCTCCAGTACTTTCAGAAGCCAGTCGTGGGGCACCGTATCGAAGGCCTTCTGATAGTCGATATAACAAAGACTTAAATTCCTCCTTCTCGCTTGGGCTTGCTTTAGCACTATAGCGTCTATAGTGAGTTGATGTTTACATCCTGCAGATCCTCGAGAGCAGCCTTTCTGTTCTTCTTCCAGAATATTATTGGCTTCACAATGACGATATATCGCGTTATTTACAAGTGACGTGAACAGCTTGTACACCACTGACAAACACGTTATCGGTCTGTAGTTTTCTGGATTGTTGCGGTCTCCTTTTTTATGGAGCATGTAGGTATTGCCCTGAGTGAGGAAAGCTGGAATTTTGAAGGGGTCTTCTAGCGCTTCCGAAAAACATCTAGCCAGACTTGGGAAACATGCTGGGAATTGTTTAACCCAGAAGTTGTGAAGTCGGTCGGGTCCTGGCGCCTTCCAGTTACTAGTGTTTTTGACAATATTTGAAATTTCTTCGACTGTAAAAAGATCAGTCTTCATCTCAACGATTTCTGAGGCCTGTTGTTCAATGTCCGTAAGCCAGCTAGTATTCCTCTGAAGTTGACCACTCTTCGACCATAGGGAACTCCATTATTATTATTATTATTATTATTATTTAGCACCCTGTATCTCGATTATGCGTCGAAAACGGGGTATATGTCATAGGGCAAAAATGACTTTCTCGGTGTCAACTACACGGCTATATATGTTTGTCCAGTTTATGGTGAAACACCCTGTAGATCATCAAACAAAGTTTCATTTGACGTTCTGGTGTTTTTTGTAATAATTTTCTCACACAATTAAGTGTGTCGTATCCGTCCTCAGACTGGCTCTGTGAGCAAATGCCCTTCGAAGTTACTAATACCAGTTATACCGATATTGGGATCAAAATTGTTCACATATTAATATCGAACATTCTTCGAAATACTCAGACATATTTTATATATCATTTTTACGTACTTGTAGATTGTAGAGCCAAAATCCGTCTGAGGGTCAGATAATTTGAGCTGCGAAAGCGCACTGCCTACAGACTATGAATAATAAAACTCGTTAAGTAATTATACAAATCTCTGTCGCAAATTATTCAACGCAATTACTACTCCCCCAGTCCGATGATTCTAAACTGCACTAGACATGCAGGACCCAAGTTGCTAGGGCGAACCCTTTCATTTTCGGAATCCATTTTTTCCCCTAACAGAAGCGGGACCGTTTCGAATATTTTTGATCACTGAAGCCAGTTATCCGTAAAAAGCGTTTGTATGACCACAATTCTAATCTATCCCTTTCTTAGTCCAAATTTCATATTCGTAGGAGTCAATAATAAGAACCAGTGAGCTTAGCAATCTGAGTTCAGATGTTTGATAAATATACGGCTGCTAGAAATTTATTTCACTTACACATCACATCATTGTTTTTTATCAAATATTGATCCTAATAAATGCGTTAAATATCTGCAGAGTATTTCAAAAAGAGGTGACGCCGACTCAAGGATAGGTAGAACTGAAAAATAATTGAGGTTTGCTCAGTAAAAAATTCTCGTAACGCCAACCGGCGTATTCAAGATAAAGTGCGTGGAGGAAAAAAAATTATTCACATTTGTTTCGTGATGGCCACGTCCGTAATTATTAATTACTTCAGCCATGGAGGTAAAGGAAGGGAAGGGGGCATAACGATTGAAAAGTGTCACGTAAACAAAACAAAGCAGGGACACACCAATATGGCCGATGTTCAAATAGTACGACTATTTAAACGTTGAATTTTCTTGTTTGTGCCTCATTTTTTCTTCATATTCTTTTTGTAGCAGAAAGACATCCAGTGTTAGTTAAAAATGATTTCATGTTCGGTAAATTCGACAAATTCAAATTTTAGAAATTCGCGCCACGAATTGCCCATACAAATATGGCCGATTTTATGTGACACTTTTGCATCAAGGGAAATATAGGATATGCTCCCTCCCCTTCCTTTACCTCCATGACTTCAGCAATAATCTGTACCACCATTGGTTATTACTTCATATTTTTCAAATCAAAATATTCCGAGAACAGTAGGTACACAGTATCGAGTTCTATCAATATCACCTTTTTGTTGTAAAATTAAATGTTCATTCAATTATTTTATTTATTTATTCTCAAACCAACACAATTATCAATTGTAATTATATATATATATATATATATATATATGCTCAGCTATAGCCGGAACAAAATACCTCAGCCGACACAATAATATGGGTAAGGTTGTGCACCAGCTGCTTTGCTTAAAGGAGGGACTTATCCAGCACTTCACCCCACACCACGCTTACAATCCCCAGGCGCTGATGGGAAACAACAACATCAAAGTGTACTGGGACTTACCGATTACGACTGACCAGGGAGTGGAACACAACCGACCCGACATGCTGGTATGGGATAGGAGGAAAAACAATGCCATTATTATTGACTTCTCAGTGCCTCTCGATCAAAATTTGGCGAAAGCATATAAAGAGAAAATCTTAAGGTATGAGGCGCTGTCGCGGCAAATAAAGAACATCTGGAAACTGCAATGGGTGGAAATAAAGCCTCTAGTCGTCAGCTGCAATGGGCTAATCCATAAGAAAACTGTACAACATCTACAGGAACTCCAACTACCCTCAAACACAATATGTTGGATGCAGAAGGCTGTTATCTTGGGTACAGTGAACATCGTACGGCAGGTGGTCTATCCTTATTGACGGAAGATTGACTCCTTGGCACTTGTGCCCGGACAATCTGATACAACCACGAAAGTGTGAAATTAAAAAAAAAAAAAAAAAAAAAAAAAAAAAAAATATATATATATTTCGAGTATATATACAGGGTGTCCCACTAGTGCCGCAGCGGACGATATACGCGTAACGGTCTGAGTTTTGCAAAATTTTTTGATGCAGACTTGATATACTACAAGAAGAGCACAACCTAAAAATATTTTCGAATATATCGGGTGGCCCACAAAAGAGGAATAGCGGGTGACTTTGTTTTTTCAAATGGGACACCCTATATTCAATAGTGTTTTTCAATTCTCTGAAACTTCCTGCATGCTTTCGTATACTTTTTACATATTTTTATTCGACAGTTTTCGAAATATTGGCCTTTTTGACAAAAAAATGATACTTGTAGAGGCTATGTTATCCAATTATATTTCACAAACCCTTGCACATACCAATAACAGTTTTATATGGATTGAAAGACAAGACTTCAAAGTATCCTACCCAGCTATAATAAAGCATCTCCAGCATACAGAGTGTCCACAAAAAGACTATCAACATGACGAATTTCAAATCGATTATTCTTCATCTTTTCAAATACAATGCATATAATTTTTTTTCATCATTGTAATCACCATTCATTTTACTTCATTTTTTGTCAAATACATGATATGCATATCTCTGAAGGAATAGGATTTTTTAGAGTTTTTCCTCCAAATTCACATTTACTCTCGAATTCGAAGAGCAGATTTGGCTTTTCTGTGGTTATTGGGAACTGTCAAATTATTCTATTCAAAATTAACATAATTGCAGCTTCAATTCAAATCATCATAGTTTTTACGGATTGGACGAATACTCACACAATGATGTGAAAATTCAAAAAATACCAATGAGTTTGAATGTACAAGTTATGAATGCTTCAAACAAACGAGTTTCAAAACTTCATGATACAAAAAAGTGCCCGCTCTTACTCTTATCCTCATACAACTCTCTTCGAAAAAATGATATTCATAGTTTCCCAGGCACGCAAGCAGATCTTCAAGCTCGCAAGCTGAAAGCTTGTTTGAAATTTTTGGGAGATTCGACGTTCCAAGTAGAAACATAGAAAATTATCAAAAATGTATTTTGAAAAATGGGTACAGAAAGCAAGTTTCTGTCTTCAGTAACTGATTTCATCCCATTTTTGAGTAGATACATCAAAACTTTCTAGTTCCTCATTTCGCTATAATATGAATTGAAGCTTCAATGATGATAATTCCGAGTGGAATAATTTGACAGTTCTCAATAACCACAGAAAAGCCAAATCTGCTATTTGAATTCGAAGGTAGATGTTAATTTTAAGGAAACATTTCGAAAAATCGCTTAAAAATCCTATTCCGTTAGAGATATGCATATCATGTATTTGACAAAAAATGAAGTAAAATGAATGGTGATTACAATGATGAAAAAAAATTATATGCATTGTATTTGAAAAAATGAAGAAAAATCGATTTGAAATTCGTCATGTTGATAGTCTTTTTGTGGACACTCTGTATGCTGGAGATGCTTTATTATAACTGGGTAGGATACTTTGAAGTCTTGTCTTTCAATCCATATAAAACTGTTTTTGGTATGTGCAAGGGTTCGTGAAATATAATTGGATAACATAGCCTCTACAAGTATAATTTTTTTGCCAAAATGGCCAATATTTCGAAAACTGTCGAATAAAAATATGTGAAAAGTATACGAAAGCATGCAGGAAATTTCAGAGAATTGAAAAACACTATTGAATATGGGGTGTCCCATTTGAAAAAACAAAGTCACCCGCTATTTCTCTTTTGTGGGCCACCCGGTATATTCAAAAATATTTTTAGGTTGTGCTCTTCTTGTAGTATATCAAGTCTGCATCAAAAAATTTCGCCAAACTCAGACCGTTACGCGTATATCGTCCGCTGCGGCACTAGTGGGACACCCTGTATATATATATATATAGATTTCGAGTAGATTGTCATGTTTCATGTGATTTGCATTGTATGTATAGGATTTTTGACTGAATTTCTGATAGTTGTTTCGACATTTGTGTGTCACTTAGCATATTTTTGTTAGTTTCATGATGCTATTTTTGAGTACTTGTCCAATCTGTTTGTTTACGTCAGGTTAGGTTAGCTTGATCATAGAAGTAGAAGTATGTGGTTTGACGTAGTGTAGGTAGGATAGGACTTATGGTGTAGTTCGCATGTGCTTGGCTGTCAAGGTTTGACGTTTACGTTTTCACCTACCAATTCTGCTTTATGATGACTACTGTCATTGATCTTGTCATTAATGACCTATTTGTACTGCCTCGTATGTGTGAGCTGGGCCATGAGGTCTGAAATATTAATTTTAGTAAAAGTTGATGAACACCTTTTTATATTGAATCTCACTATCGTAAGTAAGAGGTATGACGTAAGCTGTTTCACCTATTGATTGTAATAAAATTTGTAGCACTCCTGAAGAAGAAACAATATAGTTTCGAAAGCTCGAGCATAGGATAAAAGAGTCTTCTTATTAAACCTTGACTGCTATCCCACGATTATCTGTTCAATTCCTAACTGGTCAGTCGCGACTACCCCTACATATATATATATATATATATATATATATAATTTGGTATTACTTTAAGGATTTATTTCGACTCATTTATTTATTAAAGGAGACTTTTATTTCATCTACTCTTTATTTTACTGCCAAGCTTTCGGGCCAATTCGGTCCTTCCTCAGGGCTTTAAAAATATTGAGGTTTACGTTTTTAAAAATTGAACATTCATCAATTGCACAGAAAAATCGAAAAACTTGGAAAAACTAATTATCTACTTTATTTTGATATATATCTACGTCCAAATTAATTCGAAATTTCGAATTCAAACCGGAAGGTTTATGAAAAAAAGTTTCAAGCAAAAAATGTAGAGCGGAAAATTCTAGGCGAAAATAAGTTCTTTCTCATTCTTGTAGTATTTATATAGAGTGATAAACAGCGAATTTCTTTAGTAGCGCAATTGCAACGAATTTGAAATTTGGCGCCCGATGAAATGACTTCCTGAACGCTGAAACAAACATCTGGCAGATATTCGCCAGAGTTGGACTCTCGTCTCGTTTTGTATTGCATTTTATTACATCGAACCCTAGAAATAATAGGTAATTCTAGAAGGAAAAAAATTTATTTTGAGTAATGGGAAAAAAGTGGAATTGAATAATTGTAGTAGTTATTTGAAGAGCAACAGCAATATTGGGTAGGTAATAATTAAAGTTTTTGCATCGAATAATATCAGAAAAAACATTCTTCAATTGGATGCATCAATATCATCTCCCTCAGTGTCATCTAGATCCCATTCGTCTTCGTCAACATCAGAGTTTATTTCTATTCTGTTTATCAGGTTAGAAGCATTTTCACAATTTATGCCGTTACACATTTTGCAAAACCTCGTACACTGCAGTCCTGCTTTTTTGCAACTGCAGCGAGAAGTATCACATTTTCCATTACAGCTGCAGAATACCTGAAACGAATGTGAATCAATAGGAAGAATAATAAGAGTGAATTTCTGAGAAACAATTTCTGAAACTAATAAAACTGGGGTGTGAATGAATTTGAGACTTACATTATTCAATAATTCCTGTGGAGCTACTGCTTTGGTCATCATTTTAGGAAGTAGCATACGATGTGATCTATGCCAACCCCAATCTTCAGGTTTCAAAGACGTTCATCCTAGCCAAACCTGAATTTGATAATAAACTCGGCTGGTGTGTTCTATTAATGCTGACTCTGTTGGAGGAAGCATTACTAGGGGTGATGTCTTCCTGGTTCCTAAAACTGGGGTTGTGAATATTTTATATCTCAGTTCGTCGATGCTCAAATTTTCCCCACTTGTGTTGTACCGGGTTTTTCACTATAATTTGACCCCCCCTTCAACTTTGTTACTAAAGGAGATACAAAAAAATGTTGTAAACAAAAGTTTCCGAAATCGACTGAGGTTTTACAGTATGTATTCACATAATGGAATATATACAGGGTGGCCAACATATTGATGGCAACTTCATTTTTTCAAATGGAACACCCTGTATATTTTTCCATATTTGCCTAGCTCTTATTCCCCTGATTTCGAATATGTAACACATGTTGATCTATCTCTTTTATTCTGAGTTATTCAGAGTTTCGAATTTTAAGAACCACCTGGCAAGCTCTGTAATCTTTTTTCAAGTGGCAGACTGCGTTTACTGAAAATGCCCATTTTTGGAGTTATGATAACGTCAATTGGAATATATACAGGGTGAACAACATATTGAATCCAACAACATTTTTTCAAAACAGGGTGTCCTGTCCTGTATATGCTTCCATCTTTTGATAGGCTATTTCCTCCTTATCTCGAATATATATGCATATTTGGGCGTGTCTCTTCAATTTTCAGAGATTCAAAGTTTTGAAATGATGACACCGAATAAAAAAATATGTGAAATGCCCACGAAATTTTTTATATTCAAACAATTTACTTAAAAGTATTATTTCAAAATAAATACTTAACAATTACTTAACCAATAAAAATAATAAATTATGGTATTATGGTATGAATAACATCAACTGAAGAAATTGCTCGAAATGTCCACCTTCATTCAATACACATAGTTCATATCGTTGTCTCAAGTTGTTAAGACTAATTTTGATTGCATTGTTATGGCTCTGATTCAAATCAGAAATTAAAGCTTCAATTTTGTTTTTAATCATTACAATATTATCATTATTGCTGAAGTATATGTTTTCCTTCAAGAACGGCCAACGGTGTTAAATCGGGACTATTTGGTGGCCATGAAATGGGTGCGCCATTACCAATCCAAAGATCAAATTGGCCACTTAAATGTTCACGAACTTCCAAAACGCTATGCGGGGGGCTCCGTCCTGTTGCCAAATTATTTGTTCTAATTCTTCAGCAGAAAACAGTCGCTCCAAAAGCTCAGCTACCTCTGGCAATATATTTTCTAAATATGTTTCACGTGTTAATTTGTAGTCGAAAAATATAGGCCCCACAATTTTATCATAAACAATGCCACACCAAACGTTAACAGATTTTCTTCCGGACTTTCTGATTTCAATAATTTTTCGTTGTCTTCGATTTTTGTTTTCCCAAGAATGTCTATTTTTTCTGTTGAATACACCTGCTGTGGAAAACGATGATTCATCCGTCCATATTATGAACCTGAATAAATTAGGGTCTTCACCCAGTCTTTGCAGCATACTCTGACAGTATTCTAAGCGTTTCCGCTTTTGTTCTTCTGTAAGGAGTTGTACTGGTAATAATTTGTATAGCCTATATTGGTTCTTTTCAGGACTCTATAAATTCTGGAATAACTGATTTCCAGGTCACGCGACGCTTCCTTCAAACCATTTTTCGGAAATTCTATAACAATTTTATAATTTGTGAGGTTGTTTCGAATAGAATGTCAGCATTGAACAACAAACAATTAGAGTAACACTACCTTCAAAATAAAGTAATATGTCCAGTTCTTGATTTTCATTACTCGGGATGCAACGCCTCTTTCTTTTAAAACTTTTTAAGTCCCTTACACAGTTGTAAATATTGACAAATGTGTTTGCACTTGGAATTGTATTATTTGGATGCAACCTCATATATTCCCTCCTTGCTGCTTTCTTATTTTTATTATTCTTCACATACAGTGAAAATATTTCAAATTTTTCTGCTTCCGTGTAATGCATATTTGATTATTATTTTCATTTAATGTAAAACGTATGTCATATCGTTACTAAGGAGATAACTCCAAAAACGGGCATTTTGAGTAATCGCAGCCTGCCACTTGAAAAGTTATTGCTGAGCTTGCCAGGTTGTTCTTCAAATTTGAAACTCTGTGGTGCTCAGAATAAGAGAGATAGACCGACATATGTTACATATTCGAAATTAGAGGAAAAAGAGCTAGCCAAATATAGGAAAATATACAGGGTGTTCCATTTGAAAAAATGAAGTTGCCGTCAATATGTTGGCCACCTTGTATATATTTCAGTTCGTGAAGTCATATTAAAAAACCTCAGTTGATTTCGTGAAATTTTTGTATGAAACATTTTTTTGTATCTCCTTTAGTAACAAAGTTGAAGGGGGGGTCAAATTATAGTGAAAAACCCGGTACAGATATCTCACAATTTTTTCGGCAATAGGATAAGGCTCTGTAATACTTTTATCTTCTTGGTAGAAAATCTGCACTGATTCCTGAAGATCGGGATTCCTCTGTAGTATACGTATTATTTTCTTTTTTCCTTGATTATACATAGCACTAGTAGAATCACATCCAGCAAATGCATGGGCGAATAAAATGAAAGGTTTCAATTCACGGTGCTGATATGTTGAATACAAAGAATTTCCTTTCGATCCTGGAACAACTTTGTAGAAAAACATATTGCTGTGTTCTGGTGTAAGATCAATGAGAAGTACGAAGAGATCTACGTCATTACCAACGACAGCAACCGATTCTGGAATGCTCTCATTCAGATTAATAGCTGTCATTACTATATCTACATCGGCATCTTCTTTTGCTACATTTACTTCGATATTATGTTTTCGTAGATAACTGGACAGTATTTTGATGAGTTAACATTTATTCCCAATATTCGACAAAAATTTTTTTTGAGTCATTGTAACCATTTTGTCTTCATCAATTTGTACATCAGGGGCAACAACTTTTTCTTTTCGGCGGAATCGTTCATACGATTTTAATCCGATGATTTCATCCGAATAACCATCAAATACAATTTTACAATTCTGTCCAAAGTTTTTCAATATGAACGATCTATATATTTCCAATACATCTACAAATCTTTTACTGTGAGGCCAAACAACTTGGTGTATGTTCATCCACCATCTATAACATATATCATACCAGTAAGCAGAGATTGTGATTGAAGATTCGTTGAGAATAATTTATAGAGATCAGACTTAACAGTCTTTCTCATTAATCCATGTTCGTCGAAGAGAGATAAAGGATATGGCGACAATTCGTAAGAAATAGCCTCTTTTTTTCTTGATTCATCGTTCTGATAAAGAACGAATATTCTCTGTAACAATGCCGATGAGTCTATAGAAGATGTGCCCTCAGGAATGCGAATTTTATTCTGGCTATCGCATAAATTCTTGACCTTGAATTTTGATGACAAAGTCATATTCCACAAATGTTTCCCAACGATTGCTTCCATTCCCTTGTGTCCCTCTTCAAATGCCATATGACAGTTAATATTGTAGCCACCAATAAATCCTGTAGAAAGAGACATCAGACAATCTCTTTTCTCAAAAGGATCATGGTTTCTTAGCCAGAATACAAATTTCTCTATGTCTTCTTCATCTCTCTTCATACGACTTTCAGATAAATCCACGTGCTGTTCACTATTCGCTGTTTTCAAATCGGCATATTCCTCCAAACATTCCATGACGTCAAATGCCGATGGCATTCCCAGAAGATAACGCGCAATAACACTGGGTGTGACTCCTCTACCATGCCTTAGATCTGTACCGAAAAATCTATTTAGTGTTTGTTCTATGCACATATCACTCCAGACACCACTCCAAGCTTTGTCTGTCCTACGAATAGTGAAATAACCCTCTTTTATGAACCTGTCGAATTCTAATGGATCCATCGTTATTTCCAAGTGCACCATATCTTGTAAGTACCATTGAGCACTTTTTGCATAGGCGAAATGCCCGGATGCATGAAAAAGTGGTAACATTTTCCTGACACTGCTTAAGTGCAAATCCCAATCTCCAAGACGTTCTGCTTGGACAGACTGGAGTAAAGTAATTACGCTCTTCAAATATTGAATCCATAATTTAGCAATGGGGCCATATTTTTCCAAGCTATGAAGTTTTTCCTCGAATTTCCGAGTTGAACATATTATCATTGGGTCAATATTACAGTCGCCCAAAGTAGGAGAATATTCCTTCCAATTTCCGAAGAACATTTTCACTTGATCCTCTATTTCATCAATCGCAGTTATATTGCTAGTTTTTAAAATATGGATTCCTATAGCAGTGAAAGTTAATATGTGAGCACGAAAAGCTCTGCTGAAAGCATGCCCTTCAGACATTCTCTTCACTGATTGTGCAACGTATGAAGTGGCCCAAAGATCTTTCAAACCACTTCCATCCATGATAAAGCCAATGGCTCCCATATATGACATCAATAAATGGAATCCTCCTAATCTTACAGCAATATTCCTAAAGTCAGGATTGTCCGACTGCACAATGATGGAGTTAGCTTTGAAATAAAGAGGCTGATCGAATGTTACGAAAGTTGTTCTACTTTTATTTCTCTTCGTTTCTTCTACTGCATAGAGCAAAGCTGTGTGTAATGTGGTGAAACTGGATGGTGGTGCATTAATGAATGGAAGACAATTAACATGTGACATCGTATATGTAACGTCTCGTGATAAGGTTTCATGAAAACCCTTCCATGTTGGAATACTTTCTATTTCAAAAGATTTTGCACATAAATATGCAACATAGGATTTTGGGACTTCAGGTTGTACTTTTATATGAAGTTTTGATGTATCAACGAACTCTACACTCTTCAATCCATCGGGATTCGCGAAACTGAATGGTATGATTTTTATCTGCTTTTGTGAAGCTAAAATAGAAGCAGGTGGCATTTCCGTCAGCCTTTTGGAACCTCCTTCGTGTTCAACATTATATTCTGGTGTGATGACTTTGATACCTCCCAAACAGTGAAATGTTTCATGACCATCCAACGTACTTACATTATGATCAGTGTTATCCTGAATCCTACCCTGTCCAAGAGGTTCAGATTTTTACGACCGCTTGCCCATTGCACTAGGCGCCAAATTTCAAATTCACTGCTATCGCCGCGTTAGAGAAATACCTTGCTAATCAGTTCAGAAAATCACTTTGAGTACAGGAAATGACATATTTTCGTCTAGAATTTTCCGCTCTACAACTTTTGCTTGAAACTTTTTTTTCGTAAACCTTCCGGTTTGCGAATATTTCAATAAAACCGTATTTTTTTTCTATATTTTCACGAATTTTTCAATGTTCCTGAAAATTTTGACACCTGCATTTTTGACCATATGTTTCTCACTTCATAACAATCAACATATCAAAAATGCAGCTCATTCCGAGAAAAAGTGATTTCAGCCATTCCTTTACTGGACTAGGGAGCTCAGAACGAATAGATGGAATAAGAAAATTAGTGAACTCAACACAGAAGACCACTCAGCATGAAAAATGCAAAAAAAATAACGTAATGAAAAAACTCAAATTCCACCACTGCATGGAATGGCATATTCGAAAAAGCATAAATCTAACGCTTTTACCGATTCTTTAGACAGGGAGTCAAGAATGAATTATTGTGAAGAAGATGATGAGGACCTAGAAGAATTAATTGAAGATAATGAAGAAGAAATGAAAGAATCACCACCGGATTAAAAAATCCCTCACCGAACATCTTCGGCAGAAATCAAAGAGATAATCAATAACTTGAAAACAAGAAGGGCTCCTGGAAAAGATAAGGTTACAAATCTCATGCTGAAGAAAATGTCAAAGAAAGGAACGGCAGCTCTCACTAGCATAGCAAATGGCGTAATGAGAACAGAGCCCTTCCAAAAAAGATAGAAATCTGCCGAAGTGATTGTTTTCCAAAAACCAGGTAAAAACAAAAAGTTCCCACAGAACTATAGACCGATAAGCCTGCTCCCAGCTATAGGAAAAATTGTGGAGAGAGTCTTAGTCAGACGACTTAATGAAGAAACAAAAGCATTGGTGACGATACCGAGTGAACAATTTGGGTTCCAAGAACAACATTCATGAGTATATCACAGAAGGATTTCAGAATAAACAAGCCACAGGACTACTACTACTACTAGATGTAACCAGAGCTTTTGATAGAGTATGGCATGAAGGACTAGCATATAAAATGATAACCGCAGGTTATTCACCCAAGTTATGCAGAATAATAAGAAATTATTTGAGGGATAGGAACTTTTGTGTTAAAATAGATTTTCATTCCACAGTCAGATATTTAGAAGCAGGAGTTCCCCAAGGATCCATACTAGGACCGCTACTCTATAACATATACATACAGGATTTACCAAGATATCCAAGATGCCTACTTGCTCTATACGCGGACGATACGGGCATAGCAATTAGGCACAGAAATACAAAAATAATTTACAAAAGACTTCAAGAAGCTGCAGATGATTTCAGTCAATGGTGTAACAGATGGAAAATCAAAATCAATGGAGAAAAGAGTCAAGCAATACTCCTTCAAAAGAGAAGACTGAATATGGAATCGAAGATATCCATAGACAATAATGAAATTGAATGGAAGAATGAAGCTAAATACCTAGGAGTAATATCAGACAAAGGACTAACGTGGAAATAGCACATTAAGTATGCAGTGGATAAAACGAATTTAGCAATGAGAAGATTATACCCGATTATAGGCAGAAGAAGTCAAATGAACAAAAACACGAAATTGAGGATCAAAAAAGCAGTCGCCAGACCGCAGCTTACATATGGATCAACAGCATGAGGATATGCAGCGAGAACCCATATAAAGAGGATACAAAGTACAGAAAACAAATTTCTGATATGGGCATTAGACGCCCCCTGGTTTGTTAGGAATGAACAAATCCGAAAAGACATAAAATGGTAGTCCATTACTACATTCATCAAACGAAAAGCTGCAAAAGCCTATGAAAGAGCTGCTAGTGAACATCCAAATGACGACCCTAGAAGGTTAGTTGACTATGACCCCGCTGAAGATGAAGAAACAGCGAGAATTTACCGCAAAAGACCTAGAGACCAATTGCGAAAATGAAGATATGAAACTCCACACTTGGTGAGAGATATCCAATTGAAGGATGAACACAAACACTCAGCATAAAAGAATGCGAAAGAGAAAATAACAGATAAGATGATGGAAGGTTTATAGGCTTATGCCCGGAACCCACCGCAGGAGAGGTGTTTAGTCGGTAAGAATCCGACACTACCCAGAAAGACTGGGTTTGTGATGTAAGATTCACCCCTTCTAGAACAAAAATTTCAATGAAAAAAAATTATTACACCTTCTGTCACTCATTGTGTATGCGTTTTATATCGACCCTAGTTAAATTCTCGTAAGTAATATCATGAGAGCATTCAATTTTTCCGAAAAAAATCGAAAAACACCTTGCTAAGTAATATTTCAGCAAGGAGCATGAGAGCAGGTGGCAACAAAAATCCGAGTCGAAGACGAGGCCCGTATTCTCGACAAGTGATCTTTCGGTGCGTATACGTTCGGTATACATAAATACAATACAGGTGCGTATACGTTTTCTGTATTGTATTTATGTATACCGAACGTATACGCACCGAAAGATCACTTGTCGAGAATCCGAGCCCTGCACGAATGCGTCGCCGCCCAACTGCGCGAGTAATCATATCAGGAGAGAATCTGAGTTGAAAATATCAAGAAGGCAGTATACAGGGTTATTTTTTTTAAGTGTCTCATTGGAAGTTTTCGAGGAACAAATTGCGATACAAATTCAAAATTTTGTATTTTTGTTTCAGAGTACGTGAACTCAATTTGTAAAATATTTTCAAGCGGAATCTACTTCCGGTTCTACCGGAAACGGATGTGAACTTTATACATATTTGATTTCTTCGTTTAATTCTGCAATGATTTGATCTCGGATTTGATGTATGATATGCGCAACCACATCAAGCGATTGATCACAAATTAGTGTTTATATCTTCAAAATCCCTTATTGTGAGAATTTTTTTTTGAAACAGTGAGACAAAAGAAAGTACGCTGATACTGCTTCTCGTATAAATTATGAGGAAATATTATACAGGGTGCCTGAAACAAGGCTTCAAAGTGAGCCTCAATAAAACTACGAAATCTCATTTTTTTCAAATGGGAACCATATAATTTTATAATTCCGATCGATTGCTCGTCAAATATGTATGAATATACAGGGTGTTCCATTTGAAATAACGAAGTTCACATCCGTTTTCGGTAGAACCGGAAGTAGATTCCGCTCGAAAATATTTTACAAATTGAGTTCATGTACCTACTCTAAAACAAAAATACAAAATTTTGAATTTGTATCGCAATTCCTTTCTCGAAAACTTCTAATGAAACACTTAAAAAAATCACCCTGTATAAATTATTAATGGAATTGAAACCCTATAATATGGAAATGAAGATCTATTATATTATTTTCATAATATTATTACCTTACTCGAAAACAATTGTAAAGAATTTTTCTGAATAATTGACGACTTTACGTTTCTTTATACTCAATGGTGACCTGTTCAGATTGCCCGCTCAAAAGAGTTCATCATGCAGACGATAGCAATCTGAAATGTTTTTGATTGCCCTATAAGCCGTTCCAGATACTGGATTTCATCAAATCTCTGGAACTGGAGGGCGAGCTGTAGGAGGCGCGATGATAACAGCTCTGATAGGGGGGGGGCACAATAGACCTTGAGGTCGCAGTGAACTGTAACCCCTTTTTACTATAAACTATAAACTAAACTATTATCCCCATAGAATTTGAGACCATCCGCAGAGCATATCTTTTTGAGATTATCATACCGAAATGCTATGAATAAATGGGGCATGGATAGGGCCCTAGGTTAAAACCTTATGGCATCCCTGAAAATGCTACAAATTAGAAAAGTTCGATACCTCCTTTTTACGCCTTCCCTGGTTTTTGGGATAGCTTGCGGCTGATTCGAGCAAGCGGTTCTCCAAGCCTTCATCCCAAGCAACGTTCCTGTTCCTGTTCAACCAAAGTATTAGGGCAAGGGCTTATTCTCCCGGTTCGCGGGGGCGCGCCACTTGCTCCGCCACCCACCGCTAGTGACTGTCCTGTCCCGTCACCTGGCGCAGTCGCACCGCCAGGGACATCCAAGTGACTTCTTGTTACAGGTGCAATATTCAACGAAATGTAAATGGAGTGCAAATCCATTCACACGGCGGGAGTTGGGGTTCGCGGGGTTACTCATTACTTCCGTAGCCTATGGGCTCCCCATGCGTAGGAATAGCTTGGGTACCTCGGGTTCGCTATGCCCGTAATCTGGAACTTCGTCCCAGATCCCAGATTATTAATATTATTGATATTACTGATATTGTAATATTGAATACTTTGAAATTAAATCATGTTTAGGTGGCTATGGGGTTCGACAGTTTTTTTTTTAGGGCATTAATCCGAAGGTAAAATAATAGCTTTGTATTTTGCTGGATTCCACTCTGTATATTATCATTACCACATAGCTGCATAATCTTTCAATCTCTAATCAATGTGAAGTTCCTGATTGACCCTCATAAATCTCGCAGCGCTCAGAGGATCCCATTCACAGGCCCTTCACCCAAATCGTAATGGAAATGAAACGGTAGAGGATGGCTGTGGAAGGTTTACCCAGCGAGGAATCTGATAACGAGGGGCGAGCACGGTGCTCAGTGCCGATGATTTCCGCAAACACGTACGGCCTCTGCAACCGAATAACATCGTCTATTGCTCCCTACCTAAGCTATTAGATTAGATTAGACATATCTCCGTTATTGAATTTTCGTATTTCAGGAGGAAATTTAATATGACGTTAATTGAACCTACCAGCATATTTTCGGAACATTAGGGGATGTACCCGAGGGCCGCAGATATTAAGAGGCCCTTTGCCTGAATACTGAGCTGGTGCTAATGAATCAGATGTGGTTCTGAAAAACAGTTTCATTGGAGTAACGTTGAGTGAATTGCTTTCAATCTTCCGATGCGAACAGATATAACCAGTCAAAAATTTCAACAATTACCGGAATTAATACCTTGCAACCTTGTTCGTTCCATATTTTGATATGACCATTCCATTTATGATTATTCAATGAAATATACCGGGTGTTCCATCTCAGACGAGCCACCCCGTATATTTCCTATCCCATGGTGATTGGTGATCCAGAAACACGTCGAATGATTTTGATTGGGGAATATCTTTTGACGTACATTCGAGGCTTGAATGAGCAACCTCCTAAGCGCTTCAACCTC
The DNA here is from genome assembly GCA_910592335.1 of Adalia bipunctata. NCBI lineage: Eukaryota > Metazoa > Arthropoda > Insecta > Coleoptera > Coccinellidae > Adalia > Adalia bipunctata. Next base: position 56,102,385 of record OU342948.1, read on the forward strand.
TCAAAATTGAATAGGGAAGAGGGGTTGAGTGATACTTCATTTGAAAGGTCTTGGAAGCTTCAACGGTGTATGATAAACATAGTTTTGATGAACCGTTTTCGCCAAAAACAATTATTCAGCTCAAATGAGCTATTTTGAATATTTTGGTTATTCTTACAATGTACAAGAACATTCTTACTAAGCCCTTTTAACAAACTCAAAAAATTTGAAAAAATCACATTCTTAAAAAAACGTTATTTCATAGCCTTCCTCAAGGCTGTGAAAAATGAAATATCTGTTATGGTACGGCCTCTTCTACACAAAATTCTGATAGTATAGATGGGATTTTTTTATACTGAAATTTTACGTTATTTCAACTTGGTAAAATCGTTTCAATGGAATCTCGCCTGTAGTGAAAATACTGAAATAGTCTATATATGCGAGTAGAATATACTGTAATAGTCTATTATATGCGAGTTTTTCCGGAGATCCCCTGTCACGGTTTGTGATGCAATAGGAGACAACACGATTTTATTATTCATTCGCGCTCGCGCCTGAAGAGGTTCTATGAATGTTATTCGGTACATCGTGTATTCGGATCTAAACTTCGGAAAAATATGACTAAAAGTGCGAAACGGCGTTTAGTATTATTAGTATTATTAACAAATATATCTATTCAGATTTATGAAAAATACAAATGCACACTTATTTAGTAATGAAAGGCAGTTTTTCAAATGTTCTTTCTTTATTCTCATGAAATGGACACTCGGTTATAATGAACAATATGTCTTGGTCCCCTCGAGTCCATTATTAGCGGAATGCACTGTATTTTGTTCGCTCCATAATAGATCTTTTATTCTACCCCTAATAAGTAACTGATGAACAACTAACTAATGATACATAACAGTTATGCAACATTTCATAATTTCAAATATCATAACATGAGAACGAAAAGAGTTAAAAGTACTGTTGTAGAAATAATGATGCTATTTGTTTAACATTAAAAAACTTATTAAGTGTATAAAATGAGATAATCATGACAAATATTTGATTTCTCAACTATAAAGAACACTATGTTTTCATGAATTCCAAAACATTAATTCCTTATTATTGTTTATTTATTATATTAACAATCATTCAATAACAGTTAAGAAATCTTTCATATTCCATAAATCTGGTTATTTGTATTGAAATACATGCTATCAATATAAAGAAATAGTCTTTCGAGAAATCTAAAGACTAATTCATCACAAATAAATGTTTGCTAAGTTTCAAGATGTCAATGCTGTGAGAAACCAAAACATAACTTTACAAAAATATTTGTTGGGTCGTATAATGAAACAGATATTTCTCACATACATTCGAAATTTCTCTATGGTTAATATTTGTTTTTCTGAGTGCAACGAACTGGGGCGACGTAGTGAGTTCCGTCTTGTTGGAAATGCATTTGTTATCCAAGTAGTAGAGGTTCGTTTTTTATTTTTTCTGTTATAAACGGATCAATTGCATTCTCCAGGTAGTACATATTAGATGATATTGTTCACCTTTACTGAAGTGAAGGTGGCTTCGTTCATAAGGTAAATTTAACAACTTCAAATTTCACCAAAAATGTATCTTTTCCACTACTATTTCAGATTTTACTACCTAAACCTTCATTTTTTTTATCACTCTTTGTATCTGAACATATAAACTCTGTAAGATTTGTTGACTTTCCATAGTTCAGATGTGAACATGATGTGAATATCAACGAATTTGTTCGCAGTGAATCACAAAAACTTGTTTCAACTATTTCTGAATAGACAAGTTGAATGATCATTCAAACTTTTATTTGCAACATCAAGAATGATGGATTACTCAGCTCAGTCCTGAATAAATAATTTCATAAAAATTCATTTGTGGAATATTCATTAGTTGAATATTCAGTAAATATTTGACTATTCAGTCAATATTCGACTATTCACTGAATATTCAGCTATTCACTAAATAGTCGAATATTCACTGACTATTCACTATTCAGTGAATATTCGACTATTCACTGAATACTCAACTTTTCACCGAATATTCAATCATTCACTGAATATTCAATTATTCACTTTATATTCAACTATTCACTGAATATTCGAATATTCAAATCATTCATTCATGATTCCCAGCCCTAGTAACAACACAACAGCTATTTCTCTCAATGAAGAGTATATACGTTATAATTGTAGATTTTGGAGTGATACAAATCCTCATGTTAACTGCTCCACATAGGTTAGGGATATTGAATTGCAAAAGAATATTGTTAAAATAAGATTTTTGTGATGAAAATTCATATTAATGATTTCAAGTTGCAAATTAATTTTTGCCTGTAGGTCTACAGCGCAGTGGCGGCGCGTGGATTTTTATTTTGGGAGTGCACATGTGGGAGTTCGGGGGAGGAAAAAATTTTTAAAACTAACCTTCAAAACTCGCATTTTAGAGCAGTTATCGTGGGATACCATTCAGACAACAGATAGCATTCAGGGGTTAGCGCAAAAATCTATACAAGGGGTAGGGTAAGCAGGGGTAATGGCGCTCACCGGGTAATAGCGCGCACCTCTATAAGTTTTTGAAAATGGTGCAAAACAATATGCAATAAACTTATAACGGGGAAGTGGAAGGGCCTCTAACACGTAGCAACGCGCAAGAGTAGTCAGCTGGTGAAAAGCGACGGGAAAATGCGTTTACTTGTATGAGGCTGTGCTGAACTAATTTTCGTCGCGATCTTTTTTTCGGTAAGTTCAGAATTTTGATATTCATTAAATTTTCAATATAGTTTTCCTAGGTTCTAAATCATTCTATTTCATGATGAATTAATCAATTTTCAAGAATTGCTTTTCAATGTTTGTTTAATTTAATTTTAAATTCAAAACGACCGTTCGGGGTTATCCCGCTCACGTGAGCGCCATTACGCCTTAGTGACTTCTTCTTTTATTTTTATGGATATTCCCAGAAATCGCCAAAGAACAACCGCCAAAGCGGCTTGGAATGAAGAAATCCTCAAATCCGCTAAAAATTGCGGTTGAAAATTGGATGTCCAAAAGACAATCCGCAAAACAATATGACATGCCATTATTCCCATTCACTACTTTAAGGGATCGACTAAAAAGCCAAAATATATGCAATTTTATGATTATAGCTATATATCATATGATCATAATGGATCTCACTTGTTCTATTGCAAAGAAACAGGTATTGGCGTCATTTCACCTTTGCCTGAGCGGTATTACCCAATGACAGGGGCAATGACGCTCAAAGCTATTTTTTTTTTGAACCTTTACTACTGCTCATAATTCTAGGATTTACACGATTTCTTTTAAAAGTTTGATCATTTAATAGTTAAAGTTGAAGTTAATGTTCTGAATTTCAGAATAAAACCATTAATTTGAAAAATATATTGCGTTTCCCTTAAGTGAACGCCATTCCCCCTGTTTACCCTACGGTCTGTTAAAGTATAACGGAAAACTATAACCATTTGGAAAATGTTTGAAATGTCACTTGTTTCATCATTTTTATATTTAAATACTGTGGATTCATCCAAATGATCCCTGAGTGCTAAATCTAATACAGCCGAAAAATTGATATGACCTTTGAATAAACCAGGATTTATCGAATCATTTCCTTCATAATGGCCACGTAATGCTAATTCGAAAGTACCACGAAATTTAATACAGTTTATGATTTTCGATTAAATGTATTTGTTTTTTTTACTTGCTCATAATGTTTCTCGATATTCAGTCGGTAAGCACTGTTTAATTGTTGTCGAATATCTTATTTACCTAATAAATTAAAACCTAATTGGCATGGCAAAAAGGTGTGTCTTTGTTTTCGTTTCTTCTTTTAAATGGATTAATTCCTTGACACCGGATCTGGTCCATTCTATTTGATCATCACCAGCAAATGACAAACAAGGAAAACAATGAAGAGTGTAAATAATTTCACAACCACATACCTAACGATTCGGCTTCTTCATAAGTGTCTATCTTCGAGGTTCTTTTATATTCGCGTGTTTTACATTATGTCACATTCGTGATCGATAAATTCAGTTTTGGACGACCGGCACTTTTAATTTTTTATTTTTCTTCTGATGAAAAACGAATTGTTTTTAAATATTGTACGCTAATGCAAACCAGATTCTCCAAATTTCCGGCCATAATTGCGCGAATACAACAAAAACGATAGACAGCATCTCACTCATAGATAGAGAATTATCTCACCTACACACGACGTACATCGGTACATCGTAGCACCGTAGTTCATTATCTATGACGTAGCCTACGCGTACACATTCTGGATGTGTACCTGTGTCTGCTAAATATTGTTGACTGTTACGGGACGTTTGGGGCGCGAGGGGTAGCTGCTCCTCCAATCAAGGACCACTTCGGATGTGCAGTGTACGTGCCGTCTAGCACGGTCTGGCGTTTACGCGTTTGATAATGCATTGGCGTGGCGTTCGAAGTTCGCCCGCCGTCTGGAGTCTGAAATACAGAACCGTGAACCGGAACATCGGAAATGAAAAATTAAATTGAATACCCAAATATAAAACGTTACGTTCACGTCAAACACAAAAGTAAATTTTTTAGATGAAGATATTAGTTCGGGGTACACGTGCACATGTGAACTTCTTGAGCATCCGCCACTGCTGCAGCGTATACAGGGTGGTTAAGAAAAATCGAGTAAAATAACGAAATTTTATTTCCAGAGAATTCAAGCATTTGAAGACTATCAATACAATGTGTGGCCTCCACGGGCATCAATAACAGCTTGACATCTTCTTTGCATACTACACACGAGGTTGTTAATTATTTCTTGAAGAATTTGGTTCCATAAACGGGGCAGAAGCTCTCTCAGATCATTTAAGGATTCTGGAGTAGGCTGATGATTATCTAATCGTCCTTGGAGCATATCCTATGCATGTTCTATGCAATTCAAATCTGGTGAGTGCGGAGGTATTGGTAAATGTGGAATACCAAGCTCCTCACGCGCATTCTCAACTATGGCTATAGCGTTATCGTTATTGCACTAATAAACAGATGAAAACTGGTGCAAATTCAGACGCGATCTACTATTCGAAATCAGAAGAATATTGAAATTTTCAGAATATTTTTAACCGTAATAAATCAACACGGCAGAAGAGGAGTAATAATAATAATACATGAGAATGGTTTAACGTCTGTAAATATAATTGAGGAAAGAAATAACGGCAATGCAGACAATTGAAAAGTTTTGAAATTCCGGAAAAAGTCACACACCGTGCAGGAATCGAACCTGCGTCTCCCTACTTTCCGGGCGGGGGCCTTACCACTGGGCTAACGATGCATATGATACTTTCTCCGGAATTCAATATCTTGAGGTTCACCTCATATGTTGGTGAGAGGGGGATCCTAGGTGGGGAGCAATGATTCAACATCATTAGTCAGGGGATTCCACTTATCCTTCACTCCACGTCGTCGAATTTTTCGATTTCAGTTTTAGATCGGATTTCGGATTCCGACCAATGATGTTATATTAATAGCCGAGAATGATACATAAGAATGGTTTAACGTCTGTAAATATAATTGAGGAAAGAAATAACGGCAATGCAGACAATTGAAAAGTTTTGAAATTCCGGAAAAAGTCACACACCGTGCAGGAATCGAACCTGCGTCTCCCTACTTTCCGGGCGGGGGCCTTACCACTGGGCTAACGATGCATATGATACTTTCTCCGGAATTCAATATCTTGAGGTTCACCTCATATGTTGGTGAGAGGGGAATCCTAGGTGGGGAGCAATGATTCAACATCATTAGTCAGGGGATTCCACTTATCCTTCACTCCACGTCGTCGAATTTTTCGATTTCAGTTTTAGATCGGATTTCGGATTCCGACCAATGATGTTATATTAATAGCCGAGAATGATACATAAGAATGGTTTAACGTCTGTAAATATAATTGAGGAAAGAAATAACGGCAATGCAGACAATTGAAAAGTTTTGAAATTCCGGAAAAAGTCACACACCGTGCAGGAATCGAACCTGCGTCTCCCTACTTTCCGGGCGGGGGCCTTACCACTGGGCTAACGATGCATATGATACTTTCTCCGGAATTCAATATCTTGAGGTTCACCTCATATGTTGGTGAGAGGGGGATCCTAGGTGGGGAGCAATGATTCAACATCATTAGTCAGGGGATTCCACTTATCCTTCACTCCACGTCGTCGAATTTTTCGATTTCAGTTTTAGATCGGATTTCGGATTCCGACCAATGATGTTATATTAATAGCCGAGAATGATACATAAGAATGGTTTAACGTCTGTAAATATAATTGAGGAAAGAAATAACGGCAATGCAGACAATTGAAAAGTTTTGAAATTCCGGAAAAAGTCACACACCGTGCAGGAATCGAACCTGCGTCTCCCTACTTTCCGGGCGGGGGCCTTACCACTGGGCTAACGATGCATATGATACTTTCTCCGGAATTCAATATCTTGAGGTTCACCTCATATGTTGGTGAGAGGGGGATCCTAGGTGGGGAGCAATGATTCAACATCATTAGTCAGGGGATTCCACTTATCCTTCACTCCACGTCGTCGAATTTTTCGATTTCAGTTTTAGATCGGATTTCGGATTCCGACCAATGATGTTATATCAATAGCCGAGAATGATACATAAGAATGGTTTAACGTCTGTAAATATAATTGAGGAAAGAAATAACGGCAATGCAGACAATTGAAAAGTTTTGAAATGATATAACATCATTGGTCGGAATCCGAAATCCGATCTAAAACTGAAATCGAAAAATTCGACGACGTGGAGTGAAGGATAAGTGGAATCCCCTGACTAATGATGTTGAATCATTGCTCCCCACCTAGGATCCCCCTCTCACCAACATATGAGGTGAACCTCAAGATATTGAATTCCGGAGAAAGTATCATATGCATCGTTAGCCCAGTGGTAAGGCCCCCGCCCGGAAAGTAGGGAGACGCAGGTTCGATTCCTGCACGGTGTGTGACTTTTTCCGGAATTTCAAAACTTTTCAATTGTCTGCATTGCCGTTATTTCTTTCCTCAGTAATAATAATGTCACATGTCGATAACCAGCGGGGTTCAAACCAGCCACTGGCGGGAACAACAATGCCGAATAAGGTTCATGATGTAACATCATGTAAGAGACAGGTTTCATTTAAGATTGTATTATTGTATGGAATTAAACAGAAGAAAATTCGAACATTTAATTAAAAACGCAGATTCACTCTTCTTTGTGCATGTGAGCATGACAAAACAATTAAAGTTTTTCAAGAATGTGATTTTTCTGATATTTTTCAAGTTTGTAAAGAGGGCTCAATAATAATAGTGAAAATAACCAAAAAATTCATTGATTTTCGGCGATACCGGTTTCAATTTTGAGGGGTTGGAGCTCCTCCTCTTAGGTGGTTGCTCGTGCAAGCGTCGAACGTACGTAGAAAGATGATCAAATTAAATCATTCGACTTGTATCGGGAAATTTTTTCAATCACTACGGGATGAGTAATAAACGGGGTAGCTCGTCTGAGATGGAACACCCTGTAGAGGTTGTATACTTTGACAGTTACTTATGTATCGAATATGTTGAGATTTTTCACGGAATATATGAAATGTCTCTTTGATTTCTAAGAGGCCTTCACTTCGTTCTTTTTGGAGGGTCCGAATGTCCATACAAACACTAGAAGCGGACCCATTGTGAATACTCCCAAACGCTCTAGTAGTTTCATCATCAAATCCCATTTTGGAAATCAGCTTACCGTTTGATGCTTTCTTTGCAACTTAATTGTTATACTTTAAATATTTCCATTATGATGCCTTGAAGTAATACAACAGAGATTAAAATGAATTGAATGTATGGTAAAAAAATGAAGTCGTCATTCAACAACAGCTGAAAATTTCATTTCTAAAATTACATACATATTGTTATTAATAATTCATCTCATTCATAATGAAACCTGATGTCAATATCAGTGACAAAAATGTATACCCTCGAAAAAGTGTAGAGCGAACAATTATTATGGAATAGTTATAAACTAACTGATAATGGAAAATCGTTTACCTTTTTTGGAAGTTCGAAAGCTATCATCTCTCGGCACGTACTGAATATCATATACCAGTGTTGTGTTGGGCAAGAATTCTCTATCCCTATTGATTTTGTAGACTGCATATTTGAAAGCATATTCGATGCTGGTGTCCTTTTGATCTTCGGTGAATATTGCTCCTGCAAAAAAGTCGAATACAGACTCCTGAGAACGAATGAATTGAAGAAGTTCTCGCGATAATCAAACGACGGAACTCCGCTGCTAATGACTAACTAAATTAAACCAAATTTCCACCATTTCATTTACGGCTGAGAAATGAGGATTCGATGCAAGAATAGATTTGGTACAGCATGTTTTCAATTTCACGAATAAACTGTTATTTACGAGTATGATAAATAAGATTTCAAATATCAAATTCATTATTATATCGTGATATGAGCGTAGTAGAGTTGGAAACAGACGGAGTATTGGGACAGACCTATTAATAATAACAGATATGTATTATCGTAAACTACAATATACCTTTTATTCCGTGGATACATTCTTCAAGTATTTAGGATACGTCATAACTTATATAACAGTCAAAATAACAATAAATGCTTGTCATTGACAAGGATCCGAATTACCTAGGTATAGACTATAGAGAAATATTTGATACGGCACTACCAACGACGCATACCTAGTATTGAAAGAACGGATTCCGAAAAAAATAATGGAGAACGAAACCTAAAATTTACAGGTTGCATCTTTGACTTGTAGCTACATGTTTTTGAACTGAAGATTTTTTAGGCCAACAGAATTTTTTTTTTCATTTCCCATTTTTCCGAATACGGCTCTGTTGAGAATAAAAATCCATTTGAAGAAAAAAATTGGGCAGAATACATAACTGACCTGGAATTAATGCAAAGTTCATATTTCTTGATTGAAAATGAGGAAATGCATTCAGGGTATACCCAGGTATTGAGCTTATTGGAATGAAAATGACACAAACACGATATATCGAACAAAAACACCTACTTTTGTTCGATTATATCTACAATTAACCCTTTCTATCCTAGTGGTTACATTTGGCGTCATTCACATTTTCGCATTGAAATGAATTTTGGTCGCCAGTATAGATTATTTATGTTCAGATATTCCCTTGGCAACACTCTTTCCTTCGCAAAAAAAATTGCGGAAAAAAGCTTCCATTCCTGAAAAATTTAAATGGAAGCTATTTGCGTGACCAAAGATAAAAACTGCTTCAAGCTCTTCCATGTCTAGTCATAATTTGCAAGTGTTATATTCCTTAATTAATGGTCGCATTCACCGAACAAAGCGCAAAGTAACGTTCCGCTACCGATACCTAGCGCAAATCAAAAGCGCTCCGAAAAATACGCCTGCTCCGGAAAGTGTTGAGTAAGTAGCGCATGTGCCACCGGACGATTGCGCTAGTGTTTCGGAACAGTTGCCCAACGGTTACGTCCGGTGAATGCGACCATTGTTAATTTCCTGATAGAATGTTTATTATTGTTTGTTAGGAAGTTTTTTCATTTGAGTTTCAGAAAAAAGAATATCGTGATTATGTTTTCTTCCCACAGATTCCATGTGGCAAAAAAATTTTTTTCAAATCGCATCCAAAAATAAATAATTAGTTATATATTGAATTTTCATTCTCGGATCAAGATGAATTGCGTAGGTGATAATTTTTCTGAACCAACCAGAAAATCTTCAAGAAACTTGGGAAAGAAAGGGTTAAAAAACCCTATTTTCCACATCGAAATAAGTTTCTTCTCTGGTTTTCCTGAAGATTAGTTTCTAAACACTAATAATTTGTTCATATTTTCCTCGATATCCCAGAAATATCTTATGAAGAATGGTGTTGGCGCCCCGTATATTTTTTTTCACATTTTTCAATTCAGGTAGAAATTAAAAGGACCATATGCGTTATTTACGCGTTTGTACCTACCTACATATATCTTAATTCAGTATTCGTCGATCTATGAATGAAATCACTTGTATGATTATCATTTCGTTTCACTTTATTAGATTATTCCGCCGCAAAAATTAATATAGTTTGATAGTTTTGTGAAATCACAATAATAGTGTGGTGTGACAATGCTCATTTGAAACTTTTGAAAAAGGTTCAGGAGACAACATCTATTCTTCCGTTTCTGGTACCAGTGGGTATATCTTGCTATCTTTAATCCTTACTTTTCCTTTCAAACCTTCCTGATATTTCACCTAGAAAGGTCGTAAGAATACCAGAAAACCCACCAGGAATACTACCAGAGGTCGAAAGTAAGTGATCTATTTGGGCATTGAACAGTTTTTATATACTTATTTTTCGCCTTATTATATCACAGCCTGCTGAATTCTTACTGGTTGACATTATCGCAAAAGTCCCTTGAATTGAATTTATTTTACCATTAAATGAACCAAGGCCTCATCACATGGGTTTTCACTCAATTTATGATCAATCATTTCAACCTAACCTATTTGCTATCAAAAACGATCAGAACAATAATTTTCTATGAATATTTCACAGAGCTATTAAGGAGACGTTGCCAGCTTGTTGATTTTTCGGAGAACATAGTACAGGGTGAGGCAAAAGAGACAGTGCAGTTTTGAAAGGCTATTAAAAAAAACTACGCAAATTACAGAAATTATATTAATTTAATTTTCTTCAGTACATAATGCCATTTTATGTATCAAGTTTTGAAAATGACATAAGAAAGATGATGGCCGCCAGCAGCTATACATTGATGAAGGCGATTTCTGAAGTTTTCGACCGCATTTTGACACATTTCTATTGATATAGCATATAGCACCAATTTCCTCACGAATTCTTTCTTTCACTTCTTCACTTTCATCTCTGTGGAGCAGTAAACAAACAAAATTTTCGCTATCGGTCTGAAAACAATCCACGGCTAATTCACGAGAGAATTATTCACTCTTCAAACGTGACCGTGTGGTGTGCGATTCACCGGATTGTGATTTTTTCTTGTGAGGCTACCTGGAGCAATTTTAAACATCGGCCTTACACCTGAAAGAACGAATTCGGGAGGAAATTGGTGCTTTACCAATAGAAATGTGTCAAAATAAGGCCGAAAACTTCAGAAATCGCCTTTATCAATGTATCGCTGCTAGCGGCCATCATCTTTCTGATGTCATTATTAAAACTTGATACATAAAACGGCATGATGTACTGAAGAAAATTGAATAAATATAATTTCTGTAATTTGCGTAGTTTTTTCAATTGCCTTTCAGACTGCACTGTCTCTTTTGCCTCACCCTGCATAAATATCTATGACTTCTGCCATTTCTTGATATCAGAAATCAACTCTTCCCTACGCCGCATGCTAATAGACGCCGCATGCGAATAGCGACAACCGATGTTGGACATTGGTGATTTCAACTATGGATGTGTCGTTCTCGAACGAACGGGTTAAAAAAACCGGGTCTCAAAAGCCAATCGTTCGTTCGGTTCCTCTCTAGAAAAATAACCCGTTCTTTCGAACGGTTTCGATCATTCAATGCCAAATGGTTGTTGCCTCATTCGTTCGGTCTTATCGATCTCCCGACGTCGGGTGTCGGTGTCGGTACTCGGTCTCGGTACTGTCGGTCGGGTCTAGCTACCATAAAGTAATAAACAGCTGGAACCTGAAACCGAAAGAGATGATTTATGTGGATTCTTGAACAGTTCTTTTTGAACGGGATTTAGAACCGGTTCTTCACAGTGAACGAACGATACCGATGCGGTTCCTCAAAATTCGACGAACGACACATGCCTAATTTCAACTAGCGTTGGAGGAGCTGTAAACTGTGAACAAACATGAAGGAAATCTTTTTCAGAGCTATAAATGTCATGAAAGGGTACCGTGGTTATTATAGGTGTTTTTCTTCGATCGCGTGATGATTATGTGAAGAATTTAAGTCAATTAATGTGATATTAACCGTGTAGTGTCGAGTTCATAAAATTTACGTGAGAAAATTGGCATATTGTTTCGATAGAAACATCGTCACGAATCACTTAGTGTTAAGTATCATTTTATTTTTGATTAATTCAAATTTCATTCGTGATTTGTAGCGATATTCATTATTCATATGTCCGAATTTTGTATTTTTTTGACATTTATTTTCAATTAAATGGAAAAATGGATCGTTAACAATAAATTTTCAATGAAAACTGATCGTATAAAATGTTTTCATGCTCCTTAGAATTCAATTTTATCTGAGATTATTTGTGGGATTTCATCAATACACAATATACACATATCTCTACATGAAACGTTTTTACATCATAGAGATCTTAGTCTCGACAAAGTTGATGAACATTCTGACAAAATTGTTTACTGACAGTGCGATCACAGAGTTCAAAACTTTTCTGCGATTCGATTTTATTTAAAATCCTGGGATGTATCTAGATTATTTTTTTCTTTATAATTCGGCATCGACTGCTTTGGTCATTAGCCGTATAACTCAGTAGTCCTTGACTATGGATATAAAGTATAGTGTATGATAAAATGAATAAATTAATGATTAAATAAATATGTGAATAGGTTAATGGTTAAAATAATAAACAAATAAATAAATAAATAATATAACAAGAATACATAAACGAACAACTGAATAATTAGATTAACGAAGGCATAAAATTGATTATATATAAAACATAAAGGCAAGTACAAACATCATCTTATCAACGATATCAAACACGTTAAATTTTGTTTAGTAATCCCACCTTTTCCAAATATTCCAATATCTTTTTTTCTGATTCTAGGTGATATTTTAACAAGTCACCAAGAGTACCGTTCATTTTCAGCTCACTGCGAACACTTTGAAATTGGACGGAATCGACAAGGATATGCTGAACTGTGAGTATTTCACGACATTCCAGACATCGCGGTTTATTCATTCCTCGTAGCATATATATAGTTATGTAAGGTTAGTGTGACCTATTCTGAGTCTAGTGAGAGTAACATTCTTTCTACGCCCTAATTTGTTTTTTCTTTCCTCTTTTCTTACCGACTTTTTTATTGATCTCAATTTCGCATTACTTTGATTCCATAGTCTCTGCCATTCCATTATATGTATATTTATTCTTATAGAAGGCTTTGATATCAGTGTAATGAATGGAGATATCTATTTGTGCAGTCTCAGAGCTAGCTGTTTTCGCCGCTTGGTCTACATTTATACTAATGCCTTTGTGTGCTGGTGTCCAGATGAATATTACTTCCTTGGATTGTTGTCTCAACCATGTTATCGTTGCTTGAACCTGGCATGTTAGGCTATTCTGTTCGAAGAGGTTTCTTATGCTATTCAAGGAACTCAGAGAATCTGTGCAAATGACGAAGGATTGGTCATTTGTGAGGTCGCAATATTTTACTGCTTGCCATATTGCATACATTGCGGCATTAAATATATTGCATGCAGAATGCAGTGTCCAGCAATGAGATATTTCATCTGTGAAAATAGCACTCGCAACTCCGGCATCCATTTTAGAAGCATCAGTATAGATTATTTTTGAATATCCCTCATATCTTGATACTATCGACAAAAATGTGACATTCAGTTATTCAATATTTGTTGTGTCCTTTTTATAGTCTGCGCATTCTAGGTGTATTATGGAAGGTTCAAATTGCCAGGGGATATGTTCAAAGTTATTCAGAGCAATAACTTGTGGTAGTGGATATTGGTCGGTTATTGTCTGCAACCGACAAGCTACTGATCTGACAGACAATTGTTGTTCTGTGGTACAATAACTCGCATACTGGGTTAGCCTTTTGAGCCCAAAGTCTAGCAGAAAGCAGAATAGTTTGTTAACAATTGTTTTCTTCTAATTTTTAGAGGACAGAAGCCACTTTCCACGTATACAGATTCCATTGGGCTAGTTCTAAATGCACCAATCGCTACTTTCAAACAACCACTATAGTGGATTCTGTCTATTTTGTGCAGCCAGATTATTCTTGAGATTTATGATTTTTCCGACGAATTTTATCGGTTAAAATTAGGAAGAGCTCGAAAACGATTCGTTTTATTGAAAAAACATGAAAATACTTTGATTTTTTTGATGATTGATTCTTTCGAAACTATAAACCATGTATTCTTTTTTTTTTCAAGAATTTTATAGTATTTTTGCTCGGATTCATGAGTCGGCTACGCTGTAACTTTCATACCAGGAGAAATATTGAATGAGTATTGAGAAATATGCATCGTGAATAAAGTGAACACTCAACCAAAATTTAGTTGATTTGACATGACAGTTACGAAAATGCGTAATGAAGGGTGTTTTTCAATGGAACACCTTTCGTTCAAACGAAACAGAATTTTGAAAAATGGTGTAGAAAAAAATGTTTCGTTTGATGAGAGGAGTCTACAGTCGAAATATATATTCTTACCCACAATTCAAAGACTCACCCCTTATATGGTCTGTATTTAAATTTACAAAAATACTGTTGATGGTCATTTCGTGTGTAAAGTCCTGAACTAGTGGGAGGAACTGAAATGCTTTGTTCCAGAAGCTCGAGCTGAGACCAGATGTTATTACCAACATCGAGTGTTTTCATCCTAGGATGAATATGGAAGCCATCGAAATCTATGAGCACAAAAACAACATGAACAAGAAAGAATACCATCGCATCTGAAAATGCTTCATTTGGAAGTTAGTTGGGAAGAAAGACTGAAAAATGAAATAATCTGCCCAGATTCTTGAAAGAAATTTCATTAATTGGTACATCAACAGCACCAGGTGCAAGAGTTTTCGGGTCTGGCACCAAATACTAGCTTTCATTGAGATCCCGTTCGAGGAAGAAATTACAAGAAGGATATGGACCTAAGTAAAATTATCAGAAATAAGACAATGCGATCTTTTGGAAACTTCTGGAAACTTCCAAGAAGTTCCTTCGGAATTTCAGTACTACAAGAACTATAAGCATCTTGACCGGAGCAAACGAATGCTACACCTCCGCACTGGTTTCCCGACAGGGCACTGCTGACTCAGGAAGCAACTATTGTGAATGGGTCTAGCAGAAAATATCGATTGCAGATTTTGTGGAGAGGTGGAAGCAACTCCAGATCACCTGGTCACATAATGCCTCGCCATTGCAGGAGAAGGCGAAAATACTTTGCCAAGAAAGCTTTAGAAGCAATACCAGGTACTGGAATTGAGGGGCGATCTCTGAATGATTTATCGGGGCACTATAAACTTCAAGGTCGCAGTGCGCTTCAATCCTCTCATACAATTTACAATTCTTCATGCTGTAGTGGATATTTAAGACTTCTGTGAGTGTTACTATTCTTTATTTTATTCGTTGGGGGTGAAGACAAGATGAATCAACATGTACCGTTTACTGAAGAAACAAAATATGTAATTTGTACATTGTCTATAATAATAAGTTGAAATTTTTCGACTTATTCTCATCATTTTTTTCACACGATTAGTAGCTCAAGACCAATCCTCGATAAATATCAGGATGGCTTCTGCCTCATAGCATACCTCCCCTCGCCTAGTTACGCCAGTGTTATTATTCGTCCAGACGAGGCAGCAGACCCATCAGAAGAGGTGATCGAGAGATAGAGCAAACGAGAAACGCATTGAGATTTGAATTAATAATACCTGTTTCAATGAAATTCTAGTTAACAAACAGAGTCTTAGGACGAATTCAGCTTTTAATACCATCATGTCCGTAAAATATAGAGTTTCCAAAAAGGCTTATGAATAACCATTATTCCGAAACTTACTAGTTTCTTTTCTCCAGCATTTACATCTTAAATGATCACCTAACAAGTTTGTAGCTTCTTTCTTTGGTCAGGATTACGGCGGACGGAATAGTAATTTTCATTTCTATCGCTCTGATTAGAATGCATGTTGAAAACTAAAGTTTTGAACTCATTCTCTTCTCTTTGAATATCTAAGTTTGTCAAGCGGAGATATTAGGTATAAAAAAATTGTTCATTTGGAAAAACACTGAATAATCAAAGTGATCTAGCTGGATTCAATAAATATGAGTCTATAGAATACTAAAGTACGACTCAGTTTGATGATGGTGAATTTTTGCTGTTAGGTTTTTTGGTTTGCTCACGGCTCTCGAATGAAATGTTCATAATCCATCTGTTTCATCGAGCGTTATCACATCCAAAAATAATTTGTGATTAATGGTTCATCCGAAGTCAATCAGACAACCTCATTATCTTATATACAGAGTGTAACAGCAAAACGGAATAAATTCGATAACGAATATATGACGGCGTGTTGGGAAAAACGCTCGGACACGTCGATTTGTAATTTTAAATGCGCATATTTTCCAAGAAAACAAAACCATATATGGTGTTCCATGCGACCGTGGCCAATACCAACTTTCTTATTTCAGATGCACCCCCTGTATATCATTTATTTTTTGGATTCTCCTGAAAATTCTAGACACAATTCATGCACAAGGTCCTATACCTATCTTTATCTATTTCGGAAGTAACAAGTGTTTTCAGATTTATTGCAAAAATCAACGTTTTGAATGAAAATTATTTCATTTCACTAATTCGGTACATTACACTTAAAATCTAATAAGTAATACTGATTATTTCTTGATTAAAAAAAAACCAAAAAAACATCAATGTCAATGTAAATGTTCAAAATGCTCGCCACGAACGTCTTGGCAACATGCTAATTTGGTTACTCAACATTTCAGGCGTGACTGATCTAATCGCAAGCGTGATTCGGTTTTTACGTTCGTATATAATAGGACATAATATAATTTTGATTTTTTTGAACAAAATTTCTTATTTTAATTTTTTTATGATACAGCAGACAAAAATACATACAACCCCGAATTTTCACGCCCTCACGATCAAACCCTATTCCTAAACTAAACTATACACTTCATTTTGACCAACATCTATTTTTCATCTTTGGCCAGCATCTATTTTTCATCTCCCTCAATGTTGAGGGTTGTCGGTTGTCCATCCTCAATTTTTCTTTTAATTTTTTTGGTGAATTTTTTTTACATACAACCATTAATTTTCACCTCTCTACGATCACCCCCTATTTTTCATTTGTTAATTAATGTTCTTCAACTTACAATAAAAAACTTCATATTTTTTTCTCTCTTTTACGATCAACCCCTATTTTTTTTCATTCTATCCACAGATCCGCAATAGGGAATGCAAAATGGTAATTATAATTATAGTACAATAAATTCTTATTTAGAGCTTAGAATTTTCAATTCAATGTTCTCGCGTGGAAAAACCATCCAGCTTGTTTGTGTTGGCTAAAGACGGACTAACCAAAAATATTGTACATTCCATTGCGCTGAGATATCAATATTTTTCTTAACTGCCATAATTGATGGTCAGAATATGAAAAATTATTTTTGATTTTTAGATAGCTATCAAGAATTGTAATTCGAAATATATTCGTTCCTTTATAAAAAAGATTAATTTAGGAACCTTTTATTTATGTTTTTTATATATGCATTCCATTATGCTTCAGCATACTTTTATTGTTTAGTTGCTGACCCAGCGAACTCCGTTCCACCTTAGAGACAATAAATAAGCAGTTTTTGTTATACCACGTTCTACCCGTTCCCGTTAGGTCAAGTAAGGTTAGGTAAGGTTTATCTAAAACTAATCTCTCTACCAGTTTAGGTGTTTTAAATGTTCTATGTACAGTCATCAATGCCAGAAAAAAGCTAAGGGGGATATTTGAGTCGTCAAACGATACATTCTAGAGTCATGCTAGATTATTATTATTATTATTATTATAAACATGGAGTAGAGTTGAGATAAAATCTATAAACTCAATAAAATTACAAAATATGAGAAAAAAGAAAAAATGAACTGTCACAGTCGTTAAGCACAGCACAAAGAACTGTCACTGGGCGTTGCTAGCGAGCCATCTGTCCAAAGAATTCTTAAACGCGTTTACCGAAGGAGCGTTAACCACGTCGGTTGGTAGTACGTTCCAAGAGCCGAAAATCCTGTTGGTTAAGAAGTGTTCTCTACTGGCAGACTTGAACTTCTCCTTCGCCAATTTTAAATTGTGTCCTCTCAAATGAGTGATAGGATTGAGAGTGAAGAGAACCGATAGATCCACATCAAACAGATTATGTAAAGCCCTATAGGATATAATTAAGTCTCCTCTTAAGCGTCGAGCTTCGAAAGTTGGCAGGCCCATCAAATCCAATCTTTCCTCATAACTAGGTCTTATCACTCCGTAAGGCATCCTTGTGGCCCTTCGCTGGACTGATTCGAGGAGGTTCTTATCACGGGATAGGACTGGTGCCCACACTGGTCCAGCGTATTCGAGAATAGGACGCACATAAGTGGAATATAGAAAGCTGCTGGTCTGAGGATCACAGCGTCCAAAGGTCTTCTGGACCATGTACAGCATTCTTTTGGCCTTGTTGGTAACAGCCACAACATGTTCAGACCAAGACAAGTCCTCAGTCATAGTAACTCCGAGATCACAGTGGGAAGAAACCGGTTGAATAATGTCTTGGTCTAAATGATAGATTCGTTTTGGATTATTTCTACCCATGTGGAGCACCTTACATTTTTCTATGTTCAGGGGAATCATCCAATCACAGCACCATCTCAGAATAGAGTCGAGGTCATCCTGCAAATGATGCGCCCCGGTTAACGGGTTGCCGTAAATTTTTGCGTCGTCGGCAAACAGGGAGCAAGCCGACTTCAGCCCAGTAGGAAGGTCTGATGTGAACAGTAGGAAGAGGAGCGGGCCCAAAACAGAACCCTGCGGAACTCCACTAACCACACTCCTTCCAGAGGACAGAGAATCTCCGACACGAACTCGAAATGTTCTGCCGGAGAGAAAAGCTCTGATCCACAGGAGCAGATCACCACAAACTCCAAGATTCTCGAGTTTGAGGAGCAAACGTTTGTGGGGCACTCGATCGAAGGCCTTAGAAAAATCCAAGTAAAGGATATCTACAGGAACTTGACTATCCAGCATCGTACTCCAATCGTTAACACACGACAACAGATTGGTGATCACGGAACGGCCCGGCAGAAATCCATGCTGATTATCAGGGATAATACGGTTAGAGAGGGCGAAATGAAGAATCTTCTCATGAATTATTTTCTCGCAGATTTTAGAAATTATAGGGATGAGACTAATTGGTCTGTAATTGTTCGGGTCGTGCTTGTCACCTTTTTTGAAAACCGGAGTAACCAGAGCCTCCCTCCAGCATCCCGGCAACGAGTGCGTGGCGAACGATCGCTCAAAAATCAGGGACAGCGGAAGAGATAATGATGTAGCGCAATGTTTGAGCAGTCGAGCAGAAATCCCATCGCCTCCAGGTGCACTTGCAATATCCAGTGAGGACAAATGCTTCTCAACAAGTTCGGGAGGAAACTCGACCGAAGAGAGCTGACCCTGAGTGCCGGCAAAATCTGTCCTAGGAAGGTTGTCATGTTCCTTGATGAAGCTAGCTGCAAAAGTTTCAGATAAAGACTCTGCAGACTCGGCAGCACTTTTGCTCTCGCAGCCTTGTCGATTCCTAACCATCGGGATGGTCACCTTAGTGTTGAGATTGGACCTGATGTACCTGAAGAACTTTTTGCGGTCCCTCGAAGACGCCAGGTTAGACTCAAAACTTGATTTTGCACCCTCCAGCAAAACTTTGATTTTATCGGAATAGATTCTATGTGCTACATAATCTTCGTCCCTACGGCTGCGCAAATAGCGTTGCCACATGGACTTCTTATTGCGCAGCATCCTCAGCATGCGTTCGTTGATCCACGGTTTGGATGGAATTGTAATCAGAGAGCGATAGGAAGTGCAGGACTCACACTCAACCGAAAGCCCATCAACGAAGGAAGACCACATAATTTCAACATCTATGCTCGAATGAAGAATTGACACCCAGTCAACATTCTCCAAATTGGCGTTGAGTTGTTCGTAATCAATAACTTTCACACGCTTAGTTATTTTCTTTGGCTCAGTGATGTTGAGTTGGATCTTGCAGGAAAGAGTGATATGGTCTGACCTTCCAAAAGGTGGCAAAACCTCATGGTAAGCAACAAGATTTGGATCATTTACCAGAATAAGGTCCAGCAAGGACGGGGTCTGACCGCTCCTGAATCGAGTAGGTTCACTTACTAGCTGCAAAAGATTATTCTCTCTGATAGTGTCGACGTATAAACCCGAAGGAGAGTTATAGTCCCTGCTACTGGACAAGGGCCATCGAACGTCCGGCATGTTGAAATCACCGACAACAAATAGGTTCTTCTTTTTATTGGTTAGATCCTTTAAAAGGCTACACAACTGAGAATCACTTGGGCTGGGTCGAGGTCTATAAACACACAAAATCGTTAAAACCTCCCTTTTATTATGTGAAATGTTCAAGACAATGTTGTCGATACCGGGTAGATGAACAGATGAAGCGTCAACAGCAAAATCACGAATCACACTATCGAGGATATAAGCACACACCCCCCCATGACCAATGGTTGTCACACTGTCACTCCTGTATAGAGAATATCCCGGGATTGCCACCATGCTGTCAAGGATACCCGGGTGAAGCCATGATTCGGTGATGAGAAGAAAAGTTGATTTGGAGCTGGCAACATACAAAGTTGCCTCGAGTAACTTTGAATACAATGACTGTACGTTCGAATAGGTGACGCTCCATTCGAGTGGACCACTTTTTAGTTTTTTGGGCTGTTTTTTTTAATCATGATTATTTTGGGAGCGCCATTGATATATTTTATATCTATACCCTCCTCCCCAGCACCTCTTCTGGAAGCTAACTCCCTTCTCAGGCAACTCAACTCCGAAACCTGCTGCGGTGTCTTATCATCGGAAATTGAATAACAACTGAAAGTCGATTCGCGGGCCACTTTTTTTTTGTTACGAAGAATTTTGGACACCACCATCGGGTTAGTGAAGGATACCTTGATAGGCCTCGGTTTCGAAGGATCTCTTCCTCCCACCCGGATATTATTAATCATAGATGAACTCGCATTGGGTTCCACATAATCCAACAGATTACCCACGATAGTGGCGTCTTCTTCCTTGGAACTCTCAGGGACACCTCTAACCAAAATATTGTGAGCGCGGCGCACACGTTCGAGTATTTCGACTTGATCCGGAAGCACCTGAGGCTGCGAACGATTTGAAAAATCAACGTTGGTATTGATCTGGTCGATCTTGATTTCAAGTGAACGTATGCTGTCTTCAAACTTGGATTGACTTTGGATAACAGATTTCACATCTGATTGGCAAAGTAGAATAGCAGATTGATGCTCAGACAGAGTGGTTTCATGACGACTGATGGCGGTCGAATGCTCATCGATAGACAAACTGTGTTTTTCAAGAATTGAGCGACATTGAGATATTTCCTCCTTGAGTGTAAGCTGGGTAGACTTTATCTCCGAAACATCGTCAGAAATCTTACTCAATTTGTTCATGAGAATATCAAATTGGTTGGATATAACAATGCAGATTTGCATGAGAAAAAGGTGCAACTGGAACGAGTAAAATAATAATAATAATAATGGCATGGCCCCTGCGCAAGGTTGACACGCAAAATCGTGAACCGTTCCACATAAAAAAAATTATAATAGCTACCGCACGGATGTGGTGTGGTTTCTGCCATGCCACATTGGGCTGACGTCCTTACGGTCCGAGTTACCTGGGCCACCAAGGGTAAATGGTGGCAAACCAATAAAAATGGAGAACATATTGAGCCTCGGAAAAGAGTCTCTGCCTGGGGAGCGCCAGAGCATGTTCTGAGGAAGCGGGCTCCTGTCATACAACAAAATACAGCTCCACCAGAACATCGGGAAGTGGAATTACAAAACATGGCAGAAGATCAAGATGACACTCCACCTGCTGGCTCGCCCACAGTGAGGAGGACTGCCCGCACAGGAGCTCGCAACGCACGTATCAAGTGGAGCCGCGAAATGAATGTTGAAGTGATGCGAGCCTTTTACTACGTGAATAATTGCGATGACAAACCACTTCCTGGATGGAGATACTATCTCTATACTGAATTCACCAAGAGACATCCAGAACTTCAGCTAACGGAAGGAAACATTGCGGATCGTAAAAATGTTTTTATACGAAGAGGCTACTTGACAAGACAGAAACTAGATGAGATCAAGAGAGAAATGGGCTATACAATCAATCAATAACAGATTGTCGTCACAACGTCAGAATGAAGAACCCACCGGGCACCGAGCTGCTGGAGAGACCAGCGGATACGGCGAGGGACCTGTCTGTCACACGAACTGCTCACCCAGACTCCCCACAAAATCGCCAACTGTATGACACCTTCTATAGGTTAGTGGGAGTGTTTTGAATAGATTGAGTGTTTTCCATCTAAATACTCAAGGTGTTTCTGGAAAAGAAGGAGCATTGGAAATTCTTCTTGACAAATGGAGAGACCTCCAAATTGTTAGTTTGTCTGAGCACTGGATGTCTGAAGAAGAGGTAGCATCATTCTCTCTTGAAGGTTGGAATGTGGGTCACCACTTCAGTAGGAAGAAAGCAATTAGAGGAGGTGTAATGACACTTTGTCGCCCATCTGTAAGTTTTGTTTGCTGTGATATTCTGAATGAGCTTTCCATTGAAATTGATTGTGAAGTTTCATCATTTAGACTGATAGATTTTAACTTGACTGTGATCTCAGTATATAGATCACCCAATGGTGACTTCCATAAATTTTTGAATGTTTTTGAGAAAATTTTTGTGAATGTTAAAAACTTGACTGAACCTGTTGTTATATTAGGTGATTTCAATTTATGTTTTAATGACCCTGATCTAAAATGTAAACAATTCTGTGATTTATTAGCCTCAAATGGCTTTGTTTGTTGTGTTTCATTGCCCACAAGGGGTAAAAATTGTATTGATAATATTCTTGTGAATCCTGTCGGTGATTCCAGTTCACAGGTTGTAGATTTTGCATATTCTGACCACAGAGCTCAGGTTGTTAGTGTGGACATTGTGACTGATGTAAAATCCGGAGGCTTTGTACAGAGATACATTCGCCCTTAGACTCAAAGAGGTTTATGTCCTTTTCATGATATTTTGTGTAATGTTTCATGGGAATGAATGATGATAATTTGAGTGTTGATGAGGGTTTCAGCATTTTCAATGATATAATAACTGACTCATTTTTAATATCTTTTCCCTTAAAGAAAATCTAGGCCAAGAAAAGTGACGGGGGTGTGAAGTGGTTCTCTTCGGAACTACACGAAATGCGTGATCGTTTGAATTTGTTGAATGATATGTATGCACACTACCAAACTGATGATCTCCTCGTTGCTCGTAATAATTTGAAAAAAATTTATAGGAGTAGGATTAAGCAGGCTAAAATAGGAGCCAATGATGAAATTATAAAGAACTCTAAAGGTACGATTCCACCGAAAACATGTGCGGCACAAATGTTTACGAACATTTTGTGCAGCACTCCGGTAGTTCGCGTACAAGCTGTGAACACATTTAGCCACCGTTTCCACCGGCACTGCTGTGTGTAACTTTTGTATGCGCACAGTGGAGCACAGTGCCGCACACCGTATGCAGGAACAAGTTCTCGATGTTTCGCGTTCGATAGGTGAAAATATGGAGGATCAAGAAAACGTTGTGCTCTGTACTGCAGCGTGTGTTTTATTATGTACTTCGTTAAGAAAGAAAATAAGAAATAAACAGAAAATGTTTCGATGAGACTAGCAATAACTTGAGATATCTAGCAACTGGAGATTCTTTCGCAAGTTTGATGTATTTATTCAAAGTTTCTAAAGAACTAATTTCTCGTATTGTACTTGAGGTGTGTAAGACGTTGATAAGCGATAATCCGAAATGATACTTTCATTTGGTTCGTCCCTCTGATGAAAAAAATTCAAATATGAATATCCGAACCATTTTGGCTTATACACTCGTATACTCCGATACTCCCGGACCAGTAATTTTTGAATCGGCGATTTTTTTTCTTTTTCGCCTGTACCGCGACACAATAATTTTCCACTTTCGCAGAATCTCGGTGGAATCACAATCAAATTTTTGGCCCACTCTTCAGCTGCATCGTGTTTTCCATTTCGGTTTTTGAAATGTTCATTATTACAATCCCACAATACGGGATATATTTCCATTTCTTGAAAGAATTGGATTATATTCTCATTATTCCAATTCATGTTCGCGCGCACAAGTTGATGTTTCCTCTATTGTAGCGGAAGCAAAACTGAGTTCGCGGACAACATGTGTGTGTGCGTCAACCCGAGTCCACCGCTGGAAGCAGTACGCGACAAAAGTGTGCAACTGTGCGTGAACTTTTCGAGAGAGTACGCGCACTTTTTGTTGCTGTTCACGTGTACGAGTCCACCGCAACTAACATTTGTGGCGTACACTGTGCACCACTGTGCCGCACAGTGCGTCACTCCGGTGGAATCGCACCTTAATAACCGCTCTCGTACAATGTGGAACATGATTAGTAATATCAGAAACACTCCAGGGAGGGATCGGTACCCTTCAATCTCTCCTCAGGAATTCAATAATTATTTTGCAACAATTGCAGATAAAACTATTGGGGGAATAACAAATAAAGTTCATGATCCTATAAGCTAAGTCACAGTGACGGATAAGAAATCCTTTTCTTTTTCGGAAATTTCATTTAACGATGTGAGAGATGCTATAAATGCTTTGAAGAATGGTAACAGTACGGATTTCTATGGATTGTACTCAGTGATGATAAAGAAAAACATAAATAATCTTGTGATGCCACTAACGAAACTTTTCAATTTATGTATCGTTCACAATACATATCCCAGTTGCCTCGAGATTTCTAAAGTCATCCCTCTGTTTAAAAAAGGCAATGTTGATCAAGTAAAGAACTATAGGCTAATATCTCTAGTGCCAATTCTATCTAAGGTCTTTGAAAAATTACTTTGTTCTCAATTGGTGCACTATTTTGAATCCAACAATTTGTTTAGTGGGGCACAGTTTGGATTTAGAAAAGGAAGAAGTACATCCGATGCCATTTTGGCATTTATTGATCGTACTCTGAGTTGTTTCGAGGGGGGTGAGTGGTCGTGTTCGTTGTTCCTGGACTTGGCGAAGGCCTTTGACTGCGTTTCTGGCTCTATTCTGCTTGGGAAGCTTAGGGCGTATGGATGCTCCGAGAGCGGTTGTGCCCTTATATCTTCTTACTTATCAGATCGAACTCAATCCGTATTTTTCAATAACGAGTGGTCTGATGAACGGAAAATTTCGTTAGGAATGCCGCAGGGGTCAGTTTTGGGACCTGTACTATTTCTCATTTTCATAAACGACCTCCCAAACTTCCTAAATATGTTTCACACTCAATGTCGAATAAATTGTCAGGTGGAGTGTTGAGGATGGCCTATTTTTCTTTGGTTGAATCGGTGCTACGATATGGAATTTTAGCGTGGGGAAACTGCTCCTCTCGAAACCGCATTTTTGCTCTTCAAAGAAGGGCTGTTAGAATCGTTGCTGGTTTGAAATATAGGGAAGATTGTAAATCCACATTTATTGCGCACAAGATCTCTTCCTTTCCTTGTATCTATATTTTGGAGTCGTTAAGACACGCTCATAAAAACAAAAATAACTATATTGGAATAGGAAGCACCCATGAATACAGTACTAGAGGTAGAAATCTTTTGAAACAAGATTTTTGTAGACTGACTCTATCCCAAAAGGGGCCGCTTTATATGTCTATCAAATTATTTAATAAAATTCCATCTGATCTCAAAGTTATGTCCTAAAATAATTTTAAACATGCTGTAAAAAATATTTTAATTAGAGGTGCATTTTACGACATTGATGACTTTTTAAACTGTGATCTGAAACAATACCTGTAGGACCTTTTTATTCGTGCTCGGTTTATTTTCTTTGTTTTAACTGTTTTGTATAAAATAATTTATTGTATAGAGTAAATATATCACTATATTTTATATTGACGAATGTAAACAATGTATTTAATTGTAAAGCGTGAATAAAGATTATTATTATTATTATTATTATTATTCTTCCTCATCGGTCTCCCGGTCTCAGCTTAAGCTGGTATTATTTCTATGAACCAGTGAAAAAACAATTCAGTTCCTCCCACTAGTTCAGGAATTTCCGCACGATGTGACAGGTTTGCAATGCTACAGCCCGTTGTGCATATCCCGCGATTCTCTGGGATAATTCGATCTTTTTCTTGAATGATTCCCTTCCGTCAGCTGAAGTTCCGGATGCATTCCGGTGAACTCGTTATAGAGGGAGTATCTCTATCCAGGAAGTGGTTTGTCCTCGCAATTGTTCACGTAATAAAAAGCTCGCATTACTTCAATATTCATGTCGCGGCTTCACTTGATACGTGCGTTGCGAGCTCCCCTGCGGACAGTCCTCCTCACGGTGGTCGAGCCAGCAGGTGGAGTGGCATTTAGATCTTCTGCCATGATATCGGTTTCCACTTCTCGTTGCTGGAATTTTCCCCATTTTCATGGGTTCGCCACCATTTACCCTTGGTGGCCCAGGTAACTCGGGCCGTGGGGACGTCACCCCCATGTGGCGTGGCAGAAACCAAACCACACCCGTGCGGTGTGGTATTATTATTATTATTATTATTCATCATCGGTTTCCCGTTCTCAGCTCAAGCTGGTATTATTTCTATGAACCAGTGAAAAAACAATTCAGTTCCTCCAACTAGTTCAGGAATTTCCGCACGATGTGACAGGTTTGCAATGATACAGCCTGTTGTGCATATCGCGCGATCCTCTGGGATAATTCGATCTTTTGAAGATTTCTTTTGAATGATTTTGACATGACTCCTTCAGCCGAAATCACCAATGGTATTATAGTGACTTTCGACAATTGCCACATATTCTTCAGTTCTATTGCCATGTTCTCGTACTTCGTTATTATTATTATTATAGAAACCTGGAGCCATACGAATCTACTGTTCTGCTCAACCGCCCCATCCTTCCAAAATTGAACTTCAACTCTACGGCCAAAAACAACATCGAGAGGCTCAACGAAATATTGGCGGAACACCTGCACTCAATGGACGTTGGAATAAGTCCACTTATCTCTGTACTGTGCTGCCATCACAGTAATCGGACAAAATGAGCAAAAGATCTACACCCCCAGAACCAGTGAACAGAAAGTTGAAAATCAATCTCCTGCCTGGAAAAGAAGATTAATGCAGGACGTCGATAAACTTCGAGGAAAAGTTGATGTCTTGGATGAGTTCCTGAAGGATAATAAATCGCGTAAAGTATTGAACAAAGCCACAATAGCCACATCCGCAGGGCTGGATCTGTAATCTCCACGACATAAAGAGTTCGTTGTTGATCTGAAAGATCGCTTGAGACAACAAGCTAAACAACAAGCGGAAGGTGCTCGCCCTCCGATATCTCCTCCAATCAGCAAGCTGACATCAACAATGACGAATTTCGGCAATATTGGAGTTCTCTATGGTCGGAGAGTGGTCAACTTCAGAGGAATACTAGCTGGCTTACGGACATCGAACACCAGGCCTCAGAAATTGTTGAGATGAAGACTGATCTTTTCACAGTCGAAAAAATTTCCAACATTGTCGAAAACACTAGTAACTGGAAGGCGCCAGGATCCGACCGACTTCACAACTTCTGGGTTAAACAATTTCCAGCATGTTTCCCAAGTCTGGCTGGTTTTTCGGAGGCACTAGAAAGATCCCTTCAACATACCTACTTTCCTCATTCAAGGCAATTCCTATATGATTCACAAAAGAGGAGATCGCAGCAAGCCAGAAAACTACCGACCCATAACGTGTCAGTGGTATACAAGCTATTCACAACGCTTGTGAATAATGCGATATATCGTCACTGTGAAGACAACAACATTCTGGAAGAAGAACAGAAAGGCTACTCTCGAGGATCGGCAGGATGCAAACATCAACTCACCATAGACGCTGTAGTGTTAAAGCAAGCCCAAGCGAGAAGGAGGAATTTAAGTCTATGTTATATCGACTATCAGAAGGCCTTCGATACGGTGCCCCACGATTGGCTTCTGAAAGTACTGAAGATTTATAAGATCTGCCCGAAAATAAAAGCCGTGCTTCAACATCTAATGAGTGCATGGAAAACAAATATTCTTATAAACAACATCAATGCTGGATCCGTAAAAATATCGAGAGGGATATTTCAGGGAGATGCCCTGTCGCCGATGTGGTTTTGTATAGCACTGAATCCTCTATCTACTCTTTTGAAAAACGCCAACTCAGGGTACAGACCAGCAAGGAGGAATCCGCGAAAACTCACCCATTTACTGTATATGGATGATCTGAAACTATTCGGCGAGAACCAATAACAACTTCACTCGCTGAAAGATATAGTACGCTCCTTCAGCAAAGACATCGACATGTCTTTCGGTCTCGATAAATGCGCCATAGTCAACATGAGGAAGGGTAAAATGGAGAACACTCAGGAACAATTTCAGGACATCCACAGTATGTTGCCAGAAGAGACCTACAAGTATCTGGGCATTCCTCAGAATCAACGGATTGACCACACCCGTTTGAAAGCTGAGTTCATTGCGAAAGAGCAGGGTAACCAAAGTGCTCAACACCAAGCTGTCTGCTAAAAACCAGATCGATGCCTTGAACTCATGGCCTACGCCTGCTCTGACCTACACTTTCGGAGTCTTGAAGTGGTCAGACGCTGATCTGATGAATGAGTTGGACCGACTCACCCGCCGCCTAATGACAAAGTTCCGATGTTTGCACACCAACGCATCGGTGAAAAGTCTCTATCTACCCAGGAGAGATGGCGGACGAGGTCTGTTGAACCTCTATAGACTCTTCAGAACCCAGGAGAAAAACTTGAGGTAGCGACTGCTCGAGTCTGAAGATAGGATAAGGGATACACACCTTTGAACCTACAACACAGAGAACTGACATCTGATATCACCACGAAAAGCGAAGATATATATGGCGGGAGCAAGCTCTGTACGGCAGATTTCCCAAACACCTTGAGGGGGAAAATGTCGATAAATTAGCTTCTTTGTCGTGGTTGAATGCGGGACAGTTGTATCCTGAAACTGAGGGATTCCTGACGGCTATCCAAGACCGAGTTATAAGAACTCGCAACTATGAGAAGCACTGTTTGAAGCTGAACGTGGAGGACAAATGCAGGAAGTGCGGCACAGTTGGCGAGTCTATTGAACATTTAATCGCAGGTTGTCGAGTTCATGCCGACAACGCATATCTGGGCCGACACAACCAAGTGGCAAAAATTGTTAACCAGCAGTAAGCTCTCAGGAATGGTTTTTTGGATACTTGTCCGCCATAGTATAAGTATCAAACTGCAGCAGTGTTGGAAACGGACGCAGCGGTTCTCTATTGGGACAGACCCATAACAACAGATAGATCAGTGGACTACAAAAGACCGGACCTTGTATTCATTGAGAAGGATCAGAAGTATGGGGTGATAATTGATGCGGCAGAACCATTGACTCATAACATCGGAAAAAAGGAGTTGGAAAAAATAACGAAGTACGAGAACTTGGCAATGGAACTGATGAATATGTGGCAATTGTCGATAGTCACTATTATACCACTGGTGATTTCGGCTGAGGGAGTCATGTCCAAATCATTTAAGAAAATATTAAGCCAGCAACAAGAAGTGGAAACAGATATCATAGCAGAAGATCGAAATGCCACTCCACCTGCTGGCTCGACCACCGTGAGGAGGACTGCCTGCAGGAGAGCTCGCAACGCACGTATCAAGTGGAGCCGCGAAATGAATATTGAAGTAATGCGAGCTTTTTATTACGTGAACATTCGCGAGGACAAACCACTTCCTGGATGGAGACACTCCCTCTATAACGAGTTTACTGGGAGGCATCCCTGACGGAAGGGAATCATTCAAGAGTTAAATCTTAAAAGGATCGAATAATCCTAGAAGATCGCGGGATTTGCACAGCAGGCTATGGTTTTGCAAACCTGTCACATCGTTCGGAAATTCCTGAACTAGTGGGAGGAACTGAAATGTTTTTTCACTGGTTCATAGAAGTAATACCAGCTCAAGCTGAGAACGGGAGACCGATAAAGAAGAATAATAATGACTTTATTTCCCACAATGTCGATTAGTTTACATCCATATTCAACATACTTATATTTTGATGATTGTGAGAGAATGGCGAAATCCAGGTTGGACTACTGATACAGAAGTCCTTCCTGCTCCAAAAGTGGTGAGTATAACAGAAACTACTTATTTATTGCATCTAAGGTGGAACGGAGTTCGCCGGGTCAGCTAGTATATCAATAGAAAACTGAAATTATTCTGAGCAGAGAAATCTATCAAATGAAATTTGTTCGTAAAATAATAACTATTTCAATAAGAATTGTTCAGCAATCAAGGACAAAGAGTTTATATGTTGTTCTGAAGAGACGTTACAACTAACTTCACATCACATGCAATGATGAAACTACTTCGAAATAAATTTCGACGTACAAGTCATCCCACGTTTTGAACCAGTGGCACTATTTTTCTCAAATACATTCAAACCATCATTACTTTGAACACCTGTACAAAACTTGAAAGTCCTGTACAATTCATCTCAACATTTCATTCATTCTATTATGAATTTCATTTTCATCCACAATCCCACTTACCAGTTCTTGTTTCAGCAACTGCTCATTAAATGAATTACATATTCTCTACTACTGTGTGGAGACTTCGATATCAACATAATGAATAACCAACGGATACCGCCCTGTATCAGATGACTGAAGTCATCCAGAGAACTCTGAATAACAAAGAAATCAATATGTGTACCTTCCTGGACAACACAGAGATGCACTTGAGAGGCGAGGAGTGAATGATAACATCTTAAAATAGATGTATAAGGTGTATCCGTATTCGCCATTTCGCCAAACATACTCGTGGAACACCTCAGGAGTCAGGGCTCTTATGGAACCTAAAAGTAGATGTGATGCCACACGGGCTAACGGAGCTTGGCTTCGAATGTGTAGGCTTTGCTGACGACAGAGTCCTAGTTGTTAGAGACAAATTCGAAGTTCTTTTCGCGACTGTTCACAGAAGAGCCTTAGAATTATTTAGCAGTGGTTGTTGTAAGTGGGGTTGAACATCTACCCTACCAAGACCACAGTTATTCCGTTAACTCGGAAGAGAAACCTTCCAGCCATGAAGACGTTAATATTAAATGGAAATATTTTGGAGGGGGGTCTGAAGTAAAATACCTAGGAATAACCAACCCAGAATAGCAAACTTCTGTGGATTGAGCATGTTGATAATGCTACTGGCAGAGCTACAAGGGCTCGGATGGCGTGCAGGTGTCTATGCGGCAGGAATTATTGGGGTTATAACTCAAACGTATCGAAATACTAATCTAACTTTATTTTCTTGTCACAATTTGAAGAAAAACATGTGAGAAATAAATAAGGTTAAATTAGAATTTCGATAAGATCAATTACCTTTATGATGAATAATAATAACTAAAGAATGCTTTTTCACCTAAAAGGGCCTAATAAACAGCAATTTTTGAAAGAAATGTACCAGATATTTCAAGAGATGAACTATCGAGAGTGGAGATAGATCATGGCTCACCCTGGGAATAAGAATATCCAGTAAATATTGATATTGTTTGAACTGATAACTCCTAGTTCTCCTGAGGAGACCCCTCTGACAATACAAGCTTCGAAGCTTGTAACTTGTACGAGTTCGGAGCCACAGTTGTGTTCTGTGTAGGCTTTGTTACTGTGTCCTTACGCCACCTCAGGCACGGCACTGTTAATTTTCGATCCAACAGTGAAATGGTGGCCCTCACCGAGACTAGAAAATTTCTTTCCTATCCCCGGTATTGAACTCCGACTTTCCGCGTCATAGTCAATCATTGTAACCAATGGGCCACGGGCACTACTAAATATAAAAGAAAACTTTACGGTGAAATGTTTGACACTATATAACAAAGGAGTTTTACAAACAGTGTTCGAGCATACGTGTATTGAAACGTGTTGCCAAACAGTCCAAAATAGCTCTGAATATTCGTTTATCAATGACCCTGAAAACAGAACTAAAGCCACTTGAACACTAATAAACAATGAGAGAAATGGACTAGCAAAGATCTAATTCAAGAAGTAAATCGCCGGAACGTGCTGCTACCGCAGAAGGAAAATGACAGACCGGTTTCTGGCTTTTTGCCGTCATCAGTGTCACATATCCCCTCATACGGTAGCAACCAAATGAAACGGCAGAACTTATATTACTCTCTAGTAGGAACTACTGAGTACAATGTAATACTACAGTGTCCCACCTAGCGGGTCTCATTTATTGTATGTCCCTAGTGGATGGTCCTAACGGACGTGAATTTCTTATTATGACTAATAAACAATGTCACAAGCAGGAGTAAATATAAAAGAGATATTCGATTTGAGAATTTTCCAGATAAAAAGGAAAAATATTCATTGTATAAAATGAATTCTTTCATTTCCAAACATCGTACGTCATTTTTGGACTGACAGGGTCATCCAGAAGTTCTATATTGACATCCACATCAGTAAAAGGAAAATAATGATATTATCGATATACAGACCCCCAGGAAATTGTAAACAATTCCTGCAGAGATTGAAAGAGATCTTAGATCAGATGGATATGAGAGCTAGGAAAAGTGAGGTAGTTTTATGTGGAGACTTCAATATAGATTTACTCAACAATAGTTGCATAAACAAGCAGGCTTTCTGTGAACTCCTATTATCGTATGATCTGAATCCCACAGTATGGTCATATGCTAGAATTACAGCAAGGAGCAAAACATGTATAGATAATATCATAACGAACATCAAGGACTCCAATACACATGTTGTAGGAACAACAATTTCAGACCACAACACAGCTCAAGTAGACTTGAAGATAAGAACATCTCAGAACAAATCTATTTACACATATAGAAGGATAATAAATAAAGATACCATCAAGACTGAAGAACAATATCAGACGTGGAGGAATCGCAAGTCGACAAACAATGGGACAACTTCATGCAATGCTTCACAACAGTGTGCCCCAAGAAAAAAGTGACCTTAGAAAGACCAAATAAGCCATCAACTTAGGTCATAGAGAATGTAAAAAAACGGCTAGACATTTTGCTTACTTGTATTGTAATACAATAAATGAAGCTCTCACAGAGGCATACAAAGAAACAAAAAAGAATATGATTTGCTACTAATGAAAGAAAAAAGTGATAAATACAAGCAGAAAATTTTGAATTCTGATAATGAAACGAAAAGTCTATGGCAAGCCGTAAAAGAATTAAAAGGAAAAATCAACCAACAACATATTCCAATAGAAGGCCAAATTGAGGAGATTGCTAATGATTTCAATAACTACTTCTCAGAGGCAGCAACAAACTTCATGAAAGAACTGAAGGACAGTCCTCCCACTTGTGAAATCAAAAGAAATAATGAAAGTTCAATATTCGAACCCATAACAAAAGAATAGGTCCAAAACACATGTTCATTATTAAAAAACAAATATAGCAGTGGTGTAGATGGAATTCCAACAACCGTCGTCAAAGCTACCATAACCTTCACAAAGTATCCACTAGCATTTATTATCAACAACTGTTTCAAATATGGAATCTACCCTAAGAAACTAAAGGAGGCCATAGTAAAACCCATTTTTTAAAAATGTGATCCAAATGAGTATCAAAGCTATAGGCCCATAAGCCTTTTACCAGCATTTTCCAAGCTATTTGAAATGGTAATTTGCAAGCAACTATGTTGCTTCTTAACCAACTGCAATATTTACTCTGGCAACCAACATGGATACATTAAAGGAAGATCAACTGATACAGCTATTTATGGGTTCATGACTGAAATATTACTAGCTTTGGAAAACTCTGAAACATGGGCCTCTTCCTAGATCTATCAAAAGCCTTTGACAGCTTAAGCCATGAATACGTCTTGAAAAAAATGGAACAAATGGGTATACGAGGCACAGCATTGGAGCTCATACATTCATATCTGAAAGGAAGGTCACAAAGAACATACATAACCAATGGTATGAATGAGTGCTCATCGGAACCTAACCTCATGAAATTAGGTATACCACAAGGTAGTATTCTTGGACCAACCATCTTCACACTTTTCATAAATGGCCTGCACACCATCGTGGATGAAAAAGATGAAACCAAAATCATCAATTGCGCTGACGATACAAATATATTATTGAAAGCAAATACCTTTCCTGAAATGACGATAATGGCAAGAGCAGTTCTGAATAAGACAGAAAATTGGTTTACCAAAAACAAATTGTGTATGAACGTAGACAAAACAAGCATAATTCTTTCTAAAACTAATCATGCGGGCTATGACAGCCCAGAATATCTGAAATTGGCAAACTCTAAGATACAATTCGATAATACAACAAAATTTTTTGGATTATGGATAAATGAAAATTTGAGCTGGACAGAACACATTCAAAATTCACTCGAAGATTTATCAAAAAAACTGTCAATAACCTGTCACCTTCTGAGGGTAAAAAAACAGTATTTGGGCATAAAATCTTTGAAAATAATCTATCAGAACTCTTTCAAAACATTGAGATATGGGATTCTGTTTTATGGTGCGAGCTCAAATGTAAATAATGTCTTCAAGATACAAAAAAGAGCACCAAGAATCATCCTTGGCATGAAGTCAAAAATCTCTTGTAGAATTAAATTTGAACAGAACGGCCTTTTAACAACAACTGCTATTCACATATAGGTGAACCTACTTTTTTATTTTAAGAACAGACATTATTATACCGAAAACAGAAGTCAGCATTACAATACAAGAACATCACATATTTTGTACCCAGCACACAAGCTCACAACAACAGAAAGGGGGCCACAATACCAATCAATAAGATATTTCAACCATTGTCCTATAGAAATCCGAACAGAATCTAATATTAATATATACAAAAGAAAGATCTTCAAAGTGCTTCTTGAAATGGCGTCGAGGAATTTTTTATGTGTAACCATCCTAGATAGAAATAAAGTTGGACACAATTTCACTTCTGATTGTTTGCAATGTCATGTAACATGATGATTTGAAATAAGGAGAATTATTTATTTATTTATTTCTCCACCCAGGAGGAGGAATAGTTGCCATGAGTTACTTTTCCGTCCGACTGCAGGAAAAGTGTCGTTTTGCAAAAGATGAATTTTGCAAGACAACCGTTTTGACGCAAATGTTCCATTTTTCAGATTTCCATGTATTTCAAATTGTTCGAGAATAAAATAACACTTCTCCTCCTCGTGAAATAATATATTATTATTTTCGAACGTATGATAACAGCGTCATTTTTCGACTGACAGGATGATCGAAAAGTTCCATTTCTCCGCCTAGGAGGAGAAATAGTGTCTATGTCAACTATAACTTACTTTTCGACGGCGGCAGGAAAATCGTTGCTATGCAAAAGATTAATTTTGCCGAAACTATAGTTTATAGTGAGAAGGGCCCCCTACAGAGCTGTTCTCTTCGCGCCTCCTATAGCTCGCCTTCCTGTTCCAGAGATTTGATGAAATCCAGTATCTGGGACATCTTTAACGGGGATAATTCCCCAGTCCTACAAGTTTTTTGTCCAAAGCACTTTTTCCTTTGACATGCAATGGCATAGCATTCCGTAGCCAGTTGAAAAGGAGTTTCTCCTCCTCCCCATAGAATCTACACTCGTCAGTGTCCGATAAACCCATTCTGCATCTTTAGACGAGAATGTCCTGTGAGAAAACCAGTGGGTTTAGTTGGTTCTTACTGAGATCCAGATATTTTTGGATCTAGCAGTTTAAAAGTTCCGGAGGAATTTTTCTGGAGTGATTTCCGCCATTGTTTTTCCCTTTCGGTTTTCTCCTTCACCATAAACTCCTTATAGGTGCCTCCTTGAGTTTGTTCCGTCACTGCGAAATGAGATTTGAATCAATGACATAGGAGCTCAGTGCTTTAACGGCAGCTTGACCGAAATTTCTACGTTTAGCCATCATGTCGCGAGTACGTGGTATCGTCTGCTCCGAGTGTTTGAATAAAATCGATAGATATGATGAAGCTATTGATTGCAAATTCTGTGAAAGTTGTTTCCATATCAAGTGTGTGAAAATTCCAATTGAAAACTTCTTAGAAATGCGCGAAAAAGGACGCTTGAACGAGTGGACTTGTACAAATTGTAAATCTAACAAATTTTCTGAAAATAACGGTGAAATTGATTCTATAATTCGCCGAGCTGTTAAAGAGGCTATTACTCCTCTGCATACCGAAATCGAAGCTTTGAAAAGTATGATCGTTTCACAAAACGAACTAATGAATTCATTGTTAGCGGATATCTGCATCCTTAAAAAAGATAAACAAGTCGCAGCTGAGCGGAATCCCCTTGATAAGGTGGAGGATTCTACCTCGGGGTCCATGTGTAGGCGTTCGACGGTCGATTCGGTGATAACTACTGGCCGAGAAACTAAAGCTGATCCTGGACCATCAAGCAAACTTTCAGCGAATCGTTCGGCCTGGATCAATGATGAAATAGCTGTGATTCCAGCAGATCATACAAAGAATATTATCGATGCAAGCACCTCCGAATCCCCAATAAATGATTCTTTAGGGTGGACTTTACCGGACTCTAAGAAAAAAAATAGAGAAAAGAAGACCAACCCTTCTCAGATTGTTCGTGGACGAAAGAAAAGTAGCAAACCTATCATTGGTTCTTCAGATTCGACTGCTCTTTCAAGTGCCCCTAAGAAGATCTTATCCTATGTGCATCTCTCAAGACTTAGCCCTTCAACTTCAACGGAAGATATCTGTAAATTTCTTGATCAGTTCATCACTGATCTAAAATGTGAAAAGTTGAATTCGAAGCAACCAGACATCTACGCTTCATTCAAGCTCACATTTCCGTCGCAGTATGTAGCTAAAATCATGGATCCTACGCTCTGGCCACAGGGAGTAACTGTGAATAAGTTTTTTTTGAGGCGACGTCGAGAACAAGGCACCATTCCATAACTTCCGGCAACTCCAACATAATCACGATAAATAACCATAAATCTAATGAATTAAATATATTAAAAATAATGCAATTGAATGTTCAAAGTATCGCAAACAAGTTAATAAATTTGGAATTATTATTTGATTCTATGAAACCACACATTGTAAGTGTTGCTGAGCATTGGTGTACATCGGACCAAATTCCTTCTATGGCGTTACCCGGTTTTCAACTAGGTGCCCATTTCTGTAGATCTAACCGCGAGCATGGAGGATGCGCCATTTACGTCAGGTCTGATTACCAGGTGCAAAAGTTGAACGCCGATAAATTTTCAGTTGAAATGCACTGTGAAGTATGTGCTTTGAAGATCAGGTTGGGTAAGTCAACGTTTTGTGTTGTGGGCGTTTACAGGCCCCCAAATGGTGATTTCAATGTATTCTTGAATATCTTGCAATATGTTCTTGACTATTGCAGCTCCCTTACAGATGTATTGTTCTTGTGTGGGGATTTAAATGTGAACTATCTCTCCGTTGACGACACCCTAAAAAAATCGCTAGATGATTTACTAATAAGTGAAAATTTGACTATCGGTTCACTTGAGCCCACTAGAGTATTTACGAATAGAAACGGTAGAACCTCGAAGAGCAAGGTTGATTACATTGCCACGAACTGTAATGAGACCGACTTCAAAGTAACCGCATTCGAACCATTCATCAGCGACCACAAGGCATTGATTCTCGACTATCACTTTCTCGAAACTGCTGCTGATGATGGCCCTAGTTTGAGATATAAAAGAAATTTATCAAAGAACAATTTATCTAGTCTCTCTTCACATGTTTCTGGTGCCGATTTCGGCCCAGTCTACCTTAACTCTACAATTGATGACAAGTTTCAGAAATTCATTGAGATTTTGAGTTCCTCGATTGACAGCACTTGTCCCCTTAGGGCTGTGAAAACTTGTTCAAACGAACAACCGCGATGGATTACTTCGGCCGTGGTTGACGCTCGAGATCGTCTGAGGGAGATCCACTGGCTGGTGAGGAATTTGAAGACTCGAGAAGCAGTTGATCTGTACAGGAATGCGAAGAAGACCTACAATCAATTAATCAAAAAGGCCAAACAAGATCATAATAGTCATCTCCTCCAAAAATCACATAATATCAATCGGACAGTTTGGAAATTGGTTAAAAACGAACTGGGGGGAAATGTTTGTAGCCAGAAACACTTTAATCTCAAGGTTGATAATGCCCAAATTTCATGTCCTCTTGTGGTCGCGGAGACTTTTGGCAAATATTTTGCGGAGATTAACGAATTAAAATTGCAGGATCACTATGGAAATTCCATGTCCACTGAGTGCACTACACACCAGTTGATGCAGCATAATTTTTTTCTCTTTCCTGTGCTACCGGATGAGATCATGTCAGCTATTACCACTTTAAAGAATGGTAGCGCAACCGGTCCTGACATTATTTCGGCGAAAGTACTCAAATCCATAGCTCCTTTCATAGCGGAACATATAGCTTATCTTATCAACGAATCGGTTTCGCAAGGGCACTTTCCCTCTGTCTT
The DNA here is from genome assembly GCA_910592335.1 of Adalia bipunctata. Classification (NCBI taxonomy): domain Eukaryota; kingdom Metazoa; phylum Arthropoda; class Insecta; order Coleoptera; family Coccinellidae; genus Adalia; species Adalia bipunctata. The sequence goes on from OU342948.1 coordinate 56,140,941, forward strand.
AAAATTAGCAAGGGTTACACCCATTCATAAAAAAGATAATGTTGATGATATCGCAAACTATCGGCCCATCTCCATATTAAGCCAGATATCCAAGATATTCGAAAGGATTATATTCAATAGAATGTATAACTACTTGGTTAAGTTTTCTATATTGACAGGCAGACAGCATGGTTTTAGAATCGGGAAGTCAACCCAGACTGCTTGCTGCGAATATGTGGAGTTCATATACAAGTGCCTGGACAAGGGGACCCACGTTGCTGGGATATTCTTTGACATTTCCCGTGCTTTCGATTGTCTCCGGCATCAGTTTGTCATTGATAAGATGTACCAAATGGGTTTTAGGGGTGTGTTCCTTGATTGGATTGCTTCCTACTTATCGAATCGTAGGATTTTTGTACGGGTAGGTGATTTTGAGTCACGGGAATATGTTACTGGTCTTGGTGTTCCCCAGGGCTCGGTCCTGGGACCACTTCTTTTTTTATTATTCATCAATGAGTTACCAGAATATATTGCAGCTAATATATTAGTCCTATTCGCGGATGATATTACCGTGGCAGTTGAGGCCAGTAGCGCTCACGAACTTGGGGAACATTGCGTGTTCATTATTCGATCCTTCACGGAATGGTGTCGTAAGAATACACTCATTCCTAACATGACAAAGACTCAAATAGTCAAATTTCAAATTCGCCGTGATGAGGTACCTCTCACCCTAAATTATCAAGGAAGAGAATTGCAGTCTACAGACTGTGTGAGATTCCTGGGACTATATCTTGATAGTAATCTGAGATGGGAACAACACATAGACCATCTTTGTTTAAAACTTAATAAGTCCTACTACGCAATATCTAGACTCAAGAGCACCCTTCCGACAGATGCCTTGCTTCAAATTTACTATAGTATGGTTTATAGTCATCTATGCTATAATGTGGTTTTGTGGGGCTCGTCAACGGTCAGTGGTCGTGTATTTATCACCCAGAAAAAAATTCTGCGGATGATGTTCAATTTGAAACCCCAAGATTCATGCAGGCCGATTTTTAAGCAATACAAGATTTTGACTTTGCCATCCATCTTCATTTTGAACACTCTAATATTCACTAGACAAAATATCCACCTTTTGAAGAAGTGCTCTGATTTTCATGGATACAATACTAGAAATGATGATGTTCTATGCATTCCAATGCATAGAACCACAAAATTCGCCTCATCACCAATGTTCATAGGCACCAAGCTCTTTAATCACTTGAACAAAAAAGTAAAGATTATGACGGATAAACAATTTAAAGTTCAAATCAAATTATTATTGATAGACAAGTGCTACTACAATGTTAAAGAATTTTTAGATGATAAGTTTTCTTAATGATAGGATTTTTCACTGTGTTGAATATTCTAGTTGTATTTTTCTTTAATTTTTTGTTGCTAAATTCACTTGACTTGTCTTATACATTAATTAATGTCCACAAAGACCAATAAACGTATTCTATTCTATCTGTTCGAATAACTATATCGCTTTTCTGATATTTTCTTTCTCGATTTATTGATATCTTTCGATTGCTAGTAGTTCCGCTTGAAGGACGGTTTCACAGGAGCCTAAAGATAGGGCGCACTTATATGTGTTAATTCCTGTGCTAGCTTCTGTAGCGATTTTTCCAATACTCTCCTCTGCTTAGAATTGTACTGAAGTTTTTCTAAATGGTTACCTTCTTGATCAATACATCACTAGGAAGGTTTGCAGATGAAATGTTGTCATTCAGAGGGAAGCGAGATCTCTGACTCTTGACTCCGTATTGCCTTTTCCTTCTTTAAATATTATAAGAGTGGTATCATGAGCTACCCTATCCATCACTAGATTTAGAGGTTTGAGGTCTATGATCATCTCATGCGCCCTAGTTGGATTCATTCTGATTACTCCCGTGATACACACAGGCAAGCCTTTGTCCCCTGTTGAGCATTTTCCTCGTACTTATCTGACTTGCCTTTACAAACCAGGCTACTGCTCCATATGTGATTATGGGTCTTACGATCATGATGTACATTCCATTTTTACCTCGATTAGAGCGATCGTATAAATGTTAATCCAAAACAAGATAACACATTTCATTCGAATGAGAAGTGACATTTCATTGCTCGCTTTCAATTAACCGCCGAATGTAGGAAGATGAAAAATTACACTTCTACTCCTTATGAAATAATATACTATGTTCCTTTAGCGAATTGTAATCAAGGATGCTGCGGAATACATGGAAGTAGCATATTCCTAATCCCAGAAGTGCACTATGTAATGTTTCGTTACATTATGCAAAGAAAAAAGAGTCTGAAGGATTTGATTGCATTCCGGTTCGTCTTGTGAAATTCACTGCACCAATATATCATTTTCTCGAAGAATCATGGGTTGAACCAATTAAAAACAAAGGCGAACAACTATGGAATTCAAAGAACAATATCTCTACTTTCAAACATCAATAAGATCTTTGAGGGGATAATTCTTGATCAATCATCAACTTTTTTGAGATCAATAATATTCTAGTTGAACAACAGTTTGGTTTCAGAAAACGGAATCGACAATAAAATGCTCGGTACAGTCTTGGCAATCAATAAAAATCATGTTACATCAGCACACTACCTTGATCAAAGGCCATTGACAGAGTCAATCACAATACTTCAATGAAGAAAATAGAGATATGGCATGAGAGGAGTTGCGTTGAGACTTTCTGATTCTTATCTTACTGAAAGAAGACGAAGAACAACTGAGAAGACAGATGCTGGAAAGCAATCAACTTCAGATGAACTAGCTGTGGAGAGTGCGGTGTACCTCAAGGCTTGGTCCCCTGTTGTATACAATATAATATACGAATGATCTATCTGATCCAAGAATCAACATGCTGACGATGTATCAGTGTATCAGATGAATGCCATACACATCTGATTTACAACTCGGATAAGCTGGATAAATGGTTGCAAACTACCGACTTGATGACAATTAGCTTTGGCCGAATCTTGGTTCACGACGACCCTCATCGTGGAGAATTTTAAATATTTCGACAAATGCATATTTGATTATTTGCGTCGGAGTGTATCGATACAAAATTTGAAGAAATCAGATCATGAAAATATAATTTTTTCCAAAATTGTTATATTTCCATTTCTAACACTAAAGTTCGGAAGAAACTGCTCTAAATAGCATAAAATATAAAAGGACTTTGAAAACGAAAGAAAATCATTGCTGATTTCTGATAAATTCAAAATATACAATCTTGAAAACTTAATGAAAAATTGTGGGACAAAACTTATGACGGAAATGTTTCGAACAATGGAATCAAGATTGATGTATATTAGGCGTGGCATTGAACATAGGATTAAAATTCCAATAATGTCATGAATTGAAAGAATGGAGACGGACGCATACCTCCAATGTAATAGCATCCCTTTGCTCGCTCGACTTTTTAATAAAGCCGCCGATGAAAAAATAATTCCTCGGGGGAGTAGAAAAAGTCATAAATATTTATTGGTGATATTGCCTGCTGAACCATATTACTTCTGAAAGTTGGAAAAAATTTTACCAGGACAATAGGTTAGAAGAGCAGTTTGCGTTTACCAATTCAGACTTTTACGATAGAATTCGAGATATTTTTTTGAAGAGAAACGGAAGATTATATATCCAGAAACCATTCGATGTGAATAATCTGAAAAAACAATAAATGTATTATATACACAGGGTGTTTCACCATAAACCGGAGGAACATAGCCGATCAAGAAAGTCATTTTTGTCCCATGACATTTACCTCCTCTTCGAAGCCTAAGCGATTTACAGGCTGTTCAATATCAACTTTGAGAAATATTCTAATAACTGTGGCAAGTGAGGCGTTACCCTTGAAAAAAAGGTTTCTGGTCACATCTTTGTATTTTTTAGTGCTCAATACAATTGTGGTGTAGAAGTCAGGAAATAAAAATGAAAAATGGCGGAAAACCTGACAAGTTGAAATTTTCTTTGTTCGACTGACGATTTGAATAGCATTATTTCAATGTACACGATTACCTGAGATTTTCCGTGAAAAAAATTCCCACATTCAAACTTTTCTCTGTGGGTATGTCTTCAGTGAGAAAAAAATTTGAACCAAATTGTTTGAATCTTGCGAGCTATCACTTCTTCTGAACACTGATGTTAAAACAGAATAAAAGAATATCAATTGGTTCCCTTTTTGTAGCCTTCCAAAGATGACGATTGGAATAATTTCACGATTTTCATACAAAAAATAGGAGGCCTTACGGGGGCAGAAATTGTGCTTATGGGTTGCCTGTATGACCGGATAGAAATATGAATATATACACCAACAAAAATGTTCAAAAAACCTTGGTGGGAATCGAACTCTCCACTTTCGATTAAATAGCGTTGTTTTGGTAACAGACATTTATATTAGATTAGAATACATCCAATATGCATAGAAACCCTGGTGTACTAAAATCTTGACCAAAAATTGTTGATCAAAACGGCACCTTAGATTGTAGATATGGCCCTACTTCCGGAATAATCCGCAATATTCCACGGTCGTGGCGCTAATGCGGCAATGGAAGATTGCGCGACCCCTTTTCGGTAGGAATGAAAAGTAGTGGACCATATCACAGATATCAGTGCCAACACCAGGTATTCTATGTATATATTATCCAATGCTTACTCGTAGAGAGTTCGATCCCTACCAAAATTTTTTGAGAAATATGTTTTTGGTTTATAAATTCATATTCCTATCCGGGTCATTCTGGCAGCCCTTCAGCACAATTTTGGCCTTCGTACGGCCTCCAATTTTTCAAATACGAATTTTGAAAGTACTCCGAGCGTAATCTTACTCTTTAATCATTTATGCTATCCAATAAGGTAATCGAAAATAAAAAATACCACTTTGCATATTTTCCACCATTTTAAATTTTTTTCCTGAATTCTAACCACAATAAATTGAATCTGATATTTTTTCAACCTCCTCTCCTCATCGGGGATTCCATGTTGTTTACTTTTTCATCTTGATAAATATTATCCAGTTGTTGTTCGAGTGAGTGAATCTTGTGGTCAATATGTTTGACGTTTTCTTCTATCTCTCGTTTGTGAAGGTCCAGTCTGTTGTTGACTGGTTGCAAATGAATTCGCAACGAAGTCCTTGTCGTTGAATATTTCTATAATTGATTCCTTGATAAGCATCTTCATCAACTCGGATTCCTCTTGTTGGTTTCTCGTTGGAGCCATTTTTCTTAGTTCAACAACACCCGTTAAACTGTAACTATGAATACGTACTAATACTTTAAGTTTAGCGGAGCTCGTCTCGTCTCGTCAGACGTACTCAATCGTCGCGCTTCATATGGCTTTATGGTTAAGATTTGTGAAATGTGAATTTTGTTATTGTAGTACGGGGTGTTGGGAAGGTCTATGTATCAGTGATCAGAAAGCTGCTTGTTTATGAAAGAGTGGTTGAATGAATACATTGGAATTCTGCAATCAGTAACTGTTCCATTTCTATATACTTTAAGTTTTCATTTATGTAATTGATAGTCCCAGGAAGTTCAAAGTTTCATTCACATTCATTTCAACTTTGAAATAACTTTACGAGTATTATGCAACGAATTCACAAAATTCAAAGGTCCGGTAAAACCAACCATGTGTCATCCACAAACCACTGCCAGCAGACTGGGGAATATGACGTATGTACGAAAATGTTACGGATGACGAAATTATGTTGGTAATAGCCCATTCAGTAATATTTTGATTTCCAAGAAATTCCAAGACCTGATGCTTTGATGTCAATAATTCTTGGACTGAGTATAGTTCAATCACTTCGCTTCCCAATTATATTCTTGCTGAACAAACCATCAGTTTTAATCGTTAATCTCATGAGACGAGATATGCAGGGTAGAACCCTAGAACTTTTCACATACAATAAACTGAAGTTCTAAAAATAGAGCCCTACCAGCGGTCAAAGACTAACGGGTAATCTTTGTACGATTATGTTCATTTCATTGTAGAATACTAGGCACATTCAAACAGAACAAACTTCGAGAGCTCTTTCGGGAAACCAGCAAACGCTTTTTACACACGCAGCTGCCGGCAGAAATCCGTTCTAAGGGAACGAAGAGTTACCGCCCGTGAAATAGATCCTGCAGTCACCAACTATGAGGAAGGATCAGAGTGATAGCCATGAAATATTCATGATGTGTGGAGTTTTGTATAGAACGCGTCCTGTTTTATTCAAGCTTTTTCGCAGATTTAACTGGTCGGTCTACGTATATCGGGATCATTGCTGCTATCGCATTACAGATGATATCATGTTAATAACAAGATATAGGGCGGGTTTCACAAAGCTTTAATCGCACGATTAACCGCTTAATCATCCGATTTGACGGTGCCAACAAGGATTTGACGGTGCCATCAAGGATTTGACGGTGCGATCAAGGATTTGACGGTGCCATCAAAAATTGCACAATCAACGCGCTTTGACGGTCGATTAAGGAGAAAATGCGTTTCACAAAACATTTTTGGCATCTGATTAACGAACAAGCCGCGTCTGTGCTCATAATCAAATTGATTCGACGAAATTGAGCAATCAAACTAGTTGACGGCCGTTGAAATTAAAAATGTTGAGCTATATAAGTTCATCCTCCTCAGAGGAAGAAAATAATGTTGTAATTTGTAGGAATCGTATATATAGGACAATCAGAGTCAGAAACGATCCTTTTCTGAATTATAATGAACATGATTTCAAAAACCCTTTTCGATTCAACAGGAGTTTTTCGGTGCGTGTACGTTTTCTGTATTATTTTTATGTATACCAAACGTATACGCACCGAAAGATCACTTGTCAAGAATACGGGCCCTGTAATGGTGCATGAAGTAGGAAGCGAAATTAAAGCACACACAAGAAGAAATAAATCCATTGATGCAAGATTACAAATATTGGTGTCCTCTCAGAATTTTTTTCTGGTCTTTCATGATGTATTTAAATATCTTATATTGAAATAATGAGGTATTCAGAAAAAATAAACGAACTGCACCAAGTTGAATCCACGTAAACAAAAAATCTAACCTTATTTTATTCTTGGATTCTAAACGCTCATCTGTGTTCTCCGTTAAAATTTAATCGCGTGATCAACGAGAACAGATTTGCAGCCGTGTTCCCAAGTAAATGCAACGTTGTCGGATTGTTGTCCACCGTCAACTGACGGAGTCGTTAAATTGTGGGATCAAGTTTTGTGAAACCCGATTGTAGATGATCGGATTGTCAAATTTGACGGAGGAATCTGTTAATCGTGCAATCAACGCATCTTTGTGAAACCCGCCCATATCCTTTCAAATTTAGAGTGTTCCGGGTTTTCTAGTCGTGGTCCAATAAGAATTCCACCTAACGTTTCGCCTACAGGTGCAGTAGTATTGAGTTTTGAGCGGCATTCGTTGGGGTACAACCGAGAAACCTCTCAAGAAGTCTAACACAGTTGTAGACGAAACGTTCGGTGGAATTCCTACCACGACTATACCTTTTCAACTTCAAATTGAGACTAATCACAATCAAATTGGAATTAAACAAATTCAAAATGAGAATATGCAACTTCAAATTGGTAAACGAAATCGAATTGGGAATAAACACATTCATATTGACACTAAACAATTTCATATTGAGAAAAGTCATTTCCACTTGAATTTAATACAAAAATATTGTCAAATAATAAATGTACCTATTGATCAGATCATTTTGAGTGTTTTGTGTTATAACTTATTCATTATGAAATATGAAGAGGTGCATTTAGAAGAGAAGATGCAAAAGAATTTGTGCGGAACCGCTTACGTGCTGCCTATAATATTTACCTGTCGCATGTGGTGTTGGTAGTGGATAATGCTCCTCGTCATGCAGGATTATACCTTTTCAACATCAAATTGAGACTAATCACAATCAAATTGGAATTAAACAAATTCAAAATGAGAATATGCAACTTCAAATTGGTAAACGAAATCGAATTGGGAATAAACACATTCATATTGACACTAAACAATTTCATATTGAGAAAATTCATTTCCACTTGAATTTAATACGAAAATATTGTCAAATAATAAATGTACCTATTGATCAGATCATTTTGAGTGTTTTGTGTTCTAACTTATTCATTATGAAATATAAAGAGGTGCATTTAGAAGAGAAGATGCAAAAGAATTTGTGCGGAACCGCTTACGTGCTGCCTAAGCCTATAATATTTACCAGTCGCATGTGGTGTTGGTAGTAGCTAATGCTCCTCGTCATGCAGGATTAGAAGAGGTCTTTAAGGAACCAGAATTTCAGGACAATAATCTACTCAGACTCAGTTCTTACAGTCCAACGCTGAACCCTATAGAATTTGCGTGGTCAAGTTTTCGATCTGGAGTTAAAAGGGCAATGTCTACAAGGATGCTACAGATTTTGGCTGGTGAAGAAAGGACAGATCTTCCTCAAAACCAGTTCCGCTTGCGTGAATTGGAAATTATATTGCGTGATAATATGAATATGATAAATATCTAAGAGTGAAAAGGTTCGGTATATAGGCAAATACAAAAGAATTCAATCCAAACGATTCATTCCGCTACGGTTTCGAATCAATTCGATTCTTCTTCAGGCTGAAAAACAATTAATACAACAATTAAAACAAACCTAACAAGCAAAAAGACAACCTACCGAAACACATCAAAAACAGAACAGCCTCAAGAGGCATTAAATAAATTTAGAAAGATGATACAATATAAAACTAAATTTCGTCAATATCGCAAATTCTCAAACGTCCAATCGGTCACAATGACAATGGGTTCAAAAATTAAAACGTCAAACATTTAGGAAAACTAAACCACCCATTTTTGCCAATTTAGTGATGCAACACATCCTGAAGGAAGTGCAGAGAAAACTTACATTTGAGCTACCTGTTTTGTTGGTGTACGTGGATGATGTCTTTGCTGTTGTACCCCGAGATTCACTACAGAATGTCTTTAATTCTGTCTGCCCAGATATTAATTTCACTTACGAGGTGGAGAACTCCGATTTTAGTATACCTTATTTAGATGTGAAGGTTATAAGAAATTCGATCGACGGTAGTTTGTCTACTGACTTATATAGGAAACCTACTAGCACAAATAGGACCATCAATTTCCACTCTTTGCAACCACTTCATCAGAAGGTCAACATAGTAAAACAGGCTTATTTCAGAATAAAGAAACTTTGTAGTTCAGAATTTATTGGTAATAATTTAATAAGATTAAGGACAGATCTACAAAAGAATGGTTATCCCGAAAGATTTGTTAATGGAGTTCTTCATTCGATTGGTTCGTCAATAAATAATAATATTCAGGAGCCCGAACCTGTTCCACCTGATTTGAGGTTTGCCAAGCTGATTTCTGTTCCCCGGTTGTCTGTCAAGTTGAAGTCTGTGCTGAAGAGCGACAATGTTAGAATTGTCGATTATTCCATATAACACTTTGAACAACCTAGTGTTTAGTAACCTCAAAGATCGAGATGGAAAAAAGTTATTGTCCAATGTCGTTTATAAGATCAACTGCACCCATTGTGACAAATGTTATATCGGCACTACAAAGCAACATCTCAACAGTAGATTGTCCAACCATAAGTCTACGTGTAGAAACATTTCAAATCAGCGTACTGCGTTGGTGGAACACGTACTGGGAATGGGGCATTCCTTTGATTTCTCTGTTGACGGTGTGGAGATTCTTCATAGGGAATGCAACTATAGGAAGAGACTTTTTGCAGAAATGGTTTATATTAAGAAACATGGAAACTGTGTTAACTTTAGATCGGACTTGGATAACTTGAGTTGTCTCTACAATAACATAATTAATAAATGTAAGATTTGAGGTTAGCTCGGATGTCGTTTTCGAGATTTTGTGGTTGCAGCCTTCGGGCACCGAGTTTGTGTTGTTGACGTTTTTCGTTTTCTTGTTTAGTTTAGTTTTCCTAAATGTTTGACGTTTTAATTTTTGAACCCATTGTCATTGTGACCGATTGGACGTTTGAGAATTTGCGATATTGACGAAATTTAGTTTTATATTGTATCATCTTTCTAAATTTATTCAATGCCTCTTGAGGCTGTTCTGTTTTCGATGTGTTTCGGTAGGTTGTCTTTTTGCTTGTTAGGTTTGTTTTAATTGTTGTATTAATTGTTTTTCAGCCTGAAGAAGAATCGAATTGATTCGAAACCGTAGCGGAATGAATCGTTTGGATTGAATTCTTTTGTATTTGCTTATATACCGAACCTTTTCACTCTTAAATATTCAAAGGCAACACTTGTCAATTTTATATAATAAATATCAACAACTGTGCGCGATATATAGCACATATACAGCGATATTTTCCTGATGTTTTAAACTTAGTTTGTATGGTTGTGTGACTTTCATTGTTGGAGAAATATTTTTATTTATCGTATCGATTCTCACATTTATCAACTTGTTCATAAAATAGCATTTTATATTAAGTTTATCAACACCTCTGCATTGTAAAAAAAATAAAAATAAATTTTTTCCTCATTTGAATTCTTAGTTACCTCAGAACAATTCTCTTGAACTATGAAATAAAACGGATAATGACTTTTCTCAATATAAAATTGTTTAGTGTCAATATGAATGTGTTTATTCCTTAGACCATAGTCTAAGGTTTATTCCCAATTCGATTGTGTTTACCATTTCGAAGTTCCTTATTCTCATTTTGAATTTGTTTATTCCCAATTCGATTTCGTTTACCATTTTGAAGTTGCATATTCTCATTTTGAATTTGTTTAATCCCAATTTGAATGTGATTAGTCTCAATTTGAAGTTGAAATGGTATACAAAACCCGGAATACTCTAGCTTTGGAGTTGAATCCGTCCGTGAAAGCCTTCATCTATATGAGGTATACTCCATTATAGTAGAGTTATTTTAGTTGCGTTCAGTGAGTACATACCAGTAAACTCTATACTATCTGGAATGGATCCACCTTGAGCGAAAAGTGAGGCAAAATAAGGTAAAGGGTACCTATCTCTTTCTAACTCTTGTCGGTTAATGGAAGTAATGGAATAACCGCTAACTCTGTTTCTGTTGCTTGTTAGGGGTACCTATCTCTTTTTGACTTATGTTGGTTAATGGAATGACCGCTATCTCTGTTTCAGCTGACTTTGACACACTTCACGTTCAAAACTATACGGTCGGATCCATTCCAGGTAGTATAGAGTTCACTGATACATATATATTGGACCACTCCATACTCTCCACTAGCTCGCTTAGCGTTCGATAATTCTGTTAATCTTCCCCGTCTTCTCTGGTCCGCGATATTGAAAACGGAGTCCATAGATCAACATCATTTTTTTTTCACAAAGTGAACTGAACGGTTAAATTCTTCGAAAAAAAAAATGCAATTGATAAATAATTTTTGGATCAAATAACCTCCATTCGTGATAAAGCTTTCGATTCTCGAGAGGAAGCAATTGTCTCTGGTGACTGGTGATTTAACTGGCCATCTGCTCAATAAAAATTGCACAAAGAATGGATCAAATTGAGTGTTCCCTGTACCGTTGGTACAGGAACGCGGATAAAACGGAGTAATGCCTAGTTTCCACCAGGCGGACGGGACAAAAACGAAAGACGAACTCGGTCCGTTTGTGGCAGTCCGCGAACTGTTAGCGAACTGTTCTAGAACTTCTGTATCGTTTTCTCAACTTGTCTGCGAATAGAGTTTTTACGAACACAAACAGTGTCCCGGCGAAAGTCTGAAACTTCAGAAGATTCACGTGTTCTGGAAATGTTTGTCAGCTTGGTGTAAACGTCCTAGAAATAGTTCGTTTTTATTTTCGTTTGTTGTGATTCAGTGGTACTATACTATACTATAAAACTTCGATCGGTGCGTTTTATACTTCTGGCACGATTCTTGATATAGATGGTACCGAAACATCGAATAATCTATATATACGAAAGAGAGCTGTTGGTTACACCATTTATAACTCGAGATCGGATGAAATATTCGATATGAAACTTCATTTATGGATTCGTCTACGGCCTGGTTATTATAAAATACATTGAAACTCTGAAAAATTCGATGAAAAATTTGCTTATGTAGCAAATGCTTTTCCTCCTTTCGAATAAGGCCTCTAGGTGTCGCTACGGTTTATGGCTCTTATCTAGACACTGTAGCGTACAGCGACTAGACACTGTATTTGATATTATCGCCACTAGATGGCGATGTATAAAATTATTGTGTAATTTGCATAGAACTTATAATAACATGGAAGGGGTAAAGATCTCAAGTTGGTGGAACAGTGAATTTTTACCGGAATGTCAAGTAAATCGAATTGTGACGATCAGCATCAATCGTGAGTTGTCCATTTTCATCTTTTCTCTATATTTCTGAAATGTTATTGATTTATGTCGGGGTAATAAATATATTTGCGGAAATAACTGAATTCAAAATTGCCAATAATTAGTAATTGACATATTATTTTTGACTTTCTGTTTTGTGTGATAGCTCATTACCATGGAAAAGATGACAGTTGACAGATGACGTTTGACAGATGACGTTTTACAGATGACATTTGACAGATCACATTTGACAGATGACAGATGACATTTAACAGATGACATTTATCAATAGACAGATGACTATTGACAGATGACATTTGACAGAACTTTCATTATGCCTAATTTATCTCCTGCTTGAAAAAATAGCAATGGTAAGTTTGTACAACTCGGGGGTTTCACAAAGCATACCTATCACCAGTTATCGGAGCTTGATCTAGAATCAACTCGATTTGACAGTTCAGAAATCTAAGCAAGCCGTTGATCTCCGATCACTGGTGATTGCGATTTGTGAAATCCACAGTAAGTATAAGCCTTCTTAAGATAAAGATGGCTATGGTATAGGAATCATTCAGGCGAAACAAAGTTCGCCGGGCCAGCTAGTTATTCATACAACTCATGTCTACTCTAGGGCGCGATAATAACAGCTCTGAAAGGGGGCACAGTCAGGGCAAGATAAGGCATGTGGAGGCCCCTAGGCAGTACAGTTTTCGGGGACCCTTTGAAACCATACAGGGACACCCATTTTAAAAAAAATTCCGTGCACGAGGGGCTCCGCGGTGCCTCTAGCTGATGCGGGGCCCCTAGGCAGTTGCCCATACTCTGCCTAATGGTTAATTTGGCTCTGGGCACAATAGACCCTAAGGTCGCAGTGGACAGTAACCCCTTTTCACAACTATGTATACGTCTCCTCTAAATGTAGCATTCGAATCTAGGCAGTCGCGACCCGGCAGCCGCAACCCAATGGCCCGACCCATTGCCAATGCTGGGCGGCGCTGCCACAAGCTTTCGGATACCATCGACCCGTCGGCGACTGCCACAGTGTCACGTGCAATAGTCAGCAAGAAACCAGTCCGAAGAGTGGTGCATTTCGGTCCTGTTTTGAATAGAAAAATTTTCATGAATCAAATTTAATTATTTTTTTTCCAATATGCTCCCATATATTATCTCGAATAACATTATCCTTATAAGTTTTGAGTCGAGAATAGTAAAGCGGTGGATTTTGGGCTATTAGTTCTACTTGGAACTCGTCATTTCCATCGGTAAACGCTGCCATACTATACAACACCAAAACACAAGAAAAATCACGATGAGTGAGCAGCGCGACCACACTGTCTTCAGCGCGACCAAAGTGGACACGCCTTCGCGGTCGCGCTGCACGGTAGCTTGTATCGGAAAGCGTTGCATGCAAATCCGTTTGAGCGGTGCAGAGCGACCATGGTCGTAGCTGCCAGGTCGCGACTGCCTAGATCCGAATGCTACCTGCACGACTTCAGGCTTTTTAGGCCGGAAAAGTTTTGGGTTATAAAGTAAATTAGGTTTGTATCACCTATCACCTATGCTGAATACGAGATCCTTCCAGAAATCGTTACTTCATCAATGATTCAATTAGAATATCAAGGAAGCTATTGAAACTTTTAGTAAGAATATATTTTTCAATAGGTGATTAGAGGTGGAACAGAGTATGTGTCATATAATTCGTGATATTCATCCATCATCATTTTCTTGTAATCATATTCAACCTCCAACCTCCATCCAGCATTTCGTTACTCTGTGGGGTTGGGTTCCTAGAATAAAATAAATGTTCTGACCGAAAAATCGTTGTACATACAGGAATCTTTGAGAAAACGGGAAAATACTATAACTATAATCCCATCAATTTTATAATATCATCATAGTACGAGAGATGGCGACCAAGATTTTTGCCTCATAGCGGCTCGGCTAAAACCGCACGGAATTAATAGATTATATGACCCTGTACCCAGAAATGCGATTTTCAGACATTTTGCGCGTAGCGTATGATCTGAGCGCATTTTCAAAAATGTCAAAATATTGCTATCGTTTGTGGGGAGATTGAGGTAGGCTCATTCCATATTTAATATAATTTTGGTGGATTCCTGAGCGGGAGACGGAAAAATCTGCAACATTTATTTCTTATATTACGATTTGTTTATTTTCACTCCAGCGATATTGGAATCGTAAAATCCAACACATGAGAGAACCGTTTACCACCGTATGTTCCATCTGATTGAACTCGCTATCTCCACTGATTAAATCGTATAGCCTACATAAATTCTTGATACACAGCTCAACACTAAAAAGTTCTCTTTACTTCGTTTTGCTTGTAATATAATAATATATTATTCAATGAGCGGTAATGTAAGTCATAACACACGCAGATGAATTTTGCAGCACTAGCCGTCAGGCGAGTGGTGTAATTCATCAAGTGTGTTATGACCATTACCGCGAATCGAATACAATACTTTATCTTCGACTTCTTCCGTAAAATTCGAATTAATCTGCATTTTCAAAATTGACAACAGTTGTCAGAAGCGATCTCTATGGTCGAGAATCGCATAGCGTAGAAAACGTCAAAATTTCACGTTTTCCAATTGCGATTTTTGGATATTCAGGCCAAAGGAAATGTAGAAATGAATAGCGAGAACGTTACCTTGATATCTGAAAAAGTGTTCCCGATCGATCAGATTTCTTTTTATTCATTTGTTATAGTTATAGTTATAGGTTTGAGTTATTATAATTGTCGGGGTTGGTTTATAGATAGATGCATAGAAATACCTGGTGTTGGCACTGATTGGATTTTGTTTAAGACTTTCTTGTCGATCGGTAAATCTGAGTTATTGAACTACTTTTCATTTCTCCCGAAAGGGGTCGCGCTATTTTTCAATGCCGCAGTAGCGCCACGACCTATAAAATATTGCGGATTATTCCGGAAGTGAAACGAGAACTCGAATCTAGAGTGCCGTTTTGATCTACAAATTTTGGTTACGATTTTTAGTAAGGAGTCGTTACAACAGGCAACAGGTATTTCTATGTATCTATGTTCATAGATTTCATTTCAGCTCAAAATCATTAGAATAATGGACACATAATTCTATGAGAGAAGATTAACAGTTTTTATTGATTTCTGTTCATGACTGTTCGAAATGTTTTGTTTTTGACCTGTCCGCTTGGTGGAAAGCCGGCATGACATATACTCCATTCACTTTTATAAAGTATCGCGGTTTGCCATGAACTTTTGACACATTTCACCGCGTATATTTTGAAAATGTTAGGTTATGGTCATTGCACTGTCAGATACGCCCACAACGTTTTCGTTTCTGCTAAAAAATCGTAGTAATTACGTATTTATCAAAATGACATTCAAATACCTTTTTGCACAACTTGAAATACTCCAGCATGAAAATGTTGTAGTTCTACGAAACCTGCGCCAAAGTTAAATATAACTCCATTTACAAAGTTGAAAAAGAGTAAATAGAAAGTAGACAATGTCGCTTGATTTTCACGAGTGCCAACCTGCTTCTGTTTTAAGTAAAGAAACTTGATAAACCTAAATCATGGCCAACCACGATACTTTATAAAAGTGAATGGAGTATAAACTGTTCGCGTGCGGTTATCTATCTGTATTGAGGTTAACACACCTACTCCTAGGGAACGATACACCTTCCATCTCTATGGTGAGAGGGACTCCTCCCTGTCGGCTCGCGGAATTCTTTTCGGCTTGTAGTATTGCATAAATGCGGTATGAACAATAGGTCAGAAGCGCTACATTCTGCCAACTAAGGGCGCCGCACGAGAAGACAAAGAACCTCCATTCGACAGATTGCATAAAGCCTTACCTGTTATTGAAAAACCCTTTATTTCCGTTCAGCGAAAGCGACTATTAAGTATTCCGTTGGCATACTCGAGTGGGCAAACATTTTAATCAAGGAAGGCTTACTGTTGGGACAGTTGAATCAACAACAAACGAGGAGCACATTGGTAAACTCCCGGCAACCGAGCATTGTAAGTTTTCTGGAACACTACAGGGAAACTGCAAGTGGCTAGATTATTGTTGATAGTTACGAGTTAACTTGGCAACATAATTCTACTTGGAGCCTTTCAAGATAATGAACTGAGATCATAATATTCAGTTCCCAAATCGCTAGTTTCTCGACGAAGGTCGGGAAATAATGGCTGAAGGTTGATATGAGAGCATGATCCTGAGAAGGGGATACCCGAGAGCAATATGTGTTGAACTCATTTCCATCGATGAAAAGTATTCAAAATCCACATTCGATATACCTTGTAGATAAACGAGAAGATTGCCTGAATTTCCCACCTTGATTAATTTGTGAACTGCTCGATATACAGGGTACAAAAGAAAGTGACCCCGTCTCTAGGATAAGTAGAAGACTTATGAAAAGTTTACATGAAACGAAAACCTTCAATCCAAATTTCAAAAATTTATCCGTTTTATCGATGACGTCCCATTGATACAACAACAAAATTTCACATTATGCAAACTTACTGATAATAATAATAATAAATAACTTTATCATTACTTTATGGGTAACAAACAGATACAAATATTGTGCTATGCTGATGACACGGTCCTGGTAGCTGAAAATGAAGATGAACTGCAGAGATTACTACATCTCTTCAACCTAACTGCAAAGAAATTTAACATGGAAATTTCTGTAGAGAAAACGAAAGCACTTCATATCTCCAAGGAACCTATAAGATGTGAATTGGAAATCGACTAGCAGATTGTGAAAGAGGTGATGAATATTAAATATCTGAGAATTGAATTATCATGTGACAACAACATAGAAGAAGAAGTGAGGGAGGAGTTCTTAAAGCCAATAGAATAGCAGGATGCCTCAATGAAACCGTATGGAATAACAATTATCTGAGAAGAGAAACAAAATCAAGAATATACAAGTCTGTAATTAGACCTGTTATGACTAAGAGCTGAGACAAGACCCGATACACAAAGATCTCAGAGAAACCTGGAAACTTGCGAGATGAAAACCTTGAGAAAAATAGCAGGAAAGACAATGTGGGATAAGGAAACAAACCAGAACATAAGACGCATAATGTGGGAGGTCGAAAATATTGTTGAATAGGTGGCGAAAAGAAGAAGAGAATGGAACCAACACATAAATAGGATGACATCCAACGGAAAGTGGAAATTGATCGAGACAAGTCACCAGCCGGCCGAAGAAGTGTAGGACGCCCAAGAAAGACGTGAAATGATGACCTGTAGGATAATTCATCTAGAAAAGACAGGCAACTATGCCTTATAGAACGAAGAAGAAGAAGATCATTACTTTATACCATCATCGGTATCATTACTTCATAATTTTCGAATCAAAATGCTCCGAAAACGGCACACAGATTCGAGTGTTACCAGGAGTACCTTTTTGGTATTGACGCTTGAGTTTACTTGAAATTTTGATCGATAAAAATCTAACCTCAAAAAAGTTATGTTCGATAAGAGATGCATAGAATACCTGGTGTAACGACTCCTTACTAAAAATCGTGACCAAAATTTTTAGATCAAAACGGCACCCTTGATTTGTGTTTTTGTGTTACTTCCGGAATAATCCGCAATATTTTATAGCGCGACCCCTTTCGTGAGAAAAGAAAAACAGAACAAAAACTCAGATTTTCGATCGACAAGAAAGTCTTGAATAAAATCCAATCAGTGCCAACACCAGGTATTCTATGCATCTATGTTCAATACTACCTTGTACGAACTGTAATTATGGCGCCCTCTATAGGAGTCAGATATGAATACAAATTCTGGGAATGCATATGCTTCCTAAACATATTCGTACAAATGTCATTACAATGTTGCCGGTAGTTTCAGCAAAATCGTAAAAATGTGTATTATTTTTCTTGAACACCCTTTATCTCGAATTTGGATGGCGTTACGGAAATTGTTCACAAAGCAAACCCCAATTGATGTGATCTGGTCTTTTTTGGATCATTTCGGCCGTCGCGGTTCGTTTAATTACGACGATTCGCCAGTACGAGCGTCTGGCATCTTCAAGCTATTCACGCTCAAGTGACAGAGAAGTAATTCCTGAAGATGCCAGACACTCGAACTGGCGAAACGTCGAAATTGAACGGACCACGACGGCCGAATTACTCGAAAAAAGACCAGATCACATCGAACGATGGCCGCGAAAACCTCAACGAATTAATCAAACCCCAATTATTTTTTAGTTTTCTACCTTTCCTAGAGACGGAGTCACCTTTTTCGAAACACCCTGTATATCATTCATCAAGATTTATTTGAGAATGATACACATATTGATGTTACTGGATCTGTAGCTGTAATTATAGCCGAAGATATGCAAGCTTACTTACATACAACGTCTAGCTCTCTCAACAAGTGTTTTGATTACGCCTAGCCTTTGTTAGGAATGGTGATTGGACTCTTTAGCCCCGTTTACACGTACACTCCGAACCAACGCTCCTGTAGCGTCGTCGCTCTGATGCGGCACTCCGGAACGGCGTTCCAGGAGCGTGAGGATTGATGCGTGGTCGTCAAATAGAGCAACACTTTTGGATCGCGCATCGATGCGGCAGATTTTACTGTACGCTCCAAAACTCTCCGTGTGAATGCAAAATACAACAGTTTTGGAGCGGAGCGTGAAATTTCCGTTGAGGTGGAAACTCCACGTTCCGTGCTCTCTTATAAATACCAGTCAGTTGAATCGAATACCCGTGAGTGGACTGTGTAGTGAACATGAATTTGAAAAAAAAGGAAGGCTATTGCTTGTTTAGGGCTGTATATCATCAATGAAGATGAGAAGAAAACTCCTCGGAAAATTTGGGTTATGCAGTGGAGGTTGAATAGAGAGCGTTTTGGTATAATGCCTCTATTAAAGGAACTCCGGTAAAATTACATTGTGTATGTAGGTACTGGTGGAAATGACCAGAATTCAAGTTTATAAACATAAATACACATTTCCAACTACGAAAATTCGAGAGAACGATAAGTATCTGCTCACTGCTGCTACATATCTCGGTAGATCGGAGTGTGCGTGTGAATACGACGTTGAAATCATAAACCAGAACATCTGGCACGTCGCATCAAATTGTGGATATTAACGCAGAAAATATCCATTTTAGGGCAAGGGTGTGATGCATACACTCACATTACTTTTTAACGTAGATTCAATATCTGCCATAAAAAAATGGGGTTCTAATTTGAAAAAATTGATTTTTCACGATTTTGTCATCCCTTACTTTGAAAGCGATTTTTTCACCCCCTGTATCATGAATCGCGATTTCGATTTTTAAAGTGGATACATCAATCTTACATCTTGAAAAATCTCAAAAATGAAAATTTTCCATCCAAAAACCTCGAAGTTATTCTGGTTTCAGCGGAGCTCTATTTTCGATTTTTTTTTTCGAATTTTCCCGCTCAGAGAGAATTTTCCAACCAAAACTGAAAAATGTTACATCAAAATAACTTGAAATTTCTAAGGAATCTATTTCTGCAATAAAAAAATGGTGTTCTAATTTGAAAAAAGGAAGTTGACGTCATTTCCGGAAAAACCGGAGGTGCTCATACCTTGAAAATATTTTAGATTTCATCAGCATCGTGAAATACTTATAAGTGCTGAATTTCATGAAAATACGGTCAGTAGTTTCCCGTATAAATATGGGTGAGGTTCCTCGTGAAAGACCCTGTATATTCTCGAGGATATAAGATCCTGAATTGGAATATACATGCCATAGCCGTCTGGCTCTAAATAATTGGTAATGCTGAATTGTTTAATGTGGAATCAGGAAAGTATTATGTGGTTTGTGGCATTCATTTCAGCACAAACTCAATACTTCCAAAAAGAAAATTGAAGAAATATTCATTGCCAACTCTCAATTTACCAGGTTATTTAAAACGTTCCAATTTCATTCACGTATTACATTTTTTCTTCCATTTCAGAGTACATATGTGAGTTCCGCTGGAAATATCCATGAGTAGAAGGTTCTCATTCCTTCGAAGGTGTATGGAAGTAAAATCGCCTCCTAGAAAGCATTAGTGAAATTGCACATGAAGATGATTTCTTCCATGGGGTTGAATCAAATGATGAACCAACAACTTCAAGTGGAACATTTCAAGCTGATGTGACTATAGTTATTATATTATTTTTATTATTATTCATACATGTAGGCACTATAAAAGGTGAACAGTAGGTATAAATACTAGCCGTCAAGTCTTACACGGCTTGTCATGAAATAAGTGTTTAAAATTTGAAATTTGATCACAAAAATACAAGAAATGTTCGCAAAATCACGATTGCGCATTTTACACGAATAACGTACAAATTATTTTGAGAACTCATCCAAACTCTAAACTGTCTTTTCGAGTAGCGTTTTTTTCACATTCTTCCTGAAATTTGGATAATTCATCTTTTTCACTTCTTCCGGTAATCTATTGTATAATTTCGCAGATGCATAATTTTTTCCCTGCTGCCCTTTCCCAATCCTGACAAAAGGTGTGGTGAGATCATGTTTTCGTCGTGTGTTATAGCAGTGGAAGTTTGATTTCCTGGAAACTTGTGCGGGTTTTGATGCACATAGCTTACAGCGGTAAGTATAAACACCGATGTACAGGTAAGTATACACTCTCTTTTAAATACTTTGCGACAGCTTCCTGTTGATTTCATTCCGTATATCGTTCTTATGGCTCTTTTCTGTTTCAGAAGCACCCTTTCTGCTGTGCTGCTATGTACCCACAGGATAATGTCATCTGTGAGTGGAAAGCTGAATAGTGGGTAAGCTTTGCACAATCATTGTTTGATATCTGCCTCGTTCTTTTTATTGAATAAATTGCCCTCGAGAGTCTCCCGCACAGTTCATCGATATGTTGGGACCAGTTGAGAGACGACTGAAATGTCACACCCAGGTACGACAGTGAGTCAGTGTTCCTCTCTTTGTTGGTGAAGAGCAGTTTTTGGGTTTTATCTGTATTGAGCAATAGCCCGTTTGCGTTGAACCATCTTTTTGAAGCCTCCAATGTGCTATCTGTCTTGGCCCTCATTTCCTCTCGACTTCTAGACCTGTTGATGAAAGCTGTGTCGTCGGCATAGCTGCAGATTGTATCGCTAGCCAGATTGATTTGCAGGTCGTTCGTAAACATTATGAATAGCACAGGCCCCAGTATTGAACCCTGTGGCACACCGACTGTAATCTTCCTCAGATCAGAGATCGCATTGTTCCATTTGCTTGAATCTTTGTCTCAAGTAGGACGCGAAAATGTTGTAAGCTTTTCCTCTTACACCATAATGATAGAGTTTATTCATCAGGATTTCATGGTGCACACTGTCGAAAGCCTTGCTAAGATCTATACAGGCCAATTCCATTTCTTCAATGTTGTTGTAGCCTTCAACTATGGTGTCGAGTTTGTCTATCATTGCAGTGATCGTTGACTTTTGTTTTCTGTAGCCGTGTTGAGAAATACCCAAGAGGCAGTTTTGTTCCAAAAATTTCACTAATCGATCTTTGAGCAGTGTTTCGAATATCTTCGAAACTGCTGGCCTAAAGTTTGCAAGCTGCTCATAACTACCTTTCTTCAGAATGGGTGACACCAAGGCTATTTTGAGCTCGTTTGGAAATACCTCTTGTTCAATGCAGTCGTTATACATTTTACAAAGGAATCGCTTAATTTATGGAATTATCTGTTTGAGTAACGAAACTGAAAAACCGTAGTCATCTTTTGTCAATTAATTTTTCAACACACAATTAATTTTAGTGATCTTCTGAATGTTTTTTTGATTTTAACGACTCCATTATCTTTTCTTTTAGTAGTTTTTTCACTCTGTTGTAGAATTTATTACTTGGCTCGTCTCTTCGTTTTTCCGCGATTGTTTTTGCTGCCTCAACTTTATTTAGTTAAGGAGTACCCAGAAGGTATTTAGTTTTTTCGAAACATAAATTCCTTGATTTAATTATCTGAAATCAAATAAATCTTTGAAAATTGTGAATTTGAGAGATGAGAATAGCCAATCAACATTTTTTCATGTCTAATAAGGTAATATTAATTTTCAGGTATTATGATCGTAGATTTGCCATCAGGATAAAAAAAAATCTCAACTTCCAGCACAAGTAGAAAAGGTAATTAAAATTGAGTTGTTGTCAGTTTCCAAGATTGGGAGATCTATCTCAAATTAATTGCTAATGATTTATTTTGAAATATTTTTACTTTCAGTGGTTCATGGCGAGCGGATTGCTTCTGGGAAAGAAATTTTTGTGCTGAGGGAACTCACAACTCAAGGAAGTCATTATTTGCTATGGGTCATAAGATACAGGATTTTTCGAAAATTATCAACAAATGTAGTACGAACTGAACTAGCCACAAATCTCTATCCAACAATCGAGTCATTCATATGGATTGCGGTCCCCTTCTTTGAGGCCATACCTATATGGTATATTTATTGTATTGTTTGACAAGAAATGTACTTGATAGTGTTCCAGTTTGAAATAGATTCAAATTTAATGAGTGTATTGGATGCAATGATTTGTTACTGATATTTGTATGGAATAAACATCTTATTTTTCATATTCGATCTTTTCTTTTTGTTCTCATTGAATTTGGGGACAATTTCTGTATCATATATAGAGTTGGCACCTATAATTGATGTAACAGTGGTAACACTGATGACGCCAACATAGGTTAGTTAGTGATTTAATGGCGATACATGTGCTGTATATGAATATTTTCTATAATAAACCATAAAAAGCAACCGAACAACTTTATTGTGTTCACCCCGTCGATACAATTTCTTTCAAGTTGTCACCAAATTTGATGGAACCTCACCTACGATAATTAATTTATTCTCAACCTTTTGCTCATACCACTACTTGGTATGCGAACCACTAGATGGCGGTTGTGGACGGTAAGGGATCTGTAATTTTGTCCAATGTTTTCAAAAAATATTGTGTCTACAAACCTGTCCGAAGCGGAGGGGGTGAACCAACCAGGAATATTGTGATCTAGAAAATTCTACTTTGAGTTATGTCTGATACCTCCCACGTGTTAAAGCAAACTTTTGTGACCCACATTTGGTAATCGAAAAATTTAGAACGTGAGCACCCCATAAAGTTGAACAATGAACATCTATACCGAAACTGAATACTGAGATGTTAGCAGATATCAATACTTCCAAATGCGAAGATAAATTTTTATGAACTTTCACCCTCCTTTGCCTCCACCGGGAAAGAACGAATGGAAGCAGTCAACGTAAATAGTGAAAATGGAGTTATTTATGCAAATCCGGCATGATTCAATATTCACGGGAAGTGAATTTCTTGTAAATGAATTCGGATTGGGACTCCCTTAACTGGATTAGGCATTCGTATCGAGAACCGCTGGTGCTGATGAGTCAACCAATATTTGCTCTCTTCCTGAAGCAACAGCCGATTTGTACAAGTCTTGGAATTGCTAATGCAATCATATCTATTGTGGATGGACAACAGTATTGAATAGAGGTTTATTTTATTCATAGTATAGATTTCGATGGTTCAGTACTAAAGCTCCTAAACTATAGGAGGAAATATACATGTCATGTCCTCTTTCTTCGAGAAACATGAATTGCTGTAAACCCCAATCTACTACAGCGTCTAGTTTCCGATCTACCCGCGATTTTGCTGTTAGGTCCATTATTACAACTGCCTATAACTCATATTATTATCATTATAGGATCTACGCTCTCGAAATGAACACATCTTCCGGGCACTTTTTAACTGCCTTTCAGCGCTGCTAGTGTATTTTTTTAAATCTGCTCAAATTTCGAAGCAATAACAAAAAAATGTTTCTCAAATGCAAAATGATTTTTTCAAATTGATCTATCTTCAACGATTTCAAAAATACATATCATAACATGATACGGAGTTTGCCGGGACAGCTAGTCATAACTAGCTGTCCTGGCAAACTCCGTTCCCGGTTCCGCCTTAGAGGCAATTTTTTTGTTATACCACGTTTTACCCGTTTCCGTTCCGTTCCGTTCCCTTTGTTCTTCTCATTCTCGTTTTGTTTCCGTTCACGTTAGGTGAGGTTTCTTTACTCTCGAATATTTCAACTTCATTTATTTATATGTTCTATGTACAGTCAGCAATGCCAAGAAAACGAAAGGGGCCAATTTGAGTCGACAAACTATCCATTCTAGAGTTCTAGGGTTACCTATGAGTATTTTCGTATGCTGTATCATGAAAAAATTCAGATGAAAAATTTTGACAAAAAAAAATTAAGTTGTGGACAATCCTTAACATTTAGGGGGATGAAAAATGTATGTTGACCAATAAAAATAAAGATCTAGCCTAAAAGAGTTTAGGTTAGGTTAGGTAAGGTTGTGTTAGAAATAGGGGTTGATCGTTGAGGTGTAAAAATTTAGCTTTATATGTATTTTTGTATGCCGTATCATAAAAAAATTATAATTAAAAATTTTTTCCGAAAAAATTAAAAAAAAATTACAGGTAGACCCACATTTAGGGGGATAAAAAATAGATGTTGTTCATTCTCAGTCCTATTCGATATGCACACAAAATTTCCAAAAAATCGGTCTAGCCCTTTTGGAGGAGTTCAACCACTAACAGCGTGACACGGAGTTATACAGGGTGAGTCTTTGACATAATATATACATAACTGTACATGTAGATTCCTCCCATTAAACAAAACACTTCCTTCCATACCATTTTCCAAAATTCGGTTTCGTTTGAAAGATACAGAGTGTCGAAAATTCATGAAAAAAAAACTTTATTGTCCATATCTTCGTTACCGTTAAGTATCTCAAATGAACAATTTTGGTTTATTGGTTACTGTATTTATGGTGCATATTCCTCAATCGAAACTTATTCAATATCTGGCCTGGTATGAAAGTTACAGGGTAGTCGACTCATCAATACACGCAAATACACAATAAAACCATTTTTAAAAGATTTTTATGATTTTTCAATAATTCGAGTTATTTTCAATGAACAATTTGTCGAAAAAATCATTGATTTCAAGAATAATCTGAATCATCGAATATTATTCCTTCTCTGTTCTTTTAACGAGTTTACAATGATGTCACGCATGCGTCGAGAAATTTCGATTTCTCATGGGAATGGCAAAATTCATAGATATTTATACCATGTTATGTAAAAAATCCTTAACCTCAATGAAAATAGCAGCAAGCTGACAACGTCTTCGTAAAATTTCTGTTGGAAAATTTTTTTTTATGAACTTTCTACCTTGATTGAGGGGCGGGATATTGGCTGTTTGGAACATCATGGGACAACCTGTATATCGAAAATTTCGAAGAAACACTTTTCGTTGAACAAAATCCAAGCAGGCTTCGGTTTTTCGGAGTAAACAGAGTATGAATATCTATGAATTGCTACCATTTCCATCATGAATCGACCATGGGCGCCCGCAGAAATTTTTCATTTTTCTCAGGGGGAGCAAAATAAAAATTATTGAAATATTGAGGGTGTTGCTGAAAAACGATAAGGCTGTCAAAATCTGAAGAGGGGCTATGTAATATCGAAGACGTTTCGATTGATGAACATGCATCATGAATAGTGTAATCAATTAACCAAAATTCAGTTCATTTGAAATGATAGTTCCCAAGATATGAAAAGAAAAGTATTTTTTTCATGGATTTTCGACACCCTGCATCATTCAAACGAAACCGAATTTTGAAAAATGGTATAGGAAAAAAGTGTTTCGTTTGATGAGAGAAATCAACAGTTAAAATATGTATATGTACGATCAGTCATTATTACATAATTTGTTTTGATGTAGGAAATCAGATTTCTCTGAATTCTCTGCCGTGACTGTGACAAAACACGGGAATATTCGAATTTGCTTCTTGTTTTGTCTTCATTAAATTACGATTATTGAATTCATCCAAACATAGTATAGAGAAAACTTGACAAAATCCTTCGAGAAATTAGATTCAGATTAGCCAACCCAAAAAAAGCGATCTCAATCCGAGGTTGTTCAACAGAGGCCGCAAAGACTTTTATAAAACCGAACTTTTTTTGAACCGAGGGTTGACTTCCAATCCACGTTTGAGTAACCTCGGATTGAACGTGCCCTTTATAAGACCGGCCCCTCATTTGAGTACGAACCTTAGATAAGGGAAGGGAGAGGATAGCGCGCATAGCAAACGCAAAGGACAAAAGTGAAGCTCATTTCAGAGTGGCCGCCATTATTTATGTGGCAAACAAACCGGGTGGAATGCGAGAATATTTTGTCGATTTTTGTGATTTTAAGTTGTTTTTCAAGTTAATTTACATCTAAATTCAATGGTTATATGTTGCGCTTATCAGTGCCAGAGCTGGAGCGAGAAAAAGGAACCAGGAATATCGCCACTGGTGTATCCCATTATGTGCCAGATTGAATCACAAAGACGCATGGCGTTACGCGTCCTCTCCCTTCTCTAGTCTAAGGTACGAACCAACCTACCCCTGGACATAACCATCTCTGGCTGTAGGTCCTAGGCGACCTAGGTCCTAGGCACATGTAGATTGTTCTATGGGTTCTTCGTGTCCTCGAACACTTTGTGGTGGCGCCCGAGATCAGTTCAGGCAACAGATGGTGAGCGAGGGGGTCATACGTCAAACTAGTCATTGAGTATCTGCCTTCTAAGACAGGCATAATCAATGAGTTTCCGAAAACAACATTCATCAAACTGATAAAGTAAATATTTATGTTATAATCTCTATTTCATCAAACCGCTCAAATCCGATCAATCTTCAATTTTCAATTACATTCAACAAGATCTCAAAGGAAACTTTCTCCGTTTACACAGCATTTCCGTAAATCACTGGTTGATTAAGAATTTCAGAGTGTTTGGAATATTAAGCTTCTGCTTGGGCCGACGATAGCACTGAAAGGAGGTTAAATTGATATCTATTTGGAATCTTCAAAGACTTCGGCGGTAAACTGCATTTATTGGATTTGGTATAGAACTCGTGTTCGTGTATTCATTCAATGTCCCTAAAAACGAAGTGAAACCGAGAGACCGACAAAATTAGTGGTATGATTTTGGAAAAAGCGAAAAACGGGACCCCTTTTCAGATAAGTTGGCGCTGGTAGATAAAACTCTCGCATAAAGCCAATATTCCGGATCGTTAATTTGAAATATGAGCAGGAAAATGTTCAATCTCCCCTTTAGATACATGCATCGCTTTTTTAGTAAAGGTAGAGAGAGGTATCAGTACAGATATTAATATTCGTAACTCTCGTCTCTTTTCGTTCTGCTGAGTGGATGCTTCGTGAAAGGCAGCGAATTGCGGACGCGATTGTGTGAATGCTGGCAGTCGAAATTAAACCGACATTGTCGTTGCAGATCGTTAATACTTGTACACGCTCAGTTCACTTTGGTGATAATGAAGTGAAATATTATGCGGTATCATCAAGACATTCTTTTTGTTTTCTCCTATTCATTGCTAGGGCGTTGGTGGAAAACTTTCGTAAATTCGCCCACACAGAAAAATAGTTGAGAAATGTAATTTAGCTTCGTGAAAATTCAGATAAGTGAAATAATTCAAGGGTATATTGAGGTGAAAACAGATAAATAACATGATTGGGTTACAAGCAAAGAACTCATAGTACATGGAATGCTGATACCAGATCAAGAAGTGGATAAACATCTCAAGTTGGAGGAATAGCGAAATGTCCATGTTGCTATGGATATGAGGTGTCACAAAGACAGAAACACAGAATTCTTTGCCGAAATGCCAAGTGAATCGGATTTTGACGATAATATAAGTTTCATAGTATTTCTGTATACAGGGTGTCTCAAGTTCGAGTGCCTATTAGACGTTTCTGGAGAACAAGACATATTTGAAATCTGAAAATTGGGATTATGATATTGTTCGAAATTCTCTACAGAGCTAAAATATTTTCGAAGCCCAAAAACTTCCGGTTATACAGGGAGTGAAAATAAATTCGACGAAAAATTTTTTTTTCAAGTTTTCCATTCCTGGTATGATCGAGTATTCAATAGTGAATACATTTCTATTAAAACCATTGTATTAAATCGAATAGTTTTCAAAATATCCAAAAAAAACTGGAAAAAATGTCAAATATCCACAGTCA
This sequence comes from Adalia bipunctata, assembly GCA_910592335.1. Taxonomy (NCBI): domain Eukaryota; kingdom Metazoa; phylum Arthropoda; class Insecta; order Coleoptera; family Coccinellidae; genus Adalia; species Adalia bipunctata. The sequence goes on from OU342948.1 coordinate 56,169,369, forward strand.
GTATTATGTTCATTATTCTTATTTTAAATATCCTGAGCGTAAACCGTTTTTACAACATCGAAGAGGAAGGATGTGAAAAGGTCATGCATCTTTTGGATTTCAAAAATATCATCACAGGGTGTTTCAAATTTTGTGTTGAAAATTGTGATTTTAAATTGGCCATAACTTCTGTTTTTCAAATTAGAACCCTATTTTTTCATAATTGTGTTGGATTCTGCGGTCAAAAATAATGATAGTTTTCTCACACGATTATGCTCCTAAATTCAATAATTTCTGAGTTATTTGAGATTTTCTGGATTTATGTAGTACGTAGAGTCAAATTCTTCGAATCTGATTCATAAGGATATTCTGTGAGCATAGAAGATAAATCATCCCATTCATAATTCTCAAGTGTCAGACAGGTCTTATTGTTAGTCGTTATGAATTTTTTTGATTTCACAAAATGAATCGTTGCTATTCTAATAATGAGATTTTGGATTTATTTCTTATATTGTATTTTTTCAATTGTATACGCAATACACATTCAAATGCACTTAATGATATTGTTTATTTCAAATCCATGGTGGATGACACAAAATGTTGAGTATCCAATGAGAAGTATCCCCATTTTTGTTACAATTTCTGAAAAGATGTTTCAAACTTTCCAAATTTTGGAATGTAAGAGCCCCTAAAGAATACAAAAAAAGGGCAGTTGATGAAATTAGTATTTCGACTTATTTCGAAGCGAATGAGAATTCATCTCTTCAATAGGAAACACATTAAATAGATTCGCTCTCTCAGTACACCGAATTATGATTATAAATATATTATGATAATAAAAATAAAAATACGTTTCAAAACTCAAATTAACAAAATAAATGATCAGGTAAGAGTTTCAATATGGTAACCATTTTGTTCCACACACTTTCGAATACGTCTTGAAACACCTCGGTTAGTCGCTCGCTCAATTTCCTCCTCCTTTAGTGAGTGAAAAGCATCCTCCACACGCCGTTTCAAATCTTCTTTACTTTCAATAGGAGATTCATAGACTAAGTTTTTTATTCTACCCCATAAATAAAAATCTAAGGGAGTAAGATCGGGAGATCGTGGGGGCCAAAACAGTGAAGAACGGCGTCCGATCCACCGATTACCAAACATTGCATTCAATTCTTCAGACACCTCGTGCGAGCTATGTGCCGGAGCCCCATCCAATTGATAATATGCGGTAGTCGACATACTCAACGGCAGTTCATCCAAAAACTCAGAAACAAAATTTCTCAGGATTTCCAAAAATTTTTCTGTATTTAAATTTTCTTCATAAATGTAGTACCGCCGAGAGTACCGCACTTTATTGTTCATCAAAAGAGCAAACACATTAAAACTAAATTTGTTCTGGGGGTTTCTTTGTCTTTTTCTATGAGGATTTTCACTTCTCCAAATGTGGCAATTCTTTCTATTAAATAGTCCTTCATTATTGAATTTTGCTTCGTCTGTCCAAATGATCTTTTTCAAAAAATTTTCATCAATTTCAAGTTTTTCTGATATTCCTCTACAAAATTTAACCTTTTTATGTAGTCACCTGGTTCTAATGTATGAACTTTCTCATATTTGTAGTCATGCATGTTGTGTTTTTTCAAAATTCGGTGCACTGAATTTCTGTCTAAATCGATTTCATGAGCTGCACTTCGAATAGATGCATTTTCATTTACTTCGAAATAAGTCAAAACACTAATTTCATTTTCCTCATCATCAACTACCCTTCTTTTGTATTCTTTAGGGGCTCTTACACATCCAAAACTTTGAAAGTTTGAAACATACTGTTCACGCCCAGTGAACGCAAAGAAAAATTCGGTAATTTGAGTCAATATTTTCAAATTTTCACAAATTCATTTCGGTTTATAAAGACCGCATAAAATATTAATAGCAGCTGTGAAACTTGTTGCGCCGTACCGCTTCTAATGAAGATTGAAAATACGTATGTTTCAATCCAGATAAACCAGTATGCATCTTAACGTAAAGAACGGAAGATTGTCATATGCTTTCATATTGTTTCCAATTAATTGCGAAATTTTCAATTCGGAATACCGAAATTTCTGATTCCATTCACAATCCAATTTCAAAGTGAAATTGAATTTCTCCAAAGAACATTAGTTTAATTTTTTTCGCCTTCGTCAGTGACGTGTATGGTGAATAACCCAAGGACAAGTGAAGTTGCATTAACTAATTTGCAGCATTTTCATCAGAAGGATCTTCCACCTCCGTTCAGTTTGTTGAGCTCGATATATCTGCTTCTGGAGCGTGAGAACAGCTAAGATCCCTTTCTTCAAGTTCATCCACATAAGGGTAAGCATTATTAGCATTATTGTTAATGTTCATTTCATTTGTCCGCATTTCGTATAGTGTTGGGATTCTCCCTGTTTCCTTAAACTTAAATATACAGTCTACTATTATCAAAAATCGGGTGAACCACTTCAGTTCTTCAAACTGAATTTTCCCCAACACATACTTTCTAAAGATCTTCTCCGTTATGGAAGGTAAATGGGGATACTTCTCGTTGAAGGCCCGGCAGGTTCTACTAATAATTCTGTCACATTCACCATGTATATAAAATAGATCCAGAATTTCGTAATTAGAATAACGGTTCATTTTGTTAAATCGAGAAATGAAGATAACGAATAACAATAACACCTGACACTTGTGAATTATTAACAGATAATTTATCTTCTATGGGTACAGAGTGTTCCCATGGTTTCGAAAGAATATTCATTGAATTTTTTTAGATGCAATCAATTTGACTCTACGTACACCATGAATCCAGAAAATCTCAAATAACTCAGAAATTATTGAATTTAGGAGCATAATCATGTGAGAAAACTATCATTATTTTTGACCGCAGAATCCAACGCAATCATAAAAAAATAGGGTTCTAATTTGAAAAACAGAAGTTATGGCCAATTTAAGATCACAATTTTCAACACAAAATTTGAAACACCCTGTGATGATATTTTTGAAATCCAAAAGATGCATGACCTTTTCACATCCTTCCTCTTCGATGTTGTAGAAACGGTTTACGCTCAGGATATTTAAAATAAGAATAATGAACATAATACTGACTGTGAATATTTGACATTTTTTTCAGTTTTTTTTGGATATTTTGAAAACTATTCGATTTAATACAATGGTTTTAACAGAAATGTATTCACTATTGAATACTCGATCATACCAGGAATGGAAAACTTGAAAAAAAATTTTTCGTCGAATTTATTTTCACTCCCTGTATAACCGGAAGTTTTTGGGCTTCGAAAATATTTTAGCTCTGTAGAGAATTTCGAACAATATCATAATCCCAATTTTCAGATTTCAAATATGTCTAGTTCTCCAGAAACGTCTAATAGGCACTCGAACTTGAGACACCCTGTATATTCTTATGGAATGGAGCTGTTACAGATTTGTTTTTAATTATGTATTTCTGTGTTTCTGTTCTTTATGACAGGTCATATCTATGGAAACATGGAAATTTCGCTATTCCCCCAACTGAGATGTTTAGCCATTATTTGAAGCTGTGCAGCACGGCTAATAGCATTCCATGTACTATGGTTACAAGGGATGATAGTTCATGAAGGCGTTATTTCGAAGACACTATTAATAAAAGAGAAAACGAAAGGCGAACCAACAGCTCTCCATCGAGCAGTACAACCTGTCACCTGTCAGCCGCGCAACGAACAGACTCGCGTTTATCTTGTAAAAACTTCGGTGTATTCAGAGACAAAGAATAGACGTTATAGTGGAGTTGGTAAAAATAAAAACTGAAATCACATTCTCAACCGTCCTCATTGTAAAACTTCTTCAAAAATAACCCGTGTGGTTAAATTTTCTTCATTTTATTGTGGTGGAATTCACTTTATCTTCAGGAGAGGGGAAGTAACAGACAGCACACTTTGTTCAGAATTTACTATATTGGCGATCGATTACTGCAATTGCCATCATTAGGCCAGCTGAAAATACACACAAGTACACAAATCAGTCTATAACTAAATCTTACAAACCTAAATTTCAAATGTTTCAGTTCTAATGTATATTTTTCAAATAATTATCAGTTCTTCAACAGATACCTATTTGTTTCATATTTCGAGGTGAGAGGTATGCTCTACGTGAAAGTAGTATAAATGTTCAAGTTCTATCATATAGATAGATAGATAACTGTCATTTATTGCAGAGCAAATGGCCATCGACCTTGGGTCCTTCAGCCTGTTCTTTCAAATACATCATCATTATATTTTTCGTATTGAACAATAAAAAAAAGGAACAATAATAATTTTATGTTAAAGTCCAAATATACTGTATAGGGTCTGTCTCGGGTGTTTTCTTGAGGAGCTATGACTGTTATCATCTTGGTAGAGGACTAATACATCTTCTTGTCTTCTGAGTTTTTCAACAAATCTGGTTAAAAGGGTATCTAGTCTGCATCTTATCGGCTCAATGCTGGTGCTTGAATATAGTAAGTCGTTTGGTGGATTATGGAGTAAATTATTTGGGTGCCTCATTCTCGTACTTGTTCTAAGCGCTGTTGTCTCTGCTACTTCTATATTTCTCAGTGCTGGTCTTTTACAGTTGTTGAATATTGGGTGGGCATACTCTAGTAGTGGGCGGCAAATTGTTTTGTAGATTCATGCTGCCGTATTAGTGTTGATACCTTGTTTCCGGTAGGCTAATTTTCTTTTTCATGTTCTTAGTGTGAGGATCAAAATTCAATTTATCATCAATTTGTAGGTACTCCCAAGTATTTCATTGAAGACGCAGGTTGGACAGTTTTACCATCGAGTTGTAGGGAAGGTGATATTGCTGAAATTCTGTGATCAAACAAACAAATTGTGATTTTTTAATATTTACTTTCGATCTCCACTTTTTGAACCAATTCTGAATATTTTCTAGCAGATCTTGTAATTTCTTCACACATTTAGCTAGTGTTTTTGCATGTGCTATCAGTATTGTGTCATCTGCGAACTGTAGGATGTAAAGGTCGTCGGCAGTTTCTATTATGTCGTGGCAAAATATATTGAAGAGTAGAGTTGACAGTGGGTAACCTTGAGGTGTTCCTCGTTCAGGACAGGAATAGTCAGAAAAGCTTGTGCCTGCTTTTACTTCCAATTTCCTCTTTTCTAAGAATTGTTCACACAACCTGATCAGTTTGCGGGGACTCCTGTCTTGTACAATTTGTACAACAATCCTTTGTGCCATATGCTGTCAAAGGCCTTTTCAATATCTAAGATTATAGCAGAAGTTTTATGTGATTTGAGAGTTGCATTTTGGGCATTTGATACTAGTATTGTGAGTGGATGGGCTGTTCGTCTTTCATTTCTAAATCCAAATTGAAAGTTTGGAATGTGCTGTTCTGTATGAGGTTTCATCAGCGTTTCTATTATTTTTTTGTACAATTTTCCTAGCACAGGCAGTAGAGTGATGGGCCTGCAGCTTCCTGCTTTTCGTTTATTTGTGTTAGGCTTGGGAATATTTATGATCTGACCTGTTTTCCATATTTCCGGAAATATCCTCTCATTGATGCAGAATTCATAAATTTTAATAATATGTAGGTGTATTCTTTCGTCTAGTCTCTTCAGTATAATCCATGGTATGTTGTCTTTTCCTGGGGAGCTATTTTAACTTTTGTGTAGTTGTTGGTACTAATCCGTCTCATACAATTTTGTTATTCCTCTAGAGTGGTTCTGGTGAGTGAAGTTATTCTTGTACCATTCTTCAATCATGGACTTAACAGTTTTATTTCAGCTGTCATCTTCACTGAACTTATACCATTCTTTATAGTGTTCGGCAGATAGTTGTGCTTTTTCATGATCTGTGATATATTCCTTGTTGTTTTCTATCAGATTCGGTATATTAGGGAATTGTTTATACTTTGACAACTTGTTGATTTCTTGATAATTTTTTTTTCCTTCCGATTCATTTTTTTTGTTGCAAGTTACAATCCAATTTTCTCTGAACTGCTGTATCATGCGTTGTATAATTTCATTGTGGTCATTCAGTTCTTTTTTGAATTGTGGGTCTATCATATAAAATTCCTTCTCTGTGGTTATCTCGAATGAAGTGTCAGGTAAGTTTTGATTATTCATCTACTCCCATAAAATAATATATCCATTATTCAACTGATTTTGATCTGTAATAGTCTCTATAAACCAATAGTGTGAGGTGATAATTACTCACGCCTATAACTCACCCTAATACAAATAGGAAAAATGTAGCTTACGAAATGAATAAAAAAGTCGGGTCAATGGAAAACTCTATTTCAGACATCAAGGTAACGTTCTCGCCATCCATTTCTACATTTTCTTAGGTCTGAATATCCAAAAATTGCATTTGGAAAACGTGAATTTTTGACGTTTTTTATTGGATTCGATATCGATTCGATTTTCGCTTTTGACAACTGTTATCAATTTTTAAAATGCAGGTTGAGTCGAATTTTACTGAAGAAAGTATAGTGTTCAATTCGCGGTAATGGTCATAACACACTTGATGAATTACACCCCTCGCCTGACGGCTCGGGCTGCAAAATTCATCTGCGTGTGTTATGACCTTTTATTACCGCTCAAAGAACAATATACTATTATTATGTCTTCAAAAAATTTTCTTGATGTGAAATATTTGCTTTTTTGGTTTCTCTGTCAACGATGAGTAGAATGTTCTAGAAAAGGGATACGGAAGTAAGGGAATATAAGGAAGGGGAGTGAAATGTCACACAGGAGGCGGAAAGTTTGAAGTATCTGAAGGGCGGTCCACCAATTTGAGAATGTGAGGGTTACCGCTGAAATCCAATAAATCATTTGAGAGATAATCAAATAATTTGTTCTCTGTGGGAATATCTTTTGGGGTCTTCGGGATTTAAGTTAATTAATAATCAAGTATGTGCCTGTCACGGATAACTTTCTAAATAGATGCAATGAGTGTTGGCACTGATTGAATTTTTATCAAGGCTTTCCCGTCGATTGAAAATCTGTGATGGGGTCCTACTTTTCATTTCTCCCGAAAGGTTTCGCGCTCATTGAACCTACCTTATACCTAATGGAATGTTATTAGCATTGCTGCATAGTTAAAATAAAGGGTGAGCATCTCAAGTTGGAGGAACTGCGAGATTTCCATGTTTCCATCACACAGAAATACTGTGATACTACAGGTCAAAATCCGATTAGCTTGGAATTTCTGCAAGAAATTTCAGTGTCTCTGTTCTGTGTAAAAGCTCCCATCCATGGAAACATGAAAGCTGTTCCCCCAACTTGCGATTTTTATCTACTTCTTGATTTGGTAATAGCATTCCATGTTACTATAAGTTCTATGGTCGCGCTGTTTTCCATTCCCGCAATAGCGCCACGACCGAGAAATATTGCGTATAAGAAGTCTGGAACTAAGACATGATCTACCATCTAGAGTGCCGTTTTGATTTACAATTTTTGGTCACGATTTTCATTTCGGAGTCGTTACACCGGGGTTTTTATGCATTTCTCCTTCAAAATAATAATTTCTTAGGAAGTCATTTTTCTACGAGAAGTTTGTTAGTTTTCATCAATAAATATAAAATTATTTGATTTTTCTGCTTTGAGACATTATTTCAACATCCGTTTAAACTTTCATGGATACTCAGTCCAACGACGTGTGTTTTGTGTAGAATCTTACATAATTAGCAATTTGATAGAAGCAGATGCATTTCGTCAATTTAATAACAACAATTAATAGGGGTCACGCCACAAATCGTGAAACTGTTACTTAACAGTTTCACAAATCGTGAAACTGTTACTTAACAGTTTCACAAATCGTGAAACTGGTACTTAACAGTTTCACGATTTGTGAACCACAACTTTGTGGTTCTTTATTGGCGTGAAAATGGTTCTGTACAAACTTTAATTTCGAAGAACAGTTCGTACACCAGAAAATATTTCATTTAGGAGAAGTCATAAAAGGATTGTTTATCGACAAAGCCTTATCCTAGGAATATCAGAGGGAAGCTTTGATCGAATTCTTCAGAGGAAAAATTTCATCCCTATAAATACCAGATGGCACTGTATCTCAGCAATCAAGATGAAGAAGTAGCATGTGGTCAGAAATTTTCGGATTTACATCAATCTCCCATTAGCGACGAAGCAAATTTCCATTTGAACGGCATGTCTAATAAACAGAATTTTAGATACTGGTCAAATGAAAATCGTCGTGAAATATTCACACAGAACCTCCAGAATCCAAAAAAATTTCAATTCAAATATCAAAATGGGTGGCTTATTATAGGGAACCCTGTATATACCACTGTATTGGCCTTTTTCTGACCTTGATTTATCCTTGACCAGGAAATTTTGAAGAGTTTCGTGTCGGTTATTTTTCATGCTGTAACTATTCATATCTAGGGTTGAAAAAAAATTTTGATTAAATATACAGGGTGTTTCAAAAAAGAGTGATTTGTTTTTAGGATAGGTAGAGAACTGAAAAATGATGTGGGTTTGCTTCATAAAAATATCCGTAACATTATCTGTATTCAAGATAAAAGGTGTTGAAGAAAATTAAAATAATACACATTCTCACGAGTTTGCGGGAACTTCTAGTTACATTGTAATGAAATTTTGTACGAATACGTTTTGAAAACTGATACATATACTCCATTCACTTTTATAAAGTATCGCGGTTTGCCATGAAATTTTGACACATTTCACCGTATATATTTTGAAAATGTTAGGTTATGGTCATTGCACTGTCAGATACGCCCACAACGTTGCCGTTTCTGCTAAAAAATCGTAGTAATTACGTATTTATCAAAATGTTCCTTTACTTTGGGAAATTAATGAATTTGAGAAAATATTATGTTAATTCAGAAGACATTTGACTACATTTTTGCACAACCTGAAATACTCCAGTATGAAAATGTAGTAGTTCTACGAAACCTGCGCCACAGTTAAATCTTCGAAGAACTAACTCCATTTACAAAGTTGAAAAAGGGTAAATAGAAAGTAGACCTGGCAATGCCGCTTAATTTTCAAAAGTGCCAACCTGCGTCTGTTCTAGGGGAAAAAACTTGATAAACCTAAATCATGGCCAACCGCGATACTTTATAAAAGTGAATGGAGTATAGGTACCATGATTTTGTTTTTATATCTGACTCTCATAGAGGGCGCTATATACACGGTTCGTATTTAGTTACATTGTAAAGAAATTTTGTACGAATACGTTTTGAAAGCTGATACATCCCATGAATTTGTTTTTATATCTGATGACACTCATAGAGGCGCTAGATACACGGTTCGTACCTAGTAGTATCAAACAAAACATTTTTGAGGTTAGCTTTGTTGAACAAAAAAGTGAACTGAATCGTCATTCAATTTCACACCAAAATGGTACCCCTGATAAAACTCGATACTGTGTGCTGTTTTCGGAATACACATTTTGATTTGAAAATCATGAGGTAATAACCGATGCTGGTATGAAGTAATGACAAAGTTAATGATTATAATCATTATTTATAAGTATGCATTATATAAATTGGAATTTTTTTGTCGGGTTCGGCGTCATCGATAAAACGGATACATGTTAAAAATTGGGATCCTTTCAGGTTACGTTTAATTTGTTTTCTTCAACGCCCTTTGAATAGGTATGGCGTTACGAAAATTTTTTACTAAGCAACCCCAATAATTTTTCATTTTTTTACTCATCCTACTACAGACGGGGTTTTTGAAACATCATGTATCATAAAATGGGAAATATATGAAGGGTCTTTGAACTGAGCAATAATTCTTTATCTCTTAATAGAGGTTAGAGGAGAGAGCATATCATCTTTGAAAGTCTTGGGTTAATGATTATTTCCGATATGATAAATCGTATAGAGTTTTTTGTAATTTTCTTCGGACAATGGAATACTGTAGATCTATGGAATGAAAATCTAATTACTGTTCTCTTTAAGGGGAAGGCATGGCATGAGTAAAAGGGGATGATTGAGTCTGTATGTGTTGTCTTTCTGTGAATATTATAGGAAAAGGAGTTATCTTCATTCAAATAAATATTAAGATCTGAAAAATCGATAGTTTTATTGCTCTCTCAAGGGTAAACTTTTTGTTAAATTAAGAATTGATTATATTGAAAAAGCTGGTCAATTCTTCGTCCCTTCATGTTCATATACAGAAAATATCATCAACATATCTTCTTCACTCCATAATTTTGTCCCAATTGGATAAATGCCTCATCTGTTTTTCAACATTGTTAACATAAACATCGGCAAATAATTCACTGAATGGAGATCCCATCGAAAGACCATCTATGTATGTCGTATGTTTTGCTGGAGTTACAATGGATCCTTTCCCCGTAAACTGAAGGTAAATAAGATAATACCAATACACAAGGTGATACTGAAGATATGGGTAATTATCGTCCCATAGCCCTTACACCCGTATTCTCGAAAATTTTTGAATACTGTTTTCTTGAACGACTTTTGAATTTTCTGGACAAACACAGTATCTTTAATGACAATCAATTCGGTTTTCGCAGAAAGCGTAGTACGAATGATGCCGTTTATGCTTTTCTCAAAAGCATTGTAGAATACATTGAATCGGGTGATTGCCCTACTGGGATCTTTTGCGATCTAAGTAAGGCCTTCCACTGCGTAAGCCATGATTTAATTCTTATCAAGCTTGAGGGGATCGGTATTCGAGGGAAGGCATTAAAATGGGTGAAAGATTATTTGAAAAATAGAAGTCAATTCGTAAGCATAAATCCGTTAGATGGTAATTCCCCACTAATAAATAATGAAATAGGTGTACCTCAAGGCTCCATTTTGGGGCCACTTCTTTTTATTATATTCGTTAATGATTTTTTTGAGTTGAATCACAATCTATTCTTATACGCTGATGATGCATCAGCTATTGTTCAGACCAAAGATAATATAAACCTGGAGACAAGGGTACAGAAATGTTTGGAAGATATGTACGATTGGTTTTGTAGTAATTTATTGTTGACTAATATAGATAAAACGGGATATCTGATTTTCCATAATCATAATAAAAAAATCAATATTGATGTCAATATTGGCGGTATCCAACTGCAAAAGTTGAGTCACGTTAAATTTTTAGGACTGAATATTGATGAAAACCTCAATTGGAAAGCCCACTGTGAGAGTGTTTCCAAAATATTAAATTCAGTTTGCTACATGCTGAGAAACTTGAAGAGGGTTCTTTCAATCGAACAACTTCTTTCAGTGTATAATGCACAGGTCTCTTCAAGACTTCGATATGGCGTGACTTTATGGGGTACCTCTTCAGCAGCCACAGATGTTTTTCTCACTCAGAAGAGGTTGGTTAGATGTATCGCGGGTGTTCACAGAAAACATCTTGTAAGCCATATTTCAAACAGTACGAAATACTTTCTCTGCCATCAATCGTCGTCTTGGAGTTGGCAACTGCTGTTTTATTAAGAAGGATTCTTTTGTTAAAAATTGTGATAATCACCATTACAACACACGAAATCAACAGAATTTCGTTATACCAAACTTCCAATATAGGATTGGACGTCAGTCGCCCTTCTTTCTAGGGTTAAAAATTTTCAATTGTTTGAGTGATGATGTTAAGAAATCTAAGAATGTTTTGGTTTTCAAGGGTAAGTTGAAGAAAATACTGTTGAAGAAGTGTTATTATAGTATTGAGGAATTTCTCATTTAGTTTATTTGCTTTCTGACTTTTTCTATGATGATGTAATCATTCTTGTGGAAATAAAGTATATATTATTATTATTATTATTGTTCAGTAAAGAATTCTCGGAGTATAGAAAGGGATTCTGTCACTAAACATTGGTATATATAGGTTAACCATGCCGAAAGAGATTGAAGTATATTCCTGATGAGACTTCAGGTTGATTGAGTGAATGTCCTTAATCGATTCTAATGAGTTTTCAATTGATACCGTTGATGAGTATGCAAATTTCCTAACGAAGAAATTATTTATTAATTTTTAAATTTTGTTACAAGGGGAATTGATGGCAGAGGCTATGGGTCCAAACTTTCTATAAGACTAGATAATTTTGGGAGTTGTGGGTTTTTTCTTCTACGGTATGATGAGACTCATTCAATTTAGGTAAAGTTGGGGGTGAGTTCTTCGGAGTGTTGGTGGCTTTTCTAGAAAATAGGTAAGCACATTGATGGAGACGTTCATCGCAAATATTCACTTTTTTTCTTTTCAAGATTCATCTTCAAGAGGACGTTATCCGATTAGAATATGAACGCTTCTAGCATTATCAATTTTTATATAAATTTACGGATGATCGGTTTTGTAGTCACATATCTATAAGACTTAACTCTTTATTGTTTCAGCCAAGCTTTCGGAAACTGTCGTTTTCTTCTTCAGGGCAGCTAAAATTACACAAGTCAATAAAGCATTTCATGTATGATATCACACTCACATCAATGTGAGAAGTGGTACTGTGTGTTCGATCAAACATGCAACTCATAATATAAAATTTAGAAAGCAACAAAAACAGAATAAAAGGAACTCATACATCCCGAAAAATCCAGATATAAGAGGTAAAAATCTTCAACAAAAAACAAAAATCGATCGAAAGTAAACAACAGAAAAGACAGAAGACACAGAGCGGAATGATAGAAAATGTGTGACACAGCTATCTCGACGGTCATAAGGCGTTTTATCGTGGATGTATTTTCGCATTCATATTGATTAAATTGACAATGTTGCAGTATATTGCACTAAGGGCCGCTTGCACCGTATGACAAAACTTCAGATCAAATGCAAAACCTCGATTAGTGTCTATGATTCTCTTGCACCGTGTCGTAATCCTAGTTTAACAACCCTAACTAACGCTTAAAGATAATCCTCCGAATTGGGAGGATTAAATGGAAGTTTAACGATAAACTTTGAATTCTAACCCTACATTCATGGATGACACAAGTCAGGCTTGTTTCAAAAATGATGTTTGATTATAAATCAAATTGAAAAGAATAATGACTGAAGTAGAAATTATAGATTTTGGTTTTCCTAGGCGTAGATATGAAAGATCAAATTGGTGTGAAATGAAAAGCACACACAAGAATGAATAACTGAACTAAATATTAACGGTCGAGGTATATTTTGTGCTGAACAAATCCATACATGCCTAATAAAGTTGGAGGTACAGTTCTTCTGATATGTAGAATTATTCTTTAATTCACTGTGACACATGGTATCATTCAATCGGAACCAATATTATTACCAATGTGTTGAAATGAAAGTGAATAAATATTAACAATTTTCCAAGATGCATGTTTATTGAAAAAATCACATATTTTCTTATAGATGTTTGCCTATTATCGAAAATCAGGTTTGTTCAAGCTTTTCGATCATTTCTTTTTTATTTTCCTCTGTTATACGACAGAGAATCCATGAGTTTATCATATTTTACATCCGAATCTGAAGTGGTAAGTGCTTCGACAATTAGAGTTTCGAACCAGGTATTTCATTTGTGAAGGACGTAGAATATTCCAAAGAAAGATGTCAACTTGTGCAATGAATGTTGCATCGGTTTTTACCAAAGAAATTCGTTATTACAAACTCTTTTAATTTGCGAAACGCTCGATATCAAAAATGTCTAAACATCGAAACTGTCAAAGCATAGAAAGGGATAAAATAAACAACGTGAAAATAGGCACAAGTACCAATTTACGTAAAAATAACCAGATTTGTGGATTAACTTTAATCTAGTTACATTCAGCCTCGGTGCAAGCCAAATATTTAATCCTGGATTAAATAAATTAATCGCCGCTTAACTAACTAACGGTTAGAACCAATACGGTGCAAGTGGCCCTAATACTATTAGAATCGGATTTAATATTCAGATTGTCAATGTGGCTCATGATCTCGACAGTTTCTAAGAACTCGCGTTTGTATACCTATTCTGCTCTGATCTTAGACATCTCGCTTCTGAAAATTTCATAGTGTGTCCCGTTTCATATACATGTTTGGAAAGGCCGGTGGTTTGTTTGTCCATTATGCAGTCTCTTGTGTGTTCTTTGATACGTGTTTTGAAGTTTCTACCCGTTTGGCCTATATAGGGTTTGTTGCATTCCATGCAGTCAATGGAATAGATGGAATGGAATAGAATAGAAGATCAGAGCAGAATAGGTACAAACGCGAGTTCTAAGAAACTGTCGAGATCATGAGCCACATTGACAATCTGAATATTAACTCCGATTCTAATAGTATTAGTGCAATATACTGCAACATTGTCAATTTAATCAATATGAATGCGAAAATAAATCCACGATAAAACGCCTTATGACCGTCGAGATAGCTGTGTCACACATTTTCTATCATTCCGCTCTGTGTCTTCTGTCTTTTCTGTTGTTTACTTTCGATCGATTTTTATTTTTTGTTGAAGATTTTTACCTTTTATATTTGGTCTTTTCGGGATGTATGAGTTCCTTTTATTCTGTTTTTGTTGCTTTCTAAATTTTATATTATGAGTTGCATGTTTGATCGAACACACAGTACCACTTTTCACATTGATGTGAGTGTGATATCATACATGAAATGCTTTATTGACTTGTGTAATTTTAGCTGCCCTGAAGAAGGAAACGACAGTTTCCGAAAGCTTGGCTGAAACAATAAAGAGTTAAGTCTTATAGATATTTGACTACAAAACCGATCATCCGTAAATATATATTACAATTGGTAGTCGAGATTCCAATCACCAAATTATGAATTTTTGTTCCACGTCGTCGTTTATGATTACAATCATCGGCAAATTTTAGGTGATTCGTGTACCGACCATTGATTTCCACACCACGTTGCTCCCTATACTCAGTTTCCGGTTTCTGCAAATACGTCTTCCAAAGCTATGGCGAACACTTTTGGGATATGGTGTCAGTATGGAGAGGTAAAATATACTCGTTTCATTTTGCTATCAATGTGCGAAGAGCTGTTCAACAGTGCTGAAACTTTTACGGAATCCTACCTATTTCACTGGTCGGTAGCTGTCAGTTACTTTAGTGGTTGGTAGTTGCCGAGGAGTGCTATCGTTGATACTAGTGTCCAACAAAGAAATGATGATGTGTCCTAAATTTCCTTGAATATGTTACGTAGCTTGTGTTTTGCACCTCTTCAATGGATATTCAATAACGATTTCGAATAGCAGCTCACATGATCGCCCACTTCAGGAATTCGAATTCGTACGCCTTCCGGACAATTTCCAACACTGAACGTCACATACACTCATACTCGTTAACTTTGAAACGGCATCGATTTTATCTTTTAATGAGGTGAATTCGGGGAGTGGGAAGAGGCGAAGAGGAAGGCGAACAATGGAGAATTCTTGGGAAATGCAAGGCTGAGCTTTTCATTGATGAATTCATGAAGGCTATCATGCTTAGCTCGATGCTATTGTTTTCACGATCTACTATCGAGATTGATAGCATAAGAGCACCATCGTTTTCCCACGCGTATTTAGAACAATTTTTTTTTTGATATTTCACTCTGAGCTCCTCAATATGAGACCGAGTTGAAATGCAATTGGAAGGAATTCATTCAATACAGGGTGTCCCAGAATAACACCGACAACGCTCGGCCATATATTCCTAATGCCGGCCATACACGTTACGGTCTACCGGAGAGGTATACCTGCGCAGGTACACCTGTGCAGGTATACCGGACGTCGGTCGTGTCTCTGCAGCTTCTTTTTTGTCTCGATCATGGTACGCTTTGTTTTTGACTTGCGATAGGCATGAATGCGTTTTATATATTTCAATAAAATATTCAAGGAAATTTTTAGTAGAATCTGTTGGTGCCATTTTTGCGTATTGATTTTTGATACAGGTGACAATACGATATCATTCACTACTCGACGTGGAGACAACTGACGGCGACAACGTTTATGACAGCAAATTACGTGACCTGCGCAGGCGACCGGTGTACAGGGTGGGCAAAATTGTTGCTATATGAACTCAAACTTTTTAACCCGAGGAGATAGAGAAAAATGAATGGCACCTTATAGTCCTCTTTTTTCAAGAAACTGATAATGCCATCAACTGTATTCCTCTATCTTCTTTCGTTTCCGAGTTATATTTTTTTTTGAACAAATTCAGTATCACCACACATACACGGGGAGACAGAGTTTTTTCAGAGGTTTTTATCTGTTCTCGTGTATCATACTCAGAATTGTATGGTACCCCGTTTACATTTCCTCTGCTAACACTTAGATTTGGAGCGGGAAACAGATTTTATTCATTTATATAATCTGGTCCTTGTAGCCATTTCTTCACACGTGCCATATGCCATGTATTGTTTGGTTTAAGAAAACAGTTTGTAATACTCTCTTTCAAAAGAATATATATATATAGGCCAAAATTGAAATTTTGGCGATTTCAACTTTGGTCATTATATCCGTTTCTGTTTATGCTAGGATGTTGGAATAAAAACATTATACAGGCACTTTTCTGATAGCAATCCAGTGGCGTAAGTTGTGTTTTTTCTTATGGAAACAGTAGTTTGAACTGACTTAGAAAGAATCGCCTTTCTTTTCTCGTTTCAGAAATGTATCATATGTTTTAGTTCATGTAGCACCAATTTTGCCCACCCTGTACATGCACACATGCACAGGCACATCGTACGGTGTCACTCAAAAATATTGATTTTCGATCTTGCACCGGTCGCCTGTACAGGTTGAGAAAACTGCACAGGTCTAATCCCACACACGCTCCGGTTGACCTGCACAGGCATGCCTGCGCAGGTATACCTCACCGGTAGACCGTAACGTTCGCCTGTACAGGTTGAAAAAACTGCACAGGTCTAATCCCACACACGCTCCGGTTGACCTGCACAGGCATGCCTGCGCAGGTATACCTCTCCGGTAGACCGTAACGTGAATGGCCGGCATAAGATGAAATTAATACGATTAGTCGAAAAAAAGTTAGGTGAAATGTTTTTAGTTTTTGAGTTATTAGCCATCGAAAATGGTGATTTTTTTTTTCAATTTATGATAAAATTTGGTAGATTAGTTTAGTGACTAGAGTTACTTTTTTTACGAAATGTCATTGAAAGTGAAAATATGGATCTATGATTTTCAGCGTCCAGGCCACCTTGAAACATTCGGAATTTTTTTACCATTATTTCAATCTACTTACCGTATGAAATGTTAATTTGAAGAGAAAAATACCTTCCTGCAAAATTTTCCTAGGTACAACCGTTTTCGAAGAAAATCAGCTCATCAAATAATAACAACATGGTGGCCAGGACGCTAAAAATCATAGATCCATATTTTCAATTTGGATGACATTTCGCATAAAGAAGTACCTCTAGTCACCGAATTAATCCACAAAATTTTATTCAATTCGGTAGAGCCGTTTTATCACAAATTGAAATTAAAAAAAAATCGACATCTTTTATGGCTTGAAACTTAAAAACTAAAAACATTTAACCTTACTTTATTTCGACTAATCGTATTTTTTTCAACTTGAGAATATATTGTACGCAGTTACAATCATATTCGACAAAATATATTTCATGGAAATAAAATACAACGTGATGGTATATTTCAGTTATATGAGACAAAGGACCCCGCACACTTACTTAGGAAAAGCGGGTCCAGTGAATTTTCCCCATTTTTACATATTATATTGATATCAACCTTAAGAACAATATATCAGATTTTCACGAAGGTCTTAAATCCGGTTTGGTCTATAAAGCGTTCCAAAATTGCAGCTACGGAAAAATGAATCTTTGAATTTTGATGATAATTCTTCTAATTTTCAGAATTTCATCAATATGCCTTGGGTTCTGAATAACAAGATATCACAGTTAGGTTTCGTTATACAGGCTGTTCCATGAAGCTGTATAAGTAACTGAATGTAACTTATTTAGTGACTTTAGGACGTCCTAAGTTTTTCAAAATATGATACCATGATGTATGTCCCCGTCTGCAGGAAGTTTCATTAATGTACAAAGAACAGTTGCAAAATTATTCAGGTTTAAATTCGGATTTCATACAATATTTCTTTGAAACTTATTTGTAGTTGAGATTGCTGTCAAGAAATATTTCATTCAGTATAATTATTATGAAAGGTATTGACGGTCGTTCCAAATGTGTTTTTATTCAGGAATGTACAGGATGTACATAATTCGGTGTCACTAATCTCCTCATTTATCTCTCTCGAAATTTGTTTATATAGAAAAACAATATTATCATTTCAGGTTGTTGTATCTTTGAGCACTCTTAGGATGCATATTTTTTTAAATATTATACCACAATAGTATGTCGACCTTTGTGAAAAATTTCACTCGTGTATAAATAATTAAAAGATTGTTGTCAAATCATTCAGGTTTTAGTTCAATATACACCATTACTGGAGCCAGAACCCTGGGGACATGTTCTCACATAACAAGCGTACTCTGGTTTTTATGGTATAATATTTAAAAAAATATGCATCCTTAGAGTGCTCAAAGATACAACAACCTGGAATGATAACACTGTTTTTCTATAGAAACAGATTTTTAGATAGCGAAATGAGGAGATAAGTGATACTGAATTAAATCCATCCTGTACATTCCTGAATAAAAACACCTTTGGACCGACCGTCAATACCTATCATAATAATTTTACTGAATGAAAACCTACATTCCTTGACAGCAATCTCAACTACAGATAAATTTTAGAGAAAAATTGTATGAAATCCGAATTTAAGCCTGAATTATTTTGCAACTGTTCTTTGTACATAAATGAAACATTCTACAGAGGTGGACATACATCATGGTATCATATTTTGAAAAACTCAGGGTGGTCCTAAAGTCACTAACAAAGTTACATTCAGTTACTTATACAGCTCCATGGAACAGCCTGTATAACGAAACTCAACGTGGTGGGCGGTGTTTGGATATCTGTTAAATCTTGTTATTGAGAACCCAAGGCATCATGATGAAATTCTGAAAATTGGAAGAATTATCATCAAAATCTAAAGATTCATTTTTCCTTAGCTGCAATTTTGGAACGCTCTATAGACCAAACCATATGTAAGACCTTCGTGAAAATCTGATATATTGTTCTCAATGTTGATATAGATATAATATGTAAAAATGGGGAAAATTCACTGGACCCGCTTTTCCTAAGTAAAGGTGGATTTATACAGCAACTTAAATAAAATAAGAACTAAAATAAAATAAAATAAGAAATAAGAGCAGTCAACATAGGTTTATAGACATCACTGGAATAAAATAAGAAATAAGAATGAACCAATCAAATCGCAGATTTTTTGACAATGACTTCCGCCTTTTATCAAGGCGATAATCGCAGTACTTGTCATCAATAACAACATCGCTCCCATCATGATTTCCTGGTCATCCATATTAAATATAGTTATCAACAATGATTTAAAAAAATATTCATTAAGTTTAAGGTTAGAAAACTAGAACTTGTCAAAAGTGTCAAAACGGAAAAGATTGGAGAGTGGATTTGCGTCATGCGCACTATCATTTTCCAAATAAAATAAGCGAAAAAGATGAAAGTTGACCATCTCTTATTCTTATTCCTTATTTTAGTTTATTTCCTGTATAAACGCTGTCATTGAAATGCATCAAGTGAACATTCTTATTTTATTAATGTTTTCCTCGTCCATTATGTAGTTAAAATAAAATAAACAATATCAGGAATTGGACAATTTAATTCTCCTTAGCGAATTTCTTCAGGCCAACGTTTCGGAACAAGGCTGTTCCTTTTTCAAGGCTAAAAAATACAAGACATTTAGACAAAAACAGATACAAAATAAAATACGCTAAAACTATACCTCTCGAAATTTCCGTATCACGGAGATATTTCAAAATTAATTAAGCGTTTGCTAGAGCACATCTCATTCAATAAAATGGGAAGCAATAAAGACATATCATAAAATGATCTATAAACATACATAAGGTGAGATGTTCCTGTCTTCAATCAACAAAGAAAGATGTCATGTTATGTCAACAACATAGAATATTATTAAAAAGTTCACACAAAATAAATAAACAGTCAATCTTAATATAATAATGGTCAAGTGAGGGGCAAATGTAATGTGTAGATACTATGCACAAGTCAGTAGGATTGAATACAAAAATATGAATAGAAATAAAAACAAAAATAAAAATAAAAACAGGAGAGCACTACATAAACTCAAGTTATATCTAGTAAGCAATCATATAGGCCACTTAGATTTTCAACATCATCTCTGAAGTTAACAGTCATACCCTTTCTAATATACCATCTCACTAATATTCCTTCTATATAGATGTTTTTCTCTGTCCAAAATGGTAGTATTCAAGAAGTCAAATGTGTGTCCCTCTGTATGTACATGTGTTGTTAGTGCAGTTTTGTTTTGGTTTTTGATGTTCCTTACGTCATATTTATGTTGTTTGATTCTCTCCTTAAGGTGTTGTCTAGTCTGTCCAATATACGTGTTATTACAGTTTTCACATGGGATCTGATATACCACCTCTGATTGTAAATCTGTTGAGATCTTGTCCTTGATTTTAGTGAAAAATTTTCCAGTAGAGGAGACATTATATAATGCGCAGGCGCAGTCAAACTCATTAAAGATTTTTCCAATTCTATATGACAGGTTGGGTATGAACTAGAATTGGAAAAATCCTTAATGAGTTTGACTGCGCCTGCGCATTTTATAATGTCTCCTCTACTGGAAAATTTTTCACTAAAATCAAGGACAAGATCTCAACAGATTATATATTATAGTATAGTTTTAGCGTATTTTATTTTGTATCTGTTTTTGTCTAAATGTCTTGTATTTTTTAGCCTTGAAAAAGGAACAGCCTTGTTCCGAAACGTTGGCCTGAAGAAATTCGCTAAGGAGAATTAAATTGTCCAATTCCTGATATTGTTTGTTTTATTCTTATTTTATTTTAGTTCTTATTTTATTTTAGTTGCTGTATAAATCCACCTTAAGTGTGCGGGGTCCTTACGATTAATACTTACCCGTAACTGCTTCATATTATGGAAATAAGTGACGTCAGGAACTATTGAGCTCTCGTTCACTCACCTTGTAGACCAAGCTGATGGCATTCATGAATCAACAGAAAAAATGAGACATTCACGGAAAAATCACAGCAGCTGTCAAATGAATAAAAATCCCGGATCTTTCATGACAAAAATATCGAATTTTTCTCAATATTTCGGTAAAATTTTTTTCCGCAAATCGCTATGAAATTTTGACATTCCAGACAAAATTTGTAATAGAAAGTGTCAAGATTTCCTAACTGTTAGGAAATAGTTATTTAATCAACTAGTTTATTAATGACAGCGATTAATGGTCGAAATATTTTAACGCGTGAGCGGAGCGAGCGCGTTAATGTTTGAGACCATTAATCGCTGAATTAATAAACGAGTTGATTACAAGATTTTTCCGTCGATCTCATCACGAATTGAATATGAATTCTCGATAGAAATGAATTTTTATTTTGCATAATAGACAAATTTGACATAATGTAAATTTCTATGTTCATTTCGATATAATATTTATGCTCCCTATGGAACAATTCGAAAAATTCATAAAGGGAATATTGGACATGTTGTGACATTCTGAATATTTACATTTAGTTCACATTTATATAATTACCTATGATATCCGATAAGGAACGTGTGAAGGAAGTGGAGGTTGAAGTATTATCTACTTTGCAACTTGTATCACCTGAAATTTCTTCTACAGTCTATTTTATTTTGAATGGAGTTGTCAATATACCCTTCTGTGACAGAAGTTGATTTCCAACCAAGCTCGATAGTGCTCTGACTGAATATTTTATGTTCGGTTGCCATGACAATAATGCATTAATAAGAAATCATGCATTAAAATAGGTCATTAATGGATGATTTCGAGTGCGTTAAAATGAGCTTTTATTCTATGGTCGACGGAAATAATAATTCCCTTACAGTAAGGAAATGATATTTCCTTACAGTTCAGTAAATGATTGAAAACACGTTTTCTATAAGGAATAAATTTATATTTTGAAAATTTCGATACATTGCAGAATATATCATGAAATTATTTTGTTATATTAACAGTAATTTGTCAGTTAGAACAATAATTGAAAAGTGGAGGAACATTATTTGAACTATTAGAAACATTTTGGACATGTGAAGTAGTAGAGATATTTGTTGAATATTTTGATGGGTGAAATTTTTATTTGCCACCTCAAACTTTTTGTTAAGATATTCCTCGATATATCATTCAGCAACGTTCGATGATTTCCATCCGCCATGCCTCTTCAAACAAGTTACCTATGTCGGCATTAGAGTCAACCAATATTGTTGCAGAAGACCGACGAAAGCAGTGACCAGTATATTCCGTCGGATTTTCCAAGTTCAAATAACTGGCAACTATTCCAGGCATTTTTCGGAATTTATGTATTCCAACTAACTGTCTACAACCCTTTCCGTTTTGATATTTGAAGGAAAATCGGTCACTATTCATATTTTTGGTCTTAACGAAACGTCCTTTCGATAAAGACTCAAGTGCATCTGATTAACTACAAATGCTCTTGGTTTGTTGGTCTTCGAATCAGGTATGGTTATCAATAGCTTAGATTGTAGGTCTTCTACATCCTGTACAGTCATTCGGACTAACTCATCCATTCTACAGGCCCCAGAAATAACAAATAATAAAGCAACCTAAAAAATGAATGAATGTGTAATCTGAATAGAAGTTGAAACCTTGTAGGTAAATTACCTTAATCATTAAATTTTCTTCATCTGGAGCCTCCTGGATAAATTTTTCGATTTCTTTTTTCGATAAAATCTCAGATTTCTTCGCCCTTTATCCTTGAGCTTGCCGTTTCAATAAAGTACGAAGTTTAGAATATGTAGATATATCTAAATTGTGTTTAATTGAATGGGTTGACTTCAACATTGAATTATTGGCCCACAATGTTGAAGATTTCATCTTTGAACAAAGGTATGCCATTACAACATTTTCCGAGAAAGAACTCGTGTTTTTACTCTTGCGATAGTCCATAAATCGTTTATATGCATATTCATACTTTTCTTTAGACTTCTTTGGTAATAATTCTGTATTTACTGCCTCAACCAGTTCTGGAGGAGTCCCAGGAATTGAAAATTCATCGTCACTCATCATTCTACAGTTTTATTCTCGAAAAAACTAGCAATTGAATTTAAAGTTTGACAATTCAACATTAATACGTATCCATAGTAATGCAAACAATTTCATCTAAAATTTCAAAGCACCATTCATTTATGAATAATTGGTTCGCGATTTTTTTTAAATCAATTAATAAATGTCTAATTTTGAACGATTCGCGGAAAAATAGTATGTAAACCTCGTAGGAAAAGCCACATTCCTGGAATCTGTTGCTAAGTCTCGGCTTGCGCCTCGACTTAGCAATCTCCACAATCGTCCAGGAATGTTAGGCTTTTCCTTCTTGGCAAACAATGTAACTACTATTTCCGCAAATCGCTGGGAAATTTTGACATTCCAGTCAAAATTGGTCATAGAAAAAGTCAAGATTTCCTAACTGACTGGAAATATTCATTTCCTTACAGTTGGTTCGACATAATTATGCATATACGAACTTTTCTCATGATTCCTTCGGCACTTATTCTGAAGAAGCAGTATTTTCACTGCATCAACCAGCTCTAGAGGAGTCCCAGAATTAGCAAATTCATCATCACTTATCATTTTACACTGTTTCAAATTCGAAAACATTAGCATCAAAGATTATAGAGAAGGAAGATTGGAAACGAAGCGACAACATTGACGTGAGCGCCGTCTGGTGAGAAGAAAGTCCTGAGATAGATAATAGGTGGCTAAGAGAAGTGACATTATGTTACCATGGTTACCACATATGGTACAATTCAAACAGACAAATTCAAATCAAATTTAGATTATTCTCCAGTTGAGTTCGTTTAGATTAGATCTACAAAGAATAATTAATAGTTGTATTCGTTAAGTTTAAGTTTAATTGAGTTTTCGTATTGTATTTGAGTTATATATCGTGTAGTGTTTGAGTTTTCGTTTAATATTTGTGTTTTCGTTATAATTAAGTTTGATTCGTGCTTATTAGTATTCGTTCCTGTGTTTCGGTTGTTAAATATTTGAAGACAAGATGCCATCCGGAGCATGCTGCATGGCAAAGCAGTGTACTAATAATAAAAGGAATAATCCAAAATTATCCTTCTTTAAATTACCGAAGAAAATGGAAATGTAAGTATTGAAACTCGAAAGGGGTAACTCTGTTATTCATTGCATTAATTTTCAGTGCTCTGAAATGGATAGAGTTTTCTGGGCGAGAGGATTTAGATCTCAGCAGAACTTATACTATGTGCAGTGAGCATGGCGTCTGAATGGGATCTGATTAGTCCTTATACAAGTTTTACACCTCTACAAGATGTTTTTTAAATTGTGATTTTGAATATTCTGTAAAAAATATGTTCTAATAATTCTGTAACTCAGATGTAAAGATATTTTTGACATGTATTCCAATTTAAAATTGTATGTATATTTTGAAATAAAAATATGTAAGCAAATCTATTTGGTGTGTTTAATTAGTATCAATTGAATTAATATGTAGATCAAAAATATAATCCTGAGCAGAACAGAAGCCCTGCTTTTGTTGTGTCACCCTGTATATTATTGTCTGGGCTCGATAGGTGGAAATCAAAATTATTACTTATGGTGGTATTCAAATTTCGCGCTCTTTCCAGTAACAGTAATCTGTAATGAAAAAAACTACAGTCACTGTAATCTGTAATGAAAACGCCATCTCGTGAGTAAAAAGTCCCGATATATATATGCATAAAACGTAGTCGGTTTTTAGTACGAGAGGTATGAGGGCGTTTCATATCTTTGTACTCTATAATCTTTGATTAGCATTAAATTCATTATATGCGTCAACTTTGACAATTCAACATGAGTACGTTTCCATGGTAAGGTAATCAATCTCAATACGAATTTCGAAGCATCATTTATTTATGAATTGAATAATTCGCGATTTCATCAAAATCAATTGGAATCTGTCGAATTTTAAACGATTTGCGGAAAAATAGTATGTTCACCTCGTAGGAAAAGACACATTCCTGGACTCTGTGTTGCCAAGTCTCGGCTTGCGCCTCGACTTAGCAATTTTAACAATCGTCCAGGAATGTTACACTTTTCCTACCAGGTAAACAATGTACTAATATTATTATGTGGTCACGTAATCTCAACAAAATTTCGTATGTATAGCCGAAATACGCATTCTCCATTCGAATGCAAAATTACACCCCGATAGAATCATTAGATTTGAAATTATAAAAAAAATATTTCGAACAGCCATACCATATCATATTACGGAACCCTTGGGTATGGAAATATTTTTTGTATTGCCACAAACATATTAGAAGAAGAGCATAATAACAGAGTGGTTATGTAACAAAGATTCTCTTTCGACCTAATCAAACACGAAAGTTTGCTCCTTTCTCAAATGCACAGCATTGCTTCAATTATGGATCCAGCAAGTATTTTATGTTAGTTGTTCGATGTTTATTTCTTTGTGTGCCTAAGAAATCTAATTATCATGAACATCAAACGAGAAATCGTAAAACCTTAGTGAAAGAGTAATGTACAGGGTGTCCCATTCGTTTTGTCCTATCCCCTTATATAGGAACTTACACATGTAATAGAAAAAAGTTTCAGATAAAAGTTGTTCGTGTTGATGTAATCTTTCATTGTATGATAATTTCAAAATGGCGTCGAGCTTATACACAGAGGGTGGTGACATAAAGTTATACTTTTTTAAATGGAACACCCAATGTATTATTATGTTTTTGAAAAGAGCTCAAAAACAGTCATATACAACATTAATAGTCTATTATGTTCCGTTTCGGATTTATGGCTAGTTTTCAGTGAAAAGGGGTCCAACTTTGGACTGCAATAAAAAAGTCTCTATGGAATGGATTTGAATGAAACTTAGTTGTCTTTCCTATTTAATCACAAACAATTTGATAGACAGCGATTAAAATCAATGCGATTGTCTTTCTTCAACCTCCAAATATCTCGAATTTTTCAAATGGAACACCCTATATTGAGTTACATCATTTGAAAGATCTCTTCAAGACGAATCTAAATATGTAGGGTAGCATAGGTCTAAAATTTATTTTGGAAAACTTATAGACGACTCATTTATGTAATGTTGAAATTTTATAGCATAATCATTTGAATATATCATTGTGAAGGTTACGATATATTGAAATTAGCTGCTTGGTTTAGAAATATTTAAAAGCAAATTCATCCAAAATAAAAGGAATTCATTAATCATCCAATCAAATCACAACAAATAAATTCACAGTAAATGTTCAAAATAGCCACCATTTTGGGCAATACAAGAAGTAAATCGCTTTTTCAAACTTTTGACACTATTTTCAATGAGTCGTCTTGAAGAGATCTTTCAAATGATGTACCTCAATATAGGGTGTTCCATTCGAAAAATTCGAGATATTTGGAGGTTGAAGAAAGACAATTGCATTGATTTTAATCGGTGTCTATCAAATTTTTTGTGATTAAATATGAGAGACAACTAAATTGAAAAACTCCCAGAGCAAGTTTCATTCAAATTCATTCCATAGAGACTTTTTTATTGCAGTCCAAAGTTGGACCCCTTTTCACTGAAAACTAGTCATAAATCCGGAACGGAACATAATAGACTAATTAATGTTATATATGACTGAAATCGTGTTTTTGAGCTCTTTTCAAAAATATAATAATATATAGGGTGTTCCATTTAAAAAAGTATATTTTTATGCCACCACCCTGTGTATAAGCTCGACGCCATTTTGAAATTATTATACAATAAAAGATTACATTAACACGAACAACTTTTATCTGAAATTAGATATGTTATCCATCTTTTTCATTGGAGGTTTTCGGATATTTTATCTGAAACTTTTTTCTATTACATGTGTGAGTTCCTATATTAGGGGATAGGACAAAAGGAATGGGACACCCTGTACATGCTTAATAATGTTATCAAGACATAGAACATCAAAATATGAGAGGTCACCAGCTCACAGAGGTGCCAAATTTTTCAATCATCTTCCTTAAGATTTCACTCTGTTGATATCTTTGAATATAAAAGATCTCTCAAGTCTTTACTAATTGATAAATGTTATTGAGGTTTGATGGAAAATTCGATTGATCAGATATTAATTATTTTGTTGATCTATATACTAATTAGTTGATTTATTGTTAATTTCGACATGTCCTATACATTGTATGTCGCAAGGGATGAATAAACATTATATATATATATATATATATATATATGTGAAGGGTTAAGGGAATTCGACTGATACTTTGGATTTTAGTGTTTCTCTTTATTCCATACCGAGCTTTCGGAACTATTTTGTTCCTTCTTCAGGGTCACTACAATTTGGACAATTAAAATACAAAACTAAAAAAAATTCTAAAAAACAATCACTCACAGAATCTGAGGTTATTATCCCAGTAAGATGTCGTTCTAAATATTAAATAAAACTTAGTTGTGGACATAAATTGCAATGGATTTCTGCTATCTTAAACTTAAAAAATACAAATCTGAAATTAACCTAACCCACAAAAATCACAGAGCAGGCACACATATCACAGAGAGTCCATATTTTTCATTCTTACTCGTCCAATTGGCCATCGTAGAATTCTTCCTTTTCACGATTGGGATAAGTCAATAAATATGTATACACATTGCTTAGTTTTTGTACGTCAGTTTTCTTATTTATTGGATTCGTTTGATTCCTTATATTTATCATTTCCAATATGAGTCTTTTATTGTATTTTCCTTGTGTGCATAGTATTTCTGCACTGTCAAAATCAATTTTATGATTTTTTTGAATAGAGTGTGTGGCTAATGCACACCGAGGGTTCATAGTTCGGATATCACTCCTATGTAATGATAGTCGGCTCTTTAGCCACTGAGATGTCTGTCCCACATAGGTGCCATCACATTCAGAACAATTGATTTTATAGACTACATTGGATTTTAGTGGGGTTGGTGTGGAATCCTTCAATTTGCTAAATAATCCTTTAACTGTTCTTGTGTTGTAGGTGGCTACCTTGACTTTTTCATCTTTAAAACAATTTTTTATTTTATTTGTAAGATTTCCAAGGTTGGGAAGGCTGCCATATTTCATTGTAGGGCCACCTTCATCTATATTCTCAGTTTGTTCGGGTCTTGGTTGAGGTTGTTCAAGGGAGATTGTACCTGTTTCATACAGTAACTTGTTGAGCATTTGTTTAGGGTAGGAGTTTTCCTGAAAGATCTTATAAAGTTTTTTATGTTCGCATCCACCAAATCTGGGTGGCAGATTCTCTTGATTCGGTTTTTCATTTCTTTTATACAGTTTAACTTCATTCCTATTGGGTGTTCAGATTTGAAATGGATAAATCGGTTTGAATGTATCTCCTTTCTATACCAGCCTAGTTTAATCGTTTCATTCATTCTGTAAACCCTTGTATCTAGGAAGGGAACAGAGTTATTTTCATCTTCCCTTTCAATTGTAAATTGGATATGTGAATTAAAGCTGTTGAACACATCAATTATTTCATCAAACCCTGTATCTGGTATTACAACTATCAAATCGTCAACAAATTTTTTCAAAATCAACACCCCAAACGACAGCCTTGGGACAACAATGGCCAACACGTAATCCATGACATACAACGACAATATCGGGCTTAGATATTGTCGTTGTATGTCATGGATTACGTGTTGGCCATTGTTGTCCCAAGGCTGTCGTTTGGGGTGTTGATTTTGAAAAAATTTGTTGACGATTTGATAGTTGTAATACCAGATACAGGGTTTGATGAAATAATTGATGTGTTCAACAGCTTTAATTCACATATCCAATTTACAATTGAAAGGGAAGATGAAAATAACTCTGTTCCCTTCCTAGATACAAGAGTTTACAGAATGAATGAAACGATTAAACTAGGCTGGTATAGAAAGGAGATACATTCAAACCGATTTATCCATTTCAAATCTGAACACCCAATAGGAATGAAGTTAAACTGTATAAAAGAAATGAAAAACCGAATCAAGAGAATCTGCCACCCAGATTTGGTGGATGCGAACATAAAAAAACTTTATAAGATCTTTCAGGAAAACTCCTACCCTAAACAAATGCTCAACAAGTTACTGTATGAAACAGGTACAATCTCCCTTGAACAACCTCAACCAAGACCCGAACAAACTGAGAATATAGATGAAGGTGGCCCTACAATGAAATATGGCAGCCTTCCCAACCTTGGAAATCTTACAAATAAAATAAAAAATTGTTTTAAAGATGAAAAAGTCAAGATAGCCACCTACAACACAAGAACAGTTAAAGGATTATTTAGCAAATTGAAGGATTCCACACCAACCCCACTAAAATCCAATGTAGTCTATAAAATCAATTGTTCTGAATGTGATGGCACCTATGTGGGACAGACATCTCAGTGGCTAAAGAGCCGACTATCATTACATAGGAGTGATATCCGAACTATGAACCCTCGGTGTGCATTAGCCACACACTCTATTCAAAAAAATCATAAAATTGATTTTGACAGTGCAGAAATACTATGCACACAAGGAAAATACAATAAAAGACTCATATTGGAAATGATAAATATAAGGAATCAAACGAATCCAATAAATAAGAAAACTGACGTACAAAAACTAAGCAATGTGTATACATATTTATTGACTTATCCCAATCGTGAAAAGGAAGAATTCTACGATGGCCAATTGGACGAGTAAGAATGAAAAATATGGACTCTCTGTGATATGTGTGCCTGCTCTGTGATTTTTGTGGGTTAGGTTAATTTCAGATTTGTATTTTTTAAGTTTAAGATAGCAGAAATCCATTGCAATTTATGTCCACAACTAAGTTTTATTTAATATTTAGAACAACATCTTACTGGGATAATAACCTCAGATTCTGTGAGTGATTGTTTTTTAGAATTTTTTTGAGTTTTGTATTTTAATTGTCCAAATTGTAGTGACCCTGAAGAAGGAACAAAATAGTTCCGAAAGCTCGGTATGGAATAAAGAGAAACACTAAAATCCAAAGTATCAGTCGAATTCCCTTAACCCTTCACATATTTATAGTACGACTGTGAACTTGAGTATAGAATATATATATATATATATATCAAATTGTTTTACTATGTAACCTCAATTTCGGTAATGTCCAAATTATTTTATTATGTGTATGAAAAATTTCAATGTAAAATCTGTTGTAGAAACCCTGAAGAAGCAATAAACAATTGCGAAAGCTCGGTAAAGAAAAAAGAGTTCACTTTAAAAACCTTGTGATACCAGGAGTCTCTTCTCCCTTAAACATAGAATTATAATTCTTCAGACTCTTAATTCAGATATCTTATATATATATATATATATATATATATATATATATATATATATATATATATATATATATATATATATATATATATATATATATATATATATAACAATGTAATGGTAACTCCCAGAATTATTCAATATTAAACCTTTTTGTATATATATATATATATATATATTTTTTTTTTTTTTTTTTTTTTTTTTTTTTAATAAAATGATGATAAATGTAATGATATCTCCAAACTCCTTAATTTAAAGAATTTTTTTCGCCAAACATTTCATTGTCTTTAAAATCAGTAGTTTTGCCGTTATTGATTAAAATTCGAATTTCACGACTAAAGCTAGGTTTCTTTGTCTTAACACTCGCAACATCTGGTTTATTAAGATAATTTTCAAGTAAACTAATGCAATAGTTAGAATATGACAGTTTTTATTTGAGATTTCCTTATGTGGTCATCATTCATTATCTGCTTTGTTTATTTGTCACTTTCGCCGCAAATGAAGAACAGACTTTTGATATATCATTCCAGTGTACTTTTTTATTATTGATGTTTTACATAGTGCTTGATCGATAAAAATAAGTATAAATGACAATTCCTTACATAGTCTACTTACAAATAGACGAGCATACCACTGAATTTTACTGAGCCAAACCTGGATTTAGTCGTGGAATTCAGTCATATTCAGTGGTATGCTCGTCTATTTCAAAGTATGTTGGGAATGGTCATTCTCACTTATTTTTATTGATCAAGCACTATGCAAAACAAACAATAATAAAAAGGTACACTATAATAATATATCAAAAGTCTGTTCTGTAGGTATTTGCGGCGAATGTGACAAATAAATAAAGCAGATAATGAATGATGACTAAATACAAAAAGAAGACTGAGACAACTGACATATTCTCACTATTGACATAACCTACTTGAAATTTGAAAATTATCTCAATACAAAGATAGTGAAATTCCAATTTTATTCAATAACGGCAAAACTACTGATTTCAAATACATGGAATGTATGGAACACTCTAACTAGTTTTCGACGAGCAATCGATTGGAATTACAAAATTATAGGGTTCCCATTTGACAAAAGCTAGATTTCATAGTTTTATTGAGGCTTCTCTTGAAGTCCTGTTTCAGACACCCTGTATAAACTTTCCTCATAATTTATACAGGAAGTAGTATCAGCGTACTTTCTCTTGTTCCACTGTGGCGAAAAAAATTTTTGACATTGAGGGATTTTGAGATATTAACACTAATTTGTGACACTTTTTCTGTCAACAAATTCGGCAGTCAGGCTATAACTCAACAGTCGCTAGAAGTGGTTGCGCATATCATACATCAAATCAGTGCAGAATTAAACGAAGAATTCATTTCAAATATGAATAAATATAGGGATAGTTGCATTTGAAATAACGAAGTTCATTACGTTTCCGCTGGAACCGGAAGTAGATTTCGCTTGGTACTTCATAATATTTTACAATTCAAGTTCATGTACTCTAAAACAAAAATATAGAATCTTGAATTCGTATCAAAATTCCTTCATCGAATACTTCTAATGAAACACTTGAAAAATTACCCTGCATATAAGGAATATTTCAATTCCTATCCGTCAAGATTCGATCGATCCTTTTACTGTACAACCTAGTCCATTGGGATCATTCTCGGCTGAAAACATATCCGTAGTGAAAAACCACCATTTCTAACTCACATGGAATGTCAAGCAAGGTGGGGATAGAGACCAATTGAATGTTGGAAGGTATATTAGGGGTGATCGAAAGACTGACCCCCTGCGTCGTAAAGTTTGAAAGATATCGGTGTTCTTGACAATGCCACTAGGGAAGTTCAATTCTGATAGGGATGTGAATAATTGAGGGGAATTTTGTAGGTTGTGCAGAATTCTGGAAAGCGTTGGGTTTATTAGCTGAATACATATGTATAAGGATGTAAAATAATATCGATCAAAATATTATAATAGTTATATTTTAGAGGGTTAGTTAGTAAATATCGATGTTTTGTCGTTAGATACTAGGGTCCCAGCATGACGACGATCATGCCATAGATATGGAAATGGGTTATCCATTAAAATATGAAGAAAATATTATGATTACAAACTAAGCTTGTGGAATATCAAAGAGATCAATTCTGAAGGAAGGAATATGGCGTCTTAGTCGATGACAAAAACGAACCAATCTAATTTAGTTTCTATCGAGGAATAAAAAATGCATTATATGAAAATGTAATAGAATGGGAACTCGAATCCATCCTTGAACGCAGATATTGCGAAACGAATTATGCTTCATTCAAAAATCAACAAATCTCAAACAGTAGGTACATTGTAACGAAGTTCGTAATTTTCATTCATTCAGGTCCTATTTTCATATATTAGTTTTCCAACAATTATTCACGGTTTCAATGGAAAGAATAATTCAATAAGTTCAATATTGTAAACAGAACCACAAGTTGTAATGAAGTCCGTAATTAATTTTCATTCATAAAAGTCCTGTTCTCATTTATCATTTTCCCAATAAAATATCCGTGATTCCAACGAAAGGAAAATTTATTTCGATAAATTCAACGTTATATGCCTCAATTACACTCAGCCACTTCCACTGCTACTCGCGCTGCCATATATATTTCCCGGAATACTTCTGCGGCAGTATAGAAAGGCAGTGAGTATTTACACTCAGCTCAAACATTTCTCTCGCGATCAAGTTTTGGCAATGGCGGACATAAAATTGCAGCCTCAGCGCTCTGTCTCTTATTACACTTTCATTCAGGTATATAAATATGTGAGTGTCTTGAAAACATATAAACTCCAAAAGAAAGTTCGTCGTCGTAGAATATGGTGGATGATATGAATACATTGTGTACTTTGTGCTCAAGTTCAATGTTTTTATCAAAAGAATCCCATATCACTCTTTTGATCTCAAGGAATTCTAGAAATGATATTATTTTTCCGTTGCTCCGCTCCGTCGACATTTTTCGCAACAATTAACAACGTATGCAACGTTCGCACGACAGTAACTGGGCAGAATCACCACTTGCGCTGCCGGTCCTTTGACTGCCGCACGAAAAACCGCTAATTTATGGAGTGACCGGCAGCGCGAGTAGCAGCGCGAGTGGCAGCAGAACTGAGCTGATTACATTCTCACCCTGCTCATTTCCCTGCTCACTTCGCTGCTTCCTGCCAAGGAAGTGGGCTGAGTGTAATTGACGGGATAAACATAGCCGCAAGTATAAAAAAGCTCGGGCACATGCTGAGCGCTGCGATAAGGGGCTCGTATCTTGGTTGATTTCATGTTTATCAACGGCCGGGGATTTGACAAAAACGGAGATGGGATTGTCGAATTTCAACATAGTATGAATTCTTTCGATTTATTTCTGGAACGATCTGATGTCAATTTAAACCAACCAGGGGACGAGATTGTTCCCTTTTTTCAAGATTTTTGAGTTTTCAGCGCGTCATGACCCTACCATTTCCGAAGGTTCTATAAGGGCGAAACGACGTGCGGAAGGCCTCTTTTTGCTCTTTCACGCCCGTTTGAATGTTATTCGAATTATTATTACGCTTCTCCTCATTTTGAACAGTAATATAATTTGCCAGTTTCATTTGACCAGTTAATAAATTCAGCATTGATTTCTCCGATTTGATTTTCCGTGAAAAATGAAATCAGTGCCAGTGAAATCCGAGACAAGACTCCCAGTTAGTTTGTGCAGTGCATACTTCGGAAAACCGGTAAGGCCCCGTTTATATTTCTTACATGGCATTATCCGTTAAATATCATTCTAACATTTGAATCATTGTGTGTTCCACGACTTTCAAACCATTTTTCTTCATTTCTTATCTGTGTTATAATTTACTTTCCCTGGTGGTACCTTAATCTCTGTACTTATCAGCAAGCTTTTTGAGGATTGAGTTCGGCGAGGTCACAACGGGGTCACGGCCGCGCTCCACCCTTGCTCAATTCGCTGAAGGTTGACGGATATACGAGAGACTTCTTCAAATAGAGTGATACCCTTTCGCTGGGATCACTTGCCTGAGTGTTGTTGGTCCACCGCCGTAACCTGCCCGTAGTTTATCCACATCATTTTCTCAATTTCATACTGTATTATATATCTTCGTGATTCCTTGATCTCTGGACTTATCAGCAACCTTTTTGAGGATTGAGCTCGGCGAGATCACAACGAGGTCACGGCCGCGCTTCACCCTTGCTCAGTTCACTGAAGGTTGACAGAAATCAAGCCGTCAAGCCGAGAGGCTCCATTTTCTGGGACCACTTGTCTAGACGTTGTTGGTTCACTACCGTACTCGACTTAGTTTCACTTCCAAGATTTCATCTTGTATTTTGATTCCCTTGTGGGGCCTCAATTTCTGTATTTTTAAGCGACCTTTTGAGGATTGAGATCGGCGAGATCACAACAGGTCTACGGCCGCGCTTCACCCTTTCTCAATTCGCTCAAGGTTGACGAAAATACTAGAGACTTCGCCAGGTCGAGGAGTTCCATTTTCCTGGGGCTACTTGTCTGGGCGTGGTTGATTCTCCACCCTACCCGATTCCTCCTCCACTTAGCGATGCTCGAAGATTCATATTTCACAGCGACGTCTTTGTGAGTTGACATCGGCGAGATCACAACGGGGTCACGGCCGAGCTTCACCCTTTGTCAACCCGTTGGACTTTTGCGGATTTACTAAAATCGCTTCGTCAGGTCGAGAGGTTCCATTCTCTGGAGTTTCTTGTCCGGACGGCGTTGCTGCCACAGCTACCCTTGTTTCTCCTGTTATATCCGCAGTCTTAGTATCAGCCGATAATTTTTCCTCAATATTTGAGTGTGGAACAACTCATTGCAAGTGGTTAGATCATATGATATTTTCCGTGGCCTGCCTAATTTTGAAGTTTTGCTTTGTTTGTTACTCCCGTACCAATTCTCGCATTCGCTCACCTCGCCAGGGTCCGTATTCTCGAGAAGTGATCTTTCGGTGCGTATACTGTTCTGTATTGAATTTATGTATACCAAAAGTATACGCACCGAAATATCACTTGTCGAGAATACGGGCTGACCGTCTTGCTCACCCGATCACCGTTGATTCTTGAATTTATCAATCACTGTGAAATACCAACCTGTCATTTCTTTCAATTTCACGTTTACGCTTAGATGAAATCAGTTCTCATTTTTGGTTCTTATAGTATTATAGATTGTTATTTCTGTTTGAAGTCAGTAAACTTTGTGAAATCCATTTTGGCGTTTCAAGTGATCCTTTAATTTTGGCAGCATTTACGATAGAAACATAACTTTTAATCGCTAACTCCCTAGATTAAACCGAATGACTGCGCCCTCGAAGTACTCCCCCTAAATAAGGGATCTTCACAACATCATGATTTTTTAAATTGAATTTGGATCTTCTGAAACGAAGCAACCTTTTGAAAAAGAAAGCGAAATGCTTTTCTCATTATCATAAAAATATCCCTCGAATTTCGGTCGAAACGAGTAATATGCTGCCTATACAACCGTGAAAATCGAAAACGCAAGATTGCCGAAGCAATATCCCCTAATCATTCCAGAACCTTCCCAATTCATCCCATTCAAACGTTATTTCCGGGGCCCACACCTCGACCCACTTCCGCCACAATGTCGCCGTGAATTACGTTCTTGTTCTGAACTTACTAGACAACTTTTTTTGCGGTTATTGCCTCGCTCGAGTCCCCGTCGGCCGGTCCATTTCGCGAAAAGTAAATTTTTCGACAATCGTTTTTCATTCAGTGGTGATGGGGATTCGGCTGCGGGTGTTTCCTTTGATTTTATGTTAACCGAGTCTACAAGGCGAATTGTATAAATCAGGAAGTAGGAAGGCAAGAGATTTGTCGTATCTCCCTTCCTACTTTCCCCAGTCAACCTCTCTCTGCTGAATATGAAAATTTCTTTCTTGGCTATGTTCTTGATTCTTATCGAATGACTCGAGATCTGTGGATTTTAATTCATGAATTTTGTTTTCAGTTCTGAGAAATGTGGAATTTGAATCTGATACTTCGTTAATTTATTGGTCCGTATTTCAACTTCATATTTCTTTTGAATAAAAACTCTTTGGGGCATAATGAATTTCTGAAATGTAGTCATGTTGAATGATTGAGAACTAATCTTTTGTCAAATTTGAAGCTGTCCCTCTAGCCGTTCAAGCTGTACCATACTGACAAACATCGCTTTTATGCAAGGTTCTCTATTTACTGATTATTGTCATATTTCTGGACCTCCGTCCATTGCTTTCCTCAACGGAGTTGAGTTATGTTGCTCTGATCTAAAGCCGTAGTAGTGGATCAGCATCTACTCGCCCTGATGAATGTGAAACTTTCGCTAGTTTCCCTGGATGATGGTTTGTGACTAGTTCATGTTCGATGCGCGGCTATTGTGGATGGATATTACTATCAATGAACGCGGTGTATGCAGGTCGTTTCAAATCAACTCCGAAAAATTTAAGGGGGTTGTAGCGACGACGAAGTAGGCGATCAGATGATGACAGGAGATTAGAAAAATTATTTTTGGGATTGTTAGTTTTGATACATTTGTAAAATCTTTAAAAAGTATAATTTGACTACGATATCTATATTGATAAAAGGCGATCTATGGTTGGTTCAAAACTTCGAAATGCCATATTGTTCAAACGATCGCACCAAATTGGACAATTCCTTTTTTGTTGTGTTTATTATTGTTAGGGCAAGGTTTATATAACAAAATATCCCCAAAAAAATCCTACAGAAAAGAAAAAAGCCTTCCTTTTTCTCGAGCAATCATAGAGTACTTATGTAGGTTTTGACATTTGGACAAAGGAGGTTAGTTTTTCTTTCACAGAATCGCATGTCAAGTGAATAGTTAAAAGTGCAGTAGGTCTTACCACAGAATACCTAACAACGGTATAGGAATATTCCACTTCGTTCTACCACAGAATACCTAACTAGGTATTCTGTGGTAGAACGAAGTTCCACGGTATTCAATAGAAATGCAATAAAAAATAGAACGAGAGAAATGGACTCGCTATTTTTGATAAAATAGAACGTTGTGAAGTTATAAGCCATGAAGTAGTCTGGCAACGGTGCATTTCATTTTCTTGAAGAGTAGGAAATTCAGAAATGGTATAGACTAGAGTATGAATGGCGATGTATACAATTATTGTGTAATTTGCATAGAACTTATAATAACATGAAAAGCTATTATCAGATCAAGTTGGTGGAACAGTGAATATAAAGTAAATCGGATTGTGACGATCAGCATCAATCGTGCATTGTCCATTTTCATCTTTTCTCTATATTTCTGAAATGTTTTTGATTTATGTTTGGGTAATAAATATATTTGCGGAAATAACTGAATTCAAAATTGCCCATAATTAGTAATTGACATATTATTTTTGTATTTCTGTTTTGTGTGACAGCTCATATCCA
This sequence comes from Adalia bipunctata, assembly GCA_910592335.1. NCBI lineage: Eukaryota > Metazoa > Arthropoda > Insecta > Coleoptera > Coccinellidae > Adalia > Adalia bipunctata. Next base: position 56,207,154 of record OU342948.1, read on the forward strand.
TTGAAAAGATGACGTTTGACAGATGGCATTTGACAGATGACGTTTGACAGATGACATTTGACAGATGACATTTGACAGATGACGTTTGACAGATGACATTTGACAGATGAAATTTGACACATGATATTTGACAGATGACATTTGAAAGATGACGATGACTATTGACAGATGACGTTTGACAGATGACATTTCACAGAACTCTTATTATGCCTAATGTATCTCCTGCTTAAAAAAATAGCAATGGTAAGTTTATACAACTTTAACGGGGGTTTCACAAAGCATATCACTGGTGATCGGAGCTTGATCTTGAATCAACTCGATTTGACAGTTCAGAAATCTAACCAGGCCGTTGATCTTCGATCACTGGTGATTACGTTGTGAAATCTACAGTAAGTATAGGCACGGCCTTCTAAAGATAAAGATGGCTATAGTATAGGTATTATTTAGGCGAAACAAAGTTCGCCGGGCCAGCTAGTATTGTATAATTTGACGACGATATTTGACGAAGATACAGGGGTGTTTCCTTGTTCGAAATGAAGACTAGTTTGTTACCCAAATGTTGAGTCAAAAGTAAAACGTTAGGGAGATATCGCAGTTCTGAGATGGCAAAAAAACTATGTTTTATTTTGTATCTCAAAAACGAGAAGCGATAGAATGATGATATTTTATGAAAGTATTACTATTACAAAAGCACATTTTCTTGATAATTTCATGTTTTCAAAATGGGTGGAGGGGGTTGAAATAGACTTCCTCCATCAATTTTGTTAACTAAGTTTGAAGAAAATCTCATGCAACGACTTGAATAGAATTGAATTCGGATAGCCTAATTTGCTTCGAAACTATTTCATTTTCTGTATTCTTCCCGTTTTGAAATGAAAAATTGAAATGTGAATCATTATGTGTCGTTCGTTCTAAAATGAAATGCCCTTTCCCGACACGTCATGATTTACATTGAATTTTTTTATTTCAAAACGGTAGGTACATTTCACGAAAACAATGAAGGAAAAAAAGAAATTTCTAATCAATCTCTGAATTTCATTTTTCCGCCATCTTTGAACCGCGATATATCCAAAGGTTTGACTTTTGACCCAAAATTTATAAAACAAACTACCCCTCATTTTGAACAAGAAATTACCCCCTTGAATTCTTTTGGACTTGTTTTGAAACGCCTTGTATAATCAAACGATGTTTCATTGAATATCCCATGCTGGAATTAATCCTTCTTTTGAATGAAATAATCTCGTGAGTTCCAAGTGTGAACCGATCTGGCATCATGTTGGGTATATGTATATCACTCTACAGGGTCTTTCACGAGGAACCTCACCCATATTTATACGGGAAACTGCTGAACGTATTTTCATGAAATTCAGCACTTATGAGTATTTCACGATGCTGATGAAATCTAAAATATTTTCAAGGCATGAGCACCTCCGGTTTTTCCGGAAATGACGTCAACTTCCGTTTTTCAAATTGAAACACCATTTTTTATTGCAGAAATAGATTACTTAGAAAATTTCAAGTTATTTTGATGTAACATTTTTCAGTTTTGGTTGGAAAATTCTCTCTGAGCGGGAAAATTCGAAAAAAAAATCGAAAATAGAGCTCCGCTGAAACAAGAATAACTTCGAGGTTTTTGGATGAAAAATTTTCATTTTTGGGATTTTTCAAGATGTAATATTGATGTATCCACTTCAAAAATCGAAATCGCGATTCATGATACAGGGGGTGAAAAAATCGCTTTCAAAGTTAGGGATGACAAAATCGTGAAAAATTAATTTTTTCAAATTAGAACCCCATTTTTTTATGGCAGATATTGAATCTACGTTAAAAAATATGTGTATGCATCACACCCTTGCCCTAAAGTGGATATTAACTCAGAAAATATCCATTTTAGGGCAAGGGTGTGATGCCTACACTCACATTATTTTTTAACGTAGATTCAATATCTGCCATAAAAAATGGGGTTCTAATGTGAAAAAATTGATTTTTCTCGATTTCGTCATCCCTAACTTTGAAAGCGATTTTTTCACCCCCTGTATCATGAATCGCGATTTCGATTTCTAAAGTGGATACATCTATCTTACATCTTGAAAAATCCCAAAAATGAAAATTTTCCATCCAGAAACCTCGAAGTTATCCTTGTTTCAGCGGAGCTCTATTTTCGTTTTTTTCGAATTTTCCCGCTCAGAGAGAATTTTCCAACCAAAACTGAAAAATGTTACATCAAAATAACTTGAAATTTTCTAAGGAATCTTTTTCTGCAATAAAAAAATGGTGTTCTAATTCGAAAAACGGAAGTTGACGTCATTTCCGGAAAAACCGGAGGTGCTCATGCCTTGAAAATATTTTAGATTTCATCCGCATCGGGAAATACTTATAAGTGCTGAATTTCATGAGAATACGTTCAGTAGTTTCCCTTATAAATATGGGTGAGGTTCCTCGTGAAAGACCCTGTATACACTCATGGCGCCGCTAAAAATTCTTGTCGTGAACTTGACCAAGTCTTCGAAAAAATTAATCATCCATAATTACACAAGTATTCGCACTTTGGTTCGCGGCATCCTCGCTGTCTACGAAGACTTCTGGCCTGTTTAGCCAGCCATAAAAAAATGAGTGCACTCTGATAATAATCAAGATATTTTAATTCCACTTCATTGCTACATTTATCGTAATCATAATTGAACAGACAAATTTTACACAGCGATATTAATTTAATTGAGTAAAAACGTCGCAGTTTTATATCATTCCCTCATGGTACACCCCACGTACGTACTAAGCATATGCAAGGGGCTGGAATATTCACAAAAAACCACGTGGCGAAGATCTGAACATGGGGTCCCTCAAAGTCGATGTGGGTCCACTGCTCTTCATCATCTTCATGAAAGACCTCAATTGGAAAACTGTTGAATTCAAAAGTTTTTTGTAAATACTCCTCTTTGCTTCATGAAGGCTTTTGATGAACATCTGCAGCTGATGGAGAGATAAGTGCATTGGACATCTGATAACTGATTCAGCTCTAATTGTGTTTCCATGAATGGGTCCAAAACCTTAAATCTTCGAATGAAAAACCAGAAGGATAAGTCAATATCTGGGAGTGACAGAGGACGGAGTCTTTCATTAGAACCATATATAGAGGAGATGAAGAGAAAACTGGTAGTGATCATCTATTCAATTTCAACAGTGAATATTTTTTCCTCAAGACAAGCAGCCGTGGTCACCTAGATTGCGACGTACGAAGTTCTTCTGTGGGGTTCGTCAGTACTTGATTTTTTTGATCCACCAGAAGAGGACAGTACGAACAATCTTGAAAATCAAACATAGCGATAGCTGAAGAGATGCTTTTGTGATTCGAAAATACTCACCACACCACAGGTATATGGACTGGAATGTGCCACATATGTCTATAAAAACTTGGACAATTTTCCAGCCAATGGTTGGTACTACCAATTCAATACCAGTAAAAGGAACAAACATAGTAACCATTCCATATCACAGTCGAAAATTCTTCCTCCAGGGTGTAGATTTTTGGGGCCCAAAATTATCCTAAATAGGACCATATATTTCTCGAATGAATTTGTGAAAAATTAATTGCCTACTTGAATCTGACGTTGCATCTAACTTTTCGATGCTATAATTAAATATTATTAATGTTGTTCTTCATTTCAAATGAATTTGTCTCTTTATGTCGTTCTCTGATATATGTATGTATAAACAGGGTGTTTTTCAAGGTGCCGCTCTTCTTTTGACAGATTGTAGAACTCATCAGAATAAGTCATTTCATCTCAAATATTTTTGATGAATTATGCCCCTGTTTCGAGAAAATGAAACTGCAATATTTTCTAGGTGAATCTGAAAATTCCTCATTCAACATCTCTTGTATTTTGTCTTCTTATCTAACGAATTTGCAAGAAATTCTAGTCGTAACTATTTTGCCATAAGCCGCGTTTAAAAAAAAAATTTAAATTGAATATTTCATATAAGAAATTTTCGGTATAATGATTTATTTTGATGAGTTCTATCTGAGGTTCTATCACCTGTCAAAAGAAAAGCCTCACCTCAAAATACACCCTGTATAATAAAAGGTTCATTTCGAAAAATGAACAAAATACTTACATCACAGAGGTGAATTATATTAAAATCTGTTTGTGACCTAAAAGTAAAAATAATTGTTGTTACTGGTCCATGAAAACGATGAAGAAAAATGAAACATGAAGATTCATATTCTCCTTGAAGAAATATCAAGACATCCAAAAAGGGTAAAATGCCGAAAAAAGTCACCACAAGATCTCTTATTCCGAAAATATGCTCATTCGATTACAGATGTAATTTCTTTCGATTACAGATTTCATTTCTTTCGATTACAGATTTAATTTCATTCGAAGGGATCTGTAATTTTCGAGTCTATGGTTGGATCCAAAATGGCGGTTTCTGGTATACTCCCCTTTATAGAGCCTTAGTTAGAGTTCTACGTCGCTGCCGTATTCTTCGAGGTTCTTTTCATCTCGTTTTCCGATTCGGGCAATAACTGCATGACGTGGGTGATGATCTCTATTTGGAAAACGTATTCCATATATAATAATGGTGCTGCAGCACGATAATTCCCTCTGCACTCTGCTAAGACCGATAAAATATCTCTATTTCACTTCGCGTGTAATCCGGCATTCTTTCGATCAATAAACGAGACCGAATAATAAGAAGAAATGAATGAAGAACAAAAATTCACTAGAGAAAAACTGTCTGAAATTCACAATTATGTACCATCAATGTCTCTGTTTTCAGTGGCAGCAATAATTTCAAAATTCGGCATGCGATGAGATTTTAATATCGCGGTGTCAATTCATATGTGCGGTTGAAAAAAAATTCAGGTAGTTATTAAGTTATTCTTTCTTGAATATTTTAATACAATATACAATCAAATGATTCTATGAAAAATAACCTCGAAGTACTTTACTATGACAATCTAAAGCATGAAACACTTCATATCATCAGACAAATTCTTTTTTCGAAAAACAAAAGAAGCAGAATGTTTCAGTTTCTCACAGAGATAAATATTCTGCAACGAAAAAGTATATTTCCTATTTGAAAAATCTACTTGGCCTTGAATGGACCTTGGAATCAGACTTCACGGTCAGATTGAAGACTAAGAAACTTTCATTGGATGAAGGCTCTTCCCAAGGAATTATTTCAGTGGATCCACACAAAAGAAGCAAACACATTTTTTATACATTCCTGGAAGCATAAACGTGGATCAATATTCCTGTCCAAAGTTGGACGGTGAGAAACCACAGGCTTTCAGACATCGCAGAAGTTACAGACTTCTCAGAGTTCGAGTTTGTATCTGGAATTTCCACTATGTGAGTACACCTCACTTAATTTCATATTGATTCTCTTATTATCAATACCGTATTCAGTGAATTAATAACCCAATCAAACTGGGATGTTTTGGAACGAGGAAACATATTCCATATCATAATATAAAGAAATGAATGAATCGTCTCACCGGCATCATATGAACTTCTACAAGACTAGAATACTTCTGTAATATACTTAGGTTTACCTACATATATTCAAAGAAAGCTTTGAAACTTATTTGTTACAAATACTTCAAACTATCGAGCATGAAATATGGATAAGCCTCGTCAAGTAGCAATTTCTAATGCTTATGTTGAGTATTGGCAATTTCCACTTTCTTCTCACTTCGGTTTTTTCGTATTGTTTTTTTTTATTCAATTGGGTTATAGTTTATGTCAGGTACTGTTCTGTGGTGTCGGCGAATTTGTGCTCTAAGTTTGTAGGCGTTTTTCTGTCACAACAACATGATTATATCTAAGATGTCGACCAAATCGAAAATACTAGAAATGTTTCGTGGCGGCGCCGCATTGTTGATATTTTTTCCGTTGATCGATTTGATTGATACATCACCAGCTGATCTGCCAAAGTCAATTTTGACATGACCACAGAATGACATTTTTATGAAATGAAAGTCCTATATCTTTCCTCAGAAAATTGAGGCACAGAAACCCTGGAGTCATGACTCCTAACTAAAAATCGTGACCAAAAATTGTGAATCAAAACGGCATCAATAATTGTAGATCGGTTCCGAAATATTTCGCGGTCGTGGCGCTATTGCGGCAATAGAAAATAGCGCTTCACCTTTCGTAGAAATGAAGAGTAGGACCCCATCACAGATTTTCGATCGCAAAAAGGCTTAGACAAAATCTAATCAGTGCCAACACCAGGTATTCTATGCATTTATCTCAGAACTAATATAAATAAAAATGCCAAGAAAATATACACAAATTATTGCGTGAACTACCTATCGACTATTAACACAACACGATCACCAGAATTAATTCAATTATTTATTTGTGAGTCTGTGAAAACGGAAAGCGATCAGTTTTCAATTTCGTAATCTCGAATCCTGCATTTCATAGTTCGACTAGTGCTTCCGTTAACATGGAAGTTCAGAATTTTATATTTCTGATGATTTCTAAACTGAAGATTCGATGTGAATGAAATTTGGCACTAGCTGGAAAATGACGTACAAAATTTTATTCAGATCGCTTGACCAGAACCTCATAAATAAAATTCGCATTTCTGTAAAAATAGATCCGGAATGATATATTTGATAGCAGGTTTTTTATTGCAAGCTGTCAAAATTTGTTCGAATTGGTTTCTTGAACTGAGGAATTCTACGTACAACGTGGATCCATCTACAAGTACAAAGTGTCATGATTATATCATCAGAGGGTTTTCTACTTTCTACCCTATCGTCGCCTAGTTCAAACGTTCGCCTCATTTTTCCTCTATGTAACAGACCTAGTTATGGACATCCTATCATGGGCGCCCGCAGGGGGGGCCAGGGAAAGTCATGTCCCCCCTGAGATTTTGATGGCCTCATTGTTTTTCAGCAAAACACTCTAAATATTACTTTCTAAGTTTTATTTGCCCCCCCTGAGAAAAATTCCTGCGGATTTCTGTGGGCGCCTATGCATCCTATGCATGTAAAAGGATAACCGCAGGTTATTCACCCAAGTTATGCAGAATAATAAGAAATTATTTGAGAGATATTTCTGTGTGAAAATAGCTGCAAATGATATCAGCTAATGGTTTAACAGATGGAAAATCAAAATCAATGGGGAAAAAAGTCAAGCAATACTACTTCAAAAGGGAAGACTGAAGATGAAATCGGAGATATCCATAAACGATAATGAAATTGAATGGAAAAATGAAGCTGAATACCTAGGAGTAAAATTAGACAAAGGACAAACGTGGAAATAGCACATTAAGTATGCAGTGGATAAAACGAATGTAGCAATGAAGAGACTATACCCGATTGAAGGCAGAAGAAGCCAAATGAACAGAATCACGAAATTGAGGATCATTAAAGCAGTCGCCAGATCGCAGCTAATATATGGATCAACAGCATGGGGATATGCAGCGAGAACCCATATAAAGAGGATACAAAGTACAGAGAACAAATTTCTGAGAAGGGCATTAGACGCCCCCTGGTTTGTTAGGAATGAACAAATCCGAAAAGACATAAAATAGGAGTCCATTACAACATTCATCAAACTAAAAGCTGCAAAAGCCTATGAAAGGGCTAGTGTACATTCAAATGACGACCTTGAAAGGTTAGTTTACTATGACCCCGCTCAAGATGACAAAATAGCGAGAATTTACCGCAAGAGACCTAGAGACCGATTGCGAAAATGAAGATATAGAACTCCACACTTAGAGAGAGACATCCTATCGAAGGATGAACATAAAAACTCAGCATGAGAGCATGCGAAAGAGAAAATAGACCAGAACCAACCGCAGGGGAGGTGTTTAGTCTGATGTAAGATTCACCTCTTTTATAACAAAAAAAAATCCAATGGATTAGGATTGCTGTTTCTCAAGAGCATCATTTGAATATTATGCTTTTCCCGGAAAGTTCATCAACTTCGTACGTATAAATGTAGGTAGGGATATTGAATTTGTTTATAAAAGAAGCTGACATTTATTGAGAGGCTTTCTCTTGAAATAACGTTCTTCTGAATTTTTCAAACGAGTTTGACAAAGCATTTTGCAATAATATGAAACAAAAACCAGGAGGAGAAAAAAACCAGAAATGAAAATCCACTGATACAGGGTCCTGCAATAGTGCGAAAATCTTTCCTAGTTGAAAAGTAGACCTTTTGTACCTTCATTTCTGCATGTAAGGAAATTATTTACTGATATACAGGGTGTTCCCGATAAATGTTATTCAACAAATGCATGATTTCTTTGATGAATCACTTCCATATATTTTCACATATTTTCAATGACCTTCATTATCTCTTTCATGACGCAAAATATTAGAGACTTTTTTTCAACGGTACAGATCTTATCCGAAGAGAACTGCAGAAAGGTGAGAGAAAAGCAGTTTAGTAGAAGTCTCCTGACGGTTTCCAGTAGCGATAGTCACATGAATTTGATCTGAAAGTTTTTAACTGAAGGATTTGCCTTGACAGAGTTCCTAAACGATCAACCCGTCATACACAGGGTGTCCGTTATTTAGGTCCAAATATGAAGAACTTCAAATTGTTTTTCTCGATTTTAAAGAATGTAACACCCTGTATTTTCTTTTTTTTTTCACAATAATGTAGACAATAGAATACCTAACATTTTCTCAGAAGTAACCTTAGGTTTATTTTCACTTCCGCATCCAGCAGACACGAAAAATGATATCGCAACTGACAATTTTATTGAAATAATAACATAATAAAAACTGAGGGACATACAGAACAGGTTAAACAATAAAATAAAACTGAATGGGTAATTATTGACAAACTTTAAAACCTTCCCAGAACCATACCGCCTGAGCATCAATATAAAAATTATATTTTTTTCTCGTACAAGCAATACATATTGATCACGTATTCAACCAATAATATCAGTTTTGTCGGCTTTCCAAAAAAATATTAATCAAGTTATTGTTACTGAGAGCTCAAATATACTTTCGAATACAGTGAATCAGTATGAATTTTTGGAAAAAATGTGATGGTGTATATGATTTTCATGTTAGGGCAGTGCCACAGAACCTTTTTTTTAGGAAGTCGAACTTGTGCTGCTCAGTATCCCGATAGGAAACATTCATCCCATTTTTTCCAAAAATTCATACTGATTCACTGCAGTCGAAAGTATCTTTGAGCTTTAGTAGCAATAACTTCATTAATATTGTTTTTTGGAAAGCCGATAAAAACTGATAAAATTGTTCGAATACGTGATCAATATGTGTTGCTTGTACGGAAAAGAAATATAATTTTTATGATGATGCTCAGGAAGTATGATTCTGGAAAGGTTTTGAAGTTTATCAAAAATTATTCATTTAGTTTAATTTCATTGTTTGACCTCTTATTGTGGAAAAAATACAAGGTGTTCCATTCGAAAAAATCGAGAAATAATAATTTCAAGTTCTTCATATTTGGACCTTAATTAGTTTAGGAACCGTGTCAAGGCGAATCCTTCGAATAAAAAACTTTCAGATCGAATTCATTCTACTATCACTTCTGAAAATCGTCTGAAGACTTTTACTGAACTGCTTTTCCCTCACCTTCTCGCAGTTTTCTTCGAATAAGATCTGTACCGTTGGAAAAACGTCCCTAATATTTCGCGTCATGAAAGAGGTAATGGAGGTCATTGAAAATATGTGAAAATATATGAGGTGATCTATTGAAAAAATCACCTATTTGTTAAATAACATTTATCGGGGATATCCTGTATATCATAAAATAATTTCCTGAGATGCACAAATGAAGGTACAATATATGGGGTGATCCATTGAAAAAATCACCCATTTGTTGAATAACATCTATCGGGGACACCCTGTATATCTGAGATGCAGAAATGAAGGTTCAAGAGGTCTACATTCCAACGAAATCTCTGAGATGTTAGGTTCAGCAGCTATATGAAAGATTTTCGCACTATTGCAGGACCCTGTATATATTATCGAATTGTTCTGAAGATACAGAACCATCTGGAAATTCATAAACTGATCAATGATCGACCAAATAGTCGAAAGCTTGCTCTTTTTCACCACACTCACAGCTAGGCAATCAATGGAATTCCATCTCGAACTCCAAATTTCTTCATCACGAATTTCCATTATGAAATATCGAAAACTTGAAAAGCGATCGAAAAAATATCGGCGATAAATATCGATATCGTAATTGTTCACGCTAAAGTGAACGGTTAGAATAAAATATGTATTTTGAATTTTCAAAATTCGAATAAATAAATTAATTTCTCCAAACTAAGTATTCCCATGTGGATCATCCTTTATACATATATATGTATATAAGAACAATTCGTCAGCTGTGGAGTGCAGCATATGTCGTATATTTGTTTCGTTTCCATATATTTAATTCAGTTCATTGATTGACCTAATCGTGAATGATTCTGCATTCGTTAATTCCTAATTTTCTGCTTCCTTTTCGTGAATTCGGAAAAGTTTAGTTTTCCTGTGATTCGCAATTTTTAGTAATTTCGATTCAATCGAATTACATTCATTTAAAACTTCGATTTGCGCGAATTATTTCGAACAAAAAGACTGTTACCAGTGGCGTGGTTATTTGACATTTTTAGCAACGGATTTTCACGTCAGCTTCATTCCATATTCGTTTGTCGAGCTCGATCCATCTTATTGGAATAGGAGTCATCGACAGGATCCTGTTTGCTGATATAGGTAACTATATTTCTTCTGTCACTTTGAGTTTATTTTTCCTTTCATTTGTGTTGAGTTTCAATTAATTTCATATATACATACAGTCCACTAGCTCTATCTTTTTCTCATTCAGAAAATTATATTTCGAAATTTAAATTTGAATAATTGAACCACACTTCAGTTCATTGACTGAAACTCGCCCCAACATGTTTTGGTCCTTCGGGCCGGATATTAAGCTCAATTTCAAGCTCATTTGCCTAAAATTTGAGAGTCAAAAAATTCAAAAATCCTCGTTTCATAGCGGCCATTATATATTCAAATATACGACGATCAGCACAATCTGGCAACAATCGTTCCACAGCTGACAGATCGCATACATCTGTTTCCATCGAAATATTCAATTTCATCACTTTTTAATTTACTTTGTACTGTTTGTATCTGTTTCTTATTCGATTTCTTTATAATAATGGCACCGAAGACAGATACAGGCATAAAAGCATTAGATAAGTTGGTCGAAAAAAGGGCCAACATATTTTCTACTATCACCGGAATTTGGCACAGGGTAAAAGACTACGATGTAACAAAGTTGCAGAGCTGTGACGAGCACTGAAGAAAAGTGCTTTGAGCACTAAGCACTAAGCACTTGAATAAAAAGGCTCCCGAGTCTCGAGCACAAAGCACTTATTTTCACGAAAGGCTCGCGAATACTAAGCACTTTGTGAAAGTAATTCGACATTTCGAGCACTAAGCCCTAAGCACTTTTTTAGGAAATATTGCAAGTGAGGTTATTTTAATCGGAAAATAAATTGTAAGTATGTGATATTAAAAACTTTGAATTCGATTCAATATAATAAACAGGGTGTCCCGAAAGTCGTGCACCCCATTGAGGGGATCGAAAGTGAAAAATATTCTAAGCACAAAAATCCATGTTTGAAATTTTTTGATTTTTTGATTTGAGCGCCCTACAGAATAATAAGTAGGCAGTGGGGACGCCAGAGCTGTTGCCGGCATTTCACGCAGTAAACCGAGATTGGCGTCTTACTCTCGAGTCCCCTCTGCCTATTTATTCTTCTGTAGGGCGCTCCTGATTGGTCACTTTCATTAATTAATTATTAATTACCTACGTTTTTCACTTTCGATCCCCTCAATGGGGTGCGCGACTTCTGGGACACCCTGTGTAATAAATTCTTATTGGTAATGAAAGAGAAAAATGCCAATTGAAACAAAATTAAATAAAAAATTCAAGGAAAAATGGAAATGTTCCTCTGTCAATTCTTGCACTGATTTGTCAGGAGCAAACCAGTTGCAAAACATTGTTGCGTGACAAATAACAAAGAAGTATCAAAATTAGAACTCAATGAACTGTGCAACGTTTTGATGTTGTTTATATAAGACTCTTTGCCCTTTGGTCAGAAGAAAACGCAAAAAAAAAAAACAGAATCGTGGCTTTTGCTTTATCTGTTGATATTAAGGTGTCAACGCACAAATTACCATTTAACAAAATACACATGGGCCCTTCAATTCTCCTCTCATAATGATCAAGTTTCCTCATTATCATCTGTCTGTAATTGCAATCCAAACAGTTTCGGGATGTTACTGTCATGTAAGGAAATGTTGATTTCAGATTTTATTGATGTAAAAATGAATTCGTACAACATTGGCTCAGGGCTTAGTGCTTAGTAATCCGCAATAGTGCTCGGGAGTACTTTTGGGATTACTAAGCACTAAGCCTTTGGCCGAAGCACTCCAATTACTAAGCACTAAGCACTGCTTTTGAAAAGTGCTTGGGAGCACAGTGCTCGGGAGCACAAAAGGGCTCCGAGTGCTTTCACGAGCACAAAGCACAATGCTTTGGCACAGCTCTGCAAAGTTGTTTGAATTACTACAGGCATACCGAGAGAAAATTTCTGGGTATGAGGCTAAATTTGAAACTATGCAGGAGGAAATAGTTGAGTTCAATTGCGAATTATCGAACGAAGATCGTGTAGATACGGCGAAGTCGGAATTGGCGTTTGCCGAAGTAACAGCTCGAATAACGGGACTGTTTTTGTTTTTGAAACGACAAGAAACATTGTCAACGCCTCCGTCAAATCCAAGTACTTCGAATTCAAATTTTGAATCCTTTTTGCTTCCAAAAATAAATATTCGCCCCTTTTCTGGCGAAAGTGCTGAATGGCCTGAATTATTTCAGTTGTTTGATTCTTTGGTCCATGAAAATAACAGTTTCGCTCCCATACAAAAATTTCAACTTTTGGAATCATATCTAAGAAATGATGCTATCTCGGTCGTATCGGGGCTACAACTGTCAAATGACAATTATGAGTTGGCATATCAGGCATTGAAATCACGCTTCCAGAATCCTCGTATGTTAGCGACAAACTTAAACGAAATTCTAAATTTCAAAGCTTCGACTAATAATTCTGTCTCGCATCTTAAAGAATTTTTGAACTGTCACCAAAATTCTGTAAATGCAATAAAAGCGTTGAATATAAAGGCTTTATCAGATTTCCTTCTATTTTCGATAACATTGTGTAATGTAGACCACGAGAAAAGCGTTTGAAGGTCAATTAAATTCATCTGAGATTCCCGAATATAGTGCCTTAATTGAATTCGTAACGCAGCAGTTAAAGGCTCAGGAATTTTGCAAACAGAGTTCTCCCAAATCTGCATCCAAATCAGCACCATTTCATTCATATAATCATGGTAAAAATGAAACCAAAAATGTTTTGCTCACAAATTCTGCACCCACCTCTCTAAGTTCCAATGACTCACGTAGCGTCTCGAATTCAAGAAGGTTTCGTTGTCCAAAATGCTCTGATTTCCATCCATTATTCGCCTGTGCCTCCTATTTAAATTTGTCCAGACAAGACAAATTTGAATTTTTGAAAAATTCCAAGCGCTGTTTTAACTGCCTTGGTCTACACAATTTCAAAGATTGCGCTTCCAAAAATTCCTGTAGATTGTGTAGGTCAAATCGTCATCACACCAGCCTCCATCCAGATAACGAATCTTCTTCCAGTAACGGATCTGCCAATCAATCTAGTGGACCATCTCAAATTCCAAGTAAAACTAATCACGTTGAACATCAGCCTTCAGCATCCCATTCCACTCCTTCAAATGATGTTATTAATTCTTATCACATCAATAGAAAATCGGTCTCCGTAAACCAAGTACTTCTTTGCACTGTTCAGGCAAGAATAGAATCCGCTGACGGTTCAATGATATGTGTGAGGGCTATTTTAGACCCTGGATCCCAGATTTTGGCCATAAGTCCTAGTCGAAAGATTAGACTTGAAAATTGACCCTGTCAATATGTCTATTTCTGGTATTGGTCAATCAAGTGCAAATCCGTTAGGTTTAGTGAAATGCAGGTTGTATCCTAGAGTGGGATCAAAGTTCTTACCGGTGGATGCCATTGTATTGCCGGAAATAACAAATGATATTTCTTCTGCTCCCTTAACACAGGAGGTGAACAAGCATTTCCAGCATTTAAATTTGGCTGACGAAGCTTTTCACCTTTCTCGACCAATAGATGTGCTGCTGGGCGCTGATATGTATTCGCTAATTTTCGATCGCAGCGGCAGAATTTCATCTTCTGGATATCCTACAGCCGTCAACACATTTTTCGGTTGGACTATCATAGGTCCTATAAAGGAATCCTATTCTTCATGCAAATCGGTTTTTTTCACCCAATCCGCTCCACATGATCAGTTACCGAAATCTTGGTCATTGGAGGATCATGCAAAAAACCATTTCCTATCCATTCCCTCTCGTGATGGAAATGGTGAATATACTGTTTCATTACCTTCGAAGTTGGAGGATACGCCTCCGGATCTCTCTTATAACTCCAATTCGCCATCACCTTTCATCGGTTATGATCTTACTTCAGATCCGTTAATGGATTTAAAACCTAGCTTCCACTGAATCCACTTTCAATGTTTATAGAAAAATTTTCAAATTTAAATACAGTGAAAAGAGTCTTCATTTTCAACGGCCACCGCAAATGTAATTCAACGACAAGATTGTCTGGCCCAATTTCTCGGAATGAGTTGGAGAAAGCTCTCCATTCATAGTGTTAATCACACAACATCATTATTTCAATCAAGTGCGCCAGAATTTATTCAAAAAAAAATCATTTTCAACATCAATTCCTTACAGCGATTCTGCCTTATTGATCAGGTTGGGAGGTAGACAACAATTCTCTTCTTTGCCACAGAATACTATGCATCCTGCAGTTTTGCTTTCGAAAAACTGTGCGTTGTCGCGTTCAATATGCCTCCATTTTCATTTGATCTCGCTCCACTCCGGTCCTAACACGACTATGTCTTTGATTCGGCAAAATTTTTGGATATTGTCTTTACGAAATTTGGTACGAGAATGTATCAGAAAATGCATCACATGCAGAAGATTTCGAGGTACAACCTATCAACCCTTCATGGCTCCTCTACCTGCACCCAGAGTCAATATTTCACGTCCGTTAAGTAAGGTGGGTGTGATCTTTGCTGGCCACTTTACCTATCGGTCAAGTTGTTCGCGAAAATCAACTAGAATGGGAGCATTTCTTGTTCTCCTCATTTCTTTTGTCACTAAGTCAGTTCATTCGGAACTGGTCTTTTTCCTCCCTGTGGAGGTTTTCTTATTGATTTTGGATCGATTTATCGCTAGACGAGACCTACCTCAAGAAATTTGGTCCGATAGTGGAAGCAATTTCGTCGGAGCTTCACGCTATCTCGATGGGGTTTCTCAATTTTTGAAATCGAATAATGTCGATTTATACTATAATTTGTCGAGGAGATCCATCAAGTGGAAGTTTATTCCTCCATTTGCGCCCCATCTCGGAGGTTCAGCAAAGCGTCTACTCCTCAAATATCTAAATACTGCTGCTTGTATATTTGAGAAACTTGCAGCGATTTTCACTCGTGTTGAAGCGGTTTTAAATAGTAGACCAATTTGCCCCTTGTCCTCTGATCCCTCCGAATCCGCGGATTTTTTGACACAAGAACACTTCCTGATAGGCGCCCCATTGTTGTCCATTCCCGAATTGATGTTTTACAATGTTCGAAGGCCCATTAAAAGTTGGGAACAGCATAAAAAATTGGTGCCTCTCAATGTTTAATTCTGTTTTCTGTACGATCTCTTCAAATTTTCTCAATTTAAATTCATTAAATTGAACTCTATTGTTTCCAAAGTTCTGTAAAATTCACAAATTTTTACGGCGGCCTGTTTTGTTCACGCTAAAGTGAACGGTTAGAATAAAATATTTGGAATTTTCAGAATTCGAATTATTAAATTAATTTCTCCAAACTAAGGAATTCCCATGTGGATCATCCTTTATGTATAAGAACAATTCGTCAGCTGTGGAGTGCAGCTCCTCCTCCTCCTCCTAAGTGCCTTTCTCATGTGAGGTTGGCGGTCAATATGGCATATGACTGTCTGTCCAGGGCCTGGTGCAAGAGGTTGTTTCCGTCGGTGTGAGTCCAGTCTCTTATATTTCTCAGCCATGACTTCTTTTTCCTTCCTATACCACGTTTCCCATCGATCTTACCTTCCATGATCAGCTGAAGTTGTTCATACTCCTCATGTCGCATTATGTGTCCAAGATAGGCTGTTTTTCTGATTTTTAGTGTGCCAGTCAGGTGTGCGCAGGTGTTCATTCTTGTTAGCACTTCATTGTTAGTCGTTCTGGAAGTCCAGCTTATTCTGAGCATTCGGCGATACATCCACATTTCGAAAGCGTCCAACTTCTTCATGTCATCTTGTTTCACTGTCCATGTTTCACAGCAATAAAAGAGTAGGGACCAAACGTAACATTTGAGCGTCCTTAACCTCGTCGCTATTGGTAGTTTTGGGTTACATAAAAACTTCCTCATGTTAAAGAAGCCTGCCCTAGCGATTTCAATTCTTCTTTTGATTTCTATGGAGTGATCTAGTTGGCTATTTATGTCTCTGCCTAAGTAGACGTATCGCCGCGTTGTTTCAAGTTGGATTCCGTTTATTTTTATGTTTAAGTTGATGTTTTCTTGTGGGTTTCTGCTAAAACCATGGTTTTAGTTTTAGCTGCGTTGACTTCCAGACCCATTTTGGCGCTTTCACGTGCCAGTCTGTCCTCCAAGACTTGCAATTGCTCCCCTGATTCAGCCAATATTACCGTGTCGTCAGCATACCTTATGTTGTTTATAACAGTTCCGTTTATTCTGGCTCCCTCTGGGAAGTCAACAATGACAATGTCTCTACCATCTAGCCCCACCTCATTTAGAACTTCCATTAATTTTTCCTGTTGTATTCGGTCGAAAGCCTTCCTATAATCGATGTAGCATGCATACAGTTTTCTTTGGACTTCCATGTATCGTTCCGCAGTCAGGGACAAAGCCAATATAGCTTCTCTTGTTCCTGTACCTCTTCTAAAACCGTATTGAGATCTGCCGAGATATGCGTCACACTTGTTGTATATTCTTCCGTATATTATCCGCATAAATATTTTAGCTGCGTGGCTCATCAAACAAACAGTTCTATGATCTTCGCATTTTTTCGCCCCTTTCTTTTTCGGTATCGGTATGAACGTGGATTTTGCCCAATCGTCTGGGATCACTCCGGTTTCATAGACAGTGTTGAAGAATTTGGTCAACATCTTGACTGCTTCGTCACTTATGTGTTTGAAGTGCTCTGCCACTGTTTGATCTTCGCCTGGTGATTTACTGCTTTTTGTATCTCTGATCGCTTTCATGACCTCATCCTTCAGTATTGGTAGCTCGTCCCCCCTGTTTAGATCTGGACAATCCTTCCTTCTTCCCACATCTCCGAACAATTCTCTCAAGTATCTCTCCCATATAATTTGTTGTTTGCTGGGTTCTAGCTCTATTCGGCCTTTTTCGTCTGTGATTACTGACAGATGTTTAGGTTTCCATAGGCCTGCCGCAGCATATGTCGTACCTATATTTGTTTCGTTTCCATATATTCAATTCAGTTCATTGATTGACTTGATCGTGAATAATTCTGCATCCGTTAATTCCTAATTTTCTGCTTCCTTTTCGTGAATTCGGAAAAGTTTAGTTTTCCTGTGATTCGCAATTTTTAGTAATTTCGATTCAATCGAATCACATTCATTTAAAACTTTGATTTGTGCGAATTATTTCGAACAAAAAGACTGTTACCAGTGGCGTGGTTATTTTATAATACCACAAGGATAAGTGTGCACAATTGACATTTTTAGCAACGGATTTTCACGTCAGCTTCATTCTATATTCGTTCGTCGAGCTCGATCAATCTTATTGGAATAAGAGTCATCGACAGGATCCTTTTTGCTGATATAGGTAACTATATTTCTTCTGTCACTTTGAGTTCATTTATCCTTTCATTTGTGTTGGGTTTCAATTAATTTCATATATACATACAGTCCACTAGCTCTATCTTTTCCTCACTCAGAAAATTATATTTCGAAAGTAAAATTTGAATAATTGAACCACACTTCAGTTCATCAACTGAAACTAGCCCCAACAGTAATAGTTATTTATATAACAAGTGCGTTGAATAGATCCTAATGCCCGGAAGGAAACAAAAGGCCCAAGGGCCTTAGAGAACTCGTGGATTGCAGACTTTGCGGTGAAGAGGAAGAAACAGCCTCTCACATCATCTTTGAATGCGAAGCCCTAGGAAGAAGGCGTCACAGAATCTTCGGAGAGATCAGTCCGGAAAAGGGCATGAATCCGAAAAACCTCATAAACAGGCTGAACCTTACAAAGAGCACAAATCTATTCTCGTGAGGAACCACTGACGAAAGAGTGATACGATAGACCAAAGCTGGTCGCAGTGTCATAGGGAGGCCAAGTGCTAACCCGGTCTCTTGCTCGTCAGCCAACCAACCAAAGAGCCTTTTGCCCGTGGAGCCAAAGCTCCATTGACTTCCAGAAAAATCGAAACTAATTGACTACAAGGATTATAAAATATTCAATCAATGGACGATGGAGAATAAAATCATTGCCATAGATGAAACCGTGTTATAAGAGTACCTTCAAGAATTGGTATATCATTTTATTTTTCATTTAGTTTATGTGTTTTAGTCTCTCTTTATTTTCTCCTGCATTATTGTAAACGAAATATTCTGTTTTGAAATCTGCACTGATGGTCAATAAAAATATCAACACTTCATCCATTTCTCCCAGATAATAGCGTTTTTTAAGAAAATTCTTGAGGTTTTGACAGCAGATCCAGTTTATACAGAGTGTAACAGCCAAATGGGATAAATTCGATAACGAATAAATAACTTCAACTTTTTCAGAAATATTAAGTGTTTTCA
Organism: Adalia bipunctata; assembly: GCA_910592335.1. NCBI lineage: Eukaryota > Metazoa > Arthropoda > Insecta > Coleoptera > Coccinellidae > Adalia > Adalia bipunctata. The sequence continues at coordinate 56,226,134 of OU342948.1, forward strand.
GATTTTTTACAGAAATTAACATTTTAAATAAAAATTATTTTATTTCACAAATTCGGCATATTACACTCAAAACCTTATAGGTAATACTGTTTATTTCTTCATTATTAAAAAAAAAACAAAAAAACATTAATGTCAATGTAGGGAATGTTCAAAATACTCGCCGCGAACGTCTTGGCCAACATGCTGATCTGGTGTAGAATTGTCTTCTGACGTTACTAAACATTTCTTTTCAGTAATGGTTTTTGCTTACTTTCTTCATATCAAGAGGTGAATGGGAAATAAGTATTGAGTGTAATGTATCGAATTTGTGAAATAAAATAATTTTTATTTGAAATGTTACTTTCTGTAAGAAATCTGAAAACACTCAATATTTCTGAAAAAGTTGACATTGTACATGAATTATGTCTAGAATTTCTTGAAGGATACAAAAAATAAATAATATACAGGGAGTTGCATTTGAAATAAGAGAGTTGGTATTGGCCACGGTCGCATAGAACACCCTATATAATTTTATTTTCCTGAAAAATATGTGCATTTAAAATTACAAATCGACGTATCCGAGCGTTTTTCCTAACACCCCCTCATTTATTCGTTATCGAATTTATTCCATTTGGCTGTTACACTCTGTATAGTTATCAATGAAGCTCCTGATGAAATTCATTTATTACATAAAGATGTTCTAATAAAGGGTGTTTTTGGAGGACTAAGGAGAGATGTACCTGTGAAAATGTCTATTAACGATATAGGAGATAAAGGTAGCAGTTTACGCGTTAAAATACCCGAAACCAAAACTGGTATGTCGAGCGGTATGACGAAAGGATTTAGTATTGTAGAGGGGAAAAAATGGGGTTGAAGAATTTCAGTCTTTTTCTCACGTTCCGAAACAGTCGGTGCACCGTCGGACTTGTTGGCAAAAATACCATAGGAAGTATGCCTTCGATGATTGTTAAATACTTGAAATTGTATAATGCGAATGAATATACAGTACATTGTTTGAGACGGACTTCGGAAACTCTTTTATTTGAGGCCGGTTACAAAATTCACGGAAGATGGAATAGTGCATCTGTGGCGGATGGTTACATAAAACAGAGCATTTTCTCTGAAAACAAAGTATCAACAATGATTGCAAATTCGTTTACAGATTCTCTCGAATTATTAGTGGTTCTCTTATGAAAGAACTTCCAAATACTTGAGCTCAAGTTTTCGTTTTTGAGGTATCGAAAAAACCCTAAGATTCACGATCACATAATTTTATCGGATAATTCGAAAATTGCACTTTTGATGTTTGTGGTTGTTTGTTGAGTTGTACTTGTATCAAAATTCTGCGAGATAAATAATTTCGATCTAGCTTCTGCTTCTCGCACAACGAACGAGCATTATGATTCATAACGCCCTCTTGAAATGCCCTAGGGCATTATAAGTGCAACCGTTTCGGAGGTGAAATAAACATATTATACAGGAGTAAAGAAATAGGAACTGTTACTTATTTTTCAAATTGTACACTCTGAATTTGATTTTCCCAATCGATAGAACTTTTTATTCTGATTTCAAAAATATATACTTTATGGAGGTTATTTTCGGCAGTTTCCTAAAAATATAAAAAAAAGATAGCATACTTGTTCAGAAAATCCTTCAAGACCTCTGACATCTCGACGTGGAAGTTCTTTTATGGAACTTATATACGACCCATATTGTAGTAGGTATGCTGGATATCAACCAAATTCGACGAAAATCTCCCTAAATCTGTTCAACCCGGCATATCCATACCAACGCTCGTCCTGTGAAGATCGCCTCTTACTTGCCGAACGTTGCAAAAGAGGTGATCTTATTTCCACATTTCGTGCTCTGAATGGTCATTTTGAGAGAAGATCACGAATGTTTTTCCCCTAACGTCAACGGAACGAATACTTTACTGAAAACGTGTGATATAAAGCGCTGTGAACACTCGCTTTCAAAACGTATACGTTGAAATGTTCATCCGTCAAGAATACCAAAACGTACGATAACACAGAAAAACGTATACGCATCGAAAGATCACTTGCCGAGAATACGGCCCCTGAATCCATAGAATCATAAATATAGAATTTGAGCGTAGTGGCTAATAAGTATACAAAATGTGGCAATCGTTCCCCTTAAATCCAGGGTCAGTTGTCGCTATACGCATGCGTTGGGAGAAGAGAAAGGGACATGTCATTATGTATCCATGGATACCATATGTAGCTCAATACAAACAGATCGTTGTCAATTGCTGATCGCCATGATGCCCCTATTCTCCCACTCTCCGCTATCGCACATGCGCAATAGTCTCACTGACCCTAGGCAGAGCCTTCTAGATGCTTCACTTTTAATTTCAAGGATCAAATTATAGGTATAGAATTATGTGCCTGAACCCAAACAGTTTGCTTGGACAACGATTCAAGCTACAAAGGAAAGCATTCAAATCTTCGCACCGTCAAATGTTTCTCCCTAAACATAGGGTATTCAACCAGTGGAACCAACTGCCATCAGTGGTTGTAGATGCTCGTTCTACGAACACCTTCAAGAATGGCTTGGATGTATGAAGCTCTATTCCAGTATGATTTCTGTGACTACCTAAGCCCAGTTGTCTGCATGTAATTTTTTTCAGTAATTTTCGTTTTTTTATGGGTTTATAGGTTATCATCAATCCTTGTAATTGATTAAATAAACAAATAGGTCTGAATCTAAGGCAGCTGTAGAACGCCTCTCGACAATTGAATATTCTCGTTTGACACTTCTTAATTTGAGAATATCTTAATGACAGATACAATCTGTGGATTGGCAGGAACAGGACCATTTTATGGCCTCCTAACAGTCCCAACTTAACCCCATTGGGCATTTCATTCAGGATAGAGGAAGAAAGTGACAACCTCAATAATAACCCCGAAGTGGTAAGGAAAACTTGATAAAAAGATATCGACTGTGTGACGAAGTAAATGGGGGTCATTTCGGACACTCAATGGAACTTTCAGTCAATTAATAGATTAAATGAATATCAGTTGTCTCATTATCCACGGTACTTTCGATATAAAGAAATCGCATCGTTGTCGTGTGGCGTTCTACAGACGCCTTAGATCAGACCGAAAAGACCTGAATTTTTAGAAAACTGGCGAGAATAACCTCGATAAAGTATTTTTTCAATCAGAAGAAAAAGCTCTACCGATTAGGAAAATAAAATACAGGGTGTGCCATTTGAAAAATAACAGTTCGCAATGTTCGCATGAAATTTTTAGGTTTACGATGCCTTTATGTATTTCTTAGTACTGAATTCTGAATGCCCATAAAAAATACTGAAAATTTTTCCATAAGAACAATTTTGTACGACCAATCTTAACTGACAGCTATTTACTGAAATATAAACAATCACCCGGTACATAATTTCTCTTGGAACCGAGTTGCAAATCCTTTTTTTTTGCATTAATATCTTTCATTAAAACTTATATGATATTCTATCAAGCTTTAAGCTAGCTTCCGTCATATTTCCCAATTTCACACGACCCTTCATATCCCGGAATTCCTGTTTGTTACAATCATCTCTCATCCCTACTTAAATTTTCAGCCTCGTCTGCTGGAAGTATATTCTCGTCAGAAATGCTCTAGCGAATATAAACACCAGTTAGCGCCTCAACAAGCAATATAAACTCCAATCTTTTTACTTCTTGGAGATTGCCAAAGACGTTATGCTTAGCTATATGAATAATTCAATATGTTGTTGAAAAGTTTCCGACTATATCAAATATTAGTACCTACTGTTCGCGGACTACTGCTGTATCTGACGTGACGACGAATTTTGCGTCAGGTGAATGTGGTGAACGTCTAAACGTCGCGATCATCGCATGGGGTCAGTACGCATTTTTGCCACCTCGAAATTCGACTTCACATACTAAAATCTCATTGAGGAATAAGAATGGCGTTTTCAACGTCTATGAACTTTTTTCTGCTCTTCCTCTAATATTCAGTTCGAAACTTTGCCTGCACACCGATAATTTTTCCTCATGTCTTCTTTATATGAAGATATTTATGATTTTTTTTCCAAAATAGGGTCATGATATGGACTGTAACGTTTAAAATTATGAATTCAATCCGGAAAACTGGCAGCATCTGTTCTAACAAAATTATATCAACTTCGGAAATGAAATTGCTTTTTAGTTTATCCATTTATTCACTTATCAAATTCTGATTGAGGATGGATTCTAGTATTTATTCAAATGACGTTTCATATCTTCTGCGAGGTTGGCGACAGAAGTCATAAACTTCGGGTCCATCTGCTCATTGTGCCTCAAACGGTAGTATAGCATGTAGTTCATGTAACAACTTCGTATTTCGCTGATCCTTTACATCAATACTCTCCTAAAGCCGGACTCCCACTACTCGTGTATTTGGCAAATACAGGGTGTCTCAAGTTCGAGTGCCCATTAGACGTTTCTGGAGAACTAGACATATTTGAAATCTGAAAATTGGGATTATGATAATGTTCGAAATTCTCTACAGAGCTAAAATATTTTCGAAGCCCAAAAACTTTCGGTTATACAGGGAGTGGAAATAAATTCGACGAAAAAATTTTTTTTCAAGTTTTCCATTCCTGGTATGATCGAGTATTCAATAGTGAATACATTTCTATTAAAACCATTGTATTAAATCGAATAGTTTCTAAAATATCCAAAAAAAAACTGGAAAAAATTTCAAATATTCACAGTCAGTATTATGTTCATTATTCTTATTTTAAATATCCTGAGCGTAAACCGTTTTTACAACATCGAAGAGGAAGGATGTGAAAAGGTCATGCATCTTTTGGATTTCAAAAATATCATCACCGGGTGTTTCAAATTTTGTGTTGAAAATTGTGATCTTAAATTGGCCATAACTTCCGTTTTTCAAATTAGAACCCTATTTTTTTATAATTGTGTTGGATTCTGCGGTCAAAAATAATGATATTTTTCTCACATGATCATACTCCTAAATTCAATAATTTCTGAGTTATTTGAGATTTTCTGGATTTATGTAGTACGTAGAGTCAAATTCTTCGAATCTGATTCATAACGATATTCTGTGAGCATGGAAGAGAAATCATCCCAATCCCATTCATAATTCACAAGTGTCACACAAGTCTTATTGTTAGTCGTTATGAAATTTTTTGATTTCACAAAATGTATCGTTGCTATTCTAATCATGAGATTTTGGATTTATTTCTTTATTGTATTTTTTCAATTGTATACGCAATACACATTCAAATGCACTTAATGATATTGTTTATTTCAAATCCATAAGGATGACACAAAATGTTGAGTATCCAATGAGAAGTATCCCCATTTTATTTACAATTTCTGGAAAGATGTTTCAAACTTTTCAAATTTTGGAATGTAAGAGCCCCTAAAGAATACAAAAAAAATGAGAGTTCATCTCTTCAATAGGAAACACATTAAATAGATTCGCTCTCTCAGTACACCGAATTGATTATAAATAAATTATGATAATAAAAATGAAAATACGTTTCAAAACTCAAATTAACAAAATAAATGATCAGGTAAGAGATTCAATATGGTAACCATTTTGTTCCACACACATTCGAATACGTCTTGAAACACCTCGGTTATTCGCTCGCTCAATTTCCTCCCCCTTTAGTGAGTGGAAAGCATCCTCCACACGCCGTTTCAAATCTTCTTTGCTTTCAATAGGAGATTCATAGACTATGTTTTTTATTCTACCCCATAAATAAAAATCTAAGGGAGTAAGATCGGGAGATCGTGGGGGCCAAAACAGTGAAGAACGGCGTCCGATCCACCGATTACCAAACATTGCATTCAGTTCTTCAGACACCTCGTGCGAACTATGTGCCGGAGCCCCATCCAATTGATAATATGCGGTAGTCGACATACTCAACGGCAGTTCATCCAAAAACTCAGAAACAAAATTTCTCAGGATTTCCAAAAATTTTTCTGTATTTAAATTTTCTTCATAAATGTAGTACCGCACTTTATTGTTCATCAAAAGAGCAAACACATTAAAACTAAATTTGTTCTGGGGGTTTCTTTGTCTTTTTCTATGAGGATTTTCACTTCTCCAAATGTGGCAATTCTTTCTATTAAATAGTCCTTCATTATTGAATTTTGCTTCGTCTGTCCAAATGATCTTTTTCAAAAAATTTTCATCATTTTCAAGTTTTTCTAATATTCCTCTACAAAAATTTAACCTTTTTATGTAGTCACCTGGTTATAATGTATGAACTTTCTCATATTTGTAGTCATGCATGTTGTGTTTTTTCAAAATTCGGTGCACTGAATTTCTGTCTGAATCGATTTCATGAGCTGCACTTCGAATAGATGCATTTTCATTCGCTTCGAAATAAGTCAAAACACTAATTTCATTTTCCTCATCATCGACTACCCTTCTTTTGTATTCTTTAGGGGCTCTTACACATCCAAAACTTCGAAAGTTTGAAACATATTTTTTTAAGATCTTCTCCGTTATGGAAGGTAAATGGGGATACTTCTCGTGGAAGGCCAGGTTCTACTAATAATTCACATTCACCATGTATAAAAAATAGATCCAAAATTTCGTAATTAGAATAACGGTTCATTTTGTTAAATCGAGAAATGAAGATAACGAATAACAATAACACCTTACACTTGTGAATTATTAACAGATAATTTATCTTCTATGGGTACAGAGTGTTCCCATAGTTTCGAAAGAATATTCATTGAATTTTTTTAGATGCAATCAATTTGACTCTACGTACACCATAAATCCAGAAAATCTCAAATAACTCAGAAATTATTGAATTTAGGAGCATAATCATGTGAGAAAACTATCATTATTTTTGACCGCAGACGGCAGAATCCAACACAATTATAAAAAAATAGGATTCTAATTTGAAAAACAGAAGTTATGGCCAATTAAGGATCACAATTTTCAACACAAAATTTGAAACACCCTGTGATCATATTTTTGAAATTCAAAAGATGCATGACCTTTTCACATCCTTCCTCTTGATGTTGTAAAAACGGTTTACGCTCAGGATATTTAAAATAAGAATAATGAACATATTACTGACTGAACATATTGACTTTTTTTCCAGTTTTTTTGGATATTTTGAAAACTATTCGATTTAATACAATGGTTTTAAAATAAATGTATTCACTTTTGAATACTCGATCATACCAGGAATGGAAAACTTTTTCGTCGAATTTATTTCCACTCCCTGTATAACCGGAAGTTTTCGGGCTTCGAAAATATTTTAGCTCTGTAGAGAATTTCGAACAATATCATAATCCCAATTTTCAGATTTCAAATATGTCTACTTCTCCAGAAACGTCTAATAGGCACTCGAACTTGAGACACCCTGTATTTGCCACTTGCCTATATTTGGCATGTAGTGGGAGTCGTTCACTCGGCCAATACTTGTCAATCTTGTCATTCAAATTCGAAACTTCATCTACTTGCCAAGTACGCAAATAATTGCGTACTTGCCAAATATACCTACGAGTAGTGGGAGTCCGCCTTAAATCTCGTTGAATAAAGATTAACTTTTACTCAGGCATAGTTCGCCATAAAAGAGTTTATTGATTTCAACTGGTTTTATGTTCGGATTTGTGACAGAATTATGCGAGGCGTGCGGAGGATAGGTTATAGTTTATCTGTTTCCTCCAGAAGATGGCTTAAATAAGTATCAGAGAATTATGGCTTCCTTTGTAGTTGGGTTAAGAACTTGATTGTGGATTCTGGCCAACCCTATGGGCTTGAATACTATAAATTAAAAAGGGTTATTCAAGTTTGAAGCGGTTATGGTGGATCTCGGAAGTTTTGTTAGGGGAGGATGCAGAATTCGATTAATAGTTTTATTTTCGTAACCAGACATCGCAGCTTCCATTTCCAAACGCTGAATTGAGAATGATATTGCGAAATTACTGGGGATAATGGCTTTTGTTCGCAAATGACCATACAGATGGAGGAAAATATTTTTCCATAACCTAATGTACTATTCCTCAACAACTAAATGAATATTCTTACTTCATTTGAGGCAGTTTGGAATACTTAGTTATCGAAAATTATACGAGGCATTCTTGAGCATTCAATTATATATGCTTCAATGAATATATACTACTCCACAAAAGTTGGGAAATTCAGAAATTTTGAGACTGTTTCTAAAGTTTTCATTCGATTTATAAATTACTCAATATGGGGAATCTAAATGTCTATTCACTTATCTAATTCATTTTTTGTCATCTCGTTATTAGGTTCCACAGTTTCAGGTGGAATTGGTATTTTTAGTATTCGCAGTATAAAGAAAAAGCCAAATTCGTCTGAATGAATTTCGAGAACAATAGCAGCTGAAACAAAACTGATAACGCATTCTCTAGCTCATTTCCTCTAAATTTGAAAAAGATCCATAGATTTTGAGTTATGAACGGAAATACTGATTAACCCGCTTTTTTGAACTTGTATTCGAAATCTGTTGTCACCTTCTACTGGCACTTTTTCATGTTCACTTATTCTGCGACAACATTTTGGCTCATTTCGAAAATGATTCATGTCACTTTTCACATAAATATAACATGAGAAAAAAATTTTGTGATTTTGTCTTGCTTTTCGAATCTCTGTTGACTTAAAAGTAGTCTGGCGGTACCATGGTGGCAGTTACTGGGCAACTGAATTTGGCGCAGTAGGTAGTGTAAAAAAAGAACATGGAAAGATTCATAATATTGTCTTTGGTTTCGAATATTATATATTCGATATTAAAAAGAGTAATAGCAATAGCAAAGCCTTTCGAAGCTCTTAAACGGAATATCAATCTCAAGTTTGGAAGTTTGAAGATTAATAATTCAGTCAAGGAACTCGTCGTTATAATTCATCATAACGATTAGAAAGCTCAGGGCCCCCGTAAGGGCTACTGGCGCCTGTGTGCAAAAAAGAATTTTGGCGCCCCTTAAGGCGTTTTGGATTTTTTTATTTATAAGGTGGTAAAGTAGCTAGGTGCTTATTGAAATAAATCGAAAAACTGAACTTTAGAAGTCAAAAACTAGATATTTCTTTTTAGACTAAAATATAAAACAAACAAAACACAACGGAACAAACAAACAGAATAAAATCATAACGAAATAAATAACTCAAAATAAATTCTTGTTCACAACCACTTAGAAGTATTTCATTGACTAGTAGGGTACAGACACTCGGTTGATGAATACTATAAAATAACCCAAAACTAAAAACCACATCTTTTTTAGGAACAAAAAACAGAAATATTGGCTAATGTATACATATATACAGGGTCATGGGCGCCCGCAGAAATTTTTCTCAGGGGGGGCCAAAATTTTTCTCAGGGAGGGCAAAATAAAAATTATTGAAATATTGAGGGTGTTAAGCTGAAAAACGATAAGGCCATACAAATCTCAGGGGGGCCATGGCACTCCCTGCCCCCCTCCCCTGCGGGCGCCCATGTACAGGGTGTTTCACCATAAACTGGACAAACATATAGTATAGCCGTGTAGATGAAACCGAGGAAGTCATTTTTGCCTTATGACATATACCCCGTTTTCGACGCATAAAATGTCAACTTTGAGCAATATTCTGATGACTGTGGTGAGTTATGCGTGATATTTGAAATAACGGTTTCTGGTCACATCTTAGTATTTTTTGGGGCTCAATTAAAATGTGGTGTAGAATTCTGAAAAAAAAATTCAAAATGGCGGAAAACCTGCAAAGTTCAACGTACTAGATCTTCTTAGATTTTCCGTGAAAAATTTTTTTCAAAATTCGAACTCAACTTTTTTTTTTCATGTCTTCAGTGAAAAAAATTTCGGCCGAAATTGTTTGAATTTTTCATGGTTGAACTATCTTTCATTCTAAATACTGGTGTGAAAATAGAATTAAATTATATCCATTGGTTTTTTTTTTGTAGCCTTCCAAAGATTACGCTGGGAGAACTTTCATAATTTTTATTCAAAAAACTGGGGGCCGTACGAAGGCCAAAATTGTGGTAATAGGCTGCCAGAATGACCCGGGCAGAAATATGAATTTATAAACCAAAAAAATTTTTTTCAAAAAACTTTGGTAGGATTCGAACGAGTATGAATTGGGTTTATTAATTTCCTTTACCAAAGCGACGCATGTTAATCGAAAGTGGAGGGTTCGATTCCGACCAGAGTTGTTTGAAAAAAATTTTTTGGGTTTATAAATTCATATTTCTATCCGGGCCATTCCGGGCCACAATTTTGGCCTTCGTACGGCCTCCAGTTTTTTAAATGAAAATTATGAAAGTTCTCCCAGCGTAATCTTTGGAAGGCTACAAAAAAAACCAATGGATATTACTTCATTCTGTTTTCACCTCTGTTTTCAGAATAAAAGATGAAAAATTCCAACAATTTCCGTCGAAATCTTTTTTTCACTGAAGACAAAGTTTAGTTCGAATTTTGAAAAAAATTTTTCACGGAAAATCTTAGAAAATCTAGTACGTTGAAATAGTGCTTTCCAAATTGGCAACCGAGAAAAAAAATTCCAACTTTGCAGGCTTTCCGCCATTTTGAAATTTTTTTTTCAGAATTCTACACCACAATTGAATTGGGCCCTAGAAAATACTGAGATGTGACTAGTAACCGTTATTTCAAATGTCACGAATAACTCACCACAGTCATCAGAATATTGCTCAAAGTTGACATAATCTCGCTTATGCATCGAAAACGGGGTATATGTCATAAGGCAAAAATGACTTCCTTGCTATCATCTACACGGTTATATATGTCTGTCCAGTTTATGGTGAAACACCCTGTATATATTCATATAAAAGTATCACTTTCTACTTATGCTTAGGTATTTTAAAAAATATGCAGGTACTTCATTAAAAATACCTAGTTTACTTCCTCATAAAATCGAAAATGAAAGCTAGGTAGAGTAGAAAAATACAAAATTACTATTATAGTAGCGATATTTTCCTAGACTTGGCTGTTGCAAATTCATCAATTACATCGCTCAAATTGATACCATCAAGAATTTCTTGTTCAATTGCTAATATTGCTAGTCCAGGCAATCTTTCTTGAAGCATTGTCGATCTTAAATAATTTTTAATGATTTTTAACTTTGAGAAAGATCGCTCGCCAGAAGCTATACATGTTACAGGCAATGTCAGAAGAATTCTTAGTGAAATGCTTTGGTTTGGAAGGGTCGTGATTAAATTATTTTCAAATATGTATTGAAAAATACTTAAATTAATTTTTATTTTAGCATTAATTTTTGTTTATTTTTTTTTGCAAATATTTTTGCGATTTTTGACCCAGGATTTTGGCGCCCCTGAAAGGATGGCGCCCGTGTGCATTGCACACTTTGCACACATGGTAGCGGGGGCCCTGAGAAAGCTCGTCTGAAATTTTTAACTTCATTGCAACATCGCTCATTAAAATTGAATATTGATATTCTGAATCTGTGTGTGGAAGATAAGGAAATTTTTCTTATGCACAAAATCGATAACAGTAGACTATGGACCCCTTTAATTCTGATGTACAGCTTATTGTGAATAGTGAATTTCTAGAGCACATGCAGAGCGTCCCAGATAATTCTTATCGGAAATATAATAACAATAATAATAAATAAGGAAAGAAATAACGGCATGCAGACAATTGAATATTTTTTGAAACTTTTTCCGGAATTTCAAGAAATATTCAATTGTCTGCATGCCGTTATTTCTTTCCTCAATTATATTCACATACGTTAAACCTATTCTCATGAATAATAATAAAGTTTAATAATTGTTCCTCTCAGACTGTACAGTAAATGACAAGTCAGTACACAAAATTATTTCATTAGTTTTATACCTCTTTCTTCTGTTATTCTGTGTTGTTTTCTGTTTCTTTTTCTAATTTGATGGTGGTCTTCAGGGGGTTATTGGATGTTCGACTTTTCCCAAATACTTATATCGAATGCCCTAAAGAATGCAATGAATCCTTATCATTATTAATCATAAAAAAATCCATATAGAGGGGATCAAGAGGATCATAAAATAACTCTTTATGTAGTATATCTATGGGGATAAGATTCTGTTATGTAGGTTATGTTAAAATTTGAATGGAAATCAAAACCACCATTTGTCAAAAAATCAGCCATTTAGATTTAGCTGATATTTGAATTGAGGATAGCTCTCAGCGATTCAAAAAATGCTAAAGTTAATGACAATTTCATGAAGCTCGTGAAACCACCCTAGTTATTGTCGCGATTCCCTCGACATACTGTGGTATGTTTCTTTGTAGGATTCCTCTATTCAATTTTTCAAATAATATCACATTGTTCTATCAAGATTCTCAAGTATTGCATTTTTGTTTTGTTTATAGAGACGGCCCTTTTTCTTCGGTCGATATTTTTATACTATTGTTTCGTGCAATTGACATATGAGCAGGCATAGAGTTCCAATATATATTGTTTTTGGGGTAACAATGAATGGAGAGGTATATTCACATTATTCTACGAATATATTTTCAAATTTTCTTGAGCTGATCTAATTTTCCTGGATACAAATTTTGGAGATAGGTGAATGAGCAAAGGGGTTTCCGTTGCTCAGCCTGCTAGATCCTTGACTTCACTACTGTGTATATTTTCTTTTGGAGTTATATGAAGTTATAAAGAGCAAAGTTTTCCATGAGGAAATAAATGACTGATAGTTCGTCCTGAAAAAAAATTGAGCTGGAGTAAGAAAGCAATAAAATTATCTACAACTGAATTGAAGAATGTATTCGAAGGAAAATCCTTCAAAAAAATTTGAAATTTTGATTCGATTGATGAAATCCATCTAGTATCAAATTGAGCTTCTTTATGCGATGAATAGAATGTATCGACCTGATGAAAAAATTATGGCATATACCTCAATCAAGAAAACAAATTATAATGATGAAAAACATTTTTCAAGACAAGCTTTTATGATAGCAATACTCATCCACCATTTAGAAGCCGCCATTTTGAATTCCTCAATTTTGAAGAATCGTAATTTCCGACCCAGAAAACCCCAAGATACCAATTTTGAATAAAATCATAAAGACAGAACTTGTCCGCCATATTGTAGCCGCCATCTTGAATTTTCCAATTGTCAAACCTAAAACCCCCTAGATACTAATTTTGAATGGAATCGGATCATAATCGCAAAAGTCATCCGCCATTTTGGAGCCGCCATTTTGTTTTTTTGTATAACAAATATTTCATGATGCATTGTCACCAGAATGATGTATACCTGCCAAATTTCAAATCAATCGGACCATTAGATGTGTGTTATATTCAACTTGAAAGATTTGATTACAGACCGACAGAAAAAAAAATAAAAGCTTGCAAAAACTTCAATGCTTCAAAAACTTTGATGACCTCATATCTGACTCCCAACCGTTTAGAAGATTGATGTATTCTTTGGAAAAAGGATATATGTAGGGGAGCGAGGGGCTTGTTGTAACAGTTTTCATGAAAAGTGATAAATCTTGAGATCCATTGATTAAATTGCTTCCGAATGAATATGAATGGATGCTGTAACTCTTCCTCTACCAAATCAAGTAAAAATAATACCATAACTATCGGTCATTATTTCACAATCAATTATTTTCTGGAAGAAGTGCGGTGTTACAACTTACCCCGTGCTTGGGGCAAGTTGTAACGTCTACTGGGGCAAGTAGTGACGACGAAAAAAGACAACAATAATACCTCTGATCATTTATTCTTTGTTTATTTTTAACGAAATTAACATCTTTCCAAAGTAGGTATTATCTAATTTTTATCGAAAATCAACTTAAATACACTTTTTAAGTAATCAACACCTAGAAGTTGAGTAATTACCAGTTTTATTCAGTTAAACACTACTTTTAATCATCACGGCACTTTTAAATCACTTCTTCGCTTTGTGTTGCCCGCTCTGACTTTTTTCATACACCCTCATTCTAAAAAAAAAAAATTTAGGTATCTAATCATAACTTGGGGCATGTGTACCACGTTACAACAAGCCCCGGGATTTTGTTACAACTAACCCCATGGTATGATTTTCAACATTTATCAAGATAACTATTCGAACAATTTAGCAATCTTAAAAACTGTTACACATTATCCAAGATAGATAAATTTGAATAGAAATAATGAACAGAAAGTTTGAAACCAGTCGAAAATATTTACGCAAACCAAAATTTTACGACAGTACAATTTTATATTACCTGGCAAAAATGAAGCACGAGCACACTTCCGCTCACTGCGCAGGCTGGCGGGATACAGGTTATGGCAACATTATGCGGCACGGTTTATAGGTAAAATCGTGTCAAAGAAATACGCTAAAAAAGTTTAAGATCCTAGTGAAAAGAGCCTGTTACTACTTGCCCCTGTTACAACAAGCCCCTCGCTCCTAATCGTTAAAAAGGAGGATATTTTGAACATTTACGCTGATTGAATTCTATTTTATGTTATATTTACCATGTATTGTTTGATTAATACATGAATCATTATCTCATACTTTCATCGGTTATTACTTCATAAATTTCAAATCAAAATTCTCCGAAAACGGTACCCCAATCGAGTTATACCAAAAGTACTTGTGAAATTAAATGATGTTTAAGTTCATATGGAATTTTGCTTAATTAATCTAATACTGAAAAAGTTGTCTTAGCGGGCTCAAGAATATCACGGTAAAATGAGATTTTGACAAGTTTTTTTTCGTGAATGATTCTCTAGCATTCTTCTAGCCCTCCGTGTGAATCGATTCATCTTGTTAGCATATTCGCATTCAGGAATCTAACGGAAAGGAAGTTTGACAGCAGCTGTCTAAGAAATGGTCCATAATTCCCGAAATGTTATAAAAGATTTATAATTTTTTCATCAGTAGTTCGTTAGCAGGACCACCTGGGTACGCGAACTAATATTTTTCATAAGACATGAATACGTTATTCTCCACGTGATCGCAAAAATTTAATTAAGATCGAATATGTAGTTTTGAAATTTTCAGCGAAACAAATTTTCGAACGGTCGCATTTACGAAACCTCTGGTCGTTTTGTGTCCAGTCATTCGAGATCCTAACTTGTCCAGAAAATTTCAGATCACTTCGCATTTACAGGAGGACCGAAGGACATAATGAAATTCGAACATGGATTCGTGATCGGTGAGTCGAACTTAGTCGATTGCGACCATTGTCGGCTCAAAATTCGAAAATACAGGCATAATGGCGAATTGATAAAGCCCTCGTTAAAGTATTAATTATAACGGAGACGAAACTGTAGGGAAGACATGACGGAAATAATGATCTCATATGCCACGCTTTATCACTCTCTCAATACGGATTGTATTTTTTAGAGTCATAAAACCCATTAGGGATCACTCAATCAAAATTAAAAGGAAACATGCGTAGGGCACAAATAGACCTTCTTGAGACTCTTCAGGCTTCCGTACGTGCAGGCGTTATATCGATAAATTTGTGCATATTAAGGGAACTACGTGAAGGATCTCCACGAAGAGCACGTTCAACTCTTCTGTAAAGGGGGAGTAAAAGTGAGAGGATCGTCTGAGGGGTAAGCTTGAGGCAGTGAATAATTTGATACATAAATTCCCGACATTCAAGTGAGAGATCACGAGAAACTTGTCCCTCTCACCCCTAACTAATTTCAGGATAACTTATCAGGCAGTTTTTCAACGCAGGATCAACTGAGATCGTGAAATAAAAATCCTAACATTTACGACTGGTTATTACAAAGGACACCACTTTATTCTATATTCTCGAGCATGGTTTTATGAGTGAACCTTGTTAGAAAAAAAGGGATTCATTATGAGTATTGTGCCCAGAGCGGGTATAATTCTGGAGGGAAGTTTTACCTGCTCATCGTATGAATAACGACAGGAATTTCACTGAGGAATTAATTTCTTCTACATTGTGGAAGGGGTTTTGTATCCTTAAGTTTTGAGACGAAAAGTTTTCCGCATGTGTTGTCACCCCTGAAAAAGACCTTGATGTTATCGGTAGAAAGAGTTCCTGAGAGTTCTTCGATAGTTGATCAATGTATATCGTCCTTAAATGAATCTTTTTCTCCTCGTCTGAAAAATCTGTTAGTGCAACTTGGTTTCGCTGAGATGCCTGTGGTATCTGTCTATCGGGGGTGTAAATGAGTTTTTTACAATCAAGGACCTTGGGTAATTATTTTCGAGTAAGCTGGACTCTATGAAATCAAGATTTTTGGGCTAGAATGTGGCTTTAAATTCAAGTTTGTGATGATATTAGTTTTTTGTGTTAAGGAATGCTCTGATCAGAAGTTGAGCCATCTCTGCGATAAAGTTGGCTTTCAATGCCAGTCTGTCATAGTGGCGTTTTCAGGTGGTCTGATGACTTTTACATCTAGGAAATTCATGCTGTTGTTGCTTTCGTGTTCTAGAATGGATTGTAAACTAGGATTGAATGAATTGACACAATCAAGGACAGTTGGATGTGAACCCTCAGGAATAAACTGGAGATGTCGTCAACGTAAAGTTTGTAGAGTTTAACCTGGAATGGCAGTTTCTCGAGACAGGAATTTTACAAGTGAGAGAAGACGATGTCAGTACACATCTGAGACATGCAATTGCCTATTCTGGAGCAAAATATCTGCTCATAAACCTGGTTAAATAATTACTGTCTATTGAAAGTTACTGGTAGTAGGTGTAGCAGTCAAGTTGTATCAGCTCAACAACACATAAATGTTTTCTTCTGAATTCATGCAATACTTCAAATTTCATTTCAGTTCAGTGCCCTGATGACGACATTAAATATTTCGAAACGTCGGTCGGCAGAATTCAAGGTGTTTTTTCTGACCAGTCATCATAATCTGTCATGTTTGAATTAAATTTGGCATCAACCAGGTTTCTGTTTGAATCTTTTATGTTTGGAGAAAATTTTTGAAAATTTTGGATATTGAATCGTTCATTGAGCCGTTAACAAAGGAGATCGAAATATACTTCGTAGCTGTGGCTTCATTTTGTGTTTAACTATTTGGTGGATTTGTTCGAATTATAAGCATCTTTCTCGTGATCAATTCATTCACTACTCTGGGGTGGCAACCACTGTTGGAGGCCAAGGTTTTAATTAATTTACCTTCTTTGTTGAAATTTGTAGTGGGAAGGGGGATCGAGAGCAATCTGTGAACATAACAATTCAAGGATGCAATTTCATGGCGTGTGGGGTGTAACGAACTGTTATAAATCATGTGATCTGTCTGTGTACATTTCCTTGAAATAGCGAATTCAATTTCCCCAATATTTTTTGTTATTGACAAATCCAGAAAGTTGATTGACTTGTTATGTTCAATTTCATACGTGAATTGGATTCTTGGATGAATTTCATTGAGTGAGAGACTATATTAGTATTTCTTGTGGACATTTATCTGTGGAAACGGGGCAATCATCGACGTAAAGGAACCAGTATTGGATATTATTCGACTTCATTACATAGTATAAGACAAAGTCGTCTGTCCCCATGTATGCTTAAATCTTCAAAATTACGCAACGGATTTTGAAACGCTTGTTTTTATTAGATAAAGTGATTCAAGAGGAAGGTTTATATGTATGGTACATGCATAACATTGTACAGAAACACTGATTAATTCACAGGTTTCTAATGTGATGTCGTGAATAAACACTATTGTTGCGCTTACATTGCAAACGCTGACTGAACCCCGCGAGATAAATCGAAGTAATGTACTCGGTATTGTACTACTGAAGAAGGTCAACAAAGAAGTCCGCGATGGTATATGTCTATCTCTTAAGGATAACCCACAATAACAATTTTTTATCCTTTTCATTTTACGCGAAAAAATGGCTTATTTAGGAAGTTACATATTTTAAGCGATACAGCATCAATTCTTATCCAATTAAGTACCTTAAATACATTGTCCATCCAATATAGATCAATATGAATCTTTTCAGCATGTAATTTAAATGAATATTTCCGAAGATATTAAAGATTTAAAATGAAGGGACATAGCGGTGCGGCGCCGGCACTACCGTGGTTTATAAGGATTGGTGATATCGAACTGTGAAAGAGTGCACACTTATGTGATTTCATATCATCTCCATAAGATAATATTGTTGCGACTAATATTCAAATCGAATAATTTCCATTTCTCGCAATGGAAAGTAGAACAAGAAGTTCTTCTGTAGTAAAATCAATAATAACTGAAGTTTTCAATAACACCGAATTTTAGAAGTTATTTAGTGGAAGAGGCAAATAAGGAAATACCCCTTCTCAAAGATATAGTTAACGCTCTAAAGTCTGAAATTAGAATTATGAAGACTGAAGACGGAACTGCAGAAAAACAGAGCAACGATACCGTCCAGCAAAAATTAGACGCCACAAAAAGCATCGACAACATACAAGGCTACGTTCATAAACTTACTCCAGTGAGTAGAGAAGACTCGAGAAGAGTATGATCACGTGATTTCTGAACGTAAAAGCACTGGTAGAGTAAATTTATGAACGCTTCGGAGTAAACTATCCTTACTCTGAGTAAGTTTATGAACGTAGCAAAGGAACGTCATCTGGGGAATTCCCGTCTAGCGATGATAAGATAAATCATGATTCGTTCGACAAATTCTGTTGTTCCAACATTAACTTTATCGCGCAATTGTTGAGCTTACGCTTCAGCTTAGAGTGTTTTGTTTACTCACTTCCATTTCTTCGAAAATGACGTTGATTAGGCCCTGGAGATCGTCAGTAACAATAAATTTATTTCAATACCAAAAAAAAAACTTCCAAATTACATCCTAGGATATTACAATAACTCCAAAATTCTGGTCGAGTTAGGTTCGAAATTTATAATGAAGTCCGTGAGATCTCTCTCGAATTTCCTGAAATTAACTGTCAAGTACATTTTTCGGTAGATTATTGTTAAAATAATATAATAATCATAAACTTGATATTCTTTCAGTTAGTGTCATTTTATGTGTCGGAAAGTGAAAGGGAATAGTTCTTCTTGTGTTATTGATGTTTCTCGAATTCTCAGAAGTAGGTACCTAATATCACGAGAGATTAAATTTCCGTGATGAGTCTATCGATTCATTTTCAAACGAAAATGAGTTTCTCGGAAACATCACGTGTCCGTATGACGAGTCAAGTACAAATTTGATTGAAGCTCTTGCATCCTTCAATGTATTCTTGGAGAGTTTAGGGTTCACAATTGATCAAAAATTCCCTGACCTTCTTCTTTAAAGTTTTTATATCCTCTATGTTTTGGAATTCCTGGGTAGACAGTTGAATAGTTTCAAGCAAATGTATTGAGAATTTTTCTGAGTAAGGGTTAGCTTATGACAAGGATAAATGTAGGGATATGTGTTCCTTGTATTGTTTGTGTTTCTAAATTCCTGGAATAACTCCATGTTTTCTTTCAAGAAGAGGATACATCTGAAAATGTAAACTCCTGTCATAGTTAGTATTCCTTCTTTTCTGAATATCTCTCTGCAAGATTCTCTATACTTCATTCCATTCATTATTCTCAGTACTTGCTTTTGTTTCTCTGATCAAAATAGGAAATTCACGTCCGTAAGGACCGTCTACTAGGGACATACATTTCAAGTCCATTTCCTCCATTCTATTTGATGTTGAGCTGTTTCCCCAGGATGAAAAACCATATGTGATTCTCGATTCAATATTTGCATAATGAAGTGTTTTCATGATTTCTTTCTGTATATGGCGTTTCATGAAGTCCAAAGTTTAAACTACAGAGTTCAGTTTGTTGTTTAGCTGTTCTATATGGCAATTCCAAGTTCAAATCCATCCAAACTCCTAAGAATTTCACACTCTCACATACTTTTAATGCCATATTATACAGGGAAATACTGTCAACTGTAGGGTTTTTGTTCATATTTAGTTCGAGTTTATTAACTGAGCACCATGATTGAACTTTATTCATGGTTGTTTTCAAGTAGGCGGTCAATGACTGGTTGTTTTCAGATTGCATGACCATATGTGCAACATCTACGTATACAGTGACGAGAAGGTTCCTCGTTTGAATTGTTGCTGGAAGATCGTTTGTGTATATTATGAACACAAGTGGCCCAAGTATGCTTCCTTGCGGGATACCTCTTTCAAGGGTTTCTTCCACTGACATAAATGTATTTTGCTTTCGTGTTTCATAACTACTCTTTGTTTTCTGCCTCCCAAGTAACTGTCAATGAGCTTCAGCTGTTTATCTCTAATACCATGTATCTTTAACTTCCTCAGCAGCTCCTTGTGATCAACACTGTCAAATGCCCAGGATAGATCCAAAAACAGCCCCAGTGGAACATTTCCTGCCTCCATTACTTCAAGGATTACCTATGTCATCTCATATATTGCAGTTTCTGTATTTTCACCTTTGATAAAGCCATGCTGCTGTTTGGCGAATATTTGGTGTTTTCTGACATCAGTTTATTTGACAATAACTTTTCGAAAATATTTAACGGCAGCATACTAATTGCACGATAATTTCCCAGTTCATCCCTAAGTCCCTTTTTGTAAATTGGCTACACCACAGCGATTTTCTATTCGTTTGAAAAAATTCCCTCTATAAATGATCTGTTTTCTATGTGCGTTGGGGGATCAAGAATAGCAGACAAAGTTTTCTCTATAATTTCAAAGGGAATCTCATCATATCCTCTGGAAGTTTTGTTTCTATTTGTTTGACACTTTTAATCTCTTCATCTCTTGTTACATCAAACATAAAGAATTACTTTTTTACTGATTTTTTGTTATCTGATGTTAATTTATGTTTGTTTCTCTACTACTTTCTCGATAAGTGTGGAACTTGTTTTTTAATTCATGAGGGTCGCCTGGAGGTGATATTGACTGGATGTTGAGGTCCTTGATATACAGGGTCTTTCACGAGGAACCTCACCCATATTTATACGTGAAACTACTGAACGTATTTTCATGAAATTCAGCACTTATAAGTATTTCACGATGCTGATGAAATCTAAAATATTTTCAAGGCATGAGCACCTCCGGTTTTTCCGGAAATGACGTCAACTTCCGTTTTTCAAATTAGAACACCATTTTTTATTGCAGAAATAGATTCCTTAGAAAATTTCAAGTTATTTTGATGTAACTTTTCCAGTTTTGGTTGGAAAATTCTCTCTGAGCGGGAAAATTCGAAAAAAAAATCGAAAATAGAGCTCCGCTGAAACAAGAATAACTTCGAGGTTTTTGGATGGAAAATTTTCATTTTTGGGATTTTTCAAGATGTAAGATTGATGTATCCACTTTAAAAATCGAAATCGCGATTCATGATACAGGGGGTGAAAAAATCGCTTTCAAAGTTAGGGATGACAAAATCGTGAAAAAACAATTTTTTCAAATTAGAACCCCATTTTTTTATGGCAGATTGAATCTACGTTAAAAAATAATGTGAGTGTATGCATCACACCCTTGCCCTAAAATGGATATTTTCTGAGTTAGGTTCCTCGTGAAAGACCCTGTATATTATATCCCAATCCACGGTACAGAGTTCATCTACAAAGGCGGAAACGGGTCATTGAATTTACGAGTTTTCGTCAATTTGGGTTCCAGGGAAAAGCCATTTTGCATTTCAAAACACATCAGTTGTGCCAAGTGATCAGATATATCAGGTTGTATCATGGACGTTCGAGTATCTTCAATATTTGTGAGAATATTGTCAATGTAGGTAGGCTTGTGGTAGGGGTTACTCTAGTAAAGTTCAGTCACTGACGGAGTCAAGTTGCTGGAGGCCAGTAGTAATAACAATATTTCAGTGTTCAAACTCTCTTTTTTTTAGTTTATTGTGCTTCGATTTCACAGATCAATAGCATTACGGGAGGTTACATCTCAAAATGTCTATATTGAAGTCTCCTGTTATT
This sequence comes from Adalia bipunctata, assembly GCA_910592335.1. Taxonomy (NCBI): domain Eukaryota; kingdom Metazoa; phylum Arthropoda; class Insecta; order Coleoptera; family Coccinellidae; genus Adalia; species Adalia bipunctata. The sequence goes on from OU342948.1 coordinate 56,247,960, forward strand.
ATGAACTCACTTTTGTTTTGTTTATTGAGTAATTTCAGCACAACTGAGAGTCTCTCGAGAAATCTTTCCATACCCTCAGTACAATAAGAGCATGACCTATAGACACATATTATTATCAATCTTCTGCCATCATTACATTGATACTATGCAGCTGAGTACTCCAGTGTGTGGGGGAAGCTCAATTTATCGATTTCATTTCTTTTTTTGCATTTTTCCATGTTCATATTGACCTCTGCAGAAGCTGAAGACAAGAGTATATCCAAGTAATTTGTAAGAATTAAGTTGTTCTTGGCTTTGCCTCAATGTTCTGTAATGGCTAATAAGTCAATATCTTCATTCTTAAGAAGTACTTCTAGACGACACAATGATGTTGAAAGTGACTGTACATTGAAGTGAACCAATCTTGTGATTTGATTGCCCTGAGCATCGGAGCTTTTCAGTGAGGAGTTCACATTCCCAGTTTCTGTTTCGTTTTTTCTGTCCAAGAGAATTTAATTGCTGAAAAAAGTTTCGAAATGAAAACTCTCTGATCACTCAGGGCATATTTCAGAATTGTAGATTGTCTTATACCTTTCATCAGCAACTACCCCCACGCTGAAAGCAGAATTTTTCCCTAGCGTGTTTAGATTTTTAACTTCAATGTTATTCACTTCTTTTGTTTCTTCAAGATAGTTTTTGCTGTCCTGTTCTGTTTTGTCTTCTTCTTCAATTCTGCCGACATGAATTAATTTCTTCTTGGAAGCTCCTTTAATGAGGTTTGTCGATTTCTTTGAACCGGTGCATATTACATTGTTCTTACTTCTGTTTTTATTTTGTCTGTAGTTCACCTCTTGCTATTTTTTAGCAACGATACTGATTTCATTTTATCATCGTAGTTAGATTCCAAGGTATCATTTCGTTTCCGTTGTTTACGTTTATCCGGTTTTTGGTTGCTGCGTTTGTTAAGGTCAAAATGAGGACCATACAGATTGGGATGAGTTTTGTCGTAGTTGGATGCAGTAGGAACATGTGCATTTCCCCTGCCTGATAGTAGATTAGATGTTTCAGACAGAAGTTCTGCATAGGTAGGTCACTTTTCTTCATGTTCTGTGATTCCGTTGTCTATCATTGGTCTATTCTGCAATTCTAATTCTCTTTGTTCCATGTTGACATTTTTGATGTTTGATAAATTTTCTTTTTTCTTGCTGACCTCTTCATTTTGTACCTGTCTTTTTTCATCAATAAACTGTTGTTTTCCATCAATACACTGTTGCTTTCCATTAGTATTTTATTCTTTTCATGAACTTCTCTTAGTAATTCTTTGAGATGTGAAACTTCCATAATCAAAATCTTGTTTTGATGTTTTAGCATTAGGTTATCCGGAGAATGCTTATCTAGACATTGTTGTTCATTACACATACGGGAATTCGTGGGATTGGAAGTGTTTGAAAATAGACACTATATCATTCCATTAAGCAACGTTCCTTAACTTTTGTTTTTGTTACTTCATCAGGTTCTCGGAATGACATAGTGTCTATTTTTAAACACTTCGAATCCCACGAATTTCCGTATGTGTATTGAAAACAAGGAATACGAAAAACTCTAATTGAATTGTTGTTCATGTTTACATTACAGATCGATGATTTTCGGTTTGCTGATTGTTCCATGCATCTCGGATGGAATATTATATCAAAGCACTTTGCACACATTACAGGTTCAACCCCTTTTTTCTTACAATGTAAGCACTTTGAATGGGTTTCTTCGAAACTTTTCACAGAGCCATCATCGGCATCGTCTACTTCGCCCGCCATTTCAACAGATATTACCAGATCAAAAGCTGTTTTCGTCTGTTCGATGCAAGTTTTGAAGTCTTTATTATCAATAATAGACCAGGGCCGAAACCTTCAAAAATGGTGAAAAATGAAAAAAAATTACAGTAGGATGAAACCCATTAGAAAAGGAGGGGAATATGATCAAAATGAAAGGAAAAATAAATTACGGTCGATCCGAGTTCGGGAAGTGGGAGGGGTGAGTTTTTAAGGGTGAAAAATGGTTTTCCTTGATTTCCGGCAAAACTACAAGTCCTATGGAAAAAACTTAGATGGCAAAGTTGTAGGTAATAAAAAGATCTACAACTTTTGTATTTGCAATTTTTTCACATAACCTCAAAATTTATATGAAAATTTTAAAAAATCAAGGTTTAGGTTTTTTATTTATATCTTTTTCAAAAAATTTTTTTTTTCTACGAAATTTGGTGAAAACTTACCTTATTATATCCCGAATATACTGTAATTTATTTGGTTCGAAATATTTATGTTTTCGTCTTATTTTAACTTAATATCAAAAAAGCACCCTAATTTTCAATCGAAAATTCTGACGTCAAAATAACAGCTTTTTTCAAAAAGTTTAGGGGCTCTTTCTTCATTGAAATATCTACTTTCTGATGGTGTAAAAAAAATATACATTACTATAGGAAATGTTCTCAGAAAATGCAAAAAATTGAAAAAACTCAAATTCGAAATTTTTTTTTAATCATTATGTACAATTTTGAGGTTTTTATTAAAATTTACTCTTTAATTACTCAAAAAACGTAAGATTTCCTGTTTCATTTATAAACGAAAAAATTGCAAATTGAAATATACTTCTATAATTAACAAAAAAATAAGTTAATGAAGTTAATATTCAATAAGACATGAATCCTTCAAAAATATTGTTGCATTTCTGAATTGTTTTTTTTGGTTGCGATACAACATCTGGATTTGCCGGAAAAGGAAAGAAAAGTATCGTTAATTCGTTATTAGATGCGAAAAATTTGTCAAATTTGGCCAATGTTGATGTGAAAGTGAAGAAAATATAAAAAAAAGTGGATTACAATTAATAAAATCTATTTATAAATGTAAAAAAGAAAAAATAACACTAAATCAATTGAGGTTTCAAAAATATCAATTGGCAAAAATTAACTCATCTTTCACTTTGGCAAACCTCCCACCCACAGAAGGAGCAGCGGAACAACAGAGCATATTATCAACTTCAAACTTGGTTGGGTAACGAATTGACAGCAACAGATTGGGGCTGGAAGCCACATCAGCGTGGCATTATGCCCAAATTTACAGAAAAGGATTTAATTCCGGAAGTATTGCTCAAAACTATTTGCTGCAGCTGTGAAACTGGTTGTAACAGTTTAAAATGTGGCTGCCGAAAACATGGTTTAAAATGCACAAATTTATGCACTAATTGTCATGGTTCTGAAAATTGCTCCAATATAGAAGAAAAAATCTATGAGGAAGTAAATGATTCAGATGAAATCGTGGAAGAAGAAACAATGCAGACTGGAAATAACATTGGAGACGAAAATGATGGTCTTGAAGATTTCGACGATCAACTAGAGTTGGAAAGGTTTTTCGAATCTGACGATGAAGAAATGCCTTCGAAGAGACAAAAACTAATGAATAACTTATTAGAATTTCAGATAAGGTATTTATGAATAACAAGATTAACGTTTTAAAAAAAAATAAATAAAATGCGTGATCAGAATTAAGTATCTAAATTCAATAGTACGATTTACCTGTATATTTATATTGTATAAGATTTTCTATGACATGAATGTAATTCGAATTAAATAAATAAACTCTTTATCCAAAAAAAAATGCAGCAATCACATTTTTTTGATGAAATTGTACATAATGATTAAAAAAAATTTTCGAATTTGAGTTTTTTCAATTTTTTGCATTTTCTGAGAACACTCCTTATAGTAATGTATATTTTTTTCACACCATCAGAGAGTAGATATTTCAACGAACAAAAAGCCCCCAAACTTTTTGAAAAAAGCTGATATTTTGACGTCAGAATTTTCGATTGAAAATTAGGGTGCTTTTTTGATATTGAGTTAAAATAAGACGAAAACATGAATATTTTAAACCCAATAAATCACAGTGTATTCGGGATATAATAAGGTAAGTTTTCACCAAATTTCGTAGAAAAAAATTTTTTTTTGAAAAAGATATAATTAAAAAACCTAAAACTTGGTTTTTTGAAATTTTCATATAAATTTTGAGGTTATGTGAAAAAATTGCGAATACAAAAGTTGTAGATCTTTTTATTACCTACAACTTTGCGATTTAACTTTTTTCCATAGGACTTGTAGTTCTGCCGGAAATCAAGGAAAACCATTTTTCACCCTTAAAAACTCACCCCCTCCCACTTCCCGGACTCGGATCGACCGTAATTTATTTTTCCTTTCATTTTAATCATATTTCCCTCCTTTTTCAATGGGTTTCATCCTACTGTAATTTTTTTTTGTTTCAAAAATTATCGACCCTGGTCTATAAGTGCATATTGACAATTATTCGGTTTGAAGTAGATGAAGGTAGCTCATTGGTGTATAAAAAAGAAGGATTTTTAAGCCTTTCCTTGAGATACGATGTCAGATAAGTAATCCCATAACATATTCAGCTTGCAGTTGACTTGATGCAGCTTCTGATAATATTATATTTCCTCATATTGATTGATCTTAATAATGTATTGTTCGAGCTTCTTTTTGTGTGTGGAGTCAAAGTACAAGCGAAAGTGCAAAGACCGCCTTAATTTTATTATTTATTCAATCATGTACAGGACCATTCTCCTCAATTATTTCAGTTGATTGTTGGACCGTAAAATGTGAATCTACGAGAAGGTGGAGAACGAGCGCTCAGAAGCTTCACGTTCAATGTCGAAGTTTTGGTTTATCGATCGATGTTTTACCCGATGACATGACATCACATATTCATAAGCCAACAACCTCAATAAATCATGTATAACTTATTAACAATGTCATTGTCATCATGATTTGGATAACAAGTTCATCTATGCTGGTGGCAACAGATTCGTCGTCCTTTGTGATAACTGTAGAGTGCGGTATGCCTTGCCACAAGACATGGTGGTTGCAACTAAATTCATCAACTCGCTGAAGTTCAACGCATACCAAACTGAAAATATGTCGAAGTTGTTATACGCTTTAATGGAATCTACCGCGCCAGTAAACGTTCATGTCCAGGATATCGAAATCAATCACGACTTGATTATCACACAATTCCTTCTGGGTCTTTGTCCAGCAATGAAGCTCAATTCGTGCGATACCACATTACTGAACATGTGAGGGCCGGCAACCCATGCCTGAGGAGTATTGAACTGAAAACCGCAACGAGAGCCTCAATATTTGTTCTATTCTATGCCATCGACGACGAATGGATATTCGGGGAAAGAGCCGTCAATTTTGCACGATTAATTGCTTTCGCACAAATTGAACCGACGGAAGCGTGACGTTGTCATAGCGAGAATTCGCACTACGACCTAATTTCCTTTCAGTTGATTAGAGCCGGAAGGCAAGGTCATTTACGTAGTCCTTCGCGGGTTCGGGACCGCCGAAAGTATTATGTCGGTCGTTGTGACGAATAAATTTTGTCGGCTCGGATGCAGGATAAGACAGCGAGGGACTGTAGGGTTCTCAACGAAATATGTGAGTGCTTGATAAAGGGATTAAACCCAGTACAACATAGATCCAGTTATATACTGGGCAATAAAAATAACTTTATGGGAGGCTTCCGGGAATTATTTTTCGCAAGAAATGAGATTACGATTCGACATCACGAAATATGTTTAACCTTCATACAAATACTTTTTTCAGACGAAAACGAAAAGTGACAATGAAAAATGAATCTTCAAGGATCTATCTATCTAGAAAGGGAACTTCATTTAAGTAGCTTGCTCTTTTGAAAATTTTCCGATCAAATCAACCATTTGCAATCTATGGGAGATGATTCTCTAACACAAATAGCCTAAAGCGTTCCTCAAATACCTGAAAAATAGAAGAATCATCGCTCGGAAGATAGAGCCTGGTCGAAAGGTCCCCCCGCTCAAAAATCATTTCACAAATAAGATGAATGAACGTTTGCTCAAAAACTCTTCGCTTCACGTTAGTGCTTTATTTGACTAAGTTTCAGAAAAATATCTGTGACTAGAGAGGGACTTTTCTATGAATATGGAGATGGAGAAAATATGTTTGCATCAATATGAATCGTTCACTCTGTATATTCCTCCATGTTTCCCTGTAAGATCTAATCAACAGCTTTCTAAGTGTTCACTCGAAAAAAATTTCAAGACCCATAGTAAGTTTCACAAAGCGCAATCAGAGTTGATCGTGAAATCGTTAAATCACAGACTTGATGATAGATTCAATTTGACAGCTCAAAATTCACAAATGATAGAGCATTGCGAAACCCAGCATTAGTGTTTGTTGAGGCCATTAGAAGGTTTTCAAATAAATTCGAAATTATCACGAGCTCTCAGCATGGATTCAGAGCGGATCATTAGACTGAGACTCCTTTTTTTTAATTTGATGGTCTTCTCTTGCCTGGTTTGTGTTTCGATTTCTTGAGTTTTTTTTAATGTTAAGGGTCTACATTCCTGAAAAAAAAGGGAGTCAGAAACGATTTATTTTTTCCGATTGCTGAAGGGATGTATGAGTGTATAAGGATAAAAATGATAAAAAAAAATTTTATAAGTATTAAATGCATGGAAAGGATATTCCTCATCATTTTTCAATTATTTTTCAACATTTCCATCATCGAAACTAACAAATATTTTTGTGTTTTTTCATTTAAGTATTGGAGTCTTTCATTTAGTTAATGCAATGTCTATCACCTTTTTCTTTTAGAATTTACCGTTTTTTTGTAAATGATATTACAAGAATGTGTTGTTCTCGCGAAATTCAATTCCTTGAATTTTTCTATTCGAAATGATGAATATCCATTTCTATCAACAATAATTTATTAAGTTTTGTTTTAGCCGTCGATTAGTGAAAATCAATTGTTAATAACAATTATGGATTTTAACATGGAATTGAATTTCTTTTAAATGACACGCCCCGCAGGTACCTCCTCCAAGATGACTGATAAAGGAAAAAGAGAGTATCATACCAAATTATACAGGCAGTATGATATCTAGTTCAGGGTAGTATTTCTAGTTATATTCCCTGTGCCCCAACATTTGTTCTATCAAGCTGAATACTCCAATAAACAAGAATTAATGCAATGCACTGCCATCTGGGGGTATACGTTTCTTACATCGAAGGCGAAAGACTCTTAAGCAAGTATTAGAGTCAATAAAGATTTAATATTGATGTATTTGTTTATGATTCAATGTATATCTTCGTACATTTCAAAAGCATATTTTGTCATTACAGTTCAGATCATTACTGAATAGGATACAATGTGCAAGATTCATCAACTGAAAATGACTAATTAATTAAACATCATTCAAGTGATATAACTTCATCAAGCAGGATCCATTCCATTCATCATTTAACCCCACGTTATCTAGAGCGTGACTGAAATAATCCGACGATGATTATGCACTGGAAATGAAAAATGATGCCTCATCATTCTTCAAATGGAACATAAGACTTATGAAATTATTGTAGATAATACCATGACAAGTAATATTTCACAGACGGTCTAATTTCTTCTTTATGTTCTGAAATCAGCGGATTGGTCTTCTTAGAGATGCAATCACACAGGACTGAGAAGAAAGTGACGAAGTTTGTACGTGGAAAATGATATTTAAGAGAAATTATCGACCAATAAAACGTCTGAGATTATTATATTTTATGAATGGTTATGGGACTTTTCTGACAAATCTTCAATAAACTGCGACAGATTGGGGGTTCAGAAAACATTGAAAACTGTGAGAAAAGACATTTTTCCTCATGTTATGATATTTCTATTGATCGCAACTTCCGAAAATAATTTGAAATACATATTTTTGCGGGATCATTCCTAGATTATACATGCATGGTGTCAAATTAAAAAGAAAATAGTGGGCTTTTTGAAGAAAAATTTAGATTTTTGGAGATCTATCGAACAACCCGTTGAATTTGAATAGGAAAAACAGATCGTGCAGAAACTTTTTATGGTTGAGCCATCTTTCATTCTGAATACTGAGGTGAAAACAGAATGAAATAATATCAATTAATTTTCTTGTTGTAGCCTTCCAAAGATTACGCTCGGAGAACTTCAAAATTTCTATTCAAAAAACTGGAGGCCCTACGAAGGCCAAATTTAGGCTAATGTGCTGCCAGAGTGACCCGGAAGGGAATATGAATTCATAAACCAAAAAAATTTTTAATCTAAACTGTAGTTTGTCCATCGTGATTCACAACGGAAATGTTGTTTTATTATGTTTTATCAGATTGATATTGGATTCACCAAGTTCCTTTTGTAGGTCAGAATTATACACGAATGGTTTCTCTGTAAATCAAAGAATTTATTATTTTATACAAAAATACAATTACATACAAGAATGTTGACCTTACCTGTAAATCGAAGAAACAACATTCAATGTTATTATTCACAATGTTAAAATTTGAATGACACTGTTTTCAGAAGGTCTTAGGTGCAATTAATGGATAAAGAATAAATTGTGTCGGCTCCGTCGATTTTCACATTTATACATTCATTGAACTGAATTAGGTCAACCTTATTACTCGCGCAAAGCCAATGAACTTGAACAAGGGATGTACAGGTAGGTACTTCTCACATGCTTATTAATTAGTTCTGAATTGGTGTATCTCTTCAGTCTTGTGTTATTAAAAATGAATGGAATTGATTCGAGTAGGTCTCGCCTAACAACGAGGGCACATAAAACTCAATAATGTTCGAAGAATTTTGGTCCAAGAAGAAAGCAATTCATTACAAACCCAAATTTAATAAGCATTGGATGATTGGATAGAGAATCTTAATGAAGAAACAGCTTTCAAATGAAGAGCCTGCACAGAGCAAGTTGAAAAAGAAATGAGAGAAGATGAGTCGAAATACAGGGTGCTCCTTAATTGAACGTACAAACGATAAGCGGAGATTCCTTACGTAGATTTAAGAAAAAAGGGCCCATAGACATGGGGTCGCGAACATTTCTTTTTCGAGATACAGTGTGTCGAAGTTTGAATTTTTTTCAAGTTTTTTGCTCATAGTATCTCCACTTTACAAGATATTCAACTGAAATTTGGCAAATATATTATATTTGAGAGTTCTCACCACGTGACATGACAATTTCGATAGCAGATGTACAGGGTCTTATTTTTTCTGGAACACTATCACCTGTTTTCCCCCAGAATTCTTTTTGGTGGACAACTGTTAATTTGAGAAAACGTAGAAAAAAGTTTTGTTGTTATGCTTTACTTTTCGGTCTCCTGTAGTTTTTCATATCTGCTACCGATTTCGAGAAAAAAAATTTTGAATGATTCTCTCGAAATTATGATAAGAAGGCCAGTTTGTGAGGAATCTGAAATATTCAAGTCCGGGAATCTGGCGGGTCATGACTGATGTCCAATACACCTGTTTTCATAACTTTTTTTCAAATACTCCCTAATAACCTAGTACCGGGTTTTCCACCATAATTTGACCCCCCTTTAACGTTGTTTCTGAAAGGGGTACAAAAAAATGTTTTCCACGAAAATTTCACGAAATCGATTAATGTTATTCAAAATGATTTCACAAAATGAAATATATACAGAGTGGCCAACATATTTATTTCAACTTAATTTTTCCAAATGGAACACCCTGTATAGTTTTCTATATTTGGCAACCTCTTTTTCCCCTTATTTCGAATATATAACAAAGGTTTGGTTTATCTCTATTTTGTGTGTCAGTGTTTAAAATTTCAAGAACCAATTTCTTTAGTTGACATTAGTTATTCCATACTACCATAGTTTATAATTTTTATTATTGGATAAAAAATATTGCTCTTAAGTAAATTGTTTGAATATAAAGAATTTCGGAAGATTTCTCATAGGTATTTTTTCATTCCGTAGTTTCATTTCAAAACTGAGAAACTCTGGAAATAAAAGAGGCACACCCACATACGCATATATTCGATATCAGGAAAAAATAACCAATTAGAATAAGGGCGAATATGCAGGGTGTTCCATTGAAAAAATGAAGTTGCATTCAATATGTTGTTCACCCTGTATATTATATTCCAATTGACGTAATTATTCTGAAAAAATTCATTTGAATTGGTACAATTTTTAAATTAAATATTTTTATGTATCCGTTTTAGTAGCATATTTAGATGAGGGTCAATTTATAGTGAAAAACCTGGTACCTACACCATGAATCTCGAAAACGAAACGTTTGCGGTCCCATGTTCATGGAACATCTTTTAGTTAAAATTATATCTCAATCTTTCCTCTTCGTTTGTACTTCCAATTTAGGAACCCCTTGTATATGGGATGTTATGATATCGCTGACATCAAAACCTGTCATTTTAATCCTGACAAGTTCTGACCAAATGAGGAAATAACAACAGTTGTAGTTCTTGAAACAATAATAATAATAATAATAATAATAATAATAATCTTACCCCGCACGGGGGTACTACTGTGTAGTATACGGGTTTGACAATCCCGCGGACCCCGGTCACTCTCAACCGATGTCGGACAGATATATACGAAGCCTCGGAGAACAGTCGCTGCCTGGGGATCGTCAGGGCGCGTCTGGAGTTGGTGCTGGACGTGACAGCATGCGGGACACCAACGGCAGGATGCTGAGAAGGCAGGCGCCTGCCATACAAGAAGCTATGCCTTTAGACGAGGAGGACATCGACGAGGAGAGAGTTCAGGTTGTCGGTCGCATTGGGATTCAACGTTCGAAAGAGCAGCCCGTAGTCGGAACCGGCAGCCGAAACAGGACAGCACAAAGGGGACGCCACAAGTGGACGCCCGAGCAGCATGACCTGCTGTCTGCGCTATACAGAAGATCAAGACCCGAAAGACGGGGATACATGAATAGGCTGCATGGTCTATGGTGCGAAAATTATCCAGACCTTGACTACATGACGCAGCAAAACCTTAGAGATCAGATCAGTCATCTCAAAAGAAAAGGAATCTTATGGCGCTCTCAAGAGCAGGAAAGGACGGAACAACAAGATGGGGAGCAGGTGACAGATGCTTCGAACCAACATCAGCTATTGACGATTGACACAGCTGAAGAACAAGCTGTAGCCATGGTGAGAAATGTCGCGGGCCAAACCGGGACTGGTACACGCTCCAACAGGCCAATAACAGAACATGTGAGAGATGTTCCAAGAAAAGAACAAGGTGGAGAGCATGTGACAGATGCTCCAAAACAACAACACCAAGCAAAAGCCTCAGGGGCGAGGCCAAGAACGGAACAGATCAGTCGTATCATAAGAAGAGGAATCTTATGGCGGTCTCAAGAGCAAGAACGGACAGAACAACAAGCTGAGGAGCAGGTGACAACTGCTTCGAACCAACATCAGCAATTGACGATTGACACAGCCGAAGAACAAGCTGTAGCCCTTGTGAGACATATCGCGGGCCAAACTGGGTCTATTACACGCTTCAACAGGCCAATAACAGAACATGTGAGAGATGTTCCAAAAATAGAACACGGTGAAGAGCAGGTGACAGATGCTCAAAACCAGCAACATCAAGCAATAGCCCTGGGGCCGAGGCCAAGAACGGAACAGGTGAGAGATGTTCCGGTAATAGAACTAGCTGGAGAGCAGGTGACAGATGCTCCAGACCAACGACACCAAGCAATAGCCCTAGGGCCAAGGCCAAGAACGGAACAGGTGAGAGATGTTCCGGTGATAGGACTAGCTGAAGAGCAGGTGACAGATGCTCCAGACCAACAGCAACAAAAACCAGGAACGGTGAGAGATGTTCCTAAGTTAATCGTCAATACCAGGGAAGCATTTGAGGCGGCCGTTAGAAACCCACTGGTCAAGATCTTCCGAATGAAAACAAGACATGAGGCTGAAGATCTAGCCGTATTGGACAACATCATTCAAGATCACCTTAACGAGACCTGTTCACTAGAAGATGTTGTGGCTGCAGTGAGAGCAGCCGCTTCCCTTCTATGCCCACCGAAAAGTACAGCTACGAAGGAGGATAAGCATAAGCTAAGACTTAGGCGGCTTGACACCAAAATAAAATCAATGAGGCAGCAGGCATCTTGGTACCAATGTATCATGGATGTTCTGAAAGGCAAGATTGGGTCAAGCAAGAAAATGAAGGATATGATTGAGGAGCTTCGTTCCATACATCATAGAGTAGACTGGCCCACAGTCCATTTACTGAAGCAGAAAGCTGTAGATAAAATAAGATCACTTACAGCAGCGCGAAAGAAACTGATAAAAAGGCAAAAATGGATTGAAGATAACAACACCTTCAACGCAGAACCATCGAAATTATTTCAGTCCCAACAACAAATGACACAGAAACCACCATCACCTCCAGAGGTCGAAGAATTTTGGAAGAGCATATATGAACAACAACCAGAAACCAGGGATACTCCAGCACTTCTCAGATTTCAGCAGATGTGTGACCAAAACCAACAGCAAAACGATGAACTTTCTGAAATATCAACCGAAGATATAAAACAGGCCCTTAAGAACAAGCGTGATTTCACAGCACCTGGACTGGACGGTATTCAAAACTACTGGTGGAAGAGATTTCCAGCTACACATCAACACCTGGCAAGATTATTCAGCGGGATGCTGACTCGCCGTGAGCCCATTCCGTCATGGTTGGTAGAGGGTAGAACAGTGCTGATACCAAAATCAGGTGACTTAGGGCAACCCAAGAACTACCGCCCAATCACTTGCCTCAATACACTGTATAAGATCCTCACAAGTGTAATTCAACATCGAATTCTGAGGGTTATTGGACCAGTGTGGGACAGTATATGCGAACAGAGGGGAGCAAAGAAAGGAGTGCAAGGATGCAAAGACAACTTGCTCATAGACAAGAGCGTATGTCTAGACGCCAGATTCTACAAGCGCGACCTACACACATCATGGTTAGACTACGCGAAAGCATATGACACCTCGCCGCACGAACTGATAATACGGCTATTGAAAATGCTGAAAGTTCACCCTAACATCATCCACGCGATAGAAAACATCATAGCGCTGTGGAAAACGAAGTTTGCCATCCGAACGGAGGGTCGAACCGTGTATACGGGATGGGTGAGATACAGGAGAGGAGTTTTTCAGGGAGATTCACTAAGCCCGTTGTTATTCTGCATAACACTCATACCACTAACAATTGAGTTGAGGGAGAGCAAGATAGGATACAAGGCCGGACCACCAGGCAGAAGGAACCACCTGATCTCGCATCTCTTGTACATGGACGACTTGAAGCTCTACGCTCCCTCCGAGTCCGCACTACGGCAACTACTGAATATCGTTTCAGACTACACCTCAGCAATGGGAATGTCGTTCGGTTTGGACAAGTGTGCTGTTTTTCATCTGAGCAGGGGAAAAGCTGAAGACGCAGGAGAAGATATTCAACTGGAAGATGGAATGATTATTCGACACCTCGAAGACGGAGAAACGTATAAGTTTCTTGGGATGAAACAGAGGGGTGTACTGGAGACAACCCAGATAAAAGATGCCTTAACAGCCAGCTACAAAAAGAAGCTTAGAGACATTTGGAAATCGCAGCTGTCGGGAAAGAACAAAGTTTCTGCTACAAATATGCTAGCCATCCCGATTCTCACCTACTCTTTCGGGGTGGTGAACTGGACGGTAAACGAACTCCTCGATCTTGATAGGTCAACAAGGAAAACGATGAACATGAATCGGAGCCTACATCCCAACAGTTCAATACAGAGGATATACCTTCCCCGAAGCCAGGGGGGTAGAGGATTACAATGTTTGGAATATCAACACTACCAACAAACATTGGAAATGGCAGTAAGGGTTCTAAGAAGTGAAGATCCGCTTCTGAAATTTGTCGCTCAGCATGAAATCGCGAACCATGGAGCCTTCCTATTCCGAGCTGCACAAAGGGCCCTGGAAAAGCTCAGCATAACCGGCGTATCGATCAATCCTGAGCTCGCTGGAGCACCGATCACTCAAGCGGACCAAAGAAGCCTAGCAAGACTGATCCGAAAGTCTCAGTCAGATACATTACTCGAACATCATATGAGTAAGACCTTGCACTCCATATATTTCAGGAGCTTAAAAGACCAGGACCTGTCTGAAGAATTGTCTTTCGCCTTTCTGAAGTCAGCTAGCCTTAAGTCAGAGACGGAAGGATTTGTGATGGCGTGTCAGGATGGAGTACTGAATACGAGATGGTATAAAAAGAATATAATGAAAATGGACACCCCAACAACTTGCAGAGCTTGCCATAGGCAACAGGAAACGATTATGCACATCCTTTCCGCCTGCAGCGTCCATGCTCCATCAGGGTATGTAGAGAGGCACAACGCGGCACTCCGAATTCTATACTTCCATCTAAGAGCCGCGTATGGGATAGACAAAGAACCGGTGCTACCATATGTGCCTCTGGAAGTTGAAGCGGTGGTCCAGAACGAAAGAGCTCGCATATGCTGGAACTATCCTGTCTCAACAACACGACAGATCAATGCTGTTAAACCAGACATACTTCTTCTGGACAAGGAGCTGAAGGAGTTATTTGTCGTGGAATTCTCCTCCCCTGCTGAAAATAATGTTGTGATGAAAGAAGAACAGAAGAGGCAAAAGTACAAAGATCTTATGTTCGAGCTTGGAACTTTATACCCAGGTCATAAAGTTAGGATGGTCGTACTAATCATAGGATGTCTCGGTGGAATGAGAGCCAACTACGTGGATGAATTGAAGATTATTCCGGCCTGTAGATCACTGGCCGAGGTATTGGCGCACAGAATGCAGAAAGCAGTGTTGCTCGGGTCACTTCATATCATCAGGTCCCATGAACTCTAGAAGCCACTTGCAGCTCATCTCTTTTGTTAAGGGACGCTACGAGGGCAGGATGAAGAACTCCTCCATTTAAGTGTGAGGGGTTTTTAGTGAGTAACCAAACAAGATCATGGATTCTCACACTACCAAGAGTGCGGACCCTCTCGGTGCCCATAAAGGGTTTTCCCCTCACACGGACGTAAAAAAAAAAAAAAAAAAAAAAAAAAAAAAAAAAAAAAATAATCTTTATTAATCCCAAAAGACATAATTAATATGTATAAGACAAGTCAAGGACGAAAAAAAAAGAATTAAACAATCATAAATCAAAGATCAAAAATATTACTATCATCTAGAAATTCTTTAATACTATAATAGCTCTTCTTGAGCAATTGACATTTTACTATTTTTTTGAATTTTATTTCACTTAACATTTTAACAGAAAGTGGTACATGATTATATAAGATTATGGCCTGATAAATAGGCGAACACTCAAATTTTGTTGTTACATGTGTAGGAACGCACAGAGTAGCAACATTCCTTGTAAAATATTTATGAAAATCAGATAACTTAACCATTAATTTTTCATGTTCCTTCACATAAACTAAACATCTATATATAAACAATGAAGGAAGAGTAAAAATTTTATATCCACTAAAGAAAGGCTTACATGAATCTCGCGAATTCATACTAAAAATTAATCGTATAATCCTCTTTTGAGCAACAAACACTCTGCCCGATTCAGTTGAATTTCCCCATAACATAATGTTGTAATTAAGAAAGCTGTAGACTAAACTGTAGTAAATACTTAAGAGGTACTCTACCGAAAATGAGTCCTTAACCCTGCTGATAGCATAATATGAACTACCCAACTTTTTACATACAGATTCCACCTGGTGACCCCATCTCAAAGAGCAGTCCAAGTGCACTCCCAGGAACTTTACCGCATCCCTGGAAGTTACCTGTTCCCCCAAGCATTGCAACACCAAACGTTCTGAACTAGGGTTGCGGATTCGGAAGTATATACAATCAGTCTTCCTGACATTTAATATCAAGGCATTCAACTTACACCATTCGACAAATTTAGAAATCAGCTCACCACAAACCGCAGTTAGTTCCTCAGGACTCTGGGCTGAGACCGCCATGGATGTATCATCAGCAAATATAGTCAATATACCTGGATCAATATGATCAGGTAGATCATTAATGAATAAAAGAAATATGAGCGGTCCCAGGACAGAGCCCTGCGGAACCCCCAACTCCGTCCTGCAAGAAGGTGACGTGAACTCGTTGATTTTAACCGACATGCAACGATCCGTAATGAAACTAATTATCCATTTGAGAAAAATACCACGAAATCCAAGATTATATAACTTACTTTCGATGAACTTAAATGATAGAACATCGAAGGCTCGCGACAAGTCAAAAAAGAGACCAGCAACAAAATGTCCCTTATCTAGATTTTTATATACATAGTCGACGAATGCAAAAGCAGCAGTCTGGGTAGACCTGCCTTCTCTGAATCCATGCTGGCTATCAGTTATTATATTGAAGCGAGTCAGAAAAGAGACCATTCGCCCATACACAATCCTTTCAAATACCTTGGAAAAAACGCTTAAGATAGAAATAGGACGGTAATTTGCTATGTTATAGGGATCGTCTTTCTTGTAAACAGGAATTACCGAAGCCATTTTCAATATAGTAGGAAATTTACCCGTGTTAACCGAAACATTGATAAGATGAGCAAAATGATCCGCAACAACGTGAATGATACTTTTCAATACATTCGCCGAGATTTTATCTGTACCTGTACTTTTTTTATTTTTGAGAGATTTAACAGTTTCAATTACCTCCTCTTTAGTGACAGGAAAGAAAAAGAAGGTGTTTACAGATAAGGCAGAAGTTGTACAAGCTTGTGACAATGAACCGCCAAAGTGATCTCGCAGACTCATGTCAGCAATAGAGCTGAAATAATCCGCGAACATACAGGCGACCTCATATGGTTCACTATGCTGTTCACCAGCGCAGCTAAGCGTAATGCTAGGTTTAGCCAACACCTTTCGACCGGTTTCTGCATTTACAATATTCCAGACTGACTTATTTTTATTATTAGAGGAATTTATTATATTTTTATAATGGTTTGACTTTGATTGCTTTAGTAATAACCTGAACTCAATTTTAGCCCTTTTATAGATTTCGTGAGAATTTGAGTTATTAATATTTTTGTGCAACCAGAACAGGTTCTTTAAATTGACACTAGCCTCCCTTATTTCAGTATTTATCCAAGTTTTCCGATTATTGTTAACTAGCTTCGAAAGTTTCAAGGGACAAATTCTTTCAATAGCAAATAATAGCAGATTTACAAACTCAGAGAAACATATATCAATATCAAAGTTTGAGTATATGTGTTCAAAACTAATATTACTCAAATACTCAGCTAATTTAAATAAAGAATGGGGAGATACACCTCTGACAAATACCCGCTCACAATGGGTTATGCTGCATGAAATTGGTTTGTTCATAAAATAATTTAGAACTAAAATTTTATGATCACTTATGTGACCTTCGAAAACTCGAGATTTACAATCGGAACCGGCATTAGTCAGGATGTAGTCAATTTTAGAAGTAGATGTTATATTATTCACATTAGTAAATACTCTGGTCGGCTCAATGGAAGAAATCTTTAAGTCAAAACAGCATAATAAATCGTCAAGTAGTTGCCTACGTGTGCTAGTAACATTCAAATAATTAATGTTGAGATCACAACATAAAAACAAAACATCAGCAAGTTTGATACATCTTTGCAGGATAAAAGTTAACTTATCAAGGAACTGAAGAAAATCACCATCCGGAACTCTATAAGCACTTATGACACATATCTTTTTGTTATTTAGAACAGTTATCACTCCACAAAACTCGAACTGCATCTCCACAGAGAATTTAGATATGCCCATATCCTTCGCAGGAATACCAGCTCTTGTGTAAATAACAGCACCACCATGTTTGTGCGTCTGTCTGCAATAGGAAGCCACACATACATAGTCAGGAATAGCGATGGATTGAAGCTTCTCAGTCGAACACCAATGCTCCACAACACTAGCAATGAAGGGGCGCTCCTCATCAAATAATACTTCCAAATTGTTAGTTTTGTTCATTAACGATTGGATGTTTATATGCAGAATCTTGAAGGGTTGTGAGACGTCTGTTACTGTTTTGGAGTCATTTTTCGACCCTGGTAAAAAAAATTTATACTTGCATTTTTAGGCCAGTTATTAGCATCCTTGACTTTTTCAAATTCGCTAACCGGTACAAGAACCTTGAAAGATGCGTATGTCTCCGGAAAGCGTGATTTGAGTAATTCACATTTAACATTCTTGAATTTTTGGGAAAGAAAAGCCTGAAGATCTTCTACAGTTGTCGAAGGGCCCAGTCTTGAAACGTGCAGAGCTCGTAATTTCTCAACACCCTGAACAACTGCTGGTTCACTACACTGTCCAGTAACAAGAACAGGTCGACTTTTCCTCTTTGGCTTCTTCCATTCACCATTATTAACGTCGCCTGTATTTTTCCTACCTCCAGTATTGTGTTTCTTATTTACAGCACTGTTGACAGCGTCATTAACCTCACTTAATGTGATATTTCGAGGTTTGGTTTGGGGGATCTCCGTAATGGGCGATCTTAAGGCAGGATCCGAATGAGGAACAACCGGAGCGGGATTCCCAATTACAGCGTTCGCATAGCGACGATTAGGAATCGGCACTTTCACCGCCTCACTGTTTACAGTCTTATCAGGCATGACAATTTTTTCACATTTGTTGCATACTTTTTTATCTTTATTGCTTATTTCATTTTCCAATTTGGAAATCTTATATTTTAATAGTAGAGAATTCTCTTCTAATAAACGATTTTTATCTTCCAATTCTTGGATAATTTTTAAAAGTAATTCATGATTAGATGAATTTTCTGAAATCTGAATGGAGGCCTTGGAAGTTCCTCCTGAAGGACATTCATCCTCTTCAGACTTCATAGCGAGGACATAAGTTATTTCTTCCTCACAGCACCTTTTCATTTTAAGGGCACAACTACGGAGAAAAATGTTTGGACAAATGTTACATTTGAGACCACTTTTCACTACGGGATTTTTACAGTTCGCGCATTTGAAAGAACTAACACGCGCACCGAGACTCATACCGTCTAACTTGTTCGCCATCGTGACTACTACTGAAATAGGAATATTTACATTTTTCGTCAATTATATTACATTCATATATTAGATTTTCAACAAATACAAGTGAAAAGCGACTTTTCATTGAATTTTACACCGTCATTGTTCACAAATATTGATTGTTACAATGTCATGACGAAATTCTTCATATGTTATTATATTAAATAGATTCAGACTAGTGAGTGATCGACTGTTAGATTTAAACTTATACAGGGTCTTTCACGAGGAACCTCACCCATATTTATACGGGAAACTACTGAACGTATTTTCATGAAATTCAGCACTTATGAGTATTTCACGATGCTGATGAAATCTAAAATATTTTCAAGGCATGAGCACCTCCGGTTTTTCCGGAAATGACGTCAACTTCCGTTTTTCAAATTAGAACACCATTTTTTATTGCAGAAATAGATTCTTAGAAAATTTCAAGTTATTTTGATGTAACATTTTTCAGTTTTGGTTGGAAAATTCTCTCTGAGCGGGAAAATTCGAAAAAAAATCGAAAATAGAGCTCCGCTGAAACAAGAATAACTTCGAGGTTTTTGGATGGAAAATTTTCATTTTTGGGATTTTTCAAGATGTAAGATTGATGTGTATCCACTTTAAAAATCGAAATCGCGATTCATGATACAGGGGGTGAAAAAATCGCTTACAAAGTTAGGGATGACAAAATCGTGAAAAATCAATTTTTTCAAATTAGAACCCAATTTTTTTATGGCAGATATTGAATCTACGTTAAAAAATAATGTGAGTGTATGCATCACACCCTTGCCCTAAAATGGATATTTTCTGAGTTAATTAATATCCACTTTAGGGCAAGGGCGTTTTTGTTAGGAAATATCGTGATTCAGATTTTTTATGAAATTCATGATTTTTTCCTCAAATTTATTCGTATACATTCAGGAATAACTCGAAAACGACGCGTTTTATTGAAAAAATATAAGAATACTTTTATTCTCTAAAATGGTTGATTCTTTCGAAAATATAAACCGTTTATTCTTTTCAAGTGATTTGATAGTGTTTTTGCATGAATTTATGGAGAGATATTGAATAAGTTTCGATTGAGGAATATGCACCATGAATAGAGTAAAGAATCAACCAAAACTTAGTTCATTTGAAATAACGGTTTCGAAGATATGAACAGGAAAGTGTTTTTTTCGTGGATTTTCGACACCCTGTATCTTCCAAACGAAACCGAAATTTGAAAAAGGGTATGGAAAAAAAATTTTTCGTTTGATGAGAGGAATCTACGGTTAAAATATATGTACAAGTCAAAGACTCACCCTGTATACAACGATACAGTATGAATTTTGAACAAACGTTTCGAGAAAGGGAGGTAGTGCTTTAGTTGTCTCCGTTTTTATAAGCTCAAAAGCAACATTAGTAGTGAATGTTGTTTGGATTATGAAGTATCCTGCAATAGTGCGTTCCTTTTCCCTAACTGGCGAACCAGACAACTTATAAACTCAGTTCAAAAACATAGGTTGTAACGTAGCAAGTTTTCCGGCTGAATTAGCGGGTACATCGGCCCGCGGCAGTCGTCACGCTGATTGATGCGCGATAGGTCACGGCCGCGGGGTCGACCGCGCTGGGCGTGGTCAAACGCCGCGACCCGGAAACGTATAAGGTCGGACGCGCGGTCGGTAATAGGGAATTCAATTTTCAAATTATTCGCGGTACCACCAGTCTCCTTGAAGCAGTCCGAATCCAGGTTTAGTGAAAGAGGCATTAGTGCATCCCAGGTTCCAGGTCCAGGTCTAGTTATTTATCCGAAAACAGTGAGTAAACCGAAGGGTTACGCGTGAGCAAGGTATGATTATTTCATTTAAATTTTATTTTGTTGATTTGTCGGTGTATTACTGTATTTTCCCATTTCGATCCTTTACCTCTCTGGGTCATGGAGTTGTGTAGTAGCTTCAAACGGCCTGCATAATTCTATGAATTTCCCAGTATGCGGGGATGTACATGTTAGCTTAAAACGGCGCATTTACATCTTCGTTCCTTTCCCAGCATCCATGGTGCCAGGTAGTAGCTTGAAATGGCGTGCCTGACTCGGTGGATTTCTCCTAGTATACAGGGTGGTGTATGTTAGCTTCAAATGGCGCATACACAACCCGGTATTGTCTCCAACCTTCCAATTCCCCATGGCTCCGTACAATAGCTTTAAATGGCCTGTATGAATTCATGGTAATCCCAAGAGTACAGGGACACGCATGCTAGCTTCAAATGGCGCATTCAGTGGCCCTGTATTCCCCTTGTTGTACTGCCCGAATTCTTGGAGTCCGTGTATTAGCTTGAAACGGCCTACATGTCTCTTTGGATTCCGATTGTGTGGGATTGTGCGATGTTAGCTTAAAACGGCGCATCTCACAGTTCTATACGGGTACATTCCTTTCTTTATGTCTCCTACCAATCGTAACGCTCCGACAATGAAACTTTGTTTAGTTTTATTCAAGCGTTCCATTGCCCACGTTATTACCTGCCGTAGTTCTGTTTTCTCACAATATTTTCTGCTTGCACTCTTGCTTCATTTCGCTTATTTCCGCTTGCTACCGCACGTTACTTTGACCGCTTTCTCATTTTCGTAGTAGTGTATATTTTGAATCTTTGCATGTATAATTTTCCATCACAAATGCACGTTACACCCCGCCTCCGAACAAATTACTCCTCCTATTCCTGGTACATTGTTAAAAGTATACTATATCAGCGACATCATTGGTTACAACACTTCGCCATTGGTAATGTGTGTGGATATTATCCAGTCACCAGTTCTCATCGAGAGGGACATCATGTACGCCTAGGCGTAAATTTATCATTTCATATCATGTACGCCGAGACGGAAATTTATCATTTCACATCATGTACACCGAAGTATACAGACATCATTCTACGACATATACGCCGAGACACCAGCATAGCATCACACACCAGGAGCACCGATTCGTACACCACATTACCATTGGCCCCGACACATTACACTTCAACTATCGAAATCATTGTACCAATATCGTTTTCCATTGATTTAACATCATTGTGTAATTGTGCATATCTATTCATTTTCATTGATATCATTCGCTCATTGTATATATTACCGAACCTAGAATATAAGTGTCCTGGTCATTGTGAGTTTTATTTTCCCGAGCAGAATTTTTTACAATAATTTTCAGAGATAGGGAATAAAATATATTAACATCAGGCCCCTGGGCATAATCTTCTCTGACTGCAGCTCCTGGACACCCGTAGGAGTACCGCCTACGGGTTCCGAGTGTCCTCAACACTTTAAACTAGAGGTGGCGCCCGAGGTTTCTGTCTTCGGAAGGTAAGATGGTAAAGAATAGAAACGGAAGGTCGTCACAAATGGCGCCCGAGCAGGGACCGAAATGTTGCCAGCCTTTCCGTGAAGTCCCCGTCAACTGGACAGACCAGAGGAGGAGCAAGTTCCGAAGAATCTACAACTACCCACTGAGAGGATGAGATTAGAAGATTTGTTGAACACCATTGTTCGACTTCCGACTTACCAGGTTCCGAGTTATCCTGCATTCAGACCCGCTTCGAATTTCGATCAACTTCGAGTCCTGGCCACCCGATGTTCTGCGCATGGGTGACCTCCCACCACCACCTTATGGAGAGGAAAAATCGTTTATAAGGAGTTACACAAGAAGCTAAGGATTATTATAAAACCAGCCAGCGTACGATTATTATTAAACCAGCCAGCGAACCGACGAGATTATTAAACCAGCCAGCGAACCGACGAAATTATTAAACCAGCCAGCGAATCGACATCACTCTGAAACCAGCCAGCTAACCGAAGAGGATAAATCGACAGTCGCAAGCCAGCCAGCTATCCGAGAAGAAGTTTTCAAGTCGCCTAGTCAAGAAGGAAGTTTTCAAGAACGCTACGAGACCGCCGACATGACCAACAACTCCGAAGAAAATCCACCGGCCGCCGGATCGACAGATCAAAGTACCAGTTGGATTTATAAGTTGAAGAAAGACGAACTCGAGGTAGAATTAGACAAATTTCATCTCCAGCGGGAAGGAACTGTCGACGAAATGAGGAAGAGACTGGTCAAGTTCATAAAGAGTGGACAAGCCACCCCAAATCCGCTCGTATACCTGAGGCCACCAGTATTTCCGACAGTACCTCCGCAAACGCCGAGTACATCCAGTCATCCGGACCCCATAGACCTGCACAAGTACGGAATAAGTTTCGACGGAATTCAAGACCCAGCCGCATTCTTGGAGAGAATAGAAGAGATTCAGAGTCAACTTCACCTGGATCCAGAAGGAATATTAGCAGGCCTACCTCAAATTCTAACCGGTGATGCTTCTCTGTGGTTCCGGAATAATAAACGCGATCTGACAAACTGGTCCGCATTCATCGAGGCATTCAAGACGTTCTACTTCCCAACCGACTACTACATCACTTTGGAGGAAGACATCCGCAGGCGACAACAACAACCGAACGAGGCCGTCACCAAATACATTACCGACCTGCAGGCGATGATGAGGAGACACGGAGGTTATAGCGACGTTCAAGAACTATCAACGCTTCAGAGAAACCTGCTACCCGACTATCGCCAAATGCTATGGGGACATAACATACAAGATATACCCACGTTCTTGAAGAAAGTCCGCGAAATCGAGGCCCTGAAAATTGAGATCCGACACCAGAATAATGTTCCATCAACATCCAGGGACCCGGTAAAAGGACCAACAACGCCAAACAGGCCACGCCCGACTTATCCGGCGAATCAAGAACCTCCGAAACGGCCTACATCTACGACTTGCTGGAGATGCGGACAAACCGGACATCTAAGAGGAGACTGTCGAAATCCACCGCAGTTGTTTTGTTCTCGATGCGGACGAAAAGGAGTCATGAGCCGGGATTGTAGCTGTCCCAAGCCGGGAAACTAAGCAGGGAAAGATTTGTCACGAGGCCAGATCCGATACCCGTGCCCTCCGCCTCGTATGCCACCGCCGGACACTATGTAGACCATCGCCCACACATAGACATCGAACTATTTGGAAGGAAGTTCCGAGCACTTTTGGATACCGGAGCCTCCAGATCATATTTCGGAGACACAATAAAGGACTTATGTAATGTCGAGAAACTGCCGACCATCCGAGAGAAAATTCCAAACGCCCTCCTAGCCGATGGAAGTATATCGAAAATACCATTTGCAGTCAACCTTCCGCTCGGAATCCAAGACGAAATATTCGAGATGCCGCTGATGTACCTGCCGAGACTGAACCATGAGATTCTACTAGGGATGGATTTTCTACTACTCAACAACGTACAAATATTCCCAGCCGCCGACGACATCGTGATTAATGGAAAACCGATCCGAGCTTCAAACCTGAACGTTATTACTGACGAAGTCGTAAGACCTAATTTGGAATTAACACCAGAAGAACAACAACGACTACAGGACTTTCTAAGGAGAGAACTAGTAAAATTTAAGGACATTAAGGGAACTACGCCGCTAGTGGAACACCGAATTCATCTCTTGAAGAAAGAACCGATAAAACAGCGTTACCGGCCACAGAATCCGAAAATGCAACAAATTATGGATCAGGAAATCGACAGGATGCTAGCCGAGGGAATCATAGAACCTTCCAACAGTCCTTGGAGCAGCCCGACAGTCCTCGTACAGAAAAAGGATGGAAAACCAAGATTCTGTATCGACTTCCGCCAGGTAAACGAAGTAAGTCGTAAAGATGCGTACCCACTACCATACATCTCCGCAATACTTGATCGCCTTCGGACTGCAAAATACATTTCAAGTATCGACCTACGACAGGGATATTGGCAAATTCCTCTAGCGAAAGAAAGTCGACCGATAACTGCTTTCACGGTTCCATCTCGAGGATTGTTCCAGTTCAACGTTATGCCCTTTGGATTGCACTCTGCACCAGCCACTTTTCAACGATTGTTGGATCGTATCATCGGACCAGACATGGATCCACGAGCATTCGCTTACTTGGACGACATCATAGTGTTAGGGGAAACTTTCAGCGAACACTTAGAAAATCTGAGAGAAGTATTTCGCCGACTTCGAGAAGCCAACTTACAACTGAATCCGGACAAGTGTGAATTTGGGAAACGCTCTCTGAAATACTTAGGCCACGAAGTCACAGCCGAGGGAATCCGAACCGACCCTGATAAAGTTAAAGCTATTTTGGAGATGAAACCACCAACTACTGTTCGTGCGCTACGTCGCTTCTTGGGAGTTTGTTCCTGGTACCGGAGGTTTATAGCCAATTTTTCAAGGATCGCAACACCGTTGACGAGTCTACTGAAGAAAGGAAAGAAATGGTCGTGGGGTGAACAACAACAGGGAGCATTCGACGAGCTCAAGAAATTCTTAACGGAATCACCGGTATTAGCCTGCCCAGACTTCAGTCGGCCTTTCCAACTACAAACGGACGCTTCAGACGATGGACTTGGGGTAGCACTCCTACAAAATCAGGATGGACACGACCGAATAATCGCCTACGCCAGCCGCACTTTACATCCCGCCGAACGCAATTATTCCGTCACCGAAAAAGAATGTTTGGCTATTGTGTGGGGCATCGAGAAAATGAGACCTTACCTGGAGGGTTATCACTTCACCGTCATTACTGATCATCAGAGTCTAAAGTGGCTGCATTCTATCAAAAGCCCGACCGGAAGAATAGCCCGATGGAGTGTGTTTTTGCAGCAATACGACTTCGACATCAAATATCGAAAAGGAGTCCTAAACAAGGTAGCCGACGCCCTATCACGAGAACCTTTACATGAACCAACCTCTACGATACAGGCCGACACTCAAGAGACAAAGTTTCCACAGAAATGTGCTTGGTACGACCGGAAAATGGAGGAAGTTCAACGAAACCCGGAAAATTTCCCAGATTATTCAATTCAAGAAGGAAAACTTTTTCGTCATTTCTGGGATTTCTCCGATCTGAAAGAAGAGGAAGACTCCGAGCCGTGGAAACTATGTATACCCACCTACCAACGTGAAGCAGTATTGAAGGAGAATCATGACCAACCGACCGCAGGACATTTAGGAATTGCGAAAACCGCCGCCCGCATCGCCCGACATTACTACTGGCCGAATATGTATAGGGAGATTAGCAAATACGTCAGGAATTGCGTCGTTTGTCAAGCTTATAAGCCGTCACAGCAGCAGCCGCCTGGGAAAATGCAACCGAGCCCCGTCTCTCTACCATGGGAAACAGTAAGCACCGACCTTGTAGGACCACTTCCCCGTTCATCAAAGGGAAATTGTTACTTAGTGATGTTCCATGACCGCTTTACCAAATGGACCGCCTGCCGACCAATCCGCCGAGCCACCGCAGCCGCCGTCTCCAAGACACTCTACGAAGAAATAATCACTCGTTTTGGTTGTCCGAAAACAGTCATCTCAGACAATGGATCGCAGTACGACAGCAAGATATTTCGAGGAATGATGGAAGAACTAGGTATCCAACACCGGGTAACGCCCGTCTACACACCCCAGTGCAACCCAGTCGAACGAGCCAACCGTACTATAAAGACTATGATTGCACAATTCTGTGAAAACAACCACAAACACTGGGATAGTCATCTACATGAGATTACGTTCGCCATCAACAGTTCCCGTCACGAGTCCACAGGATTTACCCCGGCATTTCTGAACTTCGGTCGAGAGTTGGAAGCACCGAAGACAATCTACCAGGAGGCTACGAGGGACACCAGAGAATGTGAAGATGTCGACCCGGATCCAACTACTATTCAAGAACGCACTAGCCGTTTAAAGAGGCTGCAAGAGACCTTCTCCTTGGTACGCCGTCATTTAGCACAGGCCTTCGACAAGCAGAAAAGGCACTACGATCTACGCCGCCGTGCTTGGAGGTGTCATCCGGGTGATAAAGTGATGAAACGCGAACATCCTCTTTCTCGCGCGATTAATGACTTTGCAGCGAAATTGGCTCCTAAGTTCACCGGTCCATATACGGTTTGCCGAGTAATATCACCCGTGGTCTACGACCTGCGAGATGAGCAAGGAAAACTGGTCAAACGCATACATATAAAAGACCTTAAACCCTACCATGAACACCTTAACTATGTTACAGATATGCCGAAGTCGACGATCCCGGCCAAGATGAGGCCCTCAAAACAGTCAAAGGCGAATATACCACCCTGGAGGGAATTCGTGGTGCCACGACCCCTCAGCCCCCTGCCGCCGACTCCTCCACCCCCAGCTCCGACCAGAGGGGAACTCCTGGAAGAATTCGGTAGACTCCTGGAAACGGTCCCACCGGGAGACAAAAACTGGACACCCAGGCTATGGGAAGTCGCCAGAGAACTTCGTCCCAAAGATTGGCCGGCGGAAAGGTACTTCCGGGTGAAGGTGGCCATAAATGGAGAGTCCAGGTGGATTAGGATTCCGGCGCGGCGATAATATATGTGCGCTGAAATCTCCCTAGAATTCTATTATTATTGTTATGAAACTTGTTAATTTATTACGTTGTGCTTGTAAAATATTTATAGGATAAATTTTTATTTTCAAGGAAACAACAAATAATCCGAAGTAATCAAAATGAGCACCCAGGAAGTTCTGATTCTACACGAGGACGTAGAGTTAGATGGGGAAAAGGCGACGGAAGCGGTCGCGACGCCGTCGGATTCAACACCGATATACTTGCCGGTGAAGGACTACCCGCTGTGCTGGCGGTGTGGCTATCCGGACCATGATCGCCGCACCTGCCGGAGACCAATAATGGTGTTTTGTTCCCGGTGTGGCAAGGTCGGGACCAGGTCAGTCGACTGCACCTGCCGTGCAGAGACTCCGGTGTCGTCAGGGAAGACGGCCCCGCCGAAAAGGACGCTCCAGACGAGGAAGGCGCCTACGCCGGCGCCAGCCAGGACCCGAGACGTGGGGGTCCAGTGCGACCTGATCCGGGTAACAGCATCCGGCGCCCCGGCCTGGACGAGGCCATAAGGTCGCCCTAAGAATTTTTACGTTTTTTTATATTATTAGTATGAAGTATTGGTTTAGTATTGTATATATAGGGAAAGTAAATTTTTTATTTTCAATGTTACAGATGTAAATGCCTTAGAAAAGAGAAAACTAGTTTTCTCTTTTCTATCCGAAGAAGGAGGGGAATGTAACGTAGCAAGTTTTCCGGCTGAATTAGCGGGTACATCGGCCCGCGGCAGTCGTCACGCTGATTGATGCGCGATAGGTCACGGCCGCGGGGTCGACCGCGCTGGGCGTGGTCAAACGCCGCGACCCGGAAACGTATAAGGTCGGACGCGCGGTCGGTAATAGGGAATTCAATTTTCAAATTATTCGCGGTACCACCAGTCTCCTTGAAGCAGTCCGAATCCAGGTTTAGTGAAAGAGGCATTAGTGCATCCCAGGTTCCAGGTCCAGGTCTAGTTATTTATCCGAAAACAGTGAGTAAACCGAAGGGTTACGCGTGAGCAAGGTATGATTATTTCATTTAAATTTTATTTTGTTGATTTGTCGGTGTATTACTGTATTTTCCCATTTCGATCCTTTACCTCTCTGGGTCATGGAGTTGTGTAGTAGCTTCAAACGGCCTGCATAATTCTATGAATTTCCCAGTATGCGGGGATGTACATGTTAGCTTAAAACGGCGCATTTACATCTTCGTTCCTTTCCCAGCATCCATGGTGCCAGGTAGTAGCTTGAAATGGCGTGCCTGACTCGGTGGATTTCTCCTAGTATACAGGGTGGTGTATGTTAGCTTCAAATGGCGCATACACAACCCGGTATTGTCTCCAACCTTCCAATTCCCCATGGCTCCGTACAATAGCTTTAAATGGCCTGTATGAATTCATGGTAATCCCAAGAGTACAGGGACACGCATGCTAGCTTCAAATGGCGCATTCAGTGGCCCTGTATTCCCCTTGTTGTACTGCCCGAATTCTTGGAGTCCGTGTATTAGCTTGAAACGGCCTACATGTCTCTTTGGATTCCGATTGTGTGGGATTGTGCGATGTTAGCTTAAAACGGCGCATCTCACAGTTCTATACGGGTACATTCCTTTCTTTATGTCTCCTACCAATCGTAACGCTCCGACAATGAAACTTTGTTTAGTTTTATTCAAGCGTTCCATTGCCCACGTTATTACCTGCCGTAGTTCTGTTTTCTCACAATATTTTCTGCTTGCACTCTTGCTTCATTTCGCTTATTTCCGCTTGCTACCGCACGTTACTTTGACCGCTTTCTCATTTTCGTAGTAGTGTATATTTTGAATCTTTGCATGTATAATTTTCCATCACAAATGCACGTTACACCCCGCCTCCGAACAAATTACTCCTCCTATTCCTGGTACATTGTTAAAAGTATACTATATCAGCGACATCATTGGTTACAACACTTCGCCATTGGTAATGTGTGTGGATATTATCCAGTCACCAGTTCTCATCGAGAGGGACATCATGTACGCCTAGGCGTAAATTTATCATTTCATATCATGTACGCCGAGACGGAAATTTATCATTTCACATCATGTACACCGAAGTATACAGACATCATTCTACGACATATACGCCGAGACACCAGCATAGCATCACACACCAGGAGCACCGATTCGTACACCACATTACCATTGGCCCCGACACATTACACTTCAACTATCGAAATCATTGTACCAATATCGTTTTCCATTGATTTAACATCATTGTGTAATTGTGCATATCTATTCATTTTCATTGATATCATTCGCTCATTGTATATATTACCGAACCTAGAATATAAGTGTCCTGGTCATTGTGAGTTTTATTTTCCCGAGCAGAATTTTTTACAATAATTTTCAGAGATAGGGAATAAAATATATTAACATCAGGCCCCTGGGCATAATCTTCTCTGACTGCAGCTCCTGGACACCCGTAGGAGTACCGCCTACGGGTTCCGAGTGTCCTCAACACTTTAAACTAGAGGTGGCGCCCGAGGTTTCTGTCTTCGGAAGGTAAGATGGTAAAGAATAGAAACGGAAGGTCGTCACAAGGTTTCGTCAATTTCTTTTTCCACATCTCCAGAAATTTCTTTTCAATATGAAGGTGTTCAAAAAAAAATTCAACAAACGGGAGATTTTTTATCCTGTATATTGTCATATATTTTCAATGAACTTCAACATGTCTATCTTAGAAATATTTTTTCAATGGTACAGATCTCATTCAAAGAAAACTGGAAAATGTGAGCGAAGAACACTCCGCCGAAAGACCAGAAAAGGTTGCTCCTGGAAAAATGTGATGGATTCAATTCTCTGCTTCATGGTTAAATAATCGATAGGGCGTTACATTTGGAAATATCGAAAAATATTGATTTGAACTTAATCATTTTTGACAATCAGTAATGGTCATCCTGTGTATGATAGATTGATATTATTTTTATAATTACTCAATGAATCTTTCAGTAATCAATAATTCGTATCACATTCGTGTTTGAACTGGTATCTTATAGCAACCGTTTAAGGTTTCAGCACACATAATTCGATACCTTCAATTTTATCCTGGAACTCAAAACTGATACATCTAGATTCTAGTGGGTTCTGCCAAACTCTAGACAGAACTAATTGCTCATGTGCGACTGTGCGAAAGGAAATATTGTGATTGGGTAATCGGCTGCACGAAGAAAAAGTATCCACGGAGACATAATCACATATCCCTTCTCTTCGCCACGAAACTTCACGAAGCATGCGTATAGCGACAACGGGCGCTAGATCTAGGAGAAATAAGGCCTGGACGTTTGTTCACTTATTAGGGCCGATTGCACCGTATTCAAGATTGTAGATCAAATCCAAAACCTCGAATAGTGTCATATGATTATCATAGACACTAATCGGGGTTTTGAATTGAATCTACAGTTTTGTCTACGGTGCAATCGGCCCTTAGCCACTAAGCTCAAAATCTACTGTTTTAGCGGACTGGGGTGCGCTCAACTTTTTCCAGATTTGCCTCAATAAGATCTATACTTTCACAAAAATATTTTTGAGATTTTGGGTTGAAATAGAGATGGGTAGATCATTGTAATTAAACAGGGGATATAATTTTAAAAATTATATCGTCAATGTCGATTATATCGCTTATGATTCCACTCCACTGTCGAGTCTGAAACAGAAAAGCATGGGAGGTCAACATAATTGGAAGTATTCCAAGAATGGAGTCGTTACTTCTTTTTTCGCCACCAGCAAGCACGAAATGGCGGTTCTTTATAGAAATTCGTTTATGCGGAACGGCAAAAATGATTGGATTAGTTTCACAGTGCTCTCGGTTATTTGAAGTGGATATTTGTGTGGCGTAGGTACTGGTTCTTAAGTGAGAGCAATAAAGTTATTGATTACGAAAACCAACTCTTCTCGAGTTGACCAATCAGTTGGTCCATTTATTCACATATACCTGAAGAATTCCGAATAATTATTCCATTATTCCTTTTTGCATTCGCTGAATTCTACCAGGGTTTTTAAATTTCGTACTGACAAGTTTTACAGTACATCTAGTGGGTACTGGTTACAATAGCGTGTAAGTTCAGGATTTTAATGCTCTTTTGTCTACATCCCTAGTATTGAGAACATGATTATTCCCATATATAATCGACTCAAGAAATTGAATCGGCGTTGAAAGTATGGAACATTTTTGATTTCTCATTTTCGATGTCCAAAAGCCTTAATGCCTGCTCTCACTTCTTCAATGGAACATTCTATATTTTCCTAGAAGATGACTTCTTCTAGATTCGCTTATGTTCATTAGTTACTGGAGAACAAATTATTCACATTGTGGAACGTTTTCTCTAGATATACCTACAGGGTGTTTCTTAATTCATGCTATAAAATTCAGGATGCTCGTATGACATTGACAGAGGTCTTTCCTATAACAAAATTTTCTCAGCCAACCCATGTTCGTGATATCTACCCCTTGAAATGTGGGGTGACTAAAATTGAGATTTTATTTTTTTTTCTAAAGATTCAGTGAAGCTAGAAACTTGTTATTCTCTAATTTTTATGTAGGTACTTGCAAAGGACTAACCATAGTTGTTTTTTCAATATACCTGAATAGATGAAACGGGAGTGAAAGTAGCAACCCTTACTTTATTTCAAATCGAAGGTTTTTGCCGAGATGAAGTTTCATGGAATTAAATAATAACTTTTTTCTACTCCCATAGAATAATATATCCATTATTCAACTGAATTCGATCTATAAAAGTCTTCATAAGACAATAGTGTGAGGTAACAATAACTCACGCCCATAACTCACTCTAATACAAATAGAAAAAATGTAGCTTACAAAATGAATAAAAAAGACGGGTCATTGGGGAACTCTATTTCAGAAATCGAGGTAACGTTTTCGCCATCCATTTCTACATTTTCTCAGGTCTGAATATCCAAAAATTGCATTTGGAAAACGTTAATTTTTGACGTTCTCTACGGGATTCGATATCGATTCAGTTTTCGACCACAGAAATCGCTTTTGGCAACTGTTATCAATTTCGAAAATACAGATTAATTCGAATTTCACTGAAGAAGTCGAAGATACAGTAGGAGTGTTCAATTCGCGGTAATGGTCACAACACAATAATGAATTACACCTGCAAAATTCATCTGCGTGTGTTATGACCTACATTACCGCTCGTAGAACAATATACTATGAACCCTTGTTTTATTTGACGAAAAATTATTCTTACTTTTTTTACCGAAATCAATAGCTGAAGAGAAAAAGAATAATAACTCAATTTTATTAACATCTTTCAAGGGTTATATCTCGGAAAAGGGTCGGCTAAGGAAGTTTTGGTTCAGAGAATACCCATCTCAATTTCATACGAGCAATAACCTCGTGAATTTTGTCACATGAAATTGAGAACAACCTGTATCTGGATCGAAAAGACAAAAACTTTGAACCTCGAATAACTGGTTCGATTGAATCCAGATAAATGTTGTTACTTTGAACAACTTGTTTGATGAATTGGACCACTATTGTATTGATGCTTATTGCTTATCTGAACCCCCTTGTGTCCACTATGCCGCACTGGCACAAACACTTATAATGATAATAATATCCTTTATTTGCCAACAAGATCCCTTTACAGAAACAAAGCAACGTCATACATTAGAAGAGCTAGCTTCCTTCAATATTATAACTACAATTACAAAATCAAAACAAATTCTATTCGACACCAAGCTACATAATACAAACTAGATAATAAATCTAACGTGAAAGAATAAAAACATTTATCCCTTGAATATTGGACCACTGCCTTTCTGAATTTCACAATATTTGAAATTTCCCTAATTTCTGAAGGAAGTAAGCGATAGGCCCAAACCGCCATGTAATGGCATCCTCTTTCATAAAAAGAACTGCTTTGAGCTGGAATACGTAGTTCCTCTCGGTTTCTGGTTATCATTTGCAAGTTATTGTAATTCTGGTGATTTGATAAATAAGTTGGGATTTCTCCTCACCAGCATTACCAGAGAAACAAAATACAACGATGGTGCACTCATGATGTTCAAAATTGAATAGTAAGGTCTACAGGATACCCTTGGGTGTAATCTCAGCATACATCTGATAACTCTTTTCTGAGTTATGAAAATCTTAACCGCATTGCTAGAAGATCCACAAAAACCAATCCCGCAAACCATAATTGCCTGTATATATGCAAAGTATTATAGTCGCATGCATCCCAGAGAAACACAATCTCTCAATCGTCTGACTACCGCACATGCGCTGTTTAGTCGTGCATCGAGATTTGAAATGTGGGCATCCCAATTCAGCTCTGGGTCCAAATGAAGACCCAAGAACTTCACATGTTCAGATATTGGAATCGATGTATGGTCCTGTCTTACCAGCACCGATAGTAAATCGGATTCCCTTTTGGCGAAATAGAGAGAGAGAGAGAGAGTTTATTGGTGCTAATGCAGAACAAAATTGCTTACACAGGTCATAACACAAAAAATATATATATGTATATACAGGGTGGCCCACCCCAGACGCAGTTCTCATTTTGAGGCAGTAAATGAAGACATTTTGAAAATTTTTTTTTTCGTGAAATCAGATGCACAATTTGAAATTGTTTCCACATATACAGGGGTGTTCGATAACAAAGATATAGACCAAAATTACAATTTTTTAAATGGAATACCCTATATATGAATTCAAAAATTGAATGGCAAGCTCAAATAATGATGAGTTTATAGAGACCATTTTACGACTTGAAAGAACCATTGTAGAAAAAATGGCGAAAATCGAAAAAAAGGAGTATTTTTAATTAGCAATCAATGAATAAACCCTTCAAGCCAACGAGACAGGCAATGTTTTTTCGTGTAGACATATTGGCTACCCTTATGCAGAAGAAAAAAATTTAACTCTGGAATATACTAAGTGATCATAATTAATGTTCAAACATTAACTACAAATAATGGTCAAAAACTTTCTTATTTCAAATGGCACACCCAGTATTTCTGTACCTTGTTGAACGTAAAAATTAATATCGAAATCTTCATTGGGTTTCCCTATACCTAAACCTAATAGTTTTCAAGTAATTCTCGATTTTTAATTCAACTAGTTAACCTACTATTATGATTAGCGATATTCATAGAAATATTTGGAAATATTTGTGGGGAAATGCTCACAATATTATTTGAAATCTGAAAAACTCATATGAAGATCTCAATAATGGTGTTGCGGTCACGCAAGATTCATTATTCCTTTATAAAGGATTAGGTATCTACTGTTTTTCTGAATATCAATTCTTTTCTCAATTATTTTCAAATTAATTTCGCCTAGAAGGCATTAAGTGTCATCATCATTCAATCTTTTCCGGTACATGCCCTTAAATTTTTCTTTATTCCGATCGTTTTGATTTGGAGTTAAGCCATACGTTCGAAGAATCATGTAACAAACGATTCATTTAAAAAAATATTTGTTCAGGCGATGAACCTGTGCTCCAGTAGTATTTGAAGGTATTTTGTGATCATCTTTGAAATTTTGAGTCTACTAATACTCAATCCAACAATTGGAGATAACAAGTATGAAGAATCAAATGTTCATCGCCTGAGCAAATATTTTTTCAAATGAATCGTTTGTTACATGATAATTTGAAAGTATGGCTTAACTTCAAAACGATAAGAATAAAGAAAAATTCAAGGGCATGTACCAAAAAAGATTGGATGATAATGACACTTAATACCTTCTAGGCGAAATTGATTTGAAAATAATTGATAAAAGAATTGATATTCAGAAAAACAGTAGATACCTAATCATTTATAAAGGAATAATAAATCATGCGTGACCGCAACACCATTATTGAGATCTTCATATGAGTTTTTCAGATTTCAAATAATATTGTGAGCATTTCCCCACAAATATTTCCAAATATTTCTAATTTCTATGACTATCGCTAATCATAATAGTAGGTTAACTAGTTGAATTAAAAATCGAGAATTACTTGAAAACTATTAGGTTTAGGTATAGGGAAACCCAATGAAGATAGTTTCGATATTAATTTTTACGTTCAACAAGGTACAGAAATACTGGGTGTGCCATTTGAAATAAGAAAGTTTTTACCATTATTTGTAGTTAATGTTTGAACATTAATTATGATCACTCAGTATATTCCAGAGTTAAATTTTTTTTCTTCTGCATAAGGGTAGCCAATATGTCTACACGAAAAAACATTGTCTGTCTCGTGGGCTTGAAGGGTTTATTCATTAATTGCAAATTAAAAATACTCCTTTTTTTCGATTTTTCGCCATATTTTCTACAATGGTTCTTCCAAGTCATAAAATGGTTTTTTTTTTCATTGACATGAGTTATTTGGGGATTATGTGGGATTCCTTAAATTGACGGCTTGAAAAGAATCAAAAAGAAGATGATTAACTGAAACCTATGTTCAGTGGAAGACTCTATGTAAGGTTAACCTTCAAGTTTATTTTTATGCGTGAATAAACAGAACGTGATTGTAAAATTATTTCTGAAATAGAAATTCCACATTATCTAGGTTCAAACATTTATATAGTTATTCTAAAATTGATCTTTTTTTTTTAAGTTGGTCTATCATGTAGGATTTCTGTGTTCTCGAAGTTGAAATTATCATCAAATTCTAGTACATGGTACATGTTGACATAGACCTGAATGGCCAATATTTCCACGTCTGGTATTGTCACATAATTCTATACCTATAATTTGATCCTTGAAATTGAAAGTGAAGCATCTAGAAGGCTCTGCCTAGTGTCAGTGAGACTATTGCGCATGTGCGATAACGGAGAGTGGGAAATAAGGGGCATCGTGTCGATCAGCGGATGCAGTTTTTTTATTTGTCTCTGTTTGTATTGAGCTACATATGGTATCCATAGATACAGAATTACATATCCCTTCTCGTATAGCAATGACTGACCCTGGATTTAAGGGGAATGATTGCCACACTTTTGTATACTTATTAGCCACTACGCTCAAATTCTATATTTATAATTCTATGGGTATTGTATTGATGTTGGTAAATTCTGTTTTTAAGATATTGTTCAATTTCTCCGATGTAGCATGATTCACGTGCACCACATTTCATTTTGTAAACAACATTGCTCCTGTAGAGTTTTGAGACCTCATCTTTCAGTCTGCTGAATAGAGAATTAAAGGAACCCAAAGAATACCAAGCCGGAATGAATTTATATGGGCTGAGATGTTTTTTCACGTAACTAGCTATCTGAAAATTTGAGGATAATCTTCAATAAGTTTTATTATTATCCGTGGGTGATTCCTCAACATTACCTTCAAGCGTAATCAGTGATGGCAGATAGAATATATATATATATATATATATATATATATATATATATATATTATACTCTTCGAAAATCACCATTGGTTTGGGTCGAAGAATTCATGGAAAACAAGTGGAAATAAATCTTGGACCACCTACAGCAGTGACTTGAAGTCAAACGAAATATAAATTTCGACAGCTCTCAAAAAATTTTACACCACCTATTGAAGCAATCCGTATCGTCCATGATCCTGAACAGAATCCTATCGCAGAAATATGATTGATATGAATTTTTCAGTTAACGTGTTTATGGACGGACGGGCAGAATTGAATTCGTCCACGCATTCATGAATCATGATAATTGAGTTCAACCAACTCGATTGAAACCATTTTCGGCTCAATGCTCGAGAAAAACAGATATCGTGACGAGATGATATGGCCCTCCTTTAATTGGAACGAGCGCTCAAAAACAATATTTCCATTCTGCATCAGAAGTTGAAAGGGTTCATCAATTCTTATATATTCTCGCAGAATGTTCTATTCCCTCCATGTTTTCCCTCAAGACTGATTCAATCCCAGGGCTAAGTGTGCCTTCATTTATTCACTCTGAGAACATTTTCAGTACCTACAAATTTCCGGCCAGTTTCTAATCAGGCTCCACCAGCCCTCAAGAGTAATATTGAACATAATTCATTCTTGCGTGAATTTTCGTATTTAAAATTTTCAGCATTCGCTCTGGAAGGAAGGAGATGGATGAAGAAGGAATAACTGAAGGTTAGGGAGAAATTTATTAACAATGCAGGAAGAGAGAAGATTCTTCCAGGTGTGCCGTGTAACCT
The DNA here is from genome assembly GCA_910592335.1 of Adalia bipunctata. Taxonomy (NCBI): domain Eukaryota; kingdom Metazoa; phylum Arthropoda; class Insecta; order Coleoptera; family Coccinellidae; genus Adalia; species Adalia bipunctata. Next base: position 56,285,489 of record OU342948.1, read on the forward strand.
ATAGTTGACTTAGTTGATTTTACTGCGGGAATCTCAATTTATTCTATAAGATGTTATCTTTGGTTATTCAAGATATATCTGCGAATTGGGAACCTCTCGTCAATTTTTGAAATATTTACATTTGAGGAAATGTTTCATAACACTAAGAAGTACGTACAAGTACAATTATTAGTTGATATGATGAATGTGAAGAAATATGTAATTAATTTGAATTTTATTTATTTATTCATTTTATTTATTCATAATATACCTACACATCAGTAATGTAATTTACATGTTAAGAGATTACTTGTTAGATAGTTCACTGATGTCGATTAATGATCGAATGTCATAGTTATTGTTTTTCTGGTTCGAGTGTGATAACGAAGTAACATTATCGAAGAATACACTTTGATGTCGTTTTTTTAATACAGGAACATTTATTGCAATTAGTGTGAATAATAATTGTAAAATGAACTTGGATTACCACAGAGAGACACTGAAGATGATTATTCACACTGTCAACTACCTGAAAGAAACGTTATTATATGAATATATACAGGGTTAGGATAAAGTATGGAAAGAAATGAAGAGCAAGATATTTATGAAAATTTGCAAATACCTGCAATGAAACGAAATGCATCTGATGTACATTTCTTTGTTAATAATATACTTCCGGTTTAACTGGAAATGCCATCAACTTCTTCAATTTATATGGGACTAATTGGGACACCCTATATTTCTCTCATTGTAAGATTTTTTTGCAACAAGGGAACAAAAGAAAGTATGGTGATACTGCTTCTTGTTTAAATTATAAGGAAATATTATACAGGGCTGGCAGGAAGACTTCGGTCGATAGCCATTTGATATATATCAATAAAGTTTTTCGCTATTATACAGGTTGCCTGCAACAGGGCTTCGAAGAGAGCCTCAATAAAACTATGAAATCTCTTTTTTTTAATGGTTACCATATAATTTCGTAATTTCGATAGATTGCCAAAACTAGTCAGAGTGTGCCAATGATTTCATGTCTCTAAATTAAAAATACAGAATCTTGAATTTGTATCAAGATTCCTTCGAAAACGTCTGTCAAAACACTTTGTAAGTATATTGTATATATATTTTTATGAAAGAGTGCACATTTTTTGGCAGAAAAAAAATCAAACTGGGCATATGATCATTCCCTGCTCCCCTAATCTCAGTAGTAGTAGATGAAATGTTAAACGTGGCGCCTTACAGTTCTACTAATGATGCGAGAGCAAAGATAAAAGCCTCAGCAATAACCCTGTCTCCCCGTATAAGTGTGGGGATATTGTTTTTATGTTTTTGTTTACAGAATGAGCTGATATTTATATTGAAGGACATCTTCTTTTTAGAAAACAATTTATTCTTCTTTTGATGGCTAATGAAATCTATAAAGAGATCGAAAATAATCTTGGAGACATATAACGATCATATTCAGCGAATCCAATTTCTCAACATTCTCAAGAACAGGTGACATCACTGGAAAATGAATCATCGAGGAACAAGAACGGATTTGCGCTCTCTTCCAATTGGCCCGACACAAACTAATGGTTTAATTCACTAGAGCATAAAACCCTCAGAACTAATTCCTTTTATCTGCTTTCAGATCAGCCAAACGAAGAATTCCCCACGTTTTTGCTTTAGTTTCTCCAGCGACACGTATCCGGGAAAAATAAAATCGGGCGCTATTTGGAGGGAATTAATTTTCCCGAACATGCTGTAATTCCTACTGACTGTACTAAATTCGAGGAGGGATCCCGACTCAAACACGGAGTTGAAACAGGTAAGTCCAATTAATTCCAGGTAACTCCTTTTCACTGTATCCTGAACAGGGGGAGCACTTAGGATGGAGCTGAACGGGAGCTTCCTTCACTTCCATCCAAATATAGTTACAAATTTTCTTTTCCGGGCACCTGCATTACTTCGGCATAATGGATGAATGGACTAAAGACGCATCTGAGAAGTGTTATTGAATTAAGGTATTGGTTGTTGCAAGAGGTGGAATCGAAGGAGGTATCCCATAAAGATTGAGAGCACCTTTCTGAATGTAGGAATCATTTTCATTACAAACTAGTTTGGGCCCAGCGATCTACCTTTTAAGTAGATTCACCTTGTTAGTAGATCTCCCTTTGAAGACAGATTCGCATTTTGAAAAATCAAAAGCAAAAACGCAACCTCCAAACGGTCATCTATGCGTCGAGTTAGAATTTGAATGCCGTTGTCAAGAACCCTAACCTATGTGTATTTTCACACGTGACGTCACGAAATGTCGAAAAAATCCTACCTCCAAACGGTAATCTATGCGTCGCGTCAAACTTTGACTGCCGTTGTCAAGAACCCTAACCTATATGTAACTTCACCCTTGACGTCTCGAAATGTCGAAAAAATTCAACCTTCAAACGGTCATCTGTGCTTCGCTCAAACTTTGACTGCCGTTGTCAAGAACCCTAACCTATATGTAATGTGACGTCTCGAAATGTCGAAAAAATCCAACCTCGAAACGGTAATCTGTGCGTCGCGTCAAACTTTGAATGCCGTTGTCAAGAACCCTAACCTAATTCTAACGTCGAAAGTCATCGGAATAACTGAAACTCTCTGGTTTTATCGATATTTTCTGGTCGAGTCGGAAATTTTTACCATTTTCACGAAATGTCGAAACTTTCCGAATTTATTTCGGAGACCCGGAAGAACGTGTCGAAAAACCCTTTGCGTACTAACGGTAACGGGGATATGGGTCTTTGTTTAAAAAAATCTCCGAACGTCCAGGTGCCTCCGGAAAAAAGCCTTACTTGCATGAAATTCGCTATTTAAGGGCGAATTTTACCGTTTTTCGCGAATTTTTTTAAAATACTTCCCGGGGTCCTAGAAAAAATCCGAAAACACTCACGCGTGCTCCCGTTCTTCAACTTTCCGACGCCCTCCTCCCCTCGCCCGTAGGCCGTCGCACGCGACGGCCTTCGCGCCTTCGGCGCTCGCCTTTCGACAAAAAAAATTTCTTAAATTCTCTGGTCCTTATTATCTTAATATATATCCGAAAAATTATTATCTTAATATATATCCGAAAAATTATTATCTTAATATATATCCGAAAAATGAATTACATATGTCAAACCTGGTAAAATATTATTTCTAGAAATTGTTCCAAGGTAAATGGTGATCTTTGGGAAAATGGAACACAGGAGTACTATCTCGACCGGCTACCGAACTGTTTCCATAATTCGATTGACAGCCTATAGGACATGAAACAAAGTTGGTATATTATTGAGATACCAAATGAATATCGACAATAATGCACTTCATTATATATGCTATTTCAAAAAAAGGTCCCTAGGATAGGTTGAAAACTAAAAATTAATTGCGATTTACTCAGTGAAAAATTTTCTTAACTCCATCCGTTTTCAAGATGAAGAGCGTTGAAGAAAATGTACACATATGTACATATGCAGATTTCTCACGATTTTGCCGAAACTACTGACAACATTGTGATGCAATTTCATACAAATATTTTTTGAGAGCTAATACATCCAATGAATTCATTTCTTTGTCTGACTATCATAGAGGAAGCTATTCACACGGTTCGTACCAAGTAGTATTGAACATAACTTTTCAAATATTAGATTCATTATGCAAAATTTCCAGTGCACCTAAAGATCATTCAGTTTCACACCAAAAAGATACTTTCAAAATTCGATATTGTGTACTGTTTCCGGAGTATTTTGATTTGAAAATTAGGAAGTAATAACCGATGCTGGTTTGAAATAATGCTAATGTTTCAATTGAACCGAAAATTCGCCAGAAAAAAAATTTCTTGGATACGGATGGCCTGAAGAATTTCTTTTACTGAGCCAACCCCAATTATTTTTCAGTTTTCTATCTATTCTAGAGACGTGATAACCTTTTCTTGAAACGCCCTGCATACTTATATTCCCCAGAAGCCCATTATCGTTATGAAACATGTTCTAGGTGTAAATAAAAAACCAAAAGTTCAGTTTGAATATTCCACGGACACCATGGCCCTCTAAGGGAAAACTTTCCTAAAACCCATATTTATTAACCTTCTTATAATTTTCGATGAGGAACTCTTACGGTGGGTTTCACAAAGCGTAATCACCGGTGATTCGAGCTTGATCCCGGAATCAACTCGATTTGACAGTTCAAAAATCAAATTTGAACATCGAATCAAGCCGTTGATTCGATGTCTAAATATTTGCGGTGATTTCGCAATCAACGGCAGTTGATTCGCGATCAAGGGTAAAATGGGTTTCACAAAGCTTTTTCAAATTTTGATTCTCGATCAACGTCCCTTGACAGAAGAAATATTTGATTGTAGAATTTTGGGTGATCAAGCTGATTTTCACTGGAATGAAAACAATATTGTGAATGAATTTTCCAATGCCTCCATTTTCTACAATTTTCCCACCCAGAAATCATCAAAATGAAGGCATATCCTCGTTTTATTCAAAAAAAATCGAATTCAAACACCGTTAACGGAATTCTTGAGAGAAATGTATCTACACTCATAGGTACATTATACAAATAGGGCAATCAGGAATCAGATGGATAGAATGCAATGTATATTGTATGCAGAATAATACAAGACATCAAAATCAATCAACTGGAGTTGATTTATATTCCTGCCATAATATGTACCTATCCATCCTCTTAAAATGGTTAACCGAACATGTTTGCTGCAATTTTCAGTGAATTTATAGTTTTGGATACATGCTCCCACAACCAGAAAACTTAATCATTAGTAATATCATTGTATGAACAAGGGTAATATCCATATTGGACAAGTTGAACAGAATTTTCTGACGACAAAAGTAAAGGACATATTGGTTGCTTAATATCTTCAACGAAGGGTGCTACATGAACTATTATCAATTGATTTTCACTGAAACATTGAATACAGTTCCTACTGCATACAATTATGACTAGATTCCTACCAGAATGTGTTTCAGCCATGTGATCCAGAAATAAACTGACATTATTTTATTTTTTATTTATTTATTTATCAATGCCTACATAGGTATAACAACCTTCAAAATGGGTACTTGATAAATATTTACCGTCAAAAAATATTACACGGCTTGTCATCACAGTCATAAAAATCTTACAAACTACAAAATCACAAAATAAAATAAATCAGCAAGATGCAATAGACATCTCCCGGTAAGTACAAACTCTATAAACTACATACATTTCACAAACAATCCAGGTTAAAAAATTCATCTAAACTATAAATTGTATTCTCCAATAAGAGTTTTTTCACGCTATTATAGAATTTATTCTTATTTTGAGCTTTCATATCTTCGGGTAGCTTATTAAACAGTTTCAGTGCCATATAATTTGGTCCCTGCTGCGCTCTCGCAATTCTGGTATATGGGATGGCAATATGATGTTTCCTCCTGGTATCATGCTCATGGAATTCTGAATTCGTCACAAATTTCTCCTGATTTTGATGGACATATCTCACCGCCGTGAGAACGAACACCGATATACATGTGAGTATGCCCTCCCTCTTGAAGACATCTCTACAGCTCGTTCTATAGTGCAAGCCATATATAGTCCTTAATGCCTTTTTTTGTTTCAGGAGTACTCTCTGAGCAGCAGTGCTGTGCCCCCATAGGATAATGCCATATATCATTTGGGAGTGAAACGTTGAGTAGTAGGTGAGTTTTGCTGACGCCTCATCAGATATCATTTTTATTCTTCTGATCAAGTATATGCTGGAAGAGAGTTTCCCACATAACTCATCGATGTGTTGACTCCAGCTCAGTGAGGACTGAAACGTCACTCCCAAGTACGTCACTGAGTCATGTGTATGGTCCCTACCAGTAAAAAGCAACTGCTGGGTCTTATCGGTATTTAGTGATAGTCCATTGGACTTAAACCAAATTTGGGCATCTGTTAGAGACAATGAATTTTTTATTTTGAGCTGGTCTCTATTCCTTGAGGTGTTCACCAAGGCAGTGTCATCGGCATAGCTACAGATTTTGTCAGATCTTATGTTCGCGTGTAGGTCATTTGTATAGATGATGAAAAGGACAGGACCCAGGATGGAGCCCTGAGGTACACCTGTGGCAATAAGCTTCAGATCTGAGAGGGAGTTATTCCATCTCACCACTTGGTGCCTTTGGGACAGATAGGATGCAAAGATGTTGTATGCTTTTCCTCTTATTCCATAATACCAGAGCTTACCTAAAAGAATCTTGTGGCAGACGCTGTCAAATGCCTTGCTCAGATCTATACAAGACAGTTGTATATCCTCAGAGTTATTATGCGCTTCCACTATGGTATGAAGTACGTCAATCATGGCTGAAGTTGTTGATCTACTCTTCCTGAAGCCATGTTGAGAGTCATGCAAAAATGAGTTGCCCTCTAGGAAGCTTATCAGTCGGTCCCTCAGAATCAACTCGAACAGCTTCGACATCGCTGGCAGAACAGAGATTGGGCGATAGTTTGAAGGATTCTCAGCCGTTTCCTTTTTCAAAATGGGTGCCACCTTAGCGATTTTCAGCTCCTTCGGAAAGACCTCCTGGTCAATGCAATCATTTATTATCCGAACCAGCGGCCGCCCTATATATGGAAGTATCTGTTTCAGTAGAGTCACAGAGATGCCATATATATCCCTAGTGTTCTTATTTTTCAGGATTCCAGTTAGCTTTTTTATTTCTTCCTCTGTAGTGGGATGCAGAAACATAGACTTTGTGGTGTCGAACCCGATGACTCATTAGCGCGGTCGACTCCTCCACTGATGGCTTCACTTGAATTTGTATCATCTCTCCTACCTCAGCAAAGTGTCTATTCAGATCTTCTGCCGATATGTCATCTGTTGATCCTTGATGTCTCCCTTTTTTTCCTGTTTCATGGCGTATCAAATTCCACATTTCCCGAGTGCTGTTTTCCGCTCTACTGATTTTCCTTGAGTTCTTCAGTCTGATTTTAATATCTCATTCTTCAGCGATTTTTTCAGTAAATTATAGAGCTCATAGCTTGGTTCGTCCTTCCTTACCTCTGCAATGGTCCTAGCTGCCTCTACTTTATTTTTTAGTTTTTTAATTTCTTTAGAGTAGTGATAACCTTTCTTGTTTTTAACTGGATATTTCTTTTCAGGGAAGCAGGAATTATAGAGTTACCTGTATTGGACTTTACAAGGTTGTTCTTCGAAACAATGACTGATGAATCATTATCATTCAAATATAAGCAAACTGTATTTTATGATTAGTATTTCTCTATTCAATATGTGTGGAATTTAAATAATCCTCAATAAAAAAATGAAGCCTCATAATATTAATTTACTTGAAGAAAATTTAAAACGAATTGGTAAATATTTAATACTGTAGCAAAACATATCTTTATTATCCAATTTACATTCTTCATATTGCAAATTAATTATAAACAATGATATACTCGATATCCAACAAAAATTAAGCTTCATCAATTAACCGAGAAAATCATTTCCACTGTCTTGAACCATACCATCCAGTATCGTTGGCCCCTTATGATTATTTCTTGTAAATCAATAATAATGGATTTAATTATGTATCTTGAATACTTGTCCATGTATTATGACAATATACTTCTTTTGATATAATCATGAGATTTCCATCAAAATAGTTTGTTTTTTCACTTCGAATTTCAAAATCTGAAAACTATAAAATTTATAAAGAAATGAGAATACTAATTCTTTCATGCAACTACCTTCATTTCATTTAGCACATTTCTTTGTGAGCAATTACATTGTGCTGTGAATGTAAACAAACCATAACACAGGCAATATGTTTGTTTATCATAATAGATATTACTTCTTCTACTGTACAAGGTGCATAATTCTGTATGATGTTAATGCAGTTCCAGGATTCCTTATAATTCTACATAGTTTTGTTATGTTTTTCCTCACATTTCATTCTGTTTCTGAAATAGAAAAATAAAGCAATAACAATAATGTAGGTTATGGACATATCACAAGAATACGCTTTTTACTTACGATTTCGTTAGGGAAAATGTCTTATGCTTCCCATAACTGCATTTTTCGTCCATAATTTTATCTACTTGAAGAATTTCACCTTCATACAACAACAATATTCATTTATACGTCCGCCGAATTATTTGTCAGCACTTCAGCTGCAGCAGTCTTTGCTACGATGACGTATATGAGGCTATGAGCTCAGTTACGCTCGAGAAATCTCGAAATACGCGGCGTTGTCGGATTCAAACCTCAATCAGTTGATCGTTGTTTTTGATGGTTCCAATTTCGTTTGTGAAACCGGATCAGCGTTGATTCGATGTTCAAATTTTGATTCGAGATCAACTGATTTCAACCTTTGTGAAACCCACCGTTAGAACAATAATACAGCCAATACAGGTATGTTTTAATCACGGTTAGAATAAATCACAGTCATGGATTAGGGTAGAATAACGATTTTGCAAAAAAGGTCAATCGCTCTCATAACCCGACACGTTGGGGTAATGGGAGCTCATTTCACGCTCACATGGGAAATGGGAGCCTGATTTTTATTAGTAACTACACGCTATTCATTGTAACAAAAATAAAATAATTGAGAAAAACGAGAAAAATGAAAACAAAATTATTGAAAAAGAACATATGATTCAGATCCTACGGATCCAAACAAAAAGAACAAATATAGGAAGCTGGACTATCACTTCCGGAACATCCCTCATGAGCCCATTTTCCACAATTTCTGCATCGGTACCACATCTCCCCACTTTTTGAGTGAGAGCCATCCTTGGCTCCCATTTCCCGCTGACTACCATTTTGAAAAGTAATAATATAAATAATGAAACCCTAATTTCAATCGCGAATGAACAAATAACTTTAGTTAGCGAATGAATCTACGGATTTAATTAATATAAACATAATAAAATGAGAATAAAATTTCATGCTTTCCTTGGCGGTGGAAATCCAGTTTTTTATAAGCGCGGAGCGAATAACGAACGTCCCTACTGACCAAACGCAGGTCACTAGCGGCATAGAAATACCAACGAGAAGAACTCCAACTCCCCTGCTAAATGTCGTTGACACAGTTCTACCGCAGCGCTCCTAAATTTTCTCACCGGCAGAAATCGGAACTAATGCACTGGTGGCGGGAAATTTAAATTTTATTCCTTCTTTGAACTTTGTCGTAAAATTACCTACGACTTTACACGTTTATTGTAAATGTAAACATTCAATTAATTTTGTTTTTAGATTGAAAGTAATGAAAAAACAAAACTAAATTAATGTTCTCATTCATAATAAAAGCATAAATACTATATCACTACTGATTAATCAAACAATAAAAATGAGAATAAAAAAATCAATAGTAATTACTATTTCATTGATTTCAAAAAAGGCTGAATAATAATTATATTTTTCAATCCTTTGAGCCATTACAATGCATAGGATAACTCAATTAAAAAAGGAAATAACATTTTCATTCACAATGATACACTTGTCGTCCAGAGGGCACACTGGAGAAATTTCAAATTTAGATGTTACATAGGATGGTGTATGCTAAAAGGTTGCATCATTTCTCGATAATCAAGAAAACCAAATTTCTTGAATATTGTGAGGGCTACTAATTTTTCATTCAACATTCACCTTCTCCCTTCAGGTTTCTTGTCCGAAACTTTTAGCTGTGCCTTGAAAAAAGTTGCTGCTGGTGTCATTTGCTTCAGGAACTTATTCATTTCTGAACTGCTGCTTAAATCATTCAGCACAGCTTTACCTGTGGAGTTTTTATGCTTTTTACGCAACCTCTGGATTTCCTTTGCTTGTTTCTTCCAACACATATGAAGAAACTTCTCATGTGGAGTAAGGTGGGAAACTCTTGTTGCCTTCATTTCACGTAGAATAGATATAGGCGCCAATTTCCGTTTAATAGAAGGAGTAGAAAATGGTTCAGAGAAATGTGTAGAAAACTGTGCAGTATTTCCACTTGTCGATGTCTGTGGAAAGGTTCTATTGATTCTGAAGCATAGTCAGGTATGATCTCTAATGTCTATGAGGTTAAGCCTTCGTTACCTAGAAAATCATCTATATCCTCAGGAAATGCATGCAAGTGTAGGTGGCGACCAGCATGTTCAGTAAAACGATCAGTTTTAAAATGAGCACTACAGATCACTCGACTGTTTTTGTGCAAGGCTTCTAAGGCTGCCTTATCATCCCAGTTTTCATTAGGGTAAGCCCAAACAGCCCATTTTTGGGCCCTGGAAAAAAACAAACAATTATGTATGTGCAAATCGCATCCTGTTATGAAATTTTATAGATTCTGCGTGACTTGTGCTATTCGATGGGAATAAGAAGGATTCGAAGCTTAGAAAGAATGTTTCCAATGTAAATCTTAAATAAGTACCTGTCTATATTTCGTTCATCAGGTTTTGGGAACCGATGGCGCAGGCGTACGTGTGTTTACGATCACGTGAATTTGCCTACATTCCGTTAAATTACCATCGCTCCCATTTACCGACCGCTCCCATTACCCTGCGCTCCCCTACCTATAAATATATAGTTTGATCCATGGAGCTGGACCCTCAGGGCCATCGAAGTGGAACGAACAATTTCATCCGAATAGTCCGTCTATATATCTATTAAATCAGCTAATCATGAGTCTTGGCGGCCATCTAAAAAAAAAGACTCGCGTCGGCACGACATCTGAGTACCTACCTACATGAATAGTTTGATCCATGAAGCTGCTTCTTTAGGGCTAACAAAATTGAAGTAAAAATTCTTCTGAATTGACCATCGATCTTTATATTGAATTCACAATCACAAATCTTGGCTGCCTTGCTGAACATCAGAAAAAATTTAACAAACATCTGTTGGAACGGTATGAGTGTTCATGTAGATTTAGATTCATGGAGCTGAATCTTTAGGGCTATCGAAACTGAACGAAAAAAATTATTCGAGTAATCGACTCATCTATCTATTGAATCGGCTAATCAGTCTTGGCCGCCATCATGAAGTGTTTAAAAAATTGAAAACATTTGTCGAAACGAAATCAATGTAACTATATGTATAGTAGTGGGCGGGCCATTCAAAGCAATCGAAAATTAACAAGAAAATACATCGGAGTAGTCCTTCCATCAATCTATTCAATCAGCTTATTATAAGTGTGGGACGCCCGTTTTCAACTTCCGAATATAACTGCAGCAATAGCATAATATTATTGACCGTGGTGAAATGGCAACACTTGGAGCTGGCCGGCCGGGAGCTAACATAACCCAGGTTAGATTCTTGTGCCCGTTTCAGAAATCCCAATTTTTGCGAGATTAGATTTTGTTGGAGGCATAATATCAATACCAATCAATACCATTTCCCAATGAAACAAATAAAAGTAGGATCACAACAACGATCACTATTATCAAGCCTTAAAAAGAATCCAGAAGTACAAAAACTGAAGAGCCATTTGGATGTCCTGTTCTTGATATCCAGAAAGAACGCCAATTTCCTTGCAGAATATAAAACAACAAAGCGAATTTACGATGAAATGCTTGTTGACTTGAAGAAGGCCTACTATGGGGGTAAGATTGCAGCATATTCGAATAAATCAAAGACGACTTGGAGTATTCTTCGCACGCTCACTGGTAAAAACACCAAACAAGACTTAATTTTGCCATCACATGACTACCAAACGGTTGCTAATAATTTCGTTCAATACTTTACTGTTGCAGCATCTGAAATCCGTGGGAACCTCCCTACAGTTTCAGTTCCTTCTCGGATAAAGATGGTAGAGAAAAGTTTCTATATGTTTGACATATAGACGAAATCATAAAAACTGTCCAATCTATGAAGAATACATCATCCTGTGGATATGACAATATTCGGAATATTCCTGCCAACATTGTTAAAAGTTCAATACACCTTATTGCTGAACCAATGATGTACATCATGAATCATGCCTACACTGAGGGAATTTTTCCAAATGATCTCAAGATAGCTATTATCAGACCTTGCTACAAGAAGGGATCTACAACAGATATGGGTAACTATAGACCAATCAGCGTGCTGACAACATTCTCTAAGATCTTTGAGAGGGTGCTATAAAACAGACTTCTTTCATTCTTTCGTAAATTTGGAATTTTCACCAAACAACAACATGGTTTCATGAAAAACAGAAACACTGAGACTGCCATCTTTCAGCTCACTAGCAAGCTATAGTTGAATGCGTTGATAGTGGTTATGGACCTTTGACACATTAATTAAGGAGTTTGGGATTCTATGCGGAAAATCATAGACTGTGACATAGAAATGAATACACAGATCCATGTACGCCAGTCATAATTTTTGAAGGATGTCAAGTTCTCTTTGAAAATGCAATAATTTTCAAACGGAAATCTGCATTAATAATTAGTTTGACATGGATGAAACTGCATAATTTGAAATATTTAACTAAATATATAAATAAGTAAGTAGATTAAGAGATTTCATGTTAAAGTTATTATTAAACCCAAATTCAACACATATTTACTTTCCCGCACTAGTTCGTAAAAGTAACTTTCCCGCACTAGTGCGGGAAAGTGACACTTTCCGAATCGAAAACAATGCGGGAAAGTAGTTAGTTAGGCCCGGTTATAGAAAAAGTAATTATCCCAATCCAGGAATGCAAGTATGAATCTGAGGAGAAGATGGTGGAGTTAGGAGTCGTGCAGGGAAGCATTTTAGGTCCGTTGTTCTTTCTCATATACAGAGTGGGCCATTGAAAACGAAACAGCGGCTCTGTAGGTCGGCAGAACCGAGTTATAAAAAAACGCTCGGACACGTCAACAACATTTTCGAGGGGGACATCGTTCGCGATGAAATTCACCCGAAATACATTCCATCCCTCGGAGCTGTGACCACCACCCCTAAATTTTTAAATGGCACCATATGGCAAGTGATACCTCATTTGAAAGGTAGTTTCGTTCTTAATATCAAACAATAAAAATAAATTAATTCTATCGATTCGTTTTCGAGATATAGAAATTTGAAGTTGGGAAATAACTTTGTATTCACTCAATCAATAAAAATAAGATCTAACAATGCATCTGTTTAAAGATTATCATTGTCAATGAATTAAATATTCAAACTGTCTACCACCCATTTCCATACAATAGTACAAGTTCTGTTCAAAATGAGACCTCACATTTCGTAGCATTTCCAGCGTTATTCGACGGCATTCTTCAATAATTCTGCGTCGTAAATCTTCCAGAGATTCTGGTTCGGTTGCATAGATTTTGTTTTTCAAGTGACCCCACAGTAAAAAGTCGAGTGGGGTTAAATCTGGAGATCTTTAAACAGTTTCAATGTTAGATCTTATTTTTATTGATTGAGCGGATAAAAAGTTATTTCCCAACTTCAAGTTCCTATATCTCGAAAATGAATCGATAGAATTAACTTATTTCTGTTGTTTGATATTAAAAAGGAAACTAGCTTTCAAATGAGGTATCACTTGCCATATCGTGCCATTTAAAAATTTAGGGGTGGCGGTCACAGCTCCGAGGGATGAAATGCATTTTGGGTGAATTTCATCGCGAACGATGTCCCCCTCGAAAATGTTGTTGACGTGTTCGAGCGTTTTTATATAACTCGGTTCTGCCGACCTACAGAGCCGCTGTTTCGTTTTCAATGGCCCTCTCTGTATATAAATGATTTACCAGCTGAACTTGATGCTAATGTAAAGCTAACCAATGTTAATTCGGAAGTTACAATCTATGCTGACGATACTAACATTGTTACCTGGGACAGAAATCTTCAAGAAACATTTATGCATGCTGAGACAATTTTAGACTGTGTGGAATGCTGGTGTGCTAGCAATCAACTTCTATTGAATGTAAGCAAAACAGAATGTATAACATTTCATACCGAAAAGCTGTCTCTTGATCTTCCATGCACTGTCAACATTGGAATAAATGAATTCCATTTATCCGACACTGTGAATTTTCTGGGAATTCATCTTGACATGAATTTAAAATGGCATAATCATGTTCAAACCCTCAGCAAAAAACTATACAGGGTGTCCCACGGTCGAGTGCCTATTAGACGTTTCTGGAGAACGGGACATATTTGAAATCCGAAAATTGGGATTATGATATTGTTGGAAATTCTCTACAGGCCTAAAATATTTTTGGAGCATGAGCACTTCCGGTTATACCAGGAGTGCAAATAAATTTGTTCAAAAAATAGTTTTTTCAATATTTTCGTTTCTGATATGATTGAGTATTCAATGCTGAATACATTTCTGTTGGAACCATTGTATTCATTCGAATAGTTTTCAAAATATCGAAAAAAAAACCTGAAAAAATGTCGAATATTCATAGTCAGTGTTATGTTGATTACTCTTTTTCTGAACATCCCAAGTGTAAACCGTTCTCACAACGTCAAAGTAGAAGAATGTGGAAACATCATGCTTCTTTTGAAATTCATAAATATCATCACAGGGTGTTTCAAATTTTGTGTCGAAAACTGTGATCGAAAATTGGCCATAACTTCTGTTTTTCAAATTAGAACCCTATTTTATTATGATTGCGTTGGATTCTGCGAAGAAAAATAGTGATAGCACTCTCAGATGTTTTTGCTCCTAAATTCAGTAATTCCCGAGATATTTGAGCTTTTCTGGATTCATGTTGTACGTAGAGTCAAATTCATCTTATCTTCCGTATGAGAATATTCTGTGACCATAGAAGATAAATTATCCCATTAATAATTCACAAGTGACAGCTCTTATTTTAGGCCTTAACCTTACTTCTCGATTTTACTTCAATGGTTACTATGGTTTCATAAGAATAGTCATCGAATCTGTTGGCATGAGAATATTCTGTGACCATAGACGATAAATGATCCCATTAATAATTCACAGGTGACAGGTCCAATTATTAGTTGTTACTATGGTTTCATGAGAATATTCTTCTAATCTCCTCAGATTCGATGAATTTGACTCTACGTACAACATGAATCCAGAAAAGCTCAAATATCTCGGGAATTACTGAATTCAGGAGCAAAAACATCTGAGAGTGCTATCACTATTTTTCTTCGCAGAATCCAACGCAGTCATAATAAAATAGGGTTCTAATTTGAAAAACAGAAGTTATGGCCAATTTTCGATCACAGTTTTCGACACAAAATTTGAAACAACCTGTGATGATATTAATGAATTTCAAAAGATGCATGATGTTTCCACATTCTTCTACTTTGACGTTGTGAGAACGGTTTACACTTGGGATGTTCAGAAAAAGAGTAATCAACATAACACTGACTATGAATATTCGACATTTTTTCAGGTTTTTTTTCGATATTTTGAAAACTATTCGAATGAATACAATGGTTCCAACAGAAATGTATTCAGCATTGAATACTCAATCATATCAGAAACGAAAATATTGAAAAAACTATTTTTTGAACAAATTTATTTGCACTCCTGGTATAACCGGAAGTGCTCATGCTCCAAAAATATTTTAGGCCTGTAGAGAATTTCCAACAATGTCATAATCCCAATTTTCGGATTTCAAATATGTCCCGTTCTCCAGAAACGTCTAATAGGCACTCGACCGTGGGACACCCTGTATAGGGTTATTTACACTTTGAATGTACTTAGATATCATGTAGATAGAGATACAATGAAGGTATTGTACTATTCAAACTTTCAATCGCAAATTGCATATGGCATTATAATATGGGGAAATAGTAACCATGTAAATAGTCTCTTTAAAATCCAGAAGCTAGCTATCAGAATCATGTATAAGATGAAGTTTCGTGAGTCTTGCAGAACAGTATTTAAGAAAAATTATTTTTTAACAATAACAGGTCTGTACGTATATAAGTGTAGGTACTCTCTTTATAAAAATACATCCAGAATTTTTCACTGAATATCTCAATACGAACAACACAAGGCGGAAAGACCCATACTTGTATCCTAGGGTTTCCTTGAGTCTAGCACAAAATAATGCTAAATATATGTGCTTGAAGTTATTCAACCAATTACCAGAATACATAAGAAATATTCAAGGGCAATCTGAATTCAGGAAAAAATTATATAATTTCATATTGAATATTGAACCTTACACAGTACCAGACTATTTTGCGGCTTGTTGCAATTCAAGATTTTGTTAATACCTACAATTATTCTGTAATTGACCTCATTTCTATTTTATTCTATATTACATGTATGTGATAATTTTGGAAATGCAAATAAAGTATTATTATTATTATTATTATATCTTCCCCAACCTACGTATCTTTGAGCTGGGTGCAATTTATGGTTATCATTGTTTATATTATTGTATCCTTACAAAAATTGTGGCATGTGGTACGGTACAGCCTTTATAAATTTGTATAGTACTCAGAGAAATTGCTATTTTGGGATAATGCCACTTAGCCACTTTTGTTTTCAAAGTGCCAAATGAAATATGAGTATTGGTTGATACGGATCTGGATTTTTCTCAAGATTTTTCTCTCCTATGATGATTTTACTAAAAGAAAACACTGTATACTAAATATCAAAAACATATATGGGTCCAAGAAGAAATCAGCTGAATTCATTGAACACCCTTCATCTCGGAACCAATGACGTTCAGGCCAGTCAATGTAGGATTTCTTTGATTGCTTTCGTGATCCGTTT
This sequence comes from Adalia bipunctata, assembly GCA_910592335.1. NCBI lineage: Eukaryota > Metazoa > Arthropoda > Insecta > Coleoptera > Coccinellidae > Adalia > Adalia bipunctata. Next base: position 56,302,090 of record OU342948.1, read on the forward strand.
CTGCCGTTGAAGTATTTCCATTTCCCAATGGAATATCCTGTTCAGACGACGAAACATCGAGTTACGAGTTCATCTTCTGAGTACAAATATATCTTACATTCAGATACACCCCGAATTGTTGGATTTTCCACTTTTCGAGGCTCGTAATAAAGGAAAGGGTGTTCTTGTGCCTGAATTAGAACCTGACCTAGATAGACTGATGCGTATAATTATTTACTTATACATAACTAACAATATGATTTATTTCTGAGATCAATTCAGCTTCAACCAGTTGGAAATCCAACAAGGCTAAAAATATAGATATATCTCCCATTCAGGTGTTTCAATTGGCTGAAATAACTCAGAATGTGAAATAGACCAACAGATTTGAAAATCTAATCCATATATCTCTAAACTTGAAAATATCAAAGTTATAGGCATTTCTACGAACCGAACAACTCTAGAATTCCCGCCCTTTTCCCTGTATTTATTCAGTCTATTCCGGATACGAAATTTCCAGAAAATCTGAACACGATTTTTGCCGCCTGTGGTTATACAAATAGAATCCACAATAAAAGAAAACAAACGTTGTGTCTGGAAAGCAGACTTTCCAAACCGAAAATGATTTTGCTTTCAAACTAGAGGATCGTCCTGAAAACAACGCCCTGCAAAGTCGAACAAGCTGGCGTAAGGCGAAATGAATTATTATGGCGCCTTGGTTTCTCATTTGCATGAAACTATGTTGAAATGCGAATGTGAAATATGAAACTAAACCGCTTATACTTCGCTGAAAATACCGCTCAAAGGACGAAAAATCCTACGAATAACATACCCCTGAATTATGCTGACAGCAATGATCTCGTTCATTAGCTTAAATAAACGAGGTAATTATTTTCAGTTGGGGAATCTGTTGAAGGGGGCATTTTCTTTTTTTTTCTGAAATGAGCGGTTTGAATTCTTTTCGTACTTAACATAATGCAATATAAGCTATACAGGGTGATTTTTTTAAGTGTTTCATTAGAAGTTTTCGAGGAAGGAATTGCGATATGAATTCAAGATTCTGAGTACATGAACCCAATTTGTAAAATATTTTCAGGCGGAATCTACATCCGGTTCTACCGGAAACGGGTGTGAACTTCGTTATTTCAAATGGAACACCCTGTATATTTATACATATTTGAATTCTTCGTTCAATTCTGCAATGATTTGATGTATGATGTGCGCAACTACATCAAATCATTGCAGAATTGAACGAAGAATTCAAATATGTATAAATATACAGGGTGTTCCATTTGAAATAACGAAGTTCATATCCGTTTCCGGTAGAACCGGAAGTAGATTCCGCTTGAAAATATTTCACAAATTGAGTTCATGTACTCTCAAACCAAAATAAAAAATTTTGAATTCGTATCGCAATTCCTTCCTCGAAAACTTCTAATGAAACACTGTATAAGCTATTTCCGTTATTGTGTGAGCTCGTGGGAAAGGTTTCAGAAAAAGCAGTAGATACATGTTGAATCGAATACATCGGTGAGAATGAAATCACTTCCGTTGAAAAAATGAATGACCACCATCGAACTTATATGTATAAGTTCTATGATGGACAAAATGATAACATAACATCAATCAGACATGTCCATATATCTAATAATTCCTATATGAGGAATGAGCCAATCAAAACTGAAGCTGGGCTTTGGTAACAATCCAGATCTGCGCTTGTCCGGCAATATTGAGAATTAAAATCTTTTTTTAATTCCATCTCTCTCTGACACATCTTATCATGTCGTGAAACGTATGCCATTCTTAACTTCATGTGAATAGTTTCAATCGTAACCTCACAATTTAATGTGAAATGCTTTAAATGTATTCAAGTGACATATTTTCATCCTGGAAATCTATTCTCTTGTTGTCTTTCAGAATAAACATAACCTCTAAATTTCTCCCAATTTTTTAATTTCCAGTTGACGCAAGCGTACAACTCAAAGCTTACCAAAGATTTGGCTTCACTTTGTGACTGTGAAAAGCAAGGGTATAATCCAATAATCCATATTGGTATTAGTAGATATATGGACATTACGTACAATTCTCATTTGTGACAATTTCAATTCGAAATAATAGTACCGTTCTTTATTGGCCAATGGCCATCGACCAACGTCCACCAGTCTTCTTAGATACAGCATGGCTATCCTATAAAATTATCTTCAATGATTATTAGTTGTTATTACTGTTATATTACTCATTAGGTACGATTTGTTACTATTTCATAATATATATTCTTTTGAAAGAAAGCACTACATACTTTTTTTCGTAAATCCGACAATATAATGCATATAGCACGTGTAAAGAAATGGCTACAAGGAACAGATTGAATATAGGAAGAAAAATCTGTTTCCCGCTCCGAATCTAATGCTGGCTATACACGTTACGGTCTACCTTAGAGGTATACCTGCGCATACATGCCTGCGCAGGTCAACCGGAGCGTGTTTGGGATTAAACCTGTGCGTGTGTGTGTGGGATTAAACCTGCACAGGTATTCCTGCGCAGGTATACCTCTCCGGTAGACCGTAACGTGTATAGCCAGCATTAGTGTTAGTAGGTAGAGGGAATGTAAACGAGGTACCATACAATTCTGCGTATGATACACGAGAACAGATAAGACCTCAGTCTTCCCGTATAATAAAAATAATACTTACCTGAATGTTCGCTTTTTTCGATAAGGATATTATTTTGACAAATTTATTTCCGATCATCACTGTCACGATCAGCTGTTTTAATGGCCGCTGGGTGCAAACTGAGGTTACGTCTTACGTCAGTTCGGTCAGTTACGTGTTTCTGTTTCAGGGTAGTTTGTTTTGCTTCCGGAATTTTCAATTTCAACCATGCCATCATCTTGCATTGTGATAAATTGTGGAAATAGAGGAATTCGCGACAATGTAAAAGAATATTTCCAGCTGTGCTGAATTTCGCCCATAAAAAACGACTGAATGAGCTCTCCAAGTTGAGGAGAGGAAAATGGTTAGCAGCATTTAAAAGGTCTAACCGAAAATATGGTTTCACTGAAAGACTTGAATCGTCGAGAGCAAATGGATCCACGTTATTTATACGTTGAAGTTTTTGGCGATATCTTTGTGCAACAGCTACATCTTCAGTTTGCAATTTCAAGAAATAATTACTCATTTTGAATAGTCCTTAGATTATAACACAATATTTATTCACTCGAAAAATGGTACACTCAAGTTCGAAGAAAATAGTATTGAAAGTAACTCTCTAGCGTCTAGCAGAAAGTTTGTTTCTTGAAGAAAGCTGAAATACTCATCCCAAATGTTTGTTTAAGGCCGCAACGGACGACGAGCGATAATATAATATATTTTATATCTCATATATTACACCAATATCGCTCCTGATGAAAATGAATCAAGCACGAACGATATTTTCATCCAAGCGATATTTTGCTATAATGAAATGACATATGTCAATGCACACAGCAGCCATCTTAAAACGGTGATCAGCTGTTTTGTTGGATTGGTCAATAGACGTTTATGTTTTGATTGGTGGACTGTTTTCGACCACTAATGGCGAACTTTCATTGATTTGTTGTCATGTCATAGTGTATAAAGCTCAAAATCGAGTCAAATGTCAAACAGCACGACACTCAAATGTGAACAAATATCCGCCATGTTTGTGCAAAAACGTGTTCTATGACCCTATTGTCGCCACTGTCTTGTATAAAGCCACTGTAGCCCTATAAACGATCAGCGTTATCTATATCAGGAGTCACACGAAACTCTAACCTCCGCCGTCCTTGGAAGTTCTAGATGATCTGTCGAGCGTATGAAGCCTTCCCTCCAGTTTTTCTATATGCTCCTAGATAAAGCTATTCACACAGATAGTGAAGCTGCTATTAAAGCACTGAGCTCCTACGACATTGACTCAAAGCTGATTTGGGGGTGCCGGAACAAACTCAATGAGGTAGGCAAGAAGAGAAAGGTCTTTTTAATCTGGGTTCCCGGTCATTTGGGAATCTTAGGAAACGAAGAGGCTGGCCAGAAAGAGCGCACAAACGCCACTCACTGGCCCAAAACCATTCTGTGGTATAGGAAAATGCACCTATTAAAAGGGGTTTATGCTGAAGGAGAAAATCAGGAGAGAAAAACTCTTGCGGAATCTCCCAGGGATGGATCACTCCAAAAAGTTATTTCGGAACATTGAACCTGCTAGATCCAAAAAATATCTGGATCTCAGTAAAAACCAACTCCACCTACTCACTGGATTTCTCACATGATATTTTCGCCTAAAGAAGCATCTGTCGAGAATGGATTAATCGGACTCTGATGACTGATGAGTGTATATTGTGTGGGGTGGACGGAGAAACTCCTATTCACCTGGTTACGGAATGATATGCCATTGCAAGCCAAAGGAGATCGTGATTTGGACAAGAAACTTGTAGAAGTGGGGAGTTATCCTTCTTGAAGCCGTCCTAGATACTGGATTTCATCAAATCTCTGGAACTGGAGGGCGAGATGTAGGAGGCGCGAAGATAACAGCTTTGTTAGGGGGCACAATAGACCTTAAGGTCGCAGTGGACTGTAACCCCTTTTCACTATGGGCGGGTTGTAACTCAGTAGGTTAACCTCTGGTTTCCGTTGACCATTGGTTAACGTTGATTGGGTTGTTGTATGACAGAAATCTTGAAGCTAACCACTCAGTGAACTGTCGAATTTCCAACCATCTAGTTTTGAGAGTTTAACCTATGGTCTAGACAAAAAAAGCACAGAAAATGCTTTTAGATTGACATACCACATGAATTTTCAAACGATCAACTTTCAAACTAATCTAAACTGAAAATAATCTATCCTATGTGTGTACTGTGTTGATTAGAAATTGCTGTACTTGTTTAGTTATTCGAAATGAATATGCAAAGAGAGAATCTGCGTGAGTTAAATCTCACTGATGATGAGGACTTCATGGAACACAGCTTGCCGTTGAAATAAAATAACAAAAAATATTTTACTACAATAATTATGTTTTATTCACCCAATTCTTCCAATAATTTTTTCTGTTTTAATTTTAAAATTGCAATTTTCAATGCCTGCACTTACACGAAGATGAATAAACAGATAAACAGTCTCGGAATCTGAATTCTGAATAAAAACGTACAGTCAGAGTGTCACAGATTACAGTTAGGTTATGACAGAATTATAAAAATATTCAATGGATTCTGTGATCTGTGATCAGTGTGGCCAATTAAAATACAAAAAAGATACGTTTACTTGACCATTGCTGATTTTTCATGTTACAACAGAAATTGACTTAACCTTACTAGGCAGGTTAAGCATTGGTTTCAAGACCAACTAGTTAACCAACTGAGTTACAACCCGCCCTATAACTATAACTTGCGTCAGTAGATAATCCGAAATTAATTTTGAGTATGTTGATGAGAGTTTCAAATTCAAAATATCTTATAAAGCCAACGATAATCTGAGAAATTTCATGAAAAACAATAGAATAAAATAAATGAAGCTAACTTGTCATGATATTTCATATTCGTCAAACCGGAAGATATTTCAAGAGAAAGATATGTGAACACCAAAGTAGTTATAAAATAGACACTGCGAACCATTTCGAAGAATTCAGACACAATTCCAACAACTATGAAATTTTGCATACCGAAAATAAGTTAGAGCTCTAGATTAACACATCTATAGAATCACTCGAAATTATCAGGTACAATTCCTTAAAAATTATTCTTAACTAGCTGGCCCGACGAACTTTCTATCGCCTAAATAATACCTATACCATAGCCATCTTTATCTTAAAAAGGCCGTGCCTATACTTACTGTAGATTTCACAACGTAATCGCCAGTGATCGAAGATCAACGGCTTGGTTAGATTTCCGAACTGTCAAATCGAGTTGATTCTAGATCAAGCTCCGATCACCAGTGATATGCTTTGTGAAACCCCGTTAAAGTTGTATAAACTTACCATTGCTATTTTTTCAAGCAGGAGATAAATAAGGCATAATAAAAGTTCTGTCAAATGTCATCTATCAAATGTCATCTGTCAAACGTCATCTGTCAATAGTCATCGTCATCTGTCAAATTTCATCTGTCAAATGTCATCTGCCAAATGTCATCTGTCGAACGTCATCTGTCAAATGTCATCTGTCAAATGTCATATGTCAAATAACATCTGTCAAATGTATCTGTCAAACGTCATCTGTCAAATGTCATCTTTTCCATGGATATGAGCTGTCACACAAAACAGAAATACAAAAATAATATGTCAATTACTGATTATGGGCAATTTTGAATTCAGTTATTTCCGCAAATATATTTATAACCCAAACATAAATCAAAAACATTTCAGAAATATAGAGAAAAGATGAAAATGGACAATTCACGATTGATGCTGATCGTCACAATCCGATTTACTTTACATTCCGGTAAAAATTCACTGTTCCACCAACTTGATCACAAAAGTTGTATACATCGCCATTCATACTCTAGTCTATACCATTTCTGAATTTCCTACCCTTCAAGAAAATGAAATGCACCGTTGCCAGACTACTTCATGGCTTATAACTTCACAACGTTCTATTTTATCAAAAATAGCGAGTCCATTTCTCTCGTTCTATTTTATTATTGCATTTCTATTGAATAACGTGGAACTTCGTTCTACCACTATTAATCCCCTTGGAATATTCTTATACCGTTGTTAGGTATTCTGTGGTAAGACCTACTGAACTTTTAACTATTCACTTGACATGCGATTCTGTGGAAGAAAAACTAACCTTCTTTGTCCAAATGTCAAAACCTACATAAGTACCTACTCTATCATTGCTCGAGAAAAAGGAATGCCTTTTTTACTTTTCTGTAAGATTTTTTTGGAAATATTTTGTTATATAAACCTTACCCTAACAATAATACACACAACAAAAAAAGAATTGTCCAATTTGGTGCGATCGTTTGAACAATAAGGCATTTCGAAGTTTTGAACCAACCATAGATCCTCTTTTATCAATATACATGAGTCAACAGAAGTAAGCGGGTATCTTGTAGATTATTTCCTAGGCACTCCAATTTAATTTGATGTCATTTTACTATGTTTCTTCTCTTTTCACTGTGTTGTGTGTATGCATAGATATTTAAGATGTTTACCTTTATGTGAATCCTTTCAAAATATAAACCGGGTAAGTATAGAATTCCACTTTTCAGATTCCCTTCTGATATTGAGAGGATAAAACATTTGGTTACCAATTCTGAATTCAGCTGACAGCTGACTCTGTTTTCCTAACACAGAATAGTTTTCAATGTTCGTATCATTGTATGATTTCGTCAACAAGAGTCAATTCCCTTGTAATTTTGTTGCCATTACTCAATACCGATAACACCACGCCACTTGACCTTTCAAAGTAAAATTCTTCAATGTTGCCACGCAAGTATTTAATAAAATTGCCATCCTTTATGCTATTTTCGTTCCACTCGTTGAAAGCCGACTAAATTTGGCTTCACCAGTTCCCGTATTCACTATGGTCAAAGATCGTTTCCAACAAATAAATCATTAAAATTATACAAGATTCCAATTGTTTCCGACAATGCACAGTAAGAGAAAGATGAAGAGAAAACCCTTATTCCTTCTTTTTATTTTTTTCTCTCTCCCTCGTTACAATTTCTCCCAGAAAGCCCCTACTTCGATTACATGAAGAATTTATCTATGAACCCAGTAAAGTGATATGGACACCCTGAACCAATATTTCTTTCCTCCAATAGAGATCTCACATAATCTATTTCAAATAGCCGGATGGCGATCAACCCACATCTCACATAGCACATTATAAGGTATTAGTTACAGAGATAAAGCCGTTCTCGACTTTCAGGAAAGCCCCATCGGTCCCCATCTGCTTTGTTTGAGGCTGGCCGCAAAGATGGCCTAGTTGCGGTCAACCATCTACGATCGGCATCCGACCGAATTCCTCAGAAAACGATAACCGAAGCGTGAGATCGAATCTTTGGAAAATGATGAAGAAATACTTGCAGAAAGGATGATAGATTCCTTCGGGTTTAATGGGGCGTATTTATCAGATGAATCGGACATAAATGCGGTTTTCTGCCATATTATTTTATTTCGATATCCATGGCAATCTGCCGGACGACAAAGGAGTCATTCTTTTTGCTGAACACCCAGTAGGGCGATAAATATTGTTTTTTGCATCCGATGCCCCATACCCGCATTGGAAAAGAAAGACCGAATGAATTCAAATGATTGTTTTTTGTCAGAGTCGAGATTCAAAGAAAACATCGGCGCTACAGATGTTTCAATTCCGCCCTAAGCCATATTTCGCTTTTTCGCATATTGCGTTATAATGTCAGCGGAGAGGCGGAGACCCTAAAATCCACGAGAACACGAGTATATTTTCATCACATAACGTCAGGAATGGTTTTTCAAACCTAGCATGCCCAGCTAAATTTGAAAAACCTATTTATCTTTCAAAATTGAAAACAGGATATCCAAAGTGTGTTTCAATAAGAGTGCAAGATTTCAAATTCTTCCCATGTTTGTCATAATGTCACATGATAATGACGTGACAAATCGAAAATTTGACAGTTCACATTGATGATCTTGCCGAGTAAACATTATAACTCTCACGTCATATTTATACAGGGTAGTTTTTTTGAGTGTTTCATTAGTAGTATTCGATACGAATTCAAGATTCTGTATTTCCGTTTGAGAGTACATAAACTTGATTTGAAATATTTCCAAACGGAATCTACTTTCGGTTCTACCGGAAACGAAATTCGTTATTTCAAATGCAACACCCTGTATATTCATACATATTTGAATTCTTCGTTTAATTCTGCAATGGTTTTATGTATGATATACTCAACCACTTCAAACGATTGTTGAGTAATAGCCTGACCATTAAATTTTTTTGACAGAAAGAGTGTTACAAAATATTGAAGTGAATATCTCCAAAACCCCTCATTGTAAGAAATTTTTGTCGCCACAGTAGAACAAGAGAAAGTATGCTTATACTGCTTCTTGTATAAATTATGAGTAAATATTATACAGAGTGTCTGAAACACGACTTCAAAGTGAGCTTCAATAAAACTATGAAATCTAATTTTTTTTTCAAATGGGAACCATATAATTTTGTAATTCCGATCGATTGCTCGTCAAAAACTAAGTAGAGTGTTCCAAACATTTCATGTATTTAAAATCAGTAGTTTTGCCGTTATTGAATGAATGTTGAATATGACGACCAAAACCAGGTTTCTTTGTCTGAATATCAGGTATATTAAGATAATTTTCAAGTAGGCTATGTCAATATCAAGAATATGTCAGTTTCAAACTAAGATTTTTTTATTCAGTCATCATTCATTATCTGCTTTGCTTATTCGTCACATTCGCCGTAAATAAAGAACAGACTTTTGATATATCATTCTAGTGTAATTTTTTATTATTGATTGTTCTGCACAGTGCTCGATCAATAAAAATAAGTAAGAATGACAACTCCTAACATAACCTACATTGAAATAGACGAGCATACCACTGAATTTAACTGAATTACACGACCTAAGCCATGTCTGGCTCAGTCAAATTCAGTGGTATGCTCGTCTATTTCAAAGTAGGCTATGTGAAAACACTTGTAAAAATCAGCCTGTATTGTGGTATATTTCATTAACTTTTCTTGTAGGTATCGATAAAAACCATATCTTCTCTCCACAGGAGCTTACTTGGATCTCGAAAAACTAACAATGAATTTATTCACCACAGCTCACTTGCTGGATATTCATCTTCAAATCTGAAGTAATGCGGGCTTTCTACCCGTGGTTCAATAGAAATTTCACCTTGACCACGGCTTGAAAACCAGAAGAACCTACGCGAGATTTCAAGTTGAATACGGATATGAAAGCCTTCCTCGAAATCTGTAGCAGATACGACAAAACAAAAGAATGCATAAACTGCAGCATATTGACAAAGCATATTATTACAATTCATCAAACGAACAGAGATCCATCAGAAAACAGGAAACAGTGTTCCAGAAAAAAAAAACCATGTGGATTCACAATCGAAATTCGCATGTCAAATGATGTTACGAGTAAGTAAAAAACTTGATGGAATTCAAAGTAGAACACCCTGTATCTCGAAAATGAAACGTTCACAGTCCCATATTTACTAGAATATTTTTTTAGAATTATGCAGGGAATCGCCCATTTCGTTCTTACCTCCAATTTATTAATATCCAGTATATACCTACATTTAGAAATTTCCACGGAACCTAAGAAGAACTATTTGACGACGCGTTCGTATTTCTTGTACCTGTACCCCTATCATAATTTGCCATCAAAATTCACGAAATGAAAACTAAAAACACATAAATCGCTTCATCGCATTAATTAATGAAGCTGAGCTGATCCAATTCCTAAAATGCGATTCAACTTTCTCCAATCTAGGGTCGCTGGCCAACCTAGGTCGTTTTGCACGACGTCTGAATTTGCTAGGAATTAGGAATGTTTCATATTTTTATGATCGTAAAATCATTGAACTCCTATTAAGAGGCACGAAAACGTTTTTCATCTTAAAAAAAATAATATTGAATACAATTGAAGTATTTTCATCTTCCTTGTTTTCAATACACATACGGAAATTCGTGTTTGAAAATAGACACAACGTCATTCCATTAAGCAACGTGTCGTAAATTTTATTTTGTTACTTCATCAGGCTCTACATATTATATAAAACACACATTTTAATTACAAGAAATAAACAAGCAATATGAAGTCAATACCTATAACATACAGATATGGATAATGTAGTTGGAAACACTGGGGTCTTCTAGTCTAGTTGAACAGTGGAAGAATCGAAACCTCAGTGCGATTTGATATCGAATAAGCGGCTGGTCTAGTTTTATGGAAGTTTGTAGTGGGGATGCCAGAGCGCAACGATCTAAAAAGAGCAGCAATGATCAAGGCATCCCCACTACGATCGAAACTGTCATTAAACTAGACCAGCCGCTTATTCCATATCGAATAGCACTGAGGATTCGATTCTTCCACTGTTCATCTGGACTAGAAGACTCCTCGAATTTTGTACTGAAAGCCCAGGGTTTCCCACTACATTATCCATTTCGGTATACTGATTCGGAAATAGAAGTAGTGAACATAGCCTAACAGGGTCAAATGATTGGAAGAGTATTGTCTAGTGGACCAGTAAAATAATCAAAACCCTCGGCGCGATACGACAACGAATAAATAACTGACCCCAGTCAATAGCATAGGAACTGCATCGAGACCCGAGAGAGTTCAAATCTTCCCCTCTCCAGACTCCTATGCCATTGACTGAGATCAGCCATTCATTCGTTTTCGTATCGCGCCGAGGGTTTTGAATATTATATTGGTCCACTAGACAATATTCATTCCCGTTTCCGACTACATTTTCCATATCTGTATACACACCTCGGAAGCGGCAAATGTCCGTCAAACAGTCATAAATCACAAAGGTATTCGGAAATTACGGATGTTATTCGAATAATTCTAATGGCAGCTGACAGTTGTAAACAGATAATTTTAATAAGTGATGACGCGCATCGCGCAGATAGCGCAGATATATTGAAACCTTTCAACATATTTTCTCCGAGATGACCTGACTTCACCACTTCCTTCATGCAATGAACGTTCTGAATTTGAAAACATTAATGAATTAAAAATCGAAAATTAGAATTACATCGATCGACAAACATCTAAAAATTGTAGAATTAATGTGATCAATCATCTACCATTTCGAGAGTACAAATTGAGGATATTGTGATAATTTTTTTTTGGTTATATGTAGACGATTCAATGACGGCCTTACCCGAGGGACATGGTTCTTGATTGTTTCAACTCTTTTCATCCAAATCTGCAGTTCACCATGGAGAAAGAAAAGAACAAGAGAATAACGTTTTTGGATGTGGAGGTTGTTAGAGTTAAGAGTGGCGAACTGGTGACCAACTGGTACACAAAACCAACAAGCTCGGGTAGAATAATGAATTAATAATCAAATAATCCAAATGCCCACAAAGCGGCCGTAATCAAAGGTCTGCTGAACAGAATGGTTAACCTAAGTCATTCCCGCTATCATGATTCCAACATCGTTAAAATCAAAACCATCCTTAGAAACAATAACTATCCCGAATCCTCTGTCAGCCAATACATAAATGCCTTTTTTGTTGAACGTGAACGGACAAGCAACTGAGAAGCTAATTCGCTGATCCAATACTTTCGGTTTCCCTTTATACTAGGTCTATCGCAAAACGTCAACAGAATGATGTTTAATCAAAATATCCAGCTAGCGTATCATAGTGTGAAAACCACGAACATTCTCTTCGCTGAATTGAAAGACGCAGTTCCGCTAAGTGACCAATCTAACGTCATTTACAAAATACCGTACTCCTGTCGAAAAAAAGGAGTATTTTTAATTTGCAATTAATGAATTAACCCTTCAAGCCAACGAGACAGACAATGTTTTTTCGTGTAGACATTTTGGCTACCCTTATGCAGAAGAAAAAAATTTAACTCTGGAATATACTGAGTGATCATAATTAATATTCAAACATTAACTATTTCAAATGGCACACCCAGTATTTTTGTACTTTGTTGAACGTAAAAGTTAATAATTAAATTGATTATGGGTGTAAAGGTCTAGTAGGATTTAAAGAGAACCAACTCAATAAAATGCCGACAGTTTCGGTCTATATTTTTTCTCCCACAAAGTGAACATTATAAACAATATGAAAAGTAGAGCTCTTCAACTCTCTCACGAAAGTTTCCACAACAACGTGCTTAAAAAGATCAACAATATCCTGATAGAAAATAACTACCCGAAATCGATGATGAAGAGAATCTCTGAAAGAACGGAAATAAAACCTACCACCGAGGAAGTAAAATACTATAAGATTACCTACATCAATTCTCTCACCGAAAGAGTAGGTCAGGTTCTAAAAAAAGATAAAAATAACATATCCATCGCAATGAGACCGGAAAATACAAATAAAGCGTTCTTTTCCAAACTTAAATCGCCCACCCCCAAAGATCAATGATCTAACATCATTTACAGCATACCTTGCCTAGATTGTAACGGTATTTACATCGGCCAGACAGGAAGATATCTCAAAACGAGAATTTCCGAACACACGAGAGATGCAAAAAATATTTTAAATCCCCCAAAACGAAAGGAGAACAACACAGCTCTGGCCGACCACGTACTCGAAAAACTCCACCGGTTCGATTTCGAAAACCCCACAATAACAGGATATCAAAAAATCCTTAAGAAAAGGCTGCTACACGAGATGATATGCATAAAAGAAAATAAAAACTCTATCAACAAAAGGTCTGACATTGACAATCTCAATTCATGCTACTTTGGCCTGATCGACGAAATACGAAAGTTGAGACGTTCAAATATGGAAATTTAGATGACTCTGTTACTTTTATAGTCGTTACGAGGGAGTTGATTTTATTTTTACACCGGGGCGTACTACCAATTTTCTTTACCCCTTTCATTTCCAACACATGAGGAATTCCTATCACCGACCGTTTATTTACATGTTTTCAGTCGTGATCGATGCTCTCCTGCTGCTGGTATATTCAATTCCACCGCACTGTCATATTCTTTGAATTTGAAAATGAGAACACGGAATACCAGAAAATAATGTAAGTTCGAGAAAATTGTTTTGATATACGTACTGTGTTTCACGTAATTTTAAATCACACTATGTGTTTGTGAAATTTTGTATTGTTCGTTCCAGAGCCCTGAAGATGGTCTAAATATAGACCGAAACTGTCGGCATTTTATTGAGTTGGTTTTCTTTAAATCCTACTAGACCTTTAAACCCATAATCAATTTAATTAATAAACAGAGGTCATTAGCTACATATTTATGTAAAAGTTGATATCGAAACTATTTTCATTGGATTTCCCTATACTTAAACCTAATAGTTTTCCTGTAATTTTCGATTTTTAATTCAACTAAAGTTAACCTACTATTATGATTGGCGATATTCATAGATATGTACTTGGAAATATTAGTGGGGAAATGCTTACAATATTATTTGAAATCTGAAAAACTCATATGAAGATCTCAATAATGGTGTTGCGGTCACGCAAGATTATTTTTTTTATAAATGAAATGTGAAGGAAAGGGAAAATGTTGGACTGGAGCACAGGTTCATCGCCTGAGCAAATATAACTTAAAAACGATCGGAATAAAGAAAAATTTATGGGCATGTACCGGAAAAGATTGAATGATGATTCAATTCAATTCAATTCAATTCAATTCATTTATTCATGCTATACAATGTCATGACAAAGAGTATCCAATATCTAAGTCAAATTGCTTACACACGTCATATAGATAAAATATATCATAAAATAGAAATAAAACATATAATTAACACAGTGGTGCCAACGAGCGGATCACAGTACACAAAAGTCCAACTCCAGGAACTCCTCCACACTATAGAAAGCATTTCTGCATAGGATATCCTTTACATATTTTTTGAATTCATTTTGAGGGAGTTCCTGTATATGCCTTGTAGCCGTCAACGTGGCTTAGCCAGCCACGACGAACAAAGGGCAGCCATGAACGTTTGGTTGCGCGGCAACGGAAATTATTATCGTAGACATATTGGTTTTGGGTGTTCTTAGAGAGATATAATTAAAAATACGTTTTCTACTAAACTGGTGTTTTGCATTGTAGTTTACCGTGTCGATTACAGTTCAGGTGTGGGGTATAGACACTCAGTGTAATTAGTTCGTTTTTGATTGTACGACCATGCCAAGAACGAAGAGAAGCTCGAATAGTGAGTCAGACAGTAGCTCTGATAGGTCACGGAATGGAAGATTTAAAGAGGGCACGGGAGGTTCGTCGAATATAAAAAAACCAAAACGTTGTCTCCATAGAAGGACAACAGGGGCCCCATTGAACGAGGTAAGGTCACAACAACGTAGACGTTGCGACCGAAGCCCGAAGTCAGTATCAGTCTTTGGGAGACCATCTGCCCAAAAGACTGCACAAAATACGGGTAGACGTCAGGGTGTTTCGCTTACGCCTGACCAAACCTCAATAAGTTGTGTGGAGTCAAGGATCGATAAATTAGAAGGTATGTTGGAGCTGCTTGTGAGACAAGGAACCCAGTCAGAAGGTAGGCGTTTGTCAATAAAAAGTGATTATATTCCCGAATTCGAGAACTTGTCGGCTCTGAAGTGGTTGCAGAAGATTGATCAACTGAGGGATGTGAATACCTGGAATGATGTAACGACCATATACCATATGCAATCTAGACTGGCAGGGATGGCAAGAACTTGGTACCATAGCTTGTCAAGCTATCCCAGTAAATGGTCGGAGTGGAAAGTTTTAATCGTGAAAACTTTCCCTGATCACGTGGATTACGCAACGGTGTTACGTAAAATGTTAAATAGAACAAAACAGGTTGACGAAACTATGACAAATTATTATTTCAGCAAGATAGAATTGTTACGAACCTGCCAAATATCAGGCAGACACGCTGTGTCGTGCTTGATTGATGGAATCACCGATGTTACGGCCCAAAATGGCGCACGGGCGGGTCGTTACGTAACACCCGAAACCCTTTATGAAGAATATCTTTCTATGCTTCGTGATGAAAAGATAGCCACTGCCAAGCCTTCTCGAATTGAAAGTGTGATAAGACGATCACCTGAGTTTGACTCAAGGCATACTTTTGTCCCCAGGAGATATTCCCCTTCAAGAAAATCTTCGGATGTAAAAGACGTCCAATGCTTCAACTGTAAGATGCGTGGCCATTACCAATCGAATTGTCCAAAGAAACGTTTAGAATGCAAGAAATGTCATTTATTGGGACACGAAGAATCAAAATGCAATGTAGGCCTGCCAACAAATTCTCGTAAGCCTCGAAATCAGACAGGCGAGGGTAAGTCAACTCAAATATTACCACTCTCCAATGTCCCTTATGGTTATGGTGTTATTTCATTGACTGTGTTATTAAAGGAGAATCTTCACGAGGTATATTGATTTCGTTTGTGCAGCGGTAACGTTGATTTAAAACGACTAAAGTTAGGAGGTAAACCTACACTTGTTCATTTACGTGGTTACGGGGGCGGTTCGGTATGTGTGGACACCAAAGTGTCGGTTTACTTGAAAGTTGATTTGGCATTAGCCACCGTTGAGGCATTAGTAGTTCCAGATACTGTACAGTGTATCGGTGATCATCGGACAACCGTTTGTCAATAATGAAAACGCCTAGAGCGAATGGACAAGCGGAGAGAATGAATCGCTCAATTCTTTCTTCTTTAGTGGCATCTACGACAGAGGAAAAACGTTGGGATGAATCTGTAAGCCAAGTGAAGTGGGGAATTAATTCGACGGTTAATTCCACCACGGGTAAAACGCCCCACGAAGTTATCGTCGGATACCGCCCACGTGGTATGAACGATGGTTTCCTTTCATCAGAGGTATCCGAGGATAACCAGCAAAATCTAATGTCCCTGTGAGACGATGTGTCACGAAAACTCGAAACTGAACAGAAGTATCAGAAAGAATGTTACGATAAAAGGCATGCTACGATAAAAACAGTTACGGTTGGCCAACATGTTGTTGTTCAAGCAAATAAAACTTCCAATGACGGGAATAGTAGAAAGCTTGAACCTCGTTACGAAGGACTCTTTGTTGTTACGAAAGTACTCGATAACGATCGGTACGTAGTGGACGAATTGGCAGAGATGAAGCGTTTGAGGATGGCTTATACGAGAATATGTCCTTCAGAACGAATGAAACTCTTTGTTACGGCTGTTTCCTCCAACGAGAGCAGCGCCAAGGAAGATGAATGAAGTGTGTAAACCACTATACATGGGATCTCTTGTTGCGAATTGAGAATAGTTTCAGGACCACACCACCATAGTCTGTTATTGTTAAAGCAATGAAAACTTTGAACACCTTTCGTCAACAAATCAGCGGGATTGTTTCGACTATTCACATAATGCCATGAGGAAACTGAAGTCAACTCTCTTATGAGACTTACCCTGTTCGCAACATAAACATTTAATTTTATAGGTACGGAATTAATCCAAGCCAGCACGATTTCAGAATCAGAAAACAATGAAACGTGGGATACTTGATTTTCCAACTCCAAAATTTTTGTTATTTTATGTACTAGTTTACTCAATAAAACTGCGCCATCGAGCTCCAGTTTTGGTATTGTTAAATTTTTATTCAGTGGTGCTACCCTAGATTTCGAAGTCAATAAATTAACTGAAATATTCCCCTCATCGCTTATAGTTTTGGCATAAATACAACAACCATAAGCATTCATTGAAGCATCACAAAATCCGATAAGAGTAACCTTAGTGTTTTGAGTACAATTTTTAATATTTCGTGGGACAATGACGGATGGTATAAATGAAAGTTCCTTGAGAAACTTATGACAACTTTCATATAATTCTTGAGGTAACTCCTCATCCCAAGATATTTTTTTTATCCAAAGTTTTTGCATAAGCAGCTTCGAGACAACAACTATGGGTCCAATTAAGCCTAAGGGATCATATAATCTAGATATGAAGCTTAAAAATATTCGTTTAGTCAGCTTAGACTCCATATGAAGTATTGGAAAATTTACTTTGAGGCAATCCGACTTAGCATCATAAATTAATCCCAAAGTTTTCAACATAAAATCATCGTCGAAGCCTTGATTCAAGTTAATTTCATTGAACTGACAAAATTCTGCTGGAATATCCGATATTATATCTAGGGAATTTGATGCCCATTTATGGAGCGAAAAATCTCCAAAACTCAATAATTCAATTAATTCAGTTTTGATTGTTGTGACTTCCTCAATAGTATTAGCTCCGCAAATGATATCATCGACATATGTATTATTTGAAAGAATTTTAGAGGCAAGTGGATATTCATTTTTGTGAGTGATGGCTAACTCCGACAAACACCTTGTTGCCAAAAAAGGTGAACTCTTAAGGCCATAAGTTACAGTATTCAAACGAATAAAATTCAAAGGCAATGATGGATCTTTCCTCCAAATAATCAATTGAAAATTACGATGATCTGGATGTATCAATATCTTTCTGTACATATGCCTGATATCCGTTATGAGAATGTATTTGTAAGTGCGAAATAAAATTAAAATGTCATAAATATCTTTTTGGGCCAATTTTCCATTGTGAAGAAAATCGTTCAAACAAAGTTTGTTGTTAGTTTTCATACTCCCATCAAAAACAACTCTCAATTTTGTTGTTATTTTATCATTGCGTATTACAGGATGATGAGCAAGAAAGTATGTTGAAGTATCATGTCTTATGTCGTTAGGATTCAAAAGTTCAGCATGATTCAACTTTAGATATTCATCAATGAAAAGAGAATAGTCTAGGAATAATTTTTTATCGTGAGCAAAACGTTTTTCTAAATTATGAAATCGCTTCAGAGCGAAAGAATATGAATCTCCTAAAAGTACATCTGATAATGGAATTTTAAATGGCAATTTCACCTGAAATTTATTTCCAATTTTTTCTACGCTCTCTCTAAAAATATTCTCACAGGCTTCCTGCTCGCTATTGAATTCTTCCTGAATTTCGGGAATACTCTCTGCTTGCCAAAATCTTTCCATCACGCTATCCAGTTTTCTGATATCTAGACAACAATGATGAGAATAAAAAACATTAGTATCATTTTCAGAATAGTTCGCTTTCAATGATCCACCTACAATATATCCGAACAGTGTGTTGTGCAGGACAGGCCTCAGAGGTCCCAGACTTATAGTGTCTGACAATAATATTGAAAAGAATACATCCGCACCCAATAAAATAGAAATCTCATCAGGCGTGTTGAATTTTGGATCAGCTAGGTAAACATTTTTAGGAATTTCAAGATGTTCTGTATCGAAATGAAATTGCGGTAGTTTTGAAGTGATTCTATCTACAACTGCGCAGGTTACATTAATTTTGAAGTTGTTCCAACAGGAAAATACTCGAAAAGAAACCAACTGTTTCACTACGGATTCTTTTACATTGACCCCAATTAACTTCATGTCGGTTTCTGACCTTTCGCATTTTATAATATCTGCTAATTCTTTTTTGATTAGTGATAGCTGACTTCCAGAGTCCAGAAGAATTTTGACAATAATATATCCCCCATTATGGGACAAAACTTTCACCCTAGCAGATGGCAACAAAACATTGGACAATTCAGATCTTTCCTCGCAAACGGCAAGAGAATTTGGTCCAGCTTCATTATTCAGATGCAACAATGTATTGTGGTTTCGATTGTGGTTTCGATTGCACTTTTCACACTGTTTTGGATACTTGCAAATGGATTTGTGTTTATTCATGCACATCTTGCATATACCATTTGAATTCACAAACTTGAGGCGATCAGATGAGGATATGAGTTTAAATTCAGGACAATATTGCACTTTATGGACGAAGCTCTTGCAATACAAGCACTTGTAATCATTTCCTTTCGAAGAACTCTTCTCAAATCCCCTAATATTTTCAACATTTTTAGAAACATTCACCAAATTAACAGGTGCCCTTGATTTATTTAATTTATTTGGCAAAATTGATGAACATTCTAGAGCAGTTGCTCTAGATTCCAAGAATTCAATGAACTCCGTCAAATTTGGAAGATGTTTTGAATTTCTGGCAACCTGATATGCTCTGTTTGTATACAAATCGAGTTTTTTCGACAAAATGCTAATCAGTAACATATCCCATTGATCAACAGGTTGATTCAGATTTTTTAATGAACCGACTTCTTGTTTAACTGAAGATATAAAATCTCTCAAATTGGAAGCTGTACCTTTTTGAAGGGGACTCATATCCAGTAAAAAATTCACGTGATTACTAATCAATATCATTGGATTATCATATCTTTTATTTAAAAGACTCAATGCTTCCTCATATGATTCATTTACTAACGGTAAATTATTAATTATTGAAAGAGCTTCATCTTTTAAAAATTTTTTCAAATAGAACAGTTTCTCTACATCAGATAAATTTGAATTATCATTGACAACTGCACGAAACAAATCCATGAAAGGTTTGAAGTCACTCAAATTCTTTCCACTAAAATAAGGAATATCAATAGAAGGTAATGATGAGCTATGTGCCACATTATTAATTGTTGTCGATAATTGATTATTTGAAATTACAGAATTTTTCAGAATTCGTTTGATATTTGAAGAAACTTGCAAAAATCTTGTTTCCACTTCAAACATATCTTCGCTATCCGTGGGATCTATATTGAGAATTTCCAATTGAGTACTTTCATATTGTTGAAAAGCATTATTTAATCTGGTTTTTCTAACTTCTAAATCTTCCTTAATAACATCTAAATCGACTTCAGAATCTAATAATTCTAAAATATAATTTTCAATTTTAGTTATAGTTCCTTTGTAATAAGTTCTTTGTAATTTTAGTTTTTGGAGAGGCATAATGAAAACAATTCAGAATGCAAGAATTAATTGAAAAAGGTCTCGAAAAAGAGAATATCATCAGTTTTTTTGAATATAAATTCTACTTATCTCTCCCGATGTTGATATCTGGCAGATGTTGCGTATGAAATCTTGTTTCGTCGCAATTGAAATTTTTGATTATTTTCTTCTCGAAAATGGAATATTTTTCTTGGGAAATGCTGGATTTTCTTGAAAAAGCAGCCTCCTTTGTAGATCTCTTGAAGAACCAGTTCCAATAGTACGGCCAATTCTTCTTCTCAATGGTTGACGCCGATGACCCAAATTGTAGTAGTCGTCGAAAACTCGCCAAATTTTGGTTTAACGTAATAATTATTAATTTTAATTATTACTCTTAATGCCCGAAGGACCAATTTTATGTGTAAACCACTATAAATTTTGTGTGGCACACATAAAGAAAATTTGTTTTTAATAAAATTCGATAATTGTCTGTAGTGTTTATTCTAACAGTCAGATTTACAATATGAATATTTAACAAGCGTTTCACACATACGATCCTATAACAAACATGCGCATTGTGCGGAGATAATATGTACAGGATGGTCTGTACATGAAGAAATCATTCATCTATGATGATGTGAAGTTTGTCAGGTTAGCCGACTGTAGCCGTCAACGTGGCTTAGCCAGCCACGACGAACAAAGGGCAGCCATGAACGTTTGGTTGCGCGGCAACGGAAATTATTATCGTAGACATATTGGTTTTGGGTGTTCTTAGAGAGATATAATTAAAAATACGTTTTCTACTAAACTGGTGTTTTGCATTGTAGTTTACCGTGTCGATTACAGTCTGTATATTCAAAAGCCGTTTACCAACATACAGCGAGCTTGACTGTGACATAGCTAGAAGGCAAAAGTAATTTCTAAACAATGATCGGTTTCTTGTGAAATAGGAATGATAAGAACCGTTAACCTGAAAGGGATTTTTAACTTTGTATGCGAACATGAGAACTTCCAGAATATACAAACACGGAAATGTCAAAACCTTCAACTCAACGAACTTCTGCCTGCAATCATCACGATAACCCACGCCCGCGACAATTCTCAGAGCTCTTCTCTGCAGTGCGAAAAATCTATGTCTAGAGGCGCAATTGCCCCACGCCACTATTCCATATCGCAACAAGGACTCAACAATCCCAAAATAGGCCACTCTTAGAACACCCGCCGACAGACGATTAGACATACTCCTCAAGAGAAAACAACTCCTACAAAGCTTGGTGGCCAGCTGGTCGGTGCGGGCACCCCAACGCAGGGCAGAATCAAGTACAACACCCAGGAACCTCGCATCACCCTTCAAATCCTCCATCTCAACATGCCGCAAAGCAAAAATACGCTTGATTGTCTTACCTTCGTTAAGGACAAGCCGATTTGAGGTAAACCACTCACGAGCCCTCGCCTGCGCAGCATCGCCCCCCTCCAACAGCGATCGAAGGCAACCGGACGACAAGAACCGAGGTAGTTAGGAAGTCATTGATGAGTATTAAAAATAAGAGGGGGCCAAGAACTGATCCCTGCGGCACCCCAAGATCGATCTCTCTACAGTCGGACCATTCATTGTTGAAATAAACAGACTGCTTTCTATCCGATAAATAGGAATGCAGTAACGTCAAACTATCACCCGAACAGCCGTAGGCCCCCAGCTTTCGCAGCAGACAAAGAATACTCACCATCCTCGAAACACCTCAAAGTATAGTCAACAAAATTCATTATTGTATCAGAAGTGCTTCTGTCTCTTCTGAAACCAAACTGCTCATCACATAACAGACCATGCTGCTCAAAGAACTCCAGCAATTGAGAGTATAGAAGTTTTTCGAAAATCTTTGACAGAACTGGCACCAATGAAATGGGTTGATAATTCATAATATCATCCCGGCTGCCCTTCTTAAATAGTGGTATAACCTAAGATATTTTCAGAGGACAAGGGAAAGTTTTATGATCTATACACTAATATTAAAGTTTCGTTTGCAGAGTTATCAAGTTATTTATATTCTTCTTGATCGAAAGGGAAGAAAGACCAAAGAAATCAGCAGACTTGCTGGGTCTCAAAGATGCCACAGCAGACCGAACGTCATTATATGTCACATGAGTAAAGGTAAAAACTGAAACGGCTTCCTCAGGGAGGAAGCCTAAGGGATCGGCAGTCCGCTCGCCAAGACTTTTCACTGTATCACGTCCTATAGATATAAAAAAAATCTTTAAATTCGTCACAAGTAAAATTGCGAAATTCTTCCTGACCTGAAAAGTTCTCCGACTTAATCAAATTCCAGATTGACTTCGAGACATTATTAGACTGTCTGATAATCCGATCATTAGCTGAAATCTTTGCCTGCCTGATCTTGAACCTATAAAATCTTTTGAGCCGATTGTACTCCTCACCGGATATGAGACCTCTCAGCGTCTCGAGATTATCGCGGATCAATCTGAGTTCCGGCGAAATCAATTTGAAAATAATTGAAAAAAGAATTGATATTCAGAAAAACAGAAGATAATCATTTATAAGGGAATAATAAATCTTGCGTAACCACAACACCATTATTGAGATCTTCATATGAGTTTTTCAGATTTCAAATAATATTGTAAGCATTTCCCCACAAATATTTCCAAGTATTTCTATGAATATCGCTAATCATAATATTAGGTTAACTAGTTGAATTAAAAATCGAAAATTACTGAAAAACTATCAGGTTTAGGTGAAGGGAAACCCAATGAAGATAGTTTCGATATTAATTTTTACGTTCAACTAGGTACAGGAATACTGGGTGTGCCATTTGAAAAAAGAATGTTTTTGACCAATATTTGTAGTTAATGTATGAATATTAATTATGATCACTCAGTATATTCCAGAGTTAAATTTTTTTCTTCTGCATAAGGTTAGCCGATATGTCTACATGAAAAAACATTGTCTGTCCCGTTGGCTTGAAGGGTTTATTCATTAATTGCAAATTAAAAATACTCCATTTTTTCGATTTTTTGCCATTTTCTCATACATGGTTCTCCTGAGGCATAAAATGGTTTTCATGAACTCATCATTATTTGAGCTTCCCATTCAATTTTTGAATTCATATATAGGGTATTACATTGAAAAAAGTGTAATTATGGTCTATATCTTTGTTATCGAACACCCTGTATATGTGAGAACAATTTTAAATTGTGCATCTGATTGTCGTTTACATCTCACGAAAAAAAAAATTTCAAAATGTCTCCATTTACTGCCTCAAAATGAGAACCGCGTCTGGGATAGGCCACCCTGTATAGTATGAGGAAAGATGAAATGAGTAAGAGCTTCTTCTGTTCTAAGTGGAAATATAAAATTTCTAGGGCAATAATCGAGATTGGAATTTCGAAATGTATATTTCAGAATAAGGTTCAATAATTAAACTTTCCACAATTATTTTTCGATTATTTTCGGGTCGTCCCTGCATATCCTGACGAGCTGTCACTGATTGCACCATTGAATAAAGATGAATTCAGGAAAAATCATAGCCTATGTCATCCCCACAATTTGTACAAATCTAATAACGCTTGATAATTTGAAATCCATCTACCATTCCGGGTTGTAGAGCGTAAAACTGCCACTCATACTCAAACTCAAATCAGATTATATATTGAATTTGTTGAGGCTTTCGCGTCTTGGTTCGAGTATTTCGACCAAGCCCAAGTGTTATGTCCTACCACCACCGCTTACTACCCAAGGCTTTATATAGAGGCAATTGAAATCCAACACCAGGAAAATTTCAATAGATCAGAAGAAACACTCAAATTTAACAGAGTATGGGTACCTGTGCTCAAAAACACAAGTACACTTCCGCACAAGAGAAATCGGGTAGATGATGAGAATACCAGTATCGACCAACCAGGCGCCGGATCGAGTCCTAAGCCGGAGGAAGCCAGCCAATCAGACGCAGGCGCGGGTCCCGACCCTCACGCAAGCGCTTTATATAGCCTGCGCCCTCGTCATGATCGGATAGCTCCTGTACACCGTACAAGAAAGAAATAATTCCTGAAGATGCCAGACACTCGATCTGGCGAAACGTCGAAATCTAATAAACCACGCTGGCCGAAATGCTCGAACCAAGACCAGATGTCATCAGATAATATATTATTATTATACTCTTCATGACGATATTGGGTTATAATTCGAAAATTTGAGCGAATTCGAGGTATATCCCTAATTTTTGGGGCGGTTCGCTTTAACTTCAAACACACTCCTCAGATTGAAGGCAAACAGCACTCGTTATGACTTGACCTACTTATCGTTTTTTGGGCATTGCTGACTGTACATACATTGAACATATGAATAAATGAAGTTAAAATACTTTAACGGATAGAAACCTAACCTAACTTAACGGAAACGGGAACGGGTAAAATTTGGTATAACAAAAACTGCTTATTTATTGCCTCTGAAGCGGCCCATACACAAGCTACTTTTTCGGCGTTCTGACAGCTAGCGTTTTGCGAGCGTCCTAGACGCTCGTGCAATTTTGACCACACACAAGCGTCAAGCGTCTCAGTAGCTCACCGATCGCTGACGAGAGAGGTTCAAAATGTCGCTCAGGCAAGAAAAATAGCCAGTGCTATAATCTTAATGAGTGAAAAGGGTGAATCCAAGAAACGTCGAATATGGGTTAAAGACTGGTTGTTGAAAAAATTTACAGATTTCGCAATCCTTGCAACCATCAGAGACATTGGAAATGATAACACCACATGTGAATATTACCAACATTTATTTGCATTTGAATTTAAAATAAAATAGTATTTTCAATAATAATAATCTCCTCCACGGTGCCAAATGTGCAACTCCCAACTCACCACACGTCATATAATCATAGAATGCCAACTATTCGAAGCCCAAAGAAAAGTACACAACGTTAGCAACAAAATGGGAGAAGCCCTCAACCTCAACATCAGTTCACCGTCCCGCACCAATACAAAAGCATGCATTAAAAGCATCAAATATAAAATATGATTACATCTATGACACAATACCATGACATGTATAATATTATGAACGATACTAAACATTTTGTAAACATATCAAACTGAAACCGCTAATGGCCTTGTTGTCGAAGCGGCAAACAATAAATAAATAATAATAATAATTGCAAGAAACAATCAAAATTCCTAATTCCTAACATAAACATATATGAGGAAATCTTGTCACCGTATTTTAAAACAAAAATGTTTTTTCTAAAGTAAGTATTCTCAAGACGAGTCTTAAGATATAATAATAAAAAATAAAGATATGAAAAATTGGATGAAGCTGGGTCCATCCTGTCATTCCTGTCCAATATTTTCGAAGTGAATTTTGATTTTAGCAAATCTGGGTTTTCACAAAATTGGCTTTAGATAGAAGGATTCAGTTTTTACTAAAATTTATGAATCTTATATGTACTTAGATCAACTCTCATCGGATGAAGCTGAGTCCATCCTGTCCAATATTTTCTAAGCGAATTTTTATTTTACCAAATCTGGGTTTTCATGAAATTGGTTTGAGATATATATGTACTCGGAGAAAACATCATCAGGAGAAGCTGAGTCCACCCCGACCAATATTTTCGAAGAGAATTTTTATTTCACCAAATCTGAGTATTCTCGAAATTGGCTTGAGATAAAAGGATTATGTTTTTACTAAAATTCATGAATCTTATATAAGGGGGGACGGGGGAATTCCTCGCAAATAAGGGAAAATGCTCACAAAAACCTTCCTATGAAATTTAACTGAACTGAGTTGCTGAATATGCACAGAATTCCCCCGTGCGCGGAATTCCCCCGTCCTCCCCTACTCGGAGGAAATATCATCAGATGAAGCTGAGTCCTCTCCGTCCAATATTTTCGAAGTGAATTCAGATTTTAGCAAATCTGGTTTTTCATGTAGATGGAAGGATTCTGTTTCTACTAAAATTCATGAATCTTATATGTACTCGGATCAACTATTGACCTATTCTTCAAATACCGAAATAATTGCCCAATCTGGCAACGTTGCGGCAAATTTGACGGACCGCTCACCGCCAGATCTCACTTGATGAAACAACAATATAAACATTCGAAGTGCTAATGAAGGAAATAAAACAATGATCTATCCTTCAAATACAAGAATAATTGCCCAATCAGGCAACGTTGCGGCGAATTTGACCTACCTTCCACTGCGGCTCACAGGAGGAGGGTATAAATGCAGGACGTACCTCGCTTCGGGCATGCTCGCTACCATAGTTCGTACGTGTTCGGAACGCCTACCGAGTCGACTAAGCGGGAAATTTAAATTCATGATGCTTTGAAAATCCCAACTTATAACAGACGTGAATTTTTTTTAATGATGACTGTATGTTAAGCTGTTTACCACGACTCGTTTCTCTAGAACTATAACTTCTTCTTCTGCTTCTTTGGCATAACCTGTGGTCGTTCATTTTTATTTTGTTCCTGGCACTTGGATCGTGCCTGGCGCAACAATTTGAATAAAATCAAACGTCTTGATGAAACACTAACGATGGGTTTCACAAAGCGTAATCACTGGTGATCCGAGATCAACCGCTTGATTCTCTGATTTTTGAACTGTCAAATCGAGTTGATTCTAGATCAAGCTCGGATCACCAGTGATTACGCTTTGTGAAACCCACCGTAAATGTTTTACTGAAATTTCTGCGCGATAAATCTGTAGACAGATCAATCAAATTTGTCAAAGGTAAGAATACAAGTCATACAATCATAATACATGCGAATCATAAATCAGCATTAAATACCAAGTATTCAGTTGAAAATATTGAGACTGATTACTGGAAATTCACATCCACTAAAAACCCCTTTCATGAATATGTGGTGAAAAAAAAATCGGATAATATTTGCTGTAGCATTCACTGCCACTTTTGTAATATATGCTTTCATAATTCCGAATGTAGTTTCAACAATTATTGCATATACAAGCAGTGCTGTGTAAGCACATACATTATCTTTGCCAACATTCCCATCCCATCTGAAGAAGTCGAGCACTTAGCTGATTCACTCTGGTGTTCAGGAATTTAAAATTTCCCGCTCGGTTCGGTAGGCGTTCCGAACACGTACGAACTATGGTAACGAGCATGCCCGAAGCGAGGTACGTCCTGCATTTATGCCCTCCTCTCACAGGTCGCCGATTCTCGTATGCTGGCCCAATCGCCCAACACACCTATCTTAATAAATCACTCGATAACTTCCGAATGCTGTTTTGGTCTACTCGCGACACTTTTGTCTTTTGACCTTGAACGAAAACTCGCAACTTGCCTGTAATATACGAACATAAACATTTCCAATGTTAAAAATTTCTACAATTAGTACAATTTTTGTCTCATTTCATAAGAACAATGTATCAATAACATTTGACATAATGAATTTATTGCAAATCAGTACTATGCTCTTGGGGAATTGAGTACTGATTCTAATGAAATATAAAGTAAATATCTCCCTGCTTTAGAACAAAAAGGAAATAATAATTCAATAATTTTAAATTTATGAAAGTATTTGTTGTCATTAGTTTGAACTCATATAACAATTACTTTATAGGTATAAGAATATTTCTTTTTTGTTGAGCTTTATTATATCCCACTGTATTTTATTTTATATACATATTCATATTTGAAATTAACATTTAAAAATTGTTCAAAAGGCTGTGTAAATAAAATCAACCTATTTCAGAATAAATATTTAATGCAACTATTATGATTTCACTACAATTAATTCGTTTTTAGCATGCAACAATTTGATTTTTAGCAATTCCAATTCTGCATTATTTTTTGCTCTTCTGAAAGTATCTTCTTCCAATTCCCTTTGTTTTCCTCTCTCATTTTTTTCCTTTAGGTTTCGCAGTTCCTCATCTGCAATTTGCTTCTGTACATTCAGAATGTCCTTTTCAATAGCAGCATTTTCATTCCGGGCTATTTGGAATTTTTTTTCCTCCTCAAAATACTCTAATTTTATTTGAGCTACTTTTAAGTATTCCTCTGAAAGTTGACCAGAAGTTTTTGTCATGGCTAGTCGCCTTCTTGATAAGAATGAGGAATTTCCAGTACATTGAGGAGTTGCCTCGATTATTCTTATCTATAAATAACACAAAATGAAATTAATGAAGTTTAAATTGGAATAAACAGCAATCACAAAATAATTAATGCTTACAGCAGGCGTATCCACTTCTTCAGTGATCTTCACTCCCTTTAAAGATTCCTTTTCATGGGATGTAATTGTAGCACATACCTCTTCTTCATTCATCGTTCGAGATGCTGAGGGGTTTTCAAATACCATGCTGTCAGAATCGAATATGTTCTTAAATCCTTCAACGCCTTTTTTATTCATAAGCCACAGAGCTAGATCCAGATTTGGGTCTTGAGGGGGCACCTGAGCTGTTCCACCACCGGTCAGATATACCTCTCTTCTTTCTGCCGCGATGTGCTTCCTCGTGTCCTTTTTTATATTCTCATAAAATTTTTTTAGAGATTCTTTGCCCCTATGATGTCCATCAGGGGATTGTGAATTGAATAAATTCGTAATTTCTTGCCACGCTTCCGTCTTTTCACGCCAAGTAACTGCATTCGTTTTTTATTTTCAATGGTGCCCTTGAAACTATTCACCAAATTTAAAAGTTTATTTTTCTCATTAGAAGAGAAATTTGGAGCTCTTGTTGATTTCTTTTCAACACTATCCATTTTGAATTCACACTTCACAAGGAAAAACCGAAAAACACAAATTATCTGTACGATGTTTGTACGTTGTCTGTTATTTGTTATGTTATAGGTTAGTCATAGATCATAGAAACCGGCATAGAATTTCTTCTTTTCAATTCTCAAGTAGGTCGAATGTATCAATATTTGAATAATCTTACAGCGTTGCCAAATGGCAGTGATCCTTAGCTAAATTTCTGTTAAGTGGTACCGGTGCAAATGGAAATATTTTTGAGTGGAACTTAAGTCTAAGTGGTACCTAGCAACGAGGAACTTTTAAGGGTAAGCGGTGCAAACGGGCGTTAGAGGCCGATTTGAGCATGGGCGAACAGTGTCATAAGCGGATTTTGTTGCCAGACTGTGCAAATCCGTTTCTTCAGTGGATCAAATAACGAAATAATTGCCCAATCTGGCAACGTTGCGGCGAATTTGACGGGCCGCTCACCGCGGCCCAGATCTCACTTGATTAAACAACAATATAAACACTCGAAGTTCTAATGAAGGAAATAAAACAATGATCTATCCTTCAAATACCGGAATAATTGCCTGCGACGAATTTGACGGGCCGCTCACCGCGGCCCAGATCTCACTTGATTAAACAACAATATAAACACTCGAAGTGCTAATGAAGGAAATAAAACAATGATCTATCCTTCAAATACCGGACTAAGTGCCCAATCCGGCAACGTTGCGGCGAATTTGGCGGACCTCCCACCTGAGTCCCACCTCGGCGCAGTTCGCCGATTCTCGTATGCTGGCATATGCTGGCCCAACACACCTACGTTAATGAATCACGCGATAACTTTCGAATGCTTTTTTGGTCTACTGGCGACACTTTTGTCTTTTGACCTTGAACAAAAACTCGTAATTTACCTGCAATATACGAACATAAACATTTCCAATGTTAAAAGATTCCTTATCCCATATGAATATTTTAAAAGAATTAAAATGACATCCGGACGATTATATAGAAACTATCTACGAATGGATGAGGACACTTTTAAAACTTATTCTTTTTAAATAGTTTAATAAAATTTGTAATGAATTCTTCTGAATGTGCAAATCTTTCATGATTCTCTGCCATTCTAGACGCTCTCACACACACACAAGCGTTTTTCATGCGTTTCGCCGGCTATCTTGACGCTAAAATCAAACACGTTTGATCTTGGCGTCCGGCGTTGCGTCCTGCACGGCGACTCGCCACCGTGGCAGCAGATGGACATACACAGGCGTTTTTCGGGCTACTTTTAGGGCTCTCACAGACACAGCGGTTTTCGCCGAGTCGACGGCTGAGTTTGCTTCTGTGGGACGAGTCGGCTTGGGCGGCGGTGTGTGGTTTCATAGAGCAAAAGCATAGGCCAATTCCGCCGACTCGGTGATTTTCTCGGCCGCCGACTCGGCGGAAACCGCTGTGTCTGTGAGAGCCCTTAGGCGTTTTGGTCGCTTGCGGTGACGCTAGCTGCCAGAACGCCGAAAAAGTAGCTTGTGTATGGGCCGCATTTTACATACGTAGCAGGACTGTCCTGCAGATATCGCGTATACTTCGTTGTTCCTGCGCAAGGTGTGCGCGGTTATTCAAATATTAATTACAATATTATAACAATTATTCGAGAAAATTCCCAGAACACCAAGTTTTTCAATGGCAACATCGTTCGAAGAATTTTCACTTTTTCAGACATTTAATAGTCTATTTGCTTTGAATTATTCTGAATACCATGGCGTTTTCAAATTTAGACTCTTCCGCTGGATATGTACAGTACACAGGATCTAGATTGTTTGAATTACATATTTTCATGAGATGAATTTCGAAAGAAATATTCTTTCCTCAGTGAAGTAAAAGATTTATACCGGTTACAACATAAACAAGAATTCTATTGCGATAATTGTTAAACGGTTCATCCGCGTCTAAGAGCCAAGAAAATATTTCAATATATTTTCTTCTCTCAAGAAAATGAATTTCTTGCGGCTATCTCGCATCGAAACGAATAGATCTCACAGAAGTGAATCTTCTGAAATCTATATAGAGGGCTGACCAATTGATGCATAATTTGCAGATGCGTTGGTGGTTTGTGAGGTGTGTGAGGTTTGAAAAAGTTCATTCAGCATTTTAAAATGGATCAGTGGATTTAGGGAAATTTTCAGACGAGTGTGATATACCACAGGAATTCATAGCGAATTTTCGAGGTGAGTCCATTTTTCAACACAGACCATCTGAAACTTAATAAAATTCGAAATGAAGATTGAAATTCTGCAATAAAAATCGAAAAAACTTATTCTAACTGAAAGGTTGTCGAAATAGCTGAATTTTTTCAAAGATTTCTGCACTCTGGATGCAAGTCATTCTGTTCTCATTTTTTTTAAGGGTTCAGGTATCCAGTATCACAGTTCTCATTTCATGTTTTTTGGAAGTCGCTCATTATTTTGTCATTCCACGGAATTGATGGAAAGATGGATTGAAATTCTGAAGATGTCAAATATAATAATGCCTACAGGAAACTATAACTACAGAAACAGTAATTGCATGCGTAAGGTATCGCGAAAATTGAGAGTATTATTGATTTTTATCGCTCGGCAAATTGCCAAAACAAAATTTTAGAATCATTACATTTCGCATATTTCTATATCTTCGGATCTATGTTTTTCGAGAATTGAAAAAAAAAATATTTATAATCTTCACTATGAGAACGTCAATTCGATATAAGAAGTAGTACAATTTTCCGAATTTTTCCTCAAAATTTCATTCAAAAATAGAAATTCTTTCTGTTTAACGGAGATTAATTCGTCATTGGGTCACCAAACGTCATCATTGTATGTTATCTAAGTTTCAACTATTTCTGTAGAACAGATTTAGAAAAACTGACAGTGAAAGACTAGCGGGTGATTCTATAAAGTTTCCGCTCTTAATCGGTTGTCCGAAACCATAAAAATGATTTTCATGTTTGATTTTGAAGAAATCCAATTTTTGAGTCGATATTCTATAATTAATTAACCATTTCAGGTAAAAATTGCCAATACAAATTCATGTTCTGGCTCATGTTATTCTACCAAAAGGAATACAGAAAAATGGACCGCTGCTTTGGGAATACTCTATGAAGGAATTTTCAGAAAGTATTATTGTTCATGTTATGGTGAGTTTTCAAAACATTTTTTCTGAAGCCCATTTGACACTAGGAAGAAACATAATTATTCCACGCGAATTAATTATCATTAATGATACAAGCTTTTACAGCAACCAGTGGATATTTCCGCTACTTTTTCAGAAGAAGACGCTCTGGAGAAGAGAAGAATATTCAGCCTCACGTCCTAGTAGAAGAAGAAAAGAAGTTGTCCCTAAAATTCCACTTTTTCTTTATGGACCCGGTGGATTCATCTCCGATAGAAGAATCAAGACATTTCATGTTTTACATGTAAGAGTAAATAATGATATCAAAATAAAATAATGGTTTAATTTTTGTGAATAAATAAAATGCTACTTTCATGTTTATTGAGTATAAGGTTGTCAAGTTTTAATGAAGTCTGTTTTTCCTTTTGGTTTTGTTAGCCCCTCATTTAATCCTAAGCTTTCGCCTTAAATTTCATGTTTATGTTTTTTTATATTCAATATAAATACCTAGGTAGCTTTTGAATCTGAATTCGATCTGAATATTGAAAATGAAACGATTGGTTCTTAATTTTCAAATTCCATAATTTATTCATTGTAACGAGCTTTTCTCGGTGAACTTTAACTCGAGCGCCAGCTATTCTTTTGCTAATAGGGAGAATAGCAAACCTACCAGGGCAGCTGCTAGTCGGAGACAGAGTCCCTTATTATCTAGGATGTTAGCGATAAATAATAAATCAGAAATAGAGCAATTTCACACAGTTTATTCAGTAGGTGGAAATGAGGATACAAATAAACAGCAATACCAAAAATAAATGAAATATATACAGAGTGGGCCATTGAAAACGAAACAGCGGCTCTGTAGGTCGGCAGAACCGAGTTATATAAAAACGCTCGGACACGTCAACAACATTTTCGAGGGGGACATCGTTCGCGATAAACTTCACCCGAAATACATTCCATCCCTCGGAGCTGTGACCGACACCCCTAAATTTTCAAATGGCACCATATGGCAAGTGATACCTCATTTGAAAGGTAGTTTCCTTCTTAATATCAAACAACAAAAATAAATTAATCCTATCGATTCGTTTTCGAGATATAGGTACTTGAAGTTGGGAAATAACATTTTATTCACTCAATCAATAAAAAAAAAGATCTAACAATGCAACTGTTCAAAGATTATCATTGTCAATGAATCAAATGTTCAAACTGTCTACCACCCATTTCCATAAAATAGTACAAGTTCTGTTCAAAATGAGACCTCACATTTCGTAGCATTTCCAGCGTAATTCGACGGCATTCTTCAATAATTCTACGTCGTAAATCTGGTTCGGTTGTATAGATTTTGTTTTTCAAGTGACCCCACAGGAAAAAGTCGAGTGGGGTTGAATCTGGAGATCTTTAAACAGTTGCAATGTTAGATCTTATTTTTATTGATTAAGTGAATAAAAAGTTATATCCCAACTTCAAGTTCCTATATCTCGAAAACGAATCGATAGAATTAATTTATTTTTGTTGTTTGATATTAGGAAGGAGACTACCTTTCAAATGAGGTATCACTTGCCATATCGTGCTATTTAAAAATTTAGGGGTGGTGGTCACAGCTCCGAGGGATGAAATGTATTTCGGGTGAATTTCATCGCGAACGATGTCCCCCTCGAAACTGTTGTTGACGTGTTCGAGCGTTTTTATATAACTCGGTTCTGCCGACTTACAGAGCCGCTGTTTCGTTTTCAATGGCCCTCTCTGTATACACAAATTGAATAAGTTGATCAGCTTTGTCTGATCGCGAGCACAGTGAGCAATAAAATATTTTCCGAGTACGGATCAGCCAGAACAGAAGGGGGAAAATTCAATTAAACGGGGGGAATTCAAATATGCAGTTGCAAAAAAGGTCAAACGGATATGACAGGTGTTCAGTATAAAAGGGTACAGCAGTTATTTCAACTTTCATCTTTTTGCAGTCCCAGAACTCTAAAAGAGTTATATTGTCTACTCAGCTTGTTTCACGTTCGAAAGGTACAGGTTTGGTCAGATAAAATTATACGGTCAAATATGAACGTCGAACTTGCTATAATAGCCTTGGTTCGGTCGGCTACTAAGGATCGGGGTTGAACAGGATGGTTATTGTACTATAGTATTGGTTTGTAGGAGCCTTTCGATCAGACTATGGGAATACTCGCCATAAAGGACGGATTTCAGACCCCGATTATTCGGTCAAACGTGCTATAGTACGGGTTTGGGAAAAGGTATTGAATGGATTTCGGCGGAACAGCTATTTTAGTAGATTTCACGAAGATCGAAGTGGGACTGCAGTAAATCGGCTCAGTACTTACGATTTCAGAACTAAGCACTCACTCAAAAATCAACTAAATTAATATCGGCTATGATTTCCAGCGAAAATTATCAACAGGCTGACAGCGGGATTAATAATTCAAGCAAATCGGAAAGAAGTAACGTAAATCTCACCCATAAATAAAGAATTATATCACCTACACACGACATACATCGATACATCGTAGCACCGTAGTTCTTTATCCATGACGTAGCCTACGCGTACACATTCTGCATGTGTACCTGTCAGTGTTGCCACATGATAAAACTTTTCAGTAACTAAAATAGACATGAACATGTAACAATTGTAACACAAGCGTAACACACACTAACCATAGAATAATAATGTATCAGTTTATTGAACTAACCGTCATAGACAACCTGACCGAATGTTTGTAGCGGTAGCGCCATCAACCTTCCCGTTCTTTCTTTGAAAATAATAACTATGTATTAGCATTGAGCTATTAGTGAAGATTAGAGTTTTAAATTTTAAGGTAGAGGTTTATTTACAAATTATTCAAAGAGCAAAGTTTCGAGAACAATTCGCCTTTTTCACTACTCGCAAAAACGTAACAGATTAGTTGAAAGCGTAACAGTGTAACAAATGCAATCAAAATGTAACAGATTTGTTACGAATGTAACAAAGTGGCAACGCTGGTACCTGTGTCTGCTAAATCTTGTGGACTGTAGCGGGACGTTTGGGGCGCGCGGGGTCGCTGGTGCTCCAATCAAGGCTCACTTCGGATGTGCAGTGTACCGATTGCCGTCCGGTCTAGCGTCTACGACTCTACGCGTATTATTTGCATTGGCGTTCGAAGTTCGCTTGCCGTCTGGAGTCAGAAATACAGAACCGGAACATCGGAAATGAAAAATTAAATTGAAAACATACCCAAATATAAAACGTTAAGTTTACGTCAAACACAAAAGTAGATTCCTTCAGATGAAGATAATAATTGGGGGTACACGTGCACATGTGCACCTATTGAGCAGCCGCCACTACGTAACAGACTCGAATTCAAGATCGAAGTGGGACTGCAGTAAATCGGCTCAGTACTTACGATTTCAGAACTAAGCACTCACTCAAAAATCAACTAAATTAATATCGGCTATGATTTCCAGCGAAAATTATCAACAGGCTGCCAGCAGGATTAATAATTTAAGCAAATCGGAAAGAAGTAACGTAAGCAGACTCGAATTCAAAATCAATCAAATCGATATGGACTGAAAAAGGATCCCAGATGAGGGGAACATCGGCTTTTATAACTTCCCTGGGGGGGAAGGGAATGGTCTGCGCACAAATACTACTTTTCTCGAAAAGTATCTCGGTAAAAACTTCAGTGAATCTGGCTGATCGTCCGTATAAACTAAAAAAACGGCGTTATCCACATTCAGTGGTTCTTATGAAGGTTTTTACTATGTTTCCTGCATGCAAAACAATATCGAACGGACCATATTCGATTTTCTCGGTGTAATTCTGAACGGAAATGAAATGCAGGAATTTGAAATAAAAATTCGGAAACGAACTAATTCAATATGAAGATCAATTTCTAGACGGAGAAATCGAAGTTCATTACATCATATATAATACCACAAGAGATGAAATTTTACCGGCAAAATTTCTCGATTGTAACATGAAAGTTTGTTGCTGAGGCAATTTCTCCAATGGTTATCTCAAACCTACAAAATGAGAATTGTCTCAATGAGAAGTTACTTGATTTGAAACAATTATTTTGTCAGATAGAAGAAATATAAATGATCGTAATAAGGAAATTGAATTTCTCAAGTCAAGAAAACGAAGTCTCCAAACAAAATTTCTGAATGTTTTCATTCTAACAATTAAATTTCTTGATTTGAAATAAATTTTCTTGGAATGAGGAAATAATTCAAGTAAACTGATTTCTCGAAACAAACGAATATTTTATCGTTTATATATAACAGAATGATTTTCTTGGAATTAAACAGTCTGCTTTAGTTCAAGGAATTTTTTTTTGTGTGTATTATTTTAAATTTCGAAAATCTTTCTTCGAAAAAGGAGAAAGTGTGGGATCGGCCCGAACGAACTAGGGTCAAGACTTAGTTATAGTGAAAAGGGGTTACAGTTCACTGCGACTTTTAGGTCTATTGTGCCCCCTAACAGAGCTGTTATCATCGTGCCTCCGCGGTCGGGACTTAGTGTCCAATAATTCTCCAGGGTTAGGTATGGTAAATGAAACTTTCGAATTTAAATTTAAGACGTATATTAGGATCAAAGTAAAATAAACAATTTGCACACGCTATTCATAATTAAATAGCGTCAACAACCAAATTATCGAAATATTCGGTCAATTTCTCAAATCAAATGAAATTAATTACACCGAATCAAGTTATTACATCAACTTCAATTCGTAAAAAAAAATAAAATTGAAACACTGAAACCAGATCAAATCATCAGTGCAAATTCCAATTATAAAAGTAAAATTGAATTGTCAAAAAACTTTAGGGTTTGTTAAACTAACCCCACAATCGTAAATATGGGCTGATCTCAAAATAATACAACTCCAACTTTCAAATACTCAGAAGAGATCTCCTAAGCACCTAATCCTAGGGATGAGGAAAATTTCCTGATAAAAAAAAAGAAACACAAATACACGTCACCGACTCGCTATTCGCAGATTGATTTCACTACCGTTCCACCGACGAGACGCAATCTAAATAATTCCAAGAAATTTGACTTAACACTTTTCAAAATAAACCAAAATATGTGAGTTATCCTATCACCGTTCTCGAGACAACTGACTGCCTTTCCGTTCAAGACATCCCCAGCTAACTTCTTCTTCGTTTGCTTTAGAAAAACCAATCAAATTAAAGGTTTTCCTTCGTCTATGTTTCAACACCAATCAAATAATAACTTTTTTTTTCGATTCTTACAACCCAATCAAATTAAAGATTTTTTTATTTTTCCCCCTCCAGAGGGTGTGTTTCTGGTAATATGACGCAATTTCCTGTGAAAGTTTCGGGTACTGGCACGTTGCAAATTCCACGATTTTAGCCTGATTTTTTTCTGCTATTGTACGCAGTTGGTGCAACCGATTTCGTAGAACGATTTTTCTGTTATCGCCCGACTAATATGAGTAACTTGAACCGAAAATCAATAATTTCAATCGCAACCGTCTCGCCACACATCCGGTACCATACCGATAAATACTTCAATAAATTTTCGAACCCATGGATATCGATTTCAGAAGTCTACACTCGTCAATCAAAATATTGCGATTTTTTCTTCTATTCAGGATTAGAATGAAGGGCGCTCAAGAGAACGATTGAAACATTACAGGAAAGAAAAACCGTCAAGTCTCAATTTTCAAGACGTATCCGTTTTATCATGGCAAAATCATTCGATTTATTACAATTCATTATAGATTAACATAGATGCATAGAATATCTTGTGCACTGATTAGATTTTGTTTAGGACTTTCTTGTCTATCGAAAATCTTAGATTCTGTGCGGCTTTTCATTTCTCTCGAAAGGGTTCGCGCTATTTTCCATTGCCGCAGTAGCGCCACGACCGAAAAAATATTGTGAATTATTCCTGAAGTAGCACAAAAACTCAAATCTAGAGTGCCGTTTTGATCTAAAAATTTTGGTCACGATTTTTAGTGAAGAGTCATTACACCAGGTATTCTATGCATTTATAGATTAACTAATCGTTGTTTATTTTCTCTATGGTATTCATTTCCTATGAATTTGGGAAATGTCGAAATTTCATCGCTGGAAAACTAACTTCCTAAGTTTTACCGGCTTGCATGTTTTATCGCTGTGAAACGAGAGTTGCTATGGAAACTTCCTCATTAAAAATGGAATTGGTGAAATAGCCGCTAAAATATTGGTTACCTCTCCTTTCGTTGAACCAAGACTTGTAGTACAGTTCAACAGGCTGATCTCATCGCCGAAATGCCTCTGTATCACATTTCCGCAAAAACAAGATCAGTCCGTAAACTAATACACACACAATCGAAAACTCCGTCGGAAACTTCACGGTTCTCTCCTAAGGGATGTAGGAAATCCGATTAAGGGCAAGTTTCTCCCAAAAAGACAGAACGAGTTCATCCTCAGGAAAAAATCATTCAATACTTCAGAATTTTGTGTAAATTATTAATGAAGTTTTTCTTATCACAGCAATATTATTTTCAGAATAAAAAATTAAGTTTTACACAGTACAAGCTTTCAAATTGTCAATTCTCCAATGTATGGTAAAGCAACAAAAGCTAAATGAATCAACTTCGAGGTGAATTTATATTTGAAGTTTAAATCACAGTTACTGTAAATTCAGAAGGGAACATTTGCTAAAACCAAGGGAATTGACGGCCGTCAGTGTATATTCTATTATGTTTCTGGTTTGATAATTCAAAGAAATTGAAAAAAGAATATAGTTTGGAAATGCTGAGGAAACAAATCTTATAGCGAGCTGGAAATCAGAATAACAATATTCAGGAAATAGTTGACGTGCCTTTCAGTATGTTTTTTTTAAACTATAATTTTATGAAGATAATGGAAAGCAAGAATTCATTGAAAATTTGATTTTTCAGACAACAGCTCTATCCATCTGAATTATTTTCAGTGCTGCATTGTTGCCGCTTATGCCAAAAAGTTGTGAGTACTTTTTTATTTCTAAAGGAGCCTATATGCTTCGAAAGTTGGATTTTTCACTTTTGCACGTCGGTCGATCAGCAAATGGCATTATCACAGCCATCTTTGAAACAAGCCCATCTGAGAAATGACGTCTTATTCTTATATTAATTTTTTTCAATAGGACTCTGTAATTTCCTCACCAGAAGGTTGATATGTCATCCCCTGATAAAATTAAAATGAATGATTCATACTCAAATACTCGAATTTTCGAAACTAAAATATACAGGGTGTCTCAAGTTCGAGTGCCTATTAGACGTTTCTGGAGAACTAGACATATTTGAAATCTGAAAATTGGGATTATGATATTGTTCGAAATTCTCTACAGAGCTAGAATATTTTCGAAGCCCAAGAACTTCCGGTTGTACAGGGAGTGAAAATAAATTCGACGAAAATTTTTTTTTCAAGTTTTCCATTCCTGGTATGATCGAGTATTCAATAGTGAATACATTTCTGTTAAAACCATTGTATTAAATCGAATAGTTTCTAAAATATTCAAAAAAAACTGGAAAAAATTTCAAATATTCACAGTCAGTATTATGTTCATTATTTTTATTTTAAATATCCTGAGCGTAAACCGTTTTTACAACATCGAAGAGGAAGGATGTGAAAAGGTCATGCATCTTTTGGATTTCAAAAATATCATCACAGGGTGTTTCAAATTTTGTGTTGAAAATTGTGATCTTGAATTGGCCATAACTTCTGTTTTTCAAATAAGAACCCTATTTTTTTATAATTGTGTTGACTGTTGGATTCTGCGGTCAAAAATAATGATAGTTTTCTCACATGATTATGCTCCTAAATTCAATAATTTCTGAGTTATTTGAGATTTTCTGGATATATGGTGTACGTAGAGTCAAATAGATTGCATCTAAAAAAATTCAATGAATATTCTTTCGAAACCATGGGAGCACTCTGTATCCATAGAAGATAAATTATCTGTTAATTATTCACAAGTGTCAGGTGTTATTGTTATTCGTTATTTTCATTTCTCGATTTAACAAAATGAACCGTTATTCTAATTACGAAATTCTGGATCTTTTTTATGTACATGGTGAATGTGACAGAATTATTAGTAGAACCTGCCGGGCCTTCAACGAGAAGTATCCCCATTTACCTTCCATAACGGAGAAGATCTTTAGAAAATATGTTTCAAACTTTCAAAGTTTTGGATGTGTAAGAGCCCCTAAAGAATACAAAAGAAGGGTAGTTGATGATGAGGAAAATGAAATTAGTGTTTTGACTTATTTCGAATCGAATGAAAATGCATCTATTCGAAGTGCAGCTCATGAAATCGATTAAGACAGAAATTCAGTGCACCGAATTTTGAAAAAACACAACATGCATGACTACAAATATGAGAAAGTTCATACATGAGAACCAGGTGACTACATAAAAAGGTTAAATTTTTGTAGAGGAATATTAGAAAAACTTGAAAATGATGAAAATTTTTTGAAAAAGATCATTTGGACAGACGAAGCGAAAGTGAAAATCCTCATAGAAAAAGACAAAGAAACCCCCAGAACAAATTTAGTTTTAATGTGTTTGCTCTTTTGATGAACAATAAAGTGCGGTACTACATTTATGAAGAAAATTTAAATACAGAAAAATTTTTGGAAATCCTGAGAAATTTTGTTTCTGAGTTTTTGGATGAACTGCCGTTGAGTATGTCGACTACCGCATATTATCAATTGGATGGGGCTCCGGCACATAGTTGGCACGAGGTGTCTGAAGAACTAAATGCAATGTTTGGTAAGTGGTGGATCGGACGCCGTTCTTCACTGTTTTGGCCCCCACGATCTCCCGATCTTACTCCCTTAGATTTTTATTTATGGGGTAGAATAAAAAACATAG
This sequence comes from Adalia bipunctata, assembly GCA_910592335.1. Classification (NCBI taxonomy): domain Eukaryota; kingdom Metazoa; phylum Arthropoda; class Insecta; order Coleoptera; family Coccinellidae; genus Adalia; species Adalia bipunctata. The sequence goes on from OU342948.1 coordinate 56,343,215, forward strand.
TCTATGAATCTCCTATTGAAAGCAAAGAAGATTTGAAACGGCGTGTGGAGGATGCTTTCCACTCACTAAAGGGGGGGGGGGGAAATTGAGCGAGCGACTAACCGAGGTGTTTCAAGACGTAGTGGAAAGTGTGTGGAACAAAATGGTTACCATATTGAAACTCTCCCCTGATCATTTATTTTGTTAATTTGAGTTTTGAAACGTATTTTTCTTTTTATTATCATAATTTATTTATAATCATAATTCGGTGTACTGAGAGAGCGAATCTATTTAATGTGTTTCCTATTGAAGAGATGAATTCTCATTCGCTTCGAAATAAGCCGAAATACTTATTTCATCAACTGCCCTTTTTTTTGTATTCTTTAGGGGCTCTTACATTCCAAAATTTGGAAAAATTGTAAAAAAAATGGGGATACTTCTCATTGGATATTCAACATTTTGTGTCATCCACCATGGATTTGAAATAAACAATATCATTAAGTGCATTTGAATGTGTTTTGCGTATACAACTGAAAAAATACAATATAAGAAATAAATCCAAAATCTCATTATTATAATAGCAACGATTCATTTCGTGAAATCAAAAAATTTCATAACGACTAACAATAAGACCTGTCTGACACTTGTGAATTATGAATGGGATGATTTATCTTCTATGCTCACAGAATATCCTTATGAATCAGATTCGAAGAATTTGACTCTACGTACTACATAAATCCAGAAAATCCCAAATAACTCAGAAATTATTGAATTTAGGAGCATAATCATGTGAGAAAACTGTCATTATTTTTGACCGCAGAATCCAACACAATTATAAAAAAATAGGGTTCTAATTTGAAAAACAGAAGTTATGGCCAATTTGAGATCACAATTTTCAACACAAAATTTGAAACACCCTGTGATGATATTTTTGTAAATCCAAAAGATGCATGACCTTTTCACATCCTTCCTCTTCGATGTTGTGAAAACGGTTTACGCTCAGGATATTTAAAATAAGAATAATGAACATAATACTGACTGTGAATATTTGACATTTTTTCCAGTTTCTTTTGGATATTTTGAAAACTATTCGATTTAATACAATGGTTTTAACAGAAATGTATTCACCATTGAATACTCGCTCATACCAGGAATGGAAAACTTGAAAAAAAAATTTTTCGTCGAATTTATTTTCACTCCCTCTATAACCGGAAGTTTTTGGGCTTCGAAAATATTTTAGCTCTGTAGAGAATTTCGAACAATATCATAATCCCAATTTCCAGTTTTCAAATATGTCTAGTTCTCCAGAAACGTCTAACAGGCACTCGAACTTGAGACACCCTGTATTAGTGAGGATTATCTAAGATTGAAGAATATTTTGTTCTTTTCGGAGGAGAAATATGGAGAATGAAAAATATCAACTTATGCAGTCTGATTAATTGGAGTTCTCAATTATTGAAAGCAATTGTTTTTTTCATACGATACAAATAACTCGATTAAATATCCCATATTCCATGATCACCTGAATAACTGAAAATATAACTGCTTGATTTCTGGTTCCTCTACCTACAATAATTGAAGTGCGATTCCCAGTTGACTTTGGATCATTCGGTCTGGTGGGGTTGGAGTCCTAGTTCGTATTAACAATTCATTTGTTATTATTTATAGTGGCAAATGATTTCTTATTTCACATTTTATTTTCACATTCGCCGCGAATAAAAAACAGACTTTTGATGTATCATTCTAGTGTACCTTTTTATTATTGCTTGTTGGTCATAGTGCTTGATCATTAAAAAAAGTGGGATTGACAATTCCTACTTTGAAATAAAATACGGTTGATCTAGCTGAAATATCTATGTCATTCTGTCCGTTCACTGTATAGTGTATAGGTATGACATTTGCTTCATAAAGCGTAAGAAAACTAGAAATATATCGAATTAAAACAAAAAGTATATTGAACATAAAAAAACTTCGTGAACACAATGAAATTAAGTAAAGTATAAAATGAATGCAATAAAAATGAAAAAAATGGTAGAAACTGGCCATTTCCTCTAAAAATTTGAACAAGACTAGCGCTTGCGAGTTTTCAGAGGGTAATAAAACCCACTCGAGTCGTGTGGTATGGTAGGTCATTTTTTACGTATTTTCCCTACTTGTATTATACTGATATACATCATGTATGATATGGTTTACTTGTGTAGGGAGGAAATAAGAACCACAAATTTTTCAAACTATAGATGTTTTGTATTTGCGGCGAATGTGACAAATAAACAATCAGATAATGAATGATGACTAAATAAAAAAACATTGTTTAAAAGTGACATATCCTTACTATTGACATAGCCTTCTTGAAAATTATTTTAATAAACCTGATGTTTAGACAAAGAAACCTGGCTTTGGTCGTGAAATTCGAATTTTACTCAATAACGGCAAAACTACTGATTTTAAAGACACCTGACTAGTTTGTGACGAGCAATCGATCGGAATTATAAAATTATATGGTTCCCTTTCGAAAAAGAGAGATTTCATAGTTTTATTGAGGCTCAAATATGTAAAAATATAGGGGGTGTTGTATTCGAAATAACGAAGTTAAAAATCACGTCAATTATATTATAATTTAAGTTCATGTACCTACTCTTAAACGAAAATACAGAATTTTGAATTCGTATCAAAATTCCTTCCTCGAATACGTCCAATGAAACAAATAAAAAAAAATCACCCAGTATAATTCTCCCCATATGCGGCCAATGTACGAAATGGTTGATCGAGGATCAATGAAAGCTCTACAGGAGGGTACGGGACATGCAAATTCATCAAGCTAGTATATCAATGGCAATCTTTCATCAAGAAGATTGCCATTCAGACCTGGGTAACGAGCGACTTGAGTTGGTCCAATCATATTGCCTCCATCTGCAAACGAGCCAACACTTCCATATACTTGCTGCGCAAATCTTTCTCCAAAATGAGTTTCTCCACTTCAATGAAGCTTTACACAACATATATCAGGCCGATTTTGGAGTTCGCTGGACCGTTTTGGAGTGTCGATTTTGTGCGGGATCGTGATCTACTGGAGACGGTGCAACGTGCCTCTACGCGCATGTCTTTCGGCCGGCTGAGACCATCCTACGAGGAACGGCTTGTAATGTCTCGTTTGACAACCTTTGAACGAAGAAGACTCCGTGGTGACCTTATTTGGACTTTCAGAGCGTTGAACGGCTTCGTTGGTTGTGACCTGTCACACCTTTTCGCGCTGAACAGTGACACCCGACTCCGTAAACATTGTTTCAAATTGAGACAACAAAATTTTAGCGCGGTGGTGAGAAGAAATTTTTTGCCAAATCGAGTTTTTGGACAGTGGAACTCTTTGCCCCCTAGTGTTGTGACCTACCCCACAGTGAACACTTTTAAGAATCGATACGATTTGATTTAGACATTTTTTTTTATTGGTGAATTGGTAGAGATTAGTAGTAGGAGCAGCTATTGACTCAATATGTTTTTTTTTCTTTTTCTTGGAGTTGATTGTTCATTTTTACTGGGTTTTTTTATGTCTGTTCGCATTATTATAATGTGTTTTTATATTGGATCATATAGGACCTTGTCCTCGATTCAAATCAATTTGTAATAATAATAATAATAATAATAATTGTTACCAGTTCATGAGGTGAATCGGATAATAAATGTATTCGTTTCGCACAGAGTAACAATTGACATAGGTACATCAAATATTCTGGTTCGATCAATGCGAAAGGATTACTTTCCAATCCATATAGCCGAAAACCTCGATCACCGTTGTGTACGAAATACAGGAATAGGAGTTAAATGGAGAACTGTCACGTATTCAAACCCCTATGGGAATAAAGAAATCAAGAGTCTCTGGGAATCGAAAAAACGTTCATGTCCCGGGAATTATATAGTAGCCTAACAGAAGGGACGACGATGAAGAAGAAGCATTGATGTTGATTCAGTGCACGAAAATTCTCTGTATAGTCCACATTAAAACGATGCGGCGACCAGGAAATATCTTGAATCTGTTCAGAAAATGTATTATTCGGAAAAATAAGATTGAGGAAATAAGTACGTGTAGAATGTGAGGTAGAGATTATGCATTTTTAAAAATTCTTAAATGAAAATACTAGGAATTACGGTTATTGGCTTACTCTAGAGTCTGCTCTGCCCTACCCCGTAAAATAGGTGATAGTTTCACTAATTGGCTGTGTTATAAAGGATTTTAACGGTTGGTGTGGGCTAAACTGGATAAATTTGAATGGGAAATCCTATTTCTGTACTAGATACAGGAAAACTGATGTCAGTGTTTGAGGGAAAATTTTCATGTTGAACTCATTCCAGAAAACCGCAAGTCACTGGTACAGAGTAACTATGATATAATCGACTAATCAGATAAACCGCGTTTATTGATATAAATATCAACAACCGCCATGAATCTGACTCGAACTTGCCAGGAATCATCATCCAGGTAAACCAGCGAAAGTTCCAACCTCATCAAAGCGGCTAGATGCTGACCTAGGTTTTGATCTAAGGTGCGTTTGACTATCGGCGGAGCGAGTAGAATAATGAACACAGTAGAAAGAGGAGATCCCGAGCACTTTTGTCAAATCGAACACGGTGGAGTCAAAGCTTGCTAACCTAACCTAACGGAAGAATTGTATTGTGACAGAAATTCGAATTTATTATTGAGAAATAAAACTTTAAAGTAGACGTAGAGTGCGCTCGGAGCATTTCGACCGTCAATTCGAACGCACCTCTAGTTGGATCTCTTCCGAGCAACATAACCCACCTTCGATGAAAAATGGAGTGTAACGAAGGTTCTCTTGAAACAAAACTCAAGATCGTCATGAGACGAGACATGGCGACATCTAGTTGAGAATCAGACCATCAACTTTATATGTTATATCAACAAACGCAGTGTATCTGATTCATCGATTCTATTATTTCTCTTTCCTTCAAGAAAGAAGACTTTCATTTTAATAAAAACTAGGTGTTTTATGAAAATGTGCATATTTGAAATATGGCAATGTATGGAATGTAAACCCCTCCGGACAGCAACGGATAAAGGAGTGTTCCAAGCGTTCTACGAGCAAGTTGTGCTAAAATTTGGAAGTCCATCAGTCGTTATCAGCGACAACGGCTCACAATTTGATTGTCGTCTGTTCAAAGGCAATCTCCAGGATTTGGGAATCAAACACCGGTTCGCACCCGTTTACTCTCCGCAGTGCAACCCCGTGGAAAGAGCCAACAGAACAATCAAAACGATGATAGCACAATTCTTCGAAGGTGATCACCGTAATTGGGATGAACGGATAGGAGAATTGGCTTTCGCTCTCAACTCTGCGAAGCATGACTCCACAGGTTTTTCCCCAGCGTTCCTGAACTTTGGCAGAGAAATCCGCCCTCCGACAGCCAAATCCCAGAGGAACTCCGAAGGCGATACTCCAGAAGAACCTTTAGAAGACTCCCTGGTAGACGTAACTCAATATGCTGGCAGGATGCGACGCCTGCAAGAGACATACGAGTTTGTCCGTATTCAACTATCCCGAGCTTATTCTCAGCAGAGTCATTATTATAACCTGCGCCGTAGGTAATGGTCTTGTAGGTTAGGAGATATGGTCTTGCGTAAAGAGCATCCGTTGTCCTCGGCGGCGGATAAGTTTGCTTCAAAACTTGCCCCTAAATATTCCGGCCCGTATACCGTGACGAAAGTAGTTTCACCCGTAGTCTATGACCTCAAAGACGTGTTCGGAAAACGTATTCGTAACATCCATATTAAAGATCTCAAACCGTGGTACGGAGGTGAGCAAGGCAAAGAGAACTCCCATATCCCATTACCCGAATCCGAATGAATCGGTATTTGACCGGTCGACCGCCAGCGCCGTTGATTCAGCTCCATTCTGTTACAGATTATGGAAGCTATCGTAGAGGTTTCCGATTCCGCTGAGACTTCTGGACGGGCGGAAAGTTCTTCCGGGGACGAGGTCCAGTTCAAAACGGTCCGTTGTCTGGGGAGCGGCGCATTTGGCAAGGTGTATGAGGTGGCCCGACCCGAGGGAGGAGCGAACTTCGCCATGAAGGTCGCTGAAGTTAGCGAGTTCACACTTAAAGAAGGGGATATGCTAAAAAAGATAAATCATCCCAACGTGTGCCGTTTCGTGGCTGAGTATCACGCAAAAGACACCTATGCCCTGGGCCTAGAACTCATGGAGGAAGACCTGAGACACCACGTAAACCGGTGTAAGCCCCTGGAAGAAAACAGAATTAGAGATATCCTGGGCCAAGCGCTCGCAGGGCTCGCGGCTTGCCATAGGACACTTATTGTACACCGGGATATAAAACCGGACAATATCCTGGTGAAGGCCCGACGGGTGTGCCTGACAGATTTCGGCCTAGCAGCCCAACTGCCGACACCAGACGCCACCCTTAACCTCTGCGCGGGAACTCCATCTTACATGGCCCCAGAGGTATGCCGGGAGCTCCCCTACGGTCTGCCGGTGGACGTATGGTCGATGGGCATGGTCGCCATCTTCACAGCCACGGGTGCTGCTCCCTTCGGATATGACCCGGACGCCGAAAAAAAATCATGGCGTTGGAGGGGCAGTACCACGGACCGGAATTGGATTCGATGCCTGCGGATCTTGCGGCGGGAGTCGGGAAAATGCTCATGGTCGACCCGAAAGAACGAGCAACGGCAGCCGAAAGAAAGGTTCTTTTCGAACCGCGACCATTACGCCGGAGCCGAGGTGAGGGCAGCCGTTATAGCGGATCGACCTCGTATGAGGCAACTACCCCAAACGCTGAACCCCCGCAGAACGTAAGGTGGGTTACCCAATCTTTCCGCGACGCACTGCAGCGGCAGGAAGGGACGACATGGACACCGCGATTCCGTAAGCGGCTATTGCAATACCGACCCGCGAACGACCGCCGGAGGCTACGCATCCGCTTTGGACTCCCCGATGGTACTATCCGGGCCATTAACATCCCTAGGGCTTGAGGTAATTCCGTTTCTGCGTACGCTTACCGTGACGACTCGTTAAAGACATATACGGCGGAAGTCGCTACGAAGCTCGAATGGCCCATCCTGACAATAATTCTATTGTTTTCCAGAATTATATCAAGATGAACCCCTGCCGCAATGTAACACGCGCCAATAAGAAAACCAGAGAGGCTACCCCGATTTCGTCCCCCGAATATGAGATCGAAGAATGGGACCTCGATGATTGGGACCTGGATCAGTTATCAATCAGCCCAACCAGAAAGGAACGAGGTAAAGACATCAACCCATTGCCACGTCCACCGTCGATTATCAATACGTCAGCTGTTAGCGAGCGTCCGCCGACAGGGTCGCCGAAGCCATCAACATCGACGCAGAACGCCGTCCGAGTCCCAGAGGGATATCGAGTACGAGGCGGACGCTACCGCCTCAACTACAATGCTAGTCGTCAGGAGCGAGAATTAGAAGCGTTAGCTGTAATCCGCAAGTCAAACGCAATCCGAGGTCGAGACACCCAGCGACGGAGACCTGGAAGACGTCATGGACAACGCCGGGCGAATCTAACAGTCCCGGTCGCCACCACGGATCGTCGGCAGGAGCCTAAGAATAGACCGGGCTACATCGAAGTCCACAAAGGGGATTGCTGGAGCTGTGGCCTACCTGGACACTCGAGAAGAGATCGCCAGAACCCACCAAAGATGTTTTGTTCACGATGTGGACGCCTGGATGTGCTCTCCCGCAACTGTCCTTGTGACGACCCAGAGCAACCTCGCAGAGAGAGAGATCGGAGGTCCATTGGAATCCAGTGCGAGTTAATACCAACACCCAGACGCCAGTCCCCGTCGGTTTCCCTGAAGTGGAGGCCAGGTATCTTCTGGGACATCATCCGTGGAAGGGACGAGTAAAGTTGAGTAAGGATAGAGCGAGGTAGAGACTTAGAAAAAAATTAAATGTTTAATTTTTTTTAAGGAGGAAAGGGGAGTGTGTAACGAAGTTACTTTTTTGCCGGGGGTATTCTGTCCCATAGAAAAATTTTTCGATCGAGTTTCCTTATTTTCATTCAATAAATCCGATCTGATAAATTAAACCCGATAAATCGAATATTCTCGATCCGCGTGTAAAAGAAATCCCATACGGTGGCATATGGCCGCTGATAAGGTCCGATCCGCGAATTTTTATGTTTTTCAAGCGGCCGCGGATCCAAAAAACAGCGGCGGACTCCGAATTCTGTTGCCTTATAAGGTAACGTTTTAATTCCTTTTTTGAATGACGTGATGTCATAACGGCCAATCAGACGGTGCCTTAGTTCCCTTCTTCTCGAAATTCTGAATTTTCGCACGCGTCATTACCCCACTTTTTCGGAGGTTTTAAAAAGGGCCATCGGAGCTGATACAGCATCTTTTACCTACATTTTGCCGTCTGAACTGTTTGAATACGTTTTGCCGATTCAAGAAGATCTTTTTTGACAATGAGAGAGTCAGGTTTCAGAGAGCGTGGTCCTCTCTAAATGACTATACCTCATCTGCAAACCTTCCTAGTGATGTAATGTTCAAGAAAGTAAGCACTGAAAAAAACTTCAGTACATTGCTGAGCAAAAGAGAGGGTTGGGAACGGGAATACGCCAACTATAATCTCAAACAAAATACCATAAAATGGTATACAGATAGCTCCAAAACCGCTGCAGGAGCTGGCGCTGGGATTTACGGGTCAAGTACGAAGTGTGCACTATCTTTAGGCTCCTGTACAAGCGTCCTTCAAACGGAAATACATACTTGCAATCGGAAGATGTCTAGATATAAATCTAAAAAGAAACTATCAGAAGTGCGATATAGCTATTCATACAGATAGTCAAGCTGCTATCAAAGCACTGAGCTCCTACGTCATTGACTCAAAGCTGATTTGGGAGTGCCGAAACAAACTCAATGAGGTAGGCAAGAAGAATAAAGTCTTTTTAATCTGGGTTCCCGGACATTCGGGAATCGTAGGAAATGAAGAGGCCAATACACTGGCCAGAAAGAGCGCACAAACGCCACTCACTGGCCCAGAACCCTTCTGTGGTATAGGAAAATGCAAGGAGTTTATGCTGAAAGAGAGATCCGAAAGAGAAAAACTCTGGCGGAATCTCCCAGGGATGGATCATTCCAAAAAGTTCCTCCGGAACTTTGAAACTGCTAGATCCGAAAAATATCTGGATCTCAGTTAAAACCAACTTCACTTACTCACTGGCTTTCTCACAGGACATCGTCATTGTCGCCTAAAAAAGCATCTGTTGAGAATGGGTTTATCGGACACTGATGAGTGTAGATTCTGTGGGGAGGAGGAAGAGACTCCTATTCACCTGGTTACGGAATGCTATGCCGTTGCAAGCCAAAGGAAAGAGTGCTTTGGACAAGAAACTTGTAGAAGTGGGGAGTTATCCTCCTTGAAACCATCCCAGATAATGGATTTCATCAAATCTCTGGAACTGGAGAGCGAGCTGTAGGAGGCGCGATGATAACAGCTCTTATAGGGGGCACATTAGTCCTAAAGGTTGCAGTGAACTGTAACCCCTTTTTACTATCACTATCACTACATTCAGCATTTTCGCTGTTGTGGGATGGTTTACACTTTCTGCGGCCTTGCCGGTTGATTCTGGTTCATGCCTTGTGGTGGAGATGGCTGTGGTATTGTGTGCGGTCATAGAAGTAGAAAGGGATTGTTGGACAATTGGCTGCTCTGTGTGAAGGAGGTAACCTCTTTGGGAGAATTTCCGAAAACTTTGGAAGATTAAAGCTGAATTCAATAAAGATTATTCTTCTGGAAATTTTATCTGGAATCATCCTCGTTGTAGGCGATTATAGTTTCAATTTGGTTAATTCCCTGGATAATATAGAGAATATTGGCTTCAGTCCAAGGGTACGTTTGTTAGAACGGATTATTATATTCTTCCATGAGACCTAGAAATGAATAACTGATAGCAGGGGAGACCTCTCAATCACCGCTGGCTTCTTTCACGTATGTCTAACTTTTATCAGACTCATAATTGAGTTTATTGGGAGTTTAGCTTCAAAAATTTTATCCGGAAACCCCGAGAACGGATAAATCCATAGATGGGAATATAATGTATCTCACATCAAAACGTACAAGCAATTGGAACATTATTCCTGAAACTAGAAAGGGTACTGCTGGATCATCAGGTAAACATTGCATGTATAACTGAGCATTGGAAATCTGAAGAGGAACTTGAAAATTATATTCCGAAAGGGTTCAAACTGGCATCGTCATTCTGTAGAGATAAAGGTCATCATGGTGGATGCGCAATATTTATAGAAAGAGGTATAGAATATTCAGATAGACTTGACTTCAAATTGCTAAGTGAGCCAGGATGTTTTGAGTGCTGTACTGTCCAAATATTTGTTGATAAAAATAAGTATTTAATAGTGTGTATTTACCGACCGAACACTTTACCTAAAATGGATTTATTTTTTTGAAAAATTAAGTTCATTACTTGATAAATATCTTGTAGAAAATGTCCATATAATTATAACAGGTGATTTCAATATAGATATTCTATCCTCGTCGAATGAATCTAAAATGTTTTTAGGAATTTTGGACTCGTACAATTTGAGAACCACTGTAAAGGAACCCACAAGAACTAAAACCTCCACAGCAACATGTCTTGACACCAATATTGATGGGATAACCACAGTAATCGAAGAACACCTATCGGACCATTCAGGTCAGAAATTCATTTTTAGTGGTACCTCGGATTCGCAGAGTTCAAAGTGTAATAAAAAACGAATCAGACAATACACGGATGAGAACCATCTCATCTTTAGAGATCTCCTGGAGAACATTGACTGGTCCAACATATACAATTTCACAATGAATGACGTGAATAAAGTGTGGAATTTGTTTTTTGATGATTCAGGTAGCTTTCCCTCTTAAAACAGTAAACATTAAACAGAATAAAAGATTGAAGGAAGCAAAGGAAGTACAACCACTGAAAGATGAGCTGGATATAGTTCGTACTCTCCAGATATAAACCAGAATTTTTAGATAATTATAAAAGAGCAAAACGGTCTTATGATGTTCTGCTAAGTTCAACAAAACGCAATTTGTATAATACAATAATAGAAAAGGCCGATAATAAAAACAGAGCAGTATGGAACGTTATAAGGGAAGTTACAAACAGAAGTACAAAACCCATCTCGGAACTCCCTCGTACATATACAGATCAAAATGATGAAACCAATATAACGACGTTAGCATGCCCTGGCGCTCCCCAGGCAGCGACTCATTTCCGAGGCTCATCAGATTCACCATTTTCATGGGTTTGCCACCATTTACCCTTGGTGGCCCAGGTAACTCGGGCCGTGGGGACGTCACCCCCCATGTGGCATGGCAGAAACCACACCACACCCGTGCGGGTATTATTATTATTATTATTTTACCAGTTTCATTTGATACTGGGTTGCGATTATTCGATACTGTTCATAATTATTATAGGCGTAAGTGTAGGTAAACATTTGTGAACTGAGGTGGATACTTACAACCATGGTACTTGACTTCCCTTTCAAATTCATAACTTAATCAAGATTTAATCAAGTTCAGCAATTTTGTGCAGTGTTTGCTTCGCTGAATATATCAACCACTGCAAATCTAATTTTACTTTTTAAAATATTGTTCAATAAGTTTGAATTTAAATGAAGGGGTTGACATTGAGTACAAATTGTCTTATTGCTATTCTGGTAGGGGAGTACGCAATTTTGTGGATTGTAGGGCAGGCGTATCTCTACCTGGCGCCCATTCATGAATTTCATCTTTTCTTATAACTCACTTCCATCTTCACTGAGTTTAGCCGCGAGCCTAATTTTGCCAAGTGACCAGGTCAACACGTCACAAATTGTCGCCCAACGTGGGGCTATTAGTCAATACTATCTGATTTGCAGTGGTTGATCGGTTTTGTCTTTGTAATTCATTTTGAGATTTTTTTTCTTCTTCTCTTTGTCGGTTTCCTTTGCGCTGCATTTACTATCCCTTATTTTTGGGGTTAGGACTGGAATATCAATTTAACTGCGGATGTTCTCGAATTTTTTTTCGAGTATGGAGGGTCGAATTGACGTAACTCGCCTTGATCGGGAGGGGCTAGAATATGAATTAGCTGTTAGAGGTGAAACTAATTTGAAGACTGTTGATGAGATGGGAAGGAGTCTTAGAGGGTATTTGAGATTCGAAAAATGCGGAATTGCAACCAAATACCCACCGTATCCATATAAATTTGCCGATGATTCTAAGGGGATAGAGGATTCGATTTCACTTTCGCAGCGGGACAATCCAGATTTTGCTGGTGATGAGAAGACTTCGTCTTTTCTGAAAATGTCCACTCAGTTGGTACATATGTTTATGAGAACTGAAATATCTCAAGCGCTGTCAGAGGCGGGATAATTAGCGCAGATAATTGGGTTACAATCAGAAAAGGTCACGAGCACGGAAATACCAAAGGTCTTTGCAACAAATTCAGTCATCACAATTAAGCATTTTGATGGCTTCAGCGGGTATCTCTGATTCCTCCTAGTCTGAGTCAGATGATGACTGAGCTAGTGTATAGTTCATCAGTCGACTCCCACCGCTTCGCCTTACCAGAGTAGTAGTCCTTCGGTGGCCGTGGCCAAGTGGAATATTACCAAGTTCGATGGTGATAGTTCGCGATGCTCCCAAGTTCCTTTCTCGAAAACGTCGAGGAATTGTGTATTTCGCGAAACATTAAAAAGGAGCAGCTTTTCTTATCTGCCAGTGATCTTTTTGTGGGAAAAGCTCTGATTTGGTTCAGATCTATTAGGTCCACATTTTCAACGTGGTCACAGTTGGTTGATGAATTGAGGAAACAATTCCTTCCTCCCAATTACTATGGAAACTCTTCGAGGAAATCAAGCATAGAAGTCAAGGTCCTGATGTATAGGTCTGTATCTTGCCATTATGGACAATATGTTCAATCGCCTCACCATTCAAGTCAGGGAGGATGCTCGTTTGAGAATTCTACTGCCTTACATCTCACCCTTTTATCAGAGTCAATTGGGTTTGACTAACATCGCCTCAATAGCTCAGCTTTTGGATAGCGGACGACAACTTGTAACTTGAGGCTCGTAAAGAGTCCATTGAGTCTTACGTACCCCCTCCACGAAATAGGAGCGCTTCAATGAAGCCAGATCTAGCATATGTTCATGCTGAACAACCTCCCACCTCTTCTACTCAGGTGAGTGCAGTCTTGACCTGTAGGCAATCCGGCCATGTTGCTAGGGAATGCAGCGTGGAGAAGAAGAAATGTTGTTTCTTATGTGGCCGACCCAATTGCACGGTTCGTACATGTCCTAAATGTAAGTCGTCGGAAAACTAATAGGGAAAGCCTCCAATGGCAGTACGCGTGTCTTTACCAACCAGTCTGCCAAGTATCGTTTGCCGTTGGAACAGAAAATCATTCTGGATTATGTGCTTGCGCATGCGCGAAGTGACGGTGACGGCCGTATTTGTCTGTGTCTGTTTTGGACGTAGATTTATTGTGTTTACTAGATTCGGGTGCTTCGAGCAGGGGTATGAAACTCTAACATGGCCGCCAAGCATGCACATAATTTGCCGGTGGCCGGTGTCAACTGTCAGTCAGTTCTTGTTTACTTTTGCCAGGTGATTACGATTACGTTATTGTTTCCAAAGTTTGAATATATCTAAAGTGAAATCATTATTTGTTCAAGAACCTGGATATAAGATTCGACGTAAGTTTCTTCTTTGACATGATAAAGTTTATTTGAAAAAAAAATTAAACAAATTATGTGTTTCAGATCTCTTGAGCCCCCTTTTGTAATCGAGGATTGAAAATTGAAATCCTCCGAAATTTAATTGAAAGAGTGTTTGCATGGAGTGAGCCTTTTCTCGTATGCAGGTAATTAGTCAGGAAGTATTTATTTATACACCCAAACAACACACACACACATCTTTTAAGCATTTTATAGACTATATGAAATAGATTATTAGATAATCTATAAAACATCAAAATGTATTAAATTTCTAACCTAGGTTCGACGTAAAAATGTCCGCGAGATTTACGTTGAAAAATATTACTTTTTTAGACGTCTATTTTACGTAAAAAAAAGTCTTACTATAACAAGTGAAATTTCTGTTTTTTTTTTAGTTTATCCTAACTTAGTATCACGTTTGACATGTAATAGACGTTTTAGGATTTATGTTATTGTGATGACTCGCTAATGTCTATATATCATTAGATTTTTGTCGTTTTTTTTCGATCAACAATCTGATAATATTTAGATGACCCGAAAAACATCCACACTCATGACCTCTAAAATATATAACATCATAGATCTTTTTTGGAGCATTGTCGTCATGATCGAAATTGGACGTCTATTAGACGGAATATTATTTATGAAAATAGTTGGTGATATTGTACACGTATATTAGATGACATAAGATGAACGTTTGTTCAATGTCCCTAAAAAGTCTTTGTATTGTATAGTTTTTGACATCTAAATATTGTCAATTCCAAAACAATATTGATGTAATGATTTGAAAAACGTCATATTAATGACCTGTTACTGATTTTTCGAAAAAGGGTTATATGGTCTGAAAATTAGAAAAAAAATGACATTTGATAGTTTCAAGATCATGGTTATCCTAAGGAGATTTGGTGAGAGACTTCAAAAGTATGCAGATATAGATTTAAATTTCATAACTTCTGAATATTTTCAATATTATTGCATTTCCATCAGATCAGATTGTGAGTATGAAGAATACATACATATGTATATGATAACCTATAAGCACACCAAAGAAACATGAAACGCGAAACAAGAAACATAAAACATTTTCATTCATAAAAACACCTCGAGTCTTATTTTATCAATGAAAACTGAGTCATGTTTCTTGTTTCATGTTTCTGTGGTGGGCGGCCCTGCTAATTATCAGATATAATACATTTTATCTACACAGTTGAAATCTCTCATAGCAGTTAGGAAAGCAAAAACAAGTTCTGATATGAAAAAATAAATAGGTATATTCATGATAATAAAAAAATAAATAAACAATTCAAATGTATCAAAAATATAAATTGTGTCAATGACCAATGTAGTCGAGACAATTTGTTTGAATAAAAATATATATAACAATGTCCTAGGCACTGGCACTTTGTGAGGATTTTCTCTTCGTTGTCTCATATTCGTATCGTTGGTTTGCAAGGCGTAACCAGTCTTGAATTGCCTTTTTTATGGTCGTGTCGTTGAGATCTGCCGAGGTTTCACTCTCGAACAGATTATAACAGCCTCTGGAATCAACACACAAACCAAAATAAGTGATTTTTTTTATTTTATTGCAATTAAGTACAACTTTTAAAAACAATCACAACAAATGTCTAAGATGATCTGAAAAACATCTAAACATTTCCTCGAAGATTTCAAACTCTGGAAACTCAATTATTCTTCAAATCCTGATTGAATCTATATTTTGTGCTCGACTTTTTGACTTATGTGTAATGGTAATATTTTTCAGCAAGTTTTTCAAGTCGAGTGGTTCAGTATTATTTATCACTCAATCCATTTCTCAAAGAGGTCTATCAATAGACTTCTTAGATAATATTCTTTCCAAGTTATTTATTCAGAAAAATATTACTACTATGATAGAGACTTATAATTTCAGCCCTACGAAATCTCCAACGCAAATTATGAAATTCTATAATTTGAAATTTCAGATGATCTTGAAATATTTATCCTAAAATATTCGAAAAGATTTCAAAACCGATCATCGTGTGTAAACTATAAACATATTTTCAAAAAGGGCGGATTTCAGGTATAATATACCTGGGATAATATCTAAATAAACAGAGTATTCAAAATTGTGATAACAGACATAACAGTTCAATAGAACGGTTATTCAAGAGATGTCATTCAATAGACTCCTTCAGATGATCATTCTATGAAAGGTTACAGATCTCTAATCACAATATACCTACCTACCTAATTTACAATAGTTTCATTAATTAATCAACAATTATTCTTCAGTAGAACACATGTTATAGGTATAATATTCAGGGAGTAGTACCTAATCAAAAGCTATTCACTAGTGAACGGTTGTCTGAATGATATCATTCAATCGACTTTTCTAGATCATCGGATCAATTTTATAATAATTAGCTTATCTCAGTGCCACCACATATTAGGAGGAACACATTTTAGGTACTACACCGGGAATAGTAGGTTCCTATATAATTCAACATTACATATTCACTTTTGAACGGTTATCTAAAAAACATCATTCAATAGATCTTAATAGATAATCCATCTATGGAAGATATTTTCATTTAAGATCTATCATAATACCTATTTTGCTTGAATCCAAAAATGCAGGTTAGTTTTTGAAAATTATAAATAAATCTCATTTTTATAACAGTGAGCCCAGACCTGAACCATCTACATTTCAAGAGCTAAATGATGAAGAAATTATACTTACTAGAACTAGGTACCATAAGGAATATTTGCACTCATCTTCTTCAATTGTGACAGCACTGATCACTAAATACTATATTCACTAAGCTAAGGCGAAAGCAAAAACAATCACTATTCGACTTGACCTTTTGACGAAGCAGTGTTCTAACGAAATGATCAGGTTCAAATGTCTTCCTATCTATAACCCTATCCGCTATCCCTATATTACCTATATGAACTTTAACATTTGTCGGTTCGGTTCGGCGGTTCGTTACCACGTGATCGAGCCCGATATAGGAGTTCGCATCTCGCTCTCTTTTCTCATCGTGATCGCATAGGATCACCTATTTTATTATATTTTAACGGAATATGGAAACACGCTCACATTTGAATAAATAATAATAAAATAATAATAATAAACAGTCTTTATTCCAAGGAAAGAAATCTGTACACACAATAAATTACATATACAGTAAATTAAATGGAATAGTGTTATAAAAGAGATAAAATTACTATTTCAATCTACATCTATACTCTTGCATAGAGTAGGGCTCAAGGTTTACAAGCAAATTTTTTACTTCTCTTTTGAAAATCTTTAAAGAATTGATCCTTTTGATAGTTTCTGGCAGTTCATTGAACAATCTGATTGCTGCATAAGATGGATGTTTTTCATACATGGTTAATCTGTGTTCTGGAAACAATATATTGGTATTTCTAGTACTGTATTCATGTGTTGCTGAGCATTGTACAAATTTATTCATATTTTTGAAAATATATATCAAACATTCATATACATACAAAGCAATGACAGTCATAATGTTATTTTCCCTAAATTTACCTCTACATGATTCTCTATACTTAAGCTTGAACATATTCCTAATAACCCTTTTCTGAACAATGAAAATCTCATGCACACGCAAGTTTGCCCCATAAAAGATTAAACCATACTTCATGACGCTCTCAAAATTGGAAAAATAAAAAATACTCAAAGTTTTCTCATCTACATATCTGCTGATTACTCTCATATTATAGTTTATTGAATTTAATCTTTTTCCTATATATGTAATATGGTCATTCCAATTCAAGTGTTCATCTATAAAAAATCCCAAGAATTTTGTTGACTTTTCTGGTTCAGTTCTTAAGTTGGAGATATTGATAGTTGATGGTGTTTCAATATTTTGCTGACTTGTTCTGAACAATACAGTACTAGTTTTTCCTTCATTCAACTGTAGACCATTCTGGTTGAACCAATCACGAATATTGTTGAATAAGTTTCCTGCTGCGTCTAACAGTTCTGGATAGGTAGTCCCCGCTGATAATAAGCTAGTATCATCTGCGTAATTCGTGATGTTACACATGCATGAGTTTTCGGTTCTTTCTCTTTCAGGGACAATGTTCACTATATCATTCATGAATATGATGAATAATATAGGACCCAATATGCTGCCTTGAGGTACACCAGTGTTGCTATCCAGCATCTCCGACTTTGACGATTTACCATCCTTCACCACCTTGACTCTTTGTTTCCTATCAGACAGGTACGATTCCAACCATTTCAAAGCAGTTCCCCTAATCCCATATCTCTCGAGTTTCATCAGCAAGTAGCTTCGACAGAGACAATCGAAAGCCTTTGTCAGATCAAGAAATATACCCAACAGGATTTGGTTCTTCTCAAATGCATGAAGTATGCTCTCTGTAAACTGCATAACAGCAGTAGTGACTGATCTACCCTGTTGGCTGTCACTGAACAAATTACATGTGAGGAAAAATGCCACCAAACGTTTGCTCATTGCCATTTCAAAAAGTTTGGAAAAAGCTGGTAATATGCTTAAGGGTCGGTAGTTTTCCATCAGTCCCCTATCCCCTTTCTTGTATATTGGTGTTATTAGAGCCATTTTTAGTTGTTTAGGAAAAATACCACATTTGAAGGAATTATTCATGATGTGGCATAACACATCTGCTATTTCATTTATGCAGAATTTAATCAGACTTGTTGGTACTTCGTCATCACCACTTGAGTGTTTATTTTTCAACTCATTACACAGTTCCTTAATTTCTAGTGATGTTATAGGGGTTACGAAAATAGTACGAGTGTTGGAAGAGATGTTGCAGGTCAAAGTCTGGGCTGAAACATTCTGAGACAAATCTGGTATAGTCGATATCAAGAAATTATTAAAAGTGTTAGCAGCAATCTCAGGGTCATCCCCAAAATATGTATCTGATATGGAGGTCTTTCCAGTTATTTCATTGAAAACATTCCACATAGCTTTCATTTTGTTGTCTGATTTAGAAATTTTACACTTGTACCTATTTGATCTCTTTTCAGCAAGAAGTTTCTGATATTCTCTTTTCAGATTATTATATAGTGGTCTTATTTCAGGTCTGTAAGTTAATATAACACCCAAAGTACTCAGTAGATTTTTACACTGTAATACGTCATGTTCAAGATGATTAACTGAAAAATTTTTCTTTGCAACTGTTTTCACAGGAAAAAATTCATCTAAAGATCGCAAGAAAAAATCAACAAAATTATTCCATTGTTCATCAACCTGTTCACTATCTATATTATATATATATGACCAATTTTGTTTTGCCAATTTATTTTTGAAATATTGCTTGTTACTATCTGAAAATATTCTAATAGATTTACAATTTGATTCTGGTGATTTTGTAAAGTTAATTTTCACGCCCATATGATCAGAGATGTTAGTTTGAATTGTACATATTTCAGTGACATTGTTACAGTTAGTAAAAACATTGTCCAAGCATGATTTATGACTTGAAGTAATTCTAGTGTATTCATTCAGTCCTATAAAGTATGAATATGCATTCAAAAGTAGATTCATTTTATTGATGTTAATGTTATTATCTTTTAACTCTATGTTAAAATCACCCACAATGAATGTAGTTGTAGCTTCCTTATCTAAAAGTTCCAGTAAATCCTCTAGTTTTCGATAAAATTCCTCCAAATTCTCTCTCAGTGGCGGTCGGTAAATACAAACGATCGAAATGTTTCCATCTACCAGTTTGCACCTCACCCCTGCACACTCAAACACTCTCTTCTTGGCCAGTTTGTTTATGTTCGTTTTGACATTGTAATGGATACCTTTTTTTATGTATATAGCAACTCCACCGTGTTCGTATTTTTCTCTACAGAAATGTGCTGCCAAAGCATAATTATAGATGTTATATGCCTTAAGTTGTTCTTCTGTTTGCCAGTGTTCTGTTATTGCCAAAACAGAGCATTCTGCATTTTCTTGTAAAATCACATTTATTTCATCTACACAATTTGAAATAGATTGTACATTTTGAAGGAATATGCCTGTTTCTTTGTGCACACTGTGTTGATTACTCTTGCTGGTGCTTGGTGTCTGTTTAGGATGGTTTATAAAAAATTTCCTCCTTGTTGATTCAGGAAGTCTCTGTGACGAGAAAAATCGAATCTAGCTATTCCCACACCTGATGGCCAATGCTCTGATTTATATAGTTCCTCCTTTTTTTCCCATGGAGCAGTCACAACAAAACGTCTGAGTCTATTCTCAGTTGTTGGAATTTCCTTAACAGTAATTTCCTGGTTTCCAAAATCCGGCATATTCGATACATAATCTTTAATTTTTTCTTCAGTTGCTGTGCGGTTTACCCTATATATGTACAACCAAACCTTCTTTTGTGGGCCGGAGAAGTCGTCATTTATACTTCCAGTACCAATTTGTTTGCTATATGTTGAATTTATCGCTCGTTTCTTTCTTCGTATTACTTTCTGGAATCCATCGGAAATTTCGGTGTTCATATCAATGGAAGGTTGTCCTTTATTGTAATTATTTCTAATTTTTAAGTTCTTAGTTTTTTGCTGTATTTGGTTGCCTTCGTTGACATTGACATTATTGACAATTGATGTATCTTCTGGGTTTGTAACGGTTAGTGTAGGAACCTCTAGTGTTGATGCAGAAATCTGTGCAGCCAAATGTGGCGCCGTCTGTTGGATGGTGGATGCACTACTTACATTGCTAACGATTTGACTGTAAGTGTATCTGTTTTGATGATTTTCCTTACCTTTCAGATCTTCTATAATTTTCTGGTTTTTTACGGTGTTTTCGTTTTTTTCAAGGTTTTTCTCCAATTGACTCATTTTGTCCAAAATCAATATGTTATTATTCTTGATTTCTTCAATCATCTCTCGCAAATAGGCAATTTCCATTTGCAGTTTCTGATTTTCCAATTCTTGAACATTACTCGTATCTTGTTTTTTACAGCATATTACCCTATTGTTGGTTAGGATTTTCAACTTCGGATTTTTCTTACTACAACTATTATGGTAGAAAGAAAAGCAGTTGATGCATACTCTAACAGCACATTTTTGTGTTTTACAGCACTTCATAACTAGATCATTTTCACCTATTTCAGAGCCGTCTGACAACACGTCTTCATTCGCCGCCATACTTGCGCGTAATAGGTGCTATTCAAGTTATCGATTTCGTTTTTTTCAAATTCAACGTAGATAAATTGTCTGACCCACCTACTTACGGTCCTATCGAAATATTAGAATTTATATTTATATTTTATTTCCAGAGCACAATATGCGTCATCTGACAAGATCGCCAGATTCAGAGTATTATATCTTGATAATTTATAACTAATGCGATTTTGATCTATTATGTATCGAAATAAGCAGGAAAAATGGCCTTTTCAATAATACTTTGTTTCCAATGCATTTACATCAGAAGAAAAAGATTAACATTCCGAAAATATTGAAGGCTGAAGAAACTAGGAAATTTTAGACTTTTTTTTGGGGGGGGTCAATTTTTCCCTGATGTTGGAATGAAAATTCAACGATGACATTTTCAATCATCTAGGACGAAACTGAAATAATAAAAAAAATCACATAATATATGTTAACAAGTGACACATATGAAAAAATATACCTAGTGAGCCATTTGAAAGAAATCATTTCCGGTATAACCAGAAGTGTACTTCAAAAATTTTCTCTCATTTAAATTATGCCCAAGTGAACGTATTCCACATGAAGAAAAAAACGAAGTCGATGCATTATATAGCGTGTTTCCATATTCCGTTGACAGCCGGTATAGCTCTCTATCAGGCTGCACACCAAAGAAACATGAAATATTTTCATTCACAAACACACCCCGTGTCACCCAATAGTTGAAGAGAAAAAAAGGACCATAATTTATTATTTTTTCAATAAATTGGGTA
Organism: Adalia bipunctata; assembly: GCA_910592335.1. Taxonomy (NCBI): domain Eukaryota; kingdom Metazoa; phylum Arthropoda; class Insecta; order Coleoptera; family Coccinellidae; genus Adalia; species Adalia bipunctata. The sequence goes on from OU342948.1 coordinate 56,364,872, forward strand.
GAAAATATTTAAAATGTGAAACCATTCATATTGAATGCTGAATGCTGGAAATGCCAAAATATGTGAACGTAGGTTACGTGTCATGGATTGCCGTGCACGTTCTAGGATTTTTCTTTAGTCACCAACTTTTAGGGGTGATATTTCGAAAGGGGATGCGCTGAGAAAATTTTGTTATAGGGAAGACCCATCTTAAATTTCATGTGCTTAATTTTGTCGCATGAATTTAAAAACAACGGTATGTCTATGCGTATCTGCTGGTCGAATTCATACCTAAATAAATTATTATTTTCAATATGATATTATTAAAATTGTAGCATGGCATATCTGAAAAACGTGAAAAATTTGCTCATTTCTCTACTGCATCAAATGGATATTCTATAAACATTTTAAAAACGTATGGTCGAAATGCAATATTTCCATCGACATCTTGAAAACATTCATAATCTTTGGTTGAGAGACTTTATATAAATAATACTTCTTAAAGAAATTAATCAATTCACCTTTGAAGTTAGATATTTTATATATGTATTCTAGATGACTAAATAATGTCGAAAAATGATGTCTAAAATCGATGTGACATGGCATATTTATTACACGTCAAAAAGTTATTCTTTTTTCGATAGTATCAATTAGATATCATATAAACGTTTCAAAAACGTGTGATCGAATTGAAATACAATTATTGACATATTTGAGACATACAAAACCGTACGTTTAAAGACAATATATACAGTACACGGAAAGAAATCTATTCTCTAACCAAGTGGATAATATTTGATTGAAGTAAATGATAGATTCATATATTAGCAAGAATAAGATTTAGTTGATTCAAGTATACCTTATTCTCCGAATTCAAATAAAATAATTCTTTCGATTAAGTATATCATATACTTGAATTTAATAAATCACGTGTTATTGATTCAAGAACATTCAAATATTCCTTGTGAGTAAAATGAAAATTTTGAAATGATTATTTGAAATATTTCGTCTAAGGGAAACATAATCTCAAATGGAATTATTGTACATCTTAATCGCAGTGGTTTCTTCGTTCGAAGCAAAGATACCAAATACTTGAATGAACTCAATAATTTTACTCAATCCATCATCAGAAAATTGTTGAATTGAGTATATAATATTTTCAAATCAAATTTCTTTCCATAATGGTTTTGAGTAAATATTACCTTCAGATTTAGTTTTCGGTCTACTTACAAGAAGTATATACCTGTTTGGTCGAAACCATTTATATTTTCACTCTGAACCAATGAGATTTCTTCATTTCAGTTTTTACTATACTCAGTAGAAATGAACTTCATACTTGATTCAACTATTAATTATTATATGTAAATGCATGTTGAAATAAGTATATCATATCAACTGAAAATTTATTTTATGCTTGTTTTGACAAATAGTGAAATTATTTGGAAAAAGATATTCGTTTAAGATTGCTGTGATTTCTGGATGAGGATTATATTCATAAAACGAGGCTCATGAGAATTGAGAACAAATTTATTATTCTTCTCAAATAATCATAAACAAACAAAAGTATAAAAGTGATCACTGAAAACAAATAGAGAAAATGCTAAATTAAACATATAATCAACTGGACTAGGTACAAATAAACACAATAATAACTGAGGTGAAAAAAAAACTACCAAAAATAAAAATTCTATTCTATATGAAAAATCATAATCCTAAAAATATTATCACATATTATACATATATACAGACTGTAACAGCCAAATGGAATAAATCGATAACGAATAAATGAGGGGGTGTTAGGAAAAACGCTCAGACACGTCGATTTGTAATTTCAAATGCGCATATTTTTCAAGAAAATAAAATTATATAGGATGTTCCATGCGACCGTGGCCAATACCAACTTTCTTATTTCAAATGCAACCCCCTGTATATTATTAATTTTTTGGATTCTTCAGAAAATTCTAGACATAATTCATGACAATGTCCTATACCTATTTTCAACTTTTTCGGAAATATTAAGTTTTTTCAGATTTTTTACAAAAATTAATATTTTGAATGAAAATTATTTTATTGCACAAATTCGATACATTACACTCAATAATTATTTCCCATTTACCTCTTGATATGAAGAAAGTAAGCAAAAACGCCTGAAATGTTGAGTAACGTTAGAAGACAATTCTACACCAGATTAGAATGTTGCCAAGACGTTCGCGGCGAGCATTTTGAACATTTGCTACATTGACATTAATGTTTTTTCTGTTTTTTTTTAATAATTAAGAAATAATCAGTTTACTTATTAGGTTTTAAGTGTAATGTACCGAATTTGTGAAATAACGCAATAAATCTGAAAACACTAATACTTCCGAAATAGTTAAAGATAGGTTAGGACATTGTGCATGAGTTGTGTCTAGAATTCTCTGAAGAATCCAAAAAATAAATAATATACAGGGGGTTGCATTTGAAATAAGAAAGTTGGTATTGGCCACGGTCACATGGAACACCCTATATAATATTACTTTCTCGAAAAATATGCGCATTTAAAATTACAAATCGAAGTGTCTGAGCGTTTGTCCCAACACGCCCTCGTTTATTCGTTATCGAATTTATTCCATTTGGCTGTTACACTCTGTAAGTACAAACAACAGCAGAAATATCAGAAGAACTACAAATAAAAAAATTACATAGGTACACACCCCTGTATAAAAACACATAAAGGTACTGGCACTGAAAGGGATAATTGATATTCAAAACGTAAAACAATTTGAAAATAATGTCGAATGTCTTACGTGCAGGGAAAAACTGATGGTAGAGGTTATCAACAATAATAAAGAAGCTTTTCGGTTCTAATAGAGACCCAAAACCAACAAATAGCTAGGCACACACGAAAGGGAAATCCGTGAGATCTGATCCGCAGTCCAGATTTGTTACAGTTCTGGACTGCAGATGGAATCGCTCCCGCCGATCTGGTCTGTCGGGATCAATGAGATATATGATCCGCGACAGACCAGATCGGCGGTAGCGATCCCATCCGCAGTCCAGAACTGTAACAAATCTGGACTGCGGATCAGATCTCACGGATTTCCCTTTCGTGTGTGCCTTGCTAATAGGGCTGCACTGTTCCCTTCCTTCGTATTGCTTTCTGCCTCTGCTCTTGGAATAATTTTCTCCAAACCTCTGCAAGAAAAATGCTCATAAATTCTGTATCCTCTGAATTATTATCCGCATTCTATAATGAGTGATATGAAGGGCTATTCCCCCAAGAAAAAGATACAACAGTACTGTACGAGACCATTTCAATCTAATAATTAGTTACATAAGAAAATATGGTATAACTGGTTGATTATCGCTGGTATAGTATTGTGTAAATCGCAAAATTATTTTTAAAAGTAGTAAGAGCAAATTCATTCGATAAAAATAACAAATACTTATTTCACTTATCTACTTCAGAATTCATCTCTTTAATTTTCCTTGAATTCAATTTTCATTCCTAAGATAGGTATGAGATCCCAATGTAATAGGATTTTTGAAAATGAATGTTCTTAGAAATGTGATAGATAGTATTTCAAGTATTAAATTTATTGAAAGAGAAAACAGATTTGTGATTCGAAACGTATACGATTCAAACTAGAAATAAAGATTTTTTTTTTCTAAATCTCAATATTATATAGATTTAAATCAATACATCTAACATAGCTTACCTTGAAATAGCTTGATAACACTGCCCGAGCATCTCCATCCTCTCATAATTTTTCCACATTTCACTAAAAAATGGTTAAACTTTCTTCAACACACTGAACTTGGACGAAATAAGACGCGGTATGAACAAGTCGAATCAAGATCGAGAGTGATATCCCCTTTTGCGTACTGAATAGAGGGCGCTTTTTAGTATATTGTTGAATAATTTACTTGGATCTAGTGGATGGAGAAATTTATATACTTGGATTACGATAAAACCTAACTACCGGAGAATTGGCGTATTAGTATATCGCTGAATATTATACTTGGACCAAGTGAATGAAAATTTGATCAAGATTAATAATGGATTCACTTGAATTTTCAGTTATAAAGATTTGTTCTACATTTTTTTTCCTCTAAAAATTTTGTAATTTCTGAATGTTCCAGATTTGATGTTTACATCGTTCAAGAAAAATTTTTAGGATACTTTGATATTTACCCTTACGAAAGATTACTCAAAAGTAAATATTTCACAGTACGTAGAAATTTTAATCGATGGCCAATAAGCAGGCTTCTTTCCAATGATATTAGTAACAGTAAATATCAGATATTATTTGAAATGGTACTAGAACTGTGCTGAATATCGAAAAAATTGTGTACGTTGGATTGTAAATTTGAGTGTGAATTCTAAAAGTTAATGCGTGGATATGAAAACGTCATATTCATTTCGATTATAGGGATTAACACTTAATGAAGCGTGATGGTGTTGAAAAATATGTGAAAATTAGATATACTCTCTTAAATAACAAATCATTGGCTTTGAAATAACCTTGAACAGGTTAAGGTTAAAACAAAATATGATAGCTAACAATTTTCACTCAAAACATATTCTTCTTAAGTTCATAGTTTTTGAGATAATTCACAGTGTCAAGTTTAATGCCTATTTATAATCAAAATCAACAAGTAAGGGTGCTATAGAGCCCTCATCAATACTAGGACCTTTCTGGGGTTCAATACCAATACTTTATTTTCATAAATACAGAAGTAAAGAGGTTTAGCATTGTTAACCTAAAGATGGTATATTGTCGAATAATTCATTTGGATCTAGTGGATGGAGAAATTTATATACTTGGATTACGACAAAACTGCCCGCAAAACGGATCAGAGGGTTTTCATTGTTCCTTTTATTCATGCATGTTGCCCTCGATGTTGCCTAATTACGGGAAGAAGAATTGGCATCTTAGTATATTCTGAAAATTACACTTGGATCTAGAGAATGCATGTCATTTCACTTAAATTTACAAATACGATGACGGATGAATTGTTCTACAACTTCTTTCTCTCTCTTTCAAAATTATGGAATTACTAAGAGAAATGTTTTACAGAATGTAATAGATTTGGTGATCTTTTTTTTCTATGATGTTTTATCACACAATTTCATTATGAATCGATTTGTAAAAAGTGATTGAAATTTTCTTTCAAATTATTTTTTCATAATTTAAACTTCATATCATCCATACAATGTATAGATTGGTAACTTTTTTCAGATTTCTAACTTATCGTAGATATACATATAATCTAAAATCTAAACGTTATCCTAGCAAGTAGCAATATTTTATTCTCGATTTTATTCCATTTGCCGAAATATTCTCGAATCATTATTGATTGATTAATTAATTATTCAATACATAATTTTATGTCAATCGAAATTATTATTTTGAGAAAACCAATTTCTTGAATATAACATATGGAATGAGGATATTCCAATTCTCGAACTGAGAATATTATATTTTCGAAGTCAAGATATCATATAGTTACCTGAAATATAGAAGTACTCTCGAATTGATTGAAGTGAATAGTTTGGATTGAATAAATAATTTACTTGGATAGAGAATTTCATTCTTCAATCAAGTATATGTTTTTTGAGTAAAATAAATTCATTCCAAGTATACAAAATTTACCTTTTTACTTGTTTCGATTCTATATATACTTGAAACAACTCTAATATTTCAAGAATATTAGGATTCTTGATTTGAGGATAGATTTCTTTCCGTGTATATATCTAAAAAATGTCAATCAATCTACTGTTTTATGACCATATGAGTTAGATGTTTTATTCATGTATTTTAGATGACAAAAAACAGCCAAATGTTGATGTCTAATATACGTAAAACAAAAGATGTCCATTAAACGTTAAATAAAATACCCCCTCCACGATTTTAAAAATTTTATGTTCAATATACGGCTTTTAAATGTGTAATCAAAAAGCTATACATTTTTGGATATCTGCAGGATATAAAAAATTCTTCTGGTCTTAGATAATGCATCTAAAGGATGTTTTCCAGACATCATGTACTGAATCCACAGAAATTGAAGTCTCCAATTCTATTTTGTGAGGAGAGCTGGTTATTACTGCAGCAGATGAAGCTTTCCGTCCTCTGTTCGACATTTTTTTCTTAGGTTGTGGTACCATCACCTTTGGGGTTCCATATTATCAAAAACACATGTTACAGTACATCGCTTGGCAAATTTTCAGGAACCTCGTAGAATGCATTATCACCTACTAGGTTTCAACAGAAAAGCCCTATTTTTGCCTGGCAGAATACTAAAATATATAAAACTCAGATTTAAATCTTTTTTATGTTGACACGAATTCACGGCATCAAAGTTTCGTTTAACCCATTCACACATAACCCCTCACTGTTGGATTTCTGCTGCGTACTATGCGCTGCAGTTTTCCACACAAGTTGTTCCATAAGTGTCAAAGGATATTCAACTTTTTGAACGGTAGATATCACGGCCAGTTCAGAATTAACCAAGGGTTCCATATTAGCAGCAGGGTTCCATAATACCACCTTCTCCTCTATAGAAAACATCTTATTTAGATAATCTAATTTCAATCAGAATTTAGAGCAAGATGGCTTTAGATCACTTTTGATATCGATTAGATGTCATTTAGATGTGAGTGTGTTGTTTGGGCATAGTTAATATTATTGGTAAAAGTATCGTTCCTAGCCATTGATTCTAAGTCAATGTTCCTAAACTAGTTGACTGTTTTCTTAGTTTAATTTTATGCTTATGATTCCTCAAATATGTCTGGAAGTACAGTGAAGTCGTCATCTGTTCATAAGATTTCTTATTCTTGTAAATATCCGTCCTGCAATAGTGCCTTCAGAAGAAAAAAAATATTTTCCCAGAGATCCCTCAGAAGGAGGGACTTGGATGAAAATTTGTGGCTTAGATTTCAGAGTCAACGTTTCTGATTTCGAAATATGTCAGGATCATTTCAGATCTTCAAATTTCAATAATCCTAGGGAATCAATGTATCTTAAACACCTCTCAATTCCTAAACCTCCTATAAATCCACCTTATCATCAAATTCTCACTTCTAATTTTCCAAATTCAAATGCCAATATTTCATCCAAAGAATCAGTAACATTCAAAATTCCAAACGAATCTTCCATTGTGAGTTCTTTATCCAACTCGCCAATCTACATAACGCACCAGGTGGATGATTATCATCAGATATCAGGATTTGAAGATTTGGGTTCCTTTATTACTTCTCCAAAGATAGTGTAAAATACTGTGATTTAAAACTTCTAATACAAGAAATGATTGAGGAATTACAAGCACTAGGATTGAACATTATAGCAACAGTTTATAACGAAGGCAGTACGAATATCTATAGAGAGATATCTATAGATGTTTGGTTTCTACAACGATGCAAAAGCAAGAAGTTAACCCCAAATTTTGCAAGGGTTAAAGTTTCAAAAAACGTCCCCTTGCCAGAGAAACATAGATTGGAAAAGAAAATCATAAAGTACAACATATGCAGACACTACTCTAGGCTTAATATTATTAATTGCAAACTAAAAATTTTGTATGATGAGCTGACGTCAATTTTGAGTCATGGGGAGTTGACTGACTTTCTTCGTGATTCATCTTTCAGGGTCGCTGAGGCAAGACAGGTGAAGTTTGAGAGAGTAAACAGAAAACTATCTAGGCTGGAGAGAGTCTCTTATGCAAGGGTGAGAGAAAACCCCTGTTTTTCAAACTTCAAGTTTCATGAGAGAACAAAGAACATGTCAAAAACTGAATTCACTGTTGAGGAGATGGAAATCTTGAATCTGGGCTTGAACTTTTCTCTTCACAGTGATTCCGAATCCAAATTCCAAAGAGAGCTAAATCTGAGCATCTTCGCTATCGAGCTGGATATGATTTTGGATAGCATATCATATAGAAGTGACACATCTGTCAATTCCCACACCAGACAAGAACTACTTAATACCTTACAGAAAACCAAAAGGGAGGAATCTAGTAAACAAGGTAATGATCCAAGGGGAAAACAGTTTTGTAATACAGTTAATAACATAAAAAAGAAAATTAATGACAACAACTTAGTTGTCTCTAAAGCTGACAAGGGAAACTGTCTTGTAATTCTTGAGAGGGCAGATTACATCTCTAAAGTTGAAAATTTCATTCAAGACAATAACTTTCTCCCTCTAAACACTAACCCTATGAACAAGTTCATCGTGAAGACTAAGAATCTTTTGAAGATGTGTCAGGGTTTCTTGAACGAGTTCAGTGCACCTAAGAACATAATCCCAAGCAACCCCTCAGTTCCCAAACTTTATGGCTTGCCAAAACTGCATAAGATTAACGTTCCCATTAGACCTGTAGTGAGCTTCACCAACACTCCAACCTTCATCTTGTCTTCATTCATTTTGGGGGTCATAAGGAATGTCACCAATTTCAGGCCTTCCAACGGTGTCTCCAGTTCTCTAGATCTGGTTGAGAGAACAAGGAATTTGACCCTGAACTCTGCCTCCACTTTGCTGTCGTTTGACGTAGTCAACTTGTACACTTGTACCCCACGGGATGAAAGTGTGAAACTGGTAAGATCCATCTTGGCTGATAAGAACCTTCCCGAGGGCACTGTTATTGATGTGTTAACTCTACTGAACTTCTGTTTATCACAGGATTTTTTCAAATTCAATGACCGCTTTTATCAGCAAAAGACTGGTCTAGCAATGGGTTGCCCCCTTTCTCCTTTTTTGGCTGACATTTTTATGGATTCACTAGAATCTAAAATTCTTGAAAGACATAAAAACATTTCGAAATGGTTCAGATACGTTGATGATTGCTTTGTCATCCTGAACGGTGATACTGACTCTGCACGGATCATTCTGGATGACATTAACACTTTACACCCCAACATAGAGTTCACCCTGGAACTGGAACAGAATAATGCCATAAACTTTTTGGATCTAACAATAACCAAAACTGACAACACATTGTCCTATAGTATATTCAGAAAACCAACTCAGACCGACCATTCCATTCCAGCGTCCTCAAATCACTCTCAAAATCAGAAAATGTCATCCTTCCAATGTTATGTTCATCGCCTTCTGTCAATTCCTTTGTCTGCTCACAATTTCGACAGTGAAGTGAAACTCATTAAGCAAATAGCTGTTAATAACGGTTACGAGTCCACCTTGATCGACTGCATCATAAAAAATAAAAAGCGAAGAATATTGGAGAAGCAGGCATTTGGCTCCTACGTGAAGGAGGACAAATTTTATTACTCACTCCCGTTCCACAGCCAACGATTATGTAAGAGTTCTATAAAAATCTTAAAGAATAACTTTGACAACATTCAGGTAACCACTAAATCCCAAAACACACTCAGGAGAATCCTTCCTACCACAAAAGACAAGACAAATACTCTGGATAAGAGTGGTGTGTACAAGCTGAGGTGCTCGGATTGCTCTGCAACATATGTTGGAAGAACTTGCAGACCCTTGAGGAACAGAATAAGAGAACACGTCTCTCTGCCAGAAAAATCCTGCTTTGGCCACCATTTAAAATACAACAAACACAACTTCGACCCCAATGCTGACGCTAGAATACTGCTGCAGACCTCAACAAAGAATTTCAATCGCCTGGATTTCCTGGAGGATTTGTTCATAGGCAAGGAGAAGGTTGACAACCCTGCATGTCTAAATGTTCAATCCAACCTCTCCAGAAATTACCTGCCCCTGTATAAGCGTCTCAGTCTATGATGTTGCGTGGCCGAGATGAGTACGGTTGAACTTTAGTTCTCTGATTTTAACTTTTTGACATTGTGAAATCTTGATATGACTCTGTGTTATAACCTAATTGTTTTAATTGAATTATTGTGGATATTTTTAAATGCGTCTCGAATTTGTTAATTTTAAGATTTTAATTGTGGAAAACTTGAGAAGAAGGATAACAAATTCTCATTCCTGATCACTTGTCCGATGGTGTTCTTTGTTCGAACAATAGGACGATGTAAGTTGATTATCTTTGGTTGTCTTTGTGTTGTCTGACTTGACTTTGTTTTTTTTTGTACTAGGGTACTGATGATGACTCTATAAGAGTCGAAAGCGCTCTACCTAAGAAAGGATAAATTACACGTTTAATATACAAAATAAAACTTGTTTTATTAGTACGAATAAAACTGCCTTGAATTCCTTAGTCTCAGTTACCACCAATGAAAAACCTTCTTCCTTCCACTTTGTAGTAAATGGACAGAGAGTTTTCGAAATATCTGATGTTCCTCATCTTTCAAAGTGTACTCGTAACTCCATTATTGATGGAAAATTTCAGTTTGAGAAAGGGTAGTTTGCTTGTATGGACCATATAAAGCAAGCATTTCTTTTCGATAATTCTAAGAGAACGTATAGATGCTGCAATAAATTGACAAGAAATAATTTTATTTTTCAGATTCCTACATGAAGATCAAGGTGAATGTGGCAGCCCGACAATTAAGTCACTCTGTAGCAGTAGCAATGGAGACATTCTGTGCATCAGGATATTTGGAGACAACTGCTTTACATACTGCTGAGTTTTGTAACTTGATTGATAATTCATTTTGATTCGTCAAATAGTTCGCATGTCAGACAAGTTATTAAATGAAATAATTATAATAATTTAAAGCTTTTCACAAGTATTGTAATAATAATTTTATGTAGGTGTTTATTACTCATGTTGAAAATAACATTCATTCAATAAATTGATTTATCAACATTCTTGTTTTCATAATTTCCCGCTTTTATTCAAGTGTAAACAAACAGAAGAGATTCAAATCCTATTTGAATATTCCCGCCTCACCCCCTCTACTTAGCACCTAACATGGCGGCCAATTTTGTTGCCAACATTTAGTAGGGAGTTTGCATTTCTTAATATTTGTGTTCTGTGGCTTCGAGCACGATTATAGGAGGGCCTGGTTGGAGGATGTTGAAGAATTTAAATATAAACCCTAATTTAAATGATGTCGTTTCCTATACTGCCGTGTTAATTGAAAAGGGCGTATCTGCAAAAAAGCACTTTTGAGATATTCGACTTTAAAGACTGTCATTTGTGCAATTTTGCTGGACGTGCCGTTTTTATTTTTGATTATTCAGCCCTTCAAATGATGAGATACGCCTCTAGAATTCAAAAGATGATATAACTCATTGCGAGGATTTTCTAGAAGCAAATAACTCAAATTGACTGTTTTTGAAGATACGCCCCTTTCAATTAACACGGCAGTATAGGGCGGCTAATGGACAGAGGTGTTCAAGCATTGGTACCGATGAAACTTGAGAATAGTGTTAAAGTAATTTCACCATTGATAGTTCCAGATTTGCCGCATACTTTGATTCTGGGCATCGATTTTTGGAGAAAGTTTGGGATTGTTCCGGATCTTCGGGGTGGAAAATGGGTATTTCAGCGCGATGCTGATCTCAGGCCAAGGGATTCCATTCTCTGGAGTTACTTGTCCGGACGTTGGTGCTGCCACATCTGCCCTGTTTCCTATCCTATCCGACAAAGTCTAAGCATTTGCTGATACCTCTTCTTCAATATTTGAGTGTGGAACATATCATTTTGGTTTGATGGATTATACGATATTTTTCCGTGGCAGCCGAGTCTTGAAGTTCTGGTTCGTTTCCACGTAATTCCTGTTTACCGCCCAATTCTCGCTTTCGCTCACCTTGCTCGACCGTCTTGCTTAACCGTTTAATTTTGTATTCAATTGCCACTGTAGAATACTCAGCGATACTTGAATTATTTTTTTTCATTTCATGTTTACTTTGTGAATAAGATCCGTTTCCATGTCTTATTCTTAATATTCATTCATCAATCAATTATAATTTCTGTTTGAAGTCTGTAAGTGAATTTCATGAAATCCATTTTGGTGTTTCAAGTGAACCTCTATTTTTTTTCTTTGGCAGCATCAACGAAAGAAACCTAACTTTCAATCGCTAACATCGTAGATCAAACCAAACCCTTCTCCACTCTATAAACTCTACCTTGGTAGAAGTGGAGAGTTCTTTTCAAGGCGCCACAACCTTGCTAAACCTATTGTGGCTGGCGCTCGAGCATTTGATTTCCATAAAGGTGACTGCGCCCTTGAAGTACTCCCCCTAATTAAGGTATCTTCACATCTTTCACCACTATCTCAACTAACATCTACACACCATTGAATATATCTAATGTGGTAATAGAACCATTAACATTAATGTTAATGTAATAATGTCCATACATTCCACAGCAGATACACCAACCTCGCCAACGTTACAATTGAACCAGATAAAATATTCAATATTCCATTAAAACTTGAACTCAATGAACTCTTTCTAACCTTTCCTGTTCGCCGCTAACGATCTAGCTGTGATGTTTTTCCCTCTTCTTGTTATTTCCTTTGTAACCATATCGTCCCAATTTAGTCTTGGTCTTCCTCTTTTTCCCCTCTTGTCTAATCTCGCCTCCCATATCTGTCATGCAGGACTCTCTTCCTCCATTCTGATCAAATGCCCCACCATCCCATCTGTCTTCTTCCAACACAATCCTCCATTGACTCTATCTCCAAATTTCTCCTAACATCTCCGTTCTTCCACCTATCCAATCTCATTATACCCGTTACAGATACTTAATTTCCATCGCCTGTAATTTCCTTCTGCTGCTTTGTGTAGTAACTCATGTTTCGCAGCCGTACGTCAAAACGGGTCTGAATATAGTTTTATCTTTTATGTTTTCCCTTTTCCTCAAGAATTTTCTGTTGATAGCATAAAATAATTTTATGCTATCATTATTTTATTTAAAAAATAAATTAATTACTAATAATGACCTTATAATGCCTAAAGCTAACAAGAACGCTGGACTAGTATCAATAGAGAAGAGAGCATACATAGATGAAACGCTCGATTTTTTCTGAGAATAACAGAATTACAAAAATGAAAAATATTCCCCTTCTGAAATACACAACCAAACTAAATGAAAGATGCACTATATTACTGAAACACGGACACTTCAGTAGAGTTTAGAAGGAAGGAATCCACAAGTGCTCCAATTTTACAGTACCACCAAACTACACAAACCTGAAAAAGTATCCGACCTATAGCATCAGCGATTTCTTCACCTGCTCATGAAATTTCTAGATTCATTAACCAATTCTTGACAAATAGATTGAAATATTGTTCTGATCATTCAATTCGAAAACTCGTTAGAGTTAATGAAATATAATACATCTCATAAATTAGACCCTGATAAAAATTGCATCGTGATATCTTCTGACCTAATCAACCAGTACACCGATGTCAATGACAAACTCTCACTAATTAAAAAACAACGTATGAAACACAATAATTCAGACGATTGCTTGAATCTAAATAAGACCTATATTGAAAATTCATTTAAATTATAATTTCTAATAACAGAAAAAAAATTTTCATGTTCAATGACATTATATACACAATGAAAAACGGATCACCTTCGGGTTCACCATCTATTGGTCTTATTGTGGAAGTTTATGTTACCATGCTGAAGAACAAATAATGCAATTACCATTTGAGAACAATATAATCACATTGACACGATACGTTGACGACCTTTTCTGCATCTGGGAGGGAACTCAAGATGAACTTTAAAAATTCTCTGAAACAATTGGTTCTTGGTTTGAGATGAAATTCACCCTTGAAAATTCGGTCTGTAACACTATGAATTTTCTAACTACTTCTTTTTTGATATTTATAGAAAGTCTATACAGACCGATATTATCATTCCTTACGATTCATACCATGCACCATCAATGAAGAGAGCTGCCCTCAACTATACATTTCACAGACTTCACAGAATCCCCCTTTCCCCCGAAAAATGTTATTATTTTTTTTTCTCTTTATTGAAAATTTACAATCTACTTTGAATAAAAGAATTAAGTAAATATGATATGGGATTAGACAATGAGAAGATATTAAACATATTAATACTTCATTTTAACTCTTCAGATTAAGTCGTTTGGCCAGGTCCGTAGTCAAGCGCGGATCCAGGGGGGGGGTCATGGGGGTCATGGCCCCCCCCCTGGACTGGACGAACCCTCAAATCTTGTGTTTGATAAAAAAAATCAATTGGCGGGTATGTAATCCACCTGACCGTGACCCCCCCCTTTCTCGAGAGCTGGATCCGCCACTGTCCGTAGTAGTCTTCGGTGGTGAAATGGATTTTCTGTGAGTTTGTCGATCAGATGGTTGGCATGTCCTTCTAACTTTCCGTGATATTTCCTTGAGTAGTTTTCTATTTCGGTGGTGATATATGGGATTTTCAAATCATTATGGATGGTGTGGTTGGAGACATACCAGGGCGCATTCACTAACGAACGCAATATTGGAGTCTTTGGATTATTTGGATGTTTGATTTTTTAGCGCATCCCCAGAAATGAATGCCGTAGGTCCAAATTGGTTTAATTATTGCCTTGTATATCAGTATTTTATTTTCTAGTGTTAGTTTGGACTTCCTTCCTATGAGCCAGTACATTTTTCGGATCTTTATATTGATTTGAGTCTTTTTTGCTTGGATATGGTGTTTCCAAGTGAGACGCTGATCTAAGTGTAGGCCGAGGTATTTTGCTTTCGTGTCAACTGGTATATTGTTTTCAAATATTTTAACTCTGGGGCATATGGTCCTTTTTGCAGTGAAGGTCACTTGAACAGATTTTTTCTCATTGATGTTGAGTTATGAAGGAAAAGATATTATTTACCAGATAGGCTTCAATAACCAGTACACTAGAGAAAACATACACCAGATATACCACCCAATGAAAAGAATAATAACAATAAAGAAGATCAACCCCAAAATTACAAAGAAGAAACAATATCTAACTATTTTATATAAAGGTTTAAATGAAAATATTGATCTACATTACCATAATAAATAGACGACATTTAAATATTGAAAACTCATTAATTAACAACAGGACAAAACTTCACAAGAAACTATTTGGTATACAGGGTGTCCCACTAGTGCTGCAGCGGACGATATACGCGTAACGGTATGAGTTTGGCAAAATTTTTTGATGCAGTCTTGATATACTCCAAGAAGAGCACAACCTAGAAATATTTTCGAATATATCGGGTGGCCCAAAAAAAAAGGATAGAGGGTGAATGATACTTGTAGAGGCTATGTTATCCAATTATATTTCACGAACCCTTGCACATACCAATAACAGCATTATATGGATTGAAAGACAAGACTTCAAAGTATCCTAGCCAGCTATAATAGAGCATCTCCAGCATATGGAGTGTCCACAAAAAGACTACCAACATGACGAATTTCAAATCAATTTTTCTTCATTTTTTCGGATGCAATGCATATAATTTTTTTTCATCATTGTAATCACCATTCATTTTACTTCATTTTTTATCAAATGCATGATATGCATATCTTCAACCAGAATAGGATTTTTAAGAGCCTTTTCGAAATGTTTCCCTAAAATTTACATATTATACCTTCGAATTCAAATATCAGATTTGGCTTTTCTGTGGTTAATGAGAACTGTCAAATTATTCCACTCAGAATAAGCATAATTGAAGCTTCAATTCATATCATCCTTAGACCATAGAAAGAAGAGACACAGCATCTCATTCATAAATTCGGGAATTGATGAAGCCAAAATTCAGTCAGTATTCAATGAGTGGGACAAAGATAGCATAAAGGATAGCAATATCATTTAACCTTTATGTGGCAACATCGCAGAATCTAACTTTGAAAAATCCAGTGGCGTGGACTTATTGATTTTGAAGAATGAATGGAAATAAAATCACGAGTGAATCATCTTTTTATGGCGAATTCTTACAAATATTGGTACGGGGGCGGTTTGAAGAAATATATTTGAAGATTGATGCAAATGAATTATTGAAAATATAAAAATGCGTAGCTTTCTCATATTACTTGAAATTACTGAAAATAAGTATGAAAAATTATTGAAAAACGAATGATTCTTCAGGAAGTCAATTGAGGTATTTAAAATAAACTACACGATTCCTTCAATGCTGAAACTGACAACAAAAATGGGTAAATTCATGTGAAGTAATCAGATTTTTTTCTTCACGAGATTTTATAATAAATTGAGGTGTCTTATCACGTTATCACAAATATGTAATAAGTTTTGACTGCAAAAGCATCAAACTCAGTCATCAATATTTGAGATGAAAATCTACGGGGCGTACTTTATATAGCTATGAACGGCATTCAGTATGAAAAAATCATCAATAATTTGTGACTTTATTCAACAAAATTAAGCATAATCCTTTGAACAAAATAAACCTTATCTATAAATCAACATCAAAAAGAAGAATATAATAACTATAATAATACAATCATGAACCCATAGTTAATCTACTGAATAAGGTATTATAATTAACATTGAAATTGAAAACAGGTGCATTTGTTTTTCCCAAAGCCCTATCCATTAGAATTAGATAGTCATAGTTCTAGTTTTTAGGCAGAATCTGATGGAAAATAACTAGTTCTCTTTTTCTGGAAGACATTCCTAACATTTTTTATACTTATACTCATTCGAGGTTTTCAATAGGAATTCACAATCTTCTTCGCAAGTTATAATGTGAAATGGGGAAGGCTGTTGTGAAATGTTTTTCCCACGAAATTATATCCCTTGGGTCTTGGGAGAATAAAAGGCCAATGTTAAGGCAAAGGCTCCCAATGTTGGGTTGTACTTCTGTTTGCTTGGACCTTTCAACATTCTTTCGAATAAATCACTTGCAGCTCCCGAATTAACTGATGCCTGAAAAGAAGAAGAGGCTCTTTGATCTGATCATGACTCAGTTCTTCCATTTCTGAAAGATAAACAAAAATACAACATACTAGTATAGTTGCTTCTGAAGCTTCTGACACAAGAGATTTTCCTTTTAGATAGTCTATCAATGTTTTCATGGATGTTATTTTATGTCGCATTCTTCGAACAGACTGTTGTAGTGAACATATCTTTCTTTTCTGATTGTCAACCTTTATCCTGATGACCTTCACATTCTTTTTCCTCTTTTCAGGAGTAGAAAAATCACTTGTATGAATATGGTCAACATGGACTCTCTTTCTGTGAATATACAGTTGTCAGAGTTAATGGAATTGAAGAGATTTGAGATGAAATATTCACTTTATTCTTTTGATTTTAGAAGAAGATAGACAAGATAGTGCATCAGTAAAACGGGAAGCTGAATCCATTTTCTCATCAATTTTTTCAACCCTGCAAAACAGATTACACCAGATATAATTAATCACTGATGCAACAAAAATTACAACCATTTTACCTGCCACTAGGTACTGAAAAGAGATTCCATTCTTTTGTCAACTTCTGCTTTGAGAGAAGAATCTTGAAGGCGGCAAATATTTTATAAAGAATAAAAAATATATTCACACAAGGAATACTTCATTGAATAACTTCCTTTTTCACAAATGGAGAAGTTTCACTGGCAGTTGAGCTTGAGCTGTGGAAAAATATAACTTATCAATTTATCGAGTTATATACTTCATATGTGAAATGCTTCAATCTGATCCATCCCTCTGTTGAGTTTTCAGAGTACCAGCACAATAATGATTTTTTGGTGAAATGCTAATACATATTTGATTTCAATATTCTGGTTCTTTCTCTGGAAATTCCCAGAAACCTACCTTGAGGACGGAAGTTCGAAGATTGGTTCGGCAAGGGGATTGGCATCATTTTTGAGGTACCTATCTGGTACCTACCATTCACTCCAATAACGAAATCTTTGAGATCAAAGTGTTTGGAACATATAAACAGATTCTGAGAAAGATCATCAGAGTCAGTCAGATTCAGAATCGAGAACCAGATGTTCCTTTTCTCAATATCAGAAGCTAGGGAATCTGAAAAGTGAAATTCTAAAAATCTACGCCTCTGATACTTAGTATGAAAAGATTAGAACATACCTGTGGAAACTCAAGTTATGATTCAAGTAGTTCAATTTACCACACACAAGACACTTACGAACCATTTTCTTGTCGTATTTAGCTGGAAATATTCGAAAATGAATCCGAATAACGCTTTCAATATACAATGAAGCTCAAACTCTAGTTGACAACACTGTTCAAATTGTCAGAAATTTCATAGAATGAAGATGGCGGCACGTAATTGATTAATGAACCGAACATAGATTCAAAAAACCGTATTGCCAAACGTTCCCATACATTAATCTGAGGCAAAAGGATCGATCCGTTTCGCGAACATTTACAGATACTTAAGTCTATGGAATGTGAAGAAGGCACAATATTTTAAAAAACAAATTCTCATTTCTGACATTCACGCACAAATGAGTAAATGTATTTCAATCTAAAGTACTTTTCATTTTGATTGAGAGTTTGTTTATTTGAAAATTCAAAGAACGTCACAACGTTGCAAAAATTTTTACTACATTTTGATTCCGTAGTAGTATAGTTACCCAGTTTAGTTCTGATGATTTTGAAATTTGGCTTCACTATTTATTATTGAAAGCTGTGTCTCCTCTTTCTATGGTCTAAGATATCATCATATCATAGCGAAATGAGCAACTAGAAAGTTTTGATCTATTCAAAAATGTGTTGAGATAAGTTACTGAAGACAGAAACTTGCTTTCTGTTCCCATTTTTCAAAATACATTTTTGATAATTTTTTATCTTTCTACTTGAAGAGTCGAATGTTGCAGAAATTTCGAACAAGCTTCAAGCTTGAAAGCCGGATGATCTGCGTGCGTTCCAGTGAAACTTATGAATGTGTTTTTTTCGAAGAAAGTTGTATAAGGATAAGAGCGGGCACTTTTTTGTATCCTAAAGTTTCGAAACTCGTTTTTTGTAGCATTCATAACTTGTACATTCGAAGTCATTGGTATTTTTTGAATCATTTTCAGTATTCATCCAATCCGTAAAAACTATGATGATATGAATTGAAGCTGAAATGATGTTAATTCTGAATAGAATAATTTGACAGTTCTCAATAACCACGGAAAAGCCAAATCTGCTTTTTGAATTCGGAAGTAAATGTGAATTTAGAGAAAGAACTCTAAAAAATCTTATTCTGTTAAAGATATGCCTATCATGTATTTGACAAAAATGGAGTAAAATGAATGGTGATTACAATGATGAAAAAAAATTATATGCATTGTATTTGAAAAAATGAAGAAAAGTCGAATTGAAATTCGTCATGTTGATGTTATTTTTGTGGACACTCCATATGCTGGAGATGCTTTACTATAGCTGGCTAGGATATTTTGAACTCTTGTCTTTCAATCCATATAAAGTTGTTATTGGTATGTGCAAGGGTTCGTGAAATATAATTGGTTAACACAGCCTCTACAAGTATCATTTTTTTGTCAAAATGGCCAATATTTCGAAAACTGTCGAATAAAAATATGTAAAAAGTATACTTAAGCATGCAGGAAGTTTCAGAGAATTGAAAAACACTATTGCATGTAGGGTGTCCCATTTGAAAAAACAAAGTCTAGAGGGTGACTCTTTTGTGGGCCACCCGATATATTCGAAAATATTTTCATGTTGTGCTCTTCTTGGAGTATATCAAGACTGCGTCAAAAAATTTTGCCAAACTCAGACCGATACGCGTATATCGTCCGCTGCGGCACTAGTGGGACACCTGTATATAAAATTAATTGTGCAGAAATCAACCCGAACCAGCCCTAGGGTGCCATCTAGACGAACATAACCATAACACGAACTCAGTCAACGACGTACCGTGGTACCGTTTCTTAAAATATTGAAATGTAATGATCATAAAATAAAAAGCAAACAGACATTGTTCTGTGAAAATGTAAAACTCATATTATTTTTCTATGAATGTACCTAATGTGAGTCAACCCAAAGTAATATAAAATAAAACCCCTAATATTCATCAGGTTATGGGCCCAGATCAAGCCCTAAAGTGCTACAAAAGTAAAAAAACTGATTAAAATAACCCAGAGAAGCTATGCCGAATATGAACAGTTGAACGCCGATAGAATCAAGGAAGGACTCGAATCAACAAGTAGGAAACCATGTCAGGACAAACAAATGAAATAGGATCAATTGAGAAGCTAGTGGATGCTGAAACTGTTGAGTATGAGTTTATCGGACACTGATGAGTGTAGATTCTGTGGGGAGGAGGATAAAACTCCCATTCACCTGGTTGCGGAATGCTATGCCATTGCAAGCCAAAGGAAAGAGTGCTTTGGACAAGAAACTTGTAGAAGTGGGGAGTTATCCTCCTTGAAGCCGTCCCAGATACTGGATTTCATCAAATCTCTGGAACTGGAGGGCGAGCTGTTGGAGGCGCGATGATAACAGCTCTGATAGGGGGCACAATAGACCTTAAGGTCGCAGTGGACTGTTACCCCTTTTCACTATAACTATAAGACAAGACAATTTATTGAGGTTCAAGAACTTTGAATATGCTTTTAGAATTTATGTTATAGTGTGAATGGATAAAATTTTGCAGAATATTGTTTTATGAAAATGGAGTCTGAAAAAGTGTAGATGTTGAGTTGTCGTGTCTGCATTGGTCAATTTGTTGTTTTTTCTATCTATGATTTAGGTTTTATGGGGAGCAAACGGTTGCTGATCAGCAATTTGTTTATTAAGTTTGTGGGGTAGGAGTTCAAATCCAATCAAATATGAATCAAATCGAATTTATTCTGCACAATTTATGGACAATATATACACTCGAATTTATTTCAAATCCCCAAGGGCCGCGATGATAACAGCTCTGTTAGGGGCACAAAAGAACTTAAGATCGCAGTGCACTGTTACCCCTTTTCACTATAACTAAATAACTATATATCCCCAAGGACGGACAAGATCCACCAAGGCAAACATGCCAGTTTTGTACAATCCCGCCAGGTCCAACGTAGGGTTAAAGAGAAAGCAAAAAACTAATCATGAATTCCCTCATTCCCTGCAATCATGAAACATGGTCAAAACAAATAGTGACGAGATGGCGACGAAATGAACAAAATAGTTATTCATGTACCAAGTGAGTTATATAGATCCTAACGTCCGGAGGGATCAATGCGTTGCCCGGTGGGCGTTAGGATCTAATAACGCTCGTGCTGCATACAACATTTTATTTTTCACGAAAAAAAATATTTCATTACAATAAGAATCGATCTCAAAATTAATTCATTGTTTCTATGTTTTCCTACCATTCAACTCTATGTGAATGTCATTACTGTTTTCTTTGTGTAGACTTGGGAAAATATTGGAAATAAATACAAATTCACCTAAAAATATTATGGACAATTTATCCACAGCTGCAAATGTTTTATAATCCGAAAAATCCAGACTGATTTACGACAAGGATTATGAAATATTAATTGAAGTCGAAAAATAAAATCATTGTCATAGATGAGACTGTGTTATTTGCGTACTTTCAAGAATTGGTTTGTTATTCTATTTTCCATTTAGTTTAGGTGTTTTTTTTTATATTTCAGTCCGGAAAATTCTGTCCTACGTCATTGTGGACGTAATTTATTTTTTGAAATCTACACTGATAGTCAATGAAAATATCAATGTTTCCAATTTTTCTCAGATAATAAATATTGTTTCAAAGAATAAAATCTTGAAGATATATTCCCAAAAAATTCAAAATTTCCATATCAGATCAAGTTCATACATTCCTCAAAAAAGGTCTGATGAAAATCATCTATTACATAATGTTGTTCTGTTGATGCGTGTTTTTGGAGGACTAATGAGAGATGAACTAGTGAAAATGTGTTTTAACGATATAGTAGATAAAGGTAGCTGTTTATTTGTTGAAATACCTGAAACTTAAACTAGCATGTTGACATAATTTAGTATTGTGGAGGAGCTTTGATGCTGGTTAGATAATATACAGTGCTTGATCAATAAAGATAAGTTAGAATGACAATTCCTAACATGGCCTACTTTGAAATAGACGAGCATACCACTGAATTTGACAGGATTTCACGAATAAAGCCAGGTTTGTCCCATCAGTCAAATTCAGTGGTATGCTCGTTTATTTCGAAGTAGGCTATGTTAGGAATTGTCATACTCACTTATTTTTATTGATAAAGCACTATGCAAAACAAGCAATAATAATAAGGTACACTAGAATGATATATCAAACAAGGTGTCGCATTTGAAATAACGAAGTTCACATCCGTTTCCGGTAGAACCGGAAGTAGATTCCGCTTGAAAATATTTCACAAATTGAGTTCATGTACCTACTCTAAAACAAAAATGCAAAATCTCGAATTTGTATCCTTGAAAACTTCTAATGAAACACTTAAAAAAATCACCCTGTATATCTTTAAGACCCAGTGGAGCCGAATCTCAGATTTTTTCCCTAAGTTCCAAAAACGCTCGGTGTTGACAAAAATACCATACGAAGTATGGCTTCGATTATTGCAAAACACTCAAAATTTGATAATGCAAATGAATATACAGACATTGTTCAAGGGGGAGTTCAGCAACTCTTGTAAACTGAGGTCTACACCATCTAGAAACTCGTCGTTCTACTTCTCTTCGCTATCTATCATTTCGAGTGTATCACCTCGTAAAGGACGCCATATTTCAAACCAAATTTCTCTAACCGTTAGTTACTGCACATGCTCTGCATTGAAAATGCAAGAAGGGTTTCATGTCCAAATAAAATTCATCCGCTGCAGAGCCCAAAGTAAGACATATGAGTGGAACGAATGAGAAATTCGAAAATGTAGCGGATCGTATTCCATAATAATAAAACAGAATGCGCTCGTGAAAAACAGTTTGATAAAAAGAAAAATATAGAGCGTTAAGGGTGCACTTTTCCTCAAGTCATGACCGTTAAAATAATTTCGTGCGATTCGGAGCTCCATGGCGCAAAAAGAGCGAATAAATCGGGCTCGTAATGAATTGCGTTAATGATAGGGATTTGTTCAGCAACTTCGTCATTATTTTTCCCTAGAGAAACCTGCCTAGATCCCTTCACAATTGGAGTTTTCACTGTGCTGTATTTTTTACCGAAAACTTTTGAGCATCTAGAATTACTAGGGGATCCATGGGAGCAATATGAAAAGCAATTAGAACTGAACATTCCGCTAAGAACGGATATCCATACAGTTCGAGTATCTAGAGAGTTGGGGCCATGCAAATACTGCAGACGTGAAAACAATTCCAATGAAGTTTGAAGTCACTGCATGACTTGTTTGCATGTAACTTTTATTTAAGGACATGAGTGGAAAGCTCATTACCTACCATTGAATAGAACTATAGTTTTGAGAATAGGTACTCATTGTAATCAATTGATATTGTATGAGTATTTTCTTTATTGAGACTTCTTTGTTTTACTATTGATCAATATTAACGTTTATCGAATTGGGTGTCCATAATCCTTTTGTTTCATATACCATTCTGACCTTCATGAATTACTCATAATTATGGAGTCATAATTCACTGGTTCATCAATCTGCAATGTGACAACGACATTATACAGAGTGTCCAATAGTGCCGCAGCGGACGATTATACTCCATTCACTTTTATAAAATATCCAAGTTGGCCAAGATTTAGGTTTATCAAGTTTTTTCACTTAAAAAAGTCGCAGGTTGGCACTCGTGAAAATTAAATAATTCTGAGAGACGTTGGCAATGCTTATTCGCTAATTTTTCTCCTCAATATTCTTGAAGTGATCTTGAAGTCTTCAAATTGATGTACTTATTGTTTTAATATAAGTGTGCTGATAAGAGTATTGTCAAGTTTGATTAATAAAAAAATAAAAGTCTGATTCACGTGAAAGATATTTCGTTTTCTGAAATAAAAAACTATTCGGTAAGGGTTCATCACATTTATTTCAATAAATATAAATATGATCATCACGCCAGGAAACTAAAACTGCGGAAGGTAGTGTTGGTAACATCTGAACACCATGGGAATACTTAGAGACGGTAACTCACGACAAGCGATGGGTATTAAGTGAGCCGGGAGAAGAAAGGAGTGTTGTCGGGGAAACGGGTTTTTGATAGTTTTTGAATAGATGCATAGAAATACCTGGTGTTGGCACTGATTAGATTTTGTTTAAGAATTTCTTGTCGATCGAAAATCTGAGTTCTCGCGCTATTTTCCGCTGCCGCAGTAGCGCCACGACCGATAAAATATTGCGGATTATTCCGGAAGTGCCGTTTTGATTTACAAATTTTGGTCACGATTTTTAGTAAGGAGTCGTTTCACTAGGTATTTCTATGCATCTATGTTCTTGAATTAGAGAAATAGAAATTGTCATTAGATTAATTTTATAATAGATATACGGTGGGTTTCACAAAGCGTAATCAGCGGTGATCCGAGATCAACTGCTTGATTCTGTGAATTTTGAACTGCCAAATCTAGTTGATTCTGGATTAAGCTCGGATCAACGGTGATTACGCTTTGTGAAACCCAACGATAATGTTTCATTGAATTGATTTTGGGTTCACCAAGTTCTTTTTGTAGGTCAGAATAATACAAGAATTGTTTCTCTGTAAATCAAAGAAACAACATTCAATGTTATTATTCGCAATGTCAAAATTTGGATTACTATGTTTTCAGTAGGTCTTACATACAATTAATGGATAGTGGATATTTACTCAGAAAATATCCATTTTAGGGCAAGGGTGTGATGCATACACTCACATTATTTTTTAACGTAGATTCAATATCTGCCATAAAAAAATGGGGTCTAATTTGAAAAAATTGATTTTTCACGATTTTGTCATCCCTAACTTTGAAAGCAATTTTTGCACCCCCTGTCCCATGAATCGCGATTTCGATTCTTGAAGTGGATACATCTATCTTACATCTTGAAAAATCCCAAAAATGAAAATTTTTCATCCAAAAACCCCGAAGTTATTCTTGTTTCAGCGGAGCTCTATTTTCGATTTTTTTTTCGAATTTTCCCGCTCAGAGAGAATTTTCCAACCAAAACTGAAAAATGTTACATCAAAATAACTTGAAATTTTCTAAGGAATCTATTTCTGCAATAAAAAAATGGTGTTCTAATTTGAAAAACGGAAGTTGACGTCATTTCCGGAAAAACCGGAGGTGCTCATGCCTTGAAAATATTTTAGATTTCATAAGCATCGTGAAATACTTATAAGTGCTTAATTTCATGAAAATACGTTCAGTAGTTTCTTGTATAAATATGGGTGAGGTTCCTCGTGAAAGACCCTGTATAGCAGATGAGTCAGCCAAAACCGCCTGGTAATTGGCAGACTCGTGAGAGTCGCAAAAATGTGCGGAATAAAGAGCTGTATATAGTAGGAGAGTGAGATGGATTTCACCCAGAAGCGGCCGTCATTTACCGAATAAAAGGTCTTTAGGGCTCTTCACTTTTGTATGAAAATACAGGAATGTTCCATTGAAAAAAGTTATATCAACATTTAACTCAAAAAATTACTAATACGAATAAAAATTTAATTCGTCAAATCAGAAAAATATATTACATTTTATATGGTTCTGTAATTTCCACAATAATTGAAGAATTCGATCAGGGAGTAGGGTTGACATCCAATCAAGAAATCTTTGGGTGGTCTCCTGAAAAATGGTAGACTCGTGATCATCTGGTAGTCTCTGGCGTTGATCAATTTGATTCCGATAAAGAGGGGCGAAGTTCCTGTGAGAGAAAGAGAATGGCAAGGATATATAAAAGGATTCATTTGCCTTGTAATACTTTTGGTTTTGTGCATTCCAAAGTAGTTACAATGTGTACTCATTAATATCAGCACATACAGGCAATACGGCGTTAAAAAACCATGATGTTTGAAATGTCCTCTGCATGATTCTCTATTTCAAACCTAGCATAGACCTCAGCATTGCTTTCTGCTCGAGAAATATTGACTGAACCGTTGAGGATCTTCCCCATCAGAAAATGATGCCATACGATAAGAGTGACTAAAAGTTGTCAAAGTAGGGGAAATACATAGATGCATAGAAATACCTGGTGAAACGACTTTTAAGTAAAAATCGTGAACAAAATTTGTAGATCAAAACAATTGAAATTTTGTGCTACTTCCGGAATAATCCGCAATATTCATCGGTCGTGGCGCGATGATCAGTATGATATAGGTTATGTTATGTTTTTGGAGAAATGACACAATGACAGTTGTCTCTGATCAAAACTTCAAAACAATTTCGAATGTCATAAATCTTTATGGAATAATAGCGCGACCTCTTTCCGGAGAAATGAAAAGCCGCACAAAGTATCACATGATCAATCGACAAGAAAGTCTTAAACAAAATCTAATCAGTTCCAACACCAGGTATTCTATGCATCTATGGAAATACGTACGAAATGACATATATGGACAAAATGACATAGGCATCATAATTAGAGTTCGGAGGTTTCAAAGGCGGAACTGCCTACCAGATCACACGACCCGAGGGGCTTCTATTAACCTCTGAAAATTAGCAAGCGCTATTCTTGTTCATTCGGTCGTTATGAGTGATGAGAGAAATCAGTAGGTCACGAGTTTTTTTTTCATTGCGACAAATTTTTAGAAGAAATGGCCATTTTTCACCATTTTTTTCATTTATGTTGCATTCATTTAGAACTTTATTTATTTGTTATTGTATTCACGAAGCTTTTTTTAAGTTAAATATACTTTTTGTATTCATTCGATATATTTCTAGTTTTATAACGCTATATGGACATAATGACATATACAGTGAACAGACAAAACGACATGGGTATTTCAGCTGAATTAACCGTATCTACCGGATAACACCAAGACAATCCATCCCAGGCCCCATCAGCAAACAAAGAGCCAGGACTAGTCTTAACATATTCATAACAAAATATTAATCTGCGGCTCATAAAGACAATGCATCTAAACCTACTCTTGCTGATACTATGGGGAGGTTTCTCCAATCCCTAAAGGACGATTCATAAGTGGACAAGGCAAACGTGAGCCGAGGACTACATAAAAGTATACTCAGTTTCAACTTCTACACCTAATATGATTGCAATCGAATCAAAACAAGCTATAATGAAAAAAACATTTTTCAAGACAAGCTTTTATTATATCAACACTCATCCGCCATATTGGAGCCGCCATTTCGAATTCATCAATTTTGAAGAATCGTGATTTCCGACCCAGAAAACCCCCAGATACCAATTTTGAATAGAATCGGATCATAATTACAAAACTCGTCCGCCATATTGTAGCCGCCATCTTGAATTTTCCAATTTTGACAGAAGAATTATCATTGTCGAACCCAAAAACCCCCAGATACTAATTTTGAATGGAATCGGATGATAACAAAACTAATCCGCCATTTTGGAGCCGTCATTTTGTTTTTTTCCATGAAAAATATTTCATGATGCATTGTCACCAGAATTATGTACACCTGCCAAATTTCAAATCAATCGGACGATTAGAAGTGTGTCATATTCAACTTGCAAGATTTGATTACAGACAGACAGACAGACAGACACCGGGACAGGTGAAACTAAATAAAAGCTTGTAAAAAGAACCCATATCTTCTCCAAAGACAAGGAGACAAGTCTCTAGGCCATTATCTAAAGAAGACAATGAAGAAGAAAATGTTCCTAGCAACTTTCGAGATGATGAAGATGACTGTCCTTCTATCTATTTAGATTTGGATCTTCTCCAAGATTAGCCCTGGAGAAGACTGGTTACGATGCATGCATTGCTTGCATTCGGCTCACGCATCTTGTGCTGATGTTCCTAGAAGAACCAAGCGTTTCATTTGTGAACTTTGTCAGTAGTTTTGTAACTATAAGTAGAAAACTACAGTTGCCTGTTGCCGGTATATCATTTTTTCCATGGCACGGGAACAGAAAGAATTTCGTTCATTCAAATTTATCTAAGAATATTTCATTTCTTGGTACTTTTATGTCATAAAGGTTGATTGGATTTTATAAAGAAAGGACGAAAGATCATGAAGGTAGAATATGACATTACTGTAATGCACTACAAACAAGTTATGCCTCTGAAATAAAACCCTATGTCATTTTGTACGTACTTCCCCTATACTATTTTCGAAGTTGGTACATCAACCTTGGTCTTCAACACATTGACTGTATACATGTTAGAATTCAGACGTTTTGTTAAATTGTCTACATGGTAGATCTATCTTAGGTTTTCCAGATATACCCCCAGAAACTTTGTTGAGGAGGATACTGCAACGTCTTGATTTATAAAACATATTTTGAATATCAACCAGAGATCTACTACAACAAAATATTATGCTCTCTGACGCCCCATCTGAATATGAAAATAAATATTGCTATGCCACACTTACGTCATTCACTCCAGTTAAACAGCAGACGTATCAGGCGGACTCTGGCGGACGCATCTGCTAAATATTAACATTCTTCGGGCATGCCCAAATTTACCGAAGGGATAACGCGTCTCCTGTTTACAAATATGACTCCGGGCTGCACATAAGCCCGCAAAATTCAATCATCGATTTTTTCACCACGAGCGAAGATACTTAATTTTTTTCTACAGCATTTATCGTATAATTTTTTCTTTTAAGAAATGCTGAAACTTCCGGGCCAACTTGATAGACTTCTCAATCTGCACTGAACCACTGATCTGAGAGATGCATCACGTTTTCCTCCTTTTGCTTCAGTTCTTCACAAGACTTAGTGTTTGCTCCTTCTATATATGCATTCAGATCATTGACATAGATATGAAAAAGCATAGGTCCCAGGATTGAACCCTGAGGTACTCCAATGTTAATTTTTTTTTCTTGTGGAAGTTCTCCGGTCCAAAAAACTGATTGAGATCGATCTGTTAAATCATCTTTCATAAGCCTCCATACATAACCTTGTATACCGAAATGGTTTAATTTGTTCAACAAAATCTTGTGTGACACTGTGTTGAAAGCTTTGTTAAGGTCCAGCAACAATAGTTCCTGTTGTTTATTCAGATCTATGGAATCCACTCTTCTTTCATACATCTGTAAAAGTGCTGTAGTGGATCTTTTCTTTCTTTGAAGTCAAACTTCAACATCCCGTATCTCGGAAAACGAAGCATTAGCGAACAAAAGTTTTATCGCATAATGTGAATATTTTTTATGCAGTATCCTGAAGTTTGTCGAACTCATTCACCAACACCTTGTAAAGAAAAATTTTATTGTCACAATATCGCTAGCATTTTATACGGTTACGCCAATGTAGCTTGAATACTACTCTATCTGAGTGCAAAATGTCATCTCGATCGAATATTTCGGTTTGAAGTTATCAGAAAAACTAAACTATGAAAGGCCATATTCACGCACCTGGTCGAATTATTCACATTAAAGAGCTTGACCGAGGTTTTCGAGATCCGAACCTATCCTTAAACCTTAAAATTTGTAGGATTTTCTGTTCGAGAGTTTATCGTGTTCATGGTCGGCCGGACACAATGGAATTTGACGACGGATTCTTGATGGTGAATCCCAATGATTCATTATTAGAAATGAAATTGACATAAATTTTTATTCTTTCAATTGAATGTCTGCATTCGGATTCATTTCAGTGTTGAAATGAAAGACTGATATTGTCAGCAATTTTATGTGGGGTAGTGTACCACTAAAATATTTGGCATCCAGCTCATGCGGGGGCAGATTTATGCTCGAATCGGTTGGTGCCAACTTGGCGGCGGGTTAGGTCGAGCTCTGCTCCGCAAAAACTGCGGAAGAAACGGAGATGAAACGGGGGCCAACCGAGAAATCATTGTGATTATTTCCCTCTACAGAAAAAGATTCATTATAACCAATGAAGAATAATATCATTCCATTGAAATAGCCAAAAGAATTCTCCCACTATAATTTTTCTTCGGTGATACTGCACTACGCTCTGGGCTGAGGAGAAAGATCGATTCATAACAATGGAATGAAAATGCATCGTGAAGGAGTCACCTATCAAAAAGGATAAACAGGGTGTCCCAGAAGTCGCACACCCCATCGAGGGTGTGTGAACACCCTCAGAACAGTGAGAACACGCGAGAGCGACGACAGAGCTACTGCATGCTTTTCGCTCAAAGAACCGAGACTGGCGTTTCACTCTCGCGTGCCCACTGCCTACTTATTCTTCTGAAGGGCGCTCCTTATGGGTCACTTTCATTAATTAATTACTGATTAATTACGTTATCAAAAAATTTCCAACATGGATTTCTGGGCTCAGAATATTTCTCATTTTCGATCCCCTCAATGGGGTGCGCGACTTCTGGGACATACTGTATATGAATTCACAGTAAAACGAAAGGATCTTTGAAGGAAAGTAACAGTTTCGCGAAACTTAATTGTTGTTCAGAATTTAAATATAATAAAACTTATATGTTTTCCCCTAGCTCAATTGTTGAAGTGTTGATTTGGAACCCGAAGATTCGGTGTTCAACCCCGAGGCTGAAAAAGGGATTTTCGAATTTTCCAGTCGGACAGTAGTGGTCACCTTTCACGGTTGGGTCGAAAATCAACAGTGCTAAGCCAAAGGTGGCGTAAGGACACAGTAACTTAGCCTTCACAGAACACAAATGATTTTCCTAACTCGCACAAGCTACAGGCACCTCAGGGGTCACCTCATAGTTATCAGTTTAATCTTATTATAATTATAATTATAATTATAATCACATAATTGCCAGAGGACCCCGCACACTTACTTAGGAAAAGCGGGTCCAGTGAGATTTTCCCCATTTTTACATATTATATTTATATCAACATTAAGAACAATATATCAGATTTTCCCGAAGGTCTTACATCCGGTTTGTTCTATAGGACGTTCCAAAATTGCAGCTACGGAAAAATGAATCTTTAAATTTTGATGATAATTCTTCTAATTTTCAGAATTTCATCATGATGCCTTGGGTTCTGAATAACAAGATATCACAGATATCCAAACACCGCCCACCCCGTTAAGTTTCGTTATACAGGATGTTCCATGAAGCTATATGAGTAACTGAATGTAACTTTGTTAGTGACGTTGGAACCACCCTGAGTTTCTCAAAATATGATACCATGATGTATGTCCACCTCTGTAGGAAGTTTCATTAATGTACAAAGAACAGTTGCAAAATTATTCAGGTTTAAATTCGGATTTCATACAATTTTTCTTTGAAACTTATCAGAAGTTGAGATTGCTGTCAAGGAATATGGGTTTTCATTCAGTATAATCATTATGATTATGAGGTATTGACGGGCGGTCCAAAGGTGTTTTCATTCAGGAATGTACAGGATGGACATAATTCGGTTTCACAAATCTCCTCATTTCGCTAGCTCAAAATCAGTTTATATTGAAAAACAGTGTTATCATTCCAGGTTGATGTATCTTTGAGCACTCTAAGGATGCATATTTTTTTGAATATTATACCATAAAAGTATGTCTACCTTTGTGAAAAATTTTACTCGTGTGTAAATAATTGAAAGATTGTTGCCAAGTCATTCAGGTTCAAGTTCAATATACACCATTACTCGAAATAAAAATTATCAACAATTTACATAAAAATGTATTAGCACAAAATATAAAATCTATTAATTCCAATCTCAAAATAGAGTTATTAACACGACTGATTAAACAATTGAAAGATTTAATGGTTGAAAGGCTGAAGATTTTAGCTTTATAGTTGTTACACCACTATACAGGGTCTTTCACGAGGAACCTCACCCATAGTTATACGGGAAACTACTGAACGTATTTTCATGAAATTCAGCACTTATGAGTATTTCACGATGCTGATGAAATCTAAAATATTTTCAAGGCATGAGCACCTCCGGGTTTTCCGGAAATGACGTCAACTTCCGTTTTTCAAATTAGAACACCAATTTTTTATTGCAGAAATAGATTCCTTAGAAAATTTCAAGTTATTTTGATGTAACATTTTTCAGTTTTGGTTGGAAAATTCACTCTGAGCGAGAAAATTCGAAAAAAATCTCGACGAAAAAACTGTTTTTCGTCTTGAATTTCAGCTTTTTCTTTTCCCTTCACGCCAAAAAGATGAAAATTTCAGGAACTGTTACTTAAACCTTGTTTTAGATTTCACTACCCTAATATGCAAGAGAAAAAAGTTACAGGTTGTTCCTAAATAGATGGCGAATTTGGATTCGAATTTGTATCGGAAACCTCTTTATTGCAACTAATCGGCCATCGGTTTTCTCTCCAGTGATAAATAAATAATTCCTTATGAACCATATGCAAAAACTTACCATGTTTTACATTATTTTTTTTAATGATAGATATAATTAATTACATCTGCCAAATTCCTCTTTATGCAGTAGCATTTTGTGTTTACTATTAATTTGGTGATAATTCGTATTAAGTTATAAAATCGATCACTATGTAAACATGGTAAGTTTTTGCATATGGTTCATAAGGAATTATTTATTCATCACTGGAGAGAAAACCGATGGCCGATTAGTTGAAATAAAGAGGTTTCCGATACAAATTCGAATCCAAATTCGCCATCTATTTAGGAACAACCTGCAACTTTTTTCTCTTTCATATTAGGGTAGTAAAATCTAAAACATGGTTTAAGTAACAGTTCCTGAAAATTTCATCTTTTTGGCGTGAAGGGAAAAGAAATAGCTGAAAATTCAAGACGAAAAACAGTTTTTTGTGAATATCTCAGAAAATATCCACTTTAGGGCAAGGGTGTGATGCATACACTCACATTATTTTTTAACGTAGATTCAATATCTGCCATAAAAAAATGGGGTTCTAATTTGAAAAAATTGATTTTTCACGATTTTGTCATTCCTAACTTTGAAAGCGATTTTTTCACCCCCTGTATCATGAATCGCGATTTCGATTTTTGAAGTGGATACATCAATCTTACATCTTGAAAAATCCCAAAAATAAAAATTTTCTATCCAAAAACCTCGAAGGTATTCTTTTTTCAGCGGAGCTCCATTTTCGATTTTTTTTCGAATTTTCCCGCTCAGAGAGAATTTTCTAACCAAAACTGAAAAATGGTACATCAAAATAACTTGAAATTTTTTAAGGAATCTATTTCTGCAATAAAAAAATGGTGTTCTGATTTGAAAAACGGAAGTTGACGTCATTTCCGGAAAAACCGGAGGTGCTCATGCCTTGAAAATATTTAAGATTTCATCATTATCGTGAAATACTTATAAGTGCTGAATTTCATGAAAATACGTTCAGTAGTTTCCCGTATAAATATGGGCGAGGTTCCTCGTGAAAGACCCTGTATAATCTAGGACAGTTACTAAAAAAAATCATGAAATAATCACTCCTGCATTCAAGATAGAATTCAAGAGTTTTGAAGAGGGGTACCTACTTAATATTTCGCTCATTATGTCGTATCCAAGAAATCAGAGTACGCTTGTTATGTGAGAGTATGTCCCCAGGGTTCTGGCTCCAGTAATGGTGTATATTGAACTAAAACCTGAATGATTTGGCAACAATCTTTTGAATATTTATACACGAGTAAAATTTTTCACAATGGTCGACATACTTTTATGGTATAACATTTAAAAAAATATGCATCCTTAGAGTGCGCAAAGATATTTTGAGATAGCGAAATGAGGAGATTAGTGACACCGAATTATGTCCATCCTGTACATTCCTGAATAAAAACACCTCTGAACCGACCGTCAATACCTATCATAATAATAAATTATACTGAATGAAAACCTATATTCCTTGACAGCAATCTCAACTACAAATAAGTTTTAAACAAAAATTGTATGAAATCCGAATTTAAACCTGAATAATTTTGTTCTTCCGTAGCCGCAATTTTGGAACGCCCTATAGAACAAACCGGATGTAAAACCTTCGTGAAAATCTGATATATTGTTCTTAAGGTTGATATAAATATAATATGAAAAAATGAGGAAAATTCACTGGACCCGCTTTTCCTAAGTAAGTGTGCGGGGTCCTTCTCGATGGAATCAAGTCGCCAAGTGGCAAGTTCGAGTCAGACGAGTGCCGTCATCTGCGATACCGTTCTTTTAAATGAACTTTTAACTTTATTTGAGAAATGGCTCTATACCTTTTCAACTTCAAATTGGGATCTATCAAAATCAAATTGGGAATTAACATATTCAAATTGGAAATAATCAGAATTAGATTGGGAATAAACACATTCAAATTGGGAATAATCAATTTCAAATTGAAACAGCATTCGTGGCTATGTAAATCA
Source organism: Adalia bipunctata (assembly GCA_910592335.1). Classification (NCBI taxonomy): domain Eukaryota; kingdom Metazoa; phylum Arthropoda; class Insecta; order Coleoptera; family Coccinellidae; genus Adalia; species Adalia bipunctata. The sequence continues at coordinate 56,398,931 of OU342948.1, forward strand.
AGATCAGGCATGATCAGAAGATCTTTACATTGATGAAACATGAAGAAAAAACTATTAATATATATTTGAACTCATCAAACATTCAAAAAGTAAGAAGTACTTAAAAAATTTCATATTTGTGCTAAAACTCTCATTTCCAAAAAATTCAAAACATATGAACGATGAACCACATATCTTGTACAGGTACTAACTGTAATGGTTGATATATTTCTTCTTATCAAATTTTCCATTCTTTGAAGAGGCAATTCCGTCTGTGTTATGTTTCCATTGCATACCGCAATTACCTGCTTTTTCATTGAATCTGCAGCTTCCTTCTTTGTAGAGATAAGAAATGATTACTTATGAAAAAGAAATTGTAAACTTATCGTTCGTTACTTACTTTGGACAAATTTGAGAGTTAATTACATATCGAGTAATTCGAAGGTCTGATTCACATAGATGTCCTTCCAATATGAAATTGATTATTCCCAATCTGATTTTGATTATTCCCAATTTGAATATGTTAGTTCCCAATTTGATTTTGATAGTTCCCAATTTGAAGTTGAAAAGGTATAGTTGTGCAGCATTTTCTTCAACCAACAACTATTGAATATTTTTTCTGTTATGTATGTAACATCCTGACGGAGTGTTGAAAGTACGAAAATATACACAACACGAGATTAGTTGAAAATTAATAAATTTAAGTACATATTACCTTAGGTTCGTATCTCTATTCTGAATGTCAGCGAGCTGAATCTCATAATATTATGGCCTTTACTTCAAAATATCGAAAAAAATCTTTCAATGTTGATATGTATCTCCAATTATCATTTTAATTATTGCGTCATTTTCTTCGATATCCATACAAATACATAGAATTAATTTTTGTATCACGGAAAGAAATCAATCCTCAAATCAAGAATCCCAATATTCTTGAAATATTAGAGTTGTTTCAAGTATACAGGGTGTCCCAGAAGTACCGCACTTCCTTCAGGGGATCAAAAGTGAAAAATATTCTAAGCCCAAATATCCATGTTTGAAATTTTTTGATAACGTAGTAAATTAGTTATTAATTAATGAAAGTGACCAATGAGGAGCGCCCAACAGAAGAATAAGTAGGCAGAGGGGACGCGAGAGAGAGACGCTAGAGCTGCGGCCGGCTTTTCACGCAGTAAACAGAGACTAGCGTCTCGCTCTCGCGTCCCCACTGCCTACTTATTCTTCAGTCGGGCGCTCCTGATTGGTCACTTTCATTAATGAATAACTACTTAACTATGTTATCAAAAAATTTCAAACATGGATATTTAGGCTTAGAATATTTTTCACTTTCGATCCCCTGAAGGAAGTGCGGTACTTCTGAGACGCCCTGTATATAGAATCGAAACAAGTAAGAAGGTAAATTTTTTATACTTGGAATGAATTTATTTCACGCAAAAAACATATACTTGATTGAAGAATGAAATTTTCCATCCAAGTAAATTATTTATTCAATCCAAACTATTCAATTTGATCAATTTGAGACTTCTGAGAGTACTTCCATATTTCAGGTAACTATATAATATCTTGACTTCGAAAATATAATATTCTCAGTTCGAGAATTGGAATATCCTTATCCATATGTTATATTCAAGAAATTGGTTATGTTGAAATAATAATTTCGATTGACATAAAGTTATGTATCAAATAATTAATCAATCAATCAATAATGATTGCCAAATGGAATAAAATTGAGAATAAAATATTGCTAGGAAAACCTTTAGATTTTAGATTATATATATACCGAGATGTATACGATAAGTTAGAAATCTGAAAAAAATTACCATTGAGATAGATAGACTCTCCTCTCAAAATGTATACATTGTTTGGATGATATGAAGTTGAAATTATAAAAAAATAATTTGATAGAAAATTTCAATTACTTTTTACAAATCGCTTTATAATAAAATTGTGTGGTAAAACATTATAGAAAAAAAAGAACACCAAATCTATTACATTCTGTAAAACATTCCTCCTTCCGTATTTGTAAATTTGAGTGAAATGACATGCATTCACTCGCTCCAAGTGTAATTTTCAGAATATACTAAGATGCCAATTCTTCTTCCGGTAGTTAGGCAACATGCATGAATAAAAGGAACTAAGAAAACTCTCTGATCCGTTTTGCGAGCAGTTTCATCGTAATCCAAGTATATAAATTTCTACATCCACTAGATACAAGTGTATTCGGCAATATAGCGTCTTTAGGTCAACAATGCTAAATCACTTTACTTCTGTATTCATACAGATGGAGTATTTGTATTGAATGTGGTGTCGAAATCGTTCCAGGATCTTACAACCCCAGAAAGGGCCCTGTCTCGGGCCTATCATTGATAAGGGCTCTATAGCACCCTTTTTTGTTAATTTTGACTTCGATTTCATTATATATAGGCATTAAAATTGAGACTGTGAATTACATCAAAAACTTGTTAATATGTTTTCAGTGAAAATTGTTGGAGATCATATTTTGTTTTAACCCGAGTTTAAACCTTAACCATTTCAAGGTAATTTCGAAGCCAACTTGATTTTTATCGATTCGTTTTTCAAGAGAATATGAATCTAATTTTCACATATGTTTCAATACCATCACGCTTCATCAAGTGTTTATCCCTATAATCGAAATAAATATGACGTTTTCATATCCACGCATTAACTTTTACAATTCACACTCAAATTTACAATCCAACGTACACAATTTTTTCGATATCCAGCACAGTCCTAGCTAGCAGCATAGAATGAATGGAGGGAAGGCTTCATACGCTCGACAGATCATTTTGAACTTCCAATTTCGGCGGAGGTTAGAGTTTCGTGTGACGCCCGATAGATAACGCTGTGATCGCTAATAGGGCTATATGTCACATATGTCTTCTTCTGTGGCGCTACAGTTGCAAAGAATAATAGATGCATCTTTCAGAGAATATTATGTGGTTGTCATTTTTATTGATACATTTTTACGACCAACACCAAAGTGATTGAATAATAAAACTTTTTGTTGCCGACTGAAAGGACTAAAGGAGGTCGGAACAAATTGTATTGAATTCGAATATTGTTTGAAGTAAGTTACTATAATGTACAAATTAAATCGGCTTCGATAAAAAAAAAATTCTGCGGCTTCAACTATCTAATTTACCTGATGGTTTTGTTCATTTCAACGTGTGTTGCTAAGTATAATATTTTTAATTGATATAGTGTGATTTATTATGCTATGTACTATATAATTATTGAATGAAAAAACAAGGTAAACAGTTTGAATTTTTATTGACAAGTATCGAAGCATATTGAACATTTTCAATATTACCTATTTTAGCCAAAAAGGCCTCGGTGGGATCATGACGCATTCAAAATTTCTGAAGAAGATAACGCCTTCTGATTTACTTAAAATGACGTCTGGTTGTTCCATATGAAGAAATCGAAACAAATTCTTACTACATTAAAATTCGACAATTCCATCTCCGTTTTTTTTTCAGCTTCTAGAACATTTGTACGTTACTTAAATAAAAGAATTTCCTCAAGTCTCACCCTTCAAAATAACACCAAATATCAATCATAAAATATTGTTGACATATCACCGCATTCTAATCAACTATTTATGCGCAATTATATGGAAAGTCTATGATCGGAAATAAATTTGTCAAAACGAATTTTATTTTAAATATGTATCGTTATAGCCATGCTGGAGCCACTAACGACGTTGGCGCCATCTCGTGACCTTGCGGCGAACTGACAAGTGCGGACGTTTTTGGCAGTTCATTTTTGTAGCGGAGCCTTCCCTCCATTCATTCTATGCTCCTAGGTCCTAGTACCATTTCAAATAATATCTGATATTCACTGTTACTAATATCATTGGAAAGAATCCTGCTAATTGGCCATCGATAGAAATTTCTACGTACTATATGAAATATTTCGTTATGGGTAATCTTTCGTAAGTGTAAATATTAAAGTATCCCAAAAACTTTTCTTGAACGATGTAAACAGTTATCATCAAATCTCGAACATTCAGAAATTAAAAAATTTCGAAGGGAAAAAAACTCTTCATAACTAAAAATTCAAGTTAATGCATCATTAATCTTGATCAAATTTTCATTCACTTGGTCCAAGCATGGTACTAAAAACCACAAGGTATGATCACTTGGTGAACGAGTTTTGACCACATAAATATAATAAACACTAGAACGCTATAAGAGTACGTCCGAGATTCAGTAAAATGACGCCATATAGCGAATAAAAACCTACTACTTGTCCATGCGCAGCTCGTCTTTTCTTGCCACGTCGTTGCCAAGTTTTATGGTTTCAGATGAAGTTCGGAATAAATCTTATTGTGAAACCCAGTGAATTCGGCAACACCGCTACGCGACGAAAACAAACACACGTCACATCAGAAAAAGTATCAGTGTCGTATTTTAGGATTTGTTGATTCCCTTTGCTGTGTGCATTCCTGTTTATTCATTCGTATGAATTCGCTTGCCTTTTCTGCTCCGTTTTCGGTGTTTCCTCGTTGTTTTCTTGAACATTGTGTAGTACTGATACTCCTCTGGTTTAGTTTTGTATCTGAGTTTTACTAGTTAATTTTGATAGTCGAGTGCTGTGACAAATTATAGACAAAATGAAGTGAAGAAATGGTTCTTTTTTGCGAAAATAAAGGAGAAACCCATTTTATGTAAATATGAAAAATACTACAGCTATTTTATTATTATTGCGAATGTTGATATTGACAACTTTATATTCATACCACATTCTCGAAGTCAAAAATTTTAAGACCTGTCCTGATGACACGTTCGAATATTGCGCAAACTCTGTAGTAGGTCAATTTGCGCTGTGGGGTGCCAGGAATGCAGATCTGATTAGCCTTCTAGAATTTATTATATTTCTGTGGTTTTGACTAGGTTGGCGCATGACGTCACTAGGTGACACATGGCGCTTATTCCCTCATAATTCTATATTTATAATTCTATGTTATTTCATAGTCATTTAAGGTGGGCGTTCAATGTAGTGTGTTTTTATTTCAAGTTGCATTTGAGAATGGTTTCACTTTGAGAACTGAAATTTTGTGGGTGAACTCAGAAAGGATTGGAGTTCTTAATGAGATGATTGAGATTCATTTCATTTCAACAGTTCTTTTTTTTTCTTTCAAAAATAGAAGAAAATAAGTCAACTCATGCTTCTGTTTTATTTCAAACGAAAGACCCATGAAAATAGTTCAACTTCCGATTAAAAGTGAATCTACAGATAATTTCGTTCAGAAAAACAACTTGAAATGCGGAATTGGCAGAGAATGGCCAAATTCAAAATATGGCGGGAAAAAGTTCCTGTTTTACCCACATATTCACTAATTTCATAATTCAGCTATTGTCGGATAGAGAGCGCCATAGTACATTTCATTCATAATCAGAGAGATATTCATAGAACTTATAGAGATAATGTAAGTTCTATGGAGATATTCCATAAAATGCACGGTGGCGCCTCTATCGGTCGACTTGTCCTACGCGCATCAAACGGCGACCTTAATTAAATGACTATGAAATAACATAGAATCCAATTGGATTCGCTTATTTTTTGCGTGTACATAATTTTCTTATTCAGAATATTTGCAAAAATACCGTATCTGATCGAGAAGAAATCAGAATAGTTGTAAATCGTAAAAAAACTCTTGAAAATTCGAGCAAAATATCTTACTCTTAACAAATAGTTATAGGTAGTAAAATAAACGTTTTGACTTTCAAATAAACTTTCTTTGATATTTTTGTTGGAATGATTCAATTACTACAATAAATTATCAATAATAGGATATCTTTATTTTAAAGTAAGTTGTTGATTGATTATGGTACGAAATTACATCATATGTATCGCTTCTTGTAGGGTATTCATGTGAAGTCCTATTTTATTGGGAAATTTTGGATTTTTGAAAATGAACAGCTGGCTGAAACAGTTCAGACTCAAAATAAAAATTCGCCAATTTGTTTTTGTATCTTGATTTGAAGTGAATTGCGTCACTGAAAGTCATTCTTCATGAATTTTGAAGAATTCAATGGAAGAGAAGAGACCATAGACTAAATATAATCTTTAACTAGAATACGGAAGAAAACAATAAAAAATAAGTTCATCCACCAAAATTCAGCACAATTCAATCCAACATAATCTAAACGCGGACAAAAACAAAGCGAATTTGAATGTTTGTCTCCTGATGACGTAGGCGTTGTACGAGAGAGATAGCAGACGATATGCGCGTGAGCTTACATTGTGGGGAGTCCAAGTATAATATTCAGCGATATACTAATACTCCGATTCCCCGGTAGTTAGATTTCATCGTTATCCAAGTATATAAATTTCTCCATCCACTAGATCCAAGTAAATTATTCAACAATATACTGAAAAGCGCCTATTCAGTACGAAAAGGGGATATCACTCTCGATCTTCATTCGACTTGTTCATATCGCGTCTTTCGTCCAAGTTAAGTGTGTTGAAGAACGTTCAACCATTTTTTAGTGAAATGTGGAAAAATAATGAGAAAATGAAGATGCTCAGGCAGTGTTATCAAGCTATTTCAAGGTAAGCTATGTTAGATGTATTGATTTAAATTTATATTGGGCTTTGGAAAAAAAAACGTAATTTCTAGTTTGAATCTTATACGTTTTGAATCACTAATCTCTTTTCTCTTTCGATAAATTTAATACTTGAAATACTCTAGGGGCGCATCTATCACATTTCTAAGAACATTCATTTTCAAAAATCCCATTTCATTGGGATCTCATACATACCTTAGCAATGAAAATTGATTTCAAGGAAAATTAAGGAGATGAATTCTGAAGTAAGTGAAATAAGTATTTGTTATTTTCATCGAATGAATTTGCTCTTATCACTCTAAAAATGATTTTTTGAATTACACAATACTATACTTGAATTATTAGATGAAATGGTCTCGTACACTACTGTTGTATCTTCTTGAGGGAATAGCCCTTTACCTATATAACTCATTATAGATTATAAAATGCGGGTAAGAATTCAGATGATACAGAATTTATAAGCATTTTTCTTGCAGAGGTTTGGAGTAAATATTATCCAAGAGCAGAGGCAGAAAGAAATACAAAGGAAGGGAACGGTGCAGCCCTAGTTGTTGGTTTTGGGACAGTCTCTATTAGAACCGAAAAGCTTCTTTATTATTGTTGATAACCTCTACCATCAGTTTTTCCTTGCACGTAAGGCATTCGACATTATTTCCATATTGTTTCACGTTTTGCATGTTTAATATCCCATTCAGTGCCAGTTCCTTTATGTGTTTTTATACAGGGGTGTGTACCTATGTAATTATTTTATTTGTGGTTCTTCTGATATTTCTTCTATTGTTGATTGTGTTGATGTATATGTGATAATCTTCTTAGGATTATGATTTTTCATATAGAATAGAATTTTTATTTTTGGTATCTACTTATTTTCTCACCTCAGCTATTATTGTGTTTATTTGTACCTAGTCTGAATTATATGCTGAATTCGGCATTTTCCCTATTTGTTTTCAGTGGTCACTTTCATACTTTTGTTTGTTCATAATTATTTGAGAAGTATAATAAATTTGTTTTTAATTCTTACAAGCCTTGTTTTATGAATATAATCGTCATCCTGAAATCACAGCAATCTTAAACGAATATCTTATCTCAAATAATTTCACTAGTTGTCAAAAAAAGCATGAAATAAATTTTCAGCTGATATAAAAGGTATACTTATTTCAACATGCATTCACATATAATAATATAATAATTGATAGTTGAGGTGAAAGAACTGATAAAAGTCAACCGAAGACTAAGAAAGAACTACAGGATGTATAAAACAGATAATGATGAAATCAGACAAAACAGACATAGTCAAATACTTAAAAATGCACTGAGGGAGCTCAGAACGAATTGATGGAATAAGAAAATCAGTGAACTCAACACAGAAGACCACTCTGCATGAAAAATGCAAAAAAATTAACGCAATGAAAAAACTCAAATTCCACCACTGCATGGAATGGTATATTCAAAAAGCGACAAATCTAACCCTCTCGCCGAAACTATATAAAGGGAGTCAAGAATAAATTATTGCGACAAAGACGATGAGGATCTAGAAGAATTAATTGAAGATAATGAAGAAGAAATGAAAGGAGCACCACCGGATGGCGAAATCCCAACATTTCCAGCCGAAATCAAAGAGATAATCAATAATTTGAATACAAGAAAGGCTCCTGGAAATGATAAAATCACAAATCTCATGCTGAAGAAAATGCAAAGAAAGGAACGGCAGCTCTCATAAACAAAGCTCCTTATATTTCAACGGACTATAGAGACCAATTGCGAAGATGAAGATATAGAACTCCACACTTAGTGAGAGATATCCAATTGAAGGATAAACACTAACACACAGCATAAATAATGCGAAAAAGAAATTTGTTGTTTGATATTAGGAAGAAAACTACCTTTCAAATGAGGTATCACTTGCCATATCGTGCCATTTAAAAATTAAGGGGTGGTGGTCACAGCTCCGAGGGATGAAATGTATTTCGGGTGAATTTCATCGCGAACGATGTCCCCCTCGAAACTGTTGTTGACGTGTTCGAGCGTTTTTATATAACTCGGTTCTGCCGAACTACAGAGCCGCTGTTTCGTTTTCAATGGCCATCTCTGTATATAACTAAAATAAAAGATAGACACGAACAAAATGAAAAGTCAGAAACTTCATCTTCAAGAAAAGCAATGAAAAACATCATATATCTAATAATTACTATATGGGTAATAGGCCAATCAAAATTGAAGCTGGGCTTTGGTAACAATCCAGATCTGCGCATGTGCAGAAATATTAAGAATAAAAATAACGTGGTTATTCTATCTCTCTCTGGCACATTTTATTATGTCATAGACGTAAAATTAATAATGTGATGAATTATTTCATGTGGATATTTACGCTCATAACCAAACAAATTATTCGTTTTTCACATCGTTGTTGTTATTGTTCGTTTTCGCGTTTAATATAATCGAAGTTTGTTTACCTAGTTTGATCCGTTTTCGTTCCGTTTTTACCCTCCGCTCTTATTGAACATTCATGGTTTGTTAATAATTTAAATTCTCGTTCGTTGTTGTTATTGTTCATTTTCGCGTTTAATATAATCAAAATTTGTTTACCTATAGTTGAGTTTATAATTATAGTTGGTCCGTTTTTGAATAATATTTATATCTATTTGAAAATTTTGTTGTGTTCTTTTATTCAATAAGGAATTAAACATGTCTTTAAGGAGTTCTACTTACAAATGTTACATTTGTGACTCTACATGCTCGAATTCATATCACAGGTAAAAAATTCAAATACTACTGTTATACGTTCATGCTTTCTCCTTTACCACTATGTTATTTTCAGGTTCCCTAAGAATCACCTGCAAAGATCTCAGTGGATGGCTCTATGCCACCTAAATGCTGATAATGATGTCGCACAAATGAGAATTTGCAGACATTCTGTTGAAAGTTATTTTACAGGGAAAGGTACTAATAGAAAACACTCAGAGAAGTCAATTTTGGTTTGGATGGAGGACATCTTTTAAAGTATAAATCTCTTTTTGAATAGTAACCCACTGAAAGGGTTGGCTCTAAGTTTTTAATGGCAATGTACTGCTAGGTGAAAAAGCTGTTCAACACACATATTGGGTGCGTTTTTCATCAAATGAATGAAATCAGTCAGTTGAACTGACTCTATACCTTTTCAACTTCAAATTGGGAATAAACACATAATCAATTTCAAATTGAAACGGCATTCGTGGCTATGTATATCAAGATCAGGCATGATCAGAAGATTTGATGAAACATGAAGAAAAAACTATTAATCTATATTTGAACTCATCAAACATTCAAAAAGTGTGAGAAGTACTTAAAAATTTTCATGTTTGTGCTCAAACTCTCATATCAAGAAAAGTCAAAACATCAGGTATGAACCTCTGGATACGAGCCACATATCTTGTATAGGTACTAACTATAATGGTTCATGGTTGATATATTTCTTCTTATCAAATTTTCCGTTCTTTGAAGACGAAATTCTGTCTGTGTTATGTTTCCATTGCATACCGCAATTACCTGCTTTTTCATTGAATCTGCAGCTTTCTTCTTTGTATAAGGCATGATTATGAAAAGGAAATTGTAGACTTATCGTTCATTACTTACTTTGGACAAATTTGAGTGTTAATAACATATCGAGTAATTCAAAGATCTGATTCACATAGATGTCATTCCAATATGAAATTGATTATTCCCAATCTGATTTTGATTATTCCCAATTTGAATATGTTAGTTCCCAATTTGATTTTGATAGTTCCCAATTTGAAGTTGAAAAGGTATAGAATAAATGCATTCTGAAACTTAACAAATCGGAAGGGAACAAGTAGAGATTCGTTATAAGAAGTAATTCGTTAAACTGAGGCGAGATTGGTCTAAAATTTGTTATATCGAGGTTCCACTCTAGGTTTATACACCACAACATTACGTACTCATCTTGTTTTAGCAAAAAACTTGCATGATTTTAATCATCCACTGTTTACGGACAATTCACTATCTTCCTTCTAATCAACGGTATGTCTTTTTAGTTTCAACTTTGTTTTTTAGATCACATATCCTCCTCACTATTTAGATGGTATTATTGTGAATTTAACAAAACTCCTTTTTCAATAATCCAAAATGCATAATAATCCAATCAGAAAAGTTCAACTTGTTCTCGAAAGTGCCCTTCTGAGAACAATTTTGGATTCACCCTTGTCTGACGGCTAGTGCCCCTACTATGTAAGCAATTATAATATGGATCATGGACTAAAAATTCATAGTTTACCTGAAAACTCATAGTAAGAAAATATTTCTAATTTCGTATCATTTGAAAATTGGAGGAGGATTCAAACTTTTCTAATACTTTACTCATGTTGAATATGTCATGAAAGCTTGTTTCCCAAAAAACCTTATTGCATAGGCCCCATATTTTCCAATCCACCAAAGTAAACAAAACGTCATATGTCTCAATTCTTGAAGTAAGTTCATCCAACTCTACCTATCTACCTCAGCATGTAAACTTGTTTTTTTGTTATGAAAAAAATGTATAAATAAACTGTAAAATAGTAATTATTTGTTTTATTACATATAGTCCATCCAAGAATGATTGACATCAGAGCAGGCATTGAAAGTCCAGTCGCAGCTCTATTTCTAGTTACAAAAAAGTAACTGAAAATTTTCTGTGCTTTCATCATAGCAAAAAATATAACCTCGAAATTAAATGGTATTTTTCAAAGAAAGACACTTGAACATGAAAATGTTCCCAATTTTCACATACGATTACCAGCGTGTGAATCTGTATACCAGCAGTATATTATTTTCATCTTGTATTTTCGGCATACAGCCTGGAAATTCTGGTTTGATAACGAAAAATATCGTGGGTGATTAAATAGCACGGTCCTTTTCAATGTTCAATATGAATACTCGCTAAACCGAAAAAATCTAGTTGATAATTTGAAGCGTGTTACTGCAATGTGAATGGATTGTGAAATTTGTAATAGATATCAACACAGAAACAAAACTTAACCAATGAATCTATTTAATATATGAAGAATTTTGTCATGACATTGTAACTTTCAATATTTGTGAACAATGAAGGTGTAAAATATGAAAAATTTAAATATTCCTTTTATTCTGTTTAAACAACCACAACATGTTATTTTTTCCTCATCTGGGCAGAACTCGTCATGTTCATAATGAAAGGTTTTGTCAGCAATATATCATAACATTCCTTATATTTTGACTAATCTTCTCTCATTTCTTTTTCTACGTGCTCTGTGCAGGCTTTCCATTTTTTAGCTGTTCACTCTTCAAGAGCATCATTTCAAAGATATTTATTTCACTTGCTCAATTTTTTGCCAAATTTGTTCCAAACATTAATGACAGAACAAAATGTCAGTGTTATTTCCAACACCAACCTGAATTCTGCAACTTGAAATATTACTGAATGGGCATTACCAACATAATTTCGATTTTCCAAAGCCCCCCGAGATGTCAATCATTCTTGGATGGACTATAGAATGATTGAATACATCATTTTAAGAAATTGCAAAATTTGAATAATTGATGTTCATGGCCTCTACTCGATAATATCTTGAATAGTTGCTATAAAAATCCAAAATTATCAAACCCTGAGCAAGTACATCAACAAAAAGAGACAAAAATTGTGAAGAGATTAACTATTGGGATGCAACATTGCAAATAAACATATCCTTGAATACGTAACTGAAAAAATACATTTCAATTTTGTTTCAGCAATGAAAATAATATTCACTATTCAATTAACCTTAAACACAGAATCTTTTTGACTTCTACATTACTTTGATAACAAGAGTTTATTTAACTATGTGAGTTACCATTTTATCAACCTTAATTCTCACAGCAATGATGTTCAGACATACCTACGTTTTATTTTATCGGGTAATCGGAATTCCATTAGAACCTCTGACGAAAATTTCTCGATAAATCCTTGATACATGAATTATCAATATTTATTCCGGCTAAAAGAATGCATTCCCTTCAATACGATGAATCAAATAGTTTTCTGAAAACTTATAACATTAATTTCTTTGTGAAAACTAATACGGAAATGTTTTAGTAGAACGTTTTCATCCAAGACATATTTATGCAAGAGAAGTTTGAAATTGAAGTAAATAAATAACATAACCTCTATTTGTATTGTCATTTTTGAATTTCGAGTTGACGCATGCGTACAAATCAATCGTTACCAAAGACCTGGCTTCACTTTCAGACAATTATTAGCAGGCGTATAATCCATATAGGTATTAGTAGATATATGAAAAACATGTTATGTTGACGTCTACAATTAATATTTATCAGTTGTCAAACCCTTTGTTTCCACAGTTCAATCACAGATTAGTCTGTGGTTCAATCTATGAAAATACCGAAGTTTTCAGACCAATCATAATTCAGAGACAGTTGGTATTAGCGCGATAATACCTAGAAGCATAGAATGAATGGAGGGAAGGCTCTGCTACAAAAATGAACTGCCAAAATCGTCCGCACTTGTCAGTTCGCCGCAAAGTCACGAGATGGCACCAACGTCTGTCGTGGCTCCAACATGGCTAAACCGATATTTAAAATAAAATTCGTTTTGACAAATTTATTTCCGATCATAGACTTTCCATATAATTGCGCATAAATAATAAATAGTTGATTAGAATGCGGTGATATGTCAACAATATTGTTATGATTAATATTTGGTGTTATTTTGAAGGGTGAGACTTAAGAAAATTCTTTTATTTAAGTAACGTACAGGTCTTCTTCTTCCAAAACCCCTGTAACAAATTGTATGTTTATTATCATGTATTGAAATGAACTTTATTATAATAAGTACCGTTGTGGCAAGAAAATACGTTTATTTTCCGATAATATAGAAATGAAGCATACTATTTTCATTCATAAAAATCCTATTCTCATTTATGATTTACCAATAAGTCCTCATAATTTCAATCGACGGATTTAATTCGACAAATTCAATATTGAAAACAGAAACGCAAGTATAAATAAAAATTCCCGGGCATCAGCTAAGCATCGCGTTATGTGACTCGCATCTTGGTTGATTTCGCATTCTTCAACGGCCAGGAATTTGAAAAAACGGAGATGGAATTGTCGAATTTTAATGTAGTAAGAATTTGTTTCGATTTCTTCATATGGAACAACCGGACGTCATTTTAAGTCAATCAGAAGACGTGATTATTCCCTTCTTCAGAAATTTTGAATGCGTCATGATCCCACCATTTATAAAGGGTTGAAAAGGGCGAGACGGAACTGCGGGAGGCCTTCTTGGCTCTCACGATTTTCAAATTTTTTTGCTATTCTCGCTTTTCTCGTTGGTACTTTCATTTGTTAGTTCATTTTTCCACGTTTCATTCAAATAAGATTGCTTCTTTTGAAATTTACAATTTGAGTATATTTCTCCCCTGAAAAACTGTCTGGATCCGCCAGTGGCTACTGTAGAATGCTTATTGATACTCAAGTCTATTCTATTAATAAAATATGTTTCAATTCTTCATTGTTGGTATAAATAGATTTCTAATCCTCTTTCTTCTATCAATTGCTCTGTTTGAGGTCAGTAAATCATACTAGTGTTTTCAGTGAACCTTTTTAGTCGCAGCATCAACGAAAGAAACCTATCATTTTTAATTCCTATCATCGTAGATTAAACCGAACCTTTTTCCACTGTATAAAAGCTACCCTGTTAGAAGTGGAGGGATCTAGTCAAGGCGCTACAACCTTGTAAAACCTATTGTAGCTGGCGCCGGAGCATTTATCATTTGAAAAGGTGGTTGCGCCCTTGAAGTCCTCCTCAATAAGGGACCTTCACAGTATGATTTTTGGAATACAAAAGAAAACATTATTATTATTAATGTTGTTTGTCGTCATTCTTTAATCATTATTTATTCCTTCTTCATCTTTATGTCTCGTAGGTATAAGGTTACCTAATTATAACTCAATAGTAAAAAGTTGCTGAGTCCAAATGCCAACCTGCTATGTACCTTTCTGCTCGTCTGGCTACCGGACCAAAGTCAAATATCTGAAGGAAAATAATTTACCCTTGCCACGATTTTTCGGACCTAGAACCGAGGTAACCTGGATATTCATACAATATGGCCTATGGGGATAAATATATGTACAACGTGTATATTTTTAGGAGAGAAGAAAAGAATGGGAGCGGTGTATAAAAAGAGGTGACAGAGCAATGAAAATGACTGACAAAGTTTGCTCAGATCATTTCTTGCAAGAGGATTTAGAATATGAATTCCGACACATTATTGAAGGAGAAACTTGCAATCTTAGTAGAAATCGAGCCATTCTTAAGCCCACTGCGGTCCCCCAAATTTTTCCAAATTATCCAGTTCAAATACAGCCCGAAATAAGAAAAAGGAAGCCAACATCAATAAGATGCAATCTTACGTATAAAAAAAGGAAAAAGGATGAACTAGGTACAAACTTAGAAATTGAAAATTCACAAAACGTATGCACCACAGATACTAGTCAGCAACCAGAGCTAGAAATTGCAGAATATTACCCTGAGCATGAATTTCATTCCACTGTAGCAGCAAATGAACAGAAGTGGTCTCCAGCTGATGTAATTAAATTGCAGTTGCCTATTGGTTGGGTAATCTGCAATACTGTGAAAACTGATAAAAAAGTTCTTGTTCACATCAATGAGCAAATTGTTATAGACAAGAGTATTTGTTTTGAACACAAAAGTCCACCGTCTGTAGTATATAGAGGACACATTGGTATAGCTATGGATAAGGATTTCACTAAGAACCTTGAAAGTGTTGATGAAGCTCAGCAAGTTTTGAATAAAGTGCATAACCTTAGGATCTGTGAAGGAACTGGCGTACCTAAGGTACCCTATAGCGCTTCCTGCGTTGGAGCAGTCGGACAGAGAGGTAAAAGTTGTTCTTTCTGTAAGACTGAGAGGGAGAAAGTACGTAAAAGAAAAGCAAGAATGGAAATAATAAAGAAAACAAAAATGGATAGAAAAGCAAAATGTAAGAGCAAAGTACAAGCTCTTACAAGGTCAAAAAAAAGATTCATAATGAAGGTAAGCAAAAAATTATCAGTAATATTATAAATTCAGACTTAGCAAAATCAAAAACATATTTTTTCAGGTGCAGAAGTATAAAAGATTTGTAGAGGAGGCAATGGACTCGTGTAGTAAGAAGCAAAAGGTAGTACTAGAAGAAGCCATTTCAAAATTACCAGAAAACCAGCAACAGGCGGTTAAAACATGTTTTGAAGCATCACAAAGAAAAGGATCTTCAGGAAGAAGATACACAATAGAATGGGTTTACGAATGTATGCTTATGAAGATCAAAAGCCCTATGTTATATAACCATATTCGTGACCACAACATCTTACCCCTGCCAAGCCACTTCACAATTAATGGTTATTTGAAAAACTTTGGTGGTGCCTTTGGATTCTCTAAATCCACCTTTGATTTGCTCAAAAAAAAAACACAGGGAATGGATCCAATGGGAAAGCGAGGTAATTTGATAACAGGTGCCTAACACAAATGTAAAAATTCAGGGTAGGCATACTGCAGGCTGCTTTTACGAGTTGAACTCACTAAGTTAAAAAAAGACAGGCTGTTCTTTTGTGGTCAAAAACTCTAATTCATTCAAAACTTTGAATAAAACTTGGGCTATTATTTAAAAAAAAGTTATCTCAATTTATTTCACTAGATTAGGTTCTTCTTCATACAATCCTAGGTTTTGTCAACTCTAAATTTTATTTTAAGGTGTTATACTATTGGATGAAATGAAACTGAGCAGTGGTGTATACTTTGATACAAGTACCCTAAAGATAGTTGGATTTTCTACAATTGAAGATGAAAAAATCAAAGAAAACTTTGGAGAAGAAATTTTTGAAAAAGTTGAAGAGGCAACAGGAAATCTACCATTCGACCCCAAAGAGCAACAAAAACGACAGAGAAGAGAGAAAGCGGCTCAAAAAAACAAAAACAATAGGGATAGAAATTTGGGTGACCATGCCTTGGTTATTACTTTCCAGCCATTTGCCGGGCGTTGGGTTCAAAATTTGGGATGTTTCATAACAAAATCTAATGCGAATGATGTACAGGGTGGCCAGATTTCGATGAATTAGTACTACAACTCCTAAACTATAAGAGATAGAGAAAAAGTAATATACATGTCATGTTCTCTTTTTTCGAGAAACAGAAATTGCTGAAAACCCCAAGTTGCTACGACGTCTAGTTTTCGAGCTACAGGGTGATTTTGGTATTTGGCCAATTATTATAATTGACTATAACTTCCGTATTACAGAATCTACGCTCTCGAAATTAACACATCTTTAGGGCACTTTTCTTACTGCTTTCCAGCGGTGCTATTGGATTTTTTGTATCTGCTCAAATTTCGGAGCTATAACAAAAAAATTTTTTTTTCAAATGGAAACCATAATGGGAAGTGATATTTCCGAATAGATCTTTCTTCAACGATTTCAAAAATATATATCATGTTATACTTCCGAGTTCACTATATATCGAAAATTTCGAAAAAACACTTTTCGTTCAACAAAATCCAAGCAGGCTTTGATTCACTTCCTTCAAAACTGGGACGGTCATAGAATTTCATGTCTTATTTATTTTCACCTGTCAAATTCAATTCAGTTTTATCATTGTATCGTCTGGAGCTTCTAAAGTTCTTATTTATATCACATCATGCAATTTATATTTCCTCTAATGACTCGCTCCAATGGACAACGATTTGAACATTCGTTGTGAATATACTTTTTTTAAAATAAATCTATATTTTTTCTTGAAGGAGCTTTTTTTTGCCCCTCATGGAAACATTAATTATTGCTATCAACGGGTTACATAAGTATTCAAATGCTTTTCATTTTTCAATTTAGCAGAGAAATCATACTAGAATCAACAAGTTTCGCGAAGCCCCTCTATTGGTCTGAGTTATAATAAAGCTAATATTTCCTGAATCAATTTGGCAGCTTACAATAAATGTGAGATATCGAATTCTATGACCCTATAAGAATTTCAGATGCGCCAGACGATACAACAATGATGAAACTGAATAAAATTTGACAAGTGAAAATAAATAAGACATGAAATTCTATGACCGCTCCAGTTTTGAAGGAAGTAAATCAAAGCCTGCTTCGATTTTGTTGAACGAGAAGTGTTTTTTCGAAATTTTCGATATATAGTAAACTTATAAGTATAACATGATATATATTTTTGAAATCGTTGAAGAAGGATCTATTCGGAAATATCATTTCCCATTATGGTTTCCATTTGAAAAAAAAAATTTTTTGTTATAGCTCCGAAATTTGAGCAGATACAAAAAATCCAATAGCACCGCTGAAAAGCAGTCAAAAAAGTGCCCTAAAGATGTGTCAATTTCGAGAGCGTAGATCCTGTAAGACGGAAGTTATAGTCAATTATAATAATTGGCCAAATACCAAAATCGCCCTGTAGCTCGAAAACTAGACGTCGTAGCAACTTGGGGTTTTCAGCAATTTCTGTTTCTCGAAAAAAGAGAACATGA
This sequence comes from Adalia bipunctata, assembly GCA_910592335.1. Lineage (NCBI taxonomy): Eukaryota > Metazoa > Arthropoda > Insecta > Coleoptera > Coccinellidae > Adalia > Adalia bipunctata. Next base: position 56,417,040 of record OU342948.1, read on the forward strand.
CATGTATATTACTTTTTCTCTATCTCTTATAGTTTAGGAGTTGTAGTACTAAATCATCGAAATCTGGCCACCCTGTACAGCTGACAAGACTTGTGTTGGAGTCTGTCGTCCTCTGTGAACATGCTGGATTGTTGGTTGATGGTGTGATTACGGATGGAGCTCAGTGGAACAGAGCAATGTGGTGCAGATTTGGAGTCAGTGAACATAGTCCCACAGCTGAACATCCTGTAGATCAAGAGCGTAGACTCCACTTTATATCCGATTTTCCTCACCTACTTAAATGCATGAGGAACTGCTTTGTTGATAAAAAAAATATTGAGGTAAATCATTTTGAATAAAATCGACCATACCTCAGAAAAGTTAATAATTCATTTACTCATTTTTATTGTAGACTCCGGAAGGTATTGTTTCAATGACTCACTGGCGAGCTGTCCTGGATGCAGATAATACTAGAACAATAGGATTGAAAGAGTGCCCCAAATTAACACAAGAGCATTTGAATCCATCTCCATGGTCCAAAATGAAGTGTAGTTTGGCCTGGCAGGTAAGGCAAACGTAATAAATGAAAAACAAAAGATACATTTGAAACCTACTTCATAAAAAAACAAACTACCTCTTTTTAAACAGTTCTGGAGTTCGTCTGTAGCAGCTGGTATGCAAAGCTTCAAATTTCAAGGAGTTGATGCTCTGAAGGACTGTGGCACCTCAGTGAAGTTTTGTCAAAATATAAATAATTTATCGGACATTATGAACAGCAGAACACCTAGAGATGCATTGAGACCAAACTCACCACAAACGGAGGTAGACTAACGTCTTTTAAACTAAATTTTATTCCAATAATTATAGCACACTACTCCCCTTTTCTAACTAGGCAATCCAAACATTTTTGGATGAATTGAAATTGATTCAGGACTACCAGACTAACAAGATGAGGACTGCACTTGTTAGAGCTGAGAAGGCCCGCCTTGATTTCCTATCTAAACAAGGAAGGATAGGAAAATCAAAGGAAAATGATATATTACAAAAACGAGCTTACGTTTTTTCTGAATCCACAGATGTAGGTTTGAAAGTGAGCCTTGAAGGAGTATTAAAACTGCTCACATTTCTCACAGAAAAGTGTGGTTTCAATTACTTGATGACATACCGGTTAAATCAAGATGCACTTGAGGTAAGTTTAAATACTAAACTTAATATCTAAGAAATACTTCAATTGGACAACTCAAAAGCAGGGAATAAATTATTTCATTTCTATTTACAGCGGTTTTTTGGTCTTGTAAGGCAGTCTTGTGGACCAAACACACACCCTGAGCCAAGAGTATTCACACAACTCTTCCGTCTTCTTTCTGTGTATTCTCTTGTGAAACCAGTTAAGGGTAGTAATATTACTGGAGGAGACATGTTAACAACTTTACTCAAAATTGATGACCTGCAATCTATAAAAAATAATGAGAGAAAGAAGGAATTCCTACAGAAACTGGACAACATTGTGCTAGCTGGTAGGGTTTAAGCTAGAATAACTTGTTTGACATGAAGGTCATGAACATCTTATGTATTTAATAATGGTTTCCAATTCTTCAGGAGAAAATCTTGAGGAAATTGCTGATCTTTTACACCTAGAATCAGACCATGTATATCACCTAGAAAGTATAGATGAATTTGCTGTTTCCTATGTTTCGGGCTTCACAGCAAGAAAATCCGCAAAGTTCACCAATGGTTGTCAGGATTGTGAGAAAAATATAAGGAAACCCGAAGAACAGGCCACAGATCAAGACATGTTAATAAATTTGAAGTCAAGAGGTTATCTCCGATATCCCTCAGATGAAATGCTTGCTCTAGTTCGATACCTTGAAATTCAAATTATTAAGACAAGCATGGAATCTGAACTGGAGGACAACTTCCTTTTTATAATTGTGGAAAACCTAGAAAAAATTAAAGAAACCCCATTGGTAGGCTGTGAGAAACATAAAAAAGATTTTACAAAAGCGGTCATCAAATTCTATATTATTATGAGAATGCATTTTTTATGCAAGACATGGAACAAAAGAACAGAGAATCTAAGAAGAAAACAAAGGGGCCACAGGAAACAGGCACATCTCACTTGAAGATCTCATACTAATATATTTCAAAATTCAAAGCGTAAATATCTGTCAGGGAGTTGGGAGAAAGTGGAGGGAGCATAACGATTGAAAATTGTCACCCAAACAACGCCATATTGGTTAGTACCTTTCCATGCATTCCATTCTGTATTTACCCATTGTAATTTGGTATTATTTGTGCTTTATTTCAGGTTATTTGTTATTCATTGTAGTGAAAATACATACAATATTGATTACAATGCTTCCTCTTTCGGCATATGGGATTTCAATTCATTCAAAGCTAATGTAAAAAAAAACTGGAGTTACATTTCACAGGTAACTTCCCATTATTTCTTTCATATGTTGAAAAGCTAGTTGTATGTTCTTACGATTTTCCTTGCTATCCACAACATATCTCTGAGACAACAGACAGAATGATGTCTCTCTTGAATGATTAAGAACCTGATCCTCTGATCGCAATTACATTTATTTTCTATACCTGAAGATTTGAATTTGTTTGAAATGACAACTGACATTATTTATTATATTGCAGGTTTTGTTATAGATCACATTAAAAATAAAATAATATGAGTGCATTGCCACAATAGAGAGCATTCATCTGACAACGAATAACTCCGTGTACCTAAAAAGCAGTGGTTTTATCTTGTTCATCCATTGGAGTGATGTGGTGGAAATATCCTCTCTAGCTGAAAAACATTTCCGAGTCCAAAGTTCAATCCCGAGCTAGAAAAGAAATATTCTAGTCCCTGTTGCGTCAAGAATTAACAGTGCTATGAATAAGGAGGCGCAAGGACACAGTAACAAAGCCTACACAGAACACAACTGTTACTCATCCGAACTCTTACAAGTTACAAGCTTGCAGTTTCAGAGGAGTCTCCTCTGGAGACCTAGGAGTAATCAGTATGAACAATCAATTGATGAGAAATATTTTAATTACATATTTTAATGTGAGATTGTGCTATGCTCGGAAGTGTAAGAGTGATTTGATGCACTTCAAAAAGAAAAGGCAATCACTGACACACTCAATTCTATTTCAGAGATTGTTCGAGATCCGAACATTATTCTAAAATATTCATTCTCGATAATACAGAAAATTCCATTTAAATTATTGAGCAATCAGAAATTTGAATGAGTTAATGAATATGTTTCTAAATAAATTTCTGTATATAGATATATTTTATTGCTTGATGATCTTTGCATTTGTACAAACAAGTTGGAGCTAAAAAAATACTAAAATTGTTCAATATGTTTTGATACTTGTCAATAAAAATTCAAACTGTTTACCTTGTTTTTTCATTCAATAATTATACAGGGTGTAACTGAATAAGTGTAAAACATTTAAGGAGGTGATTCCTCATCGAAAAAAAGATAGGATCTTTCATATAAAGAAACTTCATTGGAGCATCCCTTGTTAAGATACAGCCCCTTAAAGGGGGTACATAAAATTTGTATAACAATTTTTTTCACAAGCACTGAAAAAGTTACAATATTGAAATTAACCTGACGTTTTGTACTACCAAAAAGACACTTAGCCAGTAATTTATTTGGTTTACCCCATGGTTGTAAGGGGTGAAAAACGCAACCCCTAAAATTTATTTCCAATGTAACTTTTTGTCTTATTATTTGTTTACCATTTAAAAATTTATTTCCGATAGCCTGTTTCATTCTAAACAAAAAATGTCTCTTGGGTTTTTTGCCCAAAATAAACCAGTAAGCAGCAAAACATTATTTTACGAACAACTACAGAGATACATCGTCATAAATGCGAACTGGATTTATTGTTATTTTGTAGTTAGTACCTACCTGCATTAAACGATTAAAGGGTAATAAACAAAACTAAGTTATTAATAACAAAACACACAACATGTAGAAATCATAGTGAATGTTCAATATGTCTACCTTCAAACATTGTTATACAAATTTTATGTACCCCCTTTAAGGGGCTGTATCTTAACAAGGGATGCTCCAATGAAGTTTCTTTATATGAAAGATCCTATCTTTTTTTCGATGAGGAATCACCTACTTAAATGTTTTACACTTATTCAGTTACACCCTGTATAGTACATAGCATAATAAATCACACTTTATCAATTAAAAATATTATACTTAGCAACACACGTTGAAATGAACAAAACCATCAGGTAAATTAGATAGTTAAAGCCGCAGAATTTTTTTTTATCGAAGCCGATTCAATTTGTGTATTATAGTAACTTACTTCAAACAATATTCGAATTTAATACAATTTGTTTCGACCTCCTTTAGTCCTTTCAGTCAACAACAAAAAGTTTTATTATTTAATCACTTTGGTGTTGGTCGTAAAAATTGTGGTAAAAATGTATCAATAAAAATGACAACCAAATAATCAAAGAGTAAATAATATTCCTTGCAACTGTAGCGCCACAGAACAAGACATGTGTGACATATAGCCCTATTCGCGATCACAACGTTATCTATCGGGCGTCACACGAAACTCTAACTGCCGCCGAAAATGGAAGTTCAAAATAATCTGTCGAGCGTATGAAGCCTTCCCTCCATTTATTCTATGCTCCTAGATAATACGAGCTGAGCTGTCTTTGGACTGTGATAGGTCAGTTTTTGAAATGAGTGAAATAGTCACAGAAATTCAATCTCTTGATATATTACTACTGACAAGTCTATCGATTCATTTTCAAACGAAAATGAGTTGCTTGGAATTTTCACGAGTCCGTGGGACGAGTGATGTTTCCACAAAGCAACTAGTTTGAGTTTGGAAATTAAAGATAGACTTATGAGGTGAATTAAATCTCGTGTGATATTTTATAAGAAATGAACAAAATGAATGGTCAGAAACTTCATATTCGAGAGAAGCAATGAAAAATATGTCGACGTCTACAATTTCTTTCTATACGTTGTCAAACCGTTTGTTTCTCTAGTACAATGACTGATTAGTCTGTGGTTCAAACGTTGAAAGTACCAAAGTTGTAAGACCAATCATGATTTCATTCAGAAACAGTTGGTATTTTCGTGATAATAAGAGCTGTCTTTGGACTGTAGTTGGTCAGTTTTTGTAACGAGTGGAATAGTCCTTGATTATCCTTTATCGCACATGCGTATCAGTTTTCGCAGAGCTAGGCAAAACCCACTACATCAGATTCAATTTTCCTTCGCTTGTCCTTGATATAATTATCACACTGTAGTTTCCTGAAACCTAATCGTTATCAGCACGAAGTTTAAAAACCCAGCAAAAACAAGAATACTCTGATTCACCACTTTTTATTACCTAGCTAGACCATCTGTAGGCATATGTTGTTCATTCCTGTTTCGTGCTCGTATCAATGCAGACAAAGGAAATGAATCGCGTATCGCCAAAGCTAAAAGTGTTGAAAATTAATTTAGAAGTGTTGAAAGAGATAAAAATTCCAAAAGGAAATAAGAAAAATCAATTCAAGCGAATCGAGCTCAACGTACTCCAGGGACGAATCGACAGATTCAGGTAGGAAAATTTTTATTTCAACAAATTAGGAAATGGGATGAAATCTTTATCATAAAAACCGTCAGTCGAGATAACGAGTGTTATTTTGACCATCAATTGGAAAACGAAATCGAGTGATTTCTCTATAAAAAAATGTTAGGTAGCTTCGAGTGAAGATTTACTAACAGTGAAATGTCAGTTGGCTTTCGAGTGAAAGTTCACTTAAATCTTGTCAGTTGAAATGTAATCGAGTTAATTCTTCATGAAGAGATGTCACTTGGCCTTTCGAGTGAAGGTTCATATGACAATAAAAAGATTCAAACAATACTAATATATTTTTTTTTGTTATTGCATCGAGTATGAAAATCGAATGGTGAAGTCTCATAAAATCACACAGTTCACGGTTATTGGTTTTATTACAGAGGAATCAGAAAATGAGGCTAATAATCAGGAAATTGAGGGACCAAGGCAAGATTTCACGGTCCTAGGTTTGATAGCAAATGCAGAAGATGAAATAGGAAAAACCTTTTCATGAGGAGACAGTAGTGCGCTGGAATACGTACCTACAAAAAGGACTCGACAAAAAACAGCGTGAAGAATTGATGGGGAAATATAAACTACCAGTTAATTGTAAAATGTTAGTTCCTCCTCAGGTCAATAAAGAGATTCTGTCATGTATACCGAAATCAGCCAGTGAACATGATCGTTTCTTGATGGCCCTACAACAACAATTAGCGCATGGACTGACGGCTGTAGGTACAGTCATCGAAACCATGATTTATGTTCAAGAACAAGCTGAAAACCTAAACACTCTAGCTGATGCCTGCCAGTTACTCAGTAACATTCATTACGCCATTTCGGCTCACCGAAAATATAAAATTATTCCTCACTTGAACCAAGAAAAGTGGCAAAAACCATGAACATAGAAGAATTTTTATTCTCGAAAAACTTTGCAGAAGCCGTGAAGAATGAACAAGCTATGAGGAAAGCAAGTTCTGAATTCAAAAAAACAACTTGGCAATCGAAACATTTAAACTACCAGCGCCCGATATACAAAGGGAGAATAAAAGAGAGAAGGGGGGAGGAAAAGAAACCAATATCAACTCGATACAAGACGCACATGAAGGAGAGAAAATATATCAGAGATGGAAATAGACTCATTGCAAAAGGTGAGCAACTATGCTGGAAGCCTCTTCAAATTTTACCATATTGGAAATCCGTTACACAGGACCGGGTGGTCTTGAATTGGGTAAAAGGAATTAACATAACTTTTCACTCGAAACCCAAACAAGTTTCGGAACCTTCTATTAAAATACCAGAAAATATGTTAGGAGAATATAAAAAATCTATTAAGGAATTACTGGAAATAGGTGCAATTGAAAAATGTCAGCCATTGAGAGGACATTTTCTTTCTTCCTATTTTCTTATCGAAAAACCTGATGGATCCAATAGATTCATATTGAATTTAAAGAAACTCAACACTTATGTTGAGGCACCCCATTTCAAATTAGAGGACTATAGAACCGTTCTAAAGCTCCGCAGTCAAAATTTTTATATGTCGAATATATATATATCTAAAAGATGCCTATTTTTTAATCCCAGTTGAATCAAAATATAAAAAATATTTAAAATTCGTTTTGAAGATTCTCTATATGAATCCAATTGCTTACCATTTGGTCTTAATGTGTCTCCTTTTTTATTTACCAAGCTGTTAAGGCCCATTGCAAAAAAACTACGACTCATGGGAAAAATACCCGTTTTCTATCTGGATGATATTCTCATCATAGAAAAAAACGAACATGTATGCAAAAAGAACACTGAAGTAATCGTGAAACTACTCCAAAGTTTAGGTTTCATTATAAATTAAAAAAAAGGACTCTTTATCCGAAGCAGACAATAAAATTTTTAGGTTTTATTTATAATACAACTGATATGCGTATCTCACTTCCCCAAGATAAGATCATAGCTGTAAAAAAACTAATTTATAGTTTCAGAAACAATTTTATTTATTTTATTTATTATAAATTGCCGATTCGACAGCAGGGTCATTAGCGGTAGCGGTACAGTGATTTACACTACATTATATTATAAACGCCAAATAAAAATACTAATTCACTATTCCAGATTGAAAATTTCAGATAACTTTTACTTATACAATACTAGTTTATACTCCATTCACTTTTATAAAGTATCGCGGTTGGCCATGATTTAGGTTTATCAAGTTTTTTCCCCTAGAACAGACGCAGGTTGGCACTTGTGAAAATTAAGCGACATTGCCAGGTCTACTTTCTATTTACTCTTTTTCGACTTGGTAAATGGAGTTAGTTCTTCGAAGATTTAACTGTGGCGCAGGTTTCGTAGAACGACTACATTTTCATGCTGGAGTATTTCAGGTTGTGCAAAAATGTATTTAAATGTCTTCTGAATTAACATAATATTTTCTCAAATCCATTAATTTCCCCAAGTAAATGAACATTTTGATAAATACGTAATTACTACGATTTTTTAGCAGAAACGACAACGTTGTGGGCGTATCTGACAGTGCAATGACCATAACCTAACATTTTCAAAATATACGCGGTGAAATGTGTCAAAATTTCATGGCAAACCGCGATACTTTATAAAAGTGAATGGAGTATACTTATACAATTTCTAGTTTCAGAAACAAGAAAATATGTACAATAAGAGACTTTGCAGTGTTAATAGGTAAACTAGTAGCCTCTTGTCCAGCTACAAAATACGGTTTTATTCATTTAAAACCTTTTGAAAATGAAAAATATATTTCACTGAAGGGTGACTATAACAATTACAAAAAACGGATAACTATTCCAATATCATTGTTACATGATCTAGAATGGTGTTATATCAACATTGGACTGGGACAAGATATAAAACCTAAGATATAAAAATATAGGGTGTATTTTAAGGTGATTAAATGGGTGATTTTGCTAAAAATTTTCTATATAAATTCTACCCATGTTTCTAGTAAATGAAACTAGAATATTTTCTAGTTTTCAAGGTGAATCTGAAAATTCCTCAGTCCATACTGCTCTCTTGCCTGCTCCTCCGTAAATATCAACGTCTCTTGTTTTTTGTCTCCTTATCTAACAAAGGACCCCGCACTTTTTCTATGGGAAATGGCGTTCCGTCAAATTTTCTAAAATTTTGGTATAATGTAGTACTCGACATACTGATCAAAAGTGTCCATGGCCCCAACTCAATCCCATGACTAGTTTTTGAGATACAGGGTGTTGAAGTTGAGAATTACCCACTTTTAATACGCCCGTATCCCGGAACAGAGTCGAATGAACTTCAATTTTTCTCAAGAAACATTTCATTACATCCCCAAGGAGCAAGCATATGAAGGAATATGACCGAAAATCGTTACGAATACAGGGTTATCCATAATTGAATGCATGCCCGATATGGAAAGTATAAAATATGTCAGTTCCAGAGCGAGAACGTTCTCAAAATGAACTATTACACTAGAAATGTTATTGTTACATCGAAAAAGTCTGAAATACCGAGAATTTATACGGGGTGATCCATTATTATAGAAACTATTCTCAAGGAAAGTTAAATGGACACCCTGTATTTATGGGTTGATTCAAGGTGTTTGTTTAATTTTTTTAGAACATATCATCATGGACTTCAAAGGATACAGGGTGATTCAGTCATGAAATGAACTTTGAACCTCACGAAAATACCCAAAAACCACCTGTTTTTTTCATCACCCTCTATCTCAAGATTAAATCCGATGAGGTGGGAGTTTTCTCTCACCATTGTACTTGATATAAAAACATCAATACGGCTGAGAGTATTTATCCACTTCCTATGACCAGATTTTTAGCTGGAATAAGAATAGAATGACATAAATTGATAATTTTCATATTACATAAAAAAAAAATCTGGTCATAGGAAGTGGATGAAAACTCTCAGCCGTATTGATGTTTTTATATCAAGAACAATGGTGAAAGAAAACTCCCACCTCATCGGATTCAATCTTGAGAAAGAGGGTGATGAAAAAAACAGGTGGTTTTTGGGTATTTTCGTGAGGTTCAAAGTTCATTTCATGACTGAATCACCCTGTATTCTTTGAAGTCCATGATGATATGTTCTGAAAAAATTAAACAAACACCTTGAATCAACCCATAATTACAGGGTGTCCATTTAACCTTCCTTGAGAACAGTTTCTATAATAATGGATCACCCAGTATAAATTCTCGGTATTTCAGACTTTTTCGATGTAACAATAACATATCTAGTGTAATAGTTCATTTTGCGAACGTTCTCGCTCTGGAACTGACATATTTTATACTTTCCATATCGGGCATGCATTCAATTATGGATAACCCTGTATTCGTAACGATTTTCGGTCATATTCCTCTATATGCTTGCTCCTTGGGGATGTAATGAAATGTTTCTTGAGAAAAATTGAAGTTCATTCGATTCTGTTCCGAGATACGGGCGTAGTAAAAGTGCAGGGTAATTCTCAACTTCAACACCCTGTATCTCAAAAACTAGTCATAGGATTGAGTTGGGGCCATGGACACTTTTGATCAGTAGGTCGAGTACTAGGGGAAATACGTACAAAATGACATATATGGACAAAATGACATAGGCATCATAACTTGAGTTCGGAGGTATGTAATGCGGAACTGCCTACCACATTACACGACCCGAGAGGCTTCAATGAACCTCTGAAAATTAGCAAGAGCTACTCTGGTTCATTCGGTCGTTATGAGTGATAACAGAAATCAATAGGTCACGAGTTTTTTTTCATTGCGCCAAATTTCAAGAAGAAATGGCCAGTTTTAACCATTTTTTTCATTCAAATTGCATTCAATTCAAACTTTACTTATTTGCCATTGTATTCATGGAGCTTTTTGTATGTTGAATATACTTTTTGTATTAATTCGATACATTTCTAGTTTTATAACGCTATATGGACAAAATGACATATACAGTGAACGGACAAAATGACATAGGTATTTCAGCTGAATTAACCGTATCTACCGGACGAAACCAAGACAATCCATCTCAGGCTCCATCAGCAAACAAAGAACCAGGACTTGTCTTAACATATTCATAACAAAATCTTCATCTGCGGCTAATAAAGGCAATGCATCTTAACCTACTCTTGCTGATCCTATGAGGAGGTTTCTCCAATCCCTAAAAGACGATTTATAAGTGAACCGAGGACTTGACAAACGTACTTACTTAGTTTCAACTTCTACACCTAATAAGATTGCAATCAAATCAAAAAAGAACCAATACCTCCTCCAAAAACAAGGAGACAAGTCCCTAGGGCATTATTCAATGAAGACAATGTGGAAGAAAATGTTCCTAGCAACTTTCGAGATCATGAAGACGACTGTCCAGTGGGCAGTGTCCATCTTTCTATTGTTATGAGACCTTTTTTCCCGATTTAGATCTTCTCCAGGATTAGCCCTGAAGAAGACTGGTTACGGTGCATGTATTGCTTGCATTGGGCTCACGCATCTTGTGCTGATGTTCCTAGAAGAACCAAACGTTTCATTTGTGAACTTTGTCAGTATTTTTGTAACTATAAGTAGAAAAATACAGTTGCCTGTTGCCGGTATGTCATTTTGTCCATAGCATGCGAGCAAAATGAATTTCGTTTATCCCAATTTATCTAAGAATATTTTATTTCTTGGTACTTTTATTTCATAAAGGTTGATTAGATTTTATAAAGAAAGGACCAAAGATCAGAGGTGTCGAATATGACATTACAGTGATTCACTACTAACAAGTTATGCCTCTGAAATAAAACCCTATGTCATTTTGTACGTACTTCCCCTACATTATACCAAAATTTTAGAAAATTTGACGGAACGCCATTTCCCATAGAAAAAGTGCGGGGTCCTTTGCTAAGAAACTCTAGTGCGTAGAACAGATCATTTTGTCATATGACGCTTTTTTATGAATTTTTCAAATTGAACATTTCATGTAAAAAAAATTCGGTAAAATTATCTATTTTGATTAGTTCTTTCACCTGTCAAAAGAAGAGCCTCACCTTAAAATACACCCTGTATACATTGCCCGTGTATACTGTATAACTTCATAGATGCGTTCCAAAACATAACAATGCACGATTTTCCCATCAATGGATTGAGAATTATTTACCTACTTTTCGTAAGCTGAAGAAACCAACACAATACGAATTGCCCTACTCAGATATTTTCCAGATATCAACAAATATAGCCTATCAGCTATTGTCATTTCCAAGAGGGTGAGCACGGTATCATGACAATTTCTTGCTTATGTCAGCTCTCTACAAGGTTTTACAACTTGGCTAGAGGAGTGTGAATGTTCTTGACAGCGATAGGGTGATTCCATTCCGAAGAAAATCAAAGACTTGATGTTCCTGATGTCCTCCGATTGATATTTTATCTGCAGGTTGCCGCTAGTATTGAACCCAGTCGAATATCTCGAACAACAAATCACAGAGAGTGGCGTAAGGAATTTGATGAATATTTTTTTTATAAAATGTGATTCGAAAAGAAGTGATCCCGTCTCTAGGATAGAGAAAACACTGAGAAATAATTGGAGTATGCTCAGTAAAATATTTTCGTAACGCCATCCGTATTCAGCATGAAGGGCGTTGAGAAAATTATGCAAATTTTTGTACGATCTTGCAACTACTGGCAACATTGTGAAGAAATTTTATACGAGTAATGTTTTGGAAGCAGATAAATCCAATAAATCCGTTTTCATCCAAGCGATATAATACGATATTTTGCTATAATAAAATGACATATGTATGTCAATGCAAAGCTATAATATTCATTATATAATTATGTAATACTACCCCTTACTAATTAGATTGATTTATATTCCATTTACTATTCAGCCTGTATATTACCATATTATAAAAACAGCATGGTAAGCTTTTTCATTGTTCTTTGTTTAGATTTGCAGGTGGTTATTATTTGCGTATATTCCATGGCACGTGTAATCGGCCATTACCACCTACTCAATTGATAAACCTATAAATATTAGAGATGTCCCTTTAGACATCGGAATTGACTCTGAACGATTATTTCATTAGTTGTAAATCTATTTCATGTACAGTAGATTGGTAGCTCCGAAATAAAGTTGTTTTTTTAAAAACATAGTTTTCTCCCCGAAAAACATAATTGGCGACGAGGTCTGGGATTTTGTACCGGTCTTTTTGTGCGAAGAAAAGTGTGTCGATTTCGTTCGTGAAAACGTGAATTTCGTCCACGAAAAATCTTCCAAAGACTGTCAGTTTCAACTGTTAAGGTGCAAGACGAATCAGGAGAGAAACCAGGAGTCCGATTGGTTGGGTAGCGTCTCCAACGACTCAAGGAACCAACGTGGTGAGAAAAATCCTTCATTATCTTTCCCCCAGTTTTACCTAACCTGGCCCAAAGTTAGTCAACCTTTTTCCCCACAGTTTTGAGCGTAAAACTTGTGTAAAGTTTTCTCTAGGTTTACTTTCAAAAAACCGATTACCATAGTTTTTCCTAGGTTTCTTATAAGCAAAAAACCGAAAACGCGAATTTATTAATCATTATAATCGTAACAATTAATTTAATCAAATAAATCAAGATTACGTCAATCAAACAATTTTCAGGACGTAAAGGTAAAAAACATATTAAAATGGCAACCGAAAAAATTGATTTAACCCTTGCCGAAAAATTTGGTGTTTTACTACCTAGATTTTCAGGTGTTGAAAATGAGTTGCATTCGTTTATAAAAAGTGCACAAGAATATTTAACCATGTTTGTTAAAGAACCTGAAATAGTTAAAAGATACTGTTATGCAGTCGTAAAATCAAAATTAATAGATAGAGCTTTGGCAGAAGTTTCAACTTCAGATATTCCTGATAATTGGGATCTTCTCAAACAATTTCTCTATGCTAAATTTGGTGATTCAATTAATTTGGATGTACTCATCCATCAATTACAATTTTTAAGTAGAAAACCTCATGAAGATATAACGAATTTCATCGAAAGAATAATTGCTTTAAAAATACGTATAAATTATCGAATTGATTCAGACCCTATGTCTGATCCTGAAAAAAGAATCTACAAATCGAATATATTGAAAATTTGTAAAACCGTTTTAATTTCTAATTCTCCAATGAAATTGAGAACTTATTTAATTACAAATAACGAATTCACCTTTGACGATACAGTAAACGCGGTTAAAGATTATATTTGTAATATGGCTCAATATGAATTACTTGATAAAAGTAGAAAAAATAAAAATCCTGAATTTCAAAAACCATATTTTCCAAACAATTATAGAAACAATTATTCGCATTTTAATAGACAAAATGCTCGAACTAATCATGAATCAAATAATTTCAGAAATAATTACAGTAATAATAGATTTCCTTCACAACCTGTTCAGTTCCAACAGAGACCTGTGAAAACGTTTTATCCTACAAGTCGACAAGTTTTTGGTCAAAATGATCCTAGCACATCGCAACAAAGAAATGTAAATGTATTCAAGCCTAATCCAAATCAAAGAATAAATACACCGCCAGAAAAAATGTCGATTCAAACGCGAAATTATCCTCAGAAAAGGTCGGATTATTCAACACAATATCAAATGAATCCTCAAAGAAAGTTTTTCAACAATACCAATCCTAATTTTACATTTGAAGAATTAACTCATATTGAATCTGATGAAAATTTTTCCAATAATCGAAGTGAAAACTATCATGAAAATTTTCAAGAATTGCCTCCAGAAAATGCATTGACTTAAATAATACTTTTGATCATAAAAACCAACTCCCATTTATTGAATTCCAAAATCCTTCTTGTGAACTTTTAATTGATAGCGGATGTTCAGTTTGTCTCATTGACCCTAAATTTGCGTATAATAATTTTCCCAGAAACATTTTTCATGAAAATACTACATTAACTGCATGTATGAAGCAGGAAACCTCTAATGAAAAAGTATTTTTACCAGTATTCTCAGAATTTCGAATTAATGATTTTCATCCATTCATTTTATACAAATTTCATAAAAATTATGATGGATTAATTGGTGCAGATTTTCTAAATAAATACGGATTTAACTTAGATTTCAAGAATCAGATGTTAATGAATGATTATTGCCAAATTCCTTTTAAATATCAACAAGTTTGTCAGAAACCAACTAACATTCCTGTTGACTTAAGTCATTTAGAACCAAAAATTAGTAATCAATTAATGAAAATTTTCCAAACAAACGAAGATGTACTGCAATTACCAGGACAACCACTAAATTTTTCAAACAGAATTAAACATAGAATTCGTACAATTGATGAAGTCCCTGTTCATTGTAAAATTTATAGATACCCCGAAATTCATAGGGAAGAAGTTCAAACCCAAATTAAAGAAATGTTAGACAAGAAAATTATTAGACCAAGTATTTCCCCATGGTCTTTTCCAGTAGTTATTGTTCCTAAAAAGCAAGATTTGTCCGGAAAAACGAAATGGCGAATCGCGATCGATTACCGAAAATTGAATGACAAAACTATCGATGATAAATATCCTTTACCTCAAATTGAATCTATTTTAGATAAACTCGGAAATAAGAAATATTTTACAACCCTTGATTTAGCTTCGGGTTTCCATCAAATTGAATTAGATCAAGAATCAATAGAAAAAACAGCTTTCACTGTTGAAAATGGTCATTACGAATTTTTGCGAATGCCTTTTGGACTTAAAAATGCCCCAGCTACTTTTCAAAGATTGATGAACGATGTTTCGAAAGACTTCATTGGAAAGTTTTGTTATATTTATATGGACGACATAATAATTTTTTCAGATACTATCGAACAGCACTTAGCTGATATTCATAATGTTTTAGAAGTACTTGAAAAAGATAAATTAAAAATTCAATTAGATAAATGTCATTTTTTCAAGACTGAAATTGAATTCTTAGGACATATCATTACCGCTGAAGGAATTAAACCTAATCTGAATAAATTGAAAGCAGTTTCTCTTTTCCCGATTCCAAAAACTCAAAAAGAAATAAAATCATTTCTTGGTTTAGTGGGATATTATCGAAAATTTATTCCTAATTTTGCGAAAATTACAAAACCTTTGACACTATGTTTGAAGAAAAATGCTAAGATCAATATCGAGGATCCAAAATATGTAGAAGCCTTTGAAATATGTAAACGAAATTTATTAAATCATCCTGTATTGAGATATCCGGATTTCAATAAACCCTTTGTATTAACTACTGACGCATCAGGATTTGCGGTAGGTTCAGTGCTTTCACAAGGAGATCCACCAAACGACCTTCCAATTGCTTTCGCTAGTAGAACGCTGAATGAAGCGGAATCTCGTTATAGTACGATTGAAAAGGAACTTTTAGCTATCGTGTGGTCATGTAAACATTTCAGACCCTATTTATACGGAAGAAAATTCACAATTTTTACAGATCATAAACCTTTAACTTGGTTATTTTCTCTTAAAGAACCTAATTCACGCCTTATGCGATGGCGAATAAAATTAGAAGAATTCAATTATGAAATTAAATATAGAAAAGGCTCGATGAATAATGCAGATGCCCTTAGTAGAATTATTTTAGAACCAACTAATGAATTAACGTATGAAAATTTCTTGAAACTTGATAACATTACAAATTTTGAAAATTGTACAAATATAAAGGAGAAAGTAGGTAATTTATTTGAAGCATCTCAGAATTTTGCTCTAGCACATTGCGTATCGGAAGATTTCCATATGAATAAAGGCATTGCCTTAGAATTTAAAAATAAATTTGGTCAAATAGAAGTACTCAAATCTCAAAATAAATCATTAGGAGAAGTTGCAATGATCCAAAAGGATAATCAAAATATTTATTACTTAATTACGAAGAAACTTTATTATCAGAAACCTGAATATGAGACGGTTTTCAATTCATTGATAAATCTTAAAAAATTATGTGAGTTCAATAAAGAAAAATATTTAGCTTTACCACGAATTGCATGTGGCTTAGACCGATTAGAATGGTCTACAATATTGAAAATGATTAAATACATTTTTGCTGATTCCAATATGAAGATAGTTGTTTATTATCTATCAAATCAAATGAATACTAGTCATAATCTTATAGAGTTAAATAGTATTGAAGAAGCTAATTATAAAGAATTTGAAGATTTTAATTATGATATTTTTGAAGTAAACGGAATTGAAGATGATTTAATTTCAATGGTAAATCAAGTAACTGACGAAGAATTAGATGAATGCTTAGAACTTTTGAATACGGGTAATCAAAATGATACATCTGAAGATGATATAATTGAAGAATTAATTGATCTAGAAACAGAAGATTTTACTGTTCATAGTAATGTTGAAAATCCAATATTAGAACTTCCTTATACAGAAAGAAGTTTGAACACATCTCCTTTGCAAATAATATTCAAAATAGCCCCAAAATATACTGTTACAAAGACAAAATTATTTGATGATAAAATCAGATTTAGAGTTTCAGTAAATTCCATAGATACTGATATATTCAAATTCATTAAAGAATACGTACAACCCAAGAGTCCATTAGATGAAGAAAACTTCAAGAAAGAAGACTTGGATATCCCAGATATCAAATTGGAAGATTTGGACCAATGGAACTTCCAACCCTCAAGATTTTATGTTATAATATTTTTATTGATACTTATTGCTATCATTTATTTTATTTTCAGATATTTAAGAAATAATAATTTTTTCAATAAAGCTACACCTCATAAAGGTGATACCTTTAACCAAGGTGGGGAGGAATTATGTAATACTACCCCTTACTAATAAGATTGATTTATATTCCATTTACTATTCAGCCTGTATATTACCATATTATAAAAACAGCATGGTAAGCTTTTTCATTGTTCTTTGTTTAGATTTGCAGGTGGTTATTATTTGCGTATATTCCATGGCACGTGTAATCGGCCATTACCACCTACTCAATTGATAAACCTATAAATATTAGAGATGTCCCTTTAGACATCGGAATTGACTCTGAACGATTATCTCATTAGTTGTAAATCTATTTCATGTACAGTAGATTGGTAGTTCCGAAATAAAGTTGTTTTTTTAAAAACATAGTTTTCTCCCCGAAAAACATAATTATACATATTATCGCTCGTCGTCCGTTGCAGCCTTTATTGAGCCACATTTCAAGTGAAATAAAACATCATTGAAGTTCACACCAGAAAGGTACTCCTGATAAAACTCGATACTGTGTACCGTTTTCGGAATATTTAGATTTGAAAATTATGAAGTACCTAATAACCGATGCTGGTATTGATAGGTGAAGTTATTGATTATTATTATTATTGATAATTAGAAGGCACCTCAAGGATTCCAAGACACAATTCAACGTCACTAATGACCTCATAGCTGACTCCCAACCGTTCAGAAGATTAATGGAATCTTTAGAAAAAAGGATTGACTTGTGTATTCGTGGAAACGGAGGACATTTCCAACACCTACTCTTATGGGCATTTCCAGTCCATTTTCAGAAGAAATATATTTCGACATATTGGATTCTCACGTAATTCGTGATTTTTCTTCAAATTTTTTCTTCATCAATTTATACCCTTAAAAATATTGAAAACTCAAAATTAATCTACCGAATTCAAACGATCAGAAGAAGCGGGAAATCGTGTGACGTCGGTGGCTAAAGAGATTTTTGATTGGTTGTACTCGTCATGACTTGCTGGTGCTACTGATTAAAAAATGACAGCACTGCCGAATCACAATTTAATATCATTCAATTTACGACTTCCTAATTGGAGATGAAGATAGGTGAGAAATTCAATTAAAAATAATTATCCCTAGTCTACACAGGTAATATTTGGTATATATAGACCGGTCTTCTGATTCAGGAAGAATTAATAATTATTTTTCTCCGATCGTGGGAAAAGTGACACTATTTTGACCTGATTTCTATGCGCAAAGCTCAACATTCCAGAACAGTGGGCAGTTGCTAAGCAATTAGAAAATAACAGTGCGGTAATAATTACCGCACTGCTGTAGCGTGCGGTAATGTTACAAATGGATTATTACAATGAAATGAAACAAAGTATGGTTTTCATTTTAATATTGATAAATTTGGTATGAAATAAATAAAAGAAACATCTAATTTATAACGTTATTCTTGAACACAATTAATTGTTGTTAATATTTACATTTATTGTACAGTTTGTACAATTTGTAAATTGTACTGGAGGGCAACGAGAATTTATAGACGTTGAAGCTGCATGGCTAGTTGTTTGGTTTATCTCGTTTCGATCATTTTCATTTGAAGTCGAGGCAGGGGTGTTGAATATTTTATTAGCCACTTCTACTTTATTATTAAGTGATTCGTCAATATATTCTTCCGCCACATGGGAAGACTTCCATCCTCCGTGGCGCTTTAAAGAAAGAATGTCAGCTCCAGCATCTACCAAATGTGTTGCCGATGATCTTCGGAAACAATGTCCTGTATATTCTGTCGGATTTGGCAACTGTAAATAACTTGCAACAATTTGCGGCATTTTTCCAAATTGATTAATTCCAATGACTGTCTTCCATCCTTTTCCCTTGTTGAATTTAAAAAAAAATCTAGGATTTTCAAAATCATTAGGCCTGAATGATACGTACTTTCTATAAACATTTAAATAGGTTTCGTTGATGATGAATGATCTAGGTCTATTTGTTTTTGTTTCTGGTATTTTTACCAGTATTTTTGAACCGAAATCTTCTATATCCTGAACTTTTATTCGGACAAGCTCATCTCGTCGACAGGCTCCTGCTATTCCAAATATCAGAGCCACCTAAAAATTAATCGAACATTGTATATTTCGTATTTCATTTAATTTAAGTAATACTATTTAATCTTTATCTACTTACTTTCGTCGATAAAAATATGTCATCTGAGGCCTCTAAAATGAATTTCTGAACTTGTTCCTGGGTTAAAATTTTAGATTTTTTCGGTTTGTATCCTATAGCTTGACGTTTCAAAAATGCTCTCAGTTTATGGTACTGGGCAATATTAATATTATTTTTAATAGACAAAGTTGATCGAAGCATGGAATAATGTGCCCACAACGTCGAAGATTTCATTGTTTTAGCCAATTCAGCAACATACGCCATCAGTACATTCTCAGAAAAGGATACACTGTTGTTTTTTCTGCAAAAATCCATGAAGCGTTGGTACGCAAGTTCATACTTCTCTCTGGATTTCGCCGGAAGTAAATCAAGTGAAGCCGCGTTCGCTGCTTCTACAAGTTCAGGAGGCGTGCAAGGTAACGAATAATCACCATCAGTGTCCATGTTTACTACTGTTTTTTTAATTTCTTATAAAATACAACGAATCGAACAAAATCGGCTTGAAAATTATTTTACTTCTGTCATAACAAAGTAATTTCCATAGTTACCACTTCTATATTTAAATATGAACATAGAGAAACCTATTTAAACTTACTTGATTACATCTTGAATGAAATATTTTTTAATAATTTTTTCAAATATAAATCGACGATCGGAGAAAAAATAGTATGTATAATTCGTGGGAAAAGCATATTCCCAAACTCCTGTGTTACCAGACTCGTCGCTACGCTCCTCGTCTGGTAATTATCACAGTCGTTTGGGAATATTATGCTTTTCCCACTAATTATACAATATACTATTTCATATTGAGGAGTGCAGATTAGTGGTAAGAATAATTATGGATGTGGCAACTGTTTACAGTCGTGAGTCGTTGACTTGACCTAGGAGTATAGAATGTAGAGTATAGATTAGAATACTCTCACACTTAACTGTAAGAAACGCCATTCTATAGTACGCAGAGAAGACGTCGCAATCTCGAATAATGACAAATAAGAATGTTTGTTTTGATTTATAATTTGTAGGCTTGGTTGTCACTTCAGTATTTGTATTTTCAGAGAACGAGTATTATATCAATTCTAATGAAAATTAAGTAGTTATATGACGATGTTTCAAAAACATTATAGTGATCACATCAAATATAATACGATTACTGAATATATCCATAAATAAATTCAGAGATTTTACAAAGACTTGAAAAGAGTTGGATGTCTCTCAGTTTGTCCCCTCCATCACAAACTTCAACCAATCATATTTATTACAAATTGAGCCACTGACGTCACAGCAGAGGGACGTTTGAATTCACACGTGTTCAAATCACATTTTCAATATCGAATAATTAATCAGTTCTTCAAAATTCAGAGTGAATACATGCTTACGAATGGGTTATAATATATTGCCCTTCTTTACGTCAAGGGAAGAAAAAAGCATATTTTGAGGTAGGTACTGGAAATCCCCATTGAATTCTATTTTATTTCATTAGCCTATTTTCAATTCTCATCTTGGTTTTTCGTTTAATTAAATCATTCATTATTACTTCATGATTTTCAAATGAAAATATTCAGAAAACTGTACAATAGTGTAGAAGGTTACTGGGGTGTCAGCCGTTTTTTTTTCAGAAAATCCTTTTTCCTTCTGCTCGAGCTTTCGAGAATTTATTTCATCTCTTCATCAGGAGCACTAAAATATCAAAACATAAAAAGAAAAACATTATGAAGATACGATAAAATGAAGTTAGTTCAAATTAATTGAGGGTAGAAAGAAACAACTTACAGGAATTGAGGTTTTTTAACGTGAAAGAAACCTCCTTCTCTAACATGGAGAGTCTCAGTTATCGTATTTGTTGATTATAAACACTTAAAAAAACAATTTCTACAATAAAAACCATTAATCTCCTCTCGGTTTTATGAATTATCTCAGAAAAAAAATTTTTTCACCGTGCAATAAAATACCAATATTAATCAAAAAGACGCAATTAGTGCTCCTAATGAAGAGATTAATTAAATTCTTTAAAGCTCGAGCAGAAGGAAAAAGAGTTATTCTGAAAAAAAACGGCTGATACCCCAATGACCTTTTACACTATAGTACATAAAAAACAGCAAATAATAATACTTTACTTCAGAAAACTGTACACTGTATCTCGTAGTTATCTTGTGGAATTTTTGGGGCCGATATTATAAAAGAGAACCGACGATTAAACCGTGCGTCAACTACTAAATTCCGTATTTTTAGTGAGGAATTTGGTTATTCACGTAACTGTTGAACCCTCGGTTGCCCTTAATAATACCGGCCCTTATAGAATTATGTCGATTTCACATTTTCTCTAAATAACTCATTAACCGTTGAGTTTTTACACAAGGTATGGCATATTATAGAAATTTCCATCGAAAAAGCTCTCATTTTAAAGTTGGGCCTAAGAATGCTATAGGAATGCTAAGTGCCTTGAGTAATATTCCCTAATATGCAAATGGTCCATTCAAAGATATCCCTAAAATATTTCATATATTTTAGGAATTTTCCATAGGACGGATATACAGGGTCTTTCACGAGGAACCTCACCCATATTTATACGGGAAACTACTGAACGTATTTTCATGAAATTCAGCACTTATAAGTATTTCACGATGCTGATGAAATCTAAAATATTTTCAAGGCATGAGCACCTCTGGTTTTTCCGGAAATGACGTCAACTTCTGTTTTTCGAATTTGAACACCATTTTTTTATTGCAGAAATAGATTCCTTAGAAAATTTAAAGTTATTTTGATATAACATTTTTCAGTTTTGGTTGGAAAATTCTCTCTGAGCGGGAAAATTCGAAAAAAAAATCGAAAATAGAGCTCCGCTGAAACAAGAATAACTTCGAGGTTTTTGAATGGAAAATTTTCATTTTTGGGATTTTTCAAGATGTAAGATTGATGTATCCACTTTAAAAATCGAAATCGCGATTCATGATACAGGGGGTGAAAAAATCGCTCTCAAAATTAGGGATGACAAAATCGTGAAAAATCAATTTTTTCAAATTAGAACCCCATTTTTTTATGGCAGATATTGAATCTACGTTAAAAAATAATGTGAGTGTATGCATCACACCCTTGCCCTAAAGGGGATATTAACTCAGAAAATATCCATTTTAGATTTTTTTAAAGTGGATACATCAATCTTACATCTTGAAAAATCCCAAAAATGAAAATTTTCCATCCAAAAACCTCGAAGTTATTCTTGTTTCAGCGGAGCTCTATTTTCGATTTTTTTTTCGAATTTTTCCGCTCAGAGAGAATTTTCCAACCAAAACTGAAAAATGTTACATCAAAATAACTTGAAATTTTATAAGGAATCTATTTCTGCAATAAAAAAATGGTGTTCTAATTTGAAAAACGGAAGTTGACGTCATTTTCGGAAAAACCGGAGGTGCTCATGCCTTGAAAATATTTTAGATTTCATCAGCATCGTGAAATACTTATAAGTAATTTCATGAAAATACGTTCAGTAGTTTCCCGTATAAATATGGGTGAGGTTCCTCGTGAAAGACCCTGTATTTACGTGCGTTGTTCTAGTCAAAGAATAGTTATCGTCCGAATATCGAATATGCGTAACACAGATCAGCATATTATGTCATTTCATAGAGGGTTCATAAATGCTTACATAAATAATTTGAAAAATTAAGATTTTGATTACTCATCGAAAATGGCAAGAATATTGAGGTCCTCTTAGTCTGGGTTCCCGGCTCCTCGGGAAACAAAGAGAATGAGGAGACCAACACACTTGCCAGAAAAAAACATGAATCCTTTTCACTAGCCCGGAACTATTTGTGGTATAGACAATGTACGTACAGAAGGAAGTTTCAGGCGGAGACTTTGTAGGAGAATATATCTGCACCTTTGCAGAATCTTCCTGGGTTGGATAGTTCCAAGTTTTTTCGGAACCTTAATACTGCGATAACTAAGAAGTATCTGCATCTAAGCAAGAATATGCTTCACATCC
Organism: Adalia bipunctata; assembly: GCA_910592335.1. Lineage (NCBI taxonomy): Eukaryota > Metazoa > Arthropoda > Insecta > Coleoptera > Coccinellidae > Adalia > Adalia bipunctata. The sequence continues at coordinate 56,440,422 of OU342948.1, forward strand.
TCACTGAATTCCTCACAGGGCATTGGTCTTACCAACGACGCATCTTCAAATGCATGTAAACCATTTACAGTTGCCAGCATTTGAATACTATGCATCATTGAGAGAACGCATTCACCTTTTAAGCCTTGAATGAGCTGTGATCTGAATGGGTACAAATGTGGTGAAAAAGATCCATAAAACCTAATAAATAACAAAATAGCCCTGATCAAGAATTAGAAAGGATTCGAAATGTTGTCGATTTTAAGGGTTTATTCTTCTGTTTGCAGTTTCACCGGTCCTCAAGATGAAATTACCTTTAGCTGATTAATTGCAATTACGATATTGAAGACTTATGTTCCCAACGAATCAAACCTGATTTCGATTCGACATTTTTCACGCCCAATCTTCCAGTCGACTTTAATCTGATATAATGATTATGATTACATTTAAAATATGCTTATTTCTACCTGAGAATACTGAAACCAATGATAACCGAACAAATCACATTCCATTGTGCAGATAAAAACTCTGTAGAGGAATCGGTTTAACATTTCTCTTCTATTTCTGTAGGTAGGTAAGTAAAACAAGAAACGTTCTCATGGGCCACAAAATGCTGAATTCGTGTGCCCTCGGGTGCCTTACAATTACGCCTCTCTCATCGTATATCCGAGTTGGATCCGAACGAGGTTTAAAAGACATACAACCAAAAATTCTTGCATGAGAATGAGATTCTGCTGCATGAATTTAAATGAACCGCAATGAGTTTCGTGGTTTGCATTGAATTGAGTTTCCATTAATTTGAAATAGGTACACCGGTGAATTTCGTAAAATCCCTTCAACAGTTTCAGATATCATCCTATAGGGCAACGTTCATTTTGCACGGAATATGGACGAATCTGCACCGTAGAGTATACAGGGTGTTTCAGTTCGTAACCAAGAAATTTTAACCACGTATTCTACATAAAAAATAAAAAGCCCTTGTTTGTCATATAAACATATGTCGAGAAATGTTTCCTTTCCGAGATAAGGGGGGTTATAATTCTATAAAAAAATGTTTTCATCAATAACTTTCACACTGGTGAAATATTTTTATGAAAGTTGAGACATAGGTTTCTAGCGTGAAGGAGCACTTGACTGAATATTTTCAGATGAAAAAATGATACGCCACTGGTTTTTCCGACAATGAGAACTACTATTTGAATCCTTATTCAATTAGGAGCAAATTCGGTGTCTTGACTTTTTGCCCTTCGACTTTCGAGGCACCGTTTCCGGTTAAAAAAAATAATAACATTCTCATGCATGAATAAATCGCCGAAATTTGATATGGTAGGTACATAATAATAATAAGACTATTTTTGTGAATGGAACGTGTAACTCAAAAAAATAAGCGTTAACAACCACCCTCAAAACTAACTTAAAGAAGATGTTCGAAGTATGAACCATTTTGCTGAACGCATAATTCACATCGACGTCTAACAGATCCGACAGCAGCAGCTAAATTTCGTTTCTTGATTCATCGCAATCATTTTGAATACGGCCAATAAGTTCTTTCCTCGAGTTCACAGGAGTCACATATACGATTTCTTTCAAAAACCCCATACGAAGAAGTCCAAAGGGGTAATATCGGGGCTCCGTGGAGGCCAACTGACTGGCCCATTACGTCCGATCCATCTTTCTGGGAAACTATTATCCAACCAGTTCCTTACATTTCTATGAATATAGTTATAGTAAAAAGGGGTTACAGTCCACTGCGACTTTAAGATCTATTGTGCTCCCTGACAAAGCTGTTATCTACGCGCCTCTTTTCTATGAAAGTGGGCTGGACAACCGTCAAGTTGAAACCAAGCCGCTAATCTTGATTCTACTGGAATATTTTTCCACATATTTAAATGCTCTGCCATTAGAAGTTGTAAAAAATGTTCACCATCAACCCGTTCTGGTAAGAAATAGGGACCAAATAGGTGATTATTATAAACTCCAAGCCAAACATCAACACTAAATTCTACTTGGAAATTTCTTGGTCGAATTGGATGTGGATTTTCGTGGGCCTATTATACATGCTGGATAGATGCATAGAAATACCTGGTGTTGGCATTGATTAGATTTTGTTCAAGACTTTCTTGTCGATTGATCATCTGATATTTTGTGCGGCTTTTTATTTCTCCCAAGAGATGTCGCGCTTTTCTTCCATGACCACAATATTATATGACATTCGAAATTAATCCATGTTTTGATGGAATTCATGGCACAAGGAAGACATCTGTCATCTCTCTAAAAACATGACATAACCTATGTCATACGAAAAATAGCGCCACGACCGCAAAATATTGCGGATTATTGCGGAACTTGACCAAAATCTGAAATCCACGATGCCGTTTTGATCTACAAATTTTGGTCACGATTTTTAGTAGGGAGTCGTTCAATAAAACACATATTTTGCTTTTCAGCGTTTTTTATTTTAATATTTTCAAAACTATATATACAGTGTTATTTACAAGGTGAAATGTACATGATATATATATGTTTAAATTATAAATTACAAATTAGTTCCTGATCTTTCAGACCTTACCAAATGATTTAATTTTATACAGTTCGTTTATTATAATCTATTCACATATTATTTTGTACAAGAGGTATGTTGAAGTCAATAAAACACATATTCTACTCCTGTGGGGTAAGTGACGTCAAGTTAGTTGTTTTCATCGTGATTGTAACAGATGATGTATTAGTCTATGTTTTATTTTAATGTTTGTGTTTTCGGTCGATGTTGTGCCTAAGTGTTTCGTTTTGTCTAGTTTGTTGGTTGTAAGATTGAAGAAGTAGGGAAGTAGGGAGTCGTTACACCAGGTGTTCTATGCATCTATCATGCTGGTTATGAAAGTTAACCACGCCCCGACGAGTAAAACACGATTCATCCGTCCATAATATGGTATTCAAGAAGTCTCTATTCTGCTCAATTGAACGAAGAATCCATTGGCAAAAAAATAACCTTCGCATTTTCTCAAGTTGCGAAAAGTAGGAAAGTAGGACTATAAGGATGACGACTTAACTTTCTTGGATTGTTCAGAAATATACGCCAAAATTATTTTTTCGTTGACACCTTTGGCTTTCTCATTATTTCTCCAAGCACAAGATGTATATTGCTTTTCGTACAATATTTTTGATTTCAATGGAATTACTGCTTCTGCTGCCTCATTAGTCATTTGCTTCTTGTATAATATGCACTCAGGAACTACAACCTCCTCGTCACCGCTCAACATTTTTTCGAAACAAAAATTCTTTGACGGTTCTATAATTTTCATTGACACTTGCAAACAATTAATGACATTGTGCCCTAGCAACCATCGATCGAAGGGAAATCTCGTTATGAATAATTTGAATTATACCTGATATTTCCTCTAAGAAGTATTCATTATTTGAATTTTCATCAAAATAGGATAAAATTTTGTATACGACACGTGAGTTAAAAATGTTCATTCACTCGAAGATACTAACCCTCTCGCCCTACGGGCTCGTGGGTTAAACTTTCTTCTCATGAATGAACATTCATTTAACTCACTTGTTGTATAAATAACTATTAACCGGAAACGGTGCCTCGTACAGCAAAAAGTCAGGAGACCAAATTTGCTCCGATTAAATAAGGATTTGAGTGATGATTTTTTTTGTCGGAAAAACCAGTGGCGAATCATTTTCTCATCTGAAAATATTCAGTCTCGCTGCAGCACGGACGCCACCGGTAGAATAGAAAAGAAATGATATTATGCAAAAAGTGCTCCTTGACGCTCAAAACCTATGACCCAAATTTCAGAAAAATGTTTCAAGCAGTGTGAAAGTTATTAATAAAAAACATTTTTTTTTTAATTTTAACACCCCTTATATCGAAGGGAAACATTTCTCGACATATGTTTATATACAGGGTGGCCAAGAGATTGACGTCAAAAAGAAAAAAACAGGTCCCTCGTGTCATGGCTATTCGAATCACCCCCATGTCTATAATGCGATTTTTCACGGTTTTCGAGTTATGAATTTTTTTATGAACTTTGAGAATTTTCGACTTGACCATCTCAAAAAAGGTATTAAAAAAAAGTACAAGACTTCTCTGTGAAATTCTTTTGAAACTTAATCTCCATGAATTGTACTTTTATTCATAAAATAACCAGATTCCTAACTTCGATAAAAATTATGGAAATGTTGGTCTCAAGTGAAAAAGTTACGTAAATTGAATTATGATCTGAATTTTCGAATCAAAATTAGAAATGTAGAAAGGATAATTCACGGTTCTCAGTAAGCTCAAAAACTGCGCTCAACAGTCAGCTTTTACAATCATTGATAAAAAAATGGTACTAAACACTATACTTTTGCTAGAATTAGCCTTCAAAGTCATCGAGGTGGAAAAATCAAAGAACTAGACATTTAATGCAAAATTAATTTTTTTCATTTTAAGATTTTTCTGATCAAGTTATGATAGGAAATGCTGAAAATTAATGAAAATTCGCATTAGGTGTTGGTCAAGAGTAGTACTAGATAAAAAAAAGGAAAAAGGTATGGGAATAAATCACACATCATAATGTAAATAAAAAGAAATTTATTTATAAAATTTACAGTAGGTTTTCAAAGTGCCTCAATACACAATACACATTCTACACCTTCTTAGAAAATTTTCTTTTAACCGCATAAAACCTGCCCTGTTCTCTCTTAGGACACTTTCGGCTACTCTTAACTTCAGTCGCAGCTCGTCTTCACTCGAACATTTTCGGGCGTAAACAATTTCTTTGAAATAACACCTTGATGAAGAAATGTACAAAAATTTCCTCGAGCATGCACTTCCTTGGCTCGTGGAAGATGTGTCTTCAGCTTCTTCGAACTATGATATTCCAGAACGACGGCTCCCCGTGTCACTACGCAACGAACAGCGGACCAATCAAGTGGCCCCCACGTTCACCTGACCTTAATCCCATCTATTTTGTCCTTTGGGGTTATTTCGAAGAAATTGTTTTCGCCCGAGAATGTTCGAGTGTTAAGTTCCCTTCTTTTTCAATAATTCTAAAAGCTGACTGTTGGGCGCAGTTTTTAAGCATATTAAGGAATCGTGAATTAGCCTTTTTACATTTTTGATTTCGATTCGAAAATTCAGATCATAATCCAATTCACGTAACTTTTTCACTTGAGACCAACATTTCCATAATTTTTATCAAAGTAACGAATCTGGTTATTTTATGTATAAAAGTACAATTCATGGAGATCAAGTTACAAAAGAATTTCGCAGAGAAGTCTTGTACTTTTTTTTAATATCTTTTTTTAGATGGTCAAGTCGAAAATTCCCCAAGTTCATAAAAAAATGCATAACTCGAGAACCGTGAAAAATCGCATATCATACATGGGGTTGATTCGAATAGCCCATGACACAAGGGACCTGTTTTTTTCTATTTGACGTCAATCTCTTGGCCATATAAAACAAGTGGGATTTTGTTCATCAAACGTGAAATTTCTTTTTTCTCAGGTAGAGCGCTTTCGACTCTTATAGAGTCATCATCAGTACCCTAGTAAAAAAAAATGGTCAAGTCAGACAACACAAAGACACCCAAAGATGATCAACTTACATCGTCCTATTGTTCGAACAAAGAACACCATCGGACAAGTGATCAGGAATGAGAATTTGTTATCTTTCTTTTCAATTTCTCTACAATCAATATCTTCACATTAACAAATTTGAGACGCATTCAAAATATCCTAAATAATTCAATTAAACGATAAGGTTATAACATAGAGTCAAGTCACGATTTCACAATGTCAAAAGTCACATCCAGAGAGCTAGAGTTCAACTGTATTCAACATCATAAAATGAGACGTTTTTATACAGGGGTAGGTAATTTCTCGAGAGGTTGGATTGAACATTCAGACATGCCGGGTTGTCAACTTTTTCCTTGCTTATGGATAAATCTTCCAGGAAATACAGGCGATTGAAATTCTTTGTTGAGGTTTGAAGCAGTATCTTAGCGTCAGCATTATGGTCGAAGTTGTGTTGGTTGTACTTTAAATGGAGACCAAAGGATTTTTCTGGCACAGAGACGTGTTCTTTTATCCTATTCTTTAAGGGCCTGCAAGTTCTCCCAACATAAATGTTGCAGAGCAATCTGAGCACTTCAGTTTGTACACACCACTTTTATCGAGAGTATTTGTCTTGTCTTTCGTGAGTGTGTTCTGGGATTAAGTGGTTATTTGAATGTTGTTGAAGTTGTTTTCAATATTGTGATAGAATTCTTACTTAATCGTTTCAGTGCAATCAGTAGTATGAATATGTACCCGTCATTAATCAATTTGTTACATGTATAAGTGGATTTTAATTTTTTTAATATAATTTGTTACCTTCTACTTTTTGAAAGGTTCTATGAGATATCAGGAATCCATGAATTTATGAATGCATAGTAGCATAAGTAGGATAATTTCAATTGAAATCTAATTAACATGGGTTCATATCGAAGACCGGGGGTCAATTCTCGGGATCACTCGTTCGATGAACGTATACGTTCGTGACGACATGAGCGTAGATTTTTGAAAATGGCAATTCTCGGGGAACGACTCTATGAACTATTCGTTCAAAATCATAATTCAAACGTTCGTTTGACAACGAGGGATCTTTTTCATTCGCTTGTTGACGGAAGCGAGATGTCAGTTCTCGGGATCGCCCGTTTGATGAACGTATAGTTCGTGACGACATGAGCGTAGATTTTCGAAAATGGCAATTCTCGGGGAACGACTCCATGAACCATTCGTTCAAAATCATCGTTCGAACGTTCGTTCGACAACGAGTGGTCTGTTTCATATTTCATACGCTCGTTGAAATTTTTGTTGTAGTTATTCATCGAGCTTGTGAACTATTTATTCAAAAATAAACTCAGATGATCTCGTGTCACAAAATATGAATTTATTCTTTTGAATTAGAGAGCTAAAATAATACAATACATATTGAAACCAAATTCGAAAATCTGAGATTATTCATTAATTATCATTTGCATGAGTATCTTCTTCAGATGACTCAGTTCTTGAACTATTATATCTTCGAAAAAATTTTTTATTACTATGTTTTACTACCAATAATTTTGAGATACAATATGTAAGGATTACATTTTTGCGACTATAGTTTCGAACTCTCGTTCATCTTCAGACTTCAGTTGTCTGAAGATGAACGAGAGTTCGAAACTATAGTCGCAAAAATGTAATCCTTACATATTGTATCTTAAAGTTATTGGTAGTAAAACATAGTAATAAAAAATCTTTTCGTTTTAATTATGATCAACTACCAAATAGTAACGGCTGAAACTGTTCAATTTTTATTATATCTTCGTTTGCTTTCACAATTCGTTCCATAATCAGAATTTTTTGTTCATAGTAGTCTTTTTTTAATTTTTATTTCCTCATGCAGCATGTGTAATTTCTTATCGCTTTTTTCCACAGCTTCTTCTAAGCGCTGTGTAGCAATATTTCTTGCTATGCTAATTTTTTTTCCTATGTGTGTTTGAATGCCATCGCCATCTGAATTATTATTTTCAATAGATTGATACAGGGTGTTTCAGAATAAGATTCCATAACTTCAGGATCTTATTCCTCAGATAATTTTATGATACAAAGTTCCAATGGACTATGGGTTGACGCATTGTTTCTGAGATATAGGATATTGAAAAAAATCGGTTTTTCGAAAATATTTTTGAAACCGTACATGATTTTTCTTTGAGTTTTGGTAGGGTTATGGGATCATATACCAAATCCAAAATTATTTTTTAATTTCACCAGTGGCATCTGTACAGACTTCAGTCCAAATGAATTTGATGAAAAAAAAGGTACGCCAAGCTTGTTTTTCGAATTTAAAATCATTTTCGTAATTACCACATAATTAACAGTGAAAATGGTATCTTGAGTTTTTTACCTGCGATAGATGCTTTCTGAGATAAAAAATAAAATGGAATTTCATCTGAGAGTTACGAAATTCTTGATTATTTCCAAAGGTGCGTAGAGACAAAGGCAGCTTAGTTGCCGTCATGTGCTCTAATGCACTATAAACTGAAAAAAAACGTGTACGGTCTCGAAATATTTTCGAAAAACCAATTTTTCAACACCCTGTATCTCAGAAAAAATGCGTCAGAGACCATAGGAACTTTTAATGTTGAAATCATCTGAGAAATGAGATCCCAAATTGACGGAACCTTATTCTCAAACACCCTGTATTTAGAATATCTGTGATATCCCTCCACATAGCTAATACCTGCCGGGTGAAAGTCGAAGAACATTTTTCCTTCAATTGAGTATGACGAATAAATTTTATCAACATTTTTTTTGTTCTACCGATATAGGTTTATTCCTTTTTTCCATTTTTTGAACTTGTGGCTGCTTATCACAAAGAACAAAATAATATATTGGATTTAAAAAAAACTAAATCTGAGGATCTGAATTGGCTTTTTTTCAATTCAAATTCAATCATAAGACAGCATAGAATAGCATAGACTGATTGATATCATAATTTCATTATTAATAATAGGTCTATGATCAAAACCAACATTCTTCCATGAATTTTGACACGATGCCAAGTTTATTATCCGTTCGAAATGAACATATACTTTCTTCGGAACGAGTAGTTGGCGATATGCTCGAGAAGTGACTTGTACGTTCGATTCTATTCGTTCGCGAACGTATACGTTCATCGAACGAATGATCTCAAGAATTGACGTAAGCACATATTTTGAAGTTTATGTTTTAGTTATTCATTCAGCTTGTGAATTATTTATTCAAAAATGAATTTAGAGGATCTTGTATTACAAAATATGAATAATATTGTGAATGAGGCCGAAATGTTAGTGGAAGAAGGTCGCGAAAGACATTTTTATGATCAATTCAGGAAAAATCCATTCGATAATTTATCAGATAAAATGTTTGTTCGTTTATTTCGTTTCAACAAACAAATGGTCAGAGATTTGTTAGAAAAATTGGACCCTTTTCTCACTTCTCCTAGGAGACATCACGAACGAAGGTAATGAGTGCTTTTCTAGGAAGTAATTTTGGGTATATAACTTTTTGTCGATATTATAGCTCCTAGTGGCATTGAAATTTTTTGCATGTGGAAGCTATCAAATGGATATTGGCGCAAATGTTTGGGTAGGAGTGAGTCAAGCTTCAGTGAGTAGGTGTATTGAAGAAGTTTCTGCTGCTCTCAATTCTACTGAAATTTTTAATGAATATGTAAAATTTCCTGCTACAATTAGAGACTGTGAAATTCTACGTGAAAAGTAAGTTCATTTTCAGTTGACTCGTGGTATTTTTTATATATTAGGAATAGTTCTACCCTCTTATATATGTATTTGTATGTTATTTTATCAATGTTTCAAAACGATTTATCTACTGACAATTACAGTTTCAATCAGAAATTTGGGTTTCCTGGTGTAATAGGGGTTATTGATTGTACCCACGTAGCGATTGTACCTCCGTCAAGAGATAGAGAGGAATATCTTTATGTCAACAGAAAGAAATACCACTCCTTGAATGTACAACTGGTAAAAGTTTTCATCCTGTGAGAATATTTTTAAATAATATTTTTTTTTCTTTCAGATATGCAGCAGTAATATGAGAATAATGAATGTGATCAACCTGGATCAACTCATGACTCATTCATTTGGAATCAATCTATGTGTCAAACTATTCTGCGTAATCTTTATACAAGGACAAGAAGATCTTTTTACTTGCTAGGTGAAAATATGATGACTTGACGAATATCTTTAGTGCAAAGTGTTTTTGTTCACTTTATTCAAAATTTTATTTAAGGTGACTCTGGATATCCATTGAGACCATGGCTTTTAACTCCATTCGCTGGTTCTCCAGAACCAGTTAGTCCCCAATTTCGATTTAATCAACACCTGAAGCAAACTCGTTGTTTGATTGAGCAGTGTAATGGGCTACTGAAGATGCGCTTCAGATGCTTATTGAAACACAGGGTATTGCATTACACACCAGAAAAGGCAGGAAAAATAATTAACGCCTGTGTTGTTCTTCATAACATATGTATTGAAAACAATATGCCTGAACCAGAACCAGAGATAGGTGATGATCTTTTAGATTATGGAATTCATGCTATTGGGAATGAAAACGATAATGGGGGAGCCATGGCCAGAGTCAACCCTGAATTAGTCGAGGGAAGAAGGATGAGAAATAGAATAATGAATTATTTTTGAAAATGAACATATCTGAATAAAAAACCTTGTTGAAAACTTCAACACCTACTTTTATATTTACACAAAAAGCAAACTGAATTGACAAAAACAAATACTTAATATAATATAATACCTATAAAATGAACAAAAGAAAACGCAGCTAATTTGAAAATTTGAGATTATTCACTATTTAATTTTTTTAAAAGTATCTCTTTCAGGTCTTTCAGTTCTGCAGCTATATTCTCTTTTGCAACAGTATTCCTTTCCATAAATAAAAGTTTTTTTGTGTAATATTCTTTTTTAATTTCAATTTTTTCTCGCAGCAGTTCCATTGTTTTATCACCTTGCTCCACAGCTTTATCCAAGCGCTGTGCAGCAAAATTTCGGGTTTTTGAACTTTTTTTTTTCAAAATATGTTTATCAACACCCCCTTGATAATTTTCGAAACTAAGGGGGTTGTTTTCATTCATTTCTGATGTTTCGACCGAGGTTTCGACCTCTAACTCAATTTCATCGGCCTGTGGTTCTACCACACCCACTAGGCCGCTTATGGAAGTATCACCAATAATTTCTATGATTTTTTCGTCGGATGCCGACAGATCTGGAATTGCTGGTCCACCTCCAGTTTTTGCTGCATGGCTATTAAAATGCGCCTTCTTATTTTTTGCTCTGGATTGGATATCATGCCAGCTCTAAAAAATACATTAAAATTATATGAAAATATATGCAGCAAAGAACTATGCTGTAAATGTACCTTTCTCCAATCTTTCCACTCTTTTGTCGCACCCGGGGTCGAATTTAAACTATATGTTATATCCTTCCATAACGCTATCGAGTCCTGCCGGGTGAAAGTTGAAGAGAATTTTTCCTTCAGATGTGGATTAGAGCGAACAAACTCGATAAGAATATTTTTTTGTTCCAATGACATTGGCTTATTTCTTTTTTCCATTATTTTATACTGTTTTTCACTCAAGAATTATATTTTCGACTGATCCGAAACGAAATGAATTAAATTCGACGTATTGTCAAAATTCTCATTTAATCATGACACATTACAGAATTATGAAAAGCATAGAACGATTAATATCATAATTTCATTATAAATAATAGATCTATGATCAAAACAGACATTGTTCTATGAATTTTGACACGATGCCAAGTTTATTATCTGTTCGAAATGAACATATGCATTCGTCGGAACGAGTAGTTGGTGATAATGCTCGAGAACTGACAGAATTCGAACTATACGTTCGATTTTATTCGTTCGCGAACGTATACGTTCGTCGAACGAGTGATCCCGAGAATTGACCCCCGGGCTAATTGTACACTATTTTAATTGCTGGAATTCAAAACGGTATCCATGTAATTTTAAACTCACGAATACAGATTATCGGAATGAACCTCAGAAAATACGGTCCAGAAATGGAACACGTACTTTCGGGGACAATGCAAATCTTATAAATTCTTAACTTCTCAAATGAGGGGAATGCAAGACCACTAAGATAGTCGAAACTTTGTCGATTGGAATAATTCAATTGTTGTAAGATACCGAACGCCGGAAGTCGAGAAACTTGTGATGAAACGGAATACAACGGATCGATGTATGTTCAACTTCATTTATGTTCTTGTTGTTGTATGGATAGAGCCAATGACTTGAGTGCTCCGATCTGAATATTTTTTTTCAGAATGATGACGAATTCGTGATCGAATTCAATTCTGTCTGGGTAGCCATAAGCCCGACTTGACTGGAATTTTCAGGATAGGTCCAAATCTCGCTTAAGTTAGTAAAAATGAATTATTCGATTAGGGGTTTCGTTAATATGGCCGTACGAAGTTTTTTCCGGATAATTCGGAAATTGTGGATTCGATCGAAAAGTCATTTCGCAGTCAAATGAAGAGTGATGTTTTTCACATGTTTGATTCAGATCGATAAACCAGAATTCTATCGGATTATCGCGAAATAGAATTGTAATACTTCCGTTGCAACAGATCAGAGCGGATAAAATTTCGCAGATTCCTAATTGCATTGTCGAATCGTTTTTTTGACAGCTGCCAACTAATTTCTTGAACTAGAGATGTCACTGGATCCCCCGCCGTATTCAAAGTTGCAGCCCCACCACTGGTGAGAACGGCTGGTGCCTTAAGATTTCAATGACCTCCATATTCATCCAAGGATCGTAACCCAGGAAACACAGACTTCTCCGCGAGCTCTCTGAGAGGTTACAATGCGACTTTTATGCGAGCTCCTACCGCGAGATTCCAGAGATCTCTATGTGTGGTTCCTAAGCGAAGTTCCCAGTGATGTACCCTTGCGATATCTTGGAGACCTCGATATGCGATATCTTTGAGAGCTCTCCCATGCGATATCTCTGAGAGGTTGCAATGCGACTTTCATGCGAGATCCTACCGCGAGGTCCCAGAGATCTCTTTGCGAGGTTACTAAGCGAAGTTCCCACTGATGTGCCCATGCGATATCTCGGAGACCTCGCCATGTGATATATTTGTGTCAGCATGACTACGCAGGCCGACAAAGGGATCTCCAGCCGAAAAGTCCGAAAACGTCTCCATAAGATTTATTTACTCGCTTGTTTTGATGTGCCGCCCATCTGTACGATAGTTGCATATGTCTTCAATTTTTTACGCGGCAAGAGGGAAATATAGAGCTCAACTGAATCGGGAACTTGAACCCAATTGATAATAGTATTAAGGTTCATAGACGCGGATCATGGACCAACCGAAATGGACGATCCATTTCGGTTGGTGTATTCTGGATTACGGAAAATAACGTTGTCTATTCGTTTCCTCAATTCCCGCTTCCCTTATTTTCAGACCATATCTTGTACTTGTATGTGTAGGATGCTCTCATTGTTCTGATTTACTGTTGAGCTAAGAGACGTTTTGTGCATAATTAGTTAAGTGTACCTGTGCTGTACAAGGTTCGCTTTTGTTTACAATTTCGAAGAGGATATTTGTACTCGAAGGTAAGTGTTATTTTTATTAAATTCTTGAGTTTCAACCTACCACTCACCCAGTTTCCCAGTTAGGATATATACCGTTATCATTTCTGCCGCTTATTTAGGTCTTTCTGATTAATTCAACCACTGGCAATATCAGAAGTGATTAATTTACATTTATCTACTTTCAACTAACAACAGATCTTCTGATATCACTCAAAAAGTCATTCATTCTTAATAGTAATTGCTTGAATAAATATTATGAAAGGAACTTTGCAAGTCTGCAGAGGTGCAGAGGATGATAATTATGTTGTTTGCTGAAATATGTATTTAGGGTGTCTTTGCATATAAAATTTTTGTTGTTGAAATTCTATTCAATTTGTGCTCCAGAAGAACTTGTTACAGTTTTCATTCGCGTTGATGAATGTATAAACAACTGATCTTACAAAAGTGCATTACTATATACATGTCATTTTCATTCTTCCAGATGTAATGAAGCAGACATGGAAAATAACCGAGAAGGAATTCGAGGTTTTTTCACAAAATTGGCTACGCCATTGTAGCCAAAGAAAGAAGAGGAAAGAAGAAAGAAACTGGATGATTTGAAATATTTTTTTATTTTTCTGTTCGTTATCAATAAAATAATAAAGATTATAGGAGTTATTCGATTGTTTAAGTATACCTTCTGTTGCTGCCGAAAATAATAAATAACTTTCAACACTGTTTGTTGTGTAGGTCAACTCAATAATATAAGCTTATATACAGATTTTTATCATATAAATAAAAGTCATACGCTAATATACAGATTTTTATTATATAAATAAAACTTAATCCATTTGTTAATCAAACAAATCTAGTATGATACACTGAAAGTACCATGATCGATCATTTCCTGTAAAAAGGTACACCTGTTCTATTTACACCTTTCTACAGGAAATGGTCGATCATGGTACTTTCAGTGTATCATACTTAATTTGTATAATTAACAAATGGAGTAAGTTTTATTTATATGATAAAAATCTGTATATTAGCGACCTATTTAGGAACTTCTTATACTTCTCGCAATGTGACCTATTTGAGAATATCTTAAAGATCTCGCAATGTGACCTATATGAGAATATCTTATACATCTCGCAATGTGACCTATTTGAGAATATCTTATAGATCTCGCAATGCGAGCTCGCATAGATCTCACTAAAGGAGGCTAATGGGAAGTTCTCAAAGTCCTCGCCGCGGGAGGTGTATGCGAACTCCTAGTGTGACTTGTTTGAGAATATCCACGTAGGACATCGCCAAGAGATCTCTGGGAGATCTCTTGTGGCGGACATTTGGAGCAGATATAGAGCTCTCCGCGACCTCTCAAAGATGTCACAAAAGGCGTCACAACTTCCTAAAAAGAAGTCGCAGAGATGTCTATGGGATATCTTTGTGTTGCCTGGGAACTCTTTATGTTGGAAATGACCTCTGTTTTAGAGAACACAATATTCCATCAAAACATGTTCCGAGAGTGCAGACTTCTCCATTTGACAAAGTCGACAACACCGACCGGGATAATATCCAAGGAAAAATCATTCTTACCTTTCATTCCATCGGTGACAGACAAAATTGACAAATATCAGAGAACAAAACAGTCTATGAAGCAACATGAAAGCTACTAAGGAGTGCCAAAGACCGAAGCTGGTGTTTATAGAATACCTTGCGACTGCGCGAAAGTTTACATCGAGACTACAAAACCGAGCATTTATACAAGTATCAGAGAACACGCATGATGTTGTCGACTGTATCAAGCGGAGAAGTCTGCACGCGCGGAACATGCTCTGATAGATGAACATCATAATATTCTGTTCGCTAAAACAGAGGTAATTTCCAACATCAAGAGTAATTATCCTTTGTTCTTGTTACAGATATAATTTCAAGATACTTGCATCCAGTTCGATGAAAAGGCTAGTTTTCAAGTACAAGAAGCTCTGTAACATGGATATTTTTTTAACAAATTCAGTATCACTACACATACACGGGGGGACAGAGTTTTTTCAGAGGTTTTTATCTGTTCTCGTGTATCATACGCAGAATTTTATGGTACCCCGTTTGCATTCCCTCTGCTTACACATAGATTTGGAGCGGGAAACAGATTCCTTTTAAACAATCTGTTCCTTGTCGCCATTTCTTCACACGTGCCTTATGCCATATGTTGTTTGATTTAAGAAAAAAGTATGTATTACTCTCTTTCAAAAGAATATATATAGACTACAGGCCCAAGTCGAAAATTGATGGGTCATTTGAACCAGAAGATGACCTATCTAGAACGATAGAAGGACATAAAATAATAAGATTCAGCACTATGCCGTCACTTGTAAGCTGAACAAACTGAGTACAGGTGGCAATTCAAAAGGACAGGTAGACTGGGTACATTTGGGTCATATGACTTTTGACGGCATTCTTACCATCGATAGCTCCATGGAAAATAATAGGAAAACGGGCAGTGCCGTACAAAAATGATGCGCCATATATTCGGAAAATTTTTTTGATTTTCCGAAAATTTCCATGGTAAAATAGGTCATTTGACTTTGTACGGCTTCAGTTTTATACGGTTGCCATACATCTTCTAATCCATTATTCAGCAACGCCGTCAAAAAATCATGCGACAAAGGGAAAAAGTCGAGGGTTGCAACCCCCTCTCTTGCCGTGCTCCAGGGGGTCATTTGAAAAAGTACGGCTTCGGTTCCAAAACATTATCCAGCACTCAAAATTACTATTAAAAATAAGGCCGTCGAAAAAAAATTGTTCATTTTGATGTTATATCAATAATTATCTTAATTTCATCTTATGCTAAAGAAGATTATTCGGAAGCTGATGAAGACGTTGATTCTGATAACAACTCAGAGGCTGATTCGGATAGCGAATAATTCAAGTTATTAAATTTGTGTTATTATCACCATTGATAGTTATAAATATATAAAATTTTTCTAGAGAATAGTTGATTTATTCATTCACATTATTACAGTGAACAATCAATTATATATGTATCAATAATGTTTCAAGTATACCTTTTTCAAACCAAAAAGTATACAAAACTGTTGATACTTGGATTGACGGTTTCACTTGTTGGGTATGATATAGACACTTCAGACGGTATAATGATGATTTTGTCATTTTTTCAATTTTTCTCTTCAAAAATATGTTGATGCCGTACAGTATCAAATGACCATAGAGTATCCTTAAAATGGTAGCGCAATTTTCATCATCCTAAATGATATGGTCTGGATAAAAATGTACGGCATCATTTGTTCCTAATTTATTCACCTTAATACTATTCAAAACAAGGGATAAAATGTAGAAAATTGTTATATATATCATTAATCTATGAGTTCCAAACTTTTACAATAATATGAAAAATTTCACTTTTAGTATTTCTCTATAATTTTTTTTAGAACAGTTTCTTTTGAACGGCAATATAATATAAGAATTGTATCTTAAAGTATCATGTAAAAAAAGAAGTTGCCGTACTGGGTCAAATGACTTTAGAGCTTTATGGGTCAAGCATAAGATGAAATTAAGATAATTATTGATATAACATCAAAATGAACAATTTTTTTTTGACGGCCTTATTTTTAATAGTAATTTTGAGTGCTGGATAATGTTTTGGAACCGAAGCCGTACTTTTTCAAATGACCCCCTGGAGCACGGCAACCCTCGATTTTTTCCCTTTGTCGCATGATTTTTTGACGGCGTTGCTGAATAATGGATTAGAAGATGTATGGCAACCGTATAAAACTGATGCCGTACAAAGTCAAATGACCTATTTGACCATGGAAATTTTCGGAAAATCAAAAAAATTTTCCGAATATATGGCGCATCATTTTTGTACGGCACTGCCCGTTTTCCTATTTTTTTCCATGGAGCTATCGATGGTAAGAATGCCGTCAAAAGTCATATGACCCAAATGTACCCAGTCTACCTGTCCTTTTGAATTGCCACCTGTACTCAGTTTGTTCAGCTTACAAGTGACGGCATAGTGCTGAATCTTATTATTTTATGTCCTTCTATCGTTCTAGATAGGTCACCTTCTGGTTCAAATGACCCATCAATTTTCGACACGGGCCTGTAGTCTAATATATATATATATATATATATATATATATATATATATATATATATATATATATATATATATATAAGTATGCCAAACTATCACTTTGGGGACATATTATATGTCAAACTATCATTTCGGGGACAAAATGCAACTTTGGGGACTGTCCCCAAAATTTAAAGATATGTCATACTATAAGTTTGGGGACATTATCATTTCGGGGACAGCAAATGAGTTTTTGAGGACAGCAAATACAAGTTTGGGGACAGTGACTCAAGTTTGGGGACTTGAAATGTCCCCGAAGTTGATGTCCCCAAACTTGCATCACTGTCCCCAAACTTGTGAAATGATTTCACAAGTTTGGAGACCAGTGGCGCACCCAGGATTTTTTTATGGGGGGGCTGATTTTGTTATGGGGGGGGGCTGAACTGAATAATGCTCGACGTTCGTTTGGAAATGAACTGCGAAAAATCGAAACTTTTGGTAGCTTTGGGGGGGGGGCTGCAGCCACAAAGACCCGCCCTGGGTGCGCCACTGTTGGAGACACGTATTTCGATCATATGGAACTTTATTTCCATCCAATAAGTTATTCAGTTTCTGAACACTTTCTTGGTTTACTTGGAATGGTTGATTATGGCTATTATTTAATATGAGGATTCACATAAAACTTCGTCTCGTCAGGTAAACCTCATCCGCGTGACTTATAGCTATCAGCTATTTTTTACCGAATAATACACGAAAAGCAATATATGCATTTATAACGTGAGCACATGAAAAGTCGGATGACGTCATTTTCTCCGAACCAGAAACTTGTTCTAAAAAACTTAGGTTGCAGTTCGCGCGAAGACTGAGAGCAAAGACAGAGTCTGTAGGCCGAATTCACTTCTTAACCATGAGCTTTCCTCAAGGTGCCTGTCCGCACTGCGACAGAGATAGGAGACTGAGACCAGTGAGGCCTGAGACCAGGGCAAGTGTTAGATACCGCAGAAGTCGATCTCCGCGCGAACCGAACACCATAGACAAACTAAAGGTGAATACAGACTATTCTGACGTGACGTGATTTCACGTCACGTCAGGACCGTGCAGTGCTCACATTGGCCTAATATGAACGTGAACGCACTGTGTGTTTTTATATCACTCACTATTTTGACGTGGGCCCACATGTAACCACGTCACGTCAGAATAGTCTGTATTCACCTTAAGCCGAATACGAAATTAATTTGGTCAAATAGTGGATTCCGTCTCCAGTCTCTGTTTCTGGTCTCGTATCACTCGGTGCTTTCGCCAGGTGATCAAGACCGGAGATCGATGTCTAGATTATATGTCAAGGTGTCAGTTCGCACCGAGACTTGAGACAGATATCGTAGAAATTGATCTCTGGTCTTGGTCTATGCGCGAACCGGACACTTAGCATGGCCTTTGGTCAAGTAATGGATTCGGTCTCGAACTCGTATCACGGCTCGACTGACGACCGATCTCGACCTAAGGTCTGGGTCCCCGGTCTCCGTCGAGGCGCAAACAGATGTACTTGCGTGAGTTAATACACCAAGTGATTCTGAATCCATTGACAATCTATGATTGACCACAAACTGAATTTACAAAGGATGCTCAAAATATTATATTGTATAATTAGTGGGTAAAGCATAATATTCCCAAACGACTGTCATAATCACCAGACGAAGAGCGTAGCGACGAGTCGAGAATTAAAGCTGCGACTGGAATTCCAAGGCCTGCTCTGATGTCAATAATTCTTTGATGGACTATAAATATAAATTTAAATGCCTTCTCTTCATGTAAAAGAACAATTACTTCTTTAGTCAATACATCACAGCGCATCAGACACATGCAACCTTAAGGTGAATACCGACTATTATGACGTGACGTGATTTCACGTCACGTCAGAACCGTGCAGTGCTCACATTGGCCTAATATGAACGTGAACGCACAGAACATTTTTATATCACGCACATTTTGACGTGGACCCACATGTAACCACGTCACGTCAGAATAGTCTGTATTCACCTTTACTTATAACCGTTGATCACGCTTACTCTCAGCAAGAATAACGTTGAGTTTATGTGTATGAAAATTTTCAATTCCCATCATTAATCATTATTAATTCAGTCAGTTGATTCATTAAAAAATTCAAGAAACTGACTTTAGAGTTTCTGTTAAATTTAGAGCCATACAACTTGAATGAATATTTTGTTTACACTTCTAGATAAGGTGTAATTACTATGACGTGTTCTCTTCTCATTGTATGTAAGTAACTTGGTATATAAGAAACCGTTTACGACAAATATAAATCATTAGGCGTATTGAAATTCAGATTTTCACTGAAATTTGCCGATAGTTCATAAATTTTGTCTAAAACATTTTTAGTTCTCATAACCTTGCAATAACTCCATTCCGCAAAGTTCTATTATTATCATGTCGATATTCAGTTCAATGAATAGTTATTAATACATAATTGATATGCTCATTTGCCTCATTTGGAACCATCGCCATAATATCAGATTTCCGAAGTGCCCATCTTGAAACCGGCACATTACCGCAGAACAGAAATGACATGGTACGAAAATCTTAACCAATAAGCGATGTGTAGTTTTTTCCATATTCAAATTCCAATAACGCGAACTTTTACCTGACGAAATTGAACCCAGACAAAGACAATTATTTATATCTAGTTGGAATTCGGAAGGTCCACAAATTCAAAGTGGAATAAATTCACCAGGAAATTTCGTCGTGTAAAATCAAAGATGCGGTGTCGACTGTCGGTACGACCTTATGTTATGATGAAAAACACATGCGAACGAAGCAGCTGCAAATGCTGCAATACTCCGCACACGTGTTTGATACTGGCCGTTTGCCGCCACTGCGCGTTGCCAGATCTAACGTTTCAGCCCCAGATATACCGTTTTAAACCTACCCTCTTCCACGTAATTTTCTGCCGCTAATAATAACGATATGATTAAATTATCAACATGATATTGTAGACGATTGTTGAAACTTCCAATGTAGTATAACAATATTGACATGAAGGGTTTAACGACTCAAGACTTCAGGAAAAGAACTACTCTTTTTTCTAACCAAGCTTTCGCAATAGTGCAATACTGTATATGTATAACTATTCCAAATTATTCTATTGTTTCGACACTACATCAAACAAAACCAATTATGTATTGTTACCGCGTTCGTAATGAAAACTAAATGAAGAAAATATTTATGCACAAATAATATTGTTCTTTTGATGAATTGAAAAAAATATGCGGAGAGTGAATGTTTCAATTTGAAAATTGACCAATAATCTTTATCATATCATATGTACAAAAAATCGGAGCCGTTGAGCCCGTTGATTCTGAATAGGAGGTACCTCTACCGGCTCTACCTTTCTATTTTGAATCTTTTATTTTGTATTAGGTATGCAATAGATCAATTGATATTTTTTTTTAATGAAAATAGGGTTTTCTTTTACTCTTATTTCAGATTCTATGTACATCTGTACTTATAACATATCTACCATTTTATTTTCCAATCCACTCTTTTTTTGGTCATGTCAACCGCTTTCAACCCGACAACACCGGCCGCAACCACGCCAATAGGAAAATTGATTCATAGATTCTGAAGATTCATCGAATAATTTGTAATGATAAATGTACATATTTCTAATTGTAATAATATTCTTAAACAATATTCCTAATTCAACATTCACTTTTATAAAGTTTGCCATGAAATTCTGACAAATTTCACTACGAATATTTTGAAAATGTTAGGTTATGGTCATTCCACTGTCAGATACGCCCACAACGTTGTCGTTTCTGCTAAAAAATCATAGTAATTACGTATTTATCAAAATGTTCATTTACTTTGGGAAATTAATGAATATATTATATGAATTCAGTAATTTCAAAGATCTGGCGAATGCTGAAGAGAATTTTTCTCTGTTAAAACTGGAAATATTTCACGTAATACGAAAATGGTTGGAAGATTCAGTTATGCTATATTCTTAAACGGAAATCAAGAAACGAGTGTTGAAATGTTACTGAAAAATAATGGACAGAATAGTTCGTTACTTTGTGATAGTTCATTCGGAAAAAGAATAAAAGTACTCGAATAACCCAGAAAAACGAACGGAACAGACGAACCTATGGAATTCTCCACTTTTCAAAATTCTCAAGAAATACCTACAGAAGCCATTTGAATACCTCTTTGCACAACTTGAAATACTCCAGTATGAAAATGTAGTAGTTCTACGAAACCTGAGTCACAGTTAAAACTCAGAAGAACTTACTCCATTTACAAAGCTAAAAAAGATTAAATAGAAAGTAGACTTGGCAATGTCGCTTGATTTTCACGACTACCAACCTGCGTCAGTTTTAAAAGAAAGAACTTGATAAACCCAGTGAATTACCTAATCATGGCTAATCGAGATACTTTATGAAAGTGAATGGAGTTTATTTGATAATATAATTCATTCGAAGTGTAATTTTTTGACCGTCTGACTAAAAGTAAAATTTTTACAGCCCCGGATTTGAACTTGGACTTCCCGGTTGGTAGTATTGTCTCCTTCCTTCTAGGCTACTGGTAATCATGTTAAATTGCTAATAGATTCATCTGAATAGCAAATTTTATATAGGAGAGGTCGAAATATCTTATAATTAATAGCTGAGTGACGACTCAAGTTGACGTGAATATACGTATGTACATCTCATTCGATAGTAGAATTTTTTGAACGTCCGACTAAAAAAATTTTCTTCCAAGCCCCGGGATTGAACTCGGATTTTCCGGACACAAGTATCCTAGTTCCTAACTTTTACGCTAGTGGCAATCATTTTGTTTACCTAATAGTTTCATTGGAATAGGAATTTTATATAGGAGAAGGCAAAATATAATAACTGAATGCCGCTTTAGTGGATCACGTGAATATATGGAATTCAAACATTACAGCTATTTGATATATAATTTAGTTAAAAGTAGAATTATTATTAACTGATTAAAGACCGAATATGATTGTGCGCAATGAAATTTCACAGAACACTATCTGTGACATCTCACGGCACACAACTTTTTAGGTATACTCCATAGACTTAGGATAATATGTCTATGGTATACTCTATTCAATTTTATGAATTATCCCGGTTGGCCATGAAATTCTGACACATTTCACCGTGTATATTTTGAAAATGTTAGGTTATAGTCATTTTCCTGTCAGATACATGCGCAACGTTGTCGTTCCTACATAGAGATCGTAGTATCATAATGTTCATTTACTTTGGGAAAAATAATGAATTTGAGAAAATATTAGGTATGTGGATTCAATCATTCCCAAGAACTGGCGCTGTTGAAGAAACTCGTTGATTCTCTGTTAATACCAGAAATATTTCACGTATATTAACATGGTTGGAAGATTCAGTTATGACAGTTATGCTAGTTTCTTGTACGGAAATCAAGAATCGAGTGTTGGAATTTTACTGAAATAATGGTCAGAATAGTCCGTTTCACTTTGTGATAGTTCATTCTGAAATGGAAGAATGGAATGGAAGAACTCGAATAACCCAACCAGAAATACTTATGAGCGAACAGTGGAACTACCCACTTTTCAAAATTCTCAAGAAATAAGCCTACAGAAAGAAGACATTTAAATACTTTTTTTCACAACTTGAAATACTCCAGTATGAAAATGTAGTAGTACCTAGTACGAAACCTGTGTCACAGTTAATGAGTTAAACCTTAAAGAGACTAAATCCATTCACAAAGTTGAAAAAGAGAAAATAGAAAATAGCATCGGCAACATCTCTCAGAATTATTTGACTTTCACGAGTGCCAACCTTCGTCAATATTAAGTAAAAGAATTGGTTAAACTTAAATCATGGCCAACCGCCTCCTACTTTATGAAAGTGAATGGAGTGTATGTAACTACATACTCAATTTATTCGATACTCGTTATAAGAACAATGGAACTACTCTTATGCTTGAAAGAAGTTGATTTAGAAATATCAAGATGAATCATTTGATAACAAATTTTCATTACAAAATTTTTTTCATTATTTCCTAATCTCACATCGTCAATTGGAAATCTGTTACATTCACTTCAGTTCTTAATTTTGTATAATTCTTGATCAATGAAACAAAATGGTGTAATGTACCCAAAACGAATTGTTAAATATTTATTAATTATTATTTGTACTAAGAGAGAGTTCTACCACGTGATTGAAACTGTCGAATTGTACTTAAAATAAGAATATAAGCACAAATTCTGAACAATGCTCAAGATTCCAAAATATTGAGTGCCCATTCTTGCCGTTCAAATAGCATCCCTATCAATTGTAACTAACTTGGTATATAAGAACGCGTTTACGATAAATAAAAATCATTTAGCTTATTGAAATTCAGATTTTGACTGAAATTTTCCACCCGATAGTTAGTAGGTATCCTAAATTTTGTCTAAAACATTGTTAGTTCTCTTAACCTGGCAACAACCCCATTCCGCAAAATTCTATTGTCATCATGTCGAGATTCAGTTCAATGAATAAATAATATGCTCTTTTTGAACCATCGCTATGATAATATGAGATTTCCGAAGTGACCATCTTGAAAACGGCACATTACCGCAAAACAAAAATGACATGGCACGAAAATCTTAACCAACATGGGATGTGTTGTGTAGTTTTTTCCATATTCGATTTCCAATATCGTGTACCTACTTGTCGAAATTGATTTCGAAGTTCGTACACGACAATTTGGTATACCTAGTTGCCTAGTTCGATTTGATTTCAATGAATTCGGAAAGTCCACAAATTAACAAAGTGAATTCACTAGGATAGGATATTTTCGTGGTCTCAAATCGAAGATGCGATATCAGAACGACCTTTAAATAAAAAACACACGCAAACGAAGCCAGCTGCTAGATACCAACCGCACACGTGTGTTTATTGTTTATATTCTCTTTGATAATGGCCGACGCGCCGACGGCCGTTTAGCGCCCCTACTCCACTACAAGTCCAGCGTTTTAGCGGTAGATATACCTATTACCTACTGTTGTTGTATCAGCTACCGTTTTCCATGTAATTTTCTACCGCTAAATAGTACACGATATGATTAATTGAATTTATTAAAATGATATTGTAGACGATTCTTGAAAATAACTCCCAATGTAGATGTAGATATGTATAACTATTCCAAATCATTTTATTGTTTTGAAACTACATACATCCAACAATACCAAATACCTACATATGTATTATGACCGCGTTCGTAATGAAAACTGAATGAAGAAAATATTTATTCACAAATAGTAGGTATTGTTCGTGTGATGACTTAAAAAAAATATGGAGAGTGAATCTTTCAATTTGAAAATTGACCAACAATTGTTATCAAATCATATGTACAAAAAATCGGAGAAGTTGATTCTGAATGAGTACCTCTAACTTTCAATTTTGAATCTACTTTTATTTTGTATTATGCACTCAATTAAATTGTTTGATAGTTTTTTGTTAATTTGAAATAGGGTTTTGTTTTACTCTTATTTCGGATTCTATGTACAGCTGTATTTTCGGCTCAAATAGAGTAAGGGCATTATTTTATATCGTCTAAGGGCATATCTACCGTTTCATTTTTAAATCTACTATTTTTTGGTCATGCCAACCGCTTTCAACCCGGCAACACTGGCCGCAGCCACGCCAATAAGAAAATGGATTCATAGATTCATCGAAGAATTTGTATTATGAAATGTATTTCTAATTGTTTTTATTGAAATTGGAAACTTGCTGAATTCAACATCGATATACTGGATTTGGAAATAATACAATAAGTACTTCAACAATTTCTCTAATTCAACATATTTTCTCCTCGAAATCCGATACATAGATTTATTAACGCAATGCATTTATCGCTAAATCTATATTCAATCAATTAATATATTAATTATAATATATTTCGTCCTGTCCTATATAACATGTGGTATCCAAACGAATCTATTAGTGTTGTTACACGACTGCGACTAGCCTAGAACGTAGGACGTTAAACCAATAACCGGGAGGTCCGAGTTCAATCCCGAGGTTTGAAAATCTTTTTTTTTTGTCAGACGAACAAAAAATTCTACTTCGAATGAATTATATATCAAATAGCTGTAATGTTAGGATTCCGTATATTCACGTCAACTTGAGTCGTTACTCAGCTATCAATTATAAGATATTTCACGTTCTCCTATATAGAATTTGCTATTCAAATGAAATATCTATTAGTTATAATACACGACTACCACTATCTTAGATGGAAGGACACCATACTACCAAACGAGAGGTCCAAGTTCAATCCCAAGTCTGGGATTTTTTTTTGTCAGACGGTCAAAAAATTCGACTATCGAATGAATTATATATCAAATAGCTGTAATCATAAATCTAATAATTCTTATATGGGGAATGAGCCAATGGTAACTGAAGCTGGGCGTTGTTTGTTGACTCTGTTTGAAATTTGCAGCCACCACGCAATTGGAAAATCGATCGATTGGAATAAATATTGTGTTTCTATTTATATTTATCGACTCTGGAAACATTCTGATTCAGATTCACATGTCGATATAGTCAATATAGAAATAATATTATTCAATAATTTTCCTGACTGAGGTTGGTATCTTTGACATATTAGTGTGCCGCTTGCCGCTAGGTTCGGACGTTAATCTAGATCTAGGGAGGTCCGAGTTCAAACCCAAAACTAGGAGAAAAATTTTTTAGTCAGACGGTCAAAAATTAACCGTGTTGTGCGTAAAATGTTGTGCCTGCACAGAATACAACTTATTCTCCTATCTCGCACAAGCTATACAAGCTGAAGAGTTATCAGTATAATAAAAATCATATACAGAGAAATTGGAATGGCTGATAAGTGCCATAATACTTTTGAATAATTATTTTTCAAATGATCACTACTTTTAGTTTCTCGCACAAATTGCCGACTTTTCACATGACATTTCAAAGCATTCTCTGATCAATTTTCTATTGATATTCTCTGGTTCTCGGAATAATAGCCATTTCATGCGAGTAGAATATTCATTTTTGCCGACGACTTTCGAAAATAATAATTCGTGAAATAATCACAATTTCAAGTTCCACGAACAAATTGATGACGTTTCAGAATGAATAGACATTCTCTACTCAGACTAAAGTCTAATATACCATAAATTACTAGTGATTTTACGCTCATACGTGATTTATGAATGTCACAAATCTTGATGAAACATATGGATTTTTAACACCATTTATAGATAGATATGGACAATGCTCAATAATAGTAACAATTATAAATCCATTTATAAATCACTTCAATATCGACCATCACTAATTAATTTTCCACTTTACGTGATCAATATTGTAGTCCATAGTAGAGTTGTAACGAATATTCGCATTCGCATTCGCGGATATTCGCATATGTTTGGATATTCGTATATGCATTCGCATCCACAAAATTACTGCGAATGTTTTGCGAATTTGAATATGAGAAAAAAAACTATGAAACATCAGTCTTTATACAGGGTGAATCCTGTTGAACTGTACATGCTTCCCACAGAGATATAGGACACTTATGTCGAGGCCACACCGAGCGCTATGCTATGGACGCTATGGACGCTACGTATGCGATGTTCGGACATAGCGGACATAGCGTACCAGTATCGGTGTGGCCGGGTACATTTAAAATACCGATGGCTAATTTTGAGATGCATCGCGAACATAGCGAACATAGCGTACGTAGCGCTCGGTGTGGCCGCGACATTAGCCGGTTCCAAAAATACCCCACAAATTACCTGAATATTGGAATACTTGAATATCGAGAGGATTCAAACTGATAATATTCTCCTGTCGTCAACTTTTGATACATCTGGGTATGATTTTCTTTGTGAAATAGGCCGTCCAAAAAAATTCATCTCCGAGTACGCATATTCAATATGTTTTTTCTCTGAATCTGTAGGTGTGCCACGTGATTTTATTACTCTTTATTGAAGAGTATTCAGTGTAGTTTGAGCTGCCATGACAGGTTTATTGACTTTTTCATCTACAGGATGATTTTCTTTATAAATTCCGATAATATCAGAAAAATAGAGTCCGGTCCTAGAAACTGATAATCTGTTAACTCAGCTAAATGGGGATTGATACAGTCCTCCTACGTACCAAATTTGGTGGATTTGTGATTATTCGTTCGTCCAATACAGCATTTTGAAAATATGACCCAAAACGTGAAATCGCCCTGTATAATCCAAACGAGTGACTAAAGACTCAACATGTGGGGTATTTTTGGAACCGGCTAAGTGTCCTCTACCTCTGGGGGAAGCATGTACAGTTCAACAGGATTCACCCTGTATATAACTTTTTTATGTTTAAATAATCACAAACTGAACGCACGACAAGCCATAGACATTTGGCGCCAATTTCTACATTCGCATTCGCGAATGTCAGTAGCAGACATTTGCATTCGCATTCGCGAATGTTTAAAAAATGACATTCGTTACCCATAGGTATCTATCGTTCAAAGGTATTCTACATACTTATTATCAACAAGCAGCCCGTCCCAGCTTCGTCCGGGTAGAACTTTGTTTCATTAAAATTTTGCGATGAACTTAGGGTTTACCCTAGGTTCATCTACAGAATTTATTCTGTTTATAAAATCGTCGCGTGTCTGAAAGTTGATCCACGCGGCTACTCTTTTATAGATATGTATGTCCCCCTCTCACACTTCGGTGCCCTCTCCTACCCGCCCACTTAGCACGGAGACTCAGTTTGGTCCGGTCGTGCGGTTTCATCTTCATCACTTTAACCTGCCATATCTTTTGATGTACTCATACTAATTGTATAATGTAAAGGGCAACATCTGATTACCATAAACAGGTGGCAGCAAGGGAATCTTGAGAGATAGATAATATATGCTATCGCGGAGTTTTTTGTAGAACTATTTGAGAGGAACATTTCCGTCAGACATTGTATCCACGTAAGTCTTACGGTTTTTGCAGCGCACGTGAAAATAGCTGATTTTGTCTGATTTTTCTGTAATTATTGAAGTTATAGTAGGTGGAAAGTATAGCCAGAGATAAAGTAGCTTTCTAAGGATGAAAGAATTTCTGAAATCAGTCTAGTAGTTTTTGAGCCAAGTCGTATCAAACACACAAAAATACAAATCTTTCCTCTTTATAATATTAGAATAGAAAAGTATAGATAACAGATATTGACCTTTATGTGCATCGGTTGAAGTATCGCAGTGTCGAAGAAATGAGTAAGATCTTGCAATTCA
The DNA here is from genome assembly GCA_910592335.1 of Adalia bipunctata. NCBI lineage: Eukaryota > Metazoa > Arthropoda > Insecta > Coleoptera > Coccinellidae > Adalia > Adalia bipunctata. Next base: position 56,468,915 of record OU342948.1, read on the forward strand.
CTAAATATGTAGTTACATCCAGACAATCATATTGAAATTTTAGGGGTACTGAAGAGACCATACACATGCATTTTTAACCTAAGAATAATGATCGATGCCATTTTACTACACAATCAAAATCCATTCTTTTTTTCATGACCTCCTTCCAAGGAAAATTTAATTATAAAATCCATTCATTATCATTTAAATCAAATACATAAGCATAAAACCAATAAGAATTCACCTTTCTATATAATGCCAACCCTTCCTTGAGATAAAACACTTTCACGATACGTATCATATGAAAAATAGAAATTTCAGTCGAAGCAAGGCAACATAATAATGATGTGAGAGATCCTATGATATAAGAAAACTTCGGGGACAGTATATACATTTATACGATTTTATACGATTCACAAAAGTATGATTTCGAGGACAGTATAAAAAGTTTATTTGTTTACCAAAGTATTATTATGGGGACAGTATATACATTTTTATATGGAGCACGAAATTATAACTTTGAGGACAGTATATAAGTTTATACAGATTTTATATTGCTATATATGTTGCATAAAACTATCATTTCGAGGACAGTATAAAATGTTTCTATATACGATAAATGTCCCCGAAGTAATAGTTTGGCATACTTATATATATATATATATATATATATGAATTGGTCTTTTTGGGGACATTTCATATATTTTTTATATATCAACTTTCATGATATAGTTAGATGCGAATGGTGATTCTGAACCATATAATTTGATCGATTTGCCTATATGTGAATTTTTTTGCTATCTATAGGGAAAAATGCATGTATGAAGCTATTTGAGGACATAATTTTTTTTTTCATTTTTCTTCATAACTGTCGGATATTTTCTCATTTTGTGATGAATATTGCTAAACAAACCATTTTTTACACTCTTCGGAAGATTTCTTCATTATCACGAACAAGGGCGTCGCCAGCCTTTGAGCTAGGGGAGGGGGGGAAATGGGGCTAGAAGGGGGGCAAAAATAAATCAGAATAGAATAATGAACTGATTTTCGTATATTATGCTATTATTTCATGAGTTTTTCTGAGGAGCTCTAGGAAGAGGGGGGGGTAGCCGCCCCCTGCCCCTCTGGCGACGCTCTTGATCACGAATATATGTACATGTATATGTAATTGCCATGAGACCACTTTCCACCTCGTTTTTTGGGTGACTGCAAATAACAATTGAAAACGTGATAGATATGTTCTCAAGGTCTATCGCGCCTATTACTATTATTATCATTATTTTAACTGGGATCGATTATAGCTCACCACTGCGACCACATGGATTTTTTGTTCACTAGCCTACTCAGTCATTGAAACTCAAGGAGGTCGTCTATGGCGTTGATAAGACCGACAACATCCTTAGGAGCCTTGGCCGTTACCTCGTGGGTATCCAAAACTGGTTTCCCCATAGGAATGGTTCTCAGACCAGCCAGTTCTGGAAACTTGGATACCATGTGTTCAGCTGTTTCTGCCTCTAAACCACAGAGTCTACAAATCTCATCTGTTGACTTCCCCATACAGTACAAATGATGTTTATACCGACAGTGCCCTCTCAGCGGACCTACCATCAACCTAAGCTCAGCTCGTGATAGCTTTAAGAGCCTACTGGTTTAGGTCGGGGGACTCATCACGAATTTATTGAACTGAATAAGTCCAGTAGTGTTTCTCCAGAGGGTTATTCTGTTGATCGACTCCCATTGTTGAACCCCTGTATTATAGTGGTCTTTTCCAAGCCCACAAAAAGGCTCAGGACCAGCAGGTGTTAGCCTTGATGCACTTTTCACAAGCCCATCGGCTTTTTCATTTCCTTCAACACCACAATGCCCTGGCACCCATAGTAGACTCACTTTATTGCCTCTGGCCAGTTGCTTCATGGTGTAACGGCACTCCTATGTCAGCAGAGATCCCTGGCAGTGTGATTCCAGGGACCTCAGCGCGGCCTGGCTGTCCGTGGTAATGAAGATATGCGCCCCTTCGAGATTCATTTCAAGACACTCCTGAGCGCCTATGTACACAGCCAGTATCTCGGTATGTGTAATAGTGTGATGGAGGGTTCACTTCCCAGGGCTTTAGAGATCCTCAATCTAGGTCCATATATCCCAATACCAGTGCTTCTTTCAGATTTTGATCCATCGGTAAACCATATGGAAGACTTTCTGTCCAAGCGATTTACGAAACTTATTGCTCTAGGTCTAGGACTTTCATAGCTGACCGTTTCAAAGGGCGTTTCGAGATCAAAGATTATTGGCATAACATCCGATGGTTTTGCCAAGAGGTTTGAATCCAGTTGATTCGATATCCTCATGTCTCCAACCCAATTTCCAGGTAGGAGTTTCCAGTTAAGGGATATTCTTATATTGCATCCAGCTGGCTGCATTTCCTCACATGTAGATGTAAGGGAGACAGATCGAGTATGACCCCAAGCGCTGCTGTAGGAGCTGTGCGCATAGTTCCCGTGACACCAATACAGGCAAGCCTTTGTAGTTTCTGTAACTGGATGCGTATGGTGACCTCTTCGGTTTTTGTCCACTATGCTAAGGACATAGCATAGGTGACAATAGGGCGTATCACCGCTGTGTATAGCCACAGAACCATTTTTGGTTTCACGCCCCATGTCTTTTCAAAGAGGCCCACATATGGCCGCCGTGGCTCTGGAAAGAGTTTTTTCTATGTGTTTCCTCCAGTTGAGTTTACTGTCCAGGATGACACCTAGGTATTAGCACTCACTAGAGAAGTTCAGAGTATCTATGACCATTTAGGACCGGCGCTGTGAGGTCGAGATTCTTCCTTCTAGTGAACGGGATTAGTGTTGTTTTCGAGGAATTGACATTTAGCCCCTCTTCCTAGCACCACTTTTCTATAATACTGAGGGCAAGTTGCATTCGGCTGCTTGATGAGCCTTCATGCTTGCCTCTAACAGTCACCGCTATGTCGTCGGCATATGCCTGGGCGTTTAAACCATCGGTCGTAAGCTTCTCCAAAAGACCGTCAATGACCAGGCTCCACAGCAGGGCTGATAGCACCCCCCCTTGAGGGCATCCCCTGTTCGTCAGCACAGTCACTTCAGTTCTCCCCAGGCAGGACTTGACGGTTCGCCCTGTCAACATAGCTGTGAGGGTTTTACGTTTTACCCCTTTCCGTTTTGCTGCATTGCATATGGAAATATGTAGGGTATCATCAAAGACCCCCCAATATCTCCAAACATTGCAAGCAAAATCTCCTTTGAACCGTCTATGTAACATTAAATAATATAAATGTAATGGGTGGTGAGTTCTCTTTTCTCCTTCTTTGCTTTGTCTCTATAGAGAGTCTTGTCACTCGTAAGATTTACTGATGAAATAATATTGATTGAAGAGTAAGGACTAGGCTGTCTGAGTCTTTGTTCTCTCATTAACTGTATCTGCCTATCACTAGATGAAGGGGTGTTAGATCTGTAATAATCTCAAGATGTGCCTTAGTGAGGCTCGTTTTCAAAAATCCAGTGATGCACACACATCAGGCCTCTCAATTTTATCAAGGGTTTTGCTTGTACCCTCCTGCCCCTTCTAACACTCCGGTAGATAGAATATTTCCCCATCAGTGATTTTTGGTTTTACAATCATGGTGTTCATCCATCACAGTTTTTTGGGTTCAGGACAGCCGTAAGCTTCACCAGCTAGACTAATTGATGGTAGCCTTTATTGCTTTAAAAGCTGAAGCTCAATGTCTAGGTTTATTCCTAGATATTCAATGAAGGATGGTCAGAAAGCTTTATTTACTGATTATTCAAATTGGGCATTTCTAACTAAGCAGTTCTATCCATGGTTATAGTTTCATTTCTTAGAATTTAAAACGAGGTTTCAGCGCACTCCCAATGCTGACTTTGTTGATAACTACATAATTAGGATATTAGGAAGGTTCGCTCATGAGATTGTTCAGATGGGACCAGGCTTCGTCAGTTTGAATTATGTCTTTTCCTGTACCTTTCCTTGATATTCTAAGGAAGACCTCATGGGCTACCCTCTCAACTACTCAAGACGAGCTTACACCTCAATGAAAAATTCCTGAGAAATACGGGAAAAACGGACAAAAATCACGCGTTATTTACACATAATTCCCACTTTCGTTTTATTGAAATCGAATGATAAATTAATCAGTAATTTTCTATTTGTCAATAACAAATCACTGAAGAGTGCTGACTGTGCACATATAGTCCATCCAAGAATGATTGACATCAGAACAGGCCTTGAAAGTCCAGTCGCAGCTTTATTTCTAGTTACAAAAAAGTAACTAAAAATTTTCTGTGCTTTCATCATAGATATAGAAATAACCTAAAAATTGAACGATATTTTTTTAAAGTAAGGCATTTTGAACATGAAAATGTTCCTAATTTTCAGTTTTCACAATCACATACGATTACCAGCGTGTGAATCTGTATACCAGCAGTATATTATTTTCATCTTGTATTGATACATTTTCGATCTTACGATCAATTATAGGAGCATACAGCCTAGAAATTCTGGTTTGATAACGAAAAATAACAATGTTCAATAATTACTTATGAATATTCGCCAAACCGAAAAAATTTAGTTGATAATTTGAAGCGTGTTACTGCAATGTGAATGGATTGGGAAATTTGTAATAGATATCAAGACAGAAACAAAACTTAACCAATGGATCTATTTAATATATGAATAATTTTGTCATGACATTGTAACTTTCAATATTTGTGAACAATGAAGGTGTAAAATATGAAATATGAAAAATATAAATAATAATATAAATAATATTCCTATTATTCTGTTTCAACAACCACAACATGTTATTTTTTCCTCATCTGGGCAGAACTCGTCATGTTCATAATGAAAGGTTTTGTCAGCAATATATCATAACATTCCTTATATTTTGACTAATCTTCTCTCATTTCTTTTTCTATGTGCTCTGTGCAGGCTTTCCATTTTTCAGCTGTTCACTCTTCAAGAGCCTCAATTCAAAGATATTTATTTCACTTGCTCAATTTTTTGCCAAATTTGTTCGAAAAATTAATGACAGAACAAAATGTCAGTGTTATTTTCAACACCAACCTGAATTCTGCAACTCAAAATATTACTGAATGAGCATTACCAACATAATTTCGATTTTCCAAAGCCCCCCGAGATGTCAATCATTCTTGGATGGACTATAAATTACGATCTGTACCTACATAATTCTCATCATTCGTTGACTTGAAATCCAGGGATAAATAAATAAGGTATTGAGAAATGTGCTAGCTTATCAGGGATAGCAGTCACTACAAAATTAATACCTCATGATATTGCGCGCATCGCCGTTGTATTTTAATCGTCTCATCAGAAATCAATATCATCCGAAAAAGTCATGGAATGAGTGAAATAATAAAAAATAGCGGAAATAAAATATTGACTTCATTCCCAATTTCAAGATGCAATTAAGCCGTACCACACGAGCAAACTTCATAGCGGATCATGCATCCAATCTGGGAAATCACAATAGATTATTTATTTTATCGATGGAGGTTCGTTTGAACTCAATTTTTTCCGACGAATCTGTTACGAGCCACACAACAAATGCCTCACACATTTTTGTTACTGCGAATTATATGTGAATAAGTGGGAAACCCATTTTTTGTGCATTCAAAAAATATTTCTCATTCAAAATTGTGCTATCTTGCCGGGCATTGCGAATTGTGTTAAATTTCTGTGAGTACGGGAAAAGAATGATTCCGCTCATAAATCACACATAATTCCTGCATTTGTTTTATTCAAATCGAATAATATTTGAATCAGTTATTAAGAACCATAATCGAATATAATGAAGTAACAGATGTGTGTTCAGGTACGGCCATTTCTCGTTCGCTTGGTTGCGGTTGGCGGTACCCTCTGAGCGTAATAATTCAAACGATTGTAAATGTCACCGCTTCGGTGCTTCCGATAGAAATTGTTTGCAGCCCTTTTGCTGGTGTATTCAGGGTTGCCTGATGTAATTTTGTTAACGAATTGCAATTGAATACAATTCTTTCTGAAACATTTAAATAATAAGTATGGAACAAGTACAGTTTCATCATGCCTCATTCTAGGGGTGACGATTCGCATATAATATGGGAAAATGGAATGCCGCAATTCTTCAGCAAGAATTTCCCAAGAGATTATCCATTACAATGTGCAAAAAAATCGGAAATTTCTAGCATTCTGGATGGTATTGGGTTGAGACACAAACATTTAATTATTAGTTTGAAATGGGTGAGGAAAATGCAGGCAAAGATTCACTTTCAGTCTGAAAGGAAGTCAGAAAATGAATTCGTTATTGATATTCAGTGAAGTGGTTGCAATTTTTGAGGTTTTTGGTTGTCTATCCCTCTGTGAAATAGCGAACAATAGCCAGTTAATTCTACGAAAAATAGATTTTGGAGTTTTTAATAATTTTTAACTCTGCACTCGTAAATAGAAAATCGTTTTGTCAATGGGCAAAATTGCAAAAATGTTTGCACGCGTTCCGATTTTGATTCATTGACTTAATTAAGCATTGAATTTGACCTACGATACTCGTACAATATTGAGCCATTGAATCTCTAATTGATTAAAAATTATTGTATAATTGCAGCGAAGGGAATTATCCCGTTAAAATGGTTCGAAATAATTTGAATCGGTTTGAAAGCAGGAAGTGGGATAGTTTGATCTAGAATTGTAACGATTAATCCATTCACACATGGCTCCGCCATTGGGAAGTCACAAATTTAGAGACATGATATGCATTATGCAATATTATCGGCTATTCAGGTAAACAAAGAAACATCAGCGTCAGCGTCTATTTAAAGTGACAAAATTCGACATAAAATTCATTCAAAATTGAAAATGTCGCTTTTTGGTTCATGTTCCACTGCAGAAATTAGTAAGAATGTATGTAAATCATTCCTCTGAGGATTTGAAAGTGTATTGGGGTCCGAGCGGTCGGATCTTCGATCATTTTGAATTTTGGTCGAAGCGGTCGGAGTCGGAGTGATATACTCAGAAATAGCATTGTCACATGTTGATCATGGTGGCTTGATGGGCAACGCGATGTCTTGCTGCACGGGGGGTTTCGAGTTCAAAGCTTGGATAACAACATTTTTGCAAAATAATAAGTTATCTCGCTGGAATGCATTACAACCTGTGAAGTAATAGATCATTTCGAGTGGAGCAGGCATCGATTTGAGAATTCTGAAATATTATTCAGTTTTAAATATGTATGTTCAAATTCATGAAATTGATAATACTGGTTCTTCCTCTTGATTCAACCAATATGAATAGTTATATTGCATATTTTTTTCAAATAGCATCTCGTTAATCAGGACAAGAACATTTGAATCATACATAAGCTGATTGGGATCCATTTTAAAAATACCGGATTTATCCTAAAGAGGAAAATTATAACAATTAACACACATAAATTTTTTTCAATTATGTGCGTGTATCGTGTTTATGACTGATAAATTTAAAAATTGAATTGATATTTCTATGATATCGTCACGCGAAAAAATGACTCAAATGGTTCGAAATAATTTGAAGCGGATTGAAAACTGGTATTGGCGTAGTTCGAACCTAAGTTCGGACGTTTTTGAGAGCTTCTAGAATCAGCTGTTTGAAATTGTAGCATTTTAACTAAGTATACACAAACTGGTGACGTTCACTTCGAAATGTTTTCGAAATAGTTTTCTGTTCTTCGCTCGAAAAAATGGCTTAAAGTTCAATATGGTATATACTTCATTAACTTTTATAAAGTATCCCGGTTTGCCATGACATTCTGACACATTTTACCGTTTATATTTTGAAAATGTTAGGTTATAGTCATTTACCCTTCAGATATAAGTATACGCAACGTTATCGTTTCTACATAGAGATTAGAGATCGTAGTAATTACGTATTATTCAAAATTTTCATTTATCTACTCCCATAGAATAATATATCCATTATTCGACTGATTTTGTGCTTGAAAGTACCTATCTATAAACCAAAAACCAATAGCATGAGTTATAAAAACTCACGCCTATAACTCACTCTAATGAATTTTTCGTATGAGAAGCACTCACTCTAATACAAATAGGAAAAATGAAATTGCTTACGAAATGAATGAAACAAGTCGGGAACTTTATTTCAGAGATCAAGGTAACGTTCTCGCCATTCATTTCTACATTTCCTCTGGTCTAAATATCCAAAAATTGCATTTGGAAAACGTGAATTTTTGACGTTTTCTACGCGATTCGATTCTGGACGACCACAGAGATCGAAACCTGTGACACATTGGCAACGTCTCTGAAATTATTTTGCCTTTCACGAGTAACAACCGGCGTTTTTTTTGTGAAAAAACTTGATAAACCTAAATCATGGCCAACCTGGATACTTTATAAAAGTGAAAGGGTTATGAATTATCGTTATTCAACCCTTTTCAAACTTCTCGATATCAGGGAACTAAGATTCAATATCAAGATAATATGGTGTTCATTTCATTATAAATACGAAGCTGGAATAAAATTGGAAATTAAATATCCATTTCTCACTGCATCTCCTAGAATGTTCAGGGCGAATATATTTCGAATCGGGTCAAAAAGACCGCGAAGTACTACTATTCGAATAAGATACGATGTCCAGCTGTGTCATCCAGGCCATCTGTGTGACGCGTGCCGCGTGCGGATATTTGTCGGCTTTTTTATTGCACTTTCGATTGAAAGCGACACGTGGGAGGTTGGCGGTATCTAGACTCTCGAGGTGAATTTCGTACGTATCATTGAAAATGCAGGTTAATCTTCCGTGATTATTAATACTTCGTGAAAAAAAATGATGAGAAACTTCTTGTAGGATATAGGACATTAGAAAAATATAACTCATCTGTGGAATTCCAAAATGTGGAAGAATTCATTAGCTGCATTTGGCGGTGTATTATTCGTTGCGATATATGAAACAGGCAGTAATAATGAAAAATAAATTCGCCTTGATTCAGAATTTTTAGATCAATAATATAACCGACTTCCGTAAATGATGCAAGGGCGTAGCCAGGATTTATTTCAGGGGGGGGGCAAACCATGGTCATGGTCCAAGGTCGTTCAAATGTTAAATTTTGGGATGAAAATGAAAGGCAAATTTGATTTATTTTTTCTTTCAGGGGGGGTCACGCACCAAATGGTGAAGCGTCTTGAAAACAGTGGCGTTTTCTGCCGTCCATGTATTTGAAACGTATTCGTCCTACGATTCAAATACATTCATTCTGGCGTTGAAACGATGACGTCACAAGAAAAACGATTCGAAACGTATTCATGGAGTTTTGAAACTAAGTAGGATGCAGTTTCAAAACATGATTCGTTGTTTTGTGCTATCATAACCTTAAATTAAAAATAAATGATCGTTTACGATGGTCATTGTTTGATTGATTGTGAGTTCAAATTGAAATTGATGGAGGTTGACAAATAATGGAGGTTGGAAAAAATTTAATATCGGGATTATCCAGTATCTACTCCAAGTCCGAATAGGTTATGTTTGATTATTGAATAGTATTTGAAACTAAGCAGGTTCATGATATTGATGACGTATCATAGGAATCGCATCCAAATACAAAATACAATATTGAATACGCTTCAACGCCAGAAAACGCCTCAGGTAGTGGAATAGTTCGAACTGCTTGAACGTTTGGAAAGAGCTGATTGAAGAATACTGGTTATTTGTTTTTACCGTTTTTATTTTAAATGTTATTTACAAATGACCGCTCTGTTTTTTGCATGCCTGAAAATGGCAAGTTATTGTAACATGTGAAGGAATAAATCATTTCGAGTGAAGCAGAATTTTATTCGAGAATTCTGAAGCATTATAAAGTTTCAAAAATGTATGTTGAAATTCTTAAAATCTATATAGCTGATTCTCTCTTTTGATTGAACCAATATGAATATATTGCACCTTCGAATATATTGAACCTCCGAATCATAAATAAAATGATTGGAATCCTTTTTAAATACAGTATTTATCCTAAAGAAAAATTATAACAATAAACATACGCCATCAGAATTATAAATATTATTATAATTATGTGCGTGTATCGTGTTTCTACTCACATTTATAAATTGAATTGACATTTCTAGGATGACGTCACCGTTTTGAAATTGTGGCATCTTCTTTAGCGATGCACGAACTGGTGACGTTCCCTTCGAAATGTTTTCAAAATAGTTTTGAACCGTGATTGACGCGAAAGAATGGCTTTAGGTACATTTCGATACAGATGACGCTGGCTATCAGAAATAAAAGAAAAACAATCATCTGAGTAGTCTAACATTTTAGTGATTAGATTATCTTTTGATTATTCTATGGCGATTGTATTATTTCACCCAACTAATGCACCCAGCATCGGAAACTCAATAATACAATCACCCAAAGATGTTAATATACGCATTCGGCTGTTCATTACCGGCAGGGTGGCATGCCCTGTGAAAAAAGCTAGTTGAAATCCAATATACTGAAAACACAAATCTTTGGAATTGTCAGAAAAAAAATTGAATTTGTCACCGATAGTAGGAAAATGCAGAATAGAGTTGCGGTGTCACGAAGAAAAAAATTTAGTTGAGAAGATTATGAATCGAGTATACTAAAACCACAAACTTTTTTTTATGATTGTCGAAATGCAGCGAAAAATAACATTTGTCACTGGTAGTGGAAAAATGCGAGATGGCGTCGTTGTGCCGCCATTACAAAAATTTAGTTGAAATGATGATGCTTCCAGTACACTAACCCACAAAAACTTTTCTTCGGATAGCCGTCGAAGTGCCAGAAAAACTAGAAACCTGCCACTGGTGGCAGGAAAACGCAAGATGGAGTCGCGGAGCCGCAAGAAGAATAGTTTCAAAGATCACGAACCCAGTATAATGAAACCATAAAAATTCTTTTTCGGAAGGCCGTCGAAATGTCAGAACAATAATCAAAATCCCTCACTGGTACCGATGAAGTGATAAAATGCAAGATGGAGTCGCTGTGCCGCAAAAAAAATTAAGGTGAAAAGAACATATATCCAGTAAAAACTTTATTTTGATGGCCGTCGAAGTGTCAGAAGAAATGTGAACCTAACGATGTTGGTAGGAAAATGCAAGATGGAGCCATGGAACCCTGAAAAAAACTCAGTTGAAAAGATCTTTCCGATTACCTTCGAAGTGTCAAAAAAAAAGAAATTTGTAACTAGTAACGGAAAAATGCAAGAGGAAACGCGGTGCCGCGATGAAAAAAATTTTTTCAGATTACCCTCGAAGAAAAAAAATTAAATCTGTCAATGGCACTGGCGGATCCAGACAGTTTTTCAAGGGGGGGGGGCATGAATTTTTTCAAGGGGGGCCATGAATAGATAGAAATTTTTTACCAACATTACAGGACTACTAATAAAGAGATTATTGTCAATTTCAAGGTCCAAGGGAGGGGCCATGACCCCCATGGCCCTCCCCCTGTGTCCACCAGTGGTCAATGGTAGGTGGAAAAAGCAAGATGGAGTCGAGGTGCCGCGAAAAAAAAAACGCGTCGAATGAAAATTTGACAGAAATAACCGCTTGGCTATCAATATCATGCGATCCAAATGAAAAATATTCATATTCTTCAGTTTTCTCAAACGTCCCCAAAAAGCCGTCCCATTTGGGGACCGTCCTCAAATAGACCGATCGTTGCATCAGCAATTCGAGGACCGTCCTCAAATGGACCGAATGTCCCCGAATGGACCAATTCATGCATCGAAATGTCCCCGAAAAGACCGATTCATATACATATATATATATATATATATATATATATATATATATATATATATATATATATACAGGGTGTCCCACTAGTGCCGCAGCGGAGGATATACGCGTAACGGTCTGAGATTGGCAAAATTTTTTGATGCAGACTTGATCTACTACAAGAAGAGCACAACCTAAAAATATTTTCGAATATATAGGGTGGCCCACAAAAGAGGAATAGCGGGTGACTTTGTTTTTTCAAATGGAACACCCTATATTCAATAGTCTTTTTCAATTCTCTGAAACTTCTTCATGCTTCCGTATACTTTTCACATATTTTTATTCGACAGTTTTCGAAATATTGGCCATTTTAACAAAAAAATTATACTTGTAGAGGCTATATTATACAATTATATTTCACGAACCCTTGCACATACCAATAACAGTTTTATATGGATTGAAAGACAAGACTTCAAAGTATCACACCCAGCTATAATAAAGCATCTTCAGCATACAGAGTGTCCACAAAAAGACTATCAACATGACGAATTTCAAATCGATTTTTCTTCATTTTTTCAAATGCAATGCATATAATTTTTTTTCATCATTGTAATCAACATTCATTTTACTTCATTTTTTGTCAAATACATGATATGCATATCTCTAACGGAATAGGATTTTTCAGAGTTTTTCCTCCAAATTCACATATACTTTCGAATTCAAAGAGCAGATTTGGCTTTTCTGTGGTTATTGAGAACTGTCAAATTATTCTATTCAAAATAAACATCATTGCAGCTTCAATTCAAATCATCATAGTTTTTACGGATTGGATGAATACTCACACAATGATGTAAAAATTCAAAAAATACCAATGAGTTTGAATGTACAAGTTATGAATGCTTCAATAAAACGAGTTTCAAAACTTCAGGATACAAAAAAGTGCCCGCTCTTATCCTTACACAACTTTCTTCGAAAAAATGATATTCATAAGTTTCACAGACACGCACGCAGATCTTCAAGCTCGCAAGCTCAATGCTTGTTTGAAATTTTTGAAAGATTCGACGTTACAAGTAGAAACATAGAAAATTATCAAAAATGTATTTTGAAAAATGGGGACAGAAAGCAAGTTTCTGTCTTCAGTAACTGATTTCATCACATTTTTGAGTAGATACAACAAAAACTTCTAGTTCCTCATTTCGCTATAATATGAATTGAAGCTTTAATGATGCTAATTCTGAGTGGAATAATTTGACAGTTCTCAATAACCACAGAAGAGCCAAATCTGCTATTTGAATTCGAAGGTATAATTATGTGAATTTTAGGGAAACATTTCGAGAAAGCGCTTAAAAATCCTATTCCGTTAGAGATATGCATATCATGTATTTGACAAAAAATGAAGTAAAATGAATGGTGATTACAATGATGAAAAAAAATTATATGCATTGCATTTGAAAAAATGAAGAAAAATCGATTTGAAATTCGTCATGTTGATAGTCTTTTTGTGGACACTCTGTATGCTGAACATGCTTTATTATAGCTGGGAAGGATACTTTGAAGTCTTGTCTTTCAATCCATATAAAACTGTTATTGGTATGTGCAAGGGTTCGTGAAATATAATTGGATAACATAGCCTCTACAAGTATCATTTTTTTGTCAAAATGGCCAATATTTCTAAAACTGTAGAATAAAAATATGTGAAAACTATACGAAAGCATGCAGGAAGTTTCAGAGAATTGAAAAACACTATTGAATATAGGGTGTCCCATTTGAAAAAACAAAGTCACCCACTATTCCTCTTTTGTGGGCCACCCTATATATTCGAAAATATTTTTAGGTTGTGCTCTTCTTGTAGTAGATCAAGTCTGCATCAAAAAATTTTGCCAATCTCAGACCGTTACGCGTATATCGTCCGCTGCGGCACTAGTGGGACACCCTGTATATATATATATATATATATATATATATATATCCTAGGATAAATATGGAGGCCATCGAAATCGATGAGCACAAAAATAACTCAAAGAGAAAACTTCCATTGTTAAAAGTTCTTGGATGCCGGCCATCTGCAAGGCAAGGATTAAACCTGTCCGAAGCGCAGGTGGGGCTGCGGTTTTGATACGGCAGGGGGTCCAGTGACATCTCTAGTTCTGAGCGGTCATTCCGCGGGGTACATCCTACGACCGAGAAACCTCTGAAGATGCCTACCGCAATTGCAGACGAAACATAACCACCAAATATTTGGTGCTATTCCTATTGGACCACGGCTAGAAAACCCGGAATACTCTATAGTCCGTTCAAATATAAGAAGGAGCTTTGTAGACGAATAGAATCGTCTCGTTTGCGCACAATAAAGATTCTATTGGTCGAACGGTGATAACAACGTTCTCTTCGACCGCCCTAAGAGACTGCCAGGATCGTACTCGGAACGGACTGTGGATGGTACTGGATAGAAATGATTCAATAATTTGAGTCAGCAATTCCCATATTAGAACTCTTTTCCTCAGAAACTCACGTGCAAAGTTCCTGTTATGATTGCGGCAAGGAAATTCTAGGAAACACCAGAGTTTTAGAGATTTGGGTGAAAGCCATCTTGATTTGCCTAAATATCGAAGTTTTCAATTGACAAGACTCGTAAAAGATCTCTGTTCGAATTTATAATGGTCATTCACTTGTAATGTAGTATGTATGAACAATCTGTATATGTTGTACGTGCGATAACAAGGATTGTTCAACCTCTCCTTAGACCTGAAGCAGCACGTAAAGCCAGAGCTCTAGGTCTCACCATTGCCAGTTATGTTTATCAAATATGATGTTATTAAAACAAGTGAGTCAAGTGAGGGTGAGTCTTTGACTTGTACATATATTTCAACTGTAGATTCCTCTCATCAAACGAAACACTATTTTCTTATACCTTTTTTGGAAATTTTGTTTCATTTGAAAGATATAGGGTGTCGAAAATCCATGAAAAAAACACTTTCCTGTTTATATCTTCGAAACCGTTAATTCGAATGAACTGAATTTTGGCTGAGTTACTCTATTCATGGTGCATATTCCTCAATCAAAACCTATTCAATATCTCCACAAGTATAAAAGTTACAGGGTTGTCGACTCATCAATACACGCCAAAACACCATAAAACCACATTAAAAAGATGAACGGTTTATATTTTCGAGAGAATCAATCATTTTAGAAACTAAAGGTATTCATATTTTTTCAATAAAACGCGTCGTTTTCGAGTTATTTCCAATTTTACCTGGAGAAATTTGACGAAAAAATCATTAATTTCAAAAATAATCTGAATGCGTCTCTGAATTAAATATCATCGAATAATATTGCTTCTCTGGTCTTTGAACGAATTAACAATGTTGTCACAATATTTATCAACTTTGTCGACATATTTTGATAATAAAACCCCACAAATGTGGGAGATAAAATCAAAGACTTGGTCCGTAATAAAATTGAACAGCAAGGAGGATTCAACACGCACGTCGCACAGTTTCTATTGAAAATTCATAGTTACCGGTCCATATAACAATACAATATCCTTTTGGAATTTTATAAACTCGATACGGTTAAGATTATATTAATTCACTTCACATAATGAATCACATTAGAACAATAATTCACTGAATGTATTAAGAACTTCACATAATGTTTACAGTTTGTTCAGAGACTCTGGTTTGTTATTGTTTATGGTTGGCCTCCACATAACCAATCTTTCGGTTTTCGCTCTACGCATGC
The DNA here is from genome assembly GCA_910592335.1 of Adalia bipunctata. Classification (NCBI taxonomy): domain Eukaryota; kingdom Metazoa; phylum Arthropoda; class Insecta; order Coleoptera; family Coccinellidae; genus Adalia; species Adalia bipunctata. The sequence continues at coordinate 56,484,391 of OU342948.1, forward strand.
GTGGTGAAATTTGGCGGCAAACTCGACTGATGAAAACGGCAGAATTCATAGATATTTATACCACGGTACACAAGTGTATCGTGATTTATACTATGGTTCGTAACGAACCCTTAACCTCAATGAGAATATCAGCAAGCTGACAACATCTTCTTGAAATTTCTGTGCAAACATTTACAGAATGGATACAACATAGATAAGGTTAGGTTGTTTAATGATGAATTCTGATGATCTAAAAGAAAAGTTTTTTTTTCATGATATTGTTTGGGAATTTCGTGGAAAATATTAACAAGTTATTAGTTTTTACAAACTAATCTGCAGAAAAATCGAAGAGGGAACTCATTTCGGTGTGAGAAATGAGGCTTTTTAGTTGCAGATATAAGCCGATGAATTCAACTGTTTTTGTTGGAAAAATAGTGTTGGCAACATTTTTATTCCAATAGGGTTAGTACTTGAGTGTTCCCTAAATGTATTAACTCAATTTCTATCGAGAAATATGAACTTTGCATCAATTCCAGAAGATCATTTCAGAGCCGAATACGAAAAAATGGAAAATGATAAAAAGGTTTCTTTTGAACTCAAGAATCTTAGGTTTAAATATATGTACACCCTTTATATAACAATTGGCTAGGGACATCCATTCAGAAGCGTGTACGTATTGATTGCTTGTTAGTCAACAGCGAGAATCTGTAGTAAACATACACTGTGTCCGTAAAGTATGGAACAAATTCATTTTTAGCTAAACAGGTCATTTTAAGAAATAATCCTAAAACACTTCGATTTTTGATGTTGATTTACCTTATTTTGAAATAATAATCTAATATACAGGGTGAATTACGTTCGAGTTATGACGTCACCGTCATTTTTTTTAAATGGAACACTCCCATTACATTCAAACCAATTGCCGCTAGACAATAAGTATTTTTGATAGTAATTATTATTTACCTAATAAAGGATGTTACGCGATACTTTATGAGCACACACAAAACTGTTGTATTTTTGTCCACCCTGTTCCAATTGGAATCAACATGTGATACATTTTTGGAATCAGCTCAGCTAGAGTAATCCGAAAATTGAGACAAAATGGGGGTGTTTCATTAAAAAAAATGACGGTGACGTCATAACTCGAACGTCCTGTATATTAGATTATAATTTTTAAATACGGTAAATTAACATCAAAAATCGACGTGTTTCAAGATTTTTTCTTAAAATGACCTGTTTAGCTAAAAATGAATTTGTTCCATACTTTACGGACACAGTGTATACAGAGAGTGCCATTGAAAACGAAACAGCGGCTCTGTAAGTCGGCAGAACCGAGTTATATGAAAACGCTCGAATACGTCAACAACATTTTCGAGGGGTACATCGTTCGCGATGAAATTCACCCGAAATACATTCCATCCCTTGGAGCTGTGACCACCACCCCTAAATTTTTAAATGGCACCATATGGCAAGTGATACCTCATTTGGAAGGTAGTTTCCTTCTCAATATCAAACAAAAAAAATAAATTAATTATATCGATTCGTTTTCGAGATATAGGAACTTGAAGTTGGGAAATAACATTTTATTCACTCAATCAATAAAAATGAGATCTAACATTGCAACTGTTTAAAGATAATTATCATTGTCAAGGAAATAATTATTTAACTGTTCACCAACAAATAGCATGCAAGTCCATTTCAATTTTTCATTTCATCCCCGATTATTTGATCGATAAAATGTTGAGGTTTCCTGAGAATCGATAAAAGGACGTTTTCTCGAATTCGACTCCAATGCGCGTACAACAAAAACATGTATGAGATAATTGTGGACGTCAGTGTCAAACTGATCGTTGATTGAATGATATTGGAGTGAATTACTTGATTAAAACTGCTGAATTATTTCCTCAATAATGGTGTATACGATCGCGGAAAGAGTTGAAATTATAACAATTTTTTAAAGAATGATGAGTGCGGTAACCCTACTGCTAATTTGTTCAATGAAACTCCCCAAAAACTCAATGTCTGGGCCGGTATTTTTGGGGACCGTTTGATGAACCAGTATTTCTCGACGGTAACCTGACAGGAGTAACTTATTTGGATTATTGAATCGATTTGTTTATCCACAATTAGTAGACATCATTGAAAATGATGATCGTTACCATGAAGACCACTTGAAATTTCAAGAAGACGGGGCACCTCTACATTTTCAACATCCTGTTAGGGCGTTTTTAGATAGAATGTTTCCTGGAAGTTGGATTGGAAGAAGAGGCGCTATAGAGTGGCCAGCCAGATCTTCAGATTCAACCCCACTCGACTAGACAGTTTGAACATTTAATTCATTGACAATGATAATTATCTTTAAACAGTTGCATTGTTAGATCTTATTTTAATTGATTGAGGGAATAAAAGGTTTTTCCCAATTTCAAGTTCCTATATCTCGAAAACGAATCGATAGAATTAATTTATTTTTGTTGTTTGATATTGAGAAGGAAACTTCCTTTCAAATGAGGTATCACTTGCCATATAGTGCCATTTAAAAATTTAGGGGTGGCGGTCACACCTCCGAGGGATGGAATGTATTTCGGGTGAATTTCATCGCGAACGATGTCCTCCTCGAAAGTCGAAAATGCAGTTGACGTGTACGAGCGTTTTTATATAACTCGGTTCTGCCGACCTACAGAGCCGCTGTTTCGTTTTCAATTATTATTATTATTATTATTATATTTATGACAAGAGTTAAGAAAAATTCTATAAACTCAAAGAAAGATTAAAAATAAATACAGATGCACATAACTACACAAAACAAAAGTATGAATTACAATTGAAAAATAAAAAGCAATTACAAAATCAATAAAGGGAAAAAGAATTTCTTCTTAAGTTGGCGACGATGAACTCTGCATCCACCTGTCAAATCGGTTTTTGAACGAATTGACAGAGGATGCCTCCACAATGGCTGACGGTAGACGGTTCCACGAAGAAAATACTCGGTTGGACAGAAAGTGTTCTCTATGAGTTGTCCTGAAATTCTCCCTTCGCACTTTGTATCTGTGGCCACGCAGACGTTCGTCATCATTCAGAGTGAACATTACACCCAGATCTGCATTAAAAAGACCGTTCAGAGCTCTGTAGGTGATAATGAGGTCACCTCGGGCCCGTCTGTCCGAGAACAAGGGGAGATCCATAATTGAGAGACGTTCAGGGTAGCTGGGTCGCAGTACACCATAGGGTATTCTAGTCGCACGACGCTGGACACTCTCAAGCAGCTCAACATCGCGAACCAGAGACGGAGACCAAACTGCCCCGGCATATTCAAGGATTGGGCCCACATAAGTAGTATATAGAATTCTACAGGAGGCCGGATCGCAACGGGAAAATGATCTGCCCAGCAGATAAAGAATTCTCTTCGCCTTGTTAACGGTGCGCAGGATGTGATTGGACCAAGAAAGATCGTCGGAAACCACGACTCCAAGGTCACAATGAGAGGTTTCTGCAGAAATCGTATGGCCGCCAAGATAGTAATCGACACCAGGATTGTTCCTTCCCATATGAATGACCGAACACTTAGAGAGATTTAGAGGCAAACACCAGTTCACAGACCAGTCGTAGAGGGCATCGAGGTCCCTCTGAATGACACCAGGGTCCCCAAGCGGATCACTAAAGATTTTAGCATCATCGGCAAAAAGCGAACAATTAGATCGAATGGTTCTAGGCAGATCCGAAGTGTAAAGAAGGAAAAGAAGTGGGCCTAGGACCGAACCCTGGGGGACCCCACTAACTACTGATCTCAAAGTCGATAGAGAGTCTCCCACGCGAACGCGAAAAGTGCGATCAGAGAGGAATGACCTGATCCACTGAAGGAGGGAACCCCGAATGCCCAAACTCTCGAGCTTGAGAAGTAGACGCCTGTGTGGAACGCGATCGAAAGCACGAGAAAAATCGAGGTAAACTACGTCAACAGGAACACCCCCGTCCAGCATCCTCGACCATTCATTCACACACAACAAAAGGTTCGTCAACACAGAACGGCCAGGCAAGAAACCATGTTGCTCCCCTGGAATTAACCTGTTATCAAGCGCGAATTGGATGATTTTATCCAGGATTATCCTCTCACATAATTTTGCGACAATGGGTAGGTACCAAACTGATAGGACTGTAGTTTTTGGCATCCAATTTGTCACCCGATTTGAATATAGGGGTAATGATCGCCATTTTCCAACAGGTGGGTAGGGAGTGAGAAGAAAAAGATTTGTTGAACAAAATGGATAATGGTTCAGCCAGGGAAGATGCACAGTACTTAAGGACCCTCGAGGAAACTCCATCTGCACCCGGAGAAGAGGAGACGTCTAACTGTTGGAGATGCTTCAGAAGAATGGCAGGAGTGAATTCAACGTCACTCAAAATGGCACCTGGGTTCCCAGCCAACAGCCGCGGCAACAGAGGAGGCTCCAAAGAGAAGGAGGATTCAAAAATTTACAGATTTCGCAATCCTTGCAACCATCAGAGACATTAGAAATGATAACACCACATGTGAATATTACCAACATTTATTTGCATTTGAACTTAAAATAAAATAGTATTTTCAATAAAAATAATGAGCAATAATATAATTGCAAGAAACAATCAACATTCCTAATTCCTAACATAAACATGTGAGAGGAAACTTGTCACCGTATTTTAAAACAAAAATATTCTTTCTAAAGTAAGTATTCTTAAGATATAATAATAAAAAATAAAGATATAAATAATTGGATGAAGCTGGGTCCATCCTGTCATTCCTTTCCAATATTTTCGAAGTGAATTTTGATTTTAGCAAATCTGGGTTTTCATGAAATTGGCTTTAGATAAAAGGATTCAGTTTTTACTAAAATTCATGAATCCTATATGTACTCGGATCAACTATCATCGGATGAAGCTCATAACATCCAGTCCAATATTTTCGAAGCGAATTTTTATTTTACCAAATCTGAGTTTTCTCGAAATTGGCTCGAGATAGAAGCGTTAGCGTTATTCCCCCGGTGTGAGTCACCTAACCTAACTAATCACTGACAGTAGATGACGAAATACAATTATGTAATTGTTCTTTTGCATTAAATAATCTACACATATGAAGGAAAATAGTCATGCAATAGATTCATTAGAAATTAATAATAGAAGTACTTTCCACGACTCCAATTTCTCTCGAAAATTAGATCAGAGCGTCGTGAAACGAACAATCGGCTCCCTGGTCTAAAATAAAAACACGAATACCTTTAAATTACGGGAGGATGTTGGCAAGGCAAATACGGGATGGTGCGCTGTATCCACAGAAATATAATAAAATATTTATTTATTTATATGTTTATTATATTTCTGTGGCTGTATCTATATTTTGAAATACCTGAACTGAGTTGCAGAATATCAATGCGCAGAATTCCCCCGTGCGAGGGAATTCCCCCTTCCCCCCCTACTCGGAGGAAATATCATCAGATGAAGCTGAGTCCACTCCGTCCAATATTTTCGAAGTGAATTTTGATTTTAGCAAATCTGGGTATTCATGAAATTGGCTTTAGATAGAAGGATTCTGTTTCTACTGAAATTCATGAATCTTATATGTACTCGGATCAACTATTGACCTATTCTTCAAATACGGAAATAATTGCCCAATCTGGCAACGTTGCAGCGAATTTGACGGACCACTCACCGCGGCCCAGATCTCACTTGATGAAACAACAATATAAACACTCGAAGTGCTAATGAAGGAAATAAAACAATGATCTATCCTTCAAATACAGAAATAATTACCCAATCTGGCAACGTTGCGGCGAATTTGACGTACCTCCCACCGCGGCTCACTGGTCGCCGTCGCCGATTCTCGAGCATACATTAATTCTCACGAATGCCTAACCAATCAGATTCACTCGATTCCGAGTGCTTCCGAATGCACCCGAGTGGAAGATCGTGAGAAGAAGCCGTTGCCCGTTATTCAGATCGCGCGTTTTGTCTTTTGTCGTTCTTCATAAATGAATCTGATAGTGAAATAGTTGAAAACGGTTGTTGGAACTTCGAACAGTTTGATTCATACTATGGTAATTACCCCCCCCCCCATGAGTATCAAAGTCCTTAGAAGAAGTTACGCAATGTGGTGCACATAAAAAAATTTCATGAATTGTGAACCTGATTTTCAATCGTTATAACCCCCCCCCTCATTAAAAAAAGCTATATCCGCCCTTGCATTCAGAAAAAGCACATATGCGCTTACAAAAACCTCAAAAGTGAGAATTTAAGTAGGTAATTTAGCATATGTATTTTGAAATATGGCAATATATAACTGTGTGTTGTATCATATTTTTCTCGGATGGGGGAAATGTAAGAAATATCAATCATACAGAACACCATGAATTATTCTCAAATGATCATATGTAGAAAACGTTTCCTGGTTTTCATCAGTAGAACAAAGAGAACACAAAATACATTGCTTTTCACCACTTTAGCGGAATCATCATTATGGATTGTCCGGAGATGCCTGTTTCTAACAGATAGGTACGCTGGTAAACTCTTTTCCACATATGCCGCAAATGCAAATAAGTGGATTCACTCTGCAATAAAGTCGAGCATTTATTTGAAACGTCCATAATGAGAAATTGTAATAGATTTTGCTACATATTCTATTCAATAAAAATCAAACTGTTCGAAGTTCCAAGTTCCAACCGTTTTCAACTATTTCACTATAAGATTCGTTTATGAAGAACGACAAAAGACAAAACGCGCGATCTGAATAACAGGATACATTAAAAGACACCAACGGTGCCGTATTTCGACCAATAGGAGGGGAGCACGCTATCCCGTTCGATTTTCTCTTCACGTCATACGTCAGCATGGTTTACGTGTATAAAATCGATTCAACAGTTGTCAACGTGAAATACATTTTGGTTATGTTTATCGAAATTCATCTCTGTCGTAGAAAGGGTTGTGTGCTCTCTATCAGAATATTAATAATTGACTTCGAACTCGAACTATTGAATTGGTTGGAATTCATGCAAGATCTTTTTAAATGGAAGAAGACATTTGAAACTTCACGACTGCTATTTGATGAGAAAGAATTATTCTAGATAACACCAAAGAATCAGATAATTACATTTGTAAACTTTCTAAAATCGCAGCCACATTTCGAAATTCTCGACTTTGAGAAAGAAAATACATTTGAAAGATTTCCATAGATGTTCATTGTTGCCTTACAGATTTTTCAAATATTAAACTCTACCAGTAATAAAAGTATTTAAAATCAGAAATCTATTTAAATTCTCTCGAGAATTGGATCCAGAATTCGGTGAGGGTTTTTATGTAATTCAGGCACATTAATGAATAGGTATTTGAACTGTATATAAAATTTTAACTTTAACACTGTTCAATTAAATATGACTGAAAGTACTGCATATTATTGAAAAATATAACAAATTGCCTGTGTTGAATCTCTTATCTACATAAGAGCCTCCAAATTTATTCATTGGATTGTCATTATATTCTACATATTGACATAACAAAATATATGATTATATCTTAATCTGAATAATAACAAAGGAGCGGTGGTATATATTTATTCAATCAATTCAGCACATTATCTCATACATATCACTTCTATTGCTACATCATTCTTCCTGAAGCTATGAAATTATTGTAGGGTGACAAAATTCAATCATTCACTACACTGAAATCTGCAAAGGAGTTCTTCGAAAGCATAATTACTTATGGATTTGAATGCCATTATGACCTACATGAATGCTTTGTGAAACTCTATACCACAAGCAAAGTGAATATTTACATACTAATTACATGTTACCTACAATTCTCAAATATTAACTTTTGCTATTTAAAATAAGGTTCAATCACTGAATTTGTCACCATTGTGCATTTTTGTCTACTTGTGTACAAATTTAAGTCCACTGTATAAATTCTAGCCATTCCATTAATCAAGCCAATATCAATCTAACAGGTAGTAGGATATATTCATTGTGGAATATAATATTAGCCCACCTTTTTCATGAACGGTTTCTAAAACTCTACACAAAATATACCATGCGAAAGTAAATATCAATTATCTTGCTGATCTTGCATCAAACGTTTGGAACTAAGTTCATCATAGTGACCCACATTAGTTTCAATATTCAACTGAATATATCGAGAGAGTTCGTTACAGCTGACCCCATCTCCCTTCCTTCAACCTCTGGTCCTCCCATTATTTGAATGTCAATCCTAAAATTGAGTAAATTTACTAATAAAACACTAACATGCTATATTAACAGTGAACAGTTACCACCAGAAGTACTAAATTTCACCGAAATTCTTGAGTTGATGGACATAATCCATATATTTTTATACCTCGATCTTTCATGCTACGTTGATTACATTGACTCGTAGATAAATTATGTTCAAGTAAAATCAGCTGACATAACTCATAACATTAATAAACCAACCTGTAGTATTACTTCTTGTTCCTTAAAAAAATTATGAGTGCATTTTTCCCAAATGGATGAATAATTCTTCATGAGAGCCAAAAGATATTTAGTCCTGTACAGGGCAAAGTGGGCACTTCAAATGAATAGAATGTCTTTTTGATCAAATGGTACAGGTTCTTCATGATGAATTTTTCTCATATGCCGATTTCTTGTTGATGATCTTGAAAAATGCTCTTGGCATACGAGATACAGCAAACTTTCACTGAAAATTAATAATCAAAATGAAACCAAGTATACATTTTTACTGATTAATGATATACTCACTCAACTTCGTCCATGCCTATTGCTTATTATAAAACAGAACTCCTTGTCAATATAATGCAGCAATTAAAATTATTGCTATTTGTTGTCTCTGCTATTTGTAATAAAATTGAATTGAAATTCTGATGAGCAGAAAACAATGAGAATTTCTCAAACGTCAAAACAAATCATGGAAATAGAGAGAAGCACATTTGACATTAGACAAGGAAAGAGAACCGTGATGTCATGTGCAGATATTCCGTAACTGTGATTGGTCAGAAATTCGGCACCGTTGGTGTCTTTTAATTGCTAAGTCTGAAAATATGATCTGCGGAGCGAGCAAGAGTATTTGTGACGTCATCAGATTTGTTGTAGAGCGAAAATAATAAAAGAACGCTCATTGAGCAGAAGCCCCAAATCTACTCTTTGCGCACGGATATCCGTGCTCTTTGCGTCTTTGGTTAGAAATAAATGACATTTGGAAGTGCTCTCGCTCCTGAGCGGGAGCGAATATATCCGATCTTCTTGCTCGCTCTGATAATAAAAGATCACGATGCAGAGTGAAATGAGCGAAGAGAGCATAATAAAAGACCGGCTGAGAGCAAGAAGTGTGCGCCGAGCAGAATATTCAGACTTAAAGCGCGTTCGGCAATGACATCCGACTGGTCGGATTGATCTGAACCGTTCGTTTACTTTGGAATAATTAATATAAAATGTGCACTTTACGGAGAAATTAAATAAAACGATTACTACGAGCTTCATAGATTTATTCAACGCCACCATCATACAACTTATCACTCATGAAAAAACATTCCCAGTGTTGCCAACTGTCAAGTTCTTCCTCTTACATTCCATCCCGGCTTTCCTTATCCATTCACATTTTAACCAGCACCACATTTCCTCCAACACTCCCTTCTCGGCATAGTAGCGATCTAGCGACGATGACGACTCTGCAGGAAATGGACGAAATCTCGGCTACATACACAACCTAACTCAAACAAAAAAGACAAACCAGATGGTTTGGCCCACTTGATTCTTTCAACACCATAACTTCTTTTTCCTTTAATTTATTCAACATAAACTTTACATTTCAACTCCTTATAATACTTCAACTTAAATTCATCTTTTAACAAAACTATTCTCCTCTTGAATACATTTATTTTGTTATTTAACAACATAAACTTTTCAACTAATGCCTTTTAAATCATAAATAAACGTAATTCCACTTAAAACCTCATATCTTCTACTTATTCAAACATCTCTTGATCTGTTTCTGAAAAAGATAATCATTCATTAGTGAACACCATATTGTCACGGAAGTTTTCAAACTTAGTTCTACCTAAAGCTTTCGTAAACAAATCAGCTATCTGATGATCTGTACTTATCCACTTAATTATTAAATTTCCTTTTGAAACTTCTAGTTTCACATAGTGGTAACAAAGTTTTACTATATGTTTCAGAGCCTTTGATTCATCAGATTTAGCTAACCTGATTGCAGCAATATTATCTTCATAAAGGACAGGTATATTATCTATTTTCAACAATCTCACACACATTTCTCTCAAACATACCAATTCTTTACAAGCTACTGACATTGCAATAAACTCAGCCTCAGCTGATGAAAGCGCAACATGAGTTTGCCTCTTTGTTCGCCAAAATATCACATCATTAAATAATTTTATAATCAATCCACTAGTCGATTTTCCTTTTGGGTCACTAGTTCCTAGTGAAGCATCTGCAAAACATTCTAGTAGCTCACCTTCACCTGTATATTTCAATCCCAAATTTAAAGTGCCTTTTAGATACCTAAACACCCTTTTGATTTTAATCCAGTCTTCTTCAGTATGACCTATTTGTTTTCTACTTAAAACATTGACTGCATAAGTTATGTCGGGTCTAGTACCATTGGCTAAGTATAGCAAGCATCCTATGGCCTCTTTGTAGGGATAGTTAGCAACAGTTTTCCCCATATCACTTATGTTACTTTTCTTTTCACCGTTTGCAGTAATCATGGGCGTACTTGAGATATTACAATTTTCCATTCCAAACCTTTTTAGTATTTTACAAATAAATTTCTTTTGATGTAAAAACATTATTTTCTTATCAGAGTTCCTACTTATTTCAATGCCCAAAAATCTTTCAGGAGTCCGGAGATCTTTTATTTCAAATTTATTTGCCAATTCTCTTTTTACCTGTTCTATTTTCCCAGTATTATTACCAACCAATAAAATGTCATCAACATATAATAATAATATTAGTAACTTGTTATTTTTCCTCCAGACAAATAAGCATGGTTGAAATACATATGGTACTAATTTCATTTCAACCATGGCCTCTTTAAATTTTTCATACCACCTCTTAGGACTAACCTTGAGACCGTATAGCGCCTTTTGTAATTTACATACATGAGAATAAGCCTGTTCAGTTAACCTAAGACCTTCCGGAAACTCCATATAAACTTCCTTCTCTAGGTAACCATTTAAGAAGGCAGTTTTCACGTCCAACTGGTGTATTTCTAAATCAAATTTATTAGCTACTGCTAAAAGAAACCTCACATCTGTCATTCTCGCAACAGGGGCATACGTTTCAGACAAGTCATAACTATTAATATCCTCAAAACCTCTTACAACTAACCTACCCTTATATATCATCTTTGACCCCATTTCTTTTCTTTTAAATATCCATCTACATGTTAACCCTTTACTGCATGATATTTTAAATATTGGAGAAAAAAATTTTTTTTCCAAGAGAAATGTTTCATTAATGCTTCAAAATCAATTATAAATTTTTTTTTTCATCAAAAAGTACTTTTGTTCAATTTTTTCTCAGAAACCATATATGGGTTCGTATGCATCGAAGCTTCAAACACTTTGGACATATATGGTTTCGTATGCATCCTAAGCACATATGATGAGTGTTATCAAAACATTATTATATTTGACGAAAATTATGTAATCAATAATGTCATACAAATTTATTGATGAAACTTAATCAAACAATTTCTTTTATCTTCTCCCATAGGAGAATGTGTCCATTATTCAAATGCTTTTGAGCTGTAATATCTATAAACCAACCCCGATAGATATAATAACTCACGCCTATAACTCAATCTAATACAAATTGGAAAACAGCTTACCAAATGAATAAAAAAATCGGATCGATCGGAAACTCTATTTCAGACATCAAGGTAACGTTCTCGCCATTCATTTCTACATTTCCTTTGGTCTGAAAATCCAAAAATTGCAATTGGAAAACGTTTTCTACGCGATTCGATTCTCGATCACATACTTGACAACTGTTGCCAATTTTGAAAATGCAGATTAATTCGAATTTTACTGAAGAAGTCGAAGATAAAGCATAGTATTCGATTCGCGGTAAATGTCATAACACACGTAGATGAATTTTGCAGCACGAGCCGTTATCCGAGTGGTGTAATTCATCAGCTCACATATTGCTTGAGTGCATACGAAACCACATAATTATGTCTAAGCGAAAAAAGCGTAGAATGCATACGAACCCAGATATGGTTCCGAAACAATTGGTATCGAAAATCGGTGGAATCGAATTGAAAGTGAAAATCTATTATAGTGCCTACAAACTAGAGTTTATGTCACACAACAAAACATTTTTTGTTCCTCCAAAAACTCATATTTTCATTCTTATTTCTTTTCTCTAAGTTGACAGTCGCACGTGCATGTAAACATTCACTGACCTTGTCTGGAAAAGGGTGGTTTTCTACAAGTGGCGTCGGACCATATACAGAGTAGATGCTGTTTGTTATTGTTAATGATATAAAAAATAAACTCCGCTAGGGTCTTCATTTTAGTTTTCTATATTTTCGCAATAAATGAACCGTAAAGATGTCAAACCATATATGGTTTGCTATGCGGTAAAGGGTTAAAACCTTTTGATTTCTAGGAATTTCATTCCTTTTTATTATTTTCCATGTTCCATTCTTTTTATGTGCATCAAGCTCTTGCTTAATTGCCTCTTTCCAAGATTCACTTTCAGCACAATTAATGGCTTCAGAATAATTTTTTGGTTCATCATCCATATCATCTGTCATCAATGCATATTCTGATATATCATTTGATTCTATTCTTTCACACCAGAAACTAAAATTGTTTCGGATGTCCGAAAGACAACTTATTTCTTTTTCATCCATTTTATTCTCATTTTGTATACTGAACCATTCCCAACCATCTTCACCTTGTATGACTTTCTGATCCTTCAATACAGTCTTTTTATTATTTGGTCTTAAGATATCACCATAAGTTTTAGACTCAATGAAATTCACATGTTTTGATCTATGCACCTTACCAGTTTCAGCCTCAAATATATAATAGTAAGTATTTCCACACCCTAGATAATACCCTTCAATACTCTTATCATCGAATTTTCCTTTTACTAATGAGTAATGGGTTTATAGCATAACTTAAACAACCGAAGCGTTTAAAATATTTTACAGTACATGATTTTTCATGAAATTTTTCAAATGGTATTTGGAAATCTAAAGATTTCTTAGGTGTTTTATTATATATTTCTAATGCAAATTGTAGTGCATATGCCCACATATGAGTTGGAAAACCAGAGTCAAATATTAGACATCTGATTTTCATTTGTAATTCCCTATTAAACCATTCAGCAGTACCATTGTGGCTTGGAGTGTAAGGAGCAACAGTTTCACAACTTATTGACTGTTTCTCAATTAATCTTTTCATGCCTTCTGTCATGTATTCTGTACCATTATCCATTCTTAACCACGAAATTTTGATTTCAGACCCTCGTATTGACTTTGCATTATCTAACATTTTTGCAAATGCTACATGTACCATAGTCTTGTCTGTTATTGGATATGCCCATGCATACCTTGTATAGTCGTCAATGAATGTTATGATGTATTTTGCACCATATTTATATGTACTTGGATTTATCGGACCCATAAGGTCAGTATGAATTAATTTCATGGGCTCAGTATTTCGATACCGTATGCTGTTAAATGGTAATTTGGTAATTTTACCTCTTTTACACACCTCACACTCTAAAATCGTATTACTGAATTTTACACCTTTAAGTTCTTTTATTATCATTTTTGCTTTGTCAAGATACATTTTAGATACATGACCCAACCTATAATGCCACAATAGCCCTACATCATCTTTCAAACTTTCAACTTTATTTTTATTCAATTCTTTCAGGTCGCTTAATTTCATATTATTGTTTGCATCAATATACTCTTCTAAAGCATTCTCATGATTCACATTTTCGTGTGAAATTGTGAAGTCATCGCTTACTTCCTCAAATTCTATTTCATTACTATTTATATCATTTTCACCAGGGATCTCAATAACAAAATGTTTTTTCGAGTTATTTTCACTGTTTTTACTCCCTTCCAAATCAAACTTACTAGTTATGCTTTGTTCTTCTTTGTTATTATACAACCAACTATATTTTTATTCACCTTAACCTCATTAACCAATTCGAAGTCCAACCACCAAAACTTACCATCATAATCACCAGTTTTCATTACTTTATTAGTTTTGTTATTTATCAACTTAATATCTTTATTACTCAAAATAGCATTCATTCCTTTATCAATGAGTTTTCTAATTGAGAATAAGTTTTTAGACAGGATTTTTGAATATAATACATTTTTCAACTTAATAATTTTACCACTCACTCCCTTCGCAATTATATTACCCACCTTCCCAATTTTTATATCAGCGCTAGAATTTTTATTTGCACCTTTTATTCTCCTGTCTTCCAGCATTCACTGTCTCACTGTCTTACAGCATTCACCAAACATTCATCCTGATTCACCATATGCTCAGTTGCCCCAGTATCAGCAATGAATCTAATATGATTACTAAAAACTTTACCTTCTGTCAGATTTGCCTCTGGTTCTACCATATCTGTATAATTACTTTCGATTTCTCTCATTTTACAATTTTCACCATCTGCAATAAATATGAATTTTTCTTCTTTATTTCCATCCATCACCTTAACTTTTCTATACATTCTGTCTCCTTGAAAGCCACCCCTACGTGAAATACCTCTTCGATATTGGCCTCGGTTTCCTCTTCCAAATTTCAGATTTCTATATGTTCTTCTAACTGATTGGTTACTTGCCCTAACTGTTAGGTTTGGGCAATTTGATGATTCATGTTTATCAGTTAACTCCTTGCAGTTATAGCATATCTTTTTAGTATTCAAACACTCGTTAGCGAAGTGATTCAACTTGCCACACCTGAAACAGGTTCGGCCTGATGCATTTCTTCGTTGACCACCTCTGGGAGCTCGAGATATGAATTTGCCACGTTTGGGAATTGGTTCCTCTTTAATTTCCGCGTTCAATAGTTGTCCTTCAGAAGCCCTCTCTTTTGCTTCTTTTTGTCTTGCTTCTTCATTTATTAAGAAAGTTTTCAATTCATCAATTGTTAATTCACCCTTTGATGCATCATATTTTCGAGTGAGCTCTGGATAAGCTAATTCTGTTGCCATGAGAAAATTTTCCTTTGTTTCTTTCTCAGACAGTGTTTCACCTTGCTTGTGCAACTCACGAATTAATTCCTCAAATCTATTAACAAATTCCAATCCAGTTTCTTTTTCATAATGGAACGCTAATGAGTTCCAATTCCGTTTTACAGAAAAACGTAAGGACAACATTTTTGGTGATCTAATGTCAGCCAACTTTTTAATCATTTCATGAGGTTCCAGTTCTATAATGACACCTTTCAAATTATCTTCCACTCGAGTTAAAATAAAGGTTTTGGCAAAACCAATTCTTTTATTTTCTTCGTCTGCTGATATATTATCAGGCTTTACATAATTTTCTTCCAACAAATATTCATAGTTAAAGCTTTGAAATTCACTTTTCAAAACTTTGAGCCAAATATCGAAATTTGTTTTTTCTTCCAATTTAAATGGAGTGTTAATGGATCTTGGTAAGTGACCAATGGGAGTGGTTTCATTTTTTTCTTCTAATGCTTTCAATCGTTCATTTAATAGAAGCAATTGATTTTCCAATTCTTCGGTATGTGCCATAATTCTGTAAATATTTTATTTTGTTATTACACCATACTTGTGCGAAGCAACTGACTCAATTTTTATTTTATTAACAACTCAGTTCTCTGAATATTAGTTAAAGCACCTCCTTATAATGTCACCTTATTCTTTAATGTAGATGAACCTCCTGTAAGCAACGTACACCTTAAACAACTTTATATTTAGGCCTATATTGAATTTTCTTTTTGTCACTATTCTTTATTATGGAAAACTACTGTAGCAACGTATCACCTTAAGTTGTTTTATCACCTTATAAGCTTTTTCTACTCACAAGCTTATTAACATATCACCTTAAGGAATACCTTAGTTTTGCTTTAACTAATTTTCAACAGTACTTCTAGTGTACGAACGTTTTAATCAAGTGTTCTATAAAATTAATTATCGAATTTAATTTTTATTTTAAATGCATGCTTTCAACCACGTGTTTCAATCTAATGATGCATCAGATTTTTATGTAAGTACTAACTCAAATGATAGAAATTTCAGAAATACCTAGGATTTTTGTGCCCGGCAGCACCTCCACCACTTTGGAATAATTAATATAAAATGTGCACTTTACGGAGAAATTAAATAAAACGATTACTACGAGCTTCATAGATTTATTCAACGCCACCATCATATAACTTATCACTCATGAAAAAACATTCCCAGTGTTGCCAACTGTCAAGTTCTTCCTCTTACATTCCATCCCGGCTTTCCTTATCCATTCACATTTTAACCAGCACCACATTTCCTCCAACAGTTTATCACATCCAGATTGAGGGGAGTACACATCTGGACCGTTCGGCAAAAAAATCTGATCAATCGGATGTAGATCTTTTTGCTCGCTGTATTTCGACGGAGCAAACGGATTTTTTCAACAGAACAGAAACAGAAATTACTTTTCTGCATTTGTCAATGGATTTTAACTGCATTTATGAGTTTCCTGCTTCGAATATTCTTGAACGGTCTGTTAAAATTTCGTGTCTTATGTTATTTGTTGTGTAGTAATAAATAAAAAATGTCGTTTGATAAAAAAATAATGATTCAAAATATTGAATCATTTCAACCAAGGGGTAGAAGTGTGGAGAGCTATAACGAAAGAATTGAAATAGAATCCAGACTACCTCTACGGCCGAATAGACCTTTAATCACTAATTTAATATCTGACAAACAGAAAAAACGATCTGAAAGCTCCGTACCGTTCGTTTATTACAGAAAAATCTGACAAATCTGTACAATCTGTGATCACGTGACTAAAAAATCCGTCCGCTCTCGGATGCTAATGCCGAACGCGCTTTTAGCAAATGTATCCCCTGAATAACGGGCAACGGCTTCTTCTCACCATCTTCCACGCGGGTGCAATCGGAAGCACTCGGAATCGAGTAAATCTGATTGGTTAGGCATTCGTGAGAATTAATGTATGCTCGCTTCTCGTATGCTGGCCCAATACACCTATGTCACCTATATCACGCGATAACTTTCGAATGCTTTTTTGGTCTACTAGCGACACCTTTGTCTTTTGACCTTGAACAAAAAGTCGTAACTTGCCTGTAATATACGAACATAAACATTTCCAATGTTAAAACGTCGGCTAGCTCCTCTGCAGACGACAACGGCGAAGAGGTGACATCGCCATGTTTGTCTCTGACTAGTGAAATGGAGAACTTCGTTTTTAGGGATGACCTCAGATATTTGAACATTCGCTTACGATCACCAGAGGAAATCAGTTTGGACTCAAATTCAGACTTATAGTACGAGAGATGACGACCAAAACCATGTTTCATAGCTGCCCGGCTAAAACCGTGTAAAATCGATAGATTAGATGACCCTAGAGCCGACTGTTAAGTAGTAATACTCAGAAGTGTAGCATCTTCGCGGGGGGGCATTTCTGCTGTGTAAAAAAAAATAGTCGACGGTCGTATAACGGCCCGTCTGATATTGAAAATTTACATAGATTTTGTTATTTTATCACTAAAATTTGTTTTTTCAGACATTTTGTGCGTAGCGTTTGACCTGAGTGTCTTTTCAAAAATGTCAAAAATCTGACCTGAGTGACTCATAGCGGCTCGGTTCGTTTTTGTTTTGAATCATTCGTATGGATGCCCAAAATACAAAAATACGGTTTTCAGACATTTTGAGTGTCGCCTATAACGAAAAAATGTGCTGAAGTCGCCCGGCAAAAACTCCGGCTACACTAGTAAGAGAAAGACATATGCGATCTTATCGCAAAGAAAAGAGATGAACCAAGCAGTGTGAAGTCAACTTATCAAAATCATATGGAAGATGTTAACCAATATTTATGTGACCACAGGCTTGCTTTGCCCACAAGCTCTGACCACAAGGAGTTGATGCGTTGAATATAATTCATGTAAAACTAATTTCTGAATTAAAGTCATATATTTTTTCATATATTTCATTTGGAATATATCTATTTGGTATTAGTGACTTAATCAAAAGAATTTCTGTGAAGTATTTCGGAAATTTCTCAAATTATTTTACGGACTTGGATCAGGAATATATTAGAAATGATTTGAGGTGAACGTTGAACTAATTCATAATATCTAAATAAATATAATGCACATATTTTTGCTGAATAATTAATGTTTTTTTTGGCCACAAACTACAAAAGTACGTATTATCATTTCATTCTTCCGAATTTTCAATTAGTAAATTTGGTAGTTACCTCAATTTCATGTTCAGTGCTAATATTTCTATAGGATTGCGGCTATTCAGCATTGATTTCTTGTGCTTGAGGAAAGAAACTTGAATTCAGAAACACATTAGATAAATGTTTGATAAATATGTGTATGACAAAATTGAACGATACCCCTGAGGTAAATTTACTTCACGTTCATGAAACCGGGCTAAGTACTGCAAATTGAAAAGTTGTCTGATTAGTTAAATACTACATTCAATTTGTCTGATATCATTTTTTTCCACATCTGGGGAACGTATTCAATCATTGACGACGAATTTCAGACAGGTCGCTATGAGTCACTTAGGTCAGATTTCTCGACATTTTCGAAATGCTATAAAAATGTGAGGCGACATGTTTTTTGTCTGAAAATTGATCTTTCCACATCAATTGACACGGCTTAACCTATAAAAATCATTTTCAGACGGGCCGCTGTAAGTTTTTTTTTTCATTTTTTACTTCTTTTTATTGCTCTCCTGGGTACGCGCTACAATCTTGGTGTCTGAAAACTGTGTAATTGGTATCTCAGGGCTATTATCTAACTACATTCCGGAAATCAGACGGGCCGCTATGAGTCACCCATGTTGTTTTTTTGACATTTTTGAAAATTCGCTCAGATCATACGCTACGCGCAAAATGTCTGAAAATCGCATTTCTGGTCACAGGGTCATATTATCTATCGATTCCGTGCGGTTTTAGCCGAGCCGCTATAAGTCAAAAATCTTGGTCGCCATCTCTCGTACTATTAGCTCTTTTGATCACGTCTGACAGGTAATTAGAGTAATCTCTATGTGCTTGGTAAATATGAATAGACTTATGACGCATATATCTCTGCCAAATCGCTTTTTTATGTCTAATCATCTTTAGGATGGTATGATTGATCCAGGGTTTGGCAGGAACGCTGACAACTGTCTTAGATTCGGAGCAACCATCAATCATAGCCTTGGTTGTGTCTAGAAAGATGTTCCACATCACATCAACGTCGTCACGAGGAGAAAGTATCTCACTCCAATCAACATCAAGAGCTTCAAGTAGAAGGTCAAAGTTTACCGTCTTGATTGTTCTCGTACTTTTGATACTTGAGGAACCTAGAGCCAGTTGAATTTTAGATGAGAGGGTGCAATGGTCAGATTTGCCGAAAGGAGGCAAGTAGTCAAGTTGCGATACCAGGTCATTGCTGTTGACCAGAATAAGATCGAGAAGCGATGGGTTTTGGCCGCTTCGAAATCTGGTGGGCTGCGTTACCAACTGGATGAAGTTGTTATCGCGAATCATATCAACGTAAGGCCTAGAGGATGAGTTACACTGTCTTCGACCCGATAATGGCCACTGTAAGTCAGGTAAATTAAAATCGCCGCAAAAAAATACATTAGCCTCCGAAGAGGAGAGTTCAGCAAGAGAATCGCAAAAGTTGGTATCGTGCTGACATTCACGGGGTCTATAAATACAACCAATTGTCAATACAGTGGAATTATTATCAGAAATTTTGACGAATATATTGTCAACACCAGGATAACAGAAGGAGAATGAACTTAGAGTGAAATCTCTGCTTATATCTTCGCTGCAGTAGATACAAACTCCCGCGTGACCAATCGTGGTTGTACTGTCACTGCGAAAAATAGAATAACCATGTATTGACACGGATACATCGGCCACACCGGGGTGTAGCCATGACTCTGAGATCAGTATAAATTTGGGATGGCAGTTTTTAACGAAAGATTGAAGTTCAAGAAGTTTGGAGTGCAATGATTGTATGTTGGTATAGGCAATAGTCCATTCCGTGAGTGTAGAATCTAGTTTTTTGAAGGTGTTTTAGAAGTGGGTACTATAGTGGGGACGCCCCTTACAAACTTAATGTCGATGTTGGTATCTCCTGCACTTCTTCTATGTTTGAGTTGTTGCCTCAACATGTTGAGTTCGGACAGTTGTCTGGGCGTTTTATCATCGGATATTGAGACCCCCCTGTAGGATGGATTGTCGAGTACCACTTTCCAGTTACGCAAGATTCGTTGGACGATTAGCGGGTTTGAAAAGGAAACCTTGATCGGTCTAGGCCTGTACCACCCTGTATACTAGTTATTTCCTCTCTTCAGAGATTATTTTAATGGTAGCTCAAGTCGGTGCATTTGGGGGTGGGTCGAGTTTGCCCGGAATCTGTTACTATGCAAGTAACGAAAAAAAATAAAGAAATTGAATTAAATAATCCTGAAAGTATAATGTTGGCAATTTGAAGGTTAGGGATCTCACAAAAAAAAACTGCTTCCACACACTTCAAGGCCCTTTATTATCACAAACGTATCTCTATCAAATTAAACCCTTCTCTATGAAACTTCAAACAGTCAATGAAAATTAAAGTGAAAAATAAAGTAATTGAGTGGAAATGGCCGTTTACAATCTCGTACAAATTTTCAAACTATATTGAAAGCTTCGAAGCAAGAAAAAAGAAGAATGATATAAACAAAATTTACGGAAAATATAAATCTACTTCCTTCAATATAAATTTCCTGATGTAGTCCAAATCAGTCTGGAAATCTATCACCGTCGAAGATTGTCCCATGAGATGGGAAATGCTCCCACGTGGTCCACCACGGCAGCGCAGTTCACCTTGATCTGCCTGTATAGTCTTCAAAAAAATTGGCTTCCTTCGAGGGCTTAAAAAGATTATTCGGGTCCTTACCCAAAACTGTAAAATTCCGCATTCTTAAAATCCGGACATAAAATAAATTTTCCCTTGTCGGCCATCATTCCTCCAAACGTTGCAATAAAAATATATTGAATTGAATTGCATGTAACAAAACTTCATATTTCATTACAGCGATCTCCAAACAAAAACGATGAATGATTTGAAAACTAATTTAACATTAAGAAAAGAATCCAATAAGACAGACACACGCCTGCGACAAAAAAGAACATGAATCATAAAAAAAATATGCTTAAAAAAAATTGACATAAACATATAAAGCAAATCAATGTGAAAGAACTACTGAAGATTGAATAAATTGAATGAATTTACTAATGATGAATTTGGAAAAATGATTTTGGCTCGACAAGGTTTAAAAGAAATGAAATTAACACGTACCTACATTAATTTTTCTGGTGGGCAGAAGAGGAAAATGTGAAAAATAATGATCTGAAATTGTATGATACTCACCTCAACTATGTTGAGTTTCACTGACTTTAACAAAGAATTTCTATTCTTTGATATTGTCTTAATCAAAATGGATTCACAAAAATTCTCAAAATCGCAGCGAAAAGTATCTTATTCAGATAACCATGCCAAACGAAAAAGAATGAAAATCTTCTTCGTCGAAGAATCTGGTAGGTACTTCTTATCTAATTTGCAACATGCGCGTCTCGCGAGTCATTCAGATCCATGCTGTGACAAAAAAGCATAGGCGTATCATAATCATTATAATTGTAACGTTTTTAACGTTACACATCTCCTCTACCCACCAAAAAAATTTTATAAAAATTTTTTTTTCTCTTGCACAAAAAAAATGACACAAACTACAAATTATTCAAAGAAAAGTTCTAAACCTGCAAAAAAAATATATATCAATATTAGGTAATCTGAAAAATATAAAGTGTTGACACAATCATTCGAGAAGTTCATGAAGTTCCGTACTGAGAACGAAGATTGACTGAGTATCCAAATTATTATATAAAAAAAATATTCGAATGATGTGGTGTCAGTTGTTCGACGAACCTATTGAACAGTGCGCTACAGAAAAGATGCGTCTGTACCCTCTTCAGTTCAATAAACAAAATTACACAAAATATTCGACTTGCTCATAAATTAACCTTTCATCAATAACCTGCTCCTTAAATACCCTCCACTTCATACGTTTCCTCTCAAAAATTCACTATTTCATGAAAAAAAAACAATTAAATTAAAAATTGACAATAACACATCGATTCAAGGGAAATCAGAAGGTGTTATCCAATGAGGATACAATCCTTAGGCGTCAAATTCACTAGCGTTGTGAAAATATTGACTCTCGCTATTACTTTCATATACACACACGAAATGTATAGCAATATTGGTCCAAATGAAGTCTAGCAAAACCAAACTGATTCCTGACTGAAAAATTGATTTCGTGGATATAAGTTTAGATCACGATAAATAGATGGTGAGAAATATAAGTGTAATGAGATCAAGACAATAGACAAATAAAAAAAACGGAATAATCAAAATTTTGGGCGCCAGCAAGCTATAAACTTGCACTCTAATATGTTGAACTGCAAAATTATTTTAGTGATGACCTCCCTATTTTCAATAACTTAAAAAAAACCGAATCTCGAAAGAGATCCACTGAGATTCATAACTCAAAAGCAATAACGAGAACTACCCAATTATGTAGATTTCAATCTGAACAGTAATCTATTACTTCTGACAAATTGGGGATAGACAGAATTATATAACTCAACCAAAATACATCTCAATTATGCTGAGATATCCTAAAAATTTAATTCTTAACCACAAATTACCTAATTCAAATGGGTATCCACTAACACATGAAAGCCCCAACAAAAATTATTCCTATCTGTCTATCCATCAAGAAAAATTATTGAGAGGTCATCAACTAAAATTTAAAATCTAAAACTTCACAATACTTCAAATTCACAAAATATGCAAAATAGATATGTATCAAATACTAAGAAAAAAAACAACAAAAATTAATTACTTGAATAATAGAAAAAGTTAGTTATTGTCTTGCTCGTCATCGTCAGAATCTTCAGTCACGTCGAGCTTCAAGTGACTTACATGGAAGTTACCTAAATTGTTTCCGTTTATATCTTCTAGATTATATACAAGGGGTGATAAAACCTTTCGAATAATACATGGCACGTATTTCGGTGCCAATTTAGCTGAGAAATCATGGGCTGCATTAGACAACACAAAGTTCTTCCTCCAAACCCTGTCTCCTACTCTGAATTTGACATCTCTTCTTCTCAAATTGTAACGGTATGAATTCATTTTATGTGCATGCAGTAATCTCTTTTGAATATCTTCAAATATTTTTGGCATTTCAGCCTGTAGTTCAGGATTCAATACCTTTTTAGATATTTCAGTATAATTCTTCGCAGTTTCTGAAATTTGGCCATAAAATGAACCATCCGTTGGAACGTTTCTCATGAAACACAGGTATGAAGGAGAGAACTTGGTTACCTCATGTTTGCCCAAGCGAATAGCTTGTGCTATCTGCTGGATGTTGTCATCCCAACATTTGTGATTTCCTTGAATATAGGATCTTATTGCCGTCACAATTGTCTTATTGACTCGTTCAGTCGGGTTTACCTGCGGAAAATAACGAGCATTAAACCAAATTTTCTGAACGTTATATTTACTCATCAAAGCTTTAAATTCACCGGAAACAAATTGTGGACCATTATCTGCCACGAAAATTTGAGGAACGCCAAATATCAAAAATACATTATTTTCGAGAAATTTCACAATGGCTTTACTGGTTGCTTTAGCGAGGGGTTGAATAAATACAAATTTTGTAAACCAGTCTGTCACCACTAAAAGATACCGATTTCCTTGTTTGGATCTCGGGTAAGGTCCCAGCAAATCAGCCGATATTAATTGAAATGGAAAACTAATTGTTCTGCATTTTCCCATAAGACCCGCCTGAGGAAGATTACTGTGTTTGCACGATGCACAGACCTTACAGTTCAAGACATATTTTTTTATAGAAATCCTCATGCGAGGCCAATAGTATAAATGAGAGATGCGAGAAAATGTTTTATAAATTCCTAAATGTGCCGCAAGAGGATCATCGTGAAACATATGCATTATTTCCTTTCTATGTGGACTTGGTATTACAATTTTCCACTCTGGGGCATCCTCAGAGATTCTTTGCTGAACTAATACATGCTTGTACAAAACATTATTTTCAACCTTGAAATCGGGATATTTCTGAGGATTCCGCACAACGTCGCTCAACATCCGTCTGTACCATCGGTCTGTTTTCAACTTTTTCAAATCAAGAACGGCAATTTCCTCAATTTGGCTCTCTGGAATCCTCGACAAAGAATCTGCTACCTTATTAAGAGAACCACTCCTATGAACAATGTCAAACTTATGTTGGGATAATTTGACTATCCATCTAGCCAATCGTGGAGAGGGGTCCTTCATAGTACTGAGCCATTTCAGAGAAGAATGATCAGTTATTACCGTAAATTCAGTACCCTCTATATAAGGTCTGAACTTGTTCACAGAGTAGACAATAGCCAACAATTCCTTTTCAGTTGTAGTGTAATTTCTTTGACACTTGTTGAGAGATTTACTACAATACGCTATGGGATGCTCAAGACCATCCTCTTCTTGGAACAAAACTCCACCTACACCACGATTACTTGCATCTGCAGCTATGAAGAATCGTTTAGAGAAATCAGGACTGGCAAGTATCGGTGCTGAAGTCAAGAGCTTTTTGATGTTATTAAACGCATCATCAGCCTCCTGTGTCCATACTATAGACTGGCCTTTTTTTCGACCTTTCAGAAGGTCAGTGATAGGAGCGCAGACTGACGAGCTATTTTCCAAAAATCTCCTGTAATATCCTATCAATCCAATTAGTCTCCTTACCTGGGTAGTATTTTGGGGAGTAGGATATTCCAATACTGCCTGGACTTTATCAGGGTCCGTTCTCAGACCATGTTTATCCACAACAAACCCAAGAAAATTCAGTGAGGGTCTGCAAAACATACATTTTTCAAAATTAACCGTCAAATTCGCATAACGAAGTTTCTGATGAAGCTCCTTCAAGACACGTATGTGTGTGTTGAAGTCTGGAGTAACCACAACTATATCGTCGATATAGTAAAATACATATGGCTCTAATGAAGGGCCAATCACCATATCCATGAGTCTACACATTGCTTGAGCACTGCTATGCAAGCCGAAAGGTAAAACTTGAAAACAATACAGGCCTCTACCAGGTACTGCAAACGTTGTTTTTAATTGCGAGTCTTTATCTAATGGAATTTGAAAAAATGCCTGCTTCAAATCCAATGAAGAAAGATATTGTGCATCCCGAACTTTGCTTATAACGGAATCTATTAACGGCATGGGATAGCTGTCCGCTACTGAGATGGAATTCAGTTTCCTTCCATCAAAACAAATTCTATAGGAACCATCTTTCTTTTTAACAAGCCACAAAGGGCTCAACCAGGGGGAACATTCAGTTACTGGTCTAATTATTCCTAGATCCATCATCTTATCAACTTCCGAATTTAATACCTTCAGCATAGCAGGGGACAGTGGGTACTGTCTTTGTTTGATTGGCTTGGAATCTTGAGTGTCTATATGATGAGTGTACAAATGAGTTTTACCAATTCTATCTGTGGGACCAATGTCCTTGAATAAATCTATTACACTATTCAAACTCATTTGCTGTTCATAATCAAGAGACTCAGTTCCATGAATTACTCGAAGTGCCGAAATCGACAATAAATTTGAACTAAAGGAACCCTCACCAAAATTGACAGAAACATTGAAAGCTCGTATAAAATCCATTCCTACAATCAAAGACTGCGTTATAGACGGAATGATCAAAATTTTCAAAGTTTTTTTGATACCCTGAACGCACATTGGCAAGTATATAAAACCCAAAGTATTCTGAACTTGTCCGTCCGCAGTCGTTACCTGAACCGAAACATTGTAATCCATTGAAAGATTATACTTTTTCAACAAAAATAAAGCTGAATTCCCTAGAATCGAAACGTTGCTGCCGCTGTCAAGTAATGCCGTAATTGAATCGTCAAATATTTTAATATCTATATATGGTCGATTATCTCCAGGTTTACTAGATAATATTGGATTCAGTTCAACTGGCCTATGTTCTTGAGATTTTGAATCCAGAAAGGTGGAATTTGGTTTTTTAGTTTTATTATTATAAAATTTCTTGATAGTACCAAGCCAATCATTCCATCTTTCTTTTTCGGTTTCAAAATTCAATGACTTTACATGCGCTTGTTCTGGTTGGCAGGCTTCGCTCGCACACCTGAAGGTCCTGCAACGTCTGCCAAATTGCAGTCCCTTTTCACATTTTTTGAACAGTTAGGGCAGGTATTTTTTGTGAAATTAACTTTGCCGCATAAGTAACAGAATTTTCTCATCGGTCTCTGACAATTTGCAAAAATATGACCAGTCATATTGCAATTCCAACATTTCATATTTGAGGAAATAGAAGCAGTATATGTTCGAATTTCTTTTTTAGGAATTGTAGGAACATTTAGAGATAAAACATCCTCCACTCTCTTGCAAAGAGAAGTTAGATCAAAAATAGTTTCTACATCTTGTAGAACCAGAGCTTTGACATAGTCAGATAATAAATTATTTTTAATAATTCCCACTATCTCTTTTTCAGATGGTGGAGAGTTCAATCTATTAAACTGAGATTCCATATCTGTAATGAACATGGTTATAGATTCTCTAGGTGATTGTTTTCTCGATTTAATTTCATTTAATTTGATTTCATCATGAGAACTGTGCAAAAATGTTGACTTTAACTTAGAAACTAAATCTGACCAATTATCAAATCTTTTTTTAAGGTAATTATTATGCCACCAAGTCCATGCATCACCCTCGAAAAGATCTGCCGCTGAATCAAAAAGATCTGTATCATCACATCCTCTAGAGGATTTCAATGAGTCAATCAATTCTATAAATGACAATAAATTTTCCTTTCCCGAAAATTTTCTAATACCCCATTTATAAATTGGAACCTTTTTGACAGAGATATTTGTGTATGGCTGAATATTGGTGGCCGTTGGAGTAGAAGAATGCAAGGGGTTGCGGTTTGGTGGAGAAAGAGGATGTGGTGGAGAAACAACAGGTGCTCTCGGAGGAGAAACCGAAATTTGGGGAGGGGGAGATTGCGCATCCTCAAGATCGGCCTCTAAAATAAGGACGTCTCTCATCAAATCTTGTTTGATAAGATTCTCCACCTCAGAATCTACCACCACCCTTGATATACGGCCAGTCGTGTGTGTTATTCTAGATTCTAATCTTTTTATATCATCAAATGATTCATGACTAATGTGTTGTAACAATGCCTTTATATCAGTCAGACTATCTCTGATTTCTTTAACATTATCCTGAAAACAATGCATATCTACTATCTCCATGAAACTTCTATCTGTTTTCTCCTGGGACAAAAGACCCCTTAAAACTTTTCGTTTTTCTTGAACTGTTTTTGGTGGAATAACACCTCTAATAGAAATTTCATAAGTTAACTCAAAACTTCTCAAATGATTGGGACAAAACTTTGCCATACTGAAAAATTTAATCATGAAATGCAGCTATGTGAGAAACCTTCAAATTGCCAAAAAAAAGGAGAAAAAAAATAATTACTAATAATAAATGTCTGAAAATGAATCAATAACGCCCCACGTTGGGCGCCAAATTTGTGTACCACCCTGTATACTAGTTATTTACTCTCTTCAGAGATTATTTTAATGGTAGCTCAAGTCGGTGCATTTGGGGGTGGGTCGAGTTTGCCCGGAATCTGTTACTATGCAAGTAACGAAAAAAAATAAAGAAATTGAATTAAATAATCCTGAAAGTATAATGTTGGCAATTTGAAGGTTAGGGATCTCACAAAAAAAAACTGCTTCCACACACTTCAAGGCCCTTTATTATCACAAACGTATCTCTATCAAATTAAACCCTTCTCTATGAAACTTCAAACAGTCAATGAAAATTAAAGTGAAAAATAAAGTAATTGAGTGGAAATGGCCGTTTACAATCTCGTACAAATTTTCAAACTATATTGAAAGCTTCGAAGCAAGAAAAAAGAAGAATGATATAAACAAAATTTACGGAAAATATAAATCTACTTCCTTCAATATAAATTTCCTGATCTGGTCCAAATCAGTCTGGAAATCTATCACCGTCGAAGATTGTCCCATGAGATGGGAAATGCTCCCACGTGGTCCACCACGGCAGCGCAGTTCACCTTGATCTGCCTGTATAGTCTTCAAAAAAATTGGCTTCCTTCGAGGGCTTAAAAAGATTATTCGGGTCCTTACCCAAAACTGTAAAATTCCGCATTCTTAAAATCCGGACATAAAATAAATTTTCCCTTGTCGGCCATCATTCCTCCAAACGTTGCAATAAAAATATATTGAATTGAATTGCATGTAACAAAACTTCATATTTCATTACAGCGATCTCCAAACAAAAACGATGAATGATTTGAAAACTAATTTAACATTAAGAAAAGAATCCAATAAGACAGACACACGCCTGCGACAAAAAAGAACATGAATCATAAAAAAAATATGCTTAAAAAAAATTGACATAAACATATAAAGCAAATCAATGTGAAAGAACTACTGAAGATTGAATAAATTGAATGAATTTACTAATGATGAATTTGGAAAAATGATTTTGGCTCGACAAGGTTTAAAAGAAATGAAATTAACACGTACCTACATTAATTTTTCTGGTGGGCAGAAGAGGAAAATGTGAAAAATAATGATCTGAAATTGTATGATACTCACCTCAACTATGTTGAGTTTCACTGACTTTAACAAAGAATTTCTATT
The DNA here is from genome assembly GCA_910592335.1 of Adalia bipunctata. Lineage (NCBI taxonomy): Eukaryota > Metazoa > Arthropoda > Insecta > Coleoptera > Coccinellidae > Adalia > Adalia bipunctata. The sequence continues at coordinate 56,513,398 of OU342948.1, forward strand.
CTTTGATATTGTCTTAATCAAAATGGATTCACAAAAATTCTCAAAATCGCAGCGAAAAGTATCTTATTCAGATAACCATGCCAAACGAAAAAGAATGAAAATCTTCTTCGTCGAAGAATCTGGTAGGTACTTCTTATCTAATTTGCAACATGCGCGTCTCGCGAGTCATTCAGATCCATGCTGTGACAAAAAAGCATAGGCGTATCATAATCATTATAATTGTAACGTTTTTAACGTTACAGGCCCAATTCAATGTGAGTTCAGTGAAATAAACCCCTTTGACGAGTCTGCATGTTATTCTTCGCCATCCTTCGACTGCATAACGATTGGTCGAACCTACCCTAGCTGGGTACATCACATGGCGGTCCTGCCAGTTCTATGCAGTTAAAGGTCTAGGGTCCAGAAGGTTTTCATCAGGATCTGGATATGTGACTTCATTGAAATTCGTAGTTCAACCAACAAGTCAAGATGGGATCAGGCCAGACCAAGCAAGACGAGCTCATCATTGGCCAGAGATCAAAGAAGCCATGGAGCCGACTGTACAACTCGAGGCAAGAAGAAGCTACCAGGGTATAGTGTAACAAGTATTTCTTATTCCCTGTTATGTCCTATTGTGCAGTAAAATGATGAACTAATTGCTGACTTAGATGGTGTGGAAACATCAAAAATTAGCCGCGAGAACATAGTGAACGGGCCAATAGAGAAGAATGAGTGAATAATGAATTAGTCAAGAATATAAATTAAACAAATTATGTAAATTTTCTCAAAGCATCGCAAATGATTTCAATGATTTTAATCAGAAAGAAAATTCGTACCATTCAAATCGAGGTCGTGACCACTGACCAACAAACAAAATTTCATGTCAGCGTAAGAGGGTTACGCACAAGGTCACGGTCGACAGTTCACGAATCATTCTGAAAACAATAACACCTCGGATTAATTTGTTCAATATGATTATAATCTGTCTAGTAGATTGACCAAATTCCGTTTGATTTTAGAAGAGTAACTTCACGGTTCATTATGTAAAAGTTTCAGAAAATTTTTTCAGCACATGCCTTATCGCGTATTTGAAATGAATTAGGTTCTAAACAACAGGAGACGAATGCCTCCGATGGCAAAAGGATTGATCACCTTGTTGTTGTCGAAGTTTTAAAACGTCCAGTAAAAAGTATTGAATAAAGACTTCCACAAAAAGAATTCCATAATTTGAAAAATCAACATTAAGGGGATTACAATGAGAATTCAATATATAATGTGAATTCAGAAATTATTTTCATTAACCAGGACATCCGATCGGCGTGAGACTTAGGTACATCGTTGAGGAAATTGGAAAATTTATGCGCAGAAAATAATATATTAGAATTGTTCCTCATAAAGCTAGCTAGTAATATAAAAAATTTCTGAATATGTTGTCAAATCATAAGAATGAAATTCTAGGAACATCCTCAAAGATCAATATAATGAGAGATAATATAACGCGAATCATGGACATTGAATTAAAGCAAATCATTCTGAACGATTTTCACATGCTTCCAACCGGTGTAAATGCTTTTTCATATAACAATACCGTGAACTCCTCAACTCGCTATACACGAATTAATTTTCGGAAAACCTATTTGAAAAGCAAAGTAGATCCAATCTACAATTTTGACAACTATCCGGTTGAATTAAAATATAGGTTGCAAACGGCATGGAAAATGCGGGATAAAACTTGGTGAAGGTAAAATATATAAGAAAAGAATTGTGATTCTCATAAGAAGTGATAAGAATTAAGAGACCGATGTGAAAATTAATTTAGGTAAATATCGTATTGAACTTTGTAGATTCAAGACCCATTGAGACTGATATTATAGATATAGATATAAAGCTGTAGATGAGTCAAAAAAAAATTTCACATTTGTATAAAAAAAAAATTTCTCTCAAAGAGGGAAGGTGTAGTATGTATGAACAATCTGTATATTTCGTACGTGAGATAACAAGGATTGTTCAACCTCCCTTTAGACCTGAAGCAGCACATAAAGCCATAGCTCTAGGTCTCACCATTATGTTTATCAAATATGATGTTAAAACAAGTAAACATTTATAAAATCTATATAACAATTGGCAAGGGACATTCATTCAGAAGCGTGTACGTATTGATTGCTTGTTAATCAACAGCGAGAATCTGTAGTGTAGAATTCAATGTGAGTTCAGTGAAATAAACCCCTTTGACGAGTCTGCAAGTTATTCTTCACCATCCTTCGACTACATAACGATTGTTCAAACCTAACCTAGCTGGGTACATCACAGTAATATCCGAAATAAACTGCTTCACATGAGTTAGGGATAACAATAAAAATAACAATAACAATAGCTCTAATCCCTGGATCCTGACCACACATACAAAGAAATTGGAAAACGGCGATTACAAAGAAAAAAAATTATTCCAGATTTCACAATATTAGGTACTACAATAATTCAAAAATTCTAAAATCGAGTGAGGTTCAATATTTACAATCAAGTTGTGAGTTTTTTCTCAAACTTGCAAAAATCATTTATGCCTAGTATATTTTCAGGTAGACTATTTAAAAATTTAATTCACATATTCTTGGTATTTTTCTCAGTTAGTGTGATCTTATGTATCGGAAAATGAAAGGGAAAGTTGTGTTATTCATATTTCTTAAATTTTCAAAATAATTATTCAAATTGCAAAAAAATATAGTTGAAATGAGATTTTTGTGATGAAAATTTATATTAGTATTATTTCAAGTTGCAAATTAATTTTAGCCTGTAGGTCTGCAGCGTAAACAGGATGGTTAGGAAAAATCGAGTAAAATAACGAAATTTTATTCCCAGAGAATTCAAACATTTTGAGACTATCAATACAATGTATGGCCTGCACGGGCATCAATACCAGCTTGACATCTTCTTTCCATACTACACACGAGGTTGTTGAACATTTCTTGAGGAATTTGGTTCCATAAACGGGACGGAAGCTCTTCCAGCTCATTGAAGGAATCTGGGGTAGGTTGATGATTATCTAATAGATGATTCATCTTTGGAGCATATCCCATGCATGTTCTATGCGATTCCGATCTGGAGAGTGCGGAGGTATTGGTGAACGTGGAATACCAAGCTCCTCGCGCGCATTCTTAACTATGGCTGCACGGTGCGGTCTAGCGTTATCGTCTAGGAATTGAAAAGTTTCACCAATAGCAGCGTGAAAATTTGGTACAATATTGTCAATGAAATGCTCCCCATAGTGTAAGACGGTCATATCCCCAAAACAAATATGTAGATCTTTGCACCCGTTGAAACATATCCCGGCCCATACCATATCACTACCCCCTCGGAAAAGATGGACTTCTTGGACATAGCGACGATTAAGGGTTATGTGTGGGATTGTCCAAACCCTTATTCTTCGAGAATCTGAAAATCATCCATATCTGGATTCATCAGTGAAAAGGACACTACGCCATTGATCGTTCCAATTGATATGTTGCCTTGCCCATTCTAGTCTTTGACGCTTATGTTCACGTGTTGATGGAACTCTTCCTAATGGACGTCTAGAACCAAGATTCACCTCCCTCAAACGTCGTCTGATGGTTTCGATGAAAACTTGGACCCCATCTGCATTTTGAAGAGTATTCCGTAGCATTCTACCTGTTGATGTAGGGTTTGTTCTCGCCGAAACGGTGATGAAACGATCCTGAGCAGGTATTATTTTTCGTCGCTCACCAAGCCTTGGTCTTTCCGACATGGAACCTGTCTCCCTGAACCTATTCCAAAGTCGAAATATCACTTTTTTCATTTTCTCAAAGATTACATACTTTCAGAAACGATTGAATACGATATCCCTAACTTTTGTGGAGCAGTAGTATATATTTAGTTTCGGTCCAAATTTACATATTATTTTGTACGAAACTCTTTGTCGGCTGCTCAAGATTTCGACAAGGTAATTCCGGGAAACACCAGATTTGGGTCCTTCCCTTAATCGGTCAAAGCCATCTTGATTTGCATAAATATCGAAGTTTTCAATTGACAAGACTAGTTGAAATACCTTGAGTTACTGTGAAGGTCTAGCTGTTCAGAGTGTTCATAGATTTTGTTGTGAGAAGTGTATTGTGTTGGAAAATCTTTTGACAAAGTATACACAGGTTGAGTCTTTGACTTGTACATATATTTCTACTGTTAGATTCTTCTCATCAAACAAAACACTTTTTTCCTATACAATTTTTTAAAATTCGGATTCGTTTGAAAAATACAGGGTGTCAAAAATTCATGTTCATATCTTCGGTTTGTTATTTCAAATGAACTGAATTTTGGTGAAGTATTCACTCCCTTTATGATGCATATTTCAAAATCAAAACTTATTCAATATTCCTCCCGGTATAAAAGTTACAGCGTAGCCAACTTATGAATTCACGAAAAAATACCATAAAACCACTTGAAAAGATAAACAGTGAATTTTTTCGAAAGAACCAATCGGTTTAGAAAAGAAAAGTATTCCTATGTTTTTTCAATAAAACGCGTCGTTCTCAAGTTATTCTTAATTGTCTAAGATTAAATTTGAGGGAAAAATCATGAATTTCAAAAATAATCTGAATGCTGTCCTGAGTTAAATCTCATCGAATATTATTTCTTCTCTGGTCTCTCAAAATGTTAACAATGTTGTCAGAATTATTATCAGTTTATCAACTTTGTCAAGACGAAAATCTCTATGATGAAAAAATATTGATGTAGAGATATGTAATAATAAAATCCCACAAATGTGGGAGATGAAATTGAATTCTAATAAGCATGAAATTATACATTTTATAGGCAGTTTCTATTGAAAATTCATTGTTACCGGTCCTTCAGCAAAAAATCTATCGAAACAATATAACTCGACACCAGACGACACTACTATTACATCAATTCACTAAGTCATTTACATAATGATCACCTTTTTGCTTTAATCTCTGTAAATAAATAAATAAATAAATCGAAGTCACTGACTAACGTTGGAGGTTGGAGACACCAGACACAGAAACTCTGTATGTCTTGCGTGGCGGCTACATCCACTCCACAGCCTTCAGAAGGGAAGAGTAGGCCGTGCTACTTCGCAGCCGGCAAAGAACGTAGCGCTATATCGGCGAGAATCAGAACTACTCGTTTGGCGTTTTCGAAGAACAACGCCTAGACGCCTTTAGCGAAAAGTAAACAAAACTGGCGCCCTTGCGATAGTTCTTCTGTTAACGATAGGGTACGTACCGCTCCCTTGGTTTCGACTATACTATTGTTTGAAGAGAAAATCGGCAATCTGGCATCGTCTTCTCTAGAGTTCTGTGGAATATTATATTACAGAATGACAGAAGATGAGTTTGGTTAGGTCATTGACCTCGAATCATATGACTTAGGTTGATGGGGTTAGGATAGGTTAGTGAGAAACCAATTTTGATTAGATCGTTCCGGAATATCGAGGAAAATATGAACAAATTATTAGTGTTCACACACTAATCTTCAGGAAAATCTAAGAAGGAACTTATTTTGGTGTGAGAAATATGGCATTTCAATTGCAGAAATGATGGGACAAAACTTAGCGTTTTTGTTAGGAAATATCGTGTTTGTAACATTCCTATTCAAATAAGGTTAGTACTCGAGTATTTTCTAAATGTATCACCCAGAATATCTAATAATCACATCAATTTCAATCGAAAAATATGAACTTTGAGGTGTTTGTAGAGAATAATATCAGGCACGCATTTAGCACAATTTTTTTTCAAATGACTATATCTCTTTAACAGAGCCGAATTCGGATAAATGGAAAATGATAGGAAGGTTTATTTTGGCCTAAAGAATCTACAGTTGAAATGTATGTACAAGTCAAAGACTCACCCTGTATAGTGCTTATAGAACAATGTCGAATTCGGAAACGGATTCTGCATCTGAGAGTTATATGTGGGGACCACCACGAAAAAGGTCTAAAAGGTCGCATTTCTCTGCTGAAGAGAAAGAGATGATTTTGAACATTTTTCGAAAAGAATAAGACGAACATACTGATTTATCGAAAAGAGACTTAGTGAGAATTGTTTCAAAATCTTCAGGAGTGAGTAATTCAGCTATATTCAGAATTCTCAGAGAAAATTAACAGAATAAAACTATGACGCCACCTAAAGGGAGAGCCCAGCCGTTAAAAATAATCGATTCGGTTGACTATTTCGAAACGAACCTCATCAGAAGAATTGTCCTCGGTTTTTCCTTCCGGAATAAAATCCCAACGATTTCTGAAGTACTAGAAATCGCGAATGATGACGACAGTTTGCCAAATTTCAAAAGAACAACGTTCTATGAATTATTGAAAAAAATTGGAATTCGAGTTCAGTTCAGAAACTGAACGTTTGTGTGAAATCTTCTCGATTCGACTCTGGACGGACAGAAATTATACGAAGGCCCTCCTACCACTCGTACCGCTGCGCCAAACATGTTGTTATTGCTCCTTCTTACATTTGAACAGAGTTTAAATTTTGAATCCGGCCGTGAAAGCCTCCATCAATAGGTATTGAATCTGTCTAAATTTTTCTGCTTGAGACAGCAACATGTCCGCGTTAAAGCGACGATTTCTCGAATGAATCCCACCTTCAGAAGTGGTATCACGGTAATCGTCAAATTGCTCGTTGTCGACAAACAATTAGAAGTTTCCCTAAATCGAACTTACGGAACAACGGTGCGAAAAATAGAAGTAACAAATTAAAATTTTATTCCTTCAACAGGTTATGTCTTCTTTCAATCGAAATCGAAGGCAACTCCCTTCCGAAATGAATTTTTAACAATTAATGAACTCAACAATGTCTGCATTAAATAAAAGAGCTGTGGCAACGTAAATCCACCGTCGTGCAGAAGTCTGCTTGCTAACCGCGCTTGAGCACGTGCTCGGCAGGGGGCACCTCCCTCTAGGCGAGCCGGTTACTGCGGTACCATATTCTTCAAAGACCGACCACGTCTACTACCCAGCGACCTCGCTCGACTCGAGCAGGGCAGCTGCTACATCTACGTAATTGGTAGGCCTCGCTTATATTAGCCAATCTGATGAGTCCATCGTGAGCGAAGCTGGGACGAAACGGAGCCCCATCCTGTTTCACAATTGGTAGCAACACGCTACAAATTGGTGACCCCGACGTGATCGGGCATGAGGAAATAACAGCTCAACTTTCGTCCCCACATACGATATCTGGATCAACCTTCGAGGCAATTTCGGCTGTAAGCGCTTTACGGTGTACAACCGTCCCTCGCTGTAGATGACACATGTCCATCCCGGTGACGGCACACCATAAACACCTCTTGCAGCCTTCTCGAGTCTCCAGGCATCGTCCACTCATCCACTTTATCGTGACCAACTGTTCACTGGGGAGAGTCATGTGACATGAATCCACCAGCGTGCAGAAGTCTGCTAACCGCGCTTCACACGCCGCCCGCGCTTGAGCACGAGCTTGGCGGGGCACCTCCCTCTAGGCGAGCCGGTTACTGCGGTACCATATTCTTTATAGACTGACCACGTCTACTACCCAGTACCCTCGCCTCGAGCAGGGCAGGCCGTGGGGCGTGGGTGGTCATCCATAAAGCCTGCTCTCAACTAATTGGCGAATCCAAAGATCAAAGCGCCCTCTTTCGGAAAAAATTCCAAACTACGGAACCAGTAATGATTTGAGATCTTCTATGTTACGCGTGATTTTGAGCTATAATATTTTGATAAAACAAGTTATATTTTTGTATATTTAACGTGTAATTTATCTTTTCTTAGGTAGAGCGCTTTCGACTCTTATAGAGTTATCATCAGTACCCTAGTACAAAAAAATATAGTTAAGTCAGACAACACAAAGACAACCAGAGATGATCAACTTACATCGTCCTATTGTTCGAACAAAGAACACCATCGGACAAGTGATCAGGAATGAGAATTTGTTATCTTTCCTCTCAAGTTTTCCACAATCAATAACTTAAAATTAACAAAGTCGAGACCCATTTAAAATATCCGCAATAATTCAATTAAAACAATCAGGTTATAACACAGAATCAAGTCAAGATTTCACAATGTCAAAGAGTCAAATTCAGAGAGCTAGAGTTCAACTGTATTTATCTCGGCCACGCAACATCATAGAATGAGACGTTTATACAGGGGCAGGTAATTTCTGGAGAGGTTGGATTGAACATTTAGACATGCCGGGTTGTCAACTTTTTCCTTGCTTATGAACAAATCTTCCAGGAAATCCAGGCGATTGAAATTCTTTGTTGAGGTCTGCAGCAGTATCCTAGCGTCAGCATTAGGGTCGAAGTTGTGTTTGTTGTATTTTGAATGGTGACCAAAGCAGGATTTTTCAGGCAGAGAGACGTGTTCTTTTATCCTATTCTTCAAGGGTCTGCAAGTTCTTCCAACATATGTTGCAGAGCAATCTGACCACTTCAGTTTGTACACACCACTTTCATCGAGAGTATTTGTCTTGTCTTTTGTGGTAGGAAGGATTCTCCTGAGTGTGCTTTGGGATTTAGTGGTTACCTGAATGTTGTTGTTGTCAAAGTTGTTCTTTAAGATTTTTTTAGAACTCCTACATAATCGTTGGCTGTGGAACGGGAGTGAGTAATAAAATTTGTCCTCCTTCACGTAGGAGCCAAATGCCTGCTTCTCCAATATTATTCGTTTTTTATTTTTTATGATGCAGTCGATCAAGGTGGACTCGTAACCATTATTAATAGCTATTTGCTTAATGCGTTTCACTTCACTGTCGAAATTGTGAGCCGACAAAGGAATTGACAGAAGGCGATGAACATAGCATTGGAAGGATGACATTTTCTGATTTTGAGAGTGATTTGAGGACGCTGGAATGGAATGGTCGGTCTGAGTTGGTTTTCTGAATATACTATCGGGGCTATTCACTAAGCAAAGTTGTTATGGATAGCAACTTTAAATCGTCGTTATCCCATGTAATAAGCATGGGATAACGTTGCTATCCATAACAACTTTGCTTAGTGAATAGCCCCGTATAAGACAATGTGTTGTCAGTTCTGGTTATTGTTAGATCCAAAAAGTTTATGGCATTATTCTGTTCCAGTTCCAGGGTGAACTCTTTGTTGGGGTGTAAAGTGTTAATGTCATCCAGAATGAACTGTGCAGAGTCAGTATCGTCGTTCAGGATGACAAAGCAATCATCGAAGTATCTGAACCATTTCGAAATGTTTTTATGTCTTTCAAGAATTTTAGATTATAGTGAATCCATAAAAATGTCAGCCAAAAAAGGAGAAAGGGGGCAACCCATTGCTAGACCAGTCTTTTGCTGATAAAAGCGGTCATTGAATTTGAAAAAATCCCGTGATAAACAGAAGTTCAGTAGAGTCAACAAATCAATTACAGTGCCCTCGGGAAGGTTCTTATCAGTCAAGATGGATCTTACCAGTTTCACACTTTCATCCTTTGGGGTGCAAGTGTACAATATACTTTAATATAATATTTTGTTTTATATCCAGATATTCTTGAGTGATATTTTAAAGTTTTTATAGTGTTCTGAACAGATAAATTAGTATTTGAATAAAAATTGTTGAGAAGGTAATTCATTCAAAATATTATATCACGTAAATAATTCTAATTGTTTAGTCTGTAAATTCGTAATGTACAATATTTTATTTAAATGTAATTTTCAGCCTCTGAAGATGCCCACATTTTGGGCGAAACGTCAGGTGAACTAAAATTGAATAAAGACAATTATATTCTTGGTTTTGTCCTAGTGACCCACAAAAATTTATTTGATAATTATATCACAAAGTTATCATGTTTTATGTTACAAGGCCTCTTGTTTGAGTCTAATTTTCTGGTGCAGTTTTAACTGCTGAGGAAGGTTAATACCATAATCATTATCAACAAGATGATTATGAAATTGATCATCGTAATTCAAGGTACTGAGTTGTGCCTTTAACTTTCTGTAAGACAGATTAGGTGAAGTATCTGAGCGAAGGGATTCATATTTTGATGCTAATGTCATATATTATTAAAGGCCAGTGGATTGATTATAGAACACTGAGTAAGCTGAGTACTAGTACTGAAAGAAATTGTATTCAATTATAACTGCAGTGAATTCAATTGCTCTTCAAGGACAAATAAAAACTGGTCTGTACGTTAACATGAATTTCGTAAGAAAGAGGCCTTAACACTATGTATCACTAATGCCTTCGCTATATTGCAAAAATTGGACTGAAGAAAAGCATGGGTAATGTATCAAATGAAACATGGATTACAACAGGCATAAGAACTTCTAGTAGAAATAAGAGAAGGATATATGAAGGTATGATGAAGGGGCTTTACACTGAGGAATATTATGAAAGGTACTCATCAATCTTGAAATATATTGTGAAATTATCTAAGAGGAAGTATCATGAAAACTATATTGATAAAGCTGAAAATAAGACCAAAGCTACATGGAATTTAGTGAATGAAATACTGGATAACAATAAATCAACTGATAGTTTATTTGAGACATTTTCAAATGAGAATGGAAAGGATGTATTAAATGATTTCAACAAAAAATTTATACATATGTGTGATAATAATAAGCAAAATGGAAAACACAATACGAAGAAAATAAAATCATCTGACCATAGCATATTTTACACCCTGTAATAGAAGGTGAAGTTTACCAGTACATAATGAATCTGAAAAATAAAAATTCTGTAGGATATGATGGGATCCCTGTGAAATTATTGAAAGAGAGTGCATCTATAATATCAACACCCCTTATACACATCATCAACCAAACCTATGTAACTGGAATATACCCAGAAGAATTGAAGGAAGCCTGGGTAAGGGCAATTCATAAAAAAGGTGATAAGAATAATCAGGACAACTACAGACCAGTGTCACTACTTTCAAATATAAATAAAATATTTGAAAAAATTTTATTTGATAGAATAAACATCTTCTTAGAAAAAAATGGAACACTTGTGAAAGAACAATGTGGTTTTAGAAAAGGAAAATCCACAATCCAGGCAGTTTATCGAGTGTTGCAGGCCGCTATCAAGTCTATCAACGAAAAAAAAATCACAGCTGCAGTAAGCCTAGATTCATCTAAAGCCTTTGATAGAGTGAACCATAAAATCTTGTTGGAAAAAATTGAAAAATATGGAATCAGAGGTACTGCCTTAAAGTTAATAAAATCCTACCTAACTGGAAGATCACAGAGGGTAGTAGAGGTCAATAAAGAAGGAGAAACAATTAGATCTGAATCATTATGTGTACGACAAGGAGTCCCACAAGGGTCCATCTTGGGACCACTCCTATACATAATTTATATCAATGATATAGTGCAAGTTCCTGAGAGAGAATGAGACAGTGATGTTTGCTGATGATATATCACTGATATGTAAGGCTAAAAATAAAGACCTATGCAGGGAAAATATAGAAAAGGAATTGGAAAACATAAATGAATTGCTGACAGGAAATGATTTACTTTTGAATGTCACAAAAACTAAAATAATGATATTTAGAGAACATGATGACCAGAGAATCACAGTTAAAGCAATGAACACCGAAATCAAGACAGTTGATCAAATACCATTTCTGGGAAATCACAGATAGAGAAAGTAGCCACAGATGTGTCAAGATATTGTTATGCCCTTCGTGTAATCAGAGAAAACATAGGAGTTAAAGCGGCTTTGTCAGCGTTCCATGCCTACGTACAATCCAAGATGAGATATCGTATTATTTTTTGGGCCAGGAGTTGCGAAGCCGATCGAATATTCAAATTACAAAAAAGAAGTTTGAGAATTGTATTCAAAATGAAACCTACTGAAAGCTGCAAAAATCTTTTTATTGCAGAGAAAATTTTAACATTATATAGCCAATATATATATACGAATGCATTATCTATGTAACGAATAATTATACTGAATTTCAACATTATGAGCTAAAACATAATTATGAAACAAGAAATAAAAACAATTTAATTCAGGACATAACAAGCTTAACATACATACAAAAAAATGTGACCTATAGTATGTTTGCAATATGGAATAAAATACCTAATAGTTTCAAGTCTAAAATTGATTGTAAAGGTAACAATAAGTATAAGAAGGTTTTAAAAAATTTTCTTTGTAACAGGTGTTTTTATTCCCTAGGGGAGTACTTAAGAGGAATTTGAAGGTTTATAGAGGAATATTGTTGATTTGATAGTTTTAGTTCTTTATATTGACACGATCTACACCTTTTGTTTTGGTATTTGTAAAAATGGATCAAATAAACATTATCTATCTATCTATATAGATGGAGAAAACTTGCTGAAAAGATTTTCATTAAGTGTTTCTCGAACAACTGCGAACAATATTTTCAGTGAATATAGCAAGTATTTAGCAAATATTTTGGAAGGTTGTATTCAGTGTCCAAGTTCTAAGGTTGAATTGATGAATTTTACGCTTAACATTTTGGGAATATTCGAGCAATACTCAAATATAAGGATATACAATACAGATCTTCATGTTTGTCATGTCGCATCAGAACTTATTCACATTCTGATCATAGTTTAGGCAGATGTGAATCATTTTGTGTTTGTTAAGTCACAAAATGGACTTAACAAAAAATCTCAATTAATTAAGGAAAATATTTCAATGTTAGTAGGTTAAGTTTTAATAGCTTTCATTGTAACACCGTCTGGCCGTGCACCAAATAAACGAAAGAAATAATGCGTACGTAAGAAAGGTCGGTACGGTGAATCAGTACGCTTATGACACTTGTTCATTATTTTCAATATTTGAACTATATAAACCCCAGCTCGTTGAGATTACGCGAGAGTTTCTGCAGTGCGCTAGTTCAATAAACGGTTGACAGTGAAATCTCCTCTAATCTTTTCAAACAATACGAACAACCCTCCATCCCCATACAAACTACCGTAGGATCAGTTCCCTGATTGTTCATAGTGTAGTATACAGTGTTGCTATATTGTAGTATAGTTCCATGAAAATAAAGAATATTCAAAACAATAATTTATTTACATAATTCCCATTGAATGCTTCGTGAGTTGTCGATCCAATTAGAAGGGAGAAAAACCAATTTATATAACAAAATTTTATAAACTCAACACTGCACTGTCAATTTCACATTAATTCACTGAAATTATCCACAAAATCATTACGAGAACTAAGAAAATCACTCAGAATAATCTGTTTTACATCAAAACAACGTAGCTTCAAAAGAAGTAACTGAAATTTCACCATGTTTGTTTACAGTCAGCAGTGCCCTCATCGGTGGTTTGAATCACCAATGTCAAGAACCTCTGCCAATACCGCTAACGCGAGTAACTTTCTTGTGTCACGTTGGCCGCGAAATCTTCACGGCAAGAATTCTTGAAAAAGACTTCACGGCTAAATAAGTCATCCACACTCACACAAATATTCACACTTTGGTTCGCATCCTCGCTGTCTACGAAGACTTTCTGCCTGTTTAGTCAGCTATAAAAAGGGTTCATTCTGATAATGATCAAGAAATTCTCATTCCTTTCATCTGAATCTGAATCTTATCTAATTTCACTTCATTGCTACATGAACCATTCATTTCAAAAGCGAAGAAAGTCAGTGAACAAGCATTTAATCATTACTGCGCAGGTACCGCGAACGACTATGTGTGTGAATGAAACATTTGTGCTTAGACGCGAAGCCTTTGACGCGACGAGAGTCCGTAAATGAACGGGGAAGGCCCCGAAGCGCGAACGTGACACTAGAAAGTTATCCACACTGACGTTCGCGGTATTGGCCGAGGTTCTTGCCATGAATGTGGAGCGGGCTATACCTCAGAACATCTAATAAAAGAAATGCTACCTCCCTACTAAACTATGGCAACACCAATGACAGTTCAAACCACAGAAAAGGCTCCGAGCCGCCATTTGAATGTGGAGAATTGCAGATATTACAGAAACCTTCTTTACCGACCCAAAAAGTTTCGGCTTTTGAGCGTTATTCAAATTATAGCCATTTTTCTTCGAACTTAACCATACAAACCAGGTTAAGAAAAAGATAACCAGTCGATATTTCTCGAAGTGTATTCCAAACCATGACGTCATAGTTAACCGACCGCACAAACCAGCTTACAGAGGTAGTTTGAGCACAGAGGTCTGTGGTTTGAGGAGAGTTGTCTGGTTGCAGGTTAGGTTTTTGATGTTTATGTTTATGGAACAATCACAATTTCCTAGGAGCATAGAATATTCAAATTGTCAAATACATCAACGAACAAAAAACAAATCTGTCAACCTCCACAAGAAAACCGAAGTTAACTATGACGTCATAATATAGTTAACCCGGTTTGCGTGGTTAAGTTCGAAGAAAAATGCTTTATGATTTTGTTCTGTAAATTTTCACTTCAAATGTTTTTCGTTGACTTTAAAGGTAACGAAAATTTTTGGAAAGTGAAATGTTCTTTTTTATTCCAAATAAAACTGAGTTATCATAAAATTCATTTATTTAGCTTCACAATATTCAGTGGCGTAGCTAGTTAGGGCCTTGGAGCGAAAATCGGAGAAAGGGCCCTTGATGAATTGTTTGGTTTTTAACAAGTCGAAATATACAGGGTGAGTCTTTGACTTGTACATATATTTTAACTGAAGATTCTTGAGGTCAAAAGAAACCTTTTTTTCATTTTCCATTTTTCCGAATTCGGCACTGTTAAAAAGATATAACCATTTGAAAAAAAATTGGGCTCAATACGTTCCTGAAATGATCTTCTGGAATTGTTGCAAAGTTCATATTTCTCGATAGGAATTGAGTTTATACATTTAGGGAATACTCAAGTACTAACCTTACTGGAATAAAAATGTTGCAAACACGATAATTTCAACAAAAACAGTTAGTTTCATCGAATTATATCTGCAACTGAAAACCCACATTTCTCACACCAAAATAAGTTCCTTCTTCGATTTTTCTGCAGATTAGTTTGTGAACACTATTAACTTGTTCATATCTTCCACGAAATTCCCGAACAATATCATGAAAAAAGACTTTTAATTCAGATCATCAGAATTCATTATTAAACAACCTAACCTAATCTATTTTGTATCCATTCTGTGAATGTTCGCACAGAAATTTCAAGGAAATGTTGTCAGCTTTCTGATATTTCCATTGAGGTTAAGGATTTATTACGAACCATAGAATAAATCACGATACACTTGTGTGCCGTGGTATAAATAGATATCTATGAATTTTGCCGTTTCCATCATAAATCGAGTTTGCCGCCAATTTAACCACGCATGCGTCGAGCGAAAACCGAAAGATTGGTTAGGTATCTGCAGGTCAACTATTAACAATAACCAGGCACGTAGCCAGGATTTTCTTTCGGGGGGGGCCCACAATTTCGGGGGGGGCCCACAATAAGTAAACATTGCAAATTTTGTCAAATATACAGGCATTTTTTGATATATACAGGCATTTTTTGATATTTCGGGGGGGGCACGGGCCCCCGAGCCCCCCCCCTCGCTACGTGCCTGACAATAACAAACCAGAGTCTCTGAACAAACTGTAAACATTATGTGAAGTTCTGAATACATTCAGTGAATTATTGTTCTAATGTGTTTTATTATGTGATGTGAATTATTATAATCTTAACCGTGTCGAGTTTATAAAATTCCAGGAGGATATTGTTTAGATGAAAACATCGACTCAGATTATAAGGTATCATTTCAGTTTTCATTAATTTCAATTTTATCTCCCACATTTTCGGGATTTTATTATTTAAATATCTCGACAAAGTTGATAAATATTGTGACAACATTGCAAACTCGTTGAAAGACCAGAGAAGGAATAATATTCGATGATATTTAATTCAGAGACGCATTCAGATTATTCTTGAAATTAATGATTTTTTCGTCAAATTTCTCCGGGTAAAATTGGAAATAACTCGGAAACGACGCGTTTTATTGAAAAAAAATAGGAATACTTTTAGTTTCTTAAATGATTGATTCTTTCGAAAATATGAACCGTTTATCTTTTCAAAGTGATTTTATGGTGTTTTAGCGTGTATTGATGAGTCGGCTACCCTGTAACTTTTATACTAGTAGAGATATTAAATAGGTTTTGATTGAGGAATATGCACCATGAATGGAGTAAAAACTCAACCAAAATTCAGTTCATTCGAAACAACGGTTCCGAAGATATAAACAGAAAAGTGTTTTTTTCATGGATTTTCGACACCCTGTATCTTCGAAACCAAACCGAATTTTGAAAAATAGTATAGGAAAAAAGTGTTTCGTTTGATGAGAGGAATCTACAGTTAAAATATATGTACAAGTCAAAGACTCACCCTGTATAAATACTTCGAAGAAGCAGAGCTAGGTACTTACTGACTGAAGGTACAATTGATGAGTATACTTGAATAAATGTCATTAGGTAATGAAAAGAAATAGGTAATTCAAAATGTTCATTTGTTTTCAAGTAGAACTTTTCGATGAATTAGCTTCTTTCTGATTACCGATTTCGAAGTAGGGAAGAATTGTTCAAAATAAATATTTTCTATAGAGTGCTCGATACAATAATTTCACAATTAAGGGGCCGTTTTACTCTTAGACTATAGGTCAAAGGTTATACTCTGGCCGACGGCTACGTCACCGATTCTCCATTCGAAAAGTTCCTTTAATTTTTCCAAGTTCACGCCCTCAATTTTTCACCTTGAAGCTTGATTTTTTAAAATTGAAGTTGAAAGATGTTTTGAGGGCACTCCATTTTCTCCTCTTTGCGAAAATTATTTTTTTCGCATGAAAAAATTGGGTTGAATTTGAGAGTCTATGAGAATTGACTTCATAATCAATTTTTTGTAGAAAATTCATTGGAGTGTTCTCGAAAAATCAATTTTCCATATTTTAAGAAAATTTAATTCGGATAGGCTATATACAGGGTGATTTTTTTAAGTGTTTCATTAGAAGTTTTCGAGGAAGGAATTGCGATACAAATTCAAAATTTTGTACATGAACTCAATTTGTAAAATATTTTCAAGCGGAATCTACTTCCGGTTCTACCGGAAACGGATGTGAACTTCGTTATTTCAAATGGAACACCCTATATATTTATACATATTTGAATTCTTCGTTTGATTCTGCAATGATTTGATGTATGATATGCGCAACCACATCAAGCGATTGTTGAGTTATTGCCTGATTCTCAAATTTTTTGATAGAAAGATTGTCTCAAATTAGTGTTAATATCTTCAAAATCCCTCATTATAAGAATTTTTTTTTGGAGCAGTGAGACAAATGAAAGTACGCTGATACGGCTTCTTGTATAAATTATGAGGAAATTTTATACAGGGTGCCTGAAACAGGGCTTCAAAGTGAGCCTCAATAAAACTACGAAATCTCATTTTTTTCAAATGGGAACCATATGATTTTATAATTCCGATCGATTGCTCGCCAAAAACTAGTTAGAGTGTGCCAAACATTTCATGTCTTTAAAATGAGTAGTTTCGCCGTTATCGAATAAAATTCTGATTTCACGACTAAAGCCAGGTTTCTTTGTCTGAATATCAGGTTTATCAAGATAATTTTCAAGTAGGCTATGTCAATAGTAATAATATGTCAGTTTTAAACTAAAATTTCTTTATTTAGTCATCATTCATTATCTGCTCTGTTTATTTGTCACATTCGCAGCAAATACAGAAGAGACTTTTGATATATCATTCTCTTCATTATTATTGTTATTGCTTCTTTGCATAGTGCTTGATCAATAAAAATAAGTAAGAATGACTATTCCTAACATAGCCTACTTTGAAATAGACGAGCATTCCACTGAATTTGACTGATGGGACAACCCTGGCTTTATTCATGAAATTCTGTCGAATTGAGTGGTATGCTCGTCTATTTCAAAGTAGGCTATGTTAGGAATAGTCATTCTTACTTATGTTTATTGATCAAGCACTATGCAAAACAAGCACTAACAATAATAAGGTACACTAGAATGATATATCAGAAGTCTCTTCTGTATTTGCTGCGAATGTGACAAATAAACAGAGCAGATAATGAATGATAACTAAATAAAGAAATTTTAGTTTAAAACTGACATATTATTACATTATTGACATAGCCTACTTGAAAATTATCTTGATTAACCTGATATTCAGACAAAGAAACCTGGCTTTAGTCGTGAAATCCGAATTTTATTCGATAACGGCGAAACTACTCATTTTAAAGACATGAAATGTTTGGCACACTCTAACTTGTTTTTGGCGAGCAATCGATCGGAATTATAAAATTATATGGTTCCCATTTGAAAAAAATGAGATTTCGTAGTTTTATTGAGGCTCACTTTGAAGCCCTGTTTCAGGCACCCTGTATAAAATTTCCTCGTAATTTATACAAGAAGCCGTATCAGCGTACTTTCATTTGTCTCACTGCTCCAAAAAAAAATTCTTGCAATGAGGGATTTTGAAGATATAAACACTAATTTGTGACAATCTTTCTGTCAAAAAATTTGAGAATCAGGCTATAACTCAACAATCGCTTGATATGGTTGCGCATATCATACATCAAATCATCGCAGAATTAAACGAAGAATTCAAATATGTATAAATATATAGGGTGTTCCATTTGAAATAACGAAGTTCACATCCGTTTCCGGTAGAACCGGAAGTAGATTCCGCTTGAAAATATTTTACAAATTGAGTTCATGTACTCTAAAACAAAAATACAAAATTTTGAATTTGTATCGCAATTCCTTCCTCGAAAACTTCTAATGAAACACTTAAAAAAATCACCCTGTATAGATAGATTATTGATGAAAAAAATGATGGAACTACTAAAAATATAGAAAGTGTGAAATCACAGTGAACTGTCTGTAATTACAGGAGAATTTGAAAAAAATTGAGCGTTCAGGTGCAAAATCGAGGGCGTGAACTTGGGAAAATGATAGTCACTCTTCGAACGGAGAATCGGTGCCGTCGGCCAGAGTATAACGGTTCCTTAAATATAGTTTATATTCGACTGCTTCAAAAACACTTGATTCATGAATTTGTTTAGCATCCATAATTGACTACTTTATTGGACACCACTTTATTGGACTCAACTGTCACAGTCTTCTCTCGATTTTGCAATTTTCTTCGTTTCACACCACTTGTTATAGGCCGCATCCAAATTTTCATAAGCACTTTTAGTAGGTAGGATCGATTCTTTGGCACTTGCGTGCTGCGGCTGAATTATTTACGCTTTCTTCTCCCGAACTATCTATTTTTTGGATTATTATGACGTTTGTCACAGAATTAACGAAGTAAACAACTTTGTTCAGTGAGGTTGCTAAGGTCGCTGATAGTTTCTAAGGTGAGATAAGCAAAAGCATACTCAATGTATTTCTTGAAATAAAGCGACGAATATATTAATTGCCATTCCAGAAAATAAAATGTCTACATTGCAGTCAAACATAAAGCTTTGTATGCAACTCGTACATAATTAGGCTTATGGACTTGCCCAAACTATTGAACTTTGGATCCGTCCATAAAGACCTAATTTATGTACTTGTTACATAAATAGCTATTTCGAGGGTATGACTGCAGTCAACTGTCAACTGTCACCCTCATTTCTAATAAATGTAGACTAAAACACTGTCATTCAAAGCTGCGAACAAATTTCAAAGTAAATATTGCGATATGATAGGGACCAATTTTTCAATTCAATTTCTCAATATTTATCACCTATTTCTATCTGAATTGAATAAGGCATGGACAATTCACGAACTCTGTATGAAAATACATAATAAGGAAATACGAAATGCGATCCAACAGAAGTATTCACTGCAATATTACTGTTCCATGCAATTCCTGTCACCTCTGTAGGAGCTGAACGATCTTTCAGCAAATTAAAAATATTTAAAAATTATTTGGGGAACACTATAGAGGCCAAGCTCGACTGCGACATTTATCGCTTATACAGGGTGAGTCTTTGCCTTGTACATATATTTTAACTGCAGATTCTTGAGGTCTAAAAAACCTTTTTTTCATTTTCCATTTTTCCGAATTCGGCTCTGTAAAAGAGATATAGCCATTTGAAAAAAAAGTTGGGCTTAGTACGAGTCTGAAACAATTCTCTGCAAACACCTCAAAGTTGATATTTTTCGATTGAAATTGAGGTGATTATGAGATGTTCTGGGTGATACAATTAGAAAATACTCAAGCACTAACCTTTTTTGAATAAGAATGTAACAAACACAATATTTCTTAACGAAAACATCTGTCCGATTATTTCTGCAATCGAAAAACCATTATTCATCCCACCAAAATAAGTACCTTCTTCTCCTGAAGATTAGTTTGTAAACATGTAAACACTAATAATTTGTTCATATTTTCCTCGATATCCTGAAATGAAAATTGGTTTCTCACTAACCTATCCTAACTCCATTATTCAAAGTCATATGATTCGAGGTCAATGACCTAACCTAATCCATCTCCTCTGTGATATTTCACAGAATTCTAGAGAAAACGATGCCAGATTGCCGATTTTCTCTTCAACAATGGTATAGGCCAACTCAAGAAAGCAGTCATCCTCTATCGTTAACGGAAGAACTATCGTAGAGGCACTAGTTTTGTTTACTTTTCGCTGAAGGCTTCTACGCATTGCTCTTTGGAAATGCCAAACGAGTAGTTCTGATTCTCGCCGATATAGCGCTACGATCTAAATTTCAGTCGCGGTGCGCTGCCGGCTGCGTCACATCACAGGCCGGTCTGTGATAAAATGAACGACGCTTAAACGCGATAACCTTTCTGCATGAATTCGATTTATTTATTTATTTACTCGCAGAGAATAAAGCAAACAGGTGATGATTGTGATTTGTGATGTGAAGACCGTGTAGGGTCGATTAAAAATTACAGGAGGATATTGGAAGATAGATATTTGTCTGAAGGACGGGTATCAATAAATTTTTAATAGAAACTTGCTTATAAACTGTGTAATTTCATGCTTCTCAGAATTCAGTTGATAAACATTGACAACATTGTTAATTTGTTAAGAGACCAGAGAAGAAACAATATTCGATGATATTAAATCCAGGGAAGCATTCAGATTTTTTATAAAATTCATGATTTTCTCCTAAAATTTCTTCGAATACATTTAGGAATAACTCGAAAACGACGCGTTTTATTGAAAAATATAAGAATACTTTTATTCTTTCGAAAATATGAACCGTTCATCCTTTTCAAGTGATTCGTTAGTGATTTTGCATGAATTTATGAGTCGACCACCCTGTAACTTTTATACTAGGAGAGATATTGAATAAGTTTCGTTTCGTTTGAGGAATATGCACCATGAATAGAGTAAGGAATCAACCAAAATTCAGTTCATTCGAAATATCGGGTCCGACTTCCACAAGGTTCACCACTCTCTCCATTGTTATATAACTTGTACTGCCATGATATATACAATCACAATCAAGAATCATATCACCAGATCAACAAACAAGCATACATGCTGCAATTTGCTGACGACACAACCCTCATTACACATGGTGCCACGATTAACAACTGTATGGAAAAACTACAAAAACTAACAGACGTCACTGTCGCATGGATGAGACGCTGGAGAGTTCAAGCAAACCCTACGAAATCAAGACTTTTGATTTTTCATCACAAAATTAAACCCAACTCCAAGAGGATTTTGTTTGTAAATTGCACAATTACACCCACAAATATGTGTAAATATCTTGGCATCAAAGTAGATCATAAGCTCAACTTTAAAACCCTCACAATAACACAAAAGAGAACAGCTATTACCCGAGCCGGACATTTTAGATAGCTTACATATAAAAATCTAGGTATCAACACCAAAACAGTGAGCAAAATATAAAAGATGATATGCAGGCTCTTGTTGGAGTATGGACAGTATTCTTGAACGCCCCAAAGACAACAATAAAAAACATAGAAGTTGCCGAAAGAACTTGTCTTAGAAAAATCTTCAAACTGAGACACCCCAACAATCCACTCCACAACCCGTCTAATCAGCTACTATATGAGTATACAGAAGTGGAACCAATACTGGGAAGACTTGAGAATCTTAGCAAAAAACTCATCCCCAACCAGAATAACATAAATATCATGGATCCACTGATTCACAACTACCAAAGGACAACACCAGCGAAAGCAAAACTGCCAGCACTCCCAATCTTTGAATACTCAAAATCTCTAACACCTTGAAAATATAACAGATATTCTTGTAGATGAAAATGTTTTTTACTGGCAGGAAGACCTAGGTCGATAGCCGTTTGATTGTATTGTAATTATGATCAATAAAGTTTGGTTCTCTCTCTCTCTCTCTCTCTCTCTCTCTCTCTCTCTCTCTCTCTCGGTTCCTTATTTATGGAGAAAAAGTGTTAATTTCATGGATTCTTGACACCCTGTATCTTTCAAACGAAACCGAATTTTGAAAAATCGTATGGGAAAAAAGTGTTTCGTTAGATGAGAGGAATCTACAGATAAAATATATGTACAAGTCAAAGACTCACCCTGTATAAATTGAAAATGAAGCTGCATCAAGTCTAGATTTGAGTGAACTCAATGAATCGTTTGCAAAAAAATAAATCTTGAAGGTTGTGAACATATTTTTCCCGAATAAATCAGTGACTTCAAATAGTTCAAATCTATATAGTCTTGATGGACCTCCAGGTTTGAATACTCAATAATTAATTTCTTAAATAATTCATTCTTATTGTTATTTTGCCAAGTAATCTAACATATCAATAAAATAAAAATTGTTTCCAAAGTTCTCTTTTCATCCACATAAATATAATTATTCAATTACCTTCTTGAAAACATAAATGAACATTTCGAATTACCTATTTCCTTTCATTACCTAATGACAACATCATGTTGTCACTAAAAACCAAACAATTCATAAAGGGTCCCTTCTCCGATTTTTGCTCCAGTTCCCCTGACTAACTAGCTACGCCACTGCTGCGGAGTGTCCACATCTCAAAAGCCTCTATGCGGTTCATGTATTTTACTATGACAAAGTTCCGGCCCATATGTGATTATGGGCCAAATACATGTGTCTCCATACGAAGTCTTATGCTCAACGATATTTCTCTTCGACACAGATCTCTTCGAAATTTAATAATAGCAGATCTTGCCATCGCCGTTTGCACTTTTATTTTCACATCTCTATCCAAATTGTCATCAATGTGATTATTAGTATTTGAACTCTGGTCGTTATCGTTCACTAGTCTTCCGCGAACTGTGACCTCATGGATCTTTTGTTCTCTGCTGATGAACATGAATTTTGTCTTATCGGTGTTGACTATGAATCCATACTCCTTAGGTACCTGTGTTAACCTGTGTTATTGCTTCGAAGCTCTCAAAAATACCATACGATGATGCGAAGTTATGGTGAAAAAAAAGTACTGAGTTTGAATGTGACTCAAATTTACAGTGAATACACAAGTTTCAATGAGGAAGCTAGAGTGTCAAGTAGGAGAGTCTGTATCAGGCAGTGTTAGTTCTAGGCGGCTAGAGATTCAATGAGGTTTTGCAATTTCAAAAACATTAATATTTCATGCTCATTCACCAGCCTGAGATCCTATAAGAAATGTGTGGAAATTTACAAGTAAAATATTATTGAGAATCTTGAGATTTCAGGATTCGATGGTCTGTATCAGGAATTCCCTATCTAATTTTATGCAGAACTTATGAGTTTTATTGTGGCTCAAACTGGGAATTCACAAGTTTTTCAATAAGGAAGCTCGACTGGGTAGTATAAAAGCCTGTATGAGGCAGTGTTAGTTCTAGGCGGCTATGAGATTCAATAAGGTTTTTCAATTGATATTTCATGTTCATTTGCTCTTTCGTCGCTCGTTTTCGAAACTAGTTTTTGAATATACTATTCCCGAAACCGTAGCTTGAGTCCAGGCGCAGCACGTGCTTACTTCAAGCTGATGGGCACGCTAAACTAACATGAAAAACGTTCAATTCAACTCAACGGTGAGGGATAAACCGTCTGAAAGAACGTCCTCCAAAATACGATATACACATAAAAACAGAACAAAAGAGATAAACTATGAAATATACAATAATCAAATTCCTTTGAAAACTTGCGTGACTCTAAAAGATTGTCGACACACTACTCAAAGTAAAAGGGCTCCTGTCATCAGGCGAGGTTCCACCAGGAGACGTTGCAGGGGTTTCAACAAGACTTGACCCTGTGAACCCGTTGGAGCTTCAATAATAATAACGTTTATTCATCATTTATGATTTTTACAAACAATGAAAATAGGTCAATGAGTCAAGAAAAGGAACAGAATAATGAAAATAAACAAGATGCTCTATCACCGATTCAACCGCACAATGAGAAGAATTCATCAATAGTGTATGGTACACCATGCTAAGAAACTATCCTACTCTGATGATAATTTCCACGGTAGTAGGTAGATGTTTCGAATGAAATAACACAAAAATTATGAACAGTGCAGGGGGAGACAGGACAAAACATACCTGATCGACGAAATTTCAAACTTCTGACTCGCAATTCGAACGGAATATTCAACTAATCCTCCTTTTGGAGAGACGTCGAGAACCAGATAATTACAGCGATAGATAAATATAATATAAATTCTCAACCACTTAGATCAACAGTCAGTTCCATGTTAATGAATGAATAACACAGAGAACTGACTGTTGATGTGAGGGGTACAGAATTTATATGATATTTATTTGATTTCATTAGTTGTTGTTTGATGATTTTCATATCGGCACGAGAGTTCATTAATGGCAGATTTCACCTCATATAGATTTCTATTTATATTTACAGAGTATATTTAAGAAATTTATACACAAAATATATTATTTTTTGCATAGTATATAATTTTCCTACTTGTTTATTCATTCTAGTTTTTCGATTATTCATTTATTATCTCAATAGTTCTAATTATCGTTTGATTGTTTGTTTTTTTTTATTCATTGTCCGAATATAGTTTTTTCCGATATGTAGAATAAGTTAAATATTGTTTACTTATGCGTTGTAGATATTCTGGCTCTCACTTGAAATTAGTTCATTTTGTTGTATCGTTTCAGAGCCATGTGGAAGATATTAAATATATCGAAAAGTCGGCCTTTCAATCAGAGCAGTTTTCTCAAACCGAGGACCTACATATTTGCACAGACTCATCTTACTTCAATGTCATACATTCTCTTTTATTATCCATTTCGTTGAACACATGCAAACCATATGGTACTCATTCTGGGGATTTCCATCAGAAATAGATAGGTTTCGTCTGTGCGAAATCTCAGAACTATAGAACATTATAAGTGACTGCTTTAATATTTTATACATTCTCATTTATTTTCTGACCACATAAACTCGTAAATACACAGCACATATGAGTAATTTGTGAAAAAAACATCAGAAAGACTGCACGCCCGGATTTACGATTTTTTCTGACCAGGGCAAAAATTCATGATGGCCCTAGGTTGGATATGAGAATTGAAAGCTTTAAAAATGTATATATACAGGGTGCTGTTTTTAAGTGTTTCATTAGACGTATTCGAGGAAGGAATTTTGATACCAATTCAAAATTCTGTATTTCTGTTTAAGAGTACCTACATGAACTTAAATTGTAAAATAGTTTCAAGTGGAATATAATTCCGGTTCTACCGGAAACGAATGTTAACTCCGTTATTTTATATATACAGGGTCTTTCACGAGGAACCTCACCCATATTTATACGGGAAACTACTGAACGTATTTTCATGAAATTCAGCACTTATAAGTATTTCACGATGCTGATGAAATCTAAAATATTTTCAAGGCATGAGCACCTCCGGTTTTTCCGGAAATGACGTCAACTTCCGTTTTTCAAATTAGAACACCATTTTTTTATTGCAGAAATAGATTCCTTAGAAAATTTCAAGTTATTTTGATGTAACATTTTTCAGTTTTGGTTGGAAAATTCTCTCTGAGCGGGAAAATTCGAAAAAAAATCGAAAATAGAGCTCCGCTGAAACAAGAATAACTTCGAGGTTTTTGGATGGAAAATTTTCATTTTTGGGATTTTTCAAGATGTAAGATTGATGTATCCACTTTAGAAATCGAAATCGCGATTCATGATACAGAGGGTGGAAAAATCGCTTTCAAAGTTAGGGTCGACAAAATCGTGAAAAATCAATTTTTTCAAATTAGAACCCCATTTTTTAATGGCAGATATTGAATCTACGTTAAAAAATAATGTGAGTGTATGCATCATATATCATATATCACCACACACCCTTGCCCTAAAATGGATATTTTCTGAGTTAATATCCACTTTAGGGCAAGGGTGTGATGCATACACTCACATTATTTTTTAACGTAGATTCAATATCTGCCATAAAAAATGGGGTTCTAATTGAAAAAATTGATTTTTCACGATTTTGTCATCCCTAACTTTGAAAGCTATTTTTTCACCCCCTGTATCATGAATCACGATTTCGATTTTCAAAGTGGATACATGAATCTTACATCTTGAAAAATCCAAAAAATGAAAATTTTCCATCCAAAAACCTCGAAGTTATTCTTGTTTCAGCGGAGCTCTATTTTCGATTTTTTTTTCGAATTTTCCCGCTCAGAGAGAATTTTCCAACCAAAACTGAAAAATGTTACATCAAAATAACTTGAAATTTTCTAAGAAATCTATTTCTGCAATAAAAAATGGTGTTCTAATTTGAAAAATGGAAGTTGACGTCATTTCCGGAAAAACCGGAGGTGCTCATGCCTTGAAAATATTTTAGATTTCATCAGCAATCGTGAAATACTCATAAGTGCTGAATTTCATGAAAATACGTTCAGTAGTTTCCCGTATAAATATGGATGAGGTTCCCCGTGAAAGACCCTGTATGTATATTCATACATATTTGAATTCTTCGTTCAATTCTGCACTGATTGATGTATAATATGCGCAACCACTTCAAGTGAACGTTGAGTTATAGCCAGATTGTCAAATTTGTTGACAGAAAAAGTGACAAATTAGTGATTATACCTATCTCCATAATCCCTCATTGTGAGATTTTTTTTTGTAACAGTGGAACAAAAAACAGTACGCTGATACTAAGAACTATGAGATCTAGTTTTTTTTGAATTGCTCTTCAAAAAAGTGTGCGGAACATTTCATGTCTTCAAAATCAGTAATTTTGCCGTTATCAAATAAAATTCGAATTTCACGACTCAAGGCAGGTTTGGCTCTGTCAAATTCATTGATACGCTCTTTTTTTAAGTAGGCTATGTAAGGAATTGTCATTCTCACTTATTCTTATTGATCAAGCACTAGGTATGCAAAACATTCAATAAAAATTATGTACACTAGAGTGATATATCAAGTCAGTTCTTTATTTGCGGCGAATGATGACTAAATAAAAAAATCTTAGTTTGAAACTATAACAACAATTTTCTTAACGACAAAAAACTTTGACAGAAATTGAATAATATAGCTATTACAATGAATTTTCAGAATGTTGGCCCCCTTCCTCCATAAGTAGATATATTTATTAATTTTCTACGAACCCCATCTATACTTCACTAGTTCTCAACAATGCATTATAAATTGACTGACATCTTCTAACTATTGACATAGCCTACTTTAAAATTCTCTCAATAAACCTATGTCTAGGCAAAGGAACCTGGCTTTAGTCGTGAAATTCGAATTTATTCGATAACGGCAAAACTACTGATTTTGAAGACATGGAATGTTTGGCACACTCTTACTAGTTTTTGACGAGCAATCGATCGGAATTTCAAAATGATATGGTTACCATTTGAAAAAAATGAGATCTCATAGTTTTATTGAGGATCCCTCTGAAGCCTTTTTCAGGCACCCTGCATTATATTTCCTCATAACTTATACAAGAAGCAGTATCAGCGTACTATTTTCTGTTTCACTGTTGCAAAAAGGAATTCTTATAATGAGAGATTTTGGAGATATAAACACTAATTTGTGACAAATTGAACAATCAGGCTATAACTCAACAATCGCTTGAAGTGGTTACGCACATATCATACATCGAATCAGTGCAGAATTGAACGAAGAATTCCAATATTTATAAATATAGAGGGTTGTACGATTTAGCACTAGGAAATTTATTTTTTCCGAGAAAATCAAAAATAAAAAAATTTCGAACTCTGGTTGATTTTGGCGCCCTCTTAAGCTGGCGCCCAGGGCACGCGCCCCGCTTGCCCCCCCTAGATCCGGGCCTGAGAAAGTGTGCATACCACAATTAATAACTTTAGATTCCTCAGAGAAACAGAAGGCATTCAACATAGGAATGTCTTAAAGAATCGAATATGTGTTATGAGTGAAAATGCTTCAGAAACAGGTAGGTATTATACAGGGTGTCCCAGAATATCATCGACAACGCTCGGCCATATATCCTCAAGTTGAAATTAATACGATTAGTCGAAAAAAAGTAAGGTAAAATGTTTTTAGTTTTTAAGTTATGAGCCATAAAAGATGGCGGATGTTTTTAAATTTCAATTTGTGATTAAACGGCATTACCGAATTTATTAAAACTTGGTGGATTAATTCAGTGACTAGAGGTACTTCTTTTTTATTGATCCACCAAATTGTATCACAAATTGAAACAAAAATCGCCATTTTTGATGGCTTATCGTCGGCCTAATTCGTTAACCTGCTAAATCCATTTCTACTAAGTTTTCAGGAGAAGCAAAAAACTGAATTAAAACTTTTCTATTTCGCATATCGGAAAATTGAAAATCCCGTTTGTTCCATCATTGATTCTAGATATTTTGTGCGTGGTTAGGGTGGATTATCTTAGGCATAGTTGAGAAAAAAAGGAAAATGAGGTACTTAGCAGCTTTTCGTTGGGGATTTCAAATTCGATTGAGGACATGACAGTTTTCACACATACATTTGCAGGAAATGACGGGATATTCAGTAAAGGTTTATAATAATAATAATAGTCAATTTAGGCTGTTTATATCAGAAAATTTATTATCAACCCGTATGTACTACTACCTGGGTCGTGGGGACCCGTGTATTTATTTGTTTTCAAATATTTCGAAAAATTTGTGGAGGACAGTGCTGCGCGGCTAGCTATGCTACCGGCGACATGCCGTCTGAAGACAACGACGATCGTGTACATCTAGATTTTATATTTGCTCCTTTTCACGAGTTCGGGTCCTGAGGACCCGGTAGTAGTTGAAGTGTTACTTTTATGAACACTGTATTGCAGTCAGTAGGTGTTGTATTCGGATGTATATCCCGAATGAACCGGCTGAATATGGGTTGAAGGTTAAAATTTTAGCTGATTCAGAGACTCACTACATGATATGCAGAGGTACACAGGAAAAGAAATTAGTATGCATGGAGAATACTTCGAAAGCTTATGAAAACAAAATGTCTTATCCATCCCAAGTCATGCTCCGCTTGATAGAACCTATCAAAAATGCGCTTCAAGAATGTGGATTAACCTACTTGGATACTCTGAAAAAATAATAAACCGCAGATTCCACAATTTTTGCCAAACCGAAAGCGTCCTGTAGAATTTTCGCTATTCGCTTTTGCAGCACAAACCACCATGGTGTCATATGTCCCTAAACAAGGAAAAGCAGTTATTCTAGTGTCAGGTATGCATCATGACATCAAAGTGGAAGAGCATATAAAAAAGAAACCCCACATCATCCTTTTTTCATAGAAGCACCACTGGACGTAAAATGTGCAACATCCAGAAGAACCTGTCGATGGCATATCCCTTTCAGCACCAGAAAAAAAAAGTTTACCAATTTCATGGAAACTCGTTCTATTTGGCCATCAGGGCATAAGTAGATGATAAAAATTGGTCTGAAAAATTAAACTACATGGGGTTCAGAAAAAAAGTACCAACACGATTGTGTATGCTGGGGTTTAATTCATACAAAACACTTTTTACAAGATAGTGATTAAAAAAAATATTTAGTATGAAACATTAAAAAAAAGTTCTGATCTTTTGTAAGCTATAAATAAACATCACATTCGATGCACCTTCTATACGGGTCCTACTTTTGCAACCATCATGCCGGCAAAATCTCGCAGTTGTTAATGCATGCATCGACGATGGGAAAATGTTCGTATACATCATGTTTTTTATCTTAACCAGGTAGAGGAGCCCTATAGTTTTGCAGTTTAGGATTCGAATCGGCTTCGTCATCTTCGATTTCATTTTGGTATTCACTGTTTTCTGTACTTGTTCTACTTCGCAATCATCTGATGAATCTGAGTCGCTCTCACCAAGACCCCTTGCTGAAATGGCACTGCCATCCATCCAGAATAGTTATTTAATAATTCAAATATCTCCTCAACATCTTGTTGTTTGTCTAAGTCGTAATCTTGAAAAAAGAACTCATATGCAAACATCTAGCCCACACAAATGTGTAGGAGCAGATTGAGTACTAAAAACTAAACTACACAATTGTGTAGGTACATGTTTAACGTTCAATTTCGACATGAAATTAAAATTTTTATTTGAATGTCAATACATAGTTAATAACTACCATAATTGTGAATTCAAAACATGCAGTATCACTTTCTAATTATTGTTTGTTGCTAGAAAATAATACTTACATTTTCGGCGAAAATTTCGACCTTCCATCTTACCAAACACCAACACCAGAATGAAGAACCCATACAAACGCACGTGACTTGACGCCGGTTCCAACTTGCAAAGGATACCTACACAAACGATGTCGCGCGTCCAGAACGTTATACAG
Source organism: Adalia bipunctata (assembly GCA_910592335.1). Lineage (NCBI taxonomy): Eukaryota > Metazoa > Arthropoda > Insecta > Coleoptera > Coccinellidae > Adalia > Adalia bipunctata. The sequence continues at coordinate 56,544,066 of OU342948.1, forward strand.
GGTCCGGCAGAGATGTATGACGTTTTTGAAAAAATCATAACTAAGTGAGATTTTGAGGAAAATGAAATTTTATTTTTTTTAAATGTACGTGAGAGTTTGCCATTGATACCACATCAAAAAAAAAGATAAAAAATACTCATGAGCGGAAGATGATGTCATCTAAGTGGTTGCTCTGTTTTTCCACACACTCCTGCAGCCGATTCGTGAAGTTGTCCATGCATCGTTCCATCATGTTGTTTAGAATTGCTTGAATTTCGCGGGTGATTGCAAGAGAAAGTTCGTCATGGGTACGTGGCTTGTCAATAAATACACGAGCTTTTAGGTGCCCCCACAGAAAAAAATCACATGGGTTGAGATCAGGCGATCGTGGAGGCCACTCAATATCCCCTCTTAGCGAAATCAGTCGTCCAGGAAAATGCTGTCTCAAAAATGCCATAGATTCCCTTGACGTGTGACAAGTTGCCCCGTCTTGGTGGAAGAGAACATTTCTAATGGCTATACGACACCCGTTGCTCTAGCGTCCACGGCTCTATGGCGACTGACCAAAAAATAATGGCAACTCCTTGCGGTCACATATCAACCATTGCGGAAAAGTTAGGCTTCCCCTTCGCCGAGTTATACGCATCCAAAAAACGTCATACATCTCTGCCGGACCCTGTATTTCGCGAATTTTTAGTTATTATAGAATGTTAAACTTAACCCACACAATTGTGTTGGCAGGTGCTGAAAGGGCTATGGTACTTTCCCATGCTTGTCTCAACATTGGTTGTGTTAATAGCAGTGTTTTGTACATGTAAGCCAATAATAACAAAAAAATATCTCGATACTCATTTATGAAAACACTGGCTCAACAATTATGTGAACTATATTTGAGAATGCGCCTAAACATAATTCATGTACCTCGAAAACTTCGCTAAAGATGTGCAAATTTACTTGGAGAAGTAGGTTCCCCAAGTAGGTACCTCCTCAACAGCTTGTCACGTCGAAACATGTGGAATTTGTCCTAATGCAAAAGACAGAAAAACGAACAACTGCTGTTCACAATGCAAAATTCCAATTTGTTTGGAATGTGCTTCATTGTTAGGTATGTCCAAACTGCATTTAGCTGTAGATTTTTCATAAGAAATCATTGCAAACAAATTCAGTTTTATGTTTGTGTATCGAATAAAATGACTTACTATTTGCATTCAGTTTTTTGGAGTTTATTTTTCGTGGGTCCCAAGGACCCCCAAGGTACCTAGTACTTGTGTTATTACAATTGGGTAGTAGTACTTACGGGTTAAAATCAAACTTTACAATCTTTGAAAAAGGAACAGCAGAGTTTCATTAACAATATTTCATTAAACCAATAATTCAATTTTGTTAAAAGATTGGAATAATTCAGCGGTAACGTGATACGCTATCTAATATTCTGAAAAAAATATAATTCTTAACCAAAAATAATTTCTGAAGAGACTTAATTTAAAACCATGATGAATAAGTAACAAAAACTACTTCTGAGGTAGATCACTGAATGGCAAAATCTGCGGCGAAGCAAAATGCACGTCCGTAGTCAGTACCGAACTGAGGCTTCGGAAGGATTTAGCAGGTTTTCGTTGTCTAGATTTGCTACTGGGTACAGAACAGTTTTTCGTGCACGGCTTTTCAACCTAATTGGATATTGATATTGACCTTATTTCTCATACCATAAGGTAGGTAATCGTCTGGACTTCATGAAAAACTCAAAAAGTTAAATTGACCGGAAAATGGACTTAGCAGGTTAACGAATTAGGCCGACGTTATATAACTTAAAAACTAAAAACATTTTACCTTAAATTTTTCGACTAATCGTATTAATTTCATCTTGAGAATATATGGCCGAGCGTTGTCGGTGTTATTCTGTGAAAACCACACTTCAAAACTCTAGATTCATAGAGGTCCTCATAGAAATAGACAGCATTCAGCGCAGGAATCGCTTATAGAAACGAAAATTACTGATGTGAAAAAACTAATGAGTAGCAGGTAAGTATTATGTGTGAAAACATTAATAGAAAACTATGAAGTCCATATATAGAAACTGACAGCGTTCAACACAGGAATCGCTTATAGAAACGGATAAGAGTTATGTGTAGTAGCATATTAGCAACAGGTTAGTATTATGAGTGAAAGAAAACCACATTTGAAACCTATAGATTCTTAAAGAAACGGAGAGCATTCAATTCAACATAGAAATCGCTTTCAGAAATGGATATGATGTCTGTGAGGGAATATCTCAGAAACTTAAGCAATATGTATGTACTCGTATCTGTAATCTCCATTGAATCCTGATGAATATTGCATATGGTTTTTTACTGATTTGCGGTTTCACTTTCCAATTTGGATCTCATAAGTTCTCGTAATTTTCTGTCAGTTTTTATGAGACATTTCTGACAAGGATCACATATGATGCATTTTCGGACGTTTGGAATATTTCACTCGAGTTGAGGATTCTCAGTTGAAAGTTTCTAATTTCTATTTCGAATCATTCTGTATATTATGTTTATAACTCCTACTTAAACTCATATCAAACTCATCTTTACTAACAAGGGTAATACTTTGACATAAATTACTTCATGATTAATTTTATTCGTATATGTATTAATTAGAAGAACCAAGATGCCTCTCGGTCCTCGGGTATCGTGTATATCAGTTAATTAATCAGAACTTCTGCGAAGAAGATCCATCCTCTGATATTCATTAAAGAGAATCAGAAACTCATTCAAATTCAATTTCGCTACAGCGTTTCCGACTTTGAATCTTTGGCAGCTTTTTACCCCGCTTTAAAAATATAAATACTTCATCATTCTTCCCATCTGAATTCTCGTAATTAAGAAACGATTGTTGAATTCCCAAACGGCCAAACTCGGAAATGGGCACTACGAAAGACGTTGATCTCAGTAAATAATCAAATATGTCAATACAACTGTTATAGCATTCAGATATTCTTTATCAGAAAATGTGGTGAACGAAAAGAAAATTATGAAAATTAAATTTAGAATACACTAAATAATACTGACTGAAAAGTATTGTGCTGATTAACAATATCCGGAGGTATTGTGTTTGCGTAGACTCGTAGAGGTTTCAGTGGCTATTTGTGGGTGAATTGAGTTCAATGAATATCATCGTCTCTGAATAAAGAAGAACTCAATAACTCTATCGAGGTCTGTGAATTTTTGTACTTATATGACTTTCTCTTGAACACAAATACAAGACAGTGCGAGCACAGGTAGAAACAATCCTCTGTTGGTAGGTTAAATAGGGACCGTCTATGTATTCACCTCCCTCCCAAGGGGCCGTTATACTATGGCCGACGGTACTGATCCTCCATTCAAAAGTTCCGTTCATTTTTTCAAGTTCAGGCCCTCAATTTCACAGCTTGATTCTTTTCCAATTCTCCTGGAATTTCAGACTGTTCTTTACGATTTCACACTTTCTGGAGGTCTTTTCAATATTTTCATCATTTTTTGCACTAATTAGGCGTGACCAGAAATTGAAGATCAAAACGGCACTTCAGATTGTAGATCGGGTCCTACTACCTGAATATTCCATATCCATAATATTTATCGGTCGGTGGCGCTACTGCTGCAATGGAAAATAGCATCATCCCATTCGGGGAAAATTAAAATTAGGACCCCCTTTCAGATTTTCGATCGACAAGAAACTCTTGAACAAAATCTAATCAGTGGCAACACCAGGTATTCTATGCCTCTATGGAGAATACTCTCGATTCGACAGTTCAAATTGCGATTTTGATTGACAATCAACTGATTCAAGAGTTGACGGAAGTTTACGAAACTCACCGTTTGAATGTTGCAACCTAGCGATGGAAAATCATTGATGTTTTTCCTGAAATCAAAATCACACAAACCGAAAATTGACGATGGTTTTACGTTGGGGATAACTGTAACAATATGATTTCTCATACTCGTTATCGTGAATTTCCTTATCTGATTTCATTCAAGAGATATCTGAGAACTTGCAACGAGAATGTCTTATTCTGCTTTCATTCAAGATAATTATAGGCTCCTTAAAAGAATTTCTTGTATTGGTTAGATTCGTCATATCTCCGAGATTAGCAATTTCTTATTCTGATTACATTCGGGATACCTCTTAACGACGCAATAAGCAAATATAATTCTATTAATACAAGAAAGAGCTTCAGGAACTCGCCAAAAATAAATACTTGAGAATTTAGCTCAGAAACAGCACATAGCGAGCTCTGGGACCTCGCAATAGGAATCCGCATAAAAGCCGAATTTTAATCAGAAATGTCCCTGTGTTTCCTGGAGTGATAAGCATTCCTGTCGTTATTTTACGAATGACGAGGAATTCGATTAAATCCGTATAATTCGAATAAATTGTATTGTTATTTGAACACGATAACTCCCGAACGGAATAATCCTGAAAAATTGAATATTCATGATAGGTTCGGATCTATAGAACGCCGAAGTTGGTTAATAGGCGGAATACGGAATACGGCCATGTGGGCAAGGTTGAGTTGGCAAAAAAATGACGGCAAATGTTGACGATCGACATTTCCTGCCGTTTTTTATGTCCTTGTGTGGGATAGATTGTCTTATTTTGCCCGCAAGAGCGAAACACGTTTAACCACAAACATTAGATCAGAATAATATATGAATGAGGCTTGGACTTTGTGTTTCCCGATATCTTTTCGTTGGAAACACGATATTTCTTACCAAAAACACTCAGTTTTGTCCTATTATATCGGCAGTTGAATAGACGTATTAATTTCTCCCATCGAATTAATTTCATTCTTAGATTTTTCTGTAAACACTAATAACTTGTCCATATTTTCCTCCATATCTCAAAAGATCTCATAAAGAATGTCTTTCAATCAATTTATCAGAGTTTGTTATTAATAAACATAATCGAACCCATTTTGAATCCATTCTGTGAATATTTCACAGACAGTTTTCAGCTTCAGTAATATTCCTGAACTACGGAAATTCATTTTTCGGATTACATTACTGAATGAATATCTTCAAGATATTGGAATTCATATTCCACCGTAGATCGCCTTCCTCAACATTAGGAATCGATTCATCTCAAAGGTTCCAAATTACCATATCCACTATTATGTTCTTCTATGTACTTTACATATTTGTGGTAGTTCAGCGTAGTTCGGTTACATAAAGTATGACCTAGGAGCATATATGCTCCTAGGTATGACGTGAGGTTCTTCTTTGACGTGAGATTTCTCTGGTTGAAACTCACTAGTGACTAGAGGCAGAGTCAACCCTAGAGGTTAGAAATTAGAATTCGTCTAACGAGAGAATGGGTTTGAAGTTAATGTATGTGATGAATTATTATATTAATTTGAGTAGCGAAATAGCTCAAAATCATGATGTATTACTGCCGGAACTGATCGAATAAACTTTCTCCACGACTGCCACAGAATACAGCTCTTCCAACATCGAATTTGACCATAGAATGTCAGTATTCCATCACTTGATATGTAATATTCATTCTACAACACTTTTATCGATTTCAAGTAAATAACCAGTTATGACCGCGGTTTTTGTTCAGTTTGGTCCTTGGTTTTCGCCCTTTATAGATTACCACCAATAACCAACTCGAGCTTGAGTATAATCCTTGTTTTTTAAGCCTTTCGACTGAATTTCATTCTCGCACAGTGTGTGAGAATATTCATTCCGTAACACTTTTGAAAACATAGAGAATAAATCTATGTGTCAGCCGCTCTGATTGTCATATTTATTGCGGTTTTCGAAACGTCATAATTCATCTTAATATTCTTTTTTACCTTTTATTTCAACATTCGTGGAGAAAGTATAGTCTGTTACTCAGGCTCGCCTCCGGCTCGCCCTCGGAATGATTCACTCGTATCGGATTTTCATTCTGCCCTTGTTACAGAATATACTATTATGTATCAAAACATATTTTAGAGGACGAGATAACACAATTGTCAATTTATTTACAGATTGAGATTGATCCATTGAATGAAACTAGTGTACTATCAATATCGAAGAAAATGAGTTGAATACATAAGTCAAAAGATCTCTCTCTCTCTGAAGCAAATCCATGCTGATAGACGGTAATTTACTGCTCTTCAGAACTCAATTTTATACCTATACATTAAAATATGATATATTGAAACCAATTAGCTGAGTCGGCAGCTACAACCTTTTCAATTTATTCTACAAAATTTATGGAATTTCATTATCACACATCTCTACATCGAACGTTTTACCATCATAGAGATTTTAGTACTTACCTACTAAGTAGGTCCGTGATTTTCAAATGAAAATTCGACAAACATTCTGACGACATTGTTAACTTTCAATTCGATAACAGAACATTAATGAATCTTCGATTCGGTGATATTTTGAATCCAGAGAAGCATCCAAATTATCCTCGAGATTTATGATTTTGTAGTCAAACTTTATAGGATAAAATTAGGAAAAACTCGAGAATGACGCGTTTAATTAAAAAATTTAGGAATACTTTAATTTTCTGAACTGATTGGTTTTTCCGAAAATATGAACCATTTATTTTTCGAGTGGTTTCATAGTATTTTTGCGTGGATTTATGACTCGGATACGCTGTTACTTTTATACCGGGAGAAATATTGAATAAGTTCTGATCTAGAAATATGCGACATGAGTAGAGTAAACATTCAACGAAAATTCAGTTCATTTGAAATAACGGTTCCGAAGATATCAACAGAGAAGTGTTTTTTTCGTGGATTTTCGACACCCTATATCTTTCAACCGAAACCGAATTTTGATAAATGGTTTAAAAAAAAATTTCGTCTGATGAGAGGAATCTATAGTTCAAATATATGTAGGTACATGCCAGACAAAGACTCACCCTCTACCATTGACTTTTATATATAAAGGAAAACTTCAACACTTTCAGAACATTATCTGATTTTTCAAAATATAACAAAGGACCTCTAAGTATGAAGGCTCCCCATATTATCAGGAAATCAATCTCTATAATCATTTTTCACTGAAGACATAAATGCTCGAGTTTTCGGCCACTGAAAACTTCATTGTGTTTCTAAGCCTATCTAACTGAATGTGGCTAAAATATAATTTTCCGCTCATCGCTAGGAAATTTTGACATTCCAGTCAAAATTGGTCATAGAAAAAGTCAAGATTCGACATATGCATATACGAACTCTTCTCATGATTCCTTCGGCACTCATTCCAAAGAAGCAGTATTCTCACTGCATCAAGCAGACCTGGAGGAGTCCCAGAAATAGCAAATTCATCATCACTTATCATTTTACACTGTTTTAAATTCGAAAACACTAGCAATTAAATTGATTATATGCGTCAACCTTGACAATTCAACATGAATACGTTTCCATAGTAACGTTACCAGCAAAGATTATAGAGAAGGAAGATTGGAAACGAAGCGACAACTTCGACGTGAGCGCCGTCTGGTGAGAAGAAAGTCCTGAGATAGATAATAAGGTGGCTAAGAGAAGTGACATTATGTTACCATGGTTACCACATATGGTACAATTCAAACAGACAAATTCAAATCAAATTTAGATTATTCTCCAGTTGAGTTCGTTTAGATTAGATCTACAAAGAATAATTAATAGTTGTATTCGTTAAGTTTATGTTTACCTAATTGAGTTTTCGTATTGTATTTGAGTTATATATCGTGTAGTGTTTGAGTTTTCGTTTAATATTTGTGTTTTCGTTATAATTTAGTTTGATTCGTGCTTATTAGTATTCGTTCCTGTGTTTCGGTTGTTAATTATTTGAAGACAAGATGCCATCCGGACTCCGGAGCATGCTGCATGGCAAAGCAGTGTACTAATAATAAAAGGAATAATCCGAAATTATCCTTCTTTAAATTACCGAAGAAAATGGAAATGTAAGTATTGAAACTCGAAAGGGGTAACTCTGTTATTCATTGCATTAATTTTCAGTGCTCTGAAATGGATAGAGTTTTCTGGGCGAGAGGATTTAGATCGCAGCAGAACTTATACTATGTGCAGTGAGCATTTCTCTCCAGAACAAATTATACAAGTTTTACACCTCTACAAGATGTTTTTTAAATTGTGATTTTGAATATTCTGTAAAAAATATGTTCTAATAATTCTGTAACTCAGATGTAAAGATATTTTTGACATGTATTCCAATTTAAAATTGTATGTATATTTTGAAATAAAAATATGTAAGCAAATCTATTTGGTGTGTTTAATTAGTATCAATTGAATTAATATGTAGATCAAAAATATAATCCTGAGCAGAACAGAAGCCCTGCTTTTGTTGTGTCACCCTGTATATTATTGTCTGGGCTCGATAGGTGGAAATCAAAATTATTACTGATGGTGGTATTCAAATTTCGCGCTCTTTCCAGTAACAGTAATCTGTAATGAAAAAAACTACAGTCACTGTAATCTGTAATGAAAACGCCATCTCGTGAGTAAAAAGTCCCGATATATATATATATATGCATAAAACGTAGTCGGTTTTTAGTACGAGAGATATGAGGGCGTTTCCTATCTTTGTACTCTATAATCTTTGGTTAACAGTTTCCATACGAATTTCGAAGCATCATTCATTTATGAATTAAATAATTCGCGATTTCATCAAAATTAATTGGGATCTGTCGAATTTCAAACGATTTGTGGAAAATAGTATGTTCACCCAGGGCGGATATAGTTCTTTTTCATGGGAGGGGTAATAACGATCATGGGGGGTCATAACGATTGAAAACCATTAATTCAGGTACACAAACCACCTTTTTCTCTGGTTTTGGATACTCATGGGGGATGTAGTTAACCCCAGTTTTTCACGGAAGGAAAATCTTACAAAATCGAGTACGTTGAAACAGTGCTTTTCAAATTGGCAACCGAGAAAAAAATTCCAACTTTGCAGGCTTTCCGCCATTTTGAAATTTATTTTTCAGAATTCTACATCACAATTGAATTGAGCCGTCAAAAATACTAAGATGTGACCAGTAACTGTTATTTCAAATGTCACGCATAACTCACCACAGTTATCAGAATATTGCTCAAAGTTGACATTAAACACCCTGTATGTCGCTTATGCGTCGAAAACAGGGTATATGTCTACACGGCTATATACGTTTGTCCGGTTCATGGTGAAACACCCTGTATAAACCTTGCCCTAACAATAATAAACACAACAAAAAAAGAATTGTCCAATTTGGTGCGATCGTTTGAACAATAAAGCATTCTGAAGTAAACCATAGATCCTCTTTTATTAATATAGAAGATGTATTATTCATTAAATACAACGTAACCTAAATTGAGAGCTCAAATTGTTCAGCTTCAGCTAAAATGCAATAAAAAATTTTTGTGTGTCGAAAAATACATCACACCAATACTTAATACAATTCATGAAGGAATCTGTTGAAATGATGCAATTGCATCAATAATATTTGTGACCATACGCAAATCAATCGCTGTACCGGTTTTTTTCACTATAAATTGACTCCCCCTCTAACTATGTTACAAAAACAGATACAAAAAAATATTTCATACAAAAAATGTACAAAATCAAATGAACTTTTTGAAAATTATACCTACTGGACATTGGACTATGAACAGGGTGAACAACATATTGAATGCAACTACGTTCTTTCAAATGGGATACCACTGTCATATTTCAATTGGTTATTTTTTTCTGTTATCGAATATATGTATATGCGTACGTGGGTCTGTCTCTTTTAATTTCAGAGTTTCAAAGTTTTGAAATGAAACTACGGAATAAAAAACACATATGTGAAATATGTACATACGATAGTACAATGTTCACCGGGTAAGAAACGCCTAACTCTCCTGAACGTAAGCCGAGACAACATAGAGTCCAGGAATGTCGCTTCTCCTACGAGGTATACATACTATTTTTCTGAAAATGAAGATCACTTCCTTTAGTTGGACCAACAACATAAATGTGAGACATGGACTAGCAGAGATCTAAAATCCGAAATACACCACCAGTGTTCGATTTCCCTCGGTACATTGCATAAAGCTCCAAAGTGAGTTGTTGCGAAATTCCGTTTGGAAAGAATAGAACGTACGTAGAGATCTAGTTTTTGAAAATACCCCAGGATGAAGCGTTTAGACTTTTGGCTGCTAGGTGGAACACTGACAGTCTGTTGTACATCAACTGTACTCACGTGTTCCCGCTATAGGGAGTAACATAAGTTCTACCGTTTCAGTTGGTTGTTACAGCAGTATAAGGCTTTATGGCACTGATGAAGGCAAATAAGCCAGAAACCGGTATGTCATTGTCTTGCTGTGGTGGTGCCACCTGGTGGGGTATTTCGGAATTTAGATCTCTGCTAGTCCATTTCTCACATACCATTTTTCTGCAAATCGTTTGAAATTCGACAGATTTTAATCAATTTTGGAAAAAATCCCGAAATTATTCCATTCATAAATAAATGGAGTTTGGTTGCGGAATGGAATTGGTTGCCTTACTATAGACACGTGTTAATGCTGAATTGTCAAACTTGACGAATATTAATTTAATTGCTGGTTTTTTCGAGGAAAAAAACAGTGTGAAGTGATGATGAATATTCCATTCCTGGAACTTCTCCAGAGCTGGTTGAGGCAGTGAATACTTCTTCATCAGAATTATTGCCAAAGAAATCAAGAGAAAAGTACAAATATGCTTATGTAGAACACTGACAACTGTAAGGAAATATCATAAAAACTTTAGCGATGACGTCATCACGTTCGCATAGATAACGTCAAAAATAAAAAGGTATCCTTACGAATAGCCCGCTTAAAAATAAAAATCGACGGGTTCCGTGATTTTTTCCTTAAAGTCGCCGTCTCACGAAATAACGAATTTATTCCTTTCATTTTCACCATAGTGTATATATTAGTGCAAAGGGAATAAAAAACTTATTATCATTATTGCAGATGAAGTTTCACCCCCCTACGCTTTCCTTCCTCACACCGTGCAAACATCATTGTCTGCACGTTAATGCGAACATCGAATGCCGTTGTTTCGTAGTTTTATTTCCACTCCAGTGAAAACTTTTTCCGGATTCCTATTTACCCAGTTTCAATAGAAACCACTGAATGTAAAGAGGTGTAAGAACAAAGTTCCCTTATTTCTCAACGTACAGGACTTTTCTTTCAAATCTCAATAAAACAATATAGATCCGTTGAAAAATTGTTACCTTCCTAATACCCTCAAATGGAAATTGGATTTCAATGAATCGTCTCCCGCAAGCTATTTCAGGTGTTTGACTGATATCACACGGCTTTTCCCTGTCATCTTTCGAATTCCGGCAAACGCGAAAGAGAAGCAACCCTCGAATATACGAATGAAATTCAAGTTTCCCCCATCATGTCGGATCAAGGGGTGTAAACTAGAGACGCCAAAAGACCGAGTCCGACCAACGATGCATACATATCCCCTTGATACCTCTCAACGTCTCCACTCTCGCTGATCCTGGAATGGTTGCTGGGATCGTAACCACGCAGCTGTCTGAAAAGACATGCATTATCATACTCTCTACTCCTCGCTAGGTTTTAATTGAATAGTAATTATAACACTATCAGGCAAGTAAGGCGTTCCGCTGAGAACGATCTTAAAACTCGATTATAAAGTTGTGATTAAAATTACACAGAAGAAGTTGCTTGAAGATTATAGCTCGTTTTACACGCTTGGATGTGAAGTTTTCCGATTGGAAAATGGATAAGTGGAGTTTTGAACTGATCGGTATATGTAGCATTTTATCTGATTTAATGAGGTGATCAGTTAGGCTTCGACTTCAAATTCACATGAAACAATTAATGGTTTCAAGAAAATCGATGTAAAATGCTTTATATCGTCGTAGAATTAGTTTTTGGGAATATATTCATTAATAATTATTTCCTTAGAAAACATTGTGAATTAATGTAATAATAACCGTGTTGTGTCGAGTTTATGAAATTGCAAGAGGATATTGTTTAGATAAAAACATCGCCGCAGATCATTTAGTGCTAAGTGTTGGGTATTCAACCAATTATCCACTTGATTTTTTAAATTAAACACTAGAACTTCAACTTCTGATTCATTCCAATAACCACACCAACAACAATCAACAATGACAATGATTCAAAAATCCTAGTCTAATATATAAAGACAAAACAAGAAGCTAATTCGAATATACCCGTGTTTTGTGAGGGTCACGGCAGATAATTTAGAGAAATCTGATTTCCTACATCAAAACAAATTATGTAATAAAAAAACTCGTAATTTATGAAATGAGGACAGACTTCGTACGATTTTTTGCCAAATAAGCTCTAGTCTTTATCACTTTTGTCAACTCATTTGACTCGAATGATCCAAGTTTGAACTATTTTGATATTCTGAAAAGTCTTATCTCAAACTCTCATGCCAAGTAACCAAATAAAAGCTAGGACAATACAAAACATCCAATGAAATTGCATTAACATTTGGTCGTAAAATATGTTCTGTAAATAATTAATTCACCATATTTTTAGCATGAGTTCACAATAAACGAAACAAAAGAATATTCAATCTCTTTCATAGCCGCCTCTTACTCATTTTGAGTCAAATACCTCTTAAATGACCTTTTCACTGATTGCAATTATACAGGGTGGCCCACCCCAGACGCGATTCTCATTTTGAGGCATTTTGAAAATTTTTTTTTCGTGAAATGTAAAGGACAATCAGATGCACAATTTAAAATTGTTTTTACATATACAGGGTGTTCGATAACAAAGATATAGACCCATAGTTACACTTTTTTAAATGGAATACCCTATATCTGAATTCAAAAATTGAATGGCAAGCTCAATAATGATGAGTTTATGAAGACCATTTTATGCCTCAGAAGAACCATTGTAGAGAAAATGGCGAAAAATCGAAAAAACCAGCCCGAGATGCATGCGATGCAATCAGAAAAAAAATTGGAAGCAGACCCAAGTAAACGTAAATCCAGTTCAGTTTCGTTAAATTTGTCTGAAGTTAACAGAATAATATTGCTATGGGATGAAAATACTCCTGAAGGTCTTATGCGTAAATTTCATCATATTGCTGCAGTAGAACTAGCGTGGCGAGGAGGAGAGGCAGTTGCTTGTTTGGTGAATTTTTTTCAAATCGAGAAGAATAACGGTGGTTCTCCAACAAATCGCATTGACTACAATCCGGTATTCAGTAAAACGTGCCAAGGTGGTTCTAAAAGCTGTACAAGTAGTAAATGGTTGGTTTCCAATAGTGAGAGACAAAGCTGCCCTGTACGTCTTTTTCATAAACTAATATCAAAACGAGGCGAAAATATTACCTCACCACGACTATTCTTGAAACCAAATCGATATTGGAAAAATGAAACTGACAAATGGTACGATAATGTTGGAAGGAATACCATAAATAAATGGACTAAATATGCTGCCGAAGCAATTGGCTTGAATGTCAAAGACAAAAAGATAACGAATCATTCAAATAGATCAACAGCTGTCAGTCAATTAGCAAAACGTGGTGTAGAGGAACAACAATTGCTGAAGATTAGTGGTCATAGCAATCGAAATTCTATCAAACCATACCTAAACCTCGATCAAGAACACCACAACAAGATAATAAAAATATTATGCGTGGAAATAGATCTTCTATACAAGAGAACAGCAACGAATCTAATGTTGAGTTGAATTTTACGAATTGCACTTTCACTAATTCTACTTTCAATAAATAAATAAATGTTTTGTTGTGTTGAGTTATACATTTTTTCTGTCAGAAAATTTTCTGCCGAATATTCCTCGGACATTGATAAATGCCTCATAATTTTATAACCAATATCTCAAGCTCGTTGCTTGGTAACAGTTGTTAATGTTACCAATGAACGAGCTTTCGATGGTCATAAAATTATCTCGTCTATTATCAAGGTCCTAGGGATATTACTACTGATAATACCAGTGGTTCGTTCTCGCACCAGTTGTAATTTACAGAAAATAAACTATGATCTATTTCATATTTCAAATGTTTTCTTTCTACTGCGTAATTTACATATTATAGTCTCACACAAAATGACAATACCTTCAAAAAATAAAATACTTTACTGCTTCTGATTCACTTAAAGATTTGAAACGAAATTATGCGAAAGCAGACCCAAGTAAACGTAAATCCAGTTCAATTTGTTTAAATTTGTCTGAAGTTAACAGAATAATATTGCTATGGGATGAAAATACTCCTGAAGGTCTTATGCGTAAATTTTATCATATTGCTGCAGTAGAACTAGCGTGGCGAGGAGGAGAGGCAGTTGCTTGTTTGGTGAATTTTTTTCAAATCGAGAAGAATAACTATGTTTTTAGAGTTTTGTTTTGAAAGATACATCAAAATCTCACACGGTACTAAATTCTTTAGAAGTGATGATGATACAACTTTCAAATGAATATTCGAAAATGTTTGCCGTATTTAACAAAAAAAAATATGATGAAGTGGGTGGTGCATTAGCGCACCACAAAAAACAGAGATGTTGATATCTACGGAGGAGCAGGCGAGGAAGCAGGTTCAGACTGAGGAATTTTCAGATCCACCTAGAAACTAGAAAATATTCTAGCATTATATTTTTCAAAGACAGAGTTTGTGTCCCAAAAATCTTAAGGCATGATATGTTGAAAATTTTAGATGAAGGTCATTTTGGGATAAATCGTACAATAGACAGAGTTCGTGAAATTTTATACTGGCCTGGCATGACCAGGGATATTGAAAACATGATCAAAAGCTGTGCTCAGTGTGCCAAATATAAGTTTGCAAACGTCAAAGAACCTATGATCCTACATGAAATACCAGAGCTACCTTTCCAAGAGTTGTCTTCTGTCATATTTGAGTATGGGGGCAAGGGGCAAGTCCTACCTAGTTATTGTAGATTATCTGACAAAGTAGTTGGAAGTAATCCCAATAAAAAACAAGCGAAGTAGTGATGTCATAAACGCATTTGAAAAAGTTTCTGCCACATATGGTGTACCCGATGTTGTTGTATCTGATGGCATGCCCTTCTCCTCCTATGAGTGTAGGCGGTTTGCGAGGGATTTTGATTTTGAGTTTAAAACCAGTAGTCCACACTATCTCTGGTCGAATGGTCTAGCTGAGAGGCGTGTTCAGACCGCTAAAAACATGTTAAAAAAAGGTTGTGAGTTGGATGCTGCTTTGATGGAGTACCGTAACTCACCCCTTACTGGCCTTGAAAGAACCCCTGCTGAGTTATTGTTGTCTCGAAAACTAAAGAACAAATGCCTATAGTTGATGAACCAAAAGCTTTCATAAAAGAGTTTGAACAAAAGTTAGACCACAAAAATTCACTTTCCCGCAAATTGCTAGGAAATTTCGACATTCCAGTCAAAATTGCTCATAGAAAAAGTCAAGATTTCCTAACTGTTAGGAAATATTCATTGCGTTACTGTAAGGAAATTATATTTCCTTACTGTAAGGAAATTATATTATACCTATGCATATACGAACTTTTCTCATGATTCCTTCGGCACTTATTCTACAGAAACAGTATTTTTACTGCATCAACCAGCTCTGGAGGAGTCCCAGAAATGGCAAATTCATCATCACTTATCATTTTACACTGTTTTAAATTCGAAAACACTAGCAATTAATAGTACATTGTTAACCGGGTAGGAAAAGCGTTACATTCCTGGACGATTGTGAAAATTGCTAAGTCGAGGCGCAAGCTGACACTTGGCAACACAGAGTCCAGAAATGTGTCTTTTCCTACGAGGTGAACATACTTTTTTTCCGCAAATCGTTTAAAATTCGACCGATTCCAATTAATTCTGATGAAATCGCGAATTATTCAATTCATAAATAAATGATGCTTCGAAATTCGTATTGAAATTGGTTACGTTAGTATGGAAACGTACTCATGTTGAATTGTCAAAGATGACGCATATAATTAATTTAATTGATAGTGTTTTCGAATTAAAAACAGTGTAAAATAATAAGTGATGATGAATTTGCTATTTCTGGGACTCCTCCAGATCTGGTTGATGCAGTGAAAATACTGCTTCTTTAGAATAAGTGCCGAAGGAATCATGAGAAAAGTTCGTATATGCATTATGTCGAACCAACTGTAAGGAAATATCATTTACTTACAGTAAGGAAATGAATATTTCCTAACATTTCTATGAACGATTTTGACTGGAATGTCAAAATTTCCTAGCGATTTGCGGAAAATTAATTATATGCGTCAACTTTGACAATTCAACATGAGTACGTTTCCATAGTAACGTAACCAATTTCAGCAATTTCAATACGAATTTCGAAGCATCATTTATTTATGAATTAAATAATTCGCGATTTTGTCAAAATTAATTGGAATCTGTCGAATTTTAAACGATTTGCGGAAAAATAGTATGTCCACCTAGTACGAAAAGACACCTGTTCGGACTCTGTGTTGCCAAGTCTCGGCTTGCGCCTCGACTTAGCAATTTTCACAATCGTCCAGGAATGTTACGCTTTTCCTACCCGGTGATGAAGTTGTGTTTAGAAATGAAACAAACGAATGGCAGCCTGCATCTATAACAGCCAGTCATGAGGCACCACGCTCATATTCAATAAATACAGGAACAAATGTGTTGAGGAGAAATAGTTTTCATTTGAGAAAATCTCTGGCAAATCTTCGAATGGATCACACGGAGTATGATCCAGGAAATCTAAATACAGGGCGTAGGAATAGCTCTACAGATGTTGGGGCGGATACTTCCTTGATTGATTCTAGTTCGGAAAATCCTATGAGTCCTATGTTAACAAACAAACAAAAACCAACTAGTCAGGAAAGTGCTCGACCTAGTAGAACAATAAGGCAGCCCTCTTGACTCAATGAGTATGTAGTATATTGGAAAGGGAAATTTGATTTTCATAAGAACGTTCATTCATAATGTGCTAATTGAATTTTGAAAATATTACTGTAAAATTAATAATAATAATAATAATAACTGTTATTTATTGCAGAGCAAATGGCCATCGACCTTGGGTCCTTCAGCCATAAAATGAATATTAATCAGAATGTATTTAGTTTTTGGGAGGGGAAGGTGTTATAAGATATGCAGCCTGATGTGCAAACTGCATCAGTGGTTACGGACACAATTCGTCACACATTGGCGACGGCGTGCTTAGGCATGAGAGTATCTGGAGTGCAAAGTTGCTGCCAGTTTGTGTAACCTTAACAACTAATAAAGTATTGTTAGCTAAACAACTCTTTTACTTGAAGTTATAACTGTGGTTACATGTGGGCCCACGTCAAAATGTGCGTGATATAAAAATAAAACACATGGTTCTGTGCATTCACGTTCATATTAAGCTAATGCAGTGATACTCAAAGTGTGTTCCGCGGAACCCTAGGGTTCCGCGATACCCCTGTAGGGGTTCCGCAAGAATTTAGAAAAAAAATAAATTGAAGAACAGATGCATGTGGGTGATTCATTTTGAATACGGAGAAAAAGTCCTTTTTATCCCACAATCTTTATTAGTTGACGAGTAGTTTCGAGACAAAATGGTCTCATTTCCATTTTGTTTTGTTTTTCAGTTAGATGTCGCTTCTTCGAATTTGAGATCGTTAATTTGAATATAACATATTGTTGGTTCATATTGTTTTATCTGCCTTGTTGCTCTACATTTGGAAATTTCGACACTTGATTGTATGACGCAAGATTTGTTTTTAATTTTCTGAATTTTGTAGCTTACATGTAAGTGTTTTATACCTCAATTTATTATCATTTGTGTTCTATTTTTGATCTTGTAGCTCTGACTTAAGAATGAGACCATTTTGAAGGTCTCGAAACTAGTCGTCAACTGATAAAGATTGTGGGATAAAAAGGACTTTTTCTCCGTATTCATAGAAAAAAAAATCAAAACACCACCTTCTGGTGGAACGTTTTGACTCCGCCCGCTGCGCGTATACTTGTGAGTGCTTTTTGTTTATAAAAACGTCTACTCGAGTATTTTTGAGAATGTTCGAGATCGAGTCTAGGACCCTAGGACCATGATACTAAAACCCACAAGAAAAGACCACCATGACGTCTCTGCGTGACAAATGGCGCTTATTTTCAGATTCATTTTCTTGGATTCGCTTAATTCTTGCGTGAATATAATTTTCTTCTTCGGAATATTTGCAGAAATACCGTATCCGATCGGAAAGAAGTCAAAATAGTTGTTGATTATAAAATAAAGGTGAATACAGACTATTCTGACGTGACGTGATTTCACGTCACGTCAGGACCGTGCAGTGCTCACATTGGCCTAATATGAACCTGAACGCATAGAACGATGTGTTGCAATTTTATATCACGCACATTTTGACGTGGGCCCACATGTAACCACGTCACGTCAGAATAGTCTGTATTCACCTTAACACTCGTGACAAATAGATGGGTAATCAAATAAACGAGAATATGTTTCGACTTTCAAATCAATTTTCTCAATATTTTTTTTGGAAGGATTTAATTGTTAAAAAATATTATTGATATACTGATAACTGATACACGAGAGAATTAGTATTTCAACTATAACGTGTGGTAAAGTAAGTAATAATTAATGAGTGTTACATTTTTCTTTCAATACGCTTATTGATCAGTCGACTAAATACCTATATAAAGAATACACACTATTTTTTTATTGTAGGATTCCGTCAAGTATTTTGCTTGTCAAAAGGGTTCCGTCCCCAAAAAAGTTTGAGAACCGCTGAGCTAATGTGAGCACTGCTACACGTTTGACGTGATCCCACGGTGCCTGACATGTCGTAAAATCAGGTCACGTCAGAATAGTCTGTATTCACCTGTAGATTCAGACGAAAAAACCTATATTTTTTTAAATCTGCCGAAGATAACCTCCATGAAGTATATTTTTTGAAATTAGAAGAAAGAGCACTGCCTATAAGGAAAATAATATACTGGGTGTACCATATAAAAAATAGTAGTTCTCATATCATTTTTAGGTTTACGATGTTACGATGCATTTCTGTTTCTACGGACAATATTAACTGGGATAGATTATTTTGAGTATAATATAAACAATCACCCGGTACATGTTTCAGAGCTCCAAAGAATATTTCAAATGAATCGAACCGACGGTATTTTTTTCCAAATAAGCCTTTGGTTATACTATCCTACACCGATAAACTCTCCGGATTCAACTGAAGAAAGTCATCAAACACTCTCAGTAACTGTGAATTATGTATTGATGATATATTAGAAGAAATAAGTGTCTAGTAATTCACTTCTAGCCCGTTCGAGTTTCATTCTTGAGGCTTTAAATCTGCATTAAATCTCAATGAGCCTGATACGAAGATTTGGGTGTCTATCGTAGCCCATTGTATCAAGGTGACCAGAACAATTTTTTTGCATAAGATTCGATATAATATTATTTCTAGATTTAGAAATATTAACAATTTGTAATGTCATTATTTCATATTGGCATACTTTGATATACATATTTTTAAGTGATCGTGAGGTACCCTACACAATCAGCATTTGATATCAGGCATGATGATGATTGTATTATCCCCGCACGACTTTTAGTTACTTAGGTACTCCTCTTTGGCTGAGATATTAAAATTTTGTACTGAATTGTTTGATTATTTTTCAGTTATTGATAGTTTTTTAAAAGATTCAATATAGTCCTCTTTTCGGCATCTCATTGTAAATTGAATATTATATGTGAAATATTTTATAAAGCAATATTTGTGATGTTGAAGATATTTGATGAAAATGTTGTTGACAGTTTCACAAAGCTATTTCATTTTTATATTCGAGTTTTGACATATGTATTCATTTCCTTCGAAATAACTGAATAACTTCAACCTTGAGTTTCTTCTGTGGTAAGAGTGAGCAATTGTTATAACTTTTTCTTGTCACTCACTCCCATCTTCAATGAATTTAGCCGCGAGCATATTTACACCAGTAACCCGGCTTTCTCAAATTTGACGTTTTATAAAGGAAATTCCTCCATGGCTATCAGTGGTTGTCAGGAAGTTCCTGACCGTTGGAAGCCGCATTCAATCTGTTCATAATCAATCGATGTATTTCTGGAAGGACCGAAATTTTGTTGCACCACTTATTCACAAGATACTGAAAAAAAGTTGGATTACGACGACTGAGATGTTTCTCCTGAACTAATCCTCCGGATAATTTCCAGGGTACCTAAACATGCGGCCAAAATTCAAGATGATATTCCTTGGATTATTTTGAGGATCTTCTATGCTCTATGTTTCTATAGGATGGAAAACATCCTAAGTATAGAAAACAAATATGTATCCTGCATTCTATACTCCTTTCCTGCTCTGTGGTATCACCCAATCCTCCTAGGCAGATAGTTCTGTACGCCATTATTCATTTTTGTGCGTAAGTGTTGACGCGTACACGATCGTTAGTGAAGTTCTACATTCTATATATCATGGCTCGTTATACGAAGACCGAGAAGGCTGATATGCACCCTATGTATGGACTTGCTGATGGCAATGCATTTGAAGCTAGGCGACTACATTTAACGATTTCCTTACCTCATTTCGCCCGATAGAATAGTTCCAATTATTCATCAACGTCCTTGAAAATCGGAAACCTTGAAAGGGGGTAGAGGACCAAGATAGCCAAGGTCGGTAGGAACGGTAGAAGTGAAAGATAATGTGCTTGACAGAAGAAGATACAGGTACTTCTACGCGAAAACTGGCAAAATTCTCATTCCACACACATTAAACGCGTTTTGGCTTCCTGCGGATTTTGCTTCAGTTATTGCATTTTGTCAATGGCCTTTGCACACATTGGTTGAAATCTATCAACTACTTCCGCTGAATGCGAAATGCAAAATGCAGTATACAATAACCACCTGTGGGCTGACGAAAATCCACATTCGGTTTGGGAAGATCAGTCTCAACATCGGATCCGTTGAACGTTTGGGTTGGAATTGTGGGTGACTGGCTAATTGGACCGGTATACTCTCACCGTTACTTTTTGTAACAAATGCCACCTCAGTTTCTGGAGGATGTACCATTGGCCACAAGAAAGAAAATGTGGTTTATGCATGATAGTGCGCAAGCTAATCAGTCGCCAGTCTATGCAGATGCAGAGAACATTGGATGGTTGCATCCGAGCTGGGGGTAGCCATTTTCAACAATTGTTGTAGGTTGAGAAATTCAACATATAATTTTCAGTAGAAAATTGTAATTTGTTGAAAATTTATTTCGTCCTATATCTTCACAATGAAGCGCTACTTCAAACATAATAAAAGTGTAGAATATCCTTAAAATGGTCCAAAGAATAACCTCCTCAATTTTTGCCGCATGTTTACCCAACACCCTCTATAATGTATAACTACAACTAAATCGAATAACCTAGTTTCTCCGGAAGGCAAAAACGAATTTATAATGTGTTATCTATTACCCTGCATTACCCACTTTCTCCCCAGAAAGTATGGTGGCGGATCAACAACAACAAATGTGATTCATAAAATATAATCTCAATAAATCTTGTCATCTGTCTGAATGATGCTGCCGCATTCTCTGCCGTATTTACTTTTGAGTTGCTCTCTGGTTTCGCTCCTCCCAGTAAGCCTGAAATATTACCGCAAGGAAAAACAAAAAAATACCCTGCTCCCTATTTTGGGTGTAGAAACTTGATTCTTCGATTTGATACCTCTATTCCTAGAAGAAACCACTTTATCCCTGGAGTACTTATATTTTGTATGTGGCATCATGTGGCGATGAAATGCCAGAAGCTATTGGAATTATTTCTAGTTTTTTATTCATTTTCGAATAAAAATAAACACTTTGGCAGATGATCCCTCAACAGAAGGGTTCTGCAGCGTGCATGGAACAATTGTCGAACAATGAGCCCCTCCCGTTCAGAGAGAAAGAATGAAACTACACGTGAAAGGGATTTTTTAGGCAGGCGGAAATGATTACTTGTATATTTCTCATTTTTGATGGGGACTTGAAGAAACGATGAAGATATTTTATTCCAAGTAAAAGAAGCCATGCAAGATAAATATGTCAGCTAAGTTTGTGAAAAAATTCGAAAGCACTATACACTTAGAAAGGGAGTTTTTGCAGGGTGTTTCACAACAAGACCAGAAAATTTGAGAGGTGATTCCTTGTTCAAAATAACCGGTAGTTTGTTGTATAAATGTTCGGTGAAAAGTCACCCAACGATTTGGATAGAATTATATCGGCATAGCCTTATTCGGATGGAACCTGTATTTTTCTCGTGAAATCTACAATTTTGAAATGAAGAAAAATAAATGTAAATCATTATGTGTCGTTCTGAACCCTTTTTCCGACACACAATGATTTACATTTAATTTTCTTATTTCAAAACGATACATTTTGAAAGAAAAATACAAGAGAGGAAAAATTTTTTCTTCAAATTGAGTTAACAAAAATGAAAGGGGTAGTCTATATCACCCCTCTCCACTCATTCTAAAAAAATTAAAGAATATCCGAAAGGTGTGTCTTCATAATAGTAATACTTTCATATAATATTATCATTCAATCGCTCTTCGATTTCAAGATACAAAATAATAACATCATATTATTCCGCCATCTTTGAACCGCGATATCTACCTAACGTACGACTTTTGACCCAACATGTATACAACCGACTATACCCTTCATTTAGAACAAGGAATCACCTCTTTCATTTTTTTGGGTTATTCAGATACACCCTGTATAAAGGGTTTTTAAAAAGAGGTTTTATTTTGAATAGCCCGTTATTTCGACAGATGTCACTTTTGAAGCTGTCATTTTTTGACAAGTTGACACAACGCCATTATTGAAAATGGATCGATACACGCCGCAACAGCGCATTGAAATTATTGATATTTACTATGAAAATGGTGAAATTTCAGCCGAGACGGCTGGTAAAACTCGAACATTTTGGATCGCCGTGATGTACTTTGGCGAATCGCAATGCAGAAATGGGTAGAAAAATTTGGGACAAGTTAGTGATGTGAAGAATAAAACCCGTGCACGACGCTCATGAACAGTCGAGAATATTGCTGCTGTTGCAAAAAGTGTTGAAGAAAACCCAGGTTTGTCCATTCCTCGTCGTTCTTTGGAATAAGGCATGCCACAAACGTCATCACACCGTATTTTGCATAAGGATTTAGGTCTTGAGGCTTATGAAGTTCAGTTAACACAAGAACTCAAGCTGGTCGTCTTTGCTGATTGGGTCCTTGAAATGCATGAAAAAAAACCGGAATTCCATAAAAATCTGATCTTGAGTGATTGTGATGTCTTTCGCTTGGAAGACTTAACCACAGTTATAAATTTAATATAGTCTAATTAATAAGACTACTTGCCAAGGTAACATTTATTTCGACTTTCGAATTACAACTGAACTTGAACTGAATTGACAATTGACGAGTAATGGCCGCGTTGGCGAAAAAAAGTCGGCACAAATACTGAAATAATCCCCAATATTTAGTGCCCAATTTGTGCCCATTTGTGCCGTATGAATCAATTTCAGCACCATCATGGTTTTTGAGTTATTAGACTTTGAAGCTTTTGGTGCTAGCTTCACACTTGGCACCAACATTTTTCGATTTCGAAAAACTTTTAATGCCAATATTTAGTGCTCAATTTGTGCCCATTTGTGCCGTTTTATTGACTTCATTATCACTTGTAGTTTTTTAGTTATTTCAGTTCGAATGTCTTGGTGCCTGCTTCACACTTAGCACCAACATATTCCAACTTGGAAAAAATTTTTATGCCAATATTTTGTGCCCAATTTGTGCCCATTTGTGCCGTATAAATGACATTTCTACCATTTGTAGTTTTTGAGATATTAACTGTTGTTTTTCAGCCGGCGTGAAGTTGGTACTAACATATTCCAACTTTGAAAAATTTTTTACGCCACTATTTAGTGCTGAATTTGTGCCAATTTGAAATGGCCTCAATATCATGGATAGTTTTCGAGTTATGAACAATATTGTGTTTTATTAACGGCGCCATGTATGGGAAAAAGCTAGTATTGTTTCGCTTCATAATAGGTCAAATATGTCGGCCTCACATATGTGATTTCTGTTACGTAATAACTTCGCATGAACTTATAAATGGACCTCTGATTATTCAGCAAACAATTCCTTGCGTTGATCGAACAATCTATCGTTTTCGATGGTGAAAATATGTTGAATCAGGAAAATGTTTGAGTAATATAATTTTTAAATAATATTATATTTCGATATGGAATTCCAAATTTAATAAATACGATTAGAAATATATTCCTTCACAGATTCACTTTCCTGCATAATAGCAGATAGCGTGTGGCGGCAAACATCAAACGTGACGATCTAACACGTGCTTGGCTAGTTGAAACGGCTGCTTCGTGAGCGTTAGTTTTTTATTAAAAGGACGTTCCGATACGGCACATTCGGCGATTACTCTGATTTGACATTTACTGGTGAATTTAATTCACTTTGGTAATTTACGGACCTTCTGAATCAATTGAAATCGAATTTAGCCAGTTTAAAGATCGAATATTGAACCGGGTTGAAAATCAGTTTTTCTAAAACTGTGACACAAATTTTAGTTAAAAGTCCCGAAGCACCCAAGGAAATTCATCTGCGTGTGTTATGAGTGTTATGACTTACATTACCGCTCATAGACCATAAATCAATATAGTATTATTAAATCTGGAATTCCATATCGATAAATTATATTATTTAGAAATAATATTAATCAACAATTTTCCTGATTCAACATATCTTCACCATTAAAAACGATAGATTTTTCGATTCACGCAAGGAATTGTTTGCTAAATAATCAGAGGTCTATTTATAAGTTCATGGGAAGTTATTATGTAACAGAAATCACATATGTGAGGCCGACATATTTGACCTACAATGAAGCGGAACAATACTTGCTTTTTCTCATAGATGGCGCCGTTAATAAAACACAATATTGTTCATAACTCGAAAACTATCCAAGATATCGAAGCCATTTCAACGGCACAAATCGGCATAAATTCAGCACTAAATAGTGGCGGAAAAATTTTTTCGAAGTTGGAATATGTTGGTGCCAACTTCACGCCGGCTGAAAAACAATAGTCGATATCTCAAAAACTACAAATGGTAGAAATGTCATTTAAACGGCACAAAAAATGGGCACAAATTGGGCACAAAATATTGGCATCAAAATTTGTTTGAAGTTGGAATATGTTGGTGCCAACTTCACGCCGGCTAAAAAACAACAGTCAATATCTCAAAAACTACAAATGGTAGAAATGTCATGTATACGGCACAAATGGGCACAAAATATTGGCATAAAATTTTTTTCGAAGTTGGATTATGTTGGTGCTAAGTGTGAAGCTGGCACTAAGATATTCGAACTGAAATAACTTAAAAACTACAGGTTTATCACCTATAGTTTTTAAGTTATTTCAGTTCGAATATCTTCGAAATATATTCTTCAAAAACCAGCCATGATATTGAGGTCATTTAAACGGCACAAATGGGCACAAATTGGGCACTAAATATTGGCCATAAAATTTTTTCGAAATCAGAAAATGTTGGTGCCAAGTGTGAAGCTAGCACCAAAAACTTCAAACTCGAATATCTCGAAAACCATAATGGTGCTGAAATTGATTCATACGGCACAAATGGGCACAAATTGGGCACTAAATATTGGGGATTATTTCAGAATTTGTGCCGTCATTTTTTTGCCAACTTCACGCGGCCACGACTAATTACTGAGCGCATGCACAGAAGCGCGTTACAAACATTACACTACATTTCTCCCCTGAAAACAAAGAAAATATACATTCTGTCAAATTCAAATTAAAGATTTTTCTAACTATCACAAAAAATGGCAGTTTACAAACATCACACTACCACAACCAATTTGAAAATTCCAATTTACTTCAAGTAATTCGCAATGAGCACATCAAACTATCTATTCAAAACGCGTTTCGAACGTCTCAGGAGTGGTAATAGTTCATTATTCTCTAAACCCGCTAAATAACTAGGAATAGGCCTAACTGCAGGACCCGCTGTAAAGACGTCCGATTGATTCTCCACTAAATTACTATCTAATTCATCCGAACCAGACTCATTGACAATACTAGCTTCTATTGGAATATGTGGAACTTTGTAATTACTTCTTATTCTTCTGATCTGATTTAAGTGCCTTTTCCAAATTTTATTCAAAGAGGGTATTTCTATAAGGTATAAACAATTACCAATTATCTTATGAACTTTTCCTTTCACCCAGGTAGGATGCATAACATTTTTTTAAGCTTCAACAAGACCATACTTTCCCAACTCAAAAGAAACATTATCTTTACCACCTTTATAATTGACCTGATTTGACTGAGCATTCTCAACTCTTTTACGTAAAAAATCATTATTTCCAGCAGAAGTGGACAATAGCGCTGAAAATCTAGTTCGCAATGGCCTTCCAAACATTAAAACTGCCGGACATACTCCAGTAGTAGCTTGAGGTATGTTCCTGTAATCAAACAGGAATCTTGATGATATTAAATTAGTATCAACGCTTTTGTTGGTCTGCAACGCTTTTTTGAGAGAATTTTTAACAGTTTTCACAGAATTCTCTGCAGCTCCATTGGAGGAAGGGCAGTACGGAGAACTAGTGAGATGCTTTATGTTATTTCTAGTTAAAAAGTCCTCAAATTCATCAGAAACCAGAGAACTATCGTTATCAGAAACAAGAGTTAGTGGGAGTCCAAAACGAGCGAACAAACTTCGTAAAACTCTAATAGTCGAGCATGAATTTATGCTCAACATTTCGAATGATTCCAGCCACTTCGAATAAGCTACCAAAATTACCAGATGATTTTCTCCTTTAGAGCTGAAATGATCCCACATGTACCCTTTCGCATGGTCCCAGGGGCCATGGCCAAGGAGTTATTTTTACTCTAGATGGATTATTGGAATGCAGACTACAAGATTCGCAGTTAGCTGCTAAATTTTCAATTTTTCTTAACTAACTCTGGAAACCAAATATAACCTCAAGCCAAATTTTTCATTTTAACTATACCCATATGGGTACTGTGCAACTGTTCTTGATCCTCGTTCTGAAAAATTGCAGGAATTACAACTCGGTGATTGCAAAAAATTACATCTTCTTTCAAAACATATTCGAATTTTTTAACAAAAAAAGGTTTCAACCTTTCATCTTTCAACTTTCTGGGCCAACCTTCGACAACGAAGCACTTGACTTTCTTAAGGGCCGGTATTATAAAGGCCAACCGAGGATTCAACCGTTGCGTCATCAACCAAATTCCTCACTATCTGGTAGTTGGCGCACGGTTGAATTCTCGGTTCGCCTTTTATAAAACCGGCCCTGAGTAATTCATCGTCCAAGGTAGTTTTTCTCACAGTTTCAAAACATAACTGCACATCAGATCTCGAATATAAAAAGTTACAATAATCAAAGTCAACTTCTCCTACAGAACAATCATTGGAAACTGTCAAAGGTAATCTAGCTAGATAACCAATCGGCTGAGTTCCTATGGCTTGCTATACATATTCGATATCATATTGATAGCCGGACAGTATAATGAAACGATTGGTCGAAAACTGTGGAATAGCTTTAGTAGGATTGAAAATCGTGACTAGCAGTCTTATGCCTGTAACAAGAATAAACTTTTTATTATACAAATATTGAGTGAACTTGGTCACTCCCAATATAATTGCTAGACTTCCTTTTTCAATTTGTGAGTAATTGCCTTCGACCTTGGACGAGGTTCTGGAAGCAAATGCGACAGGCTCTTCCAAATCGCATCTAATTTATGATTCAAAACGGCGCGCGGCGTCTAAACCCTCAAACACTCGAGAGTTAACCTGAGTTCCAATTCCGGATTAAAATGGACGAGTACTTATGGAGACATTAAAATCTTTTTAATCTTTTCGAAAGCCAACTTACAATCATTGTTCCAAGACCAGTTTGTATCCTTTTGTAACAACTGATACAACGGACTCAGAATACTCGAAATGTTTTTTACAAATCTGCCATAAAAATTAACACTACCTAAGAAAGCTTGTAACTCCTTGACATTCTCAGGTATGGGCGCTTCCTCTGTAGTCGCGAATTTACTTTTAGAGGGATGCAACCCTTCAGAATCAATGATAAATCCTAAGTATTCCACACTTTTAGCAAAAAACACACATTTACTGAAATTCAACTTCAAACCAGCTTTTTTCAAAATACTCAAGACAGTTGCCAAGTTTCGTAAATGTTTTTTTTTCATCTTTTCCAGTAATTAGAATATCATCTTGAAATACCGCACAACCCTCAACACCCATGAAAAATGCGTCCATTATCTTTTGAAATATCGCTGGAGCACCCCAAAAGTTAATCTTTTGAATTTAACATACCTAAGTGTGTTGAAACAGTTAAAAGCATCTTACTGTCTCCGTCTAAACCTATTTGCTGGTAAGCTTGAGAGAGATCCAACTTCGTGAACTCCCTGCCACCTTGGAGCTTGACAAACAATTCTTCAATTCTAGGCATATAGTGTTGATCTACCTCAATGAAAGGATTTATGTTGACTTTGAAGTCTCCACAAATTCGCAATTGTCCACTTCAAATAATTTTCCTTTCCGTCGTACGAAATTTTCAACCTTATAACTCCATTTGGTCGTATGGTATTCAACCATCATAAAATATGAAGAATTTACTTGTGCATTGCAATCTGAAATCTGAGAAATATCTCTCATAAATATAGACCAATCCAACAAAACAGCTGATCACCATTTTAATATGGCTGCTGGGTGCATTGACATATGTCATTTCATTATAGCAAAATATCGCTTGGATGAAAATATCGTTCGTGCTTGATTCATTTTCATCAGGAGCGATATTGGTGTAATATATGAGATATAATATATATTATATTATCGCTCGTCGTCCGTTGCGGCCTTGAACAAACATTTGCGATGAGTATTTCAGCTTTCTTCCAGAAACAAACTTTCTGCTAGACGCTAGAGAGTTACTTTCAATACTATTTTCTCCGAACTTGAGTGTTGTGATACCATTTTTCGAGTGAATAAATATTGTGTTATAATCTAAGGACTATTCAAAATGAATACCTAATTATTTCTTGAAATTGCAAACTGATATCGCTAAAAACTTCAACGTATAAATAACGTGGATCCATTTGCTCTCGACGATTCTAGTCTTTCAGTGAAACCATATTTTCGGTTAGATCAGACCTTTTAATTGCTGCTAACCATTTTTCTCTCCTCAACTTGGAGAGCTCATTCAGTCGTTTTTTATGGGCGAAATTCAGCACAGCTGGAATTCTATATTCTTTTACATTGTCGCGAATTCCTCTATTTCCACAATTTATCACAATGCAAGATGATGGCATGGTTGAAATTGAAAATTCCGGAAGCAAAACAAACTACCCTGAAACTGAAACACGTAACTGACGTAACTGACCGAACTGACGTAAGACGTAACCTCAGTTTGCACCCAGCGGCCATTAAAACAGCTGATCGTGACAGATCGTTGGACTGGTCTATTGGTTGAAAAACAAGAAATTGAACTGCCTTTATCCACTTGGAAATTCAGATATACTTTTTTTCTACATGCAAGATTAACTTGCAACTTGTAAGGGTTCCGTATTCACCATGAAATCGTGGATTTCACGGGCTGCCATTTTGTTCGCTGCAATGGACACTATCTTCTGGACTTCGACATTAATATCCTCTTCCATTAAAGGATCTATAATGGGCCCTTTTTATATATACAGGGTGTCCCACTAGTGCCGCAGCGGACGATATACGCGTAACGGTCTGAGTTTGGCAAAATTTTTTGATGCAGACTTGATATACTACAAGAAGAGCACAACCTAAAAATATTTTCGAATATATCGGGTGGCCCACAAAAGAGGAATAGCGGGCGACTTTGTTTTTTCAAATGGGACTCCCTATATTCAATAGTGTTTTTCAATTCTCTGAAACTTCCTGCATGCTTTCGTATACTTTTCACATATTTTTATTCGACAGTTTTCGAAATATTGGCCATTTTGAAAAAAAATGATACTTGTAGAGGCTATGTTATCCAGTTATATTTCACGAACTCTTGCACACACCAATAACAGTTTTATATGGATTGAAAGACAAGACTTCAAAGTATCCTACCCAGTTTTAATAAAGCATCTCCAGAATACAGAGTGTCCACAAAAAGACTATCAACTGACGAATTTCAAATCGATTTTTCTTCATTTTTCCAAATGCAATGCATATAATTTTTTTTCATCATTGTAATCACCATTCATTTAACTTCATTTTTTGTCAAATACATGATATGCATATTTCTAAAGGAATAGGATTTTTTAGAGTTTTTCCTCCAAATTCACATTTACTTTCGAATTCAAAAAGCAGATTTGGCTTTTCTGTGGTTATTGGGAACTGTCAAATTATTCTATTCAGAATTAACATCATTGCAGCTTCAATTCATATCATCATAGTTTTTACGGATTGGATGAATACTCACACAATGATGTAAAAATTCAAAAAATACCAATGAGTTTGAATGTACAAGTTATGAATGCTACAAAAAAACGAGTTTCGAAACTTTAGGATACAAAAAAGTGCCCGCTCTTATCCTTATACAACTTTCTTCGAAAAAATGATATTCAAAGTTTCACAGGCACGCACGCAGATCTTCAAGCTCCCAAGCTTGAAACTTGTTTGAAATTTTTGCAAGATTCGACTCTTCGAGTAGAAACATAGAAAATTATCAAAAATGTATTTTGAAAAATGGGCACAGAAAGCAAGTTTCTGTCTTCAGTAACTGATTTCATCACATTTTTGAGTAGATACATCAAAACTTTCTAGTTCCTCATTTCGCTATAATATGATAATATGAATTGAAGCTCCAATGATGCTTATTCTGAGTGAAATAGTTTGACAGTTCTCAATAACCATAGAAAAGCCAAATCTGCTAGTTAAATTCGAAGGTATATGTGAATTTTAGGGAAACATTTCGAAAAAGCTCTTAAAAATGCTATTCTGTTAAAAATATGCATATCATGCATTTGACAAAAAATGAAGTAAAATGAATGGTCATAACAATGATGAAAAAAAAAATTATATGCATTGCATTTGAAAAAATGAAGAAAAGTCGATTTGAAATTCGTCATGTTCATAGTCTCTTTGTGGACACTCCATATGCTGGAGATGCTTTATTATAGCTGGCTAGGATACTTTGAAGTCTTGTCTTTCAATCCATATAAAGCTCTTATTGGTATATGCAAAGGTTCGTGAAATAAAATTGGATAACATAGCCTCCACAAGTATCATTTTTTTGTCAAAAAGGCCTATATTTCGAAAACTGTCGAATAAAAATATGTGAAGAATATACGAAAGCATGCAGGAAGTTTCAGAGAATTGAAAAAGACTATTGAATATAGGGTGTCCCATTTGAAAAAAACAAAGTCACCCGCTATTCCTCTTTTGTGGGCCACCCTATATATTCGAAAATATTTTTAGGTTGTGCTCTTCTTGTGGTATATCAAGTCTGCATCAAAAAATTTTGCCAACTCAGACCGTTACGCGTATGTCGTCCGCTGCGGCACTAGTGGGACACCCTGTATATATATATATATATATATATCAACGAAGGTTTATTCCAGAAGGAAGTATCCCAGAGGGAAATTATAATATATCAAATATATTCTCTATATATATATATATATATATATATATATATATATATATATATATATAAATGGCACTTGTTGCTTATATAAGTTACCGACAGAATCCTGAAGTTACGTCTGTAACTTATATAAATACTCATTCGGCTTTTCGACGTGGTTGGTTGTGTCGGAAACATTCGAATACGCTGCCGGCCCTTTGACTGCCGCACGAAAAACCGCCAATTCAGCGAGTGACCGGCAGCGCGAGTGGCAGCAGAAGTAAATTGATTACATTCTCACTCTGCCCATTTCCCTGCTCACTTACCTGCTTCCTGCCGTGGACGTGTGCTGAGTGTAATTGACTCGTATAGTTTTGAACGAAAGTGTGTCAAGCAGAGATAGCCCTCGTTCCATCAACCGACATAAGTTAGAAAGAGATAGGTACCCCTAACATACGACTGAAACAGGGATAGCGGTGATTCCGCATTACTTCCATTAACCGACATGAGTTAGAAAGAGATAGGTACCCCTAACATAATTTTGCCTCTCTTTTCGCTCAAGGCGGATCCATTCCAGATAGTATAGAGTTCACTGGCTGCGAAATACAACGTTGCAGCGTCTTATGTTTTTTCTTTGCGCATCATTTACGTACCACTCAAAGCTATTCCTGATGTTTTATAATGAATTATGTATATGTGTCTACATCTACAAATTCTGGGATACTACAGTGTCCACCCGGAAATACTTCAAAAGTCTACAGGAACTTTCTACCGAGGTTTCTACTGAAGGAATGGGTTATCAACAGGAAGCTGTTGAAATCATTAAATAACATATTTGAAATTGATTGAATACAATGTACCTATACTCCATTCACAATAATAAAATCACAACTCTGGCCTTGGTTTCGTTTTCAGGAGTTGGCGCACCTGATGAAAACTCTGTGCGCGTACAGAGAATTTCGTTGATGACAAAACGACGATGCCAGTTTTTCTGTTTACATCGAAGTAAAAGTATCAACGATTTTCCACATTTTGTTAGTTCGAATCGATCGGCGATTTTGGGGAGAAATATCGATAGGAAATCGCCTATTTTTCCGTTCTTCGTCGTCCAGAAGAAGTTTCCTGCAAGTGTCATTTTTTCCTTTCACGAGTTTTTGGCGTGAGTACGAACGGCAAATTTGAATTGGACCAAAAATAGATTTATAAGCATAAATAAAGCGAAATCGACCTTTTTACACTTGATAACGAAGTTTTTTTTAGGTATCTGGCCGTTTTGAGAGATTTCAAACGAAATTTCGGTCCCCCAGAAGTTTGGTTAGTTTCGGTATCGTTTTTGGTGAACAAAATTTATTTGGAATGTGTAAATGGACAAAACAGTCTTCCTTATACGATCTTCTAACGAAAGCGACCGGAAAATATGGTTCAGGTAGGATTTTCGAGGAATTATGAGGAAAGAACTTGCAGAATGAAATTGCACGATTTTCGTAAGTAAACGGGTTTTGGATGGCCATCATCGGTCTCTAAATGATTATTGTTGATCGTTTTCACTTTTCAGAAAAAAAAAACACGTCGAAAAAACTAAAAAAAGGAGGAAATATGACTATATTGCATTCCACAGTAGCTGAATTCAGGTTCCGATGAATTGAAATGTGTCACTGGAGCTTTCATTCCTTTGCCGAAAGTAGAAATAGGCTATATTGAACCAGAATACATCGGTTTTTTCCATATTCCAGGAGTTTGTGTCTTATTTTAGAACAGGCGAATGATAAATGTGAAGCATATGTTTGACCTTTTCCATTTTATTTGTACAAACCTACTGTGGTAGTATTGCATGAATATTTTTTAATTTAATAAATTACTATACAATCAGAATATTTTACTCCTTGTTCATAAGATCAAATAAATAAAATGTCGTCAAGTCTTGAACTTTCAGTTCAAGAGGATAATAAACATCAAATCTTCACAAGCATGCATATGAAAATTATGTGAAAGCAATGCAATTTTCTTCCATGGCGAAAAAAAATATATTTCAACAGTGATCTCTTGTACTTTTCATGCAAACAACTAGGAAAGGAATCCTTTCTATCAATTCATATAAACGTTAATTATTTTCGTCCATCACATCTTTTCCAATTCATTCACATTCTGAGAAATACGCTAAGAATGTAGAAAGGGCAACATAGTATTGATTTGGAACATAAAAATATTTTGAAAAACTTCATAACTTCGATACATAGTGGAATGTGTCAAATTTCCAAGGCCAGAATTGTGATTTTATAATTGTGAATGGAGTATACCTACAAGTCTTTGGAATCTGTTATCATATAGAAAAACAGAAAGTCATTACAATAATTCAGTGGGAATAACTATATAAGATACACAACAAAACAATTGTTACCACTTCCACGACCTGATCTCAAAATACACTTCAATATGAATGTAACCACGAATGATAGGTACATACAATGAATTCAATAGTTGCCTTACAATTTGTATAAATACTGAGGCTAACACAGATCCAATATAAGAAACACTCAACATTTGTTCCCTTTCAAATGTGACACCCTATATATCAGTGACCAGATCTTCTCAATATTATAAAACGAGCAGCTACTTTGCATTCAAGGATTTGACAGCTTTTCCTCGTACCGAAAAGTTTTTCACCACCGTATCGGATATTATAGGCGGAATTTCCTCACACATTCGAGGGACGTATTCCATATATATGTTAAATAATCACATGAATATAGTTCGGTAAAAGATGAATCTCATATTTCTCAACCAATCTTACCAATTCTTCATTTATGGATAACGTCAAGATAAACAGAACTACCCCTCTTTCATCATTTAACTTCCGAATGGATCCGTAATAATCACACTGAATTGAGAGTCCCCCTGAACACTTCGGTTTATTATCCCGACATTTCCATTCAGGATTGGTTACGTGCAAACGTGCAGCGTCGTTCCCAACAATTCCTGGTCGCATCATCATGCCCGAGGGAACAAGGAATTGTGGCGAGGAATCCATCGAATAGGCGTTCACATTCGGAAAATATCTCACTTTTGAAATGTTATATGCAAGGTCGATGAAATTATAATGGATAGATAGATAGTGTTTATTGAATATCCATTCATATAAATGTATAGTAAATGTAAAGGACAAGTCGCAAGTCAGAGAGAAAAGGATAAATTCGAATCATTATACAATAATGGTCGTTAAAATATTTATTCACACTGTGATAACATTCACTCAAACGTAAGGATTTGATTTTCTAAGATAAATCAGACGAATCTAGCGATTTCATTGAAGTAGGTAAATGATTGCACAAAGTGATACCCTTATATCTAGCTGATCTGCTGATGTTTCAAAGTTGGTAGTTCTATGTTTAGGTATACGGACAAGTACTAGTATTTCTAGTACTATAATTATTATGAAAGCTGAAAAGAGAAAAGAGGACCTCCAATTAATTAAACCTCTACAAACAAAGCGGACTATTCTTTTATGGTACATTTGAATATAATAAAATCAGTCCTAGCCCCGTGCTTCAAGCGTTACAAAAACACAATAAATCTGAGGGTTGAATTTATTACAAAATCTGTCAGCCACTGCTTGATAAAATATATTGTGATCATTTCTATTCAGTTCGTTGCGAAGTGTATTTTTCAATTTTGCAACGATATTATTTCCAACCGGAGAGCACTTGAAGCTAATAAATATTATGAGGTTGCATTTTATTCGTCCGGCATTTGATAAACGCATATGTTCTCCTGCTAACATACAAACTAACTGGGGTATGGCATTGCATTCAAATAAGACACATATTCGAGTCTGATCGTGAAACAGTCCCATTTCTTCAAGACATGAATTTTTTTATTATTTGGCATAAACTACTCTCCCGAATCACCTTTCTTGAATGCCAAGACATTCTCGAAGATAATCGCTAATCGTGGAACACATACATTTCATTTTAAATTTTTTTCTATAACAACCCCTCAGTTCTCCTTTCGTTGGGACTCATATGAGGTTTTGCATTTCATTCGTTCGGTTCACAAGAAACACATTGTGAAGCACTCTCCTTTCTTCGAGATATGAATTTCAATTTTTTATTATTTAACGTGAACAACCCTACACATCTCCCTGCTCGGAGGCAAATAAACCACAAGAGATATTGCATGTCATTCTTTCTACATTAAAAAAAACACATATTTGAAGCTGCTATCAGAAAACTGCAATCTTTCTGTATTCAATAAACGGATACCTATTCGAAACTGATTCAGGAACATTCATTTCGTCAAGATATGAATTTTGTTTTTGTCTTTTATAAACAAACCACCAAATCTCCTCTGCTGGAGCCTAGCATATCAAAATAGAAATTTCATTTTATTCAGTGAATGCTCAAGAAACACCCATTCGACGTAACCTGGGAACACTCCCATTTCGTTTATTTATGATTTTTTCCAAAGCATGTGGATACCCAATAACTTTTTCCACTCGTATTCAGCTAAGAAACAAATCTTACATCGGCAGAATTGAAAGGAAATCAATCAAAATTCGAACACGAATATGTTCATCTGTAGATGAAGGGCATTATCTCAATTGTTTCTTCTGCATCATAACACGTAGAGAATTGAGATAGTTTGAAAGGGTGGCAATTATTCCTTCGGACGTATGCCCAAGAATTAGCACACTGTGGAGAAAATGAAAGGTGTTTCCCAGATGTAGATATAGATAAATGAATTAGCTGCAGTCGGATGAATGTGATTGTCGCCAAGTTCAAGGAACTGTAACTGGATCGAAATAGATCGAATTTGCTCAGGTAAACCTGAAGAGAAAGACTTTCACCGATGATCGCCTCCCTTCTTCGAGAATGAAGTTATCTTCGTATATAAGAATTACTTCATCGAGATAACCCATTCAAGTGGTTGGTTTCTCAGTGGTCGATAAAATGATTTGTGATATTTGTAAAGCTGCTGTAAGTGCATCTCATTCAGTAAACAGTATATACTGTTGATAACGAATTCCATCTTTAGAAGATTTGTTTTCAATTAGATCACATAGTATTTTAAAAGTAGTGGACGTAAAGAAACAGATAGTGTTAGGTATCAAAATCACGTGAGAATTATAAAAAAAAAACTATAGGAGATTTTCAGTTCTCGATAATCCATATTAAAATGCTCGCCGACTTCGAGTAGATATCCAACTACCTATAGATCTTTTCCCATTAGAAACAATCTGATATCGTATGACACTTCCATCTCTACCAAGTTTAGTACGAACGAGGGATCATTGCAGGTCGTGCAAAGTGTGTCAAATTTTCAAATTTCATTTTAAGAAATCAATGCTTATCGAAATGCCAGGAAGGCGTTGACTCATCAGTATACAGGGTGATTTTTTTAAGTGTTTCATTAGAAGTTTTCGAGGAAGGAATTGCGATACAAATTCAAAATTTTGTATTTTTGTTTTAGAGTACATGAACTCAATTTGTAAAATATTTTCAAGCGGAATCTACTTCCGGTTCTACCGGAAACGGATGTGAACTTCGTTATTTCAAATGGAACACCCTATATATTTATACATATTTGAATTCTTCGTTTAATTCTGCAATGATTTGATGCATGATATGCGCAACCACATCAAGCGATTGTTGAGTTATTGCCTGATTCTCAAATTTTTTGACAGAAAGATTGTCACAAATTAGTGTTTATATCTTCAAAATCCCTCATTGTAAGAACTTTTTTTTTGGAGCAGTGAGACAAATGAAAGTACGCTGATACGGCTTCTTGTATAAATTATGAGGAAATTTTATACAGGGTGCCTGAAACAGGGCTTCAAAGTGAGCCTCAATAAAACTACGAAATCTCATTTTTTTCAAATGGGAACCATATAATTTTATAATTCCGATCGATTGCTCGCCAAAAACAAGTTAGAGTGTGCCAAACATTTCATGTCTTTAAAATGAGTAGTTTCGCCGTTATCGAATAAAATTCGGATTTCACGACTAAAGCCAGGTTTCTTTGTCTGAATATCAGGTTTATCAAGATAATTTTCAAGTAGGCTATGTCAATAGTACTAATATGTCAGTTTCAAACTAAAATTTCTTTATTTAGTCATCATTCATTATCTGCTCTGTTCATTTGTCACATTCGCAGCAAATACAGAAGAGACTTTGGATATATCATTCTAGTGTACCTTAATATTATTGTTAGTGCTTGTTTTGCATAGTGCTTGATCAATAAACATAAGTAAGAATGACTATTCCTAACATAGCCTACTTTGAAATAGACGAGCATACCACTCAATTCGACAGAATTTCATGAATAGAGTCAGGGTTGTCCCATCAGTCAAATTCAGTGGAATGCTCGTCTATTTCAAAGTAGGCTATGTTAGGAATAGTCATTCTTACTTATTTTTATTGATCAAGCACTATGCAAAACAAGCAATAACAATTATAATGAAGAGAATGATATATCAAAAGTCTCTTCTGTATTTGCTGCGAATGTGACAAATAAACAGAGCAGATAATGAATGATGACTAAATAAAGAAATTTCAGTTTAAAACTGACATATTATTACTATTGACATAGCCTACTTGAAAATTATCTTGATAAACCTGATATTCAGACAAAGAAACCTGGCTTTAGTCGTGAAATCCGAATTTTATTCGATAACGGCGAAACTACTCATTTTAAAGACTTATGAAATGTTTGGCACACTCTAACTAGTTTTTGGCGAGCAATCGATCGGAATTATAAAATCATATGGTTCCCATTTGAAAAAAATGAGATTTCTTAGTTTTATTGAGGCTCACTTTGAAGCCCTGTTTCAGGCACCCTGTATAAAATTTCCTCATAATTTATACAAGAAGCCGTATCAGCGTACTTTCATTTGTCTCACTGCTCCAAAAAAAAAGTTCTTACAATGAGGGATTTTGAAGATATAAACACTAATTTGTGACAATCTTTCTGTCAAAAAATTTGAGAATCAGGCAATAACTCAACAATCGCTTGATGTGGTTGCGCATATCATGCATCAAATCATTGCAGAATTAAACGAAGAATTCAAATATGTATAAATATATAGGGTGTTCCATTTGAAATAACGAAGTTCACATCCGTTTCCGGTAGAACCGGAAGTAGATTCCGCTTGAAAATATTTTACAAATTGAGTTCATGTACTCTAAAACAAAAATACAAAATTTTGAATTTGTATCGCAATTCCTTCCTCGAAAACTTCTAATGAAACACTTAAAAAAATCACCCTGTATATATTCCCTCGGAATTATACAGGGCTTCCCATTAATATTCGAAGTGAATTTTTTTATGTTAACAAAAGAAACTTTTTATTATACTAAATTACAGCTGACTCTTCGGGAATTATGATAATATAATTATGATAAAATCGGCTTGTTTGATTCTGACTTTCAAAAATCATCTTCTAACTGACCTCTAGCAACTTGAACTCATATTTTCCATTTTAGATAAAAAATGGTTCATTATACGGCCTAGCAAACCTTCATCTATCACTTCAACGTCTTCACAACTTTGGACTTTGAGTTCCCATCTTGTTTAGTAATCCACGTCTATTTAATTCTGGAATGAGGAATGTCTCTACTATGTTTACATAGCGCTCGGATGTTAGTGTTACAACGCGGTTATTTTCATCCTCAAAAAAATATGAACCAATAATTCCGAATATTCCTTTTCTACACCACACAACAACTTTAGGATTATGGAGATTA
The DNA here is from genome assembly GCA_910592335.1 of Adalia bipunctata. Classification (NCBI taxonomy): domain Eukaryota; kingdom Metazoa; phylum Arthropoda; class Insecta; order Coleoptera; family Coccinellidae; genus Adalia; species Adalia bipunctata. The sequence goes on from OU342948.1 coordinate 56,583,410, forward strand.
TGTGTGAAAATTTCCCGAGGATTTGCATTTGACCAGTATCTAAAATTCTGTTTATTAACCATGCCGTTCAAATAAAAATTTGCTTCATCACACTCATTAGGAGTCTGTGAATTTTTCCTTGATGTAAATCCAAAAATTCTTGACATAATGCAGACCTTGCTTCTTTGTCTCGATTGCTAAGGAACTGTGTCATTTAGTTTTTATAGGGATGAAATTTTGAATCCTTTTGAAGAATTCGATCTAAGCTTCCCTTTAATATTCCTAGGATAAGGCTTATCGTAAAAGCAATTCTAACTCCTTCAATCAAGATGTACGACCTGTTCTTCGACGTCCAGGCTTCTTCAAATATTGAACAGAACCTTTTTCACGCCAATGACGAACACATAACTGAACAGTTCAACGATTTGGCGAGCGACCCCTATTATTGTTATAGACAGTCAGTACGCCGGAACGCAAACCTAACTTCTTCTATCGAATTACTCCTTATGTAAGTTTATACACGAAACACACGTTGTTGGACTGAGTATTCCATGAAAGTTCAAACGGATGTTGAAATAATGTCTCAGAGCAGAAAAATTTAATAATTCAAATAATTGTTGATGAAAACTGGCAAACATCTCGTAGAAAAATGACGTTCCACGATATTATTATTTTAAAACATAGATGCATAGAAGGTGTAACGACTCCTAACTAAAAATCGAGACCAAAAATTGAATATCAAAGCGGCACTCTAGAATGTAGATCATGTCCTAGTTCCAGAATTGCCCGCAATATTTCACGGTTGTGGCGCTATTGTGGCAATGGAAAATAGCGGGACACAGATTTTCGATCGACATGAAAGTCTCAAAAAATATCTAATCAGTGCCAACACCAGTTAAACTTATGTATGACAGCCGTCTGCTTGATTAATAATTTACTCAAATCCCAAAGACTACAGGAGATATTCTCCCAGAGAACAACTTATTTAGTTAAGAGTCTCGTAGGAAATTTATGAATGAAATGAAATGAGTAGTTTTTTATGGGGAACCCTGTAAAAAAATCACTGTGGGTCTTTTCCTGAGGATTGGCCGGATAACAAGGCGAAATTCTTACGCTGGAAGGAGTAAAATTTCGATATTCTTTCAGATCGTTTAATTGAAAAGACTGCATTCGTTAGTTTATTCCTGGACGCGTGCCTGTCCAGTGCCCATGGGCATCAAATAGCTATCCGCATAAAATAGTTATGTTGTCTCAGTGTTTTCAAACTTCAATCCCGACATCAAAACGACAATAAACTCTAGTATCAGTAGCACGTGGTGCTGAAGTTTATCGCTTTCATTTTATACCATCAAAGTGTGTACAATGTAGCTAAAATTCGACGCAAAAAAAAGTAAGAAATAAACTCATGCCAGTGTCCAAACGTTCCTTTGAGAAACATGCTTTTTTTTTCAAAATAAGGGGCTATTCACTTCAGATATAACTCATAAGGTATTATAATTTATCGATATGAGATCGATTCCTCCGTCCTCGTAGGTTTATGAATTAGGTGACTCCCAAACCATATGTTTAATGAATTAAATACCTATTGGCAACAGACTCAGGGCAATTATTTGTATTTGCAAATAAATTCCTCCTGTTTTTTTCGTTATTTTAGTGGATTGGATATTTCAGTAGGAAATGAAACTATTCTATCTCAAAATAATGCCATATAAATATTCGATCATTCTTTTTGGCCTATTTTTAAATTTTTTATGTATTCTGTAAAAAAGAAAAACTAGAATTTATTCATAATAATAATAATAATAATTGTCTCTATTTTCACAATATACAAACTGGCAAAATAATACATAATATTCTACAATTTACATTGCTATTGTGAAAAAAGGCGAAGTCCAGTGATGCTATACCAGGGTACACATCCTGCTCCACTCAACCCTCATCATTTTTTTGTTGCTGCTTCAAATAACGCAGTAAATAATCCTGCTAATAAGAGACTGCGAGCTTTGTGAAAGTGAGCGTATTTCATTAAGATCTTAAAACGTATCCATTTCGATCTGGTAATCAGGACCCAAGGCTGAATTTTAAACGAACGAACGAGTGCATGTTCGGACAACACAAAATACGCAAAAGTAATGAGAGGCTACCCTTCTTTTGCACATTTCAAAGTTTAGTCGCGCGTAGCACACTGTAAGAGTTTCGTGCCATGTGGTATATACATGTACAAATGGATCGAAATCTGCCGGTGGAAACGGAATGGGAATAGGGACGAGATTGAGATTCTTCTAAGGACACGCACTCTCCGTCATTCCGTCATACAGGCCGAAATTCGCGCTGAGTTTGTGTTCGCCCAAACGTTCTTGGAAAGTAACCTTCAAGGGGTCCCCATCAACATAGCAAAACTAAAAGCTCTGAAATACAACAGCCAGAGCTGACTGCCCACCAGGGAATGCCGCAGTATTGTGAAGCAACTGTCTATAGGCAGACAAGTGACTTTCTTCTGTGTGCTAGGACACCACGGCGTTGGCGGGAATAAAAGGGCTGATGAACTTGCCAAAGATTTATTGTGGTACTATCATAGAACTTATAGTACATGGAATGCCATTAGCCTTGCTGCTCAGCTTAAAAAAGTGGATAAACATCTCCAGTTGGAGGAATACTGAAGTTTCCATGTTGACATGGTTACGACTTGTCATACAGAATAGGAACACAGAAATACTATGAATTTAATCCTCAAGATCCGATTCACTTGGCATTTCGGCAAACATTTCTGTGTTTCTAATCGGTGTGACAGGTCGTATCCATGGGAACATGGAAATTTAGAGATTCCTCCAACTTGAGATGTTTACCCACTTTTTGATCTGGTAATAGCATTCCATGTACTAAAAGTTCTATGGGTACTATAGACAGCCCTCGCAAAAAATTACCTTTTGTATCGCGAGAATGCGAGACAGTAGATGAAATTTGCAAGCTTTTGATGCGGAGAAGTAAACTGCCGAGCATGTAGTGTGCAGATGAACGAGCTCGCTCACCTCAGGAATTCACACCTAGGTAGACCGGTGTTCGATCCTCACGATGTAATCGCGAAAACACCTAAGTAGGTTGTTCAATATATGAGGATTGTTGATACTAGAACTAATGATCAAGATGGTCACAGTTTTTGAAGGCTTTATGCTAGCCAATCCACTCCAAGAGCTGAAACAATAATGGTCCGTTTCACCACAGGCACAAAAACAATAAAAATGTGAGATATGCCTTTCATACTAACTTTAAAAAAATATCAATCAACTAAAAAAAAATTCAAAACGTGATTAAAACAAATTCAGGGTTTCTATCGGCGAAGTACAACAGACATAATTCTCCAACAACAAAAATATTAATGATATAACTTTCAACTGGCATAAAATGCAATGAGTCAGGTTGATGACGAATTCAGTCTCGTTTTATGAATGAAATGGCTGCACTATCTCATCATGTGTGATTATCGCCAGAAAGAGCATTAGGCATAATACCTACTCATTCGGAATTTTTCTTTAATATTTCTTACATGTTTTTCAACTAATGCATTTTTCTTTGCAGGTTGTGATTCTCAGTGTTCTTCTCAGCACAGCTGAAGGAAGGCCCGGACTTTTAGATTGTGAGTGTCGATTATCGCTTAGTGAAGATCCTGCGTTTTTGTAGCACTAGCAAGTAGTATTTTGAATAGAAATAATTGCCTAGCAATATAAAAAATTATCAAATTTCAATGTTTGAGAAACAAATATCAAAAATTTGCAAAGCCGATAAAGAAACACAAGATATTTCATAAGTAAATACTGAAATACTTATAGAGCGAAGATAGGTGGATAGATGGGCATAGATATACCCTTCTACTGGCCTGGCAGTCTGTGATTTCGAAATGGGAGATATTTGATCGATTTTGCTTCTTTTTCGGACCATATCTGTTGAAACATACCTTATGTTTCCTCAATATTTAGAACGCATATTGTTCATTTAATTTTCCATATCGCGACATCAGAACCATTTGAAATGCTAGCAAATTACAAGGTGGATCAACGCTCAGAAGCTCCTGTCTTCAAGTCAGTGATCGAGTGACTCATCCTTTTGCCATGTAAAATCATTTTTCTCATGTTTTCGGTACATCATAATCCAAAACGTTGAAAACCCATATTTCAAAGAGAGAGATTCATCACTATTTCAACGCGCATATGAGACTGAAACCATAATGTCTTACCAGAATATAACTTTCAAGTTTTGGAATGCTGCAGCAAAAAAAAACCGAATAAACACCGAAAATCACACCTTCGCGTCAATTCCACTCCGAGTTCCACTCCAGTACTACGTTCTTGAGAACATTTATCGCTTTTACTTTCACTTGGTCCAGAATAACGTAATATTTCTTGAACTGAGAGTACGTATAAAATGAAGATACTGTTATGGTTTAAAATATCTTTTCAAAATTCATTCCGATCTATTGAGACCAAATTAAAATTGAAAGATTTAGAAACATCATTTATTTCGAAGTATTGAAGTTTGTACATAGAGAATTAATAGATTCTATGAATAGTTTAGATTAGATTAGGAAAATCAAGGATGTAGAAGATGTTTTGAAGTATAGAAACCAAGGAGATGAAAAAAGTCAAGGAGAATTGAATTGAAAAATCAGATAGAAAAGTCAAGGAGAAATTGAATTGGAAAATCAGAAAGAAAAGTCAAGAAGTTAAATTAGGAAAAATCAGAAAGAAAAGTCAAGGACATTTAAGGGGGAATAAAGAGGAAAATTGAATGGTATAAACAAAAAAGTCGATCATCAAATATAATTGAAAGAAAAAGTATTAAGCAATTGCTCATAAGATGTGCTCGTTGTGTTCCGGCTATTTATAAACAGAAGAGAAAGAGACTACGTGGAAGGAAGAACAAGCAATACTATAGGGAGCTCTAATTCAATTTAATATAAGTGAGTTGAATAGTTTATTAGAATTAGAATTGTTTGTTTGTTTTCGTGAATTTGAATAAGTAGGAATAATTATAATTAAATTTTATAAAAATCTGAATTTTTCATTTCAAGTTGGACCCTCAAGTGACATAGAATTACCGGGCAAAGCAAAATTAAAATTTTCATAAATTTGTTTGATTCCAAATTCAATTCATTCAGAATATACCTAAAGTCACATATTGGGAATCATAACAGTACTTCTTTATATTGTACCACATCCACATGTCTTATTGTCTCTCCCAAACTATATAAAACTATATATAAGCTTCGTTATCAGATCTGTGTGGAAGTTTTCAAGAAATAAGGTATTCCGCAAACAAAATTCGCATAGAAAGGTCAAGATTTCCTAACTGTTAGGAAATATTCATTTCCTTACTGTGAGGAAATGATATATCCTTACAGTTGTCAGTGTTTTACATAAGCATATTCGTACTTTTCTATAGATTTCTTTGGCAATGATATTAATGAAGCATTGCCTCAACCAGCTCTGGAAGAGTCCCAGAAATAAAAAAGTCATCGTCACTTATCATTTTACCAGTGTCTTGTCTTCGAAAAGACCAGCAATCAAATTAATATACGTCAAGTTTGACAATTCAGCATTAATACGTGTCCATAGTAACGCAACCAATTCCATTTCGAATTTCAATGCTCCATTTATTAATCTGAAGATGGTTCACTTCCTTCTGGTATCATATTCATATTGGGTAACAGGAATTAGGAAATCAGTGGTATAGATCAACAAACCATAGCTACAAAATATAAAAAATTTCAGATACACATCGACAAAGAGCTTAACAAAAAACCACAGGGTCAATACAACGTTAAAAAACAACAAATTGATTCAATTAGTATAAGTCTTGTAAAATGAAATTACTAATCAACAATCATCAAGTACTAAAAAGTCCAATGGAATCTGAAATACGTCAAAAAACAATCAAAACAAACAATAACATTGATACCATGATACTACATTAAAAATTACTTGAAATACACTAATATACTACGAAGAAACCTACCAGAGCCATAATTGTTTTCCACAAGTTATAAACTATATTCTCAGACAGGCAGTCATACATCGAAAATTTCGAGAGCTCAGCTTACACAACTTCTTAATTTCAAATTTAAATACATCATCAACAGAAAGTACGTCGAGATCAACGCAGACTCCAACAATTGATATGCGCAAGGACCGTATCAACCAGTGCAATAGGTACGGTGTGGACAAATTAAACAACGAAACTCTGCTAGGTAATAGCGGTTTTAAAAAGATTCAAAATGTTGTCGTACACTAAACTCAAATTCAGTGTATCCGTCCTATTATTTACCGTATCATTCAACTTTATATATATCATTTCACTGATATTGCGTTTCAGTTGGTTGCATTCATAATCAAGTACCGAAACATTGTCGAAATCGAACTCATGATTCTCCTGAAAATGATGGTGTGCTAAGGCTGTCTTGTTATCATTGAATCTGAAGTTTCTATTACAGTCATATTTGTGTTGTTTTATTCTTTTCTCTAAAAGTTGCCTCGTCTGGCCAACATAGCATTTTGGGCAATCAACACATGGGATTTTATATACAAGACTGCTACTCTGTAGGATTGATGTTTGATCCTTTAATCTCGTAAACAACGAGCTGCAAGAAAACAAACTATAAAAGACGAGTTTGACATCTCCTGTACAATGTCCCACGAGTCTGGAGATTTGTTTGTTGAGACCTGGCAAATATGGGAACTTTATGTATCTCCTGTGTGTTCCATTTACTGTGTCTACCTTAGTTCGTTCTCCCTTTGGGTTGAAACTTTTTATAATTTTATTGAAGAAAGATGGAGGGTAATTATTAAGTTTTAATATTTTCTTTATTTTCTTTAAATTTTCCATATGGAATTCTGAGCTACTCAAATTAGTGGACCGATAAATTAAATTCTTAATTGTAGAGACTTTGTATGCGAGGGCACACTCCGACTTAAAATTCAAAATCCTTCCAGAACTCGAAGGTTTAGTGTACCAACACGTTGTGAGAGATCCATCGTCTCGTCTACTAAGACGTCTAAAAAGGGCAATGAATTATTATTTTCTATCTCTATAGTAAATTGTAGTCTGGGATGGTAGCTGTTGAACACTGTTAAGAGTTCGTCACATTTATCTCTGGGCGCTGTTATGAAAGTGTCATCCACATAAAGTTCTATGATAGGCACTATGAACGTCAGCCTTTCTAGACTGGTTTCCACGAGATCAGACATCACTAGGTTTGCTAAGAATGGGCTAGCAGGATTCCCCATGGCTGTACCGTCAATCTGTTCGTAAAACTCACCATTAAACATGAAGAAACTGGACGAGAATATGAAATCTATACATCTCAAAAAAAGGTCTTTAGAAATGTCTGTGAACGCTGATATAAATCTCCACTTTCTCTTAACAATATCAAATACAAGGGTTTTTGGAATATTAGTGTATAATGATACCAAGTCCAATGAGACAAGGACGTATCCATCTGGTACAGAGGCTGAGTGTACAAGAGAAACGAACTCAAAGGAATTTCGGACATTGTACAGAGATGTAGAGTTGACTTGATTCAATATTTGATGAACAAAGGTGGATATTTCATATGATGGAGAGTTGATGCAACTAACAACTGGTCGAATATTTAGGTTAGGTTTGTGAGTTTTCCTAAGTCCGTACAATTTAGGTGGTGCAGGATTGTACTTTTTCATCCTTTTGGCGTCTACTTCACCAATAATACCTTCATTTTTTAACTCATCAATAAGCTTGTTAGCCTTTTTTTGGGTTTTATCAGTGATGTTGGCATTTATTTTCATATAGGTGCTATTATCAGATAACATATTATTCATATAGTCATAGTATTCCTGTCTTAGCATGATTACAGTTGAGTTGCCCTTGTCTGCCCTCATTACCAGTATTTCTGGATGATTTCTTAAGAACAATCTAGTTTTACTGAATGTTACTGTAAGATGACTTTTCTTTTTAGAGATTCTCGACTTGTGCCAAAAATTGGTAATCATGTTCACACCCTGGGCCCGGACAACTCCCTTGTTTTCATCATTCAATCCCACATTCTGAATACATTTATTTATGAATGGAATAATTCGCGATTTTTTTCAAAATTGGTTAAAATCTTTCGAATATCAAACGATTTGCGGAGAAAAGTATGTTAACCTCGTAGGGAAAGCCACATTCATGGAATCTGTGTTGCTAAGCAATCTTCACAATCGTCCAGGAATGTAAGGCTTTTCCAACCCGGAAAACAATGTACTATTTCTTCGAAATGTTGTATCTCCTTCTTCATTCAGGTTCAATCGATTATTTACATAAAAAATTTCCTCGTTTTGAATGTACATTCGCTTGAGAAATCAAGAGTGGAGTTCTCAATTCTTCCCGAATTATTTCCGGACTGTCGTTCAACAATGTTACAGGAATGTGCAAAATATCACTAAGATACGAAAATTGATAAAATGAATTTTGTGCTGCAGCGATACTAAAGGCTTGTTCAGACTAGGCCAGTAGTTTAGTCGAGTGGAGAGTCGAGTGGAGAGTCGATTCGCCCACTGACTACTCTACCACAGTGTCAAAGACTCTTCGACAGAATAAGGTAGAAGGTACATCATACTTTGACTCTAATCGACTCGCTTGCTGGCGTTCGCACACGGGAAATTACAAAATTATTCGCTACTCGACTAATCTACTGGCCTAGTCCGAACAAGCCCTAAGCCATTTCTTCTTTTTTCACTTCTTCGGCGTTTCTGTCGTCTTGTGTGATTTTCATATGTGAAAAATGGTAGAACTAGATGCCCCTCTCAACCTAATTCTGTCTACCTTGTTTATTAGAAATTAAACATATAAAACCGTTGAACTCATACATCTTACAATCCAACCCTCCATGAAATAATATTGAAATTTCAGCTAATTCGAACATAAACCTTTTTCTCATTGTATGATTCCCTGCAGGGTTGAATTTAGATGTGAGTGTGCAGCATTGTATGATAGAACACATTGTTACAAATGTTCGGCTGAATTGCGTTGGTTATTGTTCTACGATATTTGCCGACATCGGGAAATTTGCGGAACTGTTAAATTAAATTCGATGCTTCGTTAATGCATTAGTTGCAGATAGTAGTAGACTCAGTTTTGGCCGATTATATCGGCAAATAGAAAGCCTTTTTTTCACCATCAAAATAAGTTACTTCTCCGATTATCCTGGATATTAGTTTGTAACTACTAATAACTTGTTCACATTCTCCTCGGTAACCGAATAACATCTTATAAAGAAAGCTTTTTCATTCAATTTATGATTCATAAGGCTATATAAATCTATTTTGTATTCAAAACAATCCAAACTCTATTCTATAAATATTTCACAGAACATTCGAAGAAGATGTTGCAAGCTCGTTGATTTTTTGGAAAACATAGTATAACTCTATGATCTGCGATGTCCCTTCTCTACACAGAACAATAATTCTCTACGCCGCGAAAATCCACGACTAATGCGTATAGCAACGACCGGCTTGAATATTGGCTATTTCAACTACCGTTGGAGCTAGGTCTAGGAGTATAGAGTATATTCTATACCCCTAGGTTGGATGCGCTGCGATTTGTAAAAAAACATGAAGGAATTTTTTACTAGAGCTATTGTTATGAAAGGTGAAAGGCTTTCAGTAAATTAATGTAATAGTAACCTTAAGGTCGCAGTGAACTGTAACCCCTTTTCACTATAACTATAACCGTGTATTATCGAGTTTATAAAATTCACGTGTATAAATTGGCTTATACAGGGTGAGTCTTTGACTTGTACATATATTTTAACTGAAGATTCTTGAGGTCAAAAGAAACCTTTTTTTCATTTTCCATTTTTCCGAATTCGGCTCTGTCAAAAAGATATAGACATTTAAAAAAAAATTGGGCTGACTACGCCTCTGAAATTATGTTCTGTAATTGTTGCAAAGTTCATATTTCTCGATAGAAATTGAGTTAATACATTTAGGGAATACTCAAGTAGGTACTAACCTTATTGGAATAAAAATGTCGCGAACACGATAATTTCAACAAATACAGTTAGTTTCATCGGGTTATATCTGCAACTAAAAATCCACATTTCTCACACCAAAATAAGTTCCTTCTTCGATTTTTCTGCAGATTAGTTTGTATTGTAAACACTAATAACTTGTTTAATGTTCATATTTTCCTCGAAATTCCCAAACAATATTATGAAAAAAGACTTTTTATTCAGATCTATTTCGTATCGATTCTGTGAATGTTTGCACAGAAATTTCAAGTCAAGATGTCAGCTTGCTGATATATTTATTGAGGATTTGTTACGAAACATAGTATAATTTACGATACACTTGAGTATCGTGGTATATGTACATACATATCTATGAATTCTGCCGTTTTCAACATAAATCGAGTTTGCCGCCAAATTTTACGACTCATTCGTAGAGCGAAAACCGAAAGATTGGTTACGTGGAGGCCAACTATGAACAATAACAAACCAGAGTCTCTGAACAAACTGTAAACATTATGTGAAGTTCTGAATACATTCAGGGAATTATTGTTCTAATGTGATCATTATGTGGGGTGAATTAATATAATCTTAACCGTGTCGAGTTTATAAAATTCCAAGAGGATATATAGAAACATCGACACAGGTTATAAGGTATCATTTTATTTTTCATAAATTTCAATTTAATGAGTAGTTTGTATCGATCTCGGTATCGATATTCATCATTCATATCCGAATTTTGTAGTTCATCGACATTTAACTTCAATATGAATTTTCAATAGAAAGTGTGCGTGTTAAATCCTCCTTGGTGTTCAATTTTGTCTCCCACATTTGTGGGATTTTATTATTAAAATATCTCGAAAAAGTTGATAAATATTGCGACAACATTGTAAACTCGTTTGAAGACCAGAAAAGGAATAATATTGGATGATATTTAATTCAGAGACGCATTCAGATTATTCTTGAAATTAATGATTTTTTCGTCAAATTTCTCCGGGTAAAATTGGAAATAACTCGAAAACGACGCGTTTTATCGAAAAAGAAGATTGATTCTTTAAAAATATGAACCGTTTATCTTTTTGAAGTGGTTTTATGGTGTTTTAGCGTGTATTGATGAAATTCCGTTCTTTCGAAATATCGGTTCCGAAGATATAAACAGAAAAGTGTTTTTTTCATGGATTTTCGACACCTTGTATCTTCGAAACCAAATCGAATTTTGAAAAATGGTATGAAAAAAAAGTGTTTTGTTTCACTTAGGATTTTTGCAAATTATCACAGAGTACATTGTTCTGATACAAACAACGGCACATATTATTTAGTGATAAGTATCAATTTATTCTTTATTAATTTCAATACGTGGTTTGTATCGACTGAATTTTGTATTTTATTGAGATTTATTCCTGATACTTTTCTGTAGGACCGGAATTATTAGAATTTCCACCTTCTACATTTGTGGGATTTCATTATTACATATCTTTGCATCAAACGATTTTCCATCATAGAGATTTTAGTCTCGATAAAGTTGATGAACATTCTGACAACATTGTTAACTTGTAAAGCGATTCGATGAAATTTGAAATCCAGGGAAGCATCCAGATTATTTTTGAGATTTATGAATTATTCGACAAATTTCATGAGATAAAATTAGGAATTGCTCGGCCGAAAGGACGCGTTTCAATGAGAATAACATGAGAATACTTTCATTTTCTAAAATAATTGATTCTCTCGAAAATATGAACCGTTTATCTTTTCCAAGTAGTTTTATAGTATTTTTTCGCGGATTTAGGAGTCGATCACACTGTATCTTTTACCCCAAGAGATATTGAATGAGATTTGATTTGTGAATAGGCACCATGAATAAAATAAGCACACAACCAAAATTAAGTTCATTTGAAATGACGGTTCCTAAGATGTGGAAAGAAAATTGTTTTATCGACACCCTGTATCTTTCGAAAAAAACCGAATACTGAAGAATGGTAAAGGGAAAAAGTGTTTTTATGAGAGAAATCTACAGTGGCAATATTTGTACAAGTCAAAGACTAACCCTGTTTGAGAAATCGCAAAACTTATAGACGAGTCGATACCGACTTATCCACTGAGTATCGAAGAGTTGAAAACGATCATATGAAATTTTCGAACTATGAAGCTAGCTATCTTCGGGAGAAGGCCACCATAACCTGAATGGAGGAATTTAAATCATGCGGTGAAAAAGATTTCCGCTAGACTTCTATTGGAAGACCCATTAGGGTTAACAATGACCGGACGCCATCGTCTCCTCACATAGTTGTTGAGTGCGTGAAAATGGGAATCGAAATCTTGAATTGTTGTATGTATTATATGGATTGCGTCACGTAAGGCTCGTGTATCATTTACCAAGGAGTGCTTCCATGGGCTTCCTTTCCTTTCACTGAATCCGTTGTGGAAAAAATCATTTCCCGTGTGGTCCGTATAGGTGGATCGATGCTGAGAGATTTCAGCAAAAAGTGCTTGTATGTCTGACCGGGATATTATGACCAATTCTCTTTTTTGATATGCTCTATGCTAATTATGAGGGGGGTTATAACTGCCTAGGCATATTATAAAAGTGGACTAGGGATTCCCAACTCCCCCTTTCTTCAACGGGTCACAATGAAACGAACTGACATTAATTGTTGATTGGAAATCTAACAACGCTTTCGGAACATAAGACAACTGAATTTCTTGACTCTATTCTCTAGCTCACTCGCTTCCAATAGCTCAATATTCTCAAAACTTTATAGGCCTACCACACGCTCAAGCTTCACGACAGTTTGGCTTGCGCAAACCGGCTTGAACACTGAACACTGAGGGAAACTGTATATAATTCTCCCAACCACACGCTTAGTGTTCAGTGTTCAAGTCGGTTTGCGCAAGCCAAACTGTCGTGAAGCTTGAGCGTGTGGTAGGCCTATAAAGTTTTGAGAATATTGAGCTATTGGAATATTAACTCAGAAAATATCCATTTTAGGGCAAGGGTGTGATGCATACACTCACATTATTTTTCAACGTAGATTCAATATCTGCCATAAAAAATGGGGTTCTAATTTGAAAAAATTGATTTTTCACGATTTTGTCATCCCTAACTTTGAAAGCGATTTTTTCACCCCCTGTATCATGAATCGCGATTTCGATTGTTAAAGTGGATACATCAATCTTACATCTTAAAAAATCCCAAAAATGAAAATTTTCCATCCAAAAACCTCGAAGTTATTCTTGTTTCAGCGGAGCTCTATTTTCGATTTTTTTTCGAATTTTCCTGCTCAGAGAGAATTTTCCAACCAAAACTGAAAAATGTTACATCAAAATAACTTGAAATTTTCTAAGGAATCTATTTCTGCAATAAAAAAATGGTGTTGAAAAACGGAAATTGACGTCATTTCCGGAAAAACCGGAGGTGCTCATGCCTTGAAAATATTTTAGATTTCATCAGCATCGTGAAATACTTATAAGTGCTGAATTTCATGAAAATACGTTCAGTAGTTTCCCGTATAAATATGGGTGAGGTTCCTCGTGAAAGACCCTGTATATATATTCTTTTGAATTAGAGAGCTAAAATAATACAATACAATACATAGTGAAACAAAAAGGTCCTAGCTGAGGTTAAAAAAAAACGGGGTACCATAACATTCTGCGTATGATACTAGAGCTCAGGGAAAAACCTCAGCCGAAAAAACCCTGTCTCCCCGTACAAAAGCATAACCCAAGTTGAAAATTTTTCATTCCAATACATATGCTAATTGTTCCTCTGATTTTCAATGTTCTATTCGGGATGATTTTAGACAATTCCATTTCCAACCGAGAAACAACATGATTGAACATTCTGGTGTATTTTGTTTTCTAATAATAGTTTCCGACTGAAAGTCTACTGTGTCTTCATTCGCAGAAGTATTAACTGTTGTTGGCAATGGATTTATGGATTTTGCGGTCTTTGTACCTTTATCTTCCGAAAAAACTGTTTATCGAAAGTGAATTCTCGAATAATGACCCCTTGAGGCCAGAAGGAATCTTTAGATACTATTTCATATTTTCATAAGCTTCTTTTGTTAGACCTATACTGAAAGCAGAGTTTGGTCCCAGTGTATTCAATTTTCTCATATCAAATTGTTCACTTCTTTCTACATCTTTCAAATATGACAATACATCCTGCGGTGAGACTTCTCTTCTGAAATCTTCCCAACATATAGCCAACGTCTACGTATAGCACCTTGAATGATTGTATTATTTTCCATAGGTTTAGTTCTATAACAAACTTTTTTAATGTTTCTTCTTCCATTTGCCTTCTTTTTGTCCACAGTTTTCCATATTCTGCATCATTCTGATCAATTGCCGGGGTTAAATTATTTGTTGTTGCTCAATTTGTATTGACATTCGTTTTGACCTGCGGTAAACGCGCAGATGATGCTGTCAACTGCACGTCAACGTCAGGTTGTCTCTCATGCGCCGGCTGTGTATGCTTCCTAACCACAGAACTATTCAGACTCTTCGTACTTCCCGACTACCTCGGTGGTCCAGTTGGCTGAAGAGTCGGCTGGGGTGGTGAAGGTACCGGGTTCGAATCCCGGTTGGTCATGGATGTTGTACATGCCTGGTGGCGGTCATTTTAAAGAGTTTGAAAAAAATTGTTAATTGTGTAGATGATGGTCCAAGTTACCAAGCACATTGTAAAAAGAGTTAAAAAAAAATCGTACTTCCCGTAGTTGTATATTATATTATATAATATTAATTATTATATTATATTATATTATATTATATTATATTATATTATATTATATTATATTATATTATATTATATTATATTATATTATATTATATTATATTATATTATATTATATTATATTATATTATATTATATTATATTATATTATATTATATTATATTATATTATATTATATTATATTATATTATATTATATTATATTATATTATATTATATTATATTATATTATATTATATTATATTATATTATATTATATTATATTATATTATATTATATTATATTATATTATATTATATTATATTATATTATATTATATATTATATTATATTATATTATATTATATTATCATATATCGTATTTCATTTTATCACTCGACATGACATGACATTAAATAACATATTATTTTATTGTACATTGAGGAGCTTAAAATCAAAGTGATCCTTGATATGCGTTTGTTTGAGAGGAAATGTGGGTTGATATTCATGATAATTATGTATTTCAATGTTTCATGATATTAAACTATTCTTCTGCATCTTCTCAGATCATGGGCTCTCTCCAGGAAGTTACAGTGGAGGCGGAGGAAATAGTTACGGAATCGCAAGTTATGCAAGTTCAAGTGAAGGTCTAGGAAGCTACGGCAATGATCAGAATGGTTTGGAAAACCATCAGAGTGAAGGTTCGGATGGAGGAGATTACCACCATGGTGTCAGTGTCGTTTCCTTGGGAAGTCAGAAGGGACAAACTTTTGATTTGACAAAGCACGGTGGCGGTATGATTTTGAATATACTTATCCATAGTTTTGAAATGATTGTCACAGGAATGAGACATCAAATGATGTTGATGAAGCTGTTTCAAAAATCCACCAATCCTTGATTCTCCTGTTACGGAAATTTAAGTGGTGAACTTCCTCGAAGTGGTGAAGTGCTAATAAATGTCGTTTTTGTGACTGTAATAAGCAGCACAATCATATTCATATCTTATTTGGCAGACGTTACATTGTTTGACAATAAGAGAAAGAATAATCGGCGTGCAGACAATTATTTCTTTTATTCATAATAAAACATGATGAGAAATGTATTCTTGTTTTTCACAATTTCTGCATGAAATTCCATATATTGAATTAAAACAGTCTGACACGGAAAGAAATCTATTCTCTAACCAAGTGGATAATATTTGATTGAAACTAATGATAGATTTATACAGGGTGTCTCAGAAGTCGCGCACCCCATTGAGGGGATCGAAAGTGGAAAATATTCTAAGCCCAAAAAAAACCATGTTGGAAATTTTTTGATAACCTACTTAATAAGTAATTGATCCATGAAAGTGACCAATCAGAAGCGCCCTACAGAAGAATAGGTTAGGTTAGGTTAGCACGGTGGTTCGGGATGGAACCCACATAGGCCAGGGGCCCGTTGTGATGCCGTATTAGGGTGGTTACCACCCCCACCACTACCGTGAGAACCAGTAGCTGCTGTTAATGAACAGCATAAGGCTTTTGACACCAACCGACTGAAGATCGGATAGGTTGTCAAAATAGGCCTGTCCCAGAGCCGAGAATCTTTTCCTGGATAGGGCAGGACAGTGGCAGAGTAAGTGGACCATCGTCTCTTCCTCCTCCTCGTTTCGACAGCTTCTACAGAAGTCGTTGCGTTGAAGGATTCCCATACGTGCAGCATGGCATCCTCCAAGCCAGTGTCCAGTGATGGCCGCAATCGCGTTTCCAATGGAGTTCCTGGAAAGAGATAAAATATCTTTGGTGCGTCGCAGGTTAAGCTCCGGCCATACCTGTCTTGACGAAGTGCAAGAAAGCTCCTCCCGCCACCTGAGGTTGGTTAGGCGGAGTACTTCCTTCCGGAGGAGCAACCTCTGTTCAGCGATAGGTGCCCCTGGTCTAGTATTAGCGGATATAGCTGTGAGCGTTGTACCAGCTCTAGCTAACTCATCCGCCCTACAATTTCCTGCTATGTCCCTGTGGCCGGGTACCCAGACAACATTGACTCTTACTTTAGTCGCCAGCTCATCTAAGGCTCTACGGCATTGTATAGCCGCCTTTGAGGTCAGGTAGACTGAGTTTAGAGATTTGATGGCAGCTTGGCTGTCACTTAGAATAGATATTTCATTGGACTCAAGTCCTGTTTGAAGTACCCATTTGGCTGTTTCATTTATAGCTACCATTTCTGCCTGGAAAACACTACAGTAGTCCGGCAAACGAAATGATAAGTTGAGGGATGGGGACTCTGAGAAGACTCCACTTCCTACTCTTCCCTCTAGTTTTGAGCCATCTGTATAAAAGAGCGTCCCATTTGGCTTAACTAGGTTCGCTGTCCACTTTTCTCTGGACGGGATGTCCACTGAGAACTTGCGGTCGAACATCGGGGTGGGTTTAGTGTAGTCTGTGTTATTTAAGGTGAGGTTGAATTCCTTCAGAATTTTGGAGTGGCCGTAGTTTACCTTAGGCCATGGTGAGACTGCATTGAGTCTGACAGCGGCGCTAGCCGCGCACTCCTTCCCATATAGGTCTAATGGAGTCAGATGTAGGATCATTTCCAGGGCTTTAGTCGGGGTTGTCCTAAGACACCCCGTCATGAGAACGGCAGCTAGTCGCTGTACCTTTCCCACCCTTTTCCGGTTGACCTCCTTACACAGGGCTGGCCACCATACTAATGATCCATACATAAGTGTTACAGAAGAATAAGTAGGCAGTATGCGAGGAGTGAGACGCCAGAGCTGCTGCCGACTTTTCACGCAGTACCCAAACCGGGACTGTCGTCTCACTCTCGCGTCCCCACTGCCTACTTATTCTTCTGGAGAGCGCTCCTGATTGGTCACTTTCATTAATGGATCACTAATTAACTACGTTATCAAAAAATTCCAAACATGGATTTTTGGGATTAAAATATTTTCCACGTTCGATCCCTTCAATGGAGTGCCTGACTTCTGGGGCACCCTGTATATGAGCTAGAATAGGATTAAGTTGATTCAAGTATACCTTATTATCAGAATTCAAATAAAATAATTCTTTCGGCTAAGTATATCATATACTTTAATTTAATAAACCACGATTGATTCAGGAATATTCAAATATTCCTTCTGAATAAAATGAAAATTTTGAAATGAGTGAATGCATAATGTCATTGAGAAAACTCATAGTTTCACACAAATTTTCAAATACGATGTATTTTTCAACAACTTCTATCTCTCTCTTTCAAAATTATGGATTTACTAATAGAAATGTTTTACAGAATGAAACAGATTTGGTGATATTTTTTACGATAATGTTTCAGCACACAATTTTATTATAAATCGATTTGTAAAAAGTCATTTATACTTCATTATATCATTATGACCCTTGCACATATATCCCACGAAAAAATTCATCGGAAATTGAAATATTCTTCTAAATTATATTCTCACATTTTTTACATAATTTCAACTTCATATTTAAATTCATACAATGAATATATTTTGTCCTAGCGTTAAACATTTCCGATATATCCGTATTGAGATCTGAGAAGATATCTATTTCAATGATAACTTTTTTTCAGATCAATAGATTTCGAATATAATCGGCGAAATCTATTATAACTTATCGTTTACATATCTAAAATCTAAAAGTTATCCTAGCAATATTTAATTCTCAATTTTGTTTCATTTGGCGAAATATGCACGAATAATGAATCATTATTGATGTACCAAAAATTTACTCATTTCTTAGGAGTGAGAAATTATGATGCAAAATTCAATTTATAACCTTATGTCAATTCAAAACATGTCAATCGAAATTATTATTTCAAGAAAACCAATTTGTTGACAACATATGAAATGAGGATATTCCAAGTCTCGAACTAAGAAGATTATATTTTCGAAGTCAAGATATCATATAGTACCTACTCTCGAATTGAATAGTTTGGAATGAATAAATAATTTACTCTCATGAAGAATTTCATTATTCAATCGAGTATATGTATTTTGAGTAGAATAAATTCATTCCAAGTATACAAAATTTTCCTTTGTACTTGATTTGATTCTATATTTACTTGAAACATCTCTTATATTTCAAGAATATGCGGATTCTTGATTTGAGGATAGACTTCTTTCCGTGTACTAGAGTATTATTCTTTTATGAATAATAAACTATATCAATCTTTTCCGATTGTAAAAGGTATTTATTTTTCAGTCATTGTTTTATATTGGGTTCCGAGCGAGCGAGTGAAAATAGAATTGTCTGTATTCCTGTATTCTTTGCATTTAGTGTATTCCTTTCAAAACTCGACAAGGTCGAGAGTATTATTAACTGCATTTCGACTAGATGTATCGAACTCCAATCGTTCAATAAATTGTATTCGTTCCTACGATATTCGAAAATAACACACTGTGAAAATTTACAGGGTTTCCCATAATAGACTACCCATTTCATTTTATTAACAATTCCTCAACGAGATAACTTGATAAGTTGTTCTCTGTGGGAATATCTTCTGTAGTCTTTGGGATTCAAGTTAATTATCACTCATGTAAGCGTCTGTCATATTATGAATAAGTTTCAATTTAATAATTTTGTGAATGATTTTTTTCTGTGGTGATATTCAAAAGCCAAAGTATTCGCGATTCGTCCAAGTACAATCAAAGAATTCAAAGTCAAAATTCTTGAAGAAGTTGAAGGAAAAGATGAATGTTTGCTACGCCGTGTAATGAACCACTTTTTATCTGTTGAAAAATGTTCTGAAGTTGGTGGACGTCATTCAGGAGACGTGATTTCCAAAATTCAGATTTGAATTAGCCAAATATTTATAAGTTATGATGAATCCCAAAGAGTAAGCTGTAATTTAGTTGAATAAAAAGTTCGTTTTGTTAACAAAAAACATTTTCATTCAAATATTGGAATAGGTAGCCTATTGTGAGGAACCCTGTATATACGAAAAAGCGGTTTTATCGTAAAAATATAATTATATACATTTGCAGGTAATGGTCATTATGGTCTCTATGGAGGCAGTTTCGTTTCTGGTAAATATGAATCTAGTGATGATGAGGGGCATCACAGCGGTCAGGGTGATCAAGGCAATCATTACACATCAATAGCTGGATATGGAAATAGCAACGATCATAGTGCTCTTCTTGCTGCGAGTCTCTCGAGTGGTCATAGTGGATATGATTAGAAGCAAACCCACGAAATTCAATGTTTATTGATTTCGCATTGTACATAGTCTGTTGAATAAATCTGTTGTTTCAATTTCTTATTGAATTATTGATCATAGTTCACCATATTTCGCTTCCCACAATACACAGTGACCTTATGAGTGCAGGCCTACATAAGGCTGAAAAGCCCTTGGTCGATGGCCACTTGTTTAGAGGCAATAAAGTAGTGGTACTACAATTTATGTTGGTAGCGAAATTGCCGAAAAGCAACAAACTTGGATATAACCATCGAGGAATTTTACCTACTAAAATTTTATCTACAGTGATATTCGGTATGACTATTTCACTATAAAATTAGTCAGAAACTAATACGATAATGTTTGAGTAATTTTTTGAATTGAACAAGGATACTGGGTCAAAACCAAGTTTTCACATATTTAATTATTACATATACGAATATTTAAATTTTTTTGATTGATTTCCGAAGTGAAAATTATTTTCTCAATTAATTAATTTGGGATTATTATTCCGTTCAACTCAGACGAGATCCGATCTGTTGAATTTTGTTTGACAGCTGATTAATGATTTCACCCCATAAGGCTTTGAGAAATTTTGTAAATGATGTTCTGCATCAAGTTGTAGATGTGATTTCAGAGAAGGTGCCCTCGAAATACTCGTTATTTTCAATTTACTCTTTCTTGCTTATTCCAATATTTTTCGCAGATGTTGTGGTCCATTGCTATATTCAATTTATACCTAGAGATATTTTTTGTGAGAAATTTCTCTTTCCCAATTCGGATCTAAAGTCAACAAAAGTCTAATAGTCGTTTAGATTTTTCCATCCTTTTTCCACGAGTTAAGGTATAAGCAAACATAAAACTTCAATTTCAGAATTTTCCTCAACAATTCACTATCACTTCGATATCTTAAGTTTTTCGAACCATCTTGGGAAGTTCTGGAAATTATTCCAACCGCCCAGTTGCATCAGAAGATAATACTTTGAAGGCTCCTTCAAACTCAAAGTAGTCAAAAAGCATTATATTATTTCGTCACGATGTCGGTATTTCTCCAATTCTGAGCTGAATATGGTCTCAATGCACAAGGTTGAACTGAATACTGACGAATCCGTAGTCGAATTGATTTCTATCGTTAGGCACTGTTATTAAACTATTAGGAATAACGCAACGTTAGGACCAAAGAGTCACTGATAATTTTATACCTTATCATATTAGTGAGGAAAACAAGGAATAAAAAATCTTGAGGAGATTCATTTTCATTTCCGATATCATCGGATAAAACTCCAAAACTATTTTATTTCCAAACGTGTGATAACAACGTCATTTTTCGACTGACATCAGGATCATCGAAAAGTTCTATTTAACCGCCCAGAAGGAGAAATAGTTTCTATGTCAAATGAGACTCACTTTTCCGTCTGGCGGTAGGAAAAGATGAATTTTGCGTAACTAGACATTATTCACCCTATTATAAAAAGCGTAAATGACAATTGGGGGAAATGGCAGAGCATCTTATTTCCGAATTCCATCGCAGGTGTCGCGAACACGAGAGGACAATGTTTCTGGCTTATTAGCCGTCATCAGTGCCACATAGCCCTTCCTGCTGTAGCATACAATTTTTTTTCTAGAAGAGGTGAATCTTACATCAGACACCCAGTCTTTCTGGGTAGTGTCGGATTCTTACCGACTAAACACATCTCCTGCGGTTGGTTCCGGGCATAAGCCTATAAACCTTCCATAATCTTATCTGTTATTTTCTCTTTCGCATTCTTTTATGCTGAGTCTTTGTGTTCATCCTTCAATTGGATATCTCTCACTAAGTATGGAGTTTCATATCTTCATTTTCGCAATTGGTCTCTAGGTCTTTTGCGGTAAATTCTCACTGTTTTTTCATCTTCAGCGGGGTCATAGTGAACTAACCTTCTAAGGTCGTCATTTGGATGTTCACTAGCTTTTTCATAGGCTTTTGCAGCTTTTCGTTTGATGAATGTAGTAATGGACTCCCATTTTATGTCTTTTCGGATTTGTTCATTCCTAACAAACCAGGGGGCGTCTAATGCCCATCTCAGAATTTTTTTTTCTGTACTTTGTATTCTCTTTATATGGGTTCTCGCTGCATATCTCAATGCTGTTGATCCATATGTCAGCTGCGTTCTGGCGACTGCTTTTATGATCCTCAATTTCGTGTTTCTGTTCATTTGGCTTCTTCTGCCTATGATCGGGTATAATCTTTTCATTGCTACATTCGTTTTATCCACTGCATACTTAATGTGCTGTTTCCACGTTAGTCCTTTGTCTAATATTACTCCTAGGTATTTAGCTTCATCTTCCATTCACTTTCATTATTGTCTATAGATATCTTCGATTCCGAGTGAGAGAATTATCGGGAAAGAAGTCAAAAACCAGGACTTATCTGTATATTCTTTATTGGTTTCCAAGCTTTCGTTCTATTTTTAGAACTTCTTCAGGGACTAAAAATTAAAAATCGACATTAAGAGACTTTACAAAGAATCAAATGGACAACTCACATTCAATTTGAAATTTAAAAAGGGTAGTACCATGATCTCTACGTCACAAAACCACATGCATCCAGGGGACGTTCAAGTGTACCCCTACGAGTGTATTGGCTGTCATACAACTCTGGATATAAACCAAGGAATTCAAACTTCGGTGTCCAATTCACGTATACAATATTAAAAACTTTTCTTCTATTTCTGCTCTTTCAAGTATTCCTCTATAAATTAATATCTCAAAACCATCTACGATTACAATACAATGTGTAACCCTACGAGTGTATTGGCTGTCATACAACTCTGGATATAAGCACAAAAAATTCAAATTTAAAAAATTCAATTCAAGTATACAACATTAAAATCTTTCCTTCTATTTCTGTACTTTCAGGAAATTCCTCTATAAATTAATGTTTAAAACAATCAACGATTAAAATACAATATGTTCTCATCTGTCAGGAGAGATGTCACAAAACCCGCCAAAAGCGACGCCAAAACTCAATTGACAGGTGACGTCACAGGAACCTTTTCTTCTTCTTCTATCCTCCCGACTCCGTGTACTCAGTTCTCAACCGATTACCAGCTTTCTTGTTTTTTACTAGGTCAAGGATATTACAATAGATGTCACTGACGGCACTGAAATCGGTATTAATGTTCACATTGTTGTCGAAAAGGTTTATTTCTACTGATTCAAGAAAAAGTCTTTTGTTCAAATTTTCTGTTCTGTGCAATATCTTAACTTCCTGGAAATTCATAATATGGCCCGTCTCAACCGTGTGTCTAGAAAGTCCTGTAGTGGACTTCATTTGTCTCGAATCTCTTTGATGTTCCGCCAATCTCGTATTAAGTCTCCTACCCGTTTGGCCAATGTAAGTTCCTTCGCATATGCCACAGTCAATCTTGTACACAATGTTGTTACAGTTCTTTGATTCCTCTCTATCCTTAACCCTTGTGAACACCGAAAATTTCAACTTATCTGGAATCGTCCTGACGATCTTTATGTCTTCAATGTCCCTGAATAGTGCTACAACCTTTGGGGTCACGTCCTTATAGTGTGGTAATATATGAAACCTTGATTTATTCCTGTTCGTTTCCATCAGTGTGTTGGTAGTAACTTCTTGGTTGACTGTGTTATTAATGAAAGGTGAAGTATTAAAGAGGATCCTATTTATTAACCGGATCGGATAAGAGTTATCAACCATCAGGGTCCTCAACCTTAGCAGAGCATCATTGTACCTTGACCCGTCACAAATGTTATGGATTCTATTCAAGGTAAACCTAGTTACAGGATTAAAAAATAGAATCCATAACATTTGTGACGGGTCAAGGTACAATGATGCTCTGCTAAGGTTGAGGACCCTGATGGTTGATAACTCTTATCCGATCCGGTTAATAAATAGGATCCTCTTTAATACTTCACCTGTCATTAATAACACAGTCAACCAAGAAGTTACTATCAACACACTGATGGAAACGAACAGGAATAAATCGAGGTTTCATTACCACACTATAAGGACGTGACCCCAAAGGTTGTAGCACTATTCAGGGACATTGAAGACATAAAGATCGTCAGGACGATTCCAGATAAGTTGAAATTTTCGGTGTTCACAAGGGTTGAGGATAAAGAGGAATCAAAGAACTGTAACAACATTGTGTACAAGATTGACTGTGGCATATGCGAAGGAACTTACATTGGCCAAACGGGTAGGAGACTTAATACGAGATTGGCGGAACATCAAAGAGATTCGAGACAAATGAAGTCCACTACAGGACTTTCTAGACACACGGTTGAGACGGGCCATATTATGAATTTCCAGGAAGTTAAGATATTGCACAGAACAGAAAATTTGAACAAAAGACTTTTTCTTGAATCAGTAGAAATAAACCTTTTCGACAACAATGTGAACATTAATACCGATTTCAGTGCCGTCAGTGACATCTATTGTAATATCCTTGACCTAGTAAAAAACAAGAGAGCTGGTAATCGGTTGAGAACTGAGTACACGGAGTCGGGAGGATAGAAGAAGAAGAAAAGGTTCCTGTGACGTCACCTGTCAATTGAGTTTTGGCGTCGCTTTTGGCGGGTTTTATGACATCTCTCCTGACAGATGAGAACATATTGTATTTTAATCGTTGATTGTTGTAAACATCAATTTATAGAGGAATTTCCTGAAAGTACAGAAATAGAAGGAAAGATTTTAATGTTGTATACTTGAATTGAATTTTTTAAATTTGAATTTCTTGTGCTTATATCCAGAGTTGTATGACAGCCAATACACTCGTAGGGTTACACATTGTATTGTAATCGTAGATGGTTTTGAGATATTAATTTATAGAGGAATACTTGAAAGAGCAGAAATAGAAGAAAAGTTTTTAATATTGTATACGTGAATTGGACACCGAAGTTTGAATTCCTTGGTTTATATCGAGAGTTGTATGACAGCCAATACACTCGTAGGGGTACACTTGAACGTCCCCTGGATGCATGTGGTTTTGTGACGTAGAGATCATGGTACTACCCTTTTTAAATTTCAAATTGAATGTGAGTTGTCCATTTGATTCTTTGTAAAGTCTCTTAATGTCGATTTTTAATTTTTAGTCCCTGAAGAAGTTCTAAAAATAGAACGAAAGCTTGGAAACCAATAAAGAATATACAGATAAGTCCTGGTTTTTGACTTCTTTCCCGATAATTCTCTCACTCATCATCCAGCGAAGTCGATATTTTCACCAATCTTCGATTCCATCTCCATTCTTCTCTTTTGGAGGAGTATTTTTTGACTCTTTTCTCCATTGATTTTGATTTTCCATTAGTTACAGCACTGACCGATATCCTCTGCAGCTTCTTGAAGCCTTTTGTGAATTATTTCAGTATTTCTGTGCCTAATTTCTATGCCCGTATCGTCCGCGTATAGAGCAAGCAGGCATCTTGGATTTCTTTGTATATCATGTTTGTATATGTTATAGAGTAGCGTTCCTAGTATGGATCCTTGGGGAACTCCTGCTTCTAAATATCTGATTGTGGAATGAACATCACCTATTTTCACACAAATGTTCCTATGCCTCAAATAATTTCTTTTTATTCTGCATACCTTGGGTGAATAACCTGCGGTTATCATTTTATATGCTAGTCCTTCATGCCATACTCTATCAAAAGCTCTGGTTACATCTAGTAGTAGTAGTCCTGTGGCTTGTTTATTCTGAAATCCTTCTGTGATATACTCGGTCATTCTTAGGAGATGTTGTTCAGTTGAATGTTGTTTTCGGAACCCAAATTGTTCACTCGGTATCGTCGCCAGAGCTTCTGTTTCTTCATTGAGTCGTCTGGCTAATACTCTCTTCACAATTTTTCCTAGGGCTGGGAGCAGGCTTATCGGTCTATAGTTCTGTGGGAACTTTTTGTCTTTACTTGGTTTTTTCGGATATTTTCACGTCCTTATGGAATATGAAACTGGATATTAACAGGGACTAGGACAACCAATGAAACAACACCCTCAATCAACCGACGTTTCGCATATATATTTATGCTTCTTCAAGGCTAGAAAATAGAAAATGAGAACATGACAATAAATAGATCATCCGGACAAGATAACAAACTTACCGCTAATTGAATTGTTGTTGGTTTAGAATGCTTAGCGGAAAATTACATTGAAAGTAACAATCGAATTCTAAAAATATACATGTTCCATACAGCAAGTTTTTCCAGTTAAAGTACATCACTAAATTCGAATAGAACAGACAAAGAAACATTCATAGGTCAACTGTCAACAAAGTAAACAAAACATAAAGGTGAAACGCACACACGCAACAAACATCGCACCAAACCAGCGTAACCGCCAAATCAGAGCTCACATATATATGCGAAACGTCGGTTGATTGAGGGTGTTGTTTCATTGGTTGTCCTAGTCCCTGTTAATATCCAGTTTTTTACTTGGTTTATTGAAAACTATCACTTCGGCAGATTTCCATCTTTTTGGAAAGTGCTCATCACGCCATTTGCTATGCTAGTGAGAGCTGCCGTTCCTTTCTTTGACATTTTCTTCAGCATGAGATTTGTAATTTTATTTTTTCCAGGAGCCTTTCTTGTTTTCAAATTATTGATTATTGTAGCATACAACTGAAACGGCAGAACTTATAGTACGCCCTAGCAGGAACACTTGAGTACAGTTTAATGTATACAGGGTCCCACCCAGCGGGTAAATGTCTACGCTTCATCCCAGAGGTTCTTTGAAAAACTAGATCTACTAGTCTGGCTGCCGCTGGGACAAATCGCAAATTATTATTAAAGTTTTCATACTTTCTAAATAGCTTAATTAGGTAGAGTCTACCACATTTTTCCTTTGTGAAAATTCTCGTTAGCGCGGCTCTTTTCAGCAAACCTTTCGTAACTCGACCATAATTTCAATTCTTTTGAATCATACATATTCTTTTTTTGTAAAAAGCAATCGTAAAAACAATCTGGGAGAAATGAGAAAACATGATTGTCCGACAAAAATAGTGTGGCTCTGAGCGTGTCTACCAACATGAACATGACTGAAAATCGCATTTTTTTAAATTATACATACATTCCTGTTTTTTTCAGAATCGGTTGATATAACCATATGAAATATGAAAATGCAATTGCCCCACACAAAAATTGTGGCGTTTTTTTGTCCGACAAATCGAAAACGACGTTCTGTTTGAGTTTTTAAATTCATTAATATTTGTCGGAAAAGAATGAATTTATATTCTAGAGAGATTCCTGTCATAGAAAAAATAAACTGTCCACCATATAGTAGTAACGGAAGGACGGAGGGTTTAAGGGTGAACAATTTATCAATTTCAATTTTACTAACTAACTAAACTAATCCCAAAAGAATGAACCCATTTTGCTTATTCCTCATTTACCTAACTAACCTAGCTTAACTAAACATAAAAACGTTTGACTCGCAATAATATCGGACATCTAGTCTCCCATTCAGGATTTCACTATTGTCATTTTCAATTCACAACATTGTATTGTGATAGTTACATGTCCTCGCGCACAAAAGGTGTAGTTCGATTCCTATGAACCAAACACTCTTTACCGTTTTTGCTGATTTGAACGTTCGGAGAATCATCTTTTATTACATTGAAAGGACCTTCGTAAACACTTTGCAGTTTATCTCCACTCTCGTTTTTCAACAAAATTAGATCGTCTTTTTCGTATTTTATAGGATTTATCTGTCTGTCGTTTATCACTTTTTTTTTAATTTTTCTAATTCTAAATTTTGCCTTGCATCTTGTTGTGCTTTTTGCAATCTGAATTTGAGTTCTAAAAGATACGAATCCGCGTTATATAAGAGTTCGAGAGTGTCACTATTCACTAGATTATTAGGCAAATTACACTTTTTTCCGAAAACCAGCTCATAAACTGAATATCGTGTACTTCAATGATACAATGTATTATACATGAAACAAAAATATGGGATCCATGAAGACCACGAAGAGCCACAGTTTCTCATTTGTATTCGGAAGAGTTCAATGTTTTATGTGAATTTTCTAATGATCGAATGTTTGATGATGGTATATGCTGTCGCATTTATATGAGACACAAACGAAATTTTGTTAGACGACTAGAAGGACCGGTATGGTAAAAAAGATAAACAAGAGGGCTATGGTCAGCAGGTACGAATTTTAAAATGTCTACCAAATAAATGAGGACGAGAATATTTTACTGCCCATACCACTGCCGCTAATTCTTTCTCTATAGCAGAAAAGTTGATTTCGGATTTATTGAAAGGGCGACAGGCAAATGCCACCGGCTTATTATTTTTGTTAGAAAGGACTTCACCAGCGCATGTTCCACTTGCGTTAGTTTGCAAAATAAATTCGTTTTCGTCTGAGATATCGGGATAGTCAAGCACTGGAGCTGTAGAAAGAGCAATTTTCGGTAATTATGCAGAACTAAAAGAACCGTTTTTGAGACGTGAAAAAATCAGTACTCACTAATTTTGGGTCCCAGAATACGAAAATGAAAACGGGAAGTCTGCAATTCTCTTAGTTTTTCCAAAAAAAATTCCCAAAGTTTCCGTTTGGAAGGTGAGGTTATATATAGTTCTAGCCAGTTTTATTGTGTTTTCTCAATGAATACTCATTGGAAATGGTTTATTTAACAATCTCTGAGAGTTTCCAGCAAAATAAAGCTTTCATTTCGTCGAAATAGACGATTTTGTTCGTTGTTTACATTCGTTTGTGAGCGCCATATTTCGACCTTGAAACTGTCAATCGACGCGAATTCTGCAACGTTGCCAATGTTTCAAGCTCGTAGTTAAGTTTACGTTGAGTTCGAGATAATGACGTATGTTCTCATTTCGCGCCCCTTTTTTGTTGAAACACTTGGCAAGAGTTAAGCTTACTTCCCTCCAATTCTTGTTGGCTGAATTTTGATATTTCCAATTTGAAATAATGGCGGGGCCCCGCTCATTGTTTTGTGTGTAAAATACACCAAGGCTCGGACCCCCTAAAAGCACATTATTGAAACGGCCTCAATCATATTTTCTTTTGCCAAATTTTGCTTCGTCAATTTCAACAATTTGCCCGGCGCGCGCCGGGCAAATTGTTGAAATTGACGAAGCAAAATTTGGCAAAAGAAAATATGATTGAGGCCGTTTCAGTAATGAGCGGTAATACACCAAGGCCCGGCCCCCCTAAACGCTCATTATTTGTATGTAATACCACAGTATAGACACCAACCAAGTTGGTGTCTATACTGTGGTAATACACCAAACATGAAATTTTGGAGGGAAGTAAGCTTAACTCTTTCTTGCCAAGTGTTTCAACAAAAAAGGGGCGCGAAATGAAAACATACGTCATTATCTCGAACTCTACGTAAATTTAACTACGAGCTCGAAACATTGGCAACATTGGCATTCAAGAATAGAGGTCCAGGGGTTTTCTTCAAATAATTAGGTTAATTCAGTTTATTAATGCTGGATTCAAAATTTCAGATGTGCATGGGTACTCAGACATCGACATGGCTAAGCAAGAACTCGTCATGTATTATTACCTTGAGAAAGCAAAAAATTCCTTTCAAACATTTAATTTCAGGAGGAGAAGTGGTTGAATTCTTCAGTCTTCCAGAAGATATTTCATTTGCATGTAAACATTTCAAATTCAGACTAATATTTCATCGGCTTATGTCAATATACAGAGTGGGCCATTGAAAACGAAACAGCGGCTCTGTAGGTCGGCAGAACCGAGTTATATAAAAACGCTCGGACACGTCAACAACATTTTCGAGGGGGACATCGTTAGCGATAAACTTCACCCGAAATACATTCCATCCCTCGGAGCTGTGACCGCCACCCCTAAATTTTTAAATGGCACCATATGGCAAGTGATACCTCATTTGAAAGGTAGTTTCCTTCTTAATATCAAACAACAAAAATATCGATTCGTTTTCGAGATATAGGTACTTGAAGTTGGGAAATAACATTTTATTCACTCAATCAATAAAAAAAGATCTAACAATGCAACTGTTCAAAGATTATCATTGTCAATGAATCAAATGTTCAATCTGTCTACCAGTTTTACCACCCATTTCCATAAAATAGTACAAGTTCTGTTCAAAATGAGACCTCACATTTCGTAGCATTTCCAGCGTAATTCGACGGCATTCTTCAATAATTCTACGTCGTAAATCTTCTAGAGATTCTGGTTCGGTTGTATAGATTTTGTTTTTCAAGTGACCCCACAGGAAAAAGTCGAGTGGGGTTAAATCTGGAGATCTTTAAACAGTTGCAATGTTAGATCTTATTTTTATTGATTAAGTGAATAAAAAGTTATTTCCCAATTTCAAGTTCCTATATCTCGAAAACGAATCGATAGAATTAATTTATTTTTGTTGTTTGATAATAGGAAGGAAACTACCTTTCAAATGAGGTATCACTTGCCATATCGTGCCATTTAAAAATTTAGGGGTGGTGGTCACAGCTCCGAGGGATGAAATGTATTTCGGGTGAATTTCATCGCGAACGATGTCCTCCTCGAAACTGTTGTTGACGTGTTCGAGCGTTTTTATATAACTCGGTTCTGCCGACCTACAGAGCCGCTGTTTCGTTTTCAATAGCCCTCTCTGTATATGTCACTTATATTTTTGTATTTCAAAAACCAGGTAAATACGTTTTATCCAATGAAATATTTTTTCCCTGATTATTTCTTAACATCGACTTGACTGAATTGTTAGAAATTCGGAATATAAAAACAAATTATTTAAGTCCATATTGATGTAATATTGTCTATCCCCAATGTTACCTTGTGTCCATGGCCATAGTTGTCAAGACACGTTAATTTAAATAAATAAATTATGATTGTTAACTGGAGAGAAAATGGAAAAATATTCTCAGCTTTAAGTTTGGGAAAAAGTGCTAATAGAGATCCACTCATAGATAACAGAGAAAGTGAAGTTAAAATCTCAAATTTCTAGAAAATTATTTCATGCGAGTTCTACTCACTTGGTCGTACTTTTTTTTAACTTCCCCTTAAACGAATTTTTACTGAATGGCAAATAGAGCAATTTTATTTCTTAATATAGCAATGGAGAAAAGAAATTTAGAACAAGTTACTTCCATAATTCTCATTTCAGTTTTCAGAAAGCTCACGTACTGATCATTCTGTCATGTAAATCCATTTTTAATTCAAAAAATTCATTTAACATGAAATGTGTCATTTTCATCCAATGACTATCAAAATAATTGACCAAAAATTCAATATCTTTGACTTCATAAACCTAAATACGAATTTTTTGAATAGAACGGTATCATAACCCCTCAACGTCCTCAATCTAGATATATGACAAAAAAACATAATCCACGACCTCTGAATCCCCTGCATTATTCAAATTTCAATGTTATTGAATATAAATCTCATCCAACACAATAATTCAATTAATTTCAACACAAAATCCATCATCATCATTCACAAAAACACACCCGCACCAATTCTAAAAATGATTAGGCCATAAATATATGCTATTTTTTGATTTGATATCAAAATAATCATTCCTTAGTTTCCGCTGAAGTTCTCGATATTGTCGAGCAGTGTACGTATGTTCGGTATATTCTTCATTCGTTGAGCAGTGTATAATATGACAGTATGCGCGTGGCGTGGAGGAATATATGCGCAAAGGGAATATAAAAAACGAAATCGGGCGACATCAAGATCAAAGGTGCCGACAGGGAGTGAAACTACTGTCTCTACCCTATACTGTGGTTGAGGTAACAAGAAAATGAAGTCTGTAGTTTGTTTAGATTGCGTTCACATTTTACCAGTTTACCACTTCCTCATCCTCTTCACAGTTGTTATCTGAGTACGGATAACAACTAATCGCAGTAATCATCAAGATTACCATAGGGTGCTTATAGTTATAGTATACCCCCTTACATCGGTTGTGAAGTCACAACAGTTAATCATTGAGATTAACGAGGCTCACCCTCATCCACCAACTAGAAGCAGTGCAAGAAAACCATTATTATGGTATAACAATCAGTGTACAAAAATAAAACTAGAACAACCTTGGTGAACTAATCGTACGAAACAACCACCATAGCACGAACATGCTATTTGTGATGCTATTCAAGAATTGGGGGAGATTTTTTTTATTTTCTTGGAAGGAACCAACTTCGCCAGAAGGAGGGTAATGATTTTTTAGTGGATGTCCATTTCGTTTTGCTCCACAGGCTGAACTGATTGATGGATCTTAACATATTATGAGGTGTCATTAGATTCGAATGAATTGTGGCAATGACAAAGCCCCATTCTTTTAAATATACACAATAGAGTACGTTTCATTTATAATTAAACTGGCCGAGAAATTCCATTGTACATAGCAGCTGTCGCTCTGCTCTCCCCTCCACTTTTTTCTACCTGTTCGAGATCCCTACTGCTATTTTTACACAGGTATCATTGAAAAATGTTCCTATATGTCTACTCAGGTGGGATTTAACATATAATTAAAAAGAATTATTGTTTAAAGTGAAAATATATGGTCAAAAATTATTTTTTCATAATAATTTGTTTGAACAATTAAAAATGGAGTGCACAAAAAAATTTTGGTAAACATTGCAATTCATAGTTTAAAAAACAATATCCCAAATCGATCATATTAATTCATTCACTATAACCCTAATCCGAGGTTTTACGGTCTTGAATGCTTCAGGCACTCCACATATGATTCGCCTATGGTCGGCCGAACGTATGCCCTGTGGCCCATTGTTCATATTGCATTTAGTCATACTAGAGAGACTCCGACCCGACGGCACACCTTCAAGAACGCCACCTGCCGACAGGGGGCAGTCCCCCTTACCTTTAGAGAAGGAAGCTGATCGATTACCGCAGATGAATAGTACATGTAGAAAAGTTTTACCGTTTCATATGGGTTCCTGCACCAACGGCACAGGAAACAACCAGTAAGACCGATATTCTCACATCAATGTTATGGTTTTGAAAATATTCGGATTATCTGGGATATCTTAATTATGTTTCTTGATTGTCATAATGGAAATCATATATGGTATTTCAGAAACGATAAGCAATTTCTGTTTGAGAATTTCGGCAATTTGAACTAAAATTTGGATACCCAACGCAGTACTGAGGATTGACAGGTAGGATCAGGAGAAGGAAAAAATCTTTCGAAGAATAGGGAGCAGGCCGCTTTAACACCTACGTCTTTGGTAGGCCTCACTCACATTAGCCAATCTGATGATTTCATCATGAGCGAGGCTGAGACGAAACGTAGCCTCATCCCGTTCCACAATTATACAGGGTGAGTCTCTGACTTGTACATATATTTTAACCGTAGATTCCTCTCATCAAACGAAACACTTTTTTTTCATACCTTTTTTCAAAATTCGGTTTCGTTTTGAAGATACAGGGTGTCGAAAATCCACGAAAAAAACACTTTCCTGTGCATATCTTCGGAACCGTTATTTCAAATCAACTGAATTTTGGTTGATTCTTTACTCTATTCATGGTGCATATTCCTCAATTGAAACTTATTCAAAATCTCTCCTAGTTTAAAAGTTACAGAGTGGTCGACTCATAAATTCATGCAAAAACACTACCAAATCACTTGAAAAGGATAAACGGTTTATATTTTCGAAAGAATCAACCATTTTAGAAAATAAGAGTATTCCTCAATTTTTTCAATAAAAAGCGTCGTTTTCGAGTTATTCCTAAATGTATACGAAGAAATTTGAGGAAAAAATCATGAATTTCATAAAAAATCTGAACGCTTCCCTGGATTAAATATCATCGAACATCGTTTCTTCTCTGGTCTCTTAACAAATTAACAATGTTGACAATGTTTATCAACATTGAAGCATGAAATTACAGTTTATAAAAAGTTTCTATTGAAAATTTATTGATACCCGTCCTTCAGGAAAATCTATCTTCAATATCCTCTTGGAATTTTTAATCGACCCTACACTGTCTTCACATCACATTTATCACCTGTTTGTTTTATTCTCTGCAAGTAAATAATTAAATAAATCGAATCCATGTAGAAAGGTTATCGCGTTCAAGCGTCGTTCATTGTAACACAGACTGGACTCTGGAGACACGACACAGAATAACGTCTTGTCTTGTCTTGGGTGGCGGCTACATCGCACTCGCAGCCGGCAGCGCACTGAAATTTAGATCGTAGCGCTGTATCGGCGAGAATCAGAACTACTCGTTTGGCATTTCCAAAGAGAAATGCGTAGAAGCCTTTAGCAGAAAGTAAACAAAACTAGTGCCTCTGTGATAGTTCTTCCGTTGACGATAGGGGACGTTCTGCTTTCTTGAGTTCGCCTATACCATTGTTGAAGAGAAAATCGGCAATCTGGCATCGTCTTCTCTAGAATTCTGTGATATATCGCAGAGGGATGGATTAGGTTAGGTCATTGACCTCGAATCAGATGACTTTGATTATTGGAGTCAGGATAGGTTAGTGAGAAACTAATTTTTATAAGATAGTTTCAGGGTATCAAGGCAAATATGAACAAATTATTAGTGTTTACGAACTAATCTTCAGGAAAATCGAAGAAGGAACTTATTTTGGTGTCAGAAATATGGCATTTCAATTGCAGAAATGAGCGGACAAAACTTAGCGTCTTTGTTAGGAAATATCGTGTTTGTAACATTCTTATTCAAATAAGGTTAGTGCTGGAGTATTTTCTAAATGTATCACCCAGAATATCTAATGATCACATCAATTTCGATTGAAAAATATGTACTTTGAGGTGTTTGTAGAGAATAATATCAGGCACGCATTTAGCACAATTTTTTTTTCAAATGGCTAAATCTCTTTAACCGAGCCGAATTCGGAAAAATAGAAAATGAAAAAAAATAATTCTTTAGGCCTCAAGAATCTACAGTTAGAATATATGTACAAGTCAAAGACTCACCCTGTATAGACAAATCATTTTTATGAGAATTTCGATCATTGAACTTCGGAATGTCATTTCAGAGAGCCGCGTGAAGTTTCCAGATACAATTAGAAATATATTCATAAAAACACATAATTCTATGAATATATGAATACACAGACAAATGCGTGCCTAATTATAACGGTGGCTTTAGAGCAGTCTCATATCCATTTTCCTTGATTTGACATCAAGAAAAAATCCTGATAAATATTTCAATTTGGCAATTCTTGGACCTTCTAAATTAACTGAAATTAAATTGAACTTATATACTTTGGATATACTATATACAAAGTGAATTTCAATTATTTGACAATTCAGGAATATAGTAGCTTGTATGTAAGTTATTTGTAAAATTTGTGTAGTTTGAGTTTTTGATGAAAAATTTTCCTTATAGCTTAGACTTGAGAATTGAATTGTAGTGAAATTCCTAAACTAGTCGTCAACTGTACTTATTGTTGATAAAGATTGTGGAATAAAGGACCTTATCTTCTTTCCCGCAATTTTTAAGTTTTCCTTCAATTATTTGTTTTCACCATGTTTAGGCTAACACATAAGACGTCTCACAAATTTCCACGTTGAAACTCACACCCATCGCCACCGAATTCGCTTTTTGAGCACTGAGCGTTAAACACTTCGACATATAAATCTGGGAAAGCTGTAATTGCTAGATTTTTTTAGTTTCACTTTCTTGGTCAGACGATGTCGTACACAAGGCTATAGCTTGAATAGCTTGTTTGCTTGGTAAGCTCCCTGACATGTTCCACTCATTTCAATGAATGTCTGTAAATATGAACAAAAAGTAAGCCTAGTCAAAATACTCGTAACAAAATCTTCAAACAGTATATACTTCATTATCTTTCTGGAAATCGAGTCCAAAAAGAGTTATCCGGAAGAAGTTCAGTGATTTATGCCAAGCGGAATATTCCTGACAAACGATAGTTCATAAAAGTTTCATTCGAGGTTGTTCCGAGTAAAGAAACCGTGACTGCAATAAATAGAGCAGGAGACAAGTCTCGAATGCTTTATTTCCCTCGCAATTTGGATTCACCATTCAAATCACGCATGAGTTTTCCAAATTGTCCCCCATATTTTCTTGCTGTGAGTAATCGTTACGATGTTATGCATTCAATGCCATAGTTATATTAGATTTTCACTCCGTCTCATAAAAAAATACTAAAATGTGGGAAGTGGGAAAAAGCAATTGTACTGGGTGTTCTGTTAATATGCCGTTCCAGTAGAATTGCAAGTTTTTTGTTGTGAATTATCCTAAAAACTGGGTTTCCACTGCACGGAAGAATATTTTTACTCATGTAACGCGAAATGAATTGATACGGGAATACATTCAAAATAATTGACAATAAGTTGGAACTTTGTGTTGATTCTTGGCATTTGAATACATTCATTGTCATTTGAAGTTCTCTCTGAATTCCATAGCTATAATCTGATCCTTGAAATTAAATCTGATGAAACATCTAAAGTGTTTTGCCAGGCTCTAACGACAAATACCTAGTGCATTCGAGATTCGAGCCCTAAAGGGGAAATAGCTTGGAGTAGAATATCGAGGAAATAGGTCGATTGGGTAATTACCAGCACGAAGAAGAATTCAATCATAGATTCCACATAAATTTACCTTCGAAACATAAGGTACCTCCTCTACGCCACAAAAGTTCACGACGCATGCGAACAGCGCTAACGGGCGTTGGATTGTCTACACTTTTGTGTACCTATTGGCAACAATGCTTACATTCCGAGGAAAGCTGAAAAAGAAGATAGCGGATGAACATCCGAATCAAGAACTCGGGAGATCAGTGGATTATCTCCCGAAGGAAATGTACCTAAAGTAAGCAAAACAACTTTCGCGCAAAACAACTCGGAATAGCTCTACGTGAAGACGTTTTTTATCCGTTATTTTTCCGTGGAAAAATTAATTTTGCCGCTATTGTATTTAAAAAGATATGAAATGTGTCGCTTAGTTGATATCATCTTAGCGAAACAACTATCCGCAGAATTTTTTCAGCCGAAATTAAACTACCTCATGTTTCTCAATGATGTATCCGTAAATTATCCGTGAAAAAAGGAACGTTCAAGGTTTCGACGGAATATAATTTATGCATTCCTCTCGAAAACTAAGGAAGCAATATTGTTGAAATTTGGAAAGAAGATGATGTAGCTTTTCATCTTTGATTCATCCGTGGTGAGAAAGATTTTGCCGCTCCTGTTTTCAATAAAATATCACGTGCACTGGTAGGTGTATATCAAATAACCATGGGACACATTGGAAAAATTATTTCAGTAATCAACAGATGATTCAATTTTTTTTTCAATTCATCCGTAAATTATCCGTGAAGAAAAAAACATCGCCAGTCTTGTATTTTGGAAAATATTGGATGTTTCGCTGACTTGATATCAAGTTGGCGAAACAACTATTCAAAAAATGGTTTCAGCATGAAAAAAAATAGCTCTTATTTTTAAGTGACTTATCCGTAAATTATCTGTGAAAAAAAATTTGTATCATTCAAGGTTTCGGAGAAAAATGACAAAAACTGATTGATCGATCAGCAGCCAACGGGACATAATTCATGCATTTTTCTCGAAAACTAGGAGCCTTTGTGCCAGTTTGAAGAAAAATCTTTATTATTGATTGTCTTCATAGCCTCCATAAGTAGTAAGACTTTTTTGAATTAAATATTACTGCTCACATCAGAAGTTTTCACCTGAACTCTTCCATGTGTGCAATCTCATTCATATTAGTGAAGATTTCCTAATTGCATAAGGGTATAAACAATTCTCTTGAAAAATTACTGATTGAATATTGTTGAAAAATTATGTCTTAAGCTGTCATGCCATTGAAATTATGTAAGGAAGTTACATTATGAATTATACTGTTTATACAGGGTGAGTCTTTGACTTGTACATATATTTTAACTGTAGATTCTTGAGGCCTAAAGAAACCTTTTTTTCATTTTCCATTTTTCCGAATTCGGCTCGGTTAAAGAGATATAGCCATTTGAAAAAAAATTTACAGATTTCGCAATCCTTGCAACCATCAGAGACATTGGAAATGATAACACCACATGTGAATATTACCAACATTTATTTGCATTTGAACTTAAAATAAAATAGTATTTTCAATAAAAATAATGAGCAATAATATAATTGCAAGAAACAATCAACATTCCTAATTCCTAACATAAACATGTGAGAGGAAACTTGTCACCGTATTTTAAAACAAAAATGTTCTTTCTAAAGTAAGTATTCTTAAGATATAATAATAAAAAATAAAGATATAAATAATTGGATGAAGCTGGGTCCATCCTGTCATTCCTTTCCAATATTTTCGAAGTGAATTTTGATTTTAGCAAATCTGGGTTTTCATGAAATTGGCTTTAGATAAAAGGATTCAGTTTTTACTAAAATTCATGAATCCTATATGTACTCGGATCAACTATCATCGGATGAAGCTCATAACATCCAGCCAATATTTTCGAAGCGAATTTTTATTTTACCAAATCTGAGTTTTCTCGAAATTGGCTCGAGATAGAAGCGTTAGCGTTATTCCCCCGGTGTGAGTCACCTAACCTAACTTATCACTGACAGTAGATGACGAAATACATTTATGTAATTGTTCTTTTGCATTAAATAATCTACACATATGAAGGAAAATAGTCATGCAATAGATTCATTAGAAATTAATAATAGAAGTACTTTCCACGACTCCAATTTCTCTCGAAAATTAGATCAGAGCGTCGTGAAACGAACAATCGGCTCCCTGGTCTAAAATAAAAACACGAATACCTTTAAATTACGGGAGGATGTTGGCAAGGCAAATACGGGATGGTGCGCTGTATCCACAGAAATATAATAAAATATTTATTTATTTATATGTTTATTATATTTCTGTGGCTGTATCTATATTTTGAAATACCTGAACTGAGTTGCAGAATATCAATGCGCAGAATTCCCCCGTGCGAGGGAATTCCCCCTTCCCCCCCTACTCGGAGGAAATATCATCAGATGAAGCTGA
The DNA here is from genome assembly GCA_910592335.1 of Adalia bipunctata. NCBI lineage: Eukaryota > Metazoa > Arthropoda > Insecta > Coleoptera > Coccinellidae > Adalia > Adalia bipunctata. Next base: position 56,622,238 of record OU342948.1, read on the forward strand.
GTCCACTCCGTCCAATATTTTCGAAGTGAATTTTGATTTTAGCAAATCTGGGTATTCATGAAATTGGCTTTAGATAGAAGGATTCTGTTTCTACTGAAATTCATGAATCTTATATGTACTCGGATCAACTATTGACCTATTCTTCAAATACGGAAATAATTGCCCAATCTGGCAACGTTGCAGCGAATTTGACGGACCACTCACCGCGGCCCAGATCTCACTTGATGAAACAACAATATAAACACTCGAAGTGCTAATGAAGGAAATGAAACAATGATCTATCCTTCAAATACAGGAATAATTACCCAATCTGGCAACGTTGCGGCGAATTTGACGTACCTCCCACCGCGGCTCACTGGTCGCCGTCGCCGATTCTCGAGCATACATTAATTCTCACGAATGCCTAACCAATCAGATTCACTCGATTCCGAGTGCTTCCGAATGCACCCGAGTGGAAGATCGTGAGAAGAAGCCGTTGCCCGTTATTCAGATCGCGCGTTTTGTCTTTTGTCGTTCTTCATAAATGAATCTGATAGTGAAATAGTTGAAAACGGTTGTTGGAACTTCGAACAGTTTGATTCATATTATGGTAATTACCCCCCCCCCCATGAGTATCAAAGTCCTTAGAAGAAGTTACGCAATGTGGTGCACATAAAAAAATTTCATGAATTGTGAACCTGATTTTCAATCGTTATAACCCCCCCCTCATTAAAAAAAGCTATATCCGCCCTTGCATTTAGAAAAAGCACATATGCGCTTACAAAAACCTCAAAAGTGAGAATCTAAGTAGGTAATTTAGCATATGTATTTTGAAATATGGCAATATAACTGTGTGTTGTATCATATTTTTCTTGGATGGGGGAAATGTAAGAAATATCAATCATACAGAACACCATGAATTATTCTCAAATGATCATATGTAGAAAACGTTTCCTGGTTTTCATCAGTAGAACAAAGAGAACACAAAATACATTGCTTTTCACCACTTTAGCGGAATCATCATCCGGAGATGCCTGTTTCTAACAGATAGGTACGCTGGTAAACTCTTTTCCACATATGCCGCAAATGCAAATAAGTGGATTCACTCTGCAATAAAGTCGAGCATTTATTTGAAACGTCCATAATGAGAAATTGTAATAGATTTTGCTACATATTCTATTCAATAAAAATCAAACTGTTCGAAGTTCCAAGTTCCAACCGTTTTCAACTATTTCACTATAAGATTCGTTTATGAAGAACGACAAAAGACAAAACGCGCGATCTGAATAACAGGATACATTAAAAGACACCAACGGTGTCGTATTTCGACCAATAGGAGGGGAGCACGCTATCCCGTTCGATTTTCTCTTCACGTCATACGTCAGCATGGTTTACGTGTATAAAATCGATTCAACAGTTGTCAACGTGAAATACATTTTGGTTATGTTTATCGAAATTCATCTCTGTCGTAGAAAGGGTTGTGTGCTCTCTATCAGAATATTAATAATTGACTTCGAACTCGAACTATTGAATTGGTTGGAATTCATGCAAGATCTTTTTAAATGGAAGAAGACATTTGAAACTTCACGACTGCTATTTAATGAGAAAGAATTATTCTAAATAACACCAAAGAATCAGAGAATTACATTTGTATACTTTCCAAAATCGCTGCCACATTTCGAAATTCTCGACTTTGAGAAAGAAAATACATTTGAAAGATTTCCATAGATGTTCATTGTTGCCTTACAGATTTTTCAAATATTAAAATCTACCAGTAATAAAAGTATTTGAAATCAGAAATCTATTTAAATTCTCTCGAGAATTGGATCCAGAATTCGGTGAGGGTTTTTATGTAATTCAGGCACATTAATGAATATTTGAACTGTATATAAAATTTTAACTTTAACACTGTTCAATTAAATATGACTGAAAGTACTGCATATTATTGAAAAATATAACAAATTGCCTGTGTTGAATCTCTTATCTACATAAGAGCCTCCAAATTCATTCATTGGATTGTCATTATATTCTACATATTGACATAACAAAATATATGATTATATCTTAATCTGAATAATAACAAAGGAGCGGTGGTATATATTTATTCAATCAATTCAGCACATTATCTCATACATATCACTTCTATTGCTACATCATTCTTCCTGAAGCTATGAAATTATTGTAGGGTGACAAAATTCAATCATTCACTACACTGAAATCTGCAAAGGAGTTCTTCGAAAGCATAATTACTTATGGATTTGAATGCCATTATGACCTACATGAATGCTTTGTGAAACTCTATACCACAAGCAAAGTGAATATTTACATACTAATTACATGTTACCTACAATTCTCAAATATTAACTTTTGCTATTTAAAATAAGGTTCAATCACTGAATTTGTCACCATTGTGCATTTTTGTCTACTTGTGTACAAATTTAAGTCCACTGTATAAATTCTAGCCATTCCATTAATCAAGCCAATATCAATCTAACAGGTAGTAGGATATATTCATTGTGGAATATAATATTAGCCCACCTTTTTCATGAACGGTTTCTAAAACTCTACACAAAATATACCATGCGAAAGTAAATATCAATTATCTTGCTGATCTTGCATCAAACGTTTGGAACTAAGTTCATCATAGTGACCCACATTAGTTTCAATATTCAACTGAATATATCGAGAGAGTTCGTTACAGCTGACCCCATCTCCCTTCCTTCAACCTCTGGTCCTCCCATTATTTGAATGTCAATCCTAAAATTGAAGTAAATTTACTAATAAAACACTAACATGCTATATTAACAGTGAACAGTTACCACCAGAAGTACTAAATTTCACCGAAATTCTTGAGTTGATGGACATAATCCATATATTTTTATACCTCGATCTTTCATGCTACGTTGATTACATTGACTCGTAGATAAATTATGTTCAAGTAAAATCAGCTGACATAACTCATAACATTAATAAACCAACCTGTAGTATTACTTCTTGTTCCTTAAAAAAATTATGAGTGCATTTTTCCCAAATGGATGAATAATTCTTCATGAGAGCCAAAAGATATTTAGTCCTGTACAGGGCAAAGTGGGCACTTCAAATGAATAGAATGTCTTTTTGATCAAATGGTACAGGTTCTTCATGATGAATTTTTCTCATATGCCGATTTCTTGTTGATGATCTTGAAAAATGCTCTTGGCATACGAGATACAGCAAACTTTCACTGAAAATTAATAATCAAAATGAAACCACGTATAAATTTTTACTGATTAATGATATACTCACTCAACTTCGTCCATGCCTATTGCTTATTATAAAACAGAACTCCTTGTCAATATGATGCAGCAATTAAAATTATTGCTATTTGTTGTCTCTGCTATTTGTAATAAAATTGAATTGAAATTCTGATGAGCAGAAAACAATGAGAATTTCTCAAACGTCAAAACAAATCATGGAAATAGAGAGAAGCACATTTGACATTAGACAAGGAAAGAGAACCGTGATGTCATGTGCAGATATTCCGTAACTGTGATTGGTCAGAAATTTGGCCCCTGAATAACGGGCAACGGCTTCTTCTCACGATCTTCCACGCGGGTGCATTCGGAAGCACTCGGAATCGAGTGAATCTGATTGGTTAGGCATTCGTGAGAATTAATGTATGCTCGCTTCTCGTATGCTGGCCCAATACACCTATGTCACCTATATCACGCGATAACTTTCGAATGCTTTTTTGGTCTACTAGCGACACCTTTGTCTTTTGACCTTGAACAAAAAGTCGTAACTTGCCTGTAATATACGAACATAAACATTTCCAATGTTAAAAAAATTGGGCTAATTACGTCTCTGATATTATTCTCTACAAACACCTCAAAGTTCATATTTTTCAATTGAAATTGATGTGATTATTAGATATTCTGGGTGATACATTTAGAAAATACAAGCACTAACCTTATTCGAATAAGAATGTTACAAACACGATATTTCCTAACAAAAACGCTAAGTTTTGTTCCATCGTTTCTGCAATTGAAATGCCATATTTCTCACACCAAAATAAGTTCCTTCTTCGATTATCCTGAAGATTAGTTTGTAAACACTAATAATTTGTTCATATTTGCCTCGATACCCTGAAACTATCTTAAGTATCTTATAAAAATTAGTTTCTCACTAACCTATCCTAACTCCATTAATCAAAGTCATATGATTCGAGGTCAATGACCTAACCTAATCCATTCCTCTGTGATAGTGATCACAGAATTCTAGAGAAGACGATGCCAGATTGTGTTGATTTTCTCAGTAAAAAATGGTATAGGCGAACTCAAGAAAGCAGAACGTCCCCTATCGTTAACGGAAGAACTAGTTTTGTTTACTTTTCGCTAAAGGCTTCTACGCATTGCTCTTTGGAAATGCCAAACTAGTAGTTCTGATTCTCGCCGATCTAAATTTCAGTCGGGGTGCGCTGCCGGCTACGATGTAGCCGCCACGCAAGACAAGCCGTTGTTGTTGTTCTGTGTCTCATCCTTAGACAATGGTCTGAGGTCTCATCACACTATCACAGGCCAGCCAGTCTGTGATAAAATGAACGACGCTTAAACGCGATAACCTTTCTACATGGATTCAATTCATTTATTTATTTACTCGCAGAGAATAAAGCAAACAGGTGTGAGGTGATGCTTGTGATTTGTGATGTGAAAACCGTGTAGGGTCGATTAAAAATTCCAAGAGGATATTGTTAAGAAGATAGATATTTTCCTGAAGGACTGGTATCAATAAATTTTTAATAGAAACTTGCTTATAAACTGTGTAATTTCATGCTTCTCGGAATTCAGTTGATAAACATTGACAACATTGTTAATTTGTTAAGAGACCAGAGAAGAAACAATATTCGATGATATTTGATCCAGGGAAGCATTCAGATTTTTTATGAAATTCATGGTTTTTTCCTCAAATTTCTTCGTATACATTTAGGAATAACTCGAAAACGACGCGTTTTATTGAAAAAATATAGGAATACTTTTATTCTCTAAAATGGTTGATTCTTTCGAAAATATGAACCGTTTATCCTTTTCAAGTGATTTGATAGTGTTTTTGCATGAATTTATGAGTCGACCACCCTGTAACTTTCGAACTAGGAGAGATATTGAATAAGTTTCGATTGAGGAATATGCACCATGATGAATAGAGTAAAGAATCAACCAAAATTCAGTTCATTTGAAATAACGGTTCCGAAGATATGAACAGCAAAGTGTTTTTTTCGTGGATTTTCGACACCCTGTATCTCCCAAACCAAACCGAATTTTGAAAAATGGCATGGGAAAAAAGTGTTTCGTTTGATGAGAGGAATCTACAGTTAAAATATATGTACAAGTCAAAGACTCACCCTGTATATTATCTCATCCTTTGTATGTACTTTTATTCTTTTTCCGAATAAACTATCACGAAGTAACGGAATATTCTAACCATTATTTTTCAGTAAAATTTCAACACTGTATTCTTGTCTTCCGTACGAGAAAATACAATAGCTGAATCTTCCAAACATGTTAATATACGTGAAATATGCCCAGTATAAACAGAGAAAAATGTTTCCTCAATCGAGAAAGAAAAATTAATGGGAATATTGGACACTCTATATTATCTATTGTTTAGTTCGTGACAATGCCGACGTTTCGAAAAAAATTCGTTTCTTTCTCAAGGCTAGTTACGATAAACAATATTGTATGTACGCTTTTTAAAAACATTCAGACCATATAAAGAAATCAAAAAGTTAGAGAGCAGGTACACAATGCAAACATCTATCTTGTGTATTGTGTACCTGCTCTCTAACTTTTTTATTTCTTTCTATAGTCCAAATGTTTTTAAAAAGCACACAATTTTGTTTATAATCGATTAATCAGATACACCGCGTTCATCGATATAAAATATCAACAACCGCCATGGATCCGACTCGAACTTGCCACAAATCATCATCCAGGGAACTAGCGAAAGTTCCAATCCATCGAATATTTTATATCGATGAACGCGGTGTATCTGATTAATCGATTATTCTTTTATTATTTCCTCTTAGAATTTCCTTATGGAATTAAACTTTCTGATTGTATTATTGATACGGGCTTATACGCCGTGAAACACGAACGATTCTCGCGCTCCCAGCTCGCAGGTTTATAATAATGTGAAAATCACATTCCTGCTCGCTGAAGGGGCAAATGAGAGGTATGCCATCTATCGTCGTCTAGGACTACGAGAGGGAATTGTTGGTCTAATTCTTAGCTAGATGTCGCCTTGACGTACACTGTACCTTAAGACTTTATCTAGTTTTGTTCAAGAGGACCTCCGTTCCACTCCAATATTCATCGTTGTAGGGTTATGTTGTCCTGAAGAGATCGAAACAAGATCGAAACCTAGGTCGACTTCTACCCACTTCGATGAGATTGGAACTTTCGCTAGTTCCCTGGATGATGATTTGTGGCAAGTTCGAGTCGGATCCATGGCGGTTGTTGATATTTTATATCGATGAACGCAGTGTATCTGATTAATCGATTATTCTATTATTATTTCCTTTTGGAATTTCCTTATGGAATAAAACTTTCTGATTGTTATATTGTTAATGTTCGACTGCTTCATAAACACTTGATTCATGAATTCGTTTAGCGTCCATAATTGACTACTTTATTGTACACCACTTTATTTGACACCACTTTATTGGACTCAACTATCACTGTCTTCTCTCGCTTTTGCAATTTTCTTCGTTTCACACCACTTGTTATAGGCCGCATACAAATTTTCAAAAGCACTTTTAGTGGGTAGGAGAGATTCTTTGGCACTTGGCACTTTCCTCTCCCGAACTATCCATTTTTTGAATTATCATGACGTTTGTCACAGAATTAACGAAGTAAACAACTTTGTTCAGTGAGGTTGCTAAGGTCGCTGATGGCTTCTAAGGTAAGAAAAGCAAAAGCACACTTAATGTTTCTTTGTAATGAAGCGACGAATATATTAATTGCCATTTCAGAAAATAAAATTTCTGCATTGCAGTCAAAAATAAAGCATTGTATGCAACTCGTACATAATTAGACTTATGGACTTGCCCAAATTATTGGCCTCGCTCGCTTTGCTCGCTCTGCCATAAACTTTTGGACTCGTCCATAAATACCTAATTTATGTACTTGTTGCATAAAAAGCTATTATCGTATCTAGCCTTGAAAAAGAAACGGATTTGTTTCGAAACGTCGGCATTGTCACGAACTATATATATGTTACGGGCAATGTAAATAATTGGGCATTGTTTATAATGCCCGGACAATTTGAAAAGTGCCCAAAAGGATATGACAAAATGATAAATTATGTTGCAAATATTATATTGCCCGGTCATTATGTATAATGCTTCAAGTCAAGTGGGCAATTTAAAAACCATTTTTACTCATATTTCTTATAGAAAATAACAAATTTTCACATGCCTAACTGACAAAGTAACAAAAAAAATATCAAATAAAATTTCACATGCTGACAAACAAACGGGTGGCGATGAAATAAGTAAATAAAAATAATGTATTAGATATGTACAGGGTGGGCAAAATTGGTGCTACATGAACTAAAACTTTTTAACCCGAGGAGATAGAGAAAAATGAATGACGCCTTATAGTCCTCTTTTTTCGAGAAACTGATAATGCCATCAACTGCATTCCTCTATCTTCTTTTGTTTCCGAGTTATAGGCCAAAATTTAAATTTGGGCGATTTCAACTTCGGTCATTATCTCCGTTTCTGTTTATGCTGGGATGTTGAAATAAAAACATTATACAGGCACTTTTCTGATAGCAATCCAGTGGCGTACTCCGATTTTTTATAAGAGGTTCATTTGCTGAGTTATAACATAAAGTTGTGTTTTTTCTTATGGAAACGGTAGTTTGAAATGATTTAGAAAGAATCGCCATTTTTTTTCCGTTTCAGAAATGTATCATATGTTATACATCGCCCTCAAATTTGTTAAGATATTATGAAAAATATGGTTTGTATATGGAATTCAAATTATTGGGTATTAAGTAGGCTGAATCATAGAATTATGTGTCTCTAGGCATGGTGTAATTATTATTTCACAGTTGAATCACAGATCGCACCATCAAGTGAATACTTGATGGTGCGATCTCTGTTCGAAACATGTTCCATTTAAGCGAATTAGAATAGTAAGGCTCTATAAAGGGGAGTATACCAGAATCCGCCATTTTGGGTCTAACCATAGATTCGCAAATTACAGATCCCTTCGAATGAAATGAAATTTGTAATCGAAAGAAATGAAATCTGTAATCGAATGAGCATATTTTTGGCATGAGAGATCTTGTAGTGACTTTTTGCGGCATGCTCACATGAAAAACATTGGAAATAGGTTAGGTTCGTGGTGTTAGAATAATGCCGCGGCATCTTATAGTCAAATTTATAATGATTTATTGTCTATGTTGGTGTATCACCCCGATAGATGGCGATGAAAATGTTGCGAGTCCTTTAATTTTCGAGTCTATGGTTGGACCCAATCAACCATAGAGCAGGTCTATCTAGCATACCTATCTTTATAGTGCTCTAAGAATAGTGGGACAGCAAGTGTTCAACTGTGAAATAATAATTAAACCATGCGTAGAGACATAATTCTATGATTCAGCCTACTTACTACTCAATAATTTGAATTCCATATACAAACCATATTTTCCATAATATCTTAACGAATTTGAGGGCGATGTATGACATATGATACATTTCTGAAACGGAAAAAAAATGGCGATTCTTTCTAAGTCATTTCAAACTACTGTTTCCATAAGAAAAAACACAACTTCATGTTATAACTCAGCAAATAAACCCCTCAAAAAAATCAGAGTACGCCACTGGATTGCTTTCAGAAAAGTGCCTGTATAACGTTTTCATTTCAACATCCTAGCATAAACAGAAACGGAGATAATAACCAAAGTTGAAATCGCCCAAATTTCAATTTTGGCCTATAACTCGGAAACAAAAGAAGATAGAGGAATGCAGTTGATGGCATTATCAGTTTCTCGAAAAAAGAGGACTATAAGGCGCCATTCATTTTTCTCTATCCCCTCGGGTTGAAAAGTTTTAGTTCATGTAGCACCAATTTTGCCCACCCTGTACGTGATTACAAATTTATATTTACACAAAATGTCAATATGTAGCAATACATAGAGGTTCTATTCATTAGAGCAGCTTCCACTTTGGTGCCATTTCGAGTTACATAGCTTTTTTCTTTAGGACACCTGCACTTGTCGGATTTATATCCACCTTTAAGTAGGCCACTCACGATGCGTTTTTACGGGCTGCCAGCTTCGCAAGAAGCTTTCAAACAGTCTCCGTGGATGGTCGACGGGACTTTCCTTAAGCGACCGAAGCGTCCGAAGCGTTTCGAGACTCAACGTAAGAACGTAGAGTCTCGAAGAGAACGCGAAAGCTTGCATATGGACGCTACGTCGGTGGTGAGTTTTACGATGCTCAAAGGCCCGGTTGGAAGCTTGAAAAGTCACGCGTCCAGATGAGGTCGTGAAACGCTCGGAAAAGAGGCTTCGTGGATGGTCGGCATTACAGTCACATCTACTATAGCCTTGGATGACAATCTTGCACATTGCCACGAACAAAGCATATTTTCCACGTCCTGATTCGCACGTTCTACGGAATCCTGCTTTTGAGAGTATCTGGGCTTCCCATGCACCATCTTCAACTCGAGCCACATGCAATGGTTCGCTAATAGTACTGTTAGCAAATTCTCTCCCATTGTCACTTTGCAGAATACTGGGCGTACCAAAAATTGCAAAAATATCCAAAAGCACACCACACGCAAGTGGATGTCTCATTGCTGTCAATTAATCAAAGTGTCCAAAGAAATAATAGCTGTATTTATAATGACCGGGCAAGGTGAGAAATTATCGTAAAGTAATTCAAATTTATCAAATTGCCCAATTTTAATGGTCATTATTTATAATAACCAAGCATTATGAATACTGACCCAAATAATTACATTGCCCGTAACATATATATATATATATATATATATTTTTTTTTAATTTCACACTTTCGTGGCATGATATCCGAACGACTCGGGTGCAAAACACCAAGAGTCAGTTCGCACAAGCTAATATGGATAAAGTACACTTCGAATTATACTGACAGTACCCAAGAGCACGGCCTTTTGCATCCACATGAGGGTGTTAGATGGAAGTTTCATCTGCTTGAGGTTTTCTGTTGTCTTCTGGTGGACCAATCCATTGCAACTTATTATAAGTGGTATAATTTCGACGCGCTTCGACGCTCTTTCATCTGTCTCGCAAGTGGCTTATATTTGCTGATTTTCCTTTCATAGGCCTTTCCCAGATTTTGATCCAATGATACAGCGAAGTCTATGAGTGAAGCTGTTTTGTCCTGTTTGTTCCAGACAACCATGTCAGGTCTGTTGTGCTCTACTCCGCGGTCAGTCGTCACTGTGAAGTCCCAGTATACCTTTATGACATCATTCTCAAAAACTGATTGAGGCACATAAGCATGATGAGGTGTGAAATGGGTTAACAGACTCTCTTTGAGACACAATAGTTGGTGCACAACTTTTCCCATGTTGTCATGTCGGGACATATATCTGTTATCTGCTATGGCCGAGCATCCAGAGGACAGATGTTGAACCGTTTCCTCATAGCTTCCACACAGTCTGCATTTACTGTTTTCAATTCGTTGTTTCAGAATGAATTTGCAATAGTTTCGTGTGGGTACAACTTGATCCTGGATCGCTAGTAGCGTTCCCTCAGTTTGAGGAAACAGATATCCTTTCACCAATTACATGTTGGAGCTTTGGCGATCAACTTCTCTCTGATGTAAGCTGGAGTAAAAGTTCCCATGTGAGGCTTTCGCTTGCCACTTCCTTCGAAGTTTCTCCAAGTTTTCTTCATCTTCCATTTCCCCTATGGATCCCTGGTAGGCCGAGGTGGAAAGGAGTTGGTCTGCAATCCATTTGTGAACTGAGGAGCTTACGTTCTTCTTCAGGTAATCAATCATAGCCTTCTCCTCCCTATTGCAAACCTCCTCAAGACTACCCAATCCTCGGCCACCTTCTTTGCGTGGCAGATGTACTCTCTCTATTGCTGAGTTTGGGTGCAGTAATCCATATCTTGTGATTATATACAGGGTGTCCCACTAGTGCCGCAGCGGACGATATACGCGTAACGGTCTGAGATTGGCAAAAATTTTTGATGCAGACTTGATATACCACAAGAAGAGCACAACCTAAAAATATTTTCGAATATATCGGGTGGCCCACAAAAGAGGAATAGCGGGTGACTTTGTTTTTTCAAATGGGACACCCTATATTCAATAGTGTTTTTCAATTCTCTGAAACTTCCTGCATGCTTTCGAATACTTTCCACATATTTTTATTCGACAGTTTTCGAAATATTGGCCATTTTGACAAAAAAATGATACTTGTAGAGGCTATGTTATCCAATTATATTTCACGAACGCTTGCACATACCAATAACAGTTTTATATGGCTTGAAAGACAAGACTTCAAAGTATCCTACCCAGTTATAATAAAGCATCTTCAGCATACAGAGTGTCCACAAAAAGACTATCAACATGACGAATTTCAAATCGATTTTTCTTCATTTTTTCAAATGCAATGCATATAATTTTTTTTCATCATTGTAGTCACCATTCATTTTACTTCATTTTTTGTCAAATACATGATATGCATATCTCTAACGGAATAGGATTTTTAAGCGCTTTTTCGAAATGTTTCCCTGAAATTCACATATACCTTCGAATTCAAATAGCAGATTTGGCTTTTCTGTGTTTATTGAGAACTGTCGAAATATTCCACTCAGAATAAGCATCTTTGAAGCTTCAATTCATATTATAGCGAAATGAGGAACTGGAAGGTTTTGATGTATCTACTCAAAAATGTGATGAAATCAGTTACTGAAGACAGAAACTTGCTTTCTGTACCCATTTTTCAAAATACATTTTTGATAATTTTCTATGTTTCTACTTGGAACGTCGAATCTTCCAGAAATTTCGAACAAACTTTGAGCTTGGGAGCTTGAATATCTGCGTGCGTGCCTGTGAAACTTATGAATATCATTTTTTCGAAGAAAGTTGTATAATAGGGTGGAGTGAAAAAAAATTTTTTTCATTTCCATAATGTAATAGTAACAAAAAGTTGTGTTAAGAATCGTATATTAACCATACCAATTTTTATTGTTATCGCTTTGATTATTCAGGGTCCGTCAGACCCATTAATCCTGATGAAAAGCTAAGAATTTGAACTTTTTGAAATTTTTATATGCCTTGAATTTCTTTTCAATTGCATAATGTAATAGTTACAAAAAGTTGTGTTAGGAATCGCATATTAACTATACCAATTTGTGGCAAGTTCGAGTCGGATCAATGGCGGTTGTTGATATATTATATCAATGAACGCGGTGTATCTGATTATTCGTTTATTCTATTATATTTTCCTGATGGAACGAAACTTTATGTTTATGTTGATACGGGCTTTGGTGAAACGCCGCGAAACACGAACGATTCTCGCGCTCCCAGCTCGCAGGTTGTTAATTATGTGGAAATCACATTCCTGCTCGCTGAAGGGGCAAATGAGAGGTATGCCATCTATCGTCGTCCAGGACAGCGAGAGGGAATTGTTGGTCTAACTCTTGACTAGATGTCGCCTTGACGTACACTGTACCTTAAAGACTTCATCTAGTTTTGTTAAGAGGACCTCCGTTCCACTTCAATTTTCATCGTAGTAGGGTTATGTTGTCCTGATGAGATCACTAAAAAGATCGAAACCTAGGTCGACTTCTACCCGCTTCGATGAGGTTGGAACTTTCGCTAGTTCCCTGGATGATAATTTGTGGCAAGTTCGAGTCGTATCCATGGCGGTTGTTGATATATTATATCAATGAACGCGGTGTATCTGATTATTCGTTTATTATACCAATTTTTATTGCAATCGCTCTAATTCTACAGGGTCCGCCAGACCCTGATTAATATTGATGAAAAGCTAAAAATTTCAACTTTTTTAAATTTCTATATGCCTGCATTCTTTCCGTCTTAATTTTATAATAGCAATGAATATTATACACCATGGTTACTCGTTTCAACCCTACTACTAAAATTGGTAAGCTTGTTTGAATCCATTCAATCGAGACTCACATCTTAGTCCGCTCCTGTCCTAAGTGAAAGAGTGGGAGTAAGTAAGTAGAGGCTTGCGCCGCTATCGCAGGACCCTGTCTTCTTCTTATTCTTCCTCTTTCAATAGGACCTGGTCCTGTTCAATTCTGTACGTTTGGCCAAAGTGTAAATATCTACTCTTTGGTTTGGCCCCCTTCTTGGATGTTCCTGAGAAGCTGAACTCCAGCTCTCGTACCATCTCTTTGGTGGTCTGCCTACAGGTCTGCGTGTGTTCGGTCTTGAGTTTCAGCCCACTTTGCTCATCTGTCTTGTGGCATTCTTTCGTCGTGGTCCCTCCAGAATCTTTTTCGTGCCCTGACCCATCTCACCACGTCCACATCCTGCACGCCCAGTTCTTCTCCTATGTCATCACTTCTTATTTGATCCCTGAGGGTGACTCCCTTGATGGTTCGCAGTATTTTCATCTCTGTGGTTCTCATTATTCTTTTTGTCGTTGATGTCTCGTCTCTGGTTTCTTTGACATACGTGAGAATATGTCTCACACACGTTTTATAGATTCTTGTCTTGCTCAGTGAACTCATCGCTTTATTCCTCCACACTATATCTCACAGACTGCCGCTGACTCTTGATGCTTTCATCGCTTGTGTTCGTGCCTCCTCTGTCAGGTTTCTTTCACTAGATATATTAACTCCCAGGTAATTGAACCTTGATACCTGCTGTATTGTTGCATTATCGACTACCAATCTGCATCTGACAGGATCCCTGGATATTACCATTGATTGTCTTGTTGACTGCAAGGGACCCTGTCTTGTCTTCTATTTTCATTAGTACCTACCGATTAGCTTTCCGTGTTGTGAAGATCTCGTATGTTTCATTTTCTGCTGTTTACGTACTTGAGGTGTATTGATTGTTGCTTGTTGCCAAAAATTAGTGACATTTCAAAGTGAAAATGGCTGGTTCGGTAGAAACTCGAACCAAAATTTTGTGTCCTATCTTTGGGACTTTGATGAACTCGTTTTGCCCACATATTTCGATGTTATGAAGTGCTAAATCAAAGCCAACCTGAAGTCCCAAATTTTAATGCCAACTTTTGGAACCAAAAGAGAATATAAATTTTAAGGGGACATGTAAAATAGCTATTTTCATGAATATTGTTACTTTTGGCGGACCCTGTGGATGTTAATGTTTCTTCAAAACTCTAATTTTGCTATGTAGCGATGTTCATTTTCTATGGGTTTTCTACTATTAAAAAACAAAAATAAGTAAAAACATTTTTTATTTCGTCTGAAAAGAATTGACCTTTTTTTCTCAAAATATGATTTCTCAAACCGCTGGCGGACCCTCAAAAAATTTTTATTTTTTTTATTTTCAAATTTTGTTTTTAAGACCATACAACGAAGCAACTTTTTATAACTATTAGAAATCAGAAACAAAAAAATATTTTTTTTTGGCCGTTTTCGCTCCACCCTATTGTATAAGGATAAGAGCGGGCACTTTTTTGTATCATGAACTCGTTTTTTGAAGCATTCATAACTTGTACATTCAAACTCATTGGTATTTTTTGAATTTTTACACCATTGTGTGAGTATTCATCCAATCCGTAAAATCTATGATGATTTGAATTGAAGCTGCAATGATGTTAATTTTGAATAGAATAATTTGACAGTTCCCAATAACCACAGAAAAGCCAAATTTGCTTTTTGAATTCGAAAGTAAATGTGAATTTGGAGGAAAAACTATATGCATTGCATTTGAAAAAATGAAGAAAAATCGATTTGAAATTCGTCATGTTGATAGTCTTTTTGTGGACACTCTGTATGCTGGAGATGCTTTATTATAGCTGAGTGTGATACTTTGAAGTCTTGTCTTTCAATCCATATAAAACTTTTATTGGTTTGTGCAAGGGTTCGTGAAATATAATTGCATAACATAGCTTCTACAAGTATCATTTTTTTGTCAAAATGGCCAATATTTCGAAAACTGTCGAATAAAAATATGTGAAAAGTATACGAAAGCATGCAGGAAGTTTCAGAGAATGGAAAAACACTATTAAATATAGGGTGTCCCATTTGAAAAAACAAAGTCACCCGCTATTCCTCTTTTGTGGGCCACGCTATATATTCGAAAATATTTTTAGGTTGTGCTCTTCTTGTAGTAAATCAAGTCTGCATCAAAAAATTTTGCAGAACGCAGTCCGTTACGCGTATATCGTCCGCTGCGGCACTAGTGGGACATCCTGTGTATATATATATATATATATTTTTTGTTAATCACCTTTCAGGGAATTACGAGAAACAACCGGGTCAGATCGACCAAGGTCGTCTCAAGTGCAGTGGAGAAAGCGTCGCACTATACGTGTAGTGCCGAATATGACTTCCTTCTGGGCACTCGACACCACCGAGCCCTCAAGCTGAAGTAGCTCTGTGTTTTTGCACAGATGTTCTTCGACGAGACCGTTGACTGATATGATCAGAGGAACAATAACGACAGATCTAAAATGGTGAGCTTCCTTCATATCGAAAGAGAGATCATAATATTTGTTAATTTTCTCTGTATAGGCTCTCGAAATGTTGTCATCTGCTGGTACTGTGATGTCTATAATGTAGCCTTTTTTTTCTTCCTTTTTCATGATGACAATATCTGGACGGTTGCTGGCCACCGGCCTGTCGGTGGCAATAGTGGTGTCCCAATACAATCTGTATGAGTGTTCTCGAGTACATCCACAGGTAAGTATAAATGGTTTTTCTTTTTCTCCTTCAGCAGTCCAAGCTTCAGTGCTATGGCTTGGTGATAAATTTTCGCCATCTGATTATGCCAATCCGTATACTCCGTAGGTGCAAGGATGGAACAGCCCGATGTAACGTGTTGGATGTGTTCTTTGCTCCTCCTGCATTTGCGACAAAGGTCAGTGCTCTAATTCTGTCCAGTGATATTTTTTAAATAAGACCTTGAAGGGATCACTTGGTCCTGAATAGCAAACAACCTGCCCTCCGTCTCAGGGAATAGATACCCTGCTCTCAGGTAAGTCAGAGATTCCTTTTTGTTTACATTGTCATTGTCTAGTTTATTCGGGTACCTCCCATGAAGGGCTTTACTCTTCCATTCTTCTTGCAGGTGTTGTTGAGTCTGGAGCGGTGGAGCATAGTCATCGTTGGAGAGTTGCAGAGGGGAGCATCCCACATCGGTATCACATAGAGTCCTGAAGTAGGTTGAGTTCTTTTTCTTGAAATATTCTCTTAGTTTCATTATGGCTGTTATGAGCTGTTTCTAAATTCGTCATTCCTCTCCCCCCCAGGTGTCTTTGAAGGTAAAGCCGCGCCACAGACGAATGCGGATGATGTACACCGTGTTTTGTCAGTATGGTTCGAATTTTCGTGTCCAAGGCTCGGAGCTCCGTAGCCGACCAGGTGAGTATCCCAAAGGTGTATGTCATTATCGGCATCGCCCAGGCGTTTAAGGCCGTAAACCTTGATTTTGAATTCAGTTTGGACTTCAGTACTTGACTCACTCGGCAGAATAATCTTTGCTTGAAGGCATCTTTCATTTCGGCATTCTTTATCTCTAGGGCTTGCTGTATGCCCAAGTACTTATACGAGCCATCTTTATTGAGACACGGAATGGCCTCTTGATTGATTATAGTCGTGCCACTCTGAGATAATTTTCCCCTCTTCACCGTTACCCTAGCGCACTTATCAAGGCTCATCTCCATCCTTATTCCATCACTAAATGCAGTCACGATTTTCAGCTGTTTTCCTAGTTGTTCATCATTTCTGGCGTATAGCTTGAGGTCGTCCATATACAGTTGATGAGACACTTTTAAGTTTCTATATCTGTCTAGAATATAGCAGTATTTTTATTTATTCAGTAGGGTGCTAAGTGGACTCAGCGCCAAACAGAACCATAGAAGGCTCAATGTGTCACCCTGGAAGATTCCACGTTTTATTTCAATATCGGTTGTTTTTATAGTGGTTTGACCTGATTTGAGATGTAATGATGTGCGCCATCCGGTCATAAGGTGTTTGAGCAGGCTAATGATGGAGTCGCATACTCCGTACATGCTGAGAACCTTCAGCAGCCATGAATGAGGCACAGAGTCAAACGCTTTTTTGTAGTCCACCCAAGCCACTGATATATTTCGAAGTTTCTTTCTTGCATGTTTAGTGATGATAAGATCAGATATCAGTAATTGTTTCGCGCCCATGGTCTTCGATCTGCAGCTAGTTCTGCTCTGCAGCTAGTATATGGTTGTTTTTCACGTGCTTATTGATGTGACGTGTAAGCACCCCCGTGAGTAGCTTATAATATAATATATATAGTGGGTAAACATGTCACTGGCCTATAGTTTTTTGGATCTTTGGAATTGGCGCCCTTGGGAAGCATGTACGTTATTCCGGTTGTCATGTAATTTGGAACCAGTTCAGGCCTTCTCAATATCTCCCGAAACAGACGAGCTACACAGGGATGAATGGATTTGAAGTGTTTCCACCAGAAGTTATGTATATTGTCGATTCCGGGTGAGGCCCAGTTATTTGTTGACCTCACAGTTTCTTCCACATCCGCTGTCGCTATAAGTATTTCCTATATCACCTTTTTTCTGGGTTCAGTTTCGAGTTCCTCAAGCCAGACGGCTTTTCATCGTGCTGCGTTTCCACGTTCCAAATTCCCTTCCAGAAATTCTCCATTGCACCGGGCTCCGGTGGCGGACCGTTAGTATCCCCTTTTTCTTCCAGACTACGAAAGAACTCTTTCTGTTTCGCGTGGTATAGACGATTGTTTTTGTACCGCTTAGTTCTATCATTGTATCGACGTAATCTTGCTCCTAAAGCAGCTTTCGTTTTCTGTTTTAGATTATCTGCTGCGACCATAATTTTCCAGCGGAAGTCAACCTCGCTCATTTTTAGCTTGTAATCTCTAGCTATGGACTTGAGTGATCTCAAGAGTTTCCTGGATGGCTGTGGCGTTATGAGGTAAGTATGAATTATTCCAATTTTTTTCTACTGACGTTTATTTTACCTTCCAGGCGGATCTTCCATGGAATATCCCTACGGGCCTTACCCGAGTCCGAGGTTGTCGTAGTCCCTCCCTGCAGTTCAGCTACAGTCATTGCTCCAGCATAAACCACTTCTATCACATGAAGGAGAGATGGGTCCTCGCCTTTATACGCCGGCAAGATACCATCCACGGCCTTCACATCCTCCTGAAGCTTCTTACAGTGTTTCAAACGAGGTATTTTGGGTTTACTTGCCGGGTTCATTCCTCTGTATCTCATCAGGTTTTTATTAACCATAGTAGAAACATGCTCGCAGAGAATCATCTCCTCGTTTCGCGAGTCCTGTTCCTCGGGCACCATCAAGCCCTCTTCAGCAAGTTCCGCCACATCGGTGCTGTCATCAATTTCGTCTGTTAGTATTCTATTAGGCCAACATGTGATCCTTATTTCTCTCAGTTCTAGGTTGGACATTTTTTCTTCATTTAGGATCCATCGCACCCTGTTAGCTATGCGTTGCGCATACGTATGTTGGTCTGGTCACATACTGTTCCAAATGTCAATCAAAGTGCGCATATAGTTTTTTCTTTGCTGACCCACAATCTCCAATGCAATGTAGTGTGCGCGTATAGCCGTCGAATTATCGTTATGTGTCCATCGCGTACGCCTGTCCTGTTGCAGCTCTTGACGCTGGCTCGTGGTGGGTCGCTCCAAAGAATCGGCCAAACCAACTTCGCCTTTCCTTTGACGTGCAGGACCTGGCCTTGCGGTGCCAGAACGGAGGTAGGCGCCGCTTGCCCCACCTAATCCTCCGTCGGGCTGATCCTCTGGACGGCTCCGAAGGGAGCGAGCCCGCAGCTCCCTGCCGCCCTGGGTTTTATCATTACTTGCAAGAGCTTATTACTAAACACAACTGCCCTAGGCTGCTAACCTAGAGCAGTGGGGGACTAGGGTACGCGGGGGCGTCACTCCCCGATCATCCGAAGATCCGAGATATATATATATATATATATATATATATACTATACTCAAGTTCACAGTCGTACTATAAATATGTGAAGGGTTAAGGGAATTCGACTGATACTTTGGATTTTAGTGTTTCTCTTTATTCCATACCGAGCTTTCGGAACTATTTTGTTCCTTCTTCAGGGTCACTACAATTTGGACAATTAAAATACAAAACTCAAAAAAATTCTAAAAAACAATCACTCACAGAATCTGAGGTTATTATCCCAGTAAGATGTCGTTCTAAATATTAAATAAAACTTAGTTGTGGACATAAATTGCAATGGATTTCTGCTATCTTAAACTTAAAAATACAAATCTGAAATTAACCTAACCCACAAAAATCACAGAGCAGGCACACATATCACAGAGAGTCCATATTTTTCATTCTTACTCGTCCAATTGGCCATCGTAGAATTCTTCCTTTTCACGATTGGGATAAGTCAATAAATATGTATACACATTGCTTAGTTTTTGTACGTCAGTTTTCTTATTTATTGGATTCGTTTGATTCCTTATATTTATCATTTCCAATATGAGTCTTTTATTGTATTTTCCTTGTGTGCATAGTATTTCTGCACTGTCAAAATCAATTTTATGATTTTTTTGAATAGAGTGTGTGGCTAATGCACACCGAGGGTTCATAGTTCGGATATCACTCCTATGTAATGATAGTCGGCTCTTTAGCCACTGAGATGTCTGTCCCACATAGGTGCCATCACATTCAGAACAATTGATTTTATAGACTACATTGGATTTTAGTGGGGTTGGTGTGGAATCCTTCAATTTGCTAAATAATCCTTTAACTGTTCTTGTGTTGTAGGTGGCTATCTTGACTTTTTCATCTTTAAAACAATTTTTTATTTTATTTGTAAGATTTCCAAGGTTGGGAAGGCTGCCATATTTCATTGTAGGGCCACCTTCATCTATATTCTCAGTTTGTTCGGGTCTTGGTTGAGGTTGTTCAAGGGAGATTGTACCTGTTTCATACAGTAACTTGCTGAGCATTTGTTTAGGGTAGGAGTTTTCCTGAAAGATCTTATAAAGTTTTTTTATGTTCGCATCCACCAAATCTGGGTGGCAGATTCTCTTGATTCGGTTTTTCATTTCTTTTATACAGTTTAACTTCATTCCTATTGGGTGTTCAGATTTGAAATGGATAAATCGGTTTGAATGTATCTCCTTTCTATACCAGCCTAGTTTAATCGTTTCATTCATTCTGTAAACCCTTGTATCTAGGAAGGGAACAGAGTTATTTTCATCTTCCCTTTCAATTGTAAATTGGATATGTGAATTAAAGCTGTTGAACACATCAATTATTTCATCAAACCCTGTATCTGGTATTACAACTATCAAATCGTCAACAAATTTTTTCAAAATCAACACCCCAAACGACAGCCTTGGGACAACAATGGCCAACACGTAATCCATGACATACAACGACAATATCGGGCTTACTTTGGAACCCATAGAACAACCAAATATCTGTACATAATATTCTCCTTGAAAAGTGAAATAATTATTCGTTAGTAAAAATTCAATAATCTCTAGAAATAGGGCCTTCGGTACATTACAGTGTTCTTCTATAATACTCCATTTCATTTCAATCACTTCTAGTACAAGTTCTTTATAAATATTACCAAATAGGTTCACCACATCTAATGATGCTACTTGATATCCTGGTGGTATAATCTGGTTGTTCATGAAGGAAGCAAACTCAAATGAATCTTTTATGTAATATTCATTATTTTGGTCATAAGCATTTGAGAGAATTTTGGCTGTGAATTCAGCCAGTGATGACATTGGGCTCTGTATGCTTGCTACAATAGGTCTAAGCGGATATCCTTGTTTGTGAATTTTGGGATTTCCGTATATTTTTGGGCATACTGTATTGTAACATTTCATAATTTTCTCTTGCTCTTTACTTATTGAGTTTGACTTAAACAATCTTGTTATGTAATTATTGCATTTGGTCTGTAATGTTGTAGTAGGATCTCTTGGTAATTGTCTGAAATTTTCTGTATCTTTTATTATCATGTACATTTTCTGTATATATTCCTCTTTATCCATAGTGACAGTAACTGAACCTTTGTCGCTATTCAGAACTATCAAATTGTCATTCGTTTTAAGGAATTCTTTAGTAGTTTTATAGGGCTTATCTGTATGGTAGGTAATATCCTTGTTTTTATGTATGTGCAAAAGAAAGAACATTGTACCAAATCATATAAATCACAGTATCAAAAGTGTACAAAAACTTTTCGAAATAGATAGAGGTGGAAGATTAAATGGCAAAATCAATCATTTCAATCAGAAGTTAACCAAGTCAATATCCCGATTAGAAATAAATCATGTTAATCTGAAGATTGGTAATTTAGAAAGAAGAAACACAGCTTTGATGGAGAGCTTGCATGACTCTGTACCCCAAGTAATGTTAAAAGAGTTTAAAAGGAGGCAGTACATACTATACAACAGACATTTTCACAGGACCAGAGATAATAACATCAGAAAGATTAACAATCTAGAACAAAATTCAATCTTCAGGTTCAATAGCCAAGAACGATGGTTCAAAAATATTTCCTCAATAGAAATACCCAGAGATGTAGAAGACTTCTTATCACTTGGACCGAAGTTTAGCATTGCCCTACCAGTTAAACAGATACCGATAGACGACCTTATCACTGATGTGGAAGATATTATTCAGAAAACATCTGAAGACAAAAGGGACCTATACAGAACAAAAATCTCCAGCATTATAGCTGGCCACATACATAAAAACAAGGATATTACCTACCATACAGATAAGCCCTATAAAACTACTAAAGAATTCCTTAAAACGAATGACAATTTGATAGTTCTGAATAGCGACAAAGGTTCAGTTACTGTCACTATGGATAAAGAGGAATATATACAGAAAATGTACATGATAATAAAAGATACAGAAAATTTCAGACAATTACCAAGAGATCCTACTACAACATTACAGACCAAATGCAATAATTACATAACAAGATTGTTTAAGTCAAACTCAATAAGTAAAGAGCAAGAGAAAATTATGAAATGTTACAATACAGTATGCCCAAAAATATACGGAAATCCCAAAATTCACAAACAAGGATATCCGCTTAGACCTATTGTAGCAAGCATACAGAGCCCAATGTCATCACTGGCTGAATTCACAGCCAAAATTCTCTCAAATGCTTATGACCAAAATAATGAATATTACATAAAAGATTCATTTGAGTTTGCTTCCTTCATGAACAACCAGATTATACCACCAGGATATCAAGTAGCATCATTAGATGTGGTGAACCTATTTGGTAATATTTATAAAGAACTTGTACTAGAAGTGATTGAAATGAAATGGAGTATTATAGAAGAACACTGTAATGTACCGAAGGCCCTATTTCTAGAGATTATTGAATTTTTACTAACGAATAATTATTTCACTTTTCAAGGAGAATATTATGTACAGATATTTGGTTGTTCTATGGGTTCCAAAGTAAGCCCGATATTGTCGTTGTATGTCATGGATTACGTGTTGGCCATTGTTGTCCCAAGGCTGTCGTTTGGGGTGTTGATTTTGAAAAAATTTGTTGACGATTTGATAGTTGTAATACCAGATACAGGGTTTGATGAAATAATTGATGTGTTCAACAGCTTTAATTCACATATCCAATTTACAATTGAAAGGGAAGATGAAAATAACTCTGTTCCCTTCCTAGATACAAGGGTTTACAGAATGAATGAAACGATTAAACTAGGCTGGTATAGAAAGGAGATACATTCAAACCGATTTATCCATTTCAAATCTGAACACCCAATAGGAATGAAGTTAAACTGTATAAAAGAAATGAAAAACCGAATCAAGAGAATCTGCCACCCAGATTTGGTGGATGCGAACATAAAAAAACTTTATAAGATCTTTCAGGAAAACTCCTACCCTAAACAAATGCTCAGCAAGTTACTGTATGAAACAGGTACAATCTCCCTTGAACAACCTCAACCAAGACCCGAACAAACTGAGAATATAGATGAAGGTGGCCCTACAATGAAATATGGCAGCCTTCCCAACCTTGGAAATCTTACAAATAAAATAAAAAATTGTTTTAAAGATGAAAAAGTCAAGATAGCCACCTACAACACAAGAACAGTTAAAGGATTATTTAGCAAATTGAAGGATTCCACACCAACCCCACTAAAATCCAATGTAGTCTATAAAATCAATTGTTCTGAATGTGATGGCACCTATGTGGGACAGACATCTCAGTGGCTAAAGAGCCGACTATCATTACATAGGAGTGATATCCGAACTATGAACCCTCGGTGTGCATTAGCCACACACTCTATTCAAAAAAATCATAAAATTGATTTTGACAGTGCAGAAATACTATGCACACAAGGAAAATACAATAAAAGACTCATATTGGAAATGATAAATATAAGGAATCAAACGAATCCAATAAATAAGAAAACTGACGTACAAAAACTAAGCAATGTGTATACATATTTATTGACTTATCCCAATCGTGAAAAGGAAGAATTCTACGATGGCCAATTGGACGAGTAAGAATGAAAAATATGGACTCTCTGTGATATGTGTGCCTGCTCTGTGATTTTTGTGGGTTAGGTTAATTTCAGATTTGTATTTTTAAGTTTAAGATAGCAGAAATCCATTGCAATTTATGTCCACAACTAAGTTTTATTTAATATTTAGAACGACATCTTACTGGGATAATAACCTCAGATTCTGTGAGTGATTGTTTTTTAGAATTTTTTTGAGTTTTGTATTTTAATTGTCCAAATTGTAGTGACCCTGAAGAAGGAACAAAATAGTTCCGAAAGCTCGGTATGGAATAAAGAGAAACACTAAAATCCAAAGTATCAGTCGAATTCCCTTAACCCTTCACATATATATATATATATATATATATAAAATTAGTTGATTCTATTTGGTTTAGCAGTCGGTAATGAAAGAAACTCTCTTTTTTCCTTGTTTCTCAAGCTTTCGGCTTTATCTAAGCCTTCTTCAGGAGGCGCTACAATATATTAATAATCTGAAATCTAGAATGAAATTGATATGTATGGGTACAACTTACGAAGTTGAGATTATCTACATGAAGTTGAAACATACTGTATAAGGCAAATAAAGGTACAATTTCTTTTTTAAGATGTTGAAAGAGCAGTCAAACGTTTTTGAAATTGTCAATAATTTTTCATGACATAAAGTGAAATAAATGAAGAATCTATGAATGCTCTTCCTCTTCACAAGTTGATATAAAATGATTACATTGAAATTTTGTGATTACTGAACAAATACCATTTCAGAAGGTATTTTAATTTTGATGTTGAAAACGGTGATTTTGTTTTTTATTTTTGTCCATATCGATCAAAAGGGCATATACATATAAGGAATTATGTGACAATATTAGGCGGGTTTTGAATGAACATATTTGGTTACAATTCGCTCACAAAATTAAAACAAAATACTGTAGCATATTCAACAAAGTCAAAGCAGAAAACGTGAGAAAATTTGAAAAACTTCAGGAAGAACAGAAATTAATTATAAGAACTCAAAATAAATGGATTAAAAATATTTCATCAATAGCACTCCCAGAGGAGGTAACAACAACTTTATCACTGGGTCCAAAATTTTGTTTACCGCCTTCAGGAAAAGATATTTCTATTGCATATTTAATATCAGAATTAGATAAAGTGGTTTCTATAATTGAAGATAATAGAGAAAAACAGATTTTAACATCTAAAATAACTAACATAATCACAAATTTCTGCCATAAGGATTCCATATCATTCCACCCAATCAACAAAATGTTTAATAGGTCTGCAAGGTTTTTAAGAGATCACCCGGAAGTACTAGTTCTACAGTCAGACAAGGGTAATGTTACTACTGTTATGGACAGAACGAAGTATATAGAATTATCAAATAATTTATTGTTTGATGAAGAAAATTACTTAGCATGACCAAGGGATCCAAGTAGTTCTTACCAACAGAGAATTAATTCCTTAATTACCAAACTAAAAAAGGATAATAAGGTTACAAAAGAATTGGCTCACAAACTTATGTATTACAAAGGTATGGCATCTAAATTTTACGGACTCCCAAAGATTCACAAAGAAGAATTAAGTTTGAGACCTATAATAGCATCCATGAATTGTCCTAATTACAATATTGCTGAATTCATAAGAGATGTTTTAACGAAATCTTATAACTTCTCGAATATCTTTCACATTAGAGATTCTTTCGAGTTTTCCGAATTCATATGTGATTTTCAGTTGCCTGAAAATTATATTTTGCAGAGTTGGGACGTAGTATCCCTATTCACAAACATCACGGTATCTCTGACTAAAGATATTATCAGAAGAAAATGGAATGACATTCAACCTAATTGTTCTGTTACAGTAGAAACATTTTGCCTCCTTATAGATATGTGGTTTGATACAACAGTTTTCTCCTTTAACAATCAATACTACAAACAATTACAAGGAGCTCCCATGGGTTCTATAGCGTCTCCTATCATAGCACAATTTGTTGTGGATGATATATTAGAAAAAATAAAGGATAAATTACCATTTGAACTTCCGTTTTGCAAAAAATTCATGGATGATGTTGTGACAGCAGTACCAGAAGAATGGACTCACCGGGTTTTGGATGTAATAAACAAAGTGAATCCCAAAATCCAGTTCACCATCGAGAATGAAACAGATAGATCAGTTGCCTTCTTAGATATGAAATTGATGAGAACTTCTGAAAATAGTATAATCACTGACTGGTATATCAAACCCATGGCATCTCAAAGATATGTACACTACCTTTCGTATCATCCAATGCAAATGAAGATCAATATTATCAAAAACCTCAAAACAAGAGTGAATAAATTATCCCATATCTCATTTAGGAATAAGAATCTCACAAGACTGGAGAACATATTATTAGAAAATGGATATCCCAAAACCTTTATTAGAAGAATTCTTTATAACAACCCAGATAGATTAACAGAGATTGAAGAGAATCCACCAGAAAATGTGGCAAACAAAATTTATATTACCCTTCCAAATATAGAACCATTAACAAATAGACTTAAAGATATTTTACCAAAAGAAAAACTGAAATTCGCGATGAAGAATGTTAAACCCTTGAAAAAAAAAATTATATAGTAAATTGAAAGATGAAACACCATTATTCAGGAATAGTGATGTTATTTACAAAATTCCCTGTTCCCATTGTGACTTAAAATACATAGGACAAACGTCGACAACTCTACAACAACGCATCACTCTTCATAAGAGTAATATAAAACTGAGGAAAGATCATTGTGCGTTAGCCAAACACTGTATCGAAACAGGCCACATTCCATCATTTAAAGATACTGAGTTGTTGGATCGGGAATCAAATCTTAGAAAAAGGACCCTTTTAGAAATGATAAGAATTTCCCAAAATGAACAAAATATGAATTCGAAAAAAGACATTGATTCCCTGAGCAATGTATATGCCCTTTTGATCGATATGGACAAAAATAAAAAACAAAATCACCGTTTTCAACATCAAAATTAAAATACCTTCTGAAATGGTATTTGTTCAGTAATCACAAAATTTCAATGTAATCATTTTATATCAACTTGTGAAGAGGAAGAGCATTCATAGATTCTTCATTTATTTCACTTTATGTCATGAAAAATTATTGACAATTTCAAAAACGTTTCACTGCTCTTTCAACATCTTAAAAAAGAAATTGTACCTTTATTTGCCTTATACAGTATGTTTCAACTTCATGTAGATAATCTCAACTTCGTAAGTTGTACCTATACATATCAATTTCATTCTAGATTTCTGATTATTAATATATTGTAGCGCCTCCTGAAGAAGGCTTAGATAAAACCGAAAGCTTGAGAAACAAGGAAAAAAGAGAGTTTCTTTCATTACCGACTGCTAAACCAAATAGAATCAACTAATTTTGAATAAACACAGTCACTAAATCGTAAATTATCAATATAAAAATGGGGTTTTTCAACATCATACGAACACAATATGGTACAGAAATGGTAAGGCAAATGAAGGAGTATTCCAACAACCAAAGAAAACTATCAAACCTTATAAACAGGAAGATCTTCCTATTGAAATGCAGATCAAATTGCATTATCCCTAGACACGTGAACAACAGTCTAAAGAACGTAAAATACAATTTCGAATATAAGGATGCAAAAACAGGACAGAAGATCCATAATTTCACCAACAAGTTAGGGCAAAAAATGATTAATTTAGAATTGGACATTTCTCATAAAAACATCGGATTTTTGGAGCGGAGAAATAAGGAATTATGTGACAATATTAGGCGGGTTTTGAATGAACATATTTGGTTACAATTCGCTCACAAAATTAAAACAAAATACTGTAGCATATTCAACAAAGTCAAAGCAGTAAACGTGAGAAAATTTGAAAAACTTCAGGAAGAACAGAAATTAATTATAAGAACTCAAAATAAATGGATTAAAAATATTTCATCAATAGCACTCCCAGAGGAGGTAACAACAACTTTATCACTGGGTCCAAAATTTTGTTTACCGCCTTCAGGAAAAGATATTTCTATTGCATACTTAATATCAGAATTAGATAAAGTGGTTTCTATAATTGAAGATAATAGAGAAAAACAGATTTTAACATCTAAAATAACTAACATAATCACAAATTTCTGCCATAAGGATTCCATATCATTCCACCCAATCAACAAAATGTTTAATAGGTCTGCAAGGTTTTTAAGAGATCACCCGGAAGTACTAGTTCTACAGTCAGACAAGGGTAATGTTACTACTGTTATGGACAGAACGAAGTATATAGAATTATCAAATAATTTATTGTTTGATGAAGAAAATTACTTAGCATTACCAAGGGATCCAAGTAGTTCTTACCAACAGAGAATTAATTCCTTAATTACCAAACTAAAAAAGGATAATAAGGTTACAAAAGAATTGGCTCACAAACTTATGTATTACAAAGGTATGGCATCTAAATTTTACGGACTCCCAAAGATTCACAAAGAAGAATTAAGTTTGAGACCTATAATAGCATCCATGAATTGTCCTAATTACAATATTGCTGAATTCATAAGAGATGTTTTAACGAAATCTTATAACTTCTCGAATATCTTTCACATTAGAGATTCTTTCGAGTTTTCCGAATTCATATGTGATTTTCAGTTGCCTGAAAATTATATTTTGCAGAGTTGGGACGTAGTATCCCTATTCACAAACATCACGGTATCTCTGACTAAAGATATTATCAGAAGAAAATGGAATGACATTCAACCTAATTGTTCTGTTACAGTAGAAACATTTTGCCTCCTTATAGATATGTGGTTTGATACAACAGTTTTCTCCTTTAACAATCAATACTACAAACAATTACAAGGAGCTCCCATGGGTTCTATAGCGTCTCCTATCATAGCACAATTTGTTGTGGATGATATATTAGAAAAAATAAAGGATAAATTACCATTTGAACTTCCGTTTTGCAAAAAATTCATGGATGATGTTGTGACAGCAGTACCAGAAGAATGGACTCACCGGATTTTGGATGTAATAAACAAAGTGAATCCCAAAATCCAGTTCACCATCGAGAATGAAACAGATAGATCAGTTGCCTTCTTAGATATGAAATTGATGAGAACTTCTGAAAATAGTATAATCACTGACTGGTATATCAAACCCATGGCATCTCAAAGATATGTACACTACCTTTCGTATCATCCAATGCAAATGAAGATCAATATTATCAAAAACCTCAAAACAAGAGTGAATAAATTATCCCATATCTCATTTAGGAATAAGAATCTCACAAGACTATCCCAAAACCTTTATTAGAAGAATTCTTTATAACAACCCAGATAGATTAACAGAGATTGAAGAGAATCCACCAGAAAATGTGGCAAACAAAATTTATATTACCCTTCCAAATATAGAACCATTAACAAATAGACTTAAAGATATTTTACCAAAAGAAAAACTGAAATTCGCGATCAAGAATGTTAAACCCTTGAAAAAAATTATATAGTAAATTGAAAGATGAAACACCATTATTCAGGAATAGTGATGTTATTTACAAAATTCCCTGTTCCCATTGTGACTTAAAATACATAGGACAAACGTCGACAACTCTACAACAACGCATCACTCTTCATAAGAGTAATATAAAACTGAGGAAAGATCATTGTGCGTTAGCCAAACACTGTATCGAAACAGGCCACATTCCATCATTTAAAGATACTGAGTTGTTGGATCGGGAATCAAATCTTAGAAAAAGGACCCTTTTAGAAATGATAAGAATTTCCCAAAATGAACAAAATATGAATTCGAAAAAAGACATTGATTCCCTGAGCAATGTATATGCCCTTTTGATCGATATGGACAAAAATAAAAAACAAAATCACCGTTTTCAACATCAAAATTAAAATACCTTCTGAAATGGTATTTGTTCAGTAATCACAAAATTTCAATGTAATCATTTTATATCAACTTGTGAAGAGGAAGAGCATTCATAGATTCTTCATTTATTTCACTTTATGTCATGAAAAATTATTGACAATTTCAAAAACGTTTGACTGCTCTTTCAACATCTTAAAAAAGAAATTGTACCTTTATTTGCCTTATACAGTATGTTTCAACTTCATGTAGATAATCTCAACTTCGTAAGTTGTACCTATACATATCAATTTCATTCTAGATTTCTGATTATTAATATATTGTAGCGCCTCCTGAAGAAGGCTTAGATAAAGCCGAAAGCTTGAGAAACAAGGAAAAAAGAGAGTTTCTTTTATTACCGACTGCTAAACCAAATAGAATCAACTAATTTTGAATAAACACAGTCACTAAATCGTAAATTATATATATATATATATATATATATATATATATATATATATATATATATATATATATATATATTACAGGATATAAGCTACAAACCAGTACAATATAAAATCATATGACATTATAGCCCAAATTACAGCCAAATACTGTCTTCCCGTTTCCCTCTTCCAGGCCTCCCTATCAAATGCATCTTCTTCTCGTAAGTTCCGAGCTGCCATTGTTTCCATCATGAACCCATTCCAGGATCTTCTCGGTCTACCCCTTTTTCTGCGGCCAGGAGGAGTCCACTCAAAGACTCTTTTCGGCCATCGATCTTCAGGCATTCTAAGGACATGTCCAAATCATATCAATCCCTGTCTCTCAACTCTATCAAGCACCGTGTTATCCGCTTTCATGATTCGTCTTATTTCAGAGTTTGTTCTTCTTTCAAGTCTTGATATATCCGCGCTTCTTCGCAGATAATCCATCTCTACTGCCAACACACTACGCTTCAAATCTGCACCGATAGCCCAGTGTTCAGCGCCATAACGAAGAGTTGACTCCACAAAAGCCTGGCCAATTCGCTTTTTGGTCTTATGAGAAATATGCTTGTCCCACCAAAGACTGTTGAGGTATCCCACAATCCTTTTTTCATTCCTTATTCTCTTTCTTATTTCTTCTCTTCCTATGCCGTCTCTCGTCACTGTAACGCCAAGATATTTAAAACTATCCACCTGTTTGATAGCAACTTCATCATTTATGAGAATCTCAAATCTTGCTTCGGTGTTCACAGCTAGATATTCTGTTTTCTCTAAACTTACATGCAAGCCCCATCTTTTATACTCAGTGTGGAGCCTCTTCAGCATGAACTCTAAATCATATGAGTCTTGTGCCAGCACCACCTGAAATACAACGAGAAAAGATGTTCGTCTCCAATTGGAATACCCATGCCTTGACAATTCCGCTTCCAACGTTTCAATGCAACCTCAACATAGGCATTGAATAACAGCGGTGATAGACTACATCCCTGCCTTAAGCCTTCTGTTGTTAGTATCGGCTCCGACAGCTCTTTTCCGATTCTGACGCGGGATATTTTTTCTCTATAAAATTCCTGAATCATAGATACAAGAGAACCGTCCGTATTGGGAACACCAAGAGCCTCCCACAAACGGGCCCTAGGGATAGAGTCGTAGGCCTTCTCCAGGTCACGAACTAAACAGTAGATAATAAACAGTGTCCAATATATTCCCAGTAATTTTTCCTTCTCAATTTTACAACAATGGATGATAACCAAATTCTTATAGTTTCCTCAACATTCGCCAGGTCTTTGGAATGATTGAATTCACATAATATTATCTCGAACTCATTATCTTCCAAAAGTGAATAAACATTTCGATGAAAACGTAATTACTACGACCTTCATGAAGAAAGGGCAACATTGCTCAAACTACTGACCATAACCCAACATTTTCAAAATAAACACGGTGAAATGTGTCAGAATTTCATGGCCAACTGGTATACTTCTTAAAAGTGAATGGAGTATACATATCTATGAACCCACCATTAAATTACCTTATATTCTTTCTCCGGAATGAGACCTCAGAAAATTGGATTGTCAGGTGATTTCAAGAAGTTATTTTGGTCGCAGATGCTAAATCTTCACGGACTTCAAGACGGCACAGTTCTACATTCAAATGCAGTAAAAATAATAAAACTGCTGGCAAATATTTTATGTCGGTCCACAGTCCAGAGCAATACAAAATTTTATGAGAAAAATAACCACCTTCATTTTATGAGGAGTTTCACTTTATAGGACAGTAAAATTGCTGCATACATAATGAAAACACATATATACTCCTGTCGCTAGCAAGACCAACTCAATCAAAACTGTTAGGTCGCATACGGCTCTAGTTGTGAATGTCATGTCGACAATTAATTGTTGACGCGTCATCTATGGTGTCGATGTCGACTTTCCAAGTGACGTCGACAATATCAACCAAGTAGACAACTCCGTAATCACCTTCATATCTGTATTTTTGAAATACCTCGAAAGTTTATAATCTCATTTCATAATTCTGTCCCTCTCCGACACATCGTATTATGTCGTTAAACGTATATGTCATTCATAAATAACTTCATGTGGATACTTTCGATCATAACCTCACAATTTCATGTGAGATGTTTCAATCGCTGCATTCCGTGTTCTTTGAGTCTTGCATATCACTGTTAACTCCTAGTCATATTTAAGAATTGAGCCCAATAATTATTTATTTTACAAGGGAAAAAATTATTAGATTTTAGCTCGAGGTTATGTTGTCTCCCGACGCGAAGCGGAGTTAGCGATTTGATAGTGAAAGAACATAATATTACAATATATTGAAGTCAGAATGTTATCGATATGAAATTTGAATCTTTGAACTAGTAAGCTGTTGTAGTTATAGGGACAATTAGACCTGCGTTGCTAAGGAAAAATTCGAAGTAATCAAATATCTGTCACTCCA
Organism: Adalia bipunctata; assembly: GCA_910592335.1. NCBI lineage: Eukaryota > Metazoa > Arthropoda > Insecta > Coleoptera > Coccinellidae > Adalia > Adalia bipunctata. The sequence continues at coordinate 56,654,732 of OU342948.1, forward strand.
ATTCCGTGATTCGATTCAGAAATTGCGAACTCTGTAATTGTTTAGTGGTTATATTAAATGATATAAAGTGAAAAAATGTCTGATTCCGAGTTTTTTCCGACTCCACCGGAGTTGATAGAAGCAGCGCAGGTAGCGTCACGAAAATGATTGAGAGCTAAATTTACGAAACCGCGTATTCAAGCTTTGAGGGATGGAAAATGAAGAAGAAATGCGGTTCTTTCTCGGAGACAGTGTTTTTGGCTTATCTTTCGGAACTGGCACAACAACAAAATCTATCAACAGTGTGGTCGAATTATTCAATGATAAGAAGTATGTTAAGATCCGATAATAATGTAGACATTTCAAAATATTTCAAACTAATTCCATTTCTGAAACAAAATGTCCAATGGGAAAGATTACACGCCCAACAAAGCTGCGATTTTTAAGAGTACACAAATTAGTTATTTTTCGAATAAAGCACGCGATGAAGTTTATTTTATGGCCAAGGTTGTTGTTAATAATGATGATAAACAACCTTTATTTCAAGATCATGAAATTTCACAAAGTAAAAGGTCATTGAAAAGAAACATTGTCAAAATATCCCCAAGATCTGTATCAAGAATTCCCCAACTGAATATGGTTCCAATTCCAGAAGAAGGGAAAATAAGTCCTCCTTAAACTTTTGAAATTAAGTTCTCTCCTCAGTGTAACAGGCAGTTTATTGTAGTATCTAATGCTACAATAATGGGCACTTCTTTCTGTAGATGCGTAGAAGTTGGGTGAAATATTTCCAAAGCTCGAGTATTGTGGGTTCTTGGTTGGGAACTTATGAAATTCTCTCTATTTTTATGTAGATCCAAGAAACATTCTTGGATATGAATGGCTGGGTCCGTCAAAATTCGATTTTGCCTGAATTTACCTCTACACGATTCAACCATCCTCATCCTGAGCATAAACCTCAATATCCGCTTCTGTAGTATCATGACATCACGAAGCCTTCCAGACGTTCCATAAAACATAAAGCCATAACGGACTCTTGATTCGAAAACCCCGTGATATAATGTCTTCATTGTTGAGAAATCCAGGTATTTTGACAAAACTCCCATGGAAAAGCATTCAGATGTTGATGACTTGCATACCTCATCGATCTGTCTAGACCAGTTTAAATTTTCGTCCAGGTAGATTCCAAGGAATTTGGTGGAAGTGCTGAGCTTTATCTTAGTTGTTTCTAGGTTGATTGTTTCAGGTGTTGTGAAACCAGAATGGCTGGACTCAAACAAGACTGCTACAGTTTTCTCTTGATTGAGTAGAAGTCCATTTGTTCTGCACCAGTAACTTGCCCGTCGCAGAACCAGGCTTGCTCCAGTGACAGCATCTGGATTCTGGATATATATTGGCCTCAATAGTGAAATTTGTGTCATCGGCATACTTCACTACTTCTACATTTTCAAGATCTTTAATTATATCGTCGAAATCATTTGAAAATAGGACGAAGAGTATTGGTCCTAATATACCACCCTGTGGAATTCCGAGTGTGATATTTATTGCTTCTGACATTACTTTTTCACCATTTTTTGTCAAGGTGGTCATCTGCTGTCGGTTTGTGAGGTAAGTTTGAAACCAATTCAGTCCAGGGCCTCTTATTCCATAAGCCTCTAGGTTGTTCAAGATGAAGTCGTGTGAAAGCCTTAGATCAGTCTAGAAACAGACCAATAGTGATGTCACCATTTTCAAAAGCTTGGTATATTTTATGAAGAGAACTGTGTATGGCTGTTTTTGTTGATCTTCCTTGCCATGTTAGGAACTTAGCAACAATGAAATTGGTCTGTGGTTTTCTATTGCATCTGTATCTCCTTTCTTAAAGATAGGCTTTACCAATGCCTGCTTCAAACTATCTGGAAAAATACCTGATTTTATTGGGTTATTGATAATGAAGCTCAGTGGTATGCTGATCTCTTCTAATGTAGACTTAATGACAGTTATAGGGATGCCATCAACTCCAGAACCAAGTATATTCTTGAATGATCTTACTATTTCAGAGAGTTCAGCTTCGTTGGTTGGAAAGAAACATTATGATCTGTCCCTATACTGTATATCATGTTCAAAGCTTTGGTTTGGTAGGCTGAGCAGAGCATTTTCCGCTGAGGTGCCAAAGTATACATTAAATTTATCTGCAAGAGATTTTAAATCCTCAGATAGATATTCGAATTTCCGAGTCAACAACTTGCCCTTTAATCTCCCTGAATATGGACCACATACACACACATACACATACATAGACTTATTATCAGAGTTTTCTATTTTTTCTTGATATTTCACTACTTAGGTTTGTTTTAGTGAATAATCATATTTCTTTTTCTCTTCCCAATATGAGTCTTCAAAGGTATTATTCACTGATTTGCATGTGTATAGAATATCCAAGCGATTTTTACTGTCTTTGATTGAAAATGATTTAGCTCTTTTGTGGACGATTTTATTCTCCATCTTTCAACTGGGCAGATTTGATTGAAAATATCTCGATAAACATTTGAGAAATGAGACCACTGCTGATATGAATCAGCAGTGGTCTCATCACCTTGCCCATAAAGTAGATCCCAGTTCACAGATTTGAGTTCTTCCCTCAAATTATTCATATTGCCTGTACCTAAATTCCTTCCATATTTGTACGTAATTTGATGGGGAGTGTCTAATTGCAGGGTCAGCATTTGCCCTGTGTGATCTGAAATGTGACTGTGTTTTATTTCTACATTTATCTCTTTATAATTGGTGAAAAAATTATCTATACATGTTCTCGAAGTTTGAGTTATTCGTGTGTCATAATATATGCCATAGCAATTAATAAGCTGCAGAAGTTGCTGTGATAACTTAGAGCCTTCATTCTTAATGTCGATATTGAGATCTCCTGTGAGAACTAAAATTTTATTACCTTTATTAGAAGCACAGATAACCTTTTCCAGTTGCTCGAAAAATAAGGATGGTTCCCCATTTGGTGGTCTGTAAAGGCATATCCCATCTCAATAACTCTGGAAATTGAGAATTTTTCGACTTTCTTTAATGTCTTCCATCTTATAGGCTTCCTGCAGTATATTGCTGTACCACCATGCTCGTTTACTTCTCTACAGAAGCAGGAGGCTAGAACAAAATTTTCTATACCGTAGTTTGATAGCTGGTCTCTGGTTTTTCCAATGCTCCGAAATACAGATTACTTGAAAGCAGTTTTCTTTGATAATTTCTTCTATTTGTTGGACTGAGTTTCCAATAGATCTTACATTTTGATGGAAAATGTTGAACTCTGCTTTCCTTGAATTGTTCCTGCTCAAGTTGAGGTTGTTTTCGATCTTCTTGGTGTGTCTAAAAAATGTTGACCTCTCATGTCCAAGGGGACCCCTACCATAAAGCTCTTGAATCCTGTATCTTCTAGTAGGTCCTCAATAATTTCACAGAGATTTAATCAATTTCTGCCTCACTTCTTCTTGATATGTACTCCCTTATATCATTTTCTTCAACAGATTCCTTTACCTTTGAGACAAAAAGCCATATCTTTGGATCCTTGTCAGATTTGAAAGATTTGAAGGAAACCTCTTCCGTTTCATTTCTCGATCTTACATTGGCCTTTTGTTTTCTGCAATTTCTTCTTACGACTTTTTGAAAACCATCTTGTTTTGGTTTGTTTTGACGTCTCAACTGTATCAAGGTTAACCGATCTGTGGTTAACCTCTGCGACCGAGTCCGTTTGACGGTTTGACATTTAGTAATAAAAATAATAATGATCTTTTAATAATGAAGCTGAGAGACATTCGGAAATCGCAGCTGTCGGGAAAGAACAAAGTTTCTGCTACAAATATGTTAGCCATCCCGATTCTCACCTACTCTTTCGGGGTGGTGAACTGGACGGTGAACGAACTCCTTGATCTTGATAGGTCAACAAGAACGATGAACATGAATCGTAGCCCACATCCCAACAGTTCAATACAGAGGATATACCTTCCGAGAAGCCAGGGGGGTAGAGGATTGCAATGTTTGGAATATCAACACTATCAACAAACATTGGAAATGGCAGTAAGGATTCTAAGAAGTGAAGATCCGCTCCTGAAATTTGTTGCTCAGCATGAAATTGCGGACCATGGAGCCTTCCTTTTCCGAGCTGCACAAAGGGCCGTGGAGAAGCTCAGCATAACCGGCGTATCGATCAATCCTGAGCTCGCTGGAACACCGCTCACTCAGGCGGAACAAAGAAGCCTAGCGAAACTGATCCGAAAGTCTCAGGCGGATAAATTACTCGAACATCATATGAGTAAAAACTTGCACTCCATATACAGGGTGTCCCACTAGTGCCGCAGCGGACGATATACGCGTAACGGTTTGAGTTTTGCAAAATTTTTTGAAGCAGACTTGATATACTCCAAGAAGAGCACAGCCTAAAAATATTTTCGAATATATCGGGTGGCCCACAAAAGAGGAATAGCGGGTGACTTTGTTTTTTTAAATGGGACACCCTATATTCAATAGTGTTTTTCAATTCTCTGAAACTTCCTGCATGCTTTCGTATACTTTTCACATATTTTTATTCGACAGTTTTCGAAACATTGGCCTTTTTGACAAAAAAATGATACTTGTAGAGGCCATGTTATCCAATTATATTTCACGAACCCTTGCACATACCAATAACAGTTCTATATGGATTGAAAGACAAGACTTCAAAGTATCCTAGCCAGCTATAATAAAGCATCTCCAGCATACAGAGTGTCCACAAAAAGACTATCAACATGACGAATTTCAAATCGATTTTTCTTCATTTTTTCAAATGCAATGCATATAATTTTTTTTCATCATTGTAATCACCATTCATTTTACTTCATTTTTTGTCGAATACATGATATGCATATCTCTAAAGGAATAGGATTTTTTTAGAGTTTTTCCTCCAAATTCACATTTACTTTCGAATTCAAAAAGCAGATTTGGCTTTTCTGTGGTTATTGGGAACTGTCAAATTATTCTATTCTTAATTCGATAGAAGAAATATGGCTTTTCAATTGCAGAAATAATCCTTTTGAACTAACTGTTTTTGTTAAGAAATATCGTGTTTTTAACATTCTTATTCGAATAAGGTTAGTAGGTACTTGAGTATTTCCTGAATGTATCAACTCAATTTCTATCGAGAAATATGAACTTTGAATCAATTCTAGAAGATCGTTTCAGGGCCGTAGTTAGCACAATTTTTTTTTCTAAATGGCTTTATCTTTTTAGCACAGCCGAATTCGAAAAAATGGAAAATGAAAAAAAGGTTTCTTTGACCCCAAGGATCTTCAGTTGAAATATATGTACAAGTCAAAGACTCACCCTGTATATCCGGGAAAAAAGTAATTTCGTGAAATTGTATATTAGGTATATTATAAGGATTAGAAGTGCATATTTTTTTTGAGAGCAATATGTATTTGCAGTTGCGATGCGGAGCACAGCGCAGCCGAGCGAATGCAAAATTGCGAGTAAAAATAGGCACTTTTAGACCCTATGATATACAGGGTGTCCACTTTTTCAATGGCATGGTATTGGTTACTTTTGAACCATAAGAGTTGGAAGTTCGGTCAAATGGAGAAAAAGTTGCATCCATAGAAGCATTGTCAAGCAGTTCAAATAAATCGAGATTATCAGGGCCGATTATTGAGATATCATAAGAACAGTAAATTCTGTCATTTTCATTTTAATTTTTTTCCCACTTTATTCCAAATATCATCAAAAAATGTTACAGGAATTTTTTATTCGACAGTAAATTATCCTCAAAATGACATAATCAGATTTCGTATCCAACGTTTCGTACTTCCTGGCCACCCTCAACCTTATTTTTTTCAACACGGACCTGCATATTTTATGACACTTTTCGAAATAACTCTTAACGCTGAATTCAACGATATATCATACAATGTCATACAAAGTTGATTTTACAAAATGGTGGACATTTCGAACACTTACGTCATTAATGTTCATCATTTACCTTCGAATAATCATTCAATTTGTCTTTCCTTGAATGATATTGAAGGACCGGTACAGGTCCTTCTCAGGAAGACGGCAGGCGAATGCTTGCCGAAACGTCGGTAACAACAAACCGCATAGATAATGGAAACAGCCCAAATAATCTTTCATCCAAATACTCACCATTCAAGTGTCCGTCGATAGAAAATGGGCCTATAAGCCTATTTGCGACAATTGCCATCCAAACATTTAAATTATGTGGATGCTGGGTATGTGTTTCATAAATCCAATGAGGGTTTTCATTTGAACAATACTTCGTTTTTTCAATTTTTATTTTCGCTAAACTCAGTATGTATGAATTCAAAATAACACAGTCTTTCAAAATATATAGGGTGTCCCATTTAAATTGAAGAAGTTGAGGACATTTCCGGTTAAACCGGAACTATATTATTAACAAAAAAATGTATATCAGATGCATTTTGTTCCATTGCACTCACCTGAAATTTTGATGAATATGGTTTTTTTCGTTTAAAAGATATTTACTTGGTTCCATACTTTATCCCAACCCTGTATGTATGCTTGTGGCACATGTTGTCCACTAATTTTGTGTTTGTATTCTTCCTCAATGAATATTGTTATTATTATCATATTGATATGAAGTTCGACCCCATTATGACATAATAATAATATAATTATAATAATCTTTATTGCTTCTTGTTGCATACATCATTAACTTATAATATGTCGAGGAATTTTGCCTGAACTTTCGCTTGAGTGCTACTCTTCCTCGATACAATATATGGCAAAAAACAAATAAATTCATTCAGCAACACAGATAATTATCGAAAATATTTAAATAGAGTATGGAGAAGATGGGGCGTCGGGAAACAATAAAAAGATATACATCATAGAGTATGCACAGCTCACAAAAAGAGAGCTTCAAATATTGTCGGGTTACTAAGAATGAACTATTTCATGCACTTTCTCTAATTTTTTGTTCTTATTGGGTAACATCTCATTTCATCAGGCAAACAATTAAATATTTTTGGAATCAAATACAGTGAAAACTTCTGATTCAAAGTCTTTCGAAAGAGTTTCTAAGTTTTTATTTTCCTTTCCTCTAGTTTCATAACAATGTGTTAAGGTTGAAAATATGTTTTCAATTCTGGGTAGATACACCAAGCTACTAAGACAATATAAATTGCGGACATTCAAAACCTGACTGCAGTGATATAGATCTTTAGTTGGGAAAAGGCGAGGTTTGGAGAATATTATTTTTAACACAGTGTGAACTACCTGAAGATTATAAATCGAGTTACCATAAGCGGCACCCCAAACAACAATGCAGTATCCGAGAACCTGGAGTAAGAACTTGCACTCCATATATTTCAGGAGTTTAAGAGACCCGACCTGTCTGTGGAATTGTCTTTCGCCTTTCTACGGTCCGCTAGCCTCAAGTCAGAGACGGAGGGATTTGTGATGGCGTGTCAAGGTGGAGTACTGAATACGAGATGGTATAAAAGAAACATCATAAAAATGGACACCCCAACAACTTGCAGGGCTTGCCATAGGCAACAGGAAACGATTATGCACATCCTTTCTGCCTGCAGCGTCCATGCTCCATCAGGGTATGTAGAGAGACACAACGCGGCTCTCCGAATTCTATACTTCCATCTGAGAGCCGCGTATGAGATGGACAAAGAACCGGTGCTACCATATGTGCCTCTGGAGATTGAAGCGGTGGCCCAGAACGAAAGAGCTCGCATATGCTGGAACTATCCTGTCTCAACAACACGACAGATCAATGCTGTTAAGCCAGACATACTTCTGCTGGACAAGGAGCTGAAGGAGTTATTTGTCGTGGAATTTTCCTCCCCTGCTGAAAATAATGTTGTGATGAAAGAAGAACAGAAGAGGCAAAAATACAAAGACTTTATGTTCGAGCTTGGAACTGTATACCCAGGTCATAAAATTAGGATGGTCGTACTAATCAAAGGATGTCTCGGTGGAATTAGAGCTAACTATGTAGATGAACTGAAGATTATCCCGGTCTGTAGACCACTGGCCGAGGTATTGGCGCACAGAATGCAGAAAGCAGTGTTGCTCGGGTCACTCCATATAATCAGGTCCCTCGAACTCTAGAAGCCACTTGCAGCTCATCTCTTTTGTTAAGGGACGCTACGAGGGCAGGATGAAGAACTCCTCCATTGAATGTGTGAGGGGTTTTTAGTGAGTAGCCAAACAAGATCTTGGATTCTCACACTACCGAGAGTGCGGACCCTCTCGGTGCCCATAAAGGGTTGTCCCCTCACACGGACGTAAAAAAAAAAATCAATTAACAACTTCATCATTACTTTATACCAGCATCGGTTATCACTTCATGATTTTCAAATCAAAATATTCCGAAAACGGTACACAGTATCGAGTTTCACCATGAGTTTCTTTTAGGTGTAAAATTGAATGACGCTACGTTCAAGTTTCGATCAATATATAAAAGCTCAAAAAGTTATGTGTTTAATACTACTCGCTACGAACCGTGTGTGAAGCACCCTGTAAGAGAGTCAGATATAAAATCGATATCCGGGGATGTATCAGCTTCCATAACATATTCGTATAAAATGTCATTATAATGTGTATTATTTATCTTTATCTTGAATACAGATGGCGTTACGAAATTTTTTCACGAAGCAAACCCCAGCTTTCTACCTATCCCAGAGACGGAGTGACCTATTTTTGAAATACCTCGTATATATGCTTGATTTTTGTCAGTGTTTCTACCCGGAGTGTTTCGTACCCTTCTTTTCACATTCTCGTGTTGTGTTCGTGTTGGACATTGGTGGTTGTAATTTTACCAGCATGTGTCAGTACTTATATCTTCAGAGGGTAAAGTTGTTCTGTATCTACGTATAGATAGATATGACGAAAAATTACTTATGATTTTTGAGGAAAATGAAAAATTGGGAAAATAAAAAATTGATACAGGGGCTTCGGTTATGACAAAAACTTCTTATGAAAAGAAAAAGTTCAGTTGAAATCTCACATTCCTATGAAAATAGTATATTATTTTATAAGGAGGAGAAGTGTTACTTTTCATGGCGAGCTTGAGTTTGCCCGCCGGACGTAGTGAGGCGGGTATTTGAAAGCGAGCCATGAAAAGTCACTTCTCCTTCGAATGAAATATGTTAATTTATATTTACAAATTTTCGGTTATATTTTTCATCGGTCGGAGACCCGAAATCAGACCCCTGCTGATGTCGACAAAATATCGATGACGCAAAGGAGAAGGATAGAGTGGGGATCCTTTGACCGATGAAAGCGAATGAGCTTCCCCCCACCTATTAACCTCCTCACCCGCGCAGACATCTTAGTCTGCGTGGCATTGAGTAGCTTTGGTAGTGTAGTATGTTATTTTATTTTCAAACATCTTGAAATTCCTGGGAATCTGAATAATATTGACATTTACGATCGTTATAATTGAGTGAAAAATGTAACATTTGTATAGTCCATAGTTACGGTTGTTTTGCAAAATTAGTCCCTTGCATAACAACACTTTTCCTGCCGCCGCCGGAGGGAAAAGTAAGCCATAGCAACTATTTCTTCGCCTAGGCGGAGAAATAGAACTTCTCTGTGATCCTGTCAGTCTAGAAATGACGTTGTTATGGTACTTTTGAAAATAAACTATTTTATGTGAGTTTTATTCACTTGGTTCTATATTTTTCAACTTTCCCTCGGATGAATTTTTACCCAACATTCTTATTTCTCTATATACCTAATAATATTAATAATTTTGTTTATTCCTCTGGACCATAAATAGAGTGCAGCAAGATTGTCAGCAAGTAATTAAAAATGTATACACACACACATAAAATTCAATAATATCAGTATCTCACATAACAAAATCAGTCAAAGTACACTTTTGACAATTTTGTCACGAAATGTTAAAAAGTAACAATTTCCACAAAATATGAACATTTTTTTTTTCAAATATTCATCTATTGAATTAGTAAGCTTTCGACAACAAAAAATTTTCTAGTTTAGAATTGAATATTTTTTCTGATGATATATTTCCCAGTTCTTCAGGAAGCTTATTGAAAAGCCTCAGATCTAACGACCCTGGAGCATTCTGGGACTGAGTGAGCCTAGAAAATGGCCCATGAAGGTAAACACCCGAACCGGTCTTGTAGACGGTGAATTGTTCCCACTTGAGAAAGCTGATATATTTCGCCTGATGAAAATGGCACTATGGTTGGTGTATATAGATCGATAGAAGAGTCAAGAAATTATCTTCAAAGTATGTCTTGCATGATTTCTAGCTATCTATCCTGAACATTGTTCGAATAATCCTATTCCGTATCTTGAAGACCCTGCGACAATCTAATCTGTGCTGTTTCCCCTAACGCCATAATAAAGGGTCGACTGAACGTGTGAACCATAAGACATGCGCAAAGTCACACAATCACTCAAGCAACGAATCATGAAATTCTCACTCGCCACAGACGCACACAACCACTCAACATGATCCTTCACGGAAAAGTGCATATATGTACATGTGCAGCCCAAGAAACTTCACCCCGTCAGACACACTCATAATATATCCTCCACTTCGGATCAACGTACCACACACACCATTTGTCAGAAACAGAACTACTTCTGTCTTCTCGGCGTTCACAGCCAAACCATTGATCTTGCACCAGGCTGACATACGCTCCAAGCAACCAATACTTTTAATGGCCAGTTCATGGATGCCATGTCCTGCTGTTCTAAAAAGCTAATCATGTCAATAATGAAGATGGTGAATAATGTAGGTCCCAATATGCTGCCCTGGGGCATTCCTGATACAACAAGACGAGGTCGAGATAGAACTTGCTGGCCGCGTTCCTATAAGCGGAATCTCTTATATCGGTCGGAAAGACCTAAACCAGTCCAACGGAGGACCTTCATTTCATAGTGGTTCAGTTTATCGCACAAGATATTCAAATTGACAGTGTCAAATGTCCGACTCATATTGTGATACATAGCGAGACAACTGTTCATCTTTTCAAAGTTTTCAACAATCTCATCGTAAAGAGCAAGGACTGCGTCCTGCGTACTTTTTCCTTTACGAAAACCGTTTTGGCCCGACGACAAGACGGACATACAGAAATGACGAGAGTCGTGATACAAAGACCCCCTCGAATAATTTTGAGCACACCCACAACACTGCCGCCACCGGTGAAACGGATTCAGGGTCACCCTTTTTCAAAATTGTGTTATGAGATCTGTCTTCAGTTCTTCCGGGAAATAGTCAAGGTTAACTGAAAGATTTACCAAGTGCGATAATGGAATAGGAATAATATCGGCAATCTCTTGCAATATGTTGCATATAGAAATGAAATTATATACTAGGTACTTTCATATTACTCCTTTCAAGTTGAAAATGGTTTTCAAACAGCTTACGTATTGATCATTCTGACTCAGAATTCTACTTGTGATTGAAGGAATTCCTTTTTCACCCATAAAATATACCATTTCCACCCTGATTAACAATGATTATGAATTTTGAAAGAATGTCAACGTTAGCAGGCGGATTCGGAACGAAATCTCAATAAGGTGTGAAAGCCTTGACTAATATACTGATCTGTTTTATTTAACTCGTGGAATCTGAATTCACGAAACAAGTTCAAGTCAAGAAGTTTAAGAAATACCTACCTTTATATCTCTTGTTCAAGTTTAATGGCTTTGCGCGAGTAATGAGGTCAATAAGTCAAGACCTTCTGAAAAAAGTATCCTCCAAATTTTAACAATGTTAATGATACCATTGGATGTTGTTTCTTTGATTTACAGGTAAGATCAACATTCTTGTATGTAATTGTTTTTTTGTATAAAATAATGAATCCTTAGATTTACAGAAAAAAAATTCTTATATTATTCTGACCAACAGAAGGAACTTGAAGAACCCAAAATCAATCCAATAAAACATTATAAAAAAACATTCCCGTTGTGAATCACGATGGACAAACTACAGTTTAGATTCAAGGTGCTAGAAGCCTTGGATGGAAAATCCAACGAATTGTGTGTAACCAGAGTCATCACGCATGATGGACATGCATACAGAATTCCACAGGAATATATGAGGGCAGCATATCACGAGGAGCTGATTAAGACGCCTATGTTCAATAAGGTGAAGAAAGCGCTAAAACAAAGGAATGAAATGAAACAAGTCTGGGTTAGAAGAAGAAATAAAGGACGGTTATTTTGATGAAGAAGGTAATTTGCAATTTGATGAAGAATATTTAGAAGAAGTAATTGGGGAACAAAATACTACTAGTGAAGTGGCTACTAATGCAGCAGAACAACCATTAGTCAAACTATTAGAAGAACTTGTCGGAAAAAAACGTGTATAATAAGAAGAAAACAATAAAACAAGAATTTGCTAAAGAATTCACAATTGGAAATTTTGATGGTGAAAATTTTATAGCTAAGGGGGCGGCAGATTGGTATAGTTGTACACTCTTCAAGCTTACAATTGAAGCAAAATGGGAAACGTGGAAAGACAGTTTATGCAACACATATGCTAGTAAAGGTTGGTCTCCAATATGCGTAAGCTTTTAGATATCAAATGGGTTCCTTAGTAGAATATTTCATAAAAAAAAACTTTCATAACAAGTGATAAAAGCTATTGATAATGAAACATTAATAGATCTAAATTGCTATAAGCTTGCCAAATTACATCATTGATAGAATTGATAGGGAAAAATTGAGAAAGACTGAAGACCTACATAATGGAATAAGTACAACATTTAATTTATAAGCAAAATTCAGAAATGCAAAAGAGTAGACTAAACCCAAATGAAAAAATTTAGAATAAAATACCTTGTAAAATATGTGAAGGAAAAGGAGAAGCAACATGTTTTCATTCTGAGGATGAATGCAGGTTCAAAATCAGGAAGATAAAAGTGATAGGGTTAGGCAAGTGAACAATTTATCTTTAGATGTGGAACTAAGTGATGAGGATCCAAAAAACTAATTGTGCCACCATTAATTGAACTCCAAATTAAATTAAATGATACTCTAGAAATACCTGCTATTGAAGACCCAGGTTCAGATGTTACATTAATGAATCCAAAACTGATAAACTTGAAATCTAAAGGTAATGAAATGAGGTAAACAAATTTTAAACCAATTAATGGTGTTTATGAATCAGATGGGTTAATTAAAATAAAAATTTACAGATTTCGCAATCCTTGCAACCATCAGAGACATTGGAAATGATAACACCACATGAGAATATTACCAACATTTATTCGCATTTGAACTTAAAATAAAATAGTATTTTCAATAATAATAATGAGCAATAATAATTGCAAGAAACAATCAACATTCCCAATTCCTAACATAAACATGTGAGAGGAAACTTGTCACCGTATTTTAAAACAAAAATGTTCTTTCTAAAGTAAGTATTCTCAAGATATAATAATAAAAAATAAAGATATAAATAATTGGATGAAGCTGGGTCCATCCTGTCATTCCTGTCCAATATTTTCGAAGTGAGTTTTGATTTTAGCAAATCTGGGTTTTCATAAAATTGGCTTTAGATAGAAGGATTCAGTTTTTACTAAAATTCATGAATCTTACATGTACTAGGAGTTAACATCATCAGAATAAGCTGAGTCATTTACCAAATCTGAGTTTTCTCGAAATTGGCTCGAGATAGAAGGATTCTGTTTTTACTTAAATTCATGAATCTTATATGTTCTTGGATCAACTCTCATCGGATGAAGCTGAGTCCATTCTGTCCAATATTTTCCAAGCGAATTTTCATTTTACCAAATCTGGGTTTTCATGAAATTGGTTTGAGATAGAAAGATTCTGTTTTCACTAAAATTCAGGAATCTTATATGTACCTCCTCGGAGTAAACATCATCAGAAGAAGCTGAGTCCACCCCGTCCAATATTTTCGAAGAGAATTTTTATTTTACCAAATCTGAGTATTCTCGAAATTGGCTTGAGATAGAAGGATTATGTTTTTACTAAAATTCATGAATCTTATATGTAGGGGAGGACGGGGGAATTCCACGCACCTTAGGGAAAATGCTCACAAAAACCTTCCTATGTACACACAAACTTTCATAATTTAACTGCTGAATCATGAAACCATTTGGAACTTTTTCATCACAAGGAAAAAGTTCAACTACCTATACCAATTGAGAAAAAAATAATTCTGAAAACTGTCTTTTTGCGGTCTTCCCCCACGTACTGGGTAATACCGCGCATGCGATGGTATAAGTATGCGCATATATTGAACAGCTGAAAAACTCGAAAAAATATTTTATTATTTAGGTAATAACCAAGTACAATGTAAATTAAACAAATTTCCATGAATAGGTACAAAAAATATTATTGAAGAATTACCCCGCTACAGCTGCGCGTTATTCTCCCAGAGTGAGTCACCTAACCTAACTAATCACTGACAGTAGATGACGAAATACAATTATGTAATTGTTCTTTTGCATTAAATAATCTACACATACCTATGAAGGAAAATAGTCATGCAATAGATTCATTAGAAATTAATAATAGAAGTACTTTCCACGATTCCAATTCCTCTCGAAAATTAGATCAGAGCGTCGTGAAACGAACAATCGGCTCCCTGGTCTAAAATAAAAACACGAATATCTTTAAATTACGGGAGGATGTTGGCAAGGCAAATACGAGATGGTGCGCTGTATCCACAGAAATATAATGAAATATTTATTTATTTATATGTTTATTATATTTCTGTGGCTGTATCTAAATTTTGAAATAACTGAACTGAGTTGCAGAATATCAATGCGCAGAATTCCCCCGGGCGCGGAATTCCCCCGTCCTCCCCTACTCGGAGGAAATCAAATGAAGCTGAGTCCACTCCGTCCAATATTTCCGAAGTGAATTTTGATTTTAGCAAATCTGGGTATTCATGAAATTGGCTTCAGATAGAAGGATTCTGTTTCTACTAAAATTCATTAATCTTATATGTACTCGGATCAACTATTGACCTATTCTTCAAATACCGAAATATTTGCCCAATCTGGCAACGTTGCGGCGAATTTGACGGACCACTAACCGCGGCCCAGATCTCACTTGATGAAACAACAATATAAACACTCGAAGTGCTAATGAAGGAAATAAAACAATGATCTATCCTTCAAATACAGGAATAATTGCCCAATCTGGCAACGTTGCGGCGAATTTGACGTACCTCCCACCGCGGCTCACTGGTCGCCGTCGCCGATTCTCGAGCATACATTAATTCTCACGAATTCCTAACCAATCAGATTCACTCGATTTCGAGTGCTTCCGAATGCACCCGAGAGGACGATCGTGAGAAGAAGCCTTTGCCCGTTATTCAGATCACGCGTTTTGTCTTTTGTCGTTCTTCATGAACGAATCTGATAGTGAAATAGTTGAAAACGGTTGGAACTTGGAACTTCGAACAGTTTGATTTATATTATGGTAATTACCACCATGAGTATCAAAGTCCTTAGAAGAAGTTACGCAATATGGTGCACATAAAAAAATTTCATAAATTGTTAACCTGATTTTCAATCGTTATTTCCCCCCCCATGAAAAAAAGCTATATCCGCCCTTGCATTTAGAACAAACTATAATAAAAAAATCATTTTTTAAAACAATCTTTTATAAAAACAACCCTCATCCGCCATTTTGAAGCCGCCATCTTGAATTCCTCAATTTGAAGAATCGTAATTTCCGACCCAGATACCAATTTTGAATAGAATCGTCCGCCCTATTCTAGCCGCCGTCTTGAATTTTTCAATTTCAATTTTGACAGAAGAATCATCATTGTCGAACCCAAAAACCCCTAGATACTAATTTTGAATGAAATCGGATGATAATTACGAAACTCATCCGCCATTTTGTTTTTTTCTATAAAAAATACTTCATGATGCATTGTCACCAGAATTATGTACACCTGCCAAATTTCAAATCAATCGGACGATTAGAAGTGTGTCATATTTAACTTGCAAGATTTGATTACAGACAGACAGACACCGGGACAGTCAACTGTCAACTAAATAAAAGCTTGTAAAAAAAGCACATATGCGCTCACAAAAACCTCAAAAGTGAGAATTTAAGTAGGTAATTTAGCATATGTATTTTGAAATATGGCAATATAACTGTGTGTTGTATCATAGTTTTCTTGGATGGGGGAAATGTAAGAAATATCAATCATACAGAACACCATGAATTATTCTCAAATGATCATATGTAGAAAACGTTTTCTGGTTTTCATCAGTAGAACAAAGAGAACACAAAATATATTGCTTCTTCACCACTTTAGCGGAATCATCATTATGGATTGTCCGGAGATGCCTGTTTCTAACAGATACGCTGGTAAACTCTTTTCCACATATGCCGCAAATGCAAATAAGTGGATTCACTCTGCAATAAAGTCGAGCATTTATTTGAAACGTCCATAATGAGAAATTGTAATAGATTTTGCTAGATATTCTATTCAATAAAAATAAAACTGTTCGAAGTTCCAACCGTTTTCAACTATTTCACTATCAGATTCGTTTATGAAGAACGACAAAATAACTAAAATAAGACAAAACGCGCGATCTGAATAACAAGCAACGGCTTCTTCTCACGATCTTACACGCGGGTGCATTCGGAAGCACTCGGATCGAGTGAATCTGATTGGTTAGGCATTCGTGTATGCTCGCTTCTCGTATGCTGGCCCAATACACCCTATGTCACCTATATCACGCGATAACTTTCGAATGCTTTTTTGGTCTACTAGCGACACCTTTGTCTTTTGACCTTGAACGAAAACTCGAAACTTGCCTGTAATATACGAACATAAACATTTCCAATGTTAAAAGGAAATAATAATTCAATAATTTTAAATTTATGAAAGTATTTGTTGTCATTAGTTTGAACTCATATAACAATTACTTTATAGGTATAAGAATATTTCTTTTTTGTTGAGCTTTATTATATCCCACTGTATTTTATTTTATATACATATTCATATTTGAAATTAACATTTAAAAATTGTTCAAAAGGCTGTGTAAATAAAATCAACCTATTTCAGAATAAATATTTAATGCAACTATTATGATTTCACTACAATTAATTCGTTTTTAGCATGCAACAATTTGATTTTTAGCAATTCCAATTCTGCATTATTTTTTGCTCTTCTGAAAGTATCTTCTTCCAATTCCCTTTGTTTTCCTCTCTCATTTTTTTCCTTTAGGTTTCGCAGTTCCTCATCTGCAATTTGCTTCTGTACATTCAGAATGTCCTTTTCAATAGCAGCATTTTCATTCCGGGCTATTTGGAATTTTTTTTCCTCCTCAAAATACTCTAATTTTATTTGAGCTACTTTTAAGTATTCCTCTGAAAGTTGACCAGAAGTTTTTGTCATGGCTGGTCGCCTTCTTGATAAGAATGAGGAATTTCCAGTACATTGAGGAGTTGCCTCGATTATTCTTATCTATAAATAACACAAAATGAAATTAATGAAGTTTAAATTGGAATAAACAGCAATCACAAAATAATTAATGCTTACAGCAGGCGTATCCACTTCTTCAGTGATCTTCACTCCCTTTAAAGATTCCTTTTCATGGGATGTAATTGTAGCACATACCTCTTCTTCATTCATCGTTCGAGATGCTGAGGGGTTTTCAAATACCATGCTGTCAGAATCGAATATGTTCTTAAATCCTTCAACGCCTTTTTTATTCATAAGCCACAGAGCTAGATCCAGATTTGGGTCTTGAGGGGGCACCTGAGCTGTTCCACCACCGGTCAGATATACCTCTCTTCTTTCTGCCGCGATGTGCTTCCTCGTGTCCTTTTTTATATTCTCATAAAATTTTTTTAGAGATTCTTTGCCCCTATGATGTCCATCAGGGGATTGTGAATTGAATAAATTCGTAATTTCTTGCCACGCTTCCGTCTTTTCACGCCAAGTAACTGCATTCGTTTTTTATTTTCAATGGTGCCCTTGAAACTATTCACCAAATTTAAAAGTTTATTTTTCTCATTAGAAGAGAAATTTGGAGCTCTTGTTGATTTCTTTTCAACACTATCCATTTTGAATTCACACTTCACAAGGAAAAACCGAAAAACACAAATTATCTGTACGATGTTTGTACGTTGTCTGTTATTTGTTATGTTATAGGTTAGTCATAGATCATAGAAACCGGCATAGAATTTCTTCTTTTCAATTCTCAAGTAGGTCGAATGTATCAATATTTGAATAATCTTACAGCGTTGCCAAATGGCAGTGATCCTTAGCTAAATTTCTGTTAAGTGGTACCGGTGCAAATGGAAATATTTTTGAGTGGAACTTAAGTCTAAGTGGTACCTAGCAACGAGGAACTTTTAAGGGTAAGCGGTGCAAACGGGCGTTAGAGGCCGATTTGAGCATGGGCGAACAGTGTCATAAGCGGATTTTGTTGCCAGACTGTGCAAATCCGTTTCTTCAGTGGATCAAATAACGAAATAATTGCCCAATCTGGCAACGTTGCGGCGAATTTGACGGGCCGCTCACCGCGGCCCAGATCTCACTTGATTAAACAACAATATAAACACTCGAAGTTCTAATGAAGGAAATAAAACAATGATCTATCCTTCAAATACCGGAATAATTGCCTGCGACGAATTTGACGGGCCGCTCACCGCGGCCCAGATCTCACTTGATTAAACAACAATATAAACACTCGAAGTGCTAATGAAGGAAATAAAACAATGATCTATCCTTCAAATACCGGACTAAGTGCCCAATCCGGCAACGTTGCGGCGAATTTGGCGGACCTCCCACCTGAGTCCCACCTCGGCGCAGTTCGCCGATTCTCGTATGCTGGCATATGCTGGCCCAACACACCTACGTTAATGAATCACGCGATAACTTTCGAATGCTTTTTTGGTCTACTGGCGACACTTTTGTCTTTTGACCTTGAACAAAAACTCGTAATTTACCTGCAATATACGAACATAAACATTTCCAATGTTAAAATCCTGATTATAAATAAAGAAAATCACATGAATGTGTTCATAATTGATAATGAAAATTTCAAACATGACATTCCTATAGGATTAGATCGTATGAAGAAATTCGAATTGATACAAAATGAAAATTAGAGATAGAACATAAAGTTTCCGAATCTGATAAAATAATAAATGAGTATCAAATGAATTTTAATGAACATATGAAGTAGATACCTTCAATATCTATACAAATCACTTGAATAGTCATGAAAAAAAATAATTATGAATCTAATAGACCGATACAAATTATATTTGCGGGAGATAAAAATGATAAAGGCACTGTAAAAGATTACGAAGCCATAATAGATCTTATAATAAATAGGCATTGCAGTAAAAGACCATATAGATGTACAATCGGAGATAAAAAATAAATAGATGAACAGATTTCAGAATTACTTGAAAGAAACCTGATACGGAAATCATACAGCGCATTTGCTGCTACAGTAACGTTAGCTTATAAAAGAGATGAAAACAAAAAATCGAGATTGTGGCGTGTGCATAGATTACAGAGATAATAGTCCCTCAATCGCAACCTTTTCCACTTACTGAAGATCTTATGACAAAAACAAGATATTGCAGATATTTCTCAAAACTTGATATAAATTCCGCATATTGGTCCATTCTTCTTCGAATCGAAGATCGCAGAAAAACAGGCTTTGTGACCTAAGAAGGCCATTTTCAATGGACTTGCCTACCATTTGGATTAAAAACATCACCGGCTATCTTCCAAAGAATTTCAAGCAATATAATAGGTTAAAATAGATTATCGAACTGTACAGTCAATTACATAGATGACATATTTGAATTTTCAAAATCTTTCGAAGAACATATATGAAAACTATTAGATGCAATTATGAGGGACGCGTTCAGATTGAAGCTGTCTTAGTGTACATTTGCACTGTACTCTGTTGAATACATAGGCCATATAATTAAACACAAATCAATTTCTCCGATAAAAGATGATTAAATCTCCATAAGAAATTTTCCTGTGCCCGAGAATAAGAAAAATGAAGGAGGAAAAGACAAGAATTTGTTTGGTCGGAAGATTGTCAAAAAGCCTTTGAGTATATTATGAAAATTTTCTTCTGCACTCAACCAGTTTTAGCAATCTTTGAGCAAGACTTACCAATACACATATACACAGACGCAAGTTCAAAAGGCATAGATGCAGTATCAAAACAGCCACAACTAAACGAAATTCCGAAAATTGAAAAACCAGTGTCATATTTTTCAAGGAAGTTAAATGATTCACAAAAAAAAAGCGATTTACTTAGAATGAACAGCAATAAAGGAATCCGTAAAGTATTGTCAACACTGACTCATAGGCAAACATTTTAAAGTATTTTCAGATCACAAACCGCTAGAAGAAATGAATTTTAAAGCAAGAGCGGATGGAGAATTAGGTGATATCACCTACTACTTATCACAGTTTGATTTTGAAATAATATACCGTCCAGGTAAAGATAATTTGGAGGCAGACTGCTCAAGCAGGAAACATGTATTAGAGCCTAAGGAAGATGAAGATAATGAATTAAGGATTGTAAACTTAATTAGTTCAGAAGATATTGTAGAGGATCACAGAAAGAATAAAGAAATTGAACCTAACAAAAACAGTCTAAATTATAAGAATAGTTTTTATTATTAAAAAGCGAGAAATAAAGATGAAATTTTCTTATCAGAAGAATTTAGTGAAAAATTGATAGAAGAGACACATAAGAAGTTTTGTCATATTATAATGAACGAAATGAAGAATGAAATACAGCCGTATTATACAGCAGAAAACATATCAGAAAACATGAAGAAAACCTGTAGATGTTGTGAAGTATGTATACAAAATAAATCAAGAAGGCAAGACAAAATTGGTTTAATGTTACATCTGGGCCCCGCAACAAAAACTTTCGAAACTCCATAGATACAATAGGCGGATTCGGTCGCTCAAGGTCCACAAAAAAAAATCTTCTAGTTGATCACTTCACTAGATATGCTTACATAATAACATCAAAAACACAAAATGTAAATGA
This sequence comes from Adalia bipunctata, assembly GCA_910592335.1. NCBI lineage: Eukaryota > Metazoa > Arthropoda > Insecta > Coleoptera > Coccinellidae > Adalia > Adalia bipunctata. The sequence continues at coordinate 56,675,737 of OU342948.1, forward strand.
TTTCATTAAATTGACAGATAATGTACTGAAAGATCACGATATTCGAATACTTCTAACAATATCCATGTATAAATTCAAAAAATTTCAAACATTTCTTGGAAAAAAGAAGGGTCACAATGGTTTTTACAGGAGTTAATGCACCATTTTCGAATGGTTTGAATGAGAGACTGAACCAAACTTTGGTAAATAAGATAAGATGCGCAATCAATGAAGAAAAAAACAAGTATGGATGGACAACTATAACACATAATTGTTTGAAACAATACAATGAGACCGAGCACACAGTAACAAAATTTAGTCCGAAACATTTGTTGGATGGTAAAGATACTTCAGAATTACCAAATTAACTCAAAAAGGATAAAAATTATAATTAACTGGAAAACGATAAAAAGACTGCACTTGAAAACATCGGGTAGGAAGTAAAATAAAGTTTTTAAGGGCATAAGATATCATTCTTTATTGATAAACCAAGCTTTCGTTCCCGTTTGGATTTTTTTCAGGGTCTGAAATAGGAACAAACACAATGACATGAGGCGAGTGACCGCATCAGACAATAAAAATAGTAAAAATATACTAACATTCAATGTGAAATTGATAATAAGGACGGTACCTACTCAGTCTCCAAACAACATGCCATATATAAAACGATGCTTTCAGAAAAACAATCCACTTAGTCGAACCTATACCAGTATTAAAAACTGAGACGAAATAAAAATATGAATAGTTGGGTTGGAAACTCCAGATCACAGAAGAGAGACCACAGAATCAAACTAATTACAAGTCATTACACCATCATTACACTATGTTCCAAAATTCCTGAGCCACAGTCTTTTTTAATAGTTCCACAATATTGCGATATATGTCATTAACTGAGTTGAAATCTGTATTCACGTTGATATTATTAGGGCACATATTGATTTCAACAGCCTCAAAGAACATCATTGAGATCCATAATATGACCTGTCTCAACTGTATGTCGAGACAAGCCGGTTGTTGGTTTAAGATCTCTCATGTCCCTTCGATGTTCATCAATCCTAGTCTTCAGCTTCCTTCCCGTTTGACCTATACAGGGTCTTTCACGAGGAACCTCACCCATATTTATACGGGAAACTACTGAACGAATTTCATGAAATTCAGCACTTATAAGTATTTCACGATGCTGATGAAATCTAAAATATTTTCAAGGCATGAGCACCTCCGGTTTTTCCGGAAATGACGTCAACTTCCGTTTTTCAAATTAGAACACCATTTTTTTATTGCAGAAATAGATGTGTGTGATGCATACACTCACATTATTTTTTAAAGTAGATTCAATATCTGCCATAAAAAAATGAGGTTCTACTTTGAAAAAATTGATTTTTCACGATTTTGTCATCCCCAACTTTGAAAGCGATTTTTTCACCCCCTGTATCATGAATCGAGATTTCGATTTTTGAAGTGGATACATCAATCTTACATCTTTGAAAATCCCAAAAATGAAAATTTTCCATTCAAAAACCTCGAAGTTATTCTTGTTTCAGCGGAGCTCTATTTTCGATTTTTTTTTCGAATTTTCCCGCTCAGAGAGAATTTTCCAACCAAAACTGAAAAATGTTACATCAAAATAACTTGAAATTTTCTAAGGAATCTATTTCTGCAATAAAAAAATGGTGTTCTAATTTGAAAAACCGGAGGTGCTCATGCCTTGAAAATATTTTAGATTTCATCAGCATCGTGAAATACTTATGAGTGGTGAATTTCATGAAAATACGTTCAGTAGTTTTCCGTATAAATATGGGTAAGGTTCCACGTGAAAGACCCTGTATATGTAGCTCCGCATGTCCCACAACCAATGCGGTAAACAATTATGTATATAATGTATGATTCATATAATAATGTAGGTAATGTATTATTTCACATCAAATTTTTCGGGGAAAATTTTTTTGCCGAAGGGGAGAGATGTGAGAAATACCTACCTGTATATCCCTTGTTCAAATTCAATGGCTTTGCACGCGTAATTAGGTCAATCAGTTCAATGAATGTATGAATGTGGTAATCGACGGAATCGACACAGTTTATTCTTTATCGATTAATTTTACCTAAAGCCCGCTCCACACTCATGGCAAGAACGTCGGCCAATACCGCGAACGCGAGTGTGGATAACTTTCTTGTGTCACGTTCGCGCTTCGCGGCGTTCTCCGTTTTGTTGCGGTCTCCCGTCCCGCGACAAAGGCTTCGCGCCTAAGCACAAATGTTCCATCCACACTCACAGGCGTTCGCGGTACCAGCGCAGTAATGATTTAATGCTTGTTCACTGACTTTATTCGCTTTTGAAATGAATGGTTTTATTGTAGCAATGAAGTGGAATTAGATTTGATTTAGAGGAGATTAGTGAAATGAGAATTTCTTGATTATTATCAGAATGAACCTTTTCTATAGGGCGGAAAGTCTTCGCAGACAGCGAGGATGCCGTGAACCAAAGTGCGAATATTTGTGTAAGTGTGGATGACTTATTTGGCCGCGAATTCTTGGCCAGGTTCACGGCAAGAATTCTTGGCAAGATTCGCGCCATGAGTGTGTAGCGGGCTTAAGACTTTCTGAAAACAGTATCATCCAAATTGCAACATTTTGAATAATAACGTTGAATGTTGTTTCTTTGATATACAGGTAAGATCAACATTCTATTTCAAGACCTAGATCACGTACTTTGGCAATGCCCTTTGTACAATAACCAGAGGGTACTATTATACAATAATTTAAGAAAATCAAAACAGTATCCTCCCTTCTGCTTTAACCCCTTTTTATCAGAATTGAAAATAGACCAAATGAAACACATTGTTAAATTTTTTCAGGACTGTCAATTGAATATATAGAAGAAAAATTTCAATTTGTTATTACATAACTTACTGGAATTTATATCATATAGACGATTGCAGTAAGTCAATTGCTGCAAATCGACTTCAGAAGAAGTGCGTCCGAGAATTAAGCAACCGATTAAATAAAGGCACTTACCTCAGAAATATAAGTTGACGGCGATCGTAGGTGGTCAACTACTAATTTAGCAGCCGAAAGGGGGTATAAGGAGTGGAAACAGGGAAATACCTTTCCTTTAGATGGACGTCGTTAGTAGCGACCAATTCACCAGTTACTCAAGTTCCAAGTTGCTTAACCACAGGCGAACTTATTCCTCAGAGGATAGCACAAAATATTATGGTGACGCGATCAGACGATTTTATTCTTTCTCAACGAAAGTATTCGACACGAATTTTATTCGCGTTAGAAGGCACTATTAAATTAGCTTGCTTTTAACCAACTTTTATGCACGATGTGTGAACAATGAATTGAAAATTGACATTATTATCTCTCGCGCGCACTCGCAAGAAAATACTTCCGCAGATTGTCACCAGAGTGAGACGGTTCTCGAGTCGTTGAAGATGAAGCAAGTCACGCAGGCAACACACGTTCACGACGTAACATGCCGCCCGCCCTGAAGGATCCCTTCAGTAAGAACTGGAAGGAGTGAACAGACGAAAGAAAAAAGTCATCTACTGACTTGGAAGAGGACACAGTTTGACGATTGGTCGTCGAACTGTCCCAGAAGGGGTAGCAACATCAGCCACACGAATTGTGGAGTCAGCTCCGGGAAAAACAGATGATATACGGCCTATACTCCACTTTAGAGGAGGAAGATTGTCGTCTCGAATGATGACAACAGTGCCTGGAAGGACAGGGGTAGACGGCTGCAACCACTTATGACGTTTCTGCAAGGTATGCAAGTATTCCTGACGCCAACGCTTCCAGAAGTCCTGCTGGAATCGCTGGACCAATTGCCAACGAGATAAACGATTCACAGACACGGAACTGACATCATGGTCAGGAGGAGCGCTGAGGGGGCGGAAAATCAAGAAATGCCCTGGTGTGAGGGCCTCAAAATCCGAAGGGTCAGATGAGGGAAGATACAGAGGACGGGAGTTGAGGATGGCCTCAACCTGAGTGCAGACAGTGAGAAATTCCTCATAAGTGAGTTTCTGCTCGCCGATGACGCGAGTGAGATGATGCTTGGCAGATTTTACAGCGGCCTCCCAAAGGCCGCCAAAGTGAGGACTGGAAGGCGGTATGAATCGCCAATCAGTTCCGGAGGACGAAGCGGCATCGCAAAGACTCTGCTGATGTTGTGGAGCAGACAATAAGCGGCCAAGATCACGAAGGTAGTTATGAGCACCAACGAAATTGGTCCCGTTATCGGAAAAGATGACGGAAGGGTGACCTCGGCGCGCAACGAACCGCCGATAAGCAGCGATAAACGCTGGAGTGGACAGCTCAGATGCCAATTCTAGGTGAACTGCCTTGGTAGTGAAACAGATGAAGACAACCAGATATGCCTTTGTGCTGACAGCCCCTCGTAATCGCGCACTCGTGACATAAAAGGGTCCGGCGTAGTCTACACCAGTGGTAAGAAAGGCCATGGCAGAGGATAGTCGCTCGGGAGGCAGATTGCCCATTGGCTGTACCATGGGACGAGGTTTGCAGGAGAAGCATCGATTGCACCTGCGTAGTCGATTGCGTACAACATTGCGTCCATCCAGAATCCAGTACCGGCGACGAATGTACGAATGAGTGGCCAAGGCGCCAGCGTGCAGGAGACGATAATGAGCATCATCGATGATCAGATGAGTGAGATGGCTTTTCTTTGGAAGAAGAACAGGATGTTTGTGTCTATAAGGCAACAAGGCCGCCTGTCGGCGGCCTCCAACACGAATAATTCCCTGCTGGTCACAGAAAAGGTGAAGCTTCATGATGAGCCGGAGACGAGAAGATGGTTTTCGAAGCTCAGTCAGCTCCTCGGCAAAATAAACGGATTGAACGAGACGTATCAAGCAGGCCTCCGCCTCCTGGAGCTCAACAGAGGAAAGAAAACCTGACCGAGGGGGTGATAGACCACGAGTATTCATTATGAATCTTCGACAAAAGGCGGTGACCCGCTTGAGTCGAAGATATGAGGAAAAGCGGTCAATGAAGGTGGGTTCATCGGAGATAGCCGCGAACATCAAAGCGGAGATTGGCTTTGCTTCCTCGTCCACTCGATCAGTTTGAGAGGAATCAACAGAGGAAACAGGCCATAAGGATAAGTCGAAAGACAACCAGTGAGGACCCCGCCACCACAATGGGTGATGATGAATGTCTGTAGGCATCAGTCCTCGAGAGGCACAATCAGCTGGATTGTCCTCAGACACTACATGTCTCCAGCGATCAGAGGGAATGAGCTCCTGTATTTCTGCAACCCGATTGCCAACAAATGTCTTCCACCTGTGACTCTCACCACGGATCCACGACAAGGCCACAGAGGAATCACAGAAGGCCATGCACTCAGCGCCGAGATGTTCCAACACGCGAGTGGACAGATGGTGCATGAGCTTGGCGAGAAGATGGGCCCCGCATAGCTCCAAACGAGGCAGAGTTATGGCCTTGCAAGGAGCAATTTTTGATTTAGCTGCTAGAAGGGACACCTGATAATGACCAGACGATGCCAAAGTGCGGAGATAAACGACCGCAGCGTAGCCTGATTCAGAGGCATCACAGAAGCCGATCAGCCGATGCGCAGAAGAAGAAACGTCAGGGATGAATCGTGGTATGTAGAGCTCTGCCAAAGTGGGGAGCTGGGACTGAAACTGCAGCCATAGGGGCTGAACCTCATTCGAAAGAGGTTGGTCCCACTCCAGATGGAGTAGGCAGAGCTGACGGAAGAAGATTTTAGCATAGAAGGTAACAGGAGTTAACCATCCCAGGGGGTCGAAGATTCTAGCCATCTGACTCAACACGGTTCGCTTGGTGATGACCGTTGAAGTCGAACGAACAGAATAGAAGAAGTGATCAGAAGAAGGATTCCACCCAAGTCCCAAAATCTTGAGACCTGGCTCACGATCGAGAAGAAGAGGATCGGTAGAGGAAGATTCTCTACGATGATCAGCTGGAATACCGTCTAGCAGAGGAGGATGATTGGTAGCCCATTTGCGCAACTCAAAGCCGCCCGCCCTGAGCAGGTCCTGCACCTGCTGCCGCAACTCAAGAGCTTCAGCTTCGGATGAACAGCCCGTCAAGATGTCATCAACATAAATTTCATCCAGCAAGACTTGCCTGGCAGCAGGAAACTTGGGTCCGTCATCCGAAGCCAGCTGCCGAAAGGTCCGAAGTGCCAAGAAGGGAGCAGAAGAAACGCCATACGTGACGGTGTTCAGGCGATAATATTGGAGCGGTTCGTGTTTGCTGAAACGCCAGACTATACGTTGATAGTCCCTTTGCTCAGGGAGTATCAGGATCTGTCGATACATCTGTCTAATATCGGCGGTGAAGACGAAGCGATATAGACGAAAGCGAAGCAGGAGGGTGGAAATGTCCGCTTGCAGCTTCGGACCAGTAAGCAAAAGATCGTTAAGGGATTTGCCATTAGCGGATGCACAAGAGGCATTGAAGACCACACGAATTTTGTCAGGAGGATCATCTGGACGATGTACGGGATGATGGGGAATATAATATGGCTCATATCGCGGACAATCAGAAGACTCAGGGACCAGTTCCATATGGCCACTCTCGAGATAATCTCGCATGAACTCATGATAAGCGACACGAAGAGTAGGGTTGTTGTCCAGACGCTGTTCCAGTCGAATGTACTGTCTAGTCGCCACGTTGACGGAGGTGCCCAGCCGAGACGATGCCAAGGGCAAACCAACAGTGTACCTTCCATTGGAGTCGCGGGTGACATCAGCGCAGTATGTCATCTCACACTCTCTCTCGGCAGGGGTCAGCGGAAGCACGTCAGGTACCTTATCAAGTTCCCAGAAGCGCCGAACGATGTTGACAAGTTCGTGATCCGAGTGCTGTGCGGAGGGTGAAGGAATAGTTTGAAGATCAGGGACGGCAGAAGAACTTATCATAACAGAAGGTGAGATTTGAGGAGATGTGTCAGAAGATTCAGTCTTGTCACGAAGGGAAGGGCAGGCAGACTCTGAGCGAGGGGAATCAGGATGAGAAGACGGTGAAGAAGATACAGCAGATGATGACCCTGCAGAAGACGAGGGAGAAGCGTGCTGCCGTGAAACCCGATGACAACTGGGGACATGTCGAGCGCGACCATTGGCAGTGTCAGGTGAGAAGGAAACATGTTTAGTCTTCTTGCGATGGCGAGCGTAGGGCCCATAAAGCACCCAGCCTAAGGTGGTAGACAACGCCCCCGGAAGTTCAGACGATGGACACAACGTGCCAGGAAGAATAAGATGAGGGAGCACATCCGATCCAATCAACATCCCTATGATACGAGGCAGATAGAAGAGTGGGTCAGCTAGGTTGAATTGCTGAAACTCGGGCCATCGGCCATTAAACGCTTGGACAGGGAGAGGATCTATGGGGCTGTCAACGACGTAGGCCTTGATGATAAGATGAGGGGGATCCCCTTGGTGACAGAGACTAACGTATGCGTATCCTTGGATGCGAAACTGATCTGCGTTAGTGAGGGTGCGAAGTTGAACAACTTCAGGGTGAATGCGCAGACGAAGTTTGGTGGCCCAAGCGCGGGTGATTAATGTGTGTTGGCAGCCTGAATCGAGAAGAGCTCGGCCGAATACAACATTCCGCTGGTTATCTAAGCGGATCCAGGCGGTAGGCATAAGGAGGCCAGGATCTTTGGTCTGGCGCAAGGAAGATCGCGGAGATGAAAACAGATGACTATTTGGCAGGGTTAGATGACGGCGAGATGACCATACTCGAAGTCATTCGGTACCACTTCCGGATGAGTGGCAAGAATTACGGGAAGATGTAGCGGGGGAAGCCCGATGAGAAGCTGAGCCTGCCGATGAAGGTATATTACGCAGTCTACCCCTCACTGCAGTGCCCCGAGAGGTGGAGGCACGGGCTGGCGGCTCTGATGTAGCAGAAGATTGAGAAGGAGGCTGATTCGATGGTTTCTCCTCCGGTTGGGTACCAGAAGAGGGCGTGGAGCCCGCAGAGGCTAGATGAAGTATCGTATGGTGACGTCCCCCGCATGTGTGGCAGCACTGATCCGAACCACAATCAACAGTGGCGTGGAACGATGACATGCAATTTCTGCATAATCGCCTCTCAGTTACGAAAGATCTTCGCTGATGAATGGTCATGGCTTTGAATTCACGACACTGTCGAATGGAGTGGTTTGCCGAGCAGAACACACATACAGACGACGAGCTAGAGGCTTGAGGAGGACGTACCCCTGTATAGGCATGACGACGAGAGGACGGACCAGCTGAGGAGGGAGCAGACGATGAAGGAGCAGACGCTAACCCCGCTGGTGATTGGGTTCTGGTCGGCCTCTTTGGCGCAGATGCACGGAATGAGGTGATGGAAGTGCTTTCCAACACTCGCAATTGTCGATTGGTAAATTCGAGCAATTGTGCGAGATTGGGAAACTCATCAGAGGATAACTGCCCTTCGAACAGCTGGCGAGATGGTATGTCCAGGTTGCGCAAGGCAAGGGAAAACAGAAGATAATCGGCCAGATCTGGAATGGACAATGCCTTGAGGGCGTTGATGGCATTTTGATGCGTGGTGGCGAATTGTTGTAATTGGGGCAAGGAAGAAACAGATGCAGGCCGCGAATCCAATATCTGGTTTACATACAAGTCAGCCAGCCGACGGGGATTTTGGTACCGAGCGTAAAGGGCCTGATAAGCTAAAGGGTAGTTTAGGGAATTTAGTTCGAAGCCGGAGATGACAGAAGCCGCTTCACCAGATATAGCAGAAGTTAAAAGGTGAAATTTCTGAATAGGCGCCAGGGAACTGTTCAGATGCACAAGAGCATCGAAAAGTGCGATGAAGCTGGGCCATTCTTCGATTTTGCCATGAAAACATGGCAACTCGACCCGAGGAATTGGAAGGTCCACAGGGGATGACCCGGTCTTTGCGACCGACGCAGATGCAGTCAGCTGACTATGAGCAGCGCGGATCTGCAGACAGATCTCAACGAATGCCGCGAATTTCGATGGCGACCTGTCCCGATCCGCCTCCTCCAGCTGAGAGTTCAGTTTAACTATCAACTCATCAGCTTCTTTGAAGGCCTTCTCGATTTTAAATAACTCAGCCAGGCACATATTGGCCACATCCGATTCAGTAGTCAGTCCCTTAATCAACTTAAATAAGGTTGAAGCTGCTGCGAAAGCATTTTCTCGCTTGATGATGAATTCACTGATCGTAGCTTTCAATTTATCCGTCGACGGCATTTTTACTTCGCGAGCAACCCCGGTAAGTAAAATGAATTCCGAAGATGTTACCGGAATGAACAGACGATTAATGCGAATATGATAAACAGATGAATTGCGATAGCAAAAAACAAATAAGAATTCCACTGTTAAATTTCCCGAATGAAATGACTACAATGAGAATTGAAAGATGAATTGAATTAGAATTTAAGATCTAAAGGTCCCTGTTTTTCGACACCAATAGACGATTGCAGTAAGTCAATTGCTGCAAATCGACTTCAGAAGAAGTGCGTCCGAGAATTAAGCAACCGATTAAATAAAGGCACTTACCTCAGAAATATAAGTTGACGGCGATCGTAGGTGGTCAACTACTAATTTAGCAGCCGAAAGGGGGTATAAGGAGTGGAAACAGGGAAATACCTTTCCTTTAGATGGACGTCGTTAGTAGCGACCAATTCACCAGTTACTCAAGTTCCAAGTTGCTTAACCACAGGCGAACTTATTCCTCAGAGGATAGCACAAAATATTATGGTGACGCGATCAGACGATTTTATTCTTTCTCAACGAAAGTATTCGACACGAATTTTATTCGCGTTAGAAGGCACTATTAAATTAGCTTGCTTTTAACCAACTTTTATGCACGATGTGTGAACAATGAATTGAAAATTGACATTATTATCTCTCGCGCGCACTCGCAAGAAAATACTTCCGCAGATTGTCACCAGAGTGAGACGGTTCTCGAGTCGTTGAAGATGAAGCAAGTCACGCAGGCAACACACGTTCACGACGTAACATCATATGTGCCAATATGAATGTAATTTAATTCATTACTGAATAGCTGTATAGTCCTGACAAGGACTCTGGTAAGCTTAAATAAAAAAAAAACATTCTTGTATGTAATTATATTTTTGTATGAAATAATAAATCCTTTGATTTACAGAGAAACCATTCTTGTATTATTCTGACCTACAAAAGGAACTTGGTGAACCCAAAATCAATCCAATGAAGCATTATATACTGACCAATTGGTAGAAAATATTTTCTACCAACTGATGGTCGAAATATAGAGTTATTGTCCTCGTTAATAACAAGTGGTTTAAAATTGTATTCTAAGGGTGAAAGATATAATCACCAGTTAATACCTACCTGACACCTGTTTATTGTTAAGAGGGGGAAAGTTTAAATTCACGATTTTTTTTTGTAGGAATTCGAACTTTGTTTTCGAATAAACTTATGATCATATTATAACGGCATAAATAGCCAAGAAAAATAATGGTAGCATCAGAAGAAAGTAGATTTCAAGCAATATTATTTTTACTACTGTGACGATATTTCCCCATTCCTACAAATCGGATTGGAACTCTTTCAGAATGGACCCCTGTTCCACTAATTATCGATAAGTCGGTCCCAAGTCGCCCGAGCACACTCGCATCGAGACATATCGTATCCAATCAATGAGTTTTCCGCACTCACTCCAATTAAGAACGTCAACTTGAATGGAATTTCTCCAGTTGAATACCACCAAATTTTGGTAATTGAACGGAAGTAGTCTTCAAACTCTATTTGTTCGACTGTGACATAATTGAGATTTTCGTAATTGTGAATAATAACTTTGGTGTTGGGCTCAGAGCTGACAACGGTGGCCGGTGCTGATTGAAATGAAATGTTTAATTGCAACACACATCTACAGGGTTTCAAGAAAAGGTAATCGCGTCTCTGGGATAGGTAGAAAACTGAAAAATTCATAGGGTTTGCTCAGTTTCAATTTCAAACATCAACACTAAGCTGCATTCATGTTGAACTATCAAGGCACACTTACAAAATTACATTACAAAATTTTAACGTTGGAATAGACATGATTATTAAGAATTTTCTCATTGAGAAACTTACATTCAGTGCTGAGCTCTGAAAATACGCAGATCATTGACAAATTGATTGTCTCACTAACATAAATATCAATTTGTTGTTATTTTATGAGAACATTCATAAAGATGATCTTCCGAATTGAGATGAAGTAATTATTTTCGATAAATTCACTACTATTTTAGATTTGTTAAAGAAGTTCAGAGGTGTGACAAAAACTTGAATGAATGATATCTATTCCTGTGATTCAGCATTTCGAATATATGTAAAAATGATTTCAAAGAGTAGCCTATAGGGTGGTCATCTTGACAGGACAGCAACAGTCAAAATTGATTTTTCTCAGTACGGAACTGGATATATGATATCATTCATTTAATTCTGATATACAGTACCAGAAATATAGGCGAATGAAATTTCGGTCAGAAAGAATAAATTATCCTATATATCGGTCCCTACCAATATACAGGATAATTCATTTCTTTTCTTCCTTAAAGAAAGGAGATATTTTTGAGTGGCTCTATCGTGATGCTGATGATAGACCCTACATATGGTAGGAGTGTATGTAAAGTTCCTCGATGTATAAACATATAACATAATATTCAAATTCGAAATACAAAATTTATTTGGAAAATTTTTCAGAATATCTTCAATGCATTCTGTTGGAAGTAAAGTCGTATTTCGATTCACGTCCTAATTGAACGGGAGTGATGTTGAAGTAAATTCCTGCATCTTGGACGTTACAATAATTGTGAACCTCTTTCACTTTATTTCAGCTCACCTTGAATACTTTTTGAACAAGTTAATGCTGCTGATAAAAGACCAGTTGAACCGCCTGAAACTTTTCCTAATTTAAGGCTTGGGGTGTAATGAAATTATCGAGGTCTACTCGGGCCAATTTGGTGCCGTCATTTCCTTCTCATTACGCACGCTGCTGTTATCGCCGCAAGAATATTTCTAAAGATTAAACGTTTGCTCCTGCGGTGCCCAATCTGAATGAATTAGGATGTTCACTGTTCAGTCATATTTCCTATGTTGCCAATTTAATTAACTGTCGAAAAAGGACTAGAGCCGATTTTGATGAAGACAATAATTCTTTCTGTTATTGAAAATTATCAAACACAATGTTATTATTAGGCAAAAATTTCTCCAATTTTCGAATTTTGGAGTAAAATGATCATAAATGATACAATGCTGTCCGTTTGTAGGACGTGAAGTTTTTTTCTGAAAATTTAATGAACTACATAATCCATTCTAATTGAATGAAGTGAAACGCTGTAAAATGAAGACTATGAAACCATGGAAAATCAATAATTTCACTGAATTGATCTGCAAATCTGGTTGAAATTTTCCTGTATATCAAAGGAATTTATGAAATTGAATAATATAATCAAGAAATCGACATCATCCTTGCTCTTCCGACTTTCCTGAAGATGAGGGCAACTATACCATGTATACTACAGAACATTCAATTTCCTGATCTAATAATACAGGGTTCCCCATAATAGGCTATTCATTTTGAAATTTTCAGTTAACAAAACAAACGTTTAATCATACTAAATTACAGCTTACGCTTTGGGATTTATGATAACTCAAATATTTGGCTGATTTTATTTTAATTAATCACGTCTTCCTAATGACCTCCACCAACTTCAACATATTTTTCAATATAAGATGAAAGAGAGGGAATTTATTGATAAAATGAAATGGGCAGTCCATTATATATGAGGAACCCCGTTTACGGTGAATTCTGTGTATTTTAGTTCTGCGCATGGATTTAAATGTCATCGATATCATAGAAACATGTAATTATAAAAATTCGCAGAACTACATCACCGACAGTTGGCGAACTCTGCGTTGTGTGGTTGAATTAGTGTTGTCAACGAAATAGCTATTTATGTAACAAGTACATAAATAAGGTCTTTCTTTATGGACGAGCCAATAATTTGGGCAAGTCCATACAAGCCTAACTATGTACGAGTTGCTTACAAAGATTAATGTTTGACTATACCATTTTGATTGATTTTGGGTTCACCAAGTTCCTTTTGTAGGTCAGAATAATACAAGAATTTATTATTTCATACAAAAATACAGTTACATTAAAGAATGTTGATCTTTTCTGTAAATAAAAGAAACAACATTCAATGGTATATTCACAATCTTAAAATTTGGATCACACTGTTTTCAGTAGGTCTTACGTACAATTAATGGATAAAGAATAAATTGTGTCGACTCCGTCGATTTCCACATTAATTCATTCATTGAGCTGATCGGCCTAAATACTCGCGCAAAGCCATTGAACTTGAACAAGAGATATACAGGTAGGTATTTCTTACATCTCCCCTCTTCGCAAAAACTTTTTCCCCGAATAATTTGATGTGAAATTACAATACATTTCCTACAAAATTATATAAATTATACATTATATACATAATATTACACTTCGGTTTCCATCTCTGATATATTAGGAGATGGAGTTAATTTCGAAATATGGAATAAATTTGATTCTAACTTTTTGTGGCCTATGTCTACCTCGTACATTAACTTCGATATCTTTTTCAAAATCTTGCACGGTCCGATTCTTATCATGTCCTACTTTTCCTATTCATTCGGTTACCATTTTCAATGTGTACCAAATCTCCTACTTTGAAGTCATATCCTTTTCTATTTTTGTCATATAATCTTCATGATATTTTATACTGTTTTCAAGTGCAGTCTTTCTATCGTTCTCCTGTTGATTATAATTTTTATCCTTCTTCAGTGCATTTGGTAATATTGATGTATCTTCACCATTCAACAAATGTTTCGGACTAAATTTTACTGTGCGCTCGGTCTCATTGTATTAATTTATACAATTATGTGCTATAGTTGTCCATCCATACTGGTTTTTTTCTTTATTGATTGCAAATCTTATCTCATTTACCAAAGTTTGGTTCAGTCTTTCATTCGAACCATTCCAAAATGGTGCATTAACTCCTGTGAAAATCATTGTGACCTTTCTTTTTTCCTAGAAATTTTCGAAATCATACAAAATAGAAAAATGTTTGTGGGACTAGGACCAAATAACAAGAATGACATCTAAATCATATTTTCGGCGGCGTTTCTTAGATTTTTTCGTCTGCTTCCTCAGGCCTAAGAGTTAAAATCCTAATTAGACATCACTTATACAAATCACATGAACAACGCAATAACATACCTCTATATAATCCAGAGGTACAAAGATCCTTTAAATCAGAATGAAACAAGCAGAAATCGGACATCAAGAATAAAAACCTCCAGCTTGATATAACGCACATATAGTTCAAAAAATTTTTTGAAAAAACAATATTTTTTATATTCATTATATTTTTGGAAATCTTAACCTAAAACCGAGGAACATGGCATATAAAAATTGCCAACTGCCAACCACCACAAACTCCACAAAGAGACCAATCTATTTACCCCTCATATGATTAGGTATATCTGATCAATATTGGATTATAAAACTTGCTAAGATGTTCTGTATAAGACCTAAAGTTGACAGAGTCATTCATATCAATGTGAATCATTTCTTATATATTCCTTTTCTTGAAATGTTTTTCATTTTCTGAAATTTTGACATTTGTAAAATCAAACCTGTGATCTTCTTCAAAGAAATAGGAACACACAATTCCAATATATGGGATTCCGTATTTGGATTGTGGGCAAATATATGTCGGACAAACAAGGCAATATTTACAGAGTGCAGTCAAACAGCACAAGTGTGATGTCAGGGATAAAAAACAAGGAGAAAACGGCACTGTGTTCCCATTTCTTTAAAGAAGATCACAGGTTTGATTTCACAAATGTCAAAATTTTAGATAATGAAAAATATTACAAAAAAAGAAATATATTAGAAATGATTCACATTAATATGAATGACTCTGTCAATTTCAGGTCTGATACAGAACATCTTAGCGAGCTTTATAATCCAATATTGATCAGATATGATCATATGAGGGGTAAATAGATTGGTCTGTTTGTGGAGTTTATTTATCCTGTTGTGTCCAAGGACAAACACAAAGAATAAGATAAACTGTGGTGGTAAGCAGTTGACAATTTTTATATGACATGTTCGTCGGTTTAAGGTTAAGATTTCCAAAAATATAATAAATATCAAAAAATTGTTTTTCCGCGAATCGCTAGGAAATTTCGACATTCCAGTAAAAATTGGTCATAGAAAAAGGCAAGATTTCCTAATGGTTACGAAATATTCATTTCCCTACTGTAAGGAAATGATTTCCTCATAGTTGGTTCGGCATATGCATATACGAACTTTTCTCATGATTCCTTCGGCACTTATACTGAAGAAGAAGTATTTTCATTGCATCAACCAGCTCTGGAGGAGTCAAAGAAATAGCAAATTCATCATCACTTATCATTTCACACTGTTTTGAATTCGAAAACACTAGCAATTACATTCATTATATGCGTCAACTTTGACAATTCAACATGAGTACGTTTCCATAGTGACGTAACCAATTTCAATACGAATTTCGAAGCATCATTTATTCATGAATTGAATAGTTCGCGATTTCATCAAAATTAATTGGAATCTGTCGAATTTAAACGATTTGCGGAAAAATAGTATGTTCACCTCGTAGGAAAAGACACATGGACTCTGTGTTGCCAAGTCTCGGCTTGCGCCTCGACAATTTTCACAATCGCCCAGGAATGTTACGCTTTTCCTACCTGGTAAACAATGTAGGGAGAGTGGGGCTGGAAGTTCCGATTTTCAAATAATACGAAATGTTATCATGAAAATGAAGGATTTAATGTTCAAAGTATAGGAATGTTGAAGGGGTTTTTATCGTTTTTGGCAGTATTACAGTCATTTCTATAGATATCTCAATAGTTTTTTTGATAGAAGCAAATTTTGGTGAAATTTCAGAGCGGAACTTTCAAACCCGCTTTGGGGCAAGTTGTTCCACCTTTGAGGCAAATTGTTCCGCCAATATTATGACAATATTCAGTCATAATAATAAAATTTATTTTGAATAAAACAATCATTTCTATCAACACATGTTTATTTTATTGATATTGATATATTGTTTATCCTGATGAAAAATATAACTGAAGAACAACATCAAAACAGCGAAATATAAATGGTGATACTTTCAAAAATAACAAAACTTAATTGGTAACTTCTAAATAAACTTTTTATTCAAATAAATTCTAAAAATTGAGACTAGTGGTCAGTCTTACTTTTATCGGTCATTATCAACATTGGCTATCTTAATTTTATTCATCAGCCATCTTATTAATCACTCATGACTTCATCTGAATCACAATTGGGACACACAAAAATGGAAATATCGTTTTGATCTAAAGATTTGGTATGAGCCCAATTTCTACACATGGTGCATTCTATCCACTGTTCTCTTGGTCGAGAATTTGAATAAGAATCACAACAAATTATGCAATACCATTCCAGATCGTTACCGCTGTCACTCTCGCTATCTTGAAACACTCTTCTTTTTACGTTTTCTTGATATTTTCCTTTTCCTTTGCCTCTACACCTTTCTTTACTGCTACCTTTGTTTTTCTCTGTTTCAATACTCTTAATGTCTTGATTCTTTTTTGCCTTCTTTTTTGTCTTCTTTTCTGCCTGTTCTTCAGCCAACGAATTTTTTTCAGGCGTATCTGTTCAAATAGTCGACTTTCGTAAACGTCGTTTTCTAGATTAATTAATTCTTGGTGGTGCCTTAGGTAGAGGTTTTACCATTTCAGGGTTAAACACAGCTGTAGCATTTTTCTTTGCAGGTGTTAGTTGAATATGTTGGTCAGTGTTCACTGTTAAAGAGTCATTCTGATTGGTTATGGAATTTTGTTGTTCAATATTGGATGGACCTGGCTGATCATCATATTGTGTCAAAGCCGAGCTGGTAGACGGCTGAGGAAGTTCTTTATTCGACACAGCTTGAGATGTAGTAGCTTCTGATAACAGCCGATCTGTGACAAAAGCGGGAGCAAATTCATCTTCAGTAAAAATTTCGGGGTTATAAGGGTATATTCCTGCTTTTTTGAATGCGTTCATAATATTTGTAGGGGTTGCTGCAGAAGGCCATGCTGTTTTAACAATTCCAGGAATTTCATAGATTGACATTGTTTTGCCCGGATTGTTACGGAGCCAGTTGTCTTGGGCTTTGGCACAATATGTTTTAAAAGGACCGTTGATGCCAACATCCAGAGGTTGTAGCCTGTGGGTGCAGTGAGGGGGAAATGACAACATGATGATGGAATTGGCTTTAGCTTTATCAACTATGTTAATATCAATGTGTGAACAGTGATTGTCTAATAGTAGCAGGACCGGTTCTTCTGGAGATGGCTTAGTGAATTTTATGAAATGGTCCATGTAATTGTGGAATTCGGTAGCAGTCATCCATCCTGAGCTATTCCCAGCTCCAACTGATTCAGGTGGACCATCCCGTAAAAACAATTTCTTATATTTTAAACGAGGAAGAACGAACATTGGTGGTATAGTATTTCCTGCAGCACTGGCTGCTAGCTCTACAGTAACTAAAGTACCGCGCTCAGCAGATACTATAGCACCAACCTATTTTATGCCTTTTTGGGCAACTATCTTTCTTGGTTTCACGACGGTCGTTACTCCAGTCTCGTCCAGGTTCCAGATTCTCGATGATGTCAATTTGTGTTTTTCCATAATGTCACCGAACTTGGAGAAAAAATCCTTTACATTATGTTTATTAAATGCAGATGCACGTCCTGCACTAGTTGCTTCCGGTGTTCTTATAGATTAGAGTGGGTTCCTCTTGATAAATCCAGTAAACCAGTCTTCTAGCTTCTTGATTCCTGTGCCATGAAGGGGGAATATTTTCTAAAGAAAATTTCACCGCACATTCATATGCTATTTTTTAGCACTTCTCCGGGTAGAAGACCAAAGTAAATTGAAGAGCATTTCAAAATATAATTTTCTAAGTCTTTTTCCTGTTTCAAGGTGAACACTAGCCTGGATTTATAACCTACGGCAGGGAACTTGTCAGTTCTCAATTTTTTTTACAAATCGATGTAAAGTCATGTGACAAATGTCTAGTTCTCGTGCTACAGTTTTTACAGGTTTTCCGCCTCTAATGACAGCATCTGCAGCTTGTCGTAACAATGTCTCGGAGGTTTTACCTCTCTCTGTTTTTCGCTTGTAGTTCCGCATCCTTAAAATAAAATAAAAATATGTCATAAGAATTTTAGATACAATTCAAAGTCAATTGGGGTAAGTTGTTCCGCGGAACACGCCAGAGGGGAACTTGTAACCCCAAATTACTTATTTTCATAAAAGATGACATACTGGCAAACCAAAAAAATCGATTGAAAAAATACCGTATCAATAATATTCCTCACTTATGTCCCTTTACTTCAGGAAAGTTACACATAAAAAGATTCATAATTCACAGAGATAGACCAAATAGTTCAAATACGAAAATA
Organism: Adalia bipunctata; assembly: GCA_910592335.1. Taxonomy (NCBI): domain Eukaryota; kingdom Metazoa; phylum Arthropoda; class Insecta; order Coleoptera; family Coccinellidae; genus Adalia; species Adalia bipunctata. The sequence continues at coordinate 56,694,258 of OU342948.1, forward strand.
TTTACTTACGTGATGTTTCGACAGCACCGTGCGCACAGCCACTCAACCGACGTCGCAAAATCAACTATGGCGAACGAATAAGTGCTTTGAAGGCATGTGAAACATGTTCTGCTATCTCTTTTCTTTAAAAAGTTATTACCATCGGAACAACTTACCCCGGGAACTTTCAGCCCCGGCCTCCCTACTATTTTCAAAACATTTTTTGAACTATATGTGCGTTAAATTAAGGTGGAGGTTTTTATTCTCGATGTCCGATTTCTGCTTGTTTCATTCTGATTTTAATGATCTTTGTAATTCTGGCTTATATAAAGATATTTTATTGCGTTGTTCATGTGATTCTTATAATTTGGACTGTGTTTGTTAGGCTCTATTTCTCTATTCTTCCTTTGATCCTCTAAAATATCTCCTCAACTAATAAAAATGACAATCCGTAATTCATTACCTTCATCTTCTTTTGGCTCTGATACAGGATTCCTGCTTAAGCAGTCGGCCTCCAAATTATCTTTACCTGGACGGTATATTATTTCACAATCAAACTGTGATAAATAGTAGGTCTAATTCTTCATCCGTTCTTGCATTTATATTCATTTTTTCTAGCGGTTTGTGATCTGAAAATACTTTAAAATATTTGCATATAAGCTAGTGTTGACAATACTTTACGGATTCCTTTATTGCCTGTTTTCTTTTTTGTGATTCATTTGACTTCCTTGAAAAATATGCCACTGGTTTTTCAATTTTCGGTTTTTTGTTTAGTTGTGACTGTTTTAATACTGCACCCATGCTTTTTAAACTTGCGTCTGTGTATATGTGTATTGGTAAGTCTGGATCAAAGATAGCTAAAACTGGTTGAGTGCAGAGGAAATTTTTCATAATATATTCAAAGGCTTTTTGACAGTCTTCCGACCAAACAAATTATTGTCCTTTCCTCCTTCGGTACATTCATTATAAAAATTTTTCCTAAAAATTGTCGGGCACAGGAAAATTTCTCATGGAGATTAAATTATCTTTTATCGGAGAAATTGAGTTGTGTTTGATTATATGGCCTATGTATTGAACAGAGTAGGTACAGTGCAAATGTTGACTTAGACAGCTTCAATCTGAACCCTTCCCTCATAATTGCATCTAATAGTTTTCATAGATGGTCAATATGTTCTTCGAAAGATTTTGAAAATATTAATGTGTCATCTATGTAATTGACTGTACAGTTCGATAAATTATTTCAACCTATTATATTGCTTGAAATTCTTTGGAAGATAGCCGGTGATGTTTTCAATCCAAATGGTAGGCAAGTCCATTGAAAATGGCCTTCTTGGGTCACAAAGCCTGTTTTTTTCGATCTTCGATTCGAAGAGGGATGGACCAAAATGCGGAATTTATATCAAGTTTTGAGAAATATCTGCAATATCTTGTTTTTGTCATAAGATCTTCAATAAGTGGAAAAGGTTGCGATTGAGGGACTATCATCTCTGTAATCTACGCACACGGCACAATCTCGATTTCTTGTTTTCATCTCTTTTATAAGCTAACGTTACTGGAGCAGCAAATGCGCTGTATGATTTCCGTATCAGGTTTCTTTTAAGTAATTCTGAAATCTGTTCTTCTATTTATTTTTTATCTCCGATTGTATATCTATATCGTCTTTTACTGCAATGCCTATTCATTATAATAATAATAATAATAATAATAATAATAATATATTTATTCGTGCTAGTACATAAATGCTTACACACGTCAAATAAAATTGAATTCAAGAAAAATCTGAAAAATCATCACTTAAGAAATCCTCTAATGAATAATAACATTTATTAAGTAAATATTTCTTTATGGAAATCTTGAAATTCTTTGGAGGTGCCGTTTTCACAGTGTGCGGCAGCCTGTTAAAAAGGTTTGGTCCATAGAAGGTAACACCACATTTGATCTTGTTTATTCTATGGAATTCTGTATATATGTGGTCTCTTTGGCGCGTGTCGTGTGCGTGGATATCTTGATGTGTTTTATAATCGTCTAAGTGGGACTTTACATGTAAAAGGCACTGTAAAATGAATAAACAAGGAACTGTTAGAATACGCTTTTCTCTAAAAACATGTTTACAGTCATCTCTAAAGTTTAATCGACCTATGACCCTGATAGCTTTCCTCTGCAGTCCAAAAAGTCGCTTGACAGATGCATCATGTCCCCAACATAACATACCATATGTTAACTTCGACTCAATAAAGGAACGGTACACAGCAATCAATACCTCATCCGAAACAACATCATTCAGATTTCTTAAGACATATACACAAGATGATACCGCCTTGCTTACATAATCTATATGGGCATCCCAACTCAGCTTACTGTCTATAAAAACACCTAAGAATTTAGTTGGATCAGGCGAATTCATTCCATCTAGATCTCGCATTGAGAAGTATCTTAGCTCAGTTTTCGCTTTGTTTAGACTGAGTTGGTTGCTGTTGAACCATTCTGACACGTTAGTTAATACCTCTTTCATTTTGTCCATTATTAGTTCTGGTGTTTGGGCCTTCTGAAGTACTGTTGTGTCATCTGCAAAGATGACAAAATCCGCGTCTGGGTCACAACTATCGATGTCATTCATGTACGCTATAAAAAGTAATGGTCCGAGGACCGATCCCTGTGTTACACCGTACTCAATATCCAACATGTCAGATAGGTCCCCCCCAAGATCAACACACTGTTCTCTATTCTCGAGATATGATCGTATGAGGTCAACTGCGCTCTGGTCGAACTTGTATTGCCTCAATTTGTAAAGGAGGTTTTCCGGAGACACGCAATCGAACGCCCTACTTAAATCACAAAAAAATGCCCCCACGTATAGGGACTTATTGTAACCATCATTGATAACTTTCATTAGTTCATTAATGGCTGTTGTTGTAGAGCGAGAGCTTCTAAAACCAAATTGAGAGTCATTAAGGAGGCAGTTGTTCTCAAAATGAGCGATCATCTGTTTCTGAAGAACTTTCTCAAAAATTTTGGCGAAAATTGGAATTATCGATATCGGTCTGTAATTGCTGACCTGCTGAACTGAACCCTTTTTGTGGACAGGAACAACCCTTGCCACCTTAATTATTCTCGGAAAAGTACTATCTCTTATACACAAATTCATCAGTTTCGTAAGAGGGTCAACTATTTCATTCACCAAACTCTTGATAATCCTACAGTTGAGTCCATAGAAGTCTCTACTATTATTGTTCTTGGATTTCATTATGATGTCTCTTACAGAAACCTCAGATACAGGGCAAAACCTGAAATATATAATAAGATCTATTCTGGCTTCGTAATCTTTTACAGTGCCTATATCATATTTATCTTCCACAAATATATTTTGTATCGGTCTATTGGATTCATAATTTTTTTCATGACTATTCAAGTGATTTGTATAGATATTGAAGGTACCTACTTCAATATGTTCATTAAAATTTATTTGGTACTCATTTATTATTTTATCAGATTCGGAAACTCTTTTTCTATCTTCTCTATTTTCATTTTGTAACAATTCGAATTTCTTTATACAATCTTATCCTATAAGAATGTCATGTTTGAAATTGTTTTTTATTTGCAGAAAATTTGAGGTGTTTCGACTTCTAGGTCATTTACACATCCTACTATTACAAAATTACATTATATTACAATTTGAACTTTATGAAAACTTTCAAATGTCATTTACAATGTTAATTGTATTCAAATAACGGAACAATCGCCTTGTGTTAATTGGGTCTACATCTAGAACATCGTTAAGGCTGTCCCCCAATGCTGCAGCTCGTCTCTCTTCTTCGAATCTGGGGCAATAATCTATAAGGATATGTTTCACGGTAAGGTTGTGGTTGCAGGTAGTACATTTTAGTGGCTCAGTTTTTTTTAGGTGGTGTTTGTGTGTTATGGCTGTGTGTCCTATGCGAAGTCTTCTCAAACTAATACTGGAGTGCTCCATAGATGACACTATTGAGGATCACATTTGTGTACAGAATAATTACTTATACAGAAGTTATTCCCCTGAAAATTTGTCGATCCTGCAGGAGGTTATCTCAAGTTCAAGTTTCAGTGAGGTGTATTTGCGTACTGATGTTGATGAGTGTTTCCGGTGTTTTTCTGAAGAATTGGAGGGTCTGGTCGACAACTACTGTCCTACTACATGATCTAACATCTCCAAAAAGCCAAGACTAGGATGAATAACGCCTGCATTGAAGAAAGCGAGCGAACAACTAAAAAATCTCCATTGGCTATCAAAAAATTTAAATAGTAAGAATACACTCGAACTATATAAATCTGCCAAGCTTCAGTACAAAATTATGTTAAAAAAAGCTAAATTTGACTATTATGATGGTAAAATAAATTCTAGCAATAATAAAAACAAAATATTATGGAAAATTGTTAACTATGAAACTGGTTAACTAACAAATAGATCCAAGACTATAACTCTTAAAGTAAATGACGTCATATTTTCAGAACCTGAAGTAGTTGCTTCAACTTTTTGTAATTATTTTTCCACTGTGAATAACATTGCTCTGTCGAATCACTTTGGTAATTCTATAAGACATTCATGCACCTTAAATAAAATGTCAAACAACACCTTTTTTTTCTTCCCCGTAAAAGAAAATGAAATTTTGCAAGCCATTAAATTATTAAAGAATAAAAATAATGTTAGCATTGATATTGTATCAGCCGAAATTTTGAAGCTTATATCTGGTTCCATTGCACAGCCTATTTCTCATTTGTTGAACTTATCGATATCTTCATGAAAGTTTCCTTGTGCATTAAAAAAAGCAACTGTAATACCTGTACATAAGAGAAATGACCAACAAAATATTGCTAACTACCGTCCGATTTCAATTTTGAGCGTGCTCTCCAAGGTCTTTGAAAGAATTGTTTACGACCGCATGATGAATTATCTGGACAGGTTTAAGAACATAACAAATTGTCAACATGGTTTTAGAGCTCGAAAGTCAACTCATGGGCCTACCACACGCTCAAGCTTCACCACAGTTTGGCTTGCGTAAACCGGCTTGAACACTGAACACTGAGCGTGTGGTTGGGAGAATTGTATGCAGTTTCCCTCAGTGTTCAGTGTTCAAGCCGGTTTGCGCAAGCCAAACTGTGGTGAAGCTTGAGCGTGTGGTAGGCCTATCAGAGTGCTGCTGTTTCTTTTGTAGAATACGTCTATGAATCACTGGACCATGGACTTCATGTGGCGGGTATATTCTTTGACCTGTCCCGTGCATTCGATTGCTTAACTCACAAATTGATATTACATAAATCATACAGCTTGGGTTTCAGAGGCATTTTCCTTGATTGGATTGAAAGCTATCTAGTAGACAGAAGTATATCAGTTAAGATTCAAAATACTTTTTCGAGGGAACGTTACACTGATCTCCGAGTTCCTCAGGGCTCCGTGTTGGGTCCACTTCTGTTTATATTATTTATCAATGATCTTCCCGACCATATTACTGCGGAGATAATAGTCATCTTTGCGGATGATACATCTTTGGTGGCCTCAGCTCGGAGTCCTGGGGAGCTCTCCGAGAAGTGTGCTCTATTGGTAAAAAGTTTCGATTAATGGTGTAAAGCAAATTCACTCATATTAAATTTGGGGAAAACTAAATTTGTAGTCTTTAATACCAGAGCTACAATAGAACAAAGCTTTCGTATTGTTATTGGGGATCATGAGGTTGCCTCCAGTACCAATGTCAGATTTTTGGGGACGTACCTGGACGCATCCTTAAAATGGTCTAACCACATAGATGCGGTGTGCAAAAAACTCAACTCTGCTTACTATGCAGTAAACAAGGTCAGAGACTCTCTTCCAACTCAATCTCTTGTTAATATTTATTACAGCTCTGTATCTGGTGACCTGAGCTATAACGTTGTTCTCTGGGGAAATTCGGTCGACTACAAAAGAGCATTCATATCGCAGAAGCGCATTTTGCGTCTGATTTTTAAACTGAAGCCACGTGATACATGTAAGCCATGGTTTATCAAATACAAAATTCTCACCCTATCCTGTATTTTTATATTTAAGTGCTTGATGTATGTATATGATGATTTGTCAAGTTTTACTAAGTTAAATAGTTTTCATAGGTATAACACTCGTAATTACGAAACCTTGTTTGTCCCTGGGCATGTCACGGCCAAGTATGAAAATTCTCCTGCCTATCGAAGTATAAAAATTTACAATCATCTACCTAGTAGAATTAAAAGGCTGAACCGTGACAGGTTTAGAGAGACCATAAGATCTGTCCTCGCTAACAAGGGCTACTACACTTTAAGCGAGTAGGTACCTCATGGATAATACCATTGATGATTTATAGGTGTTTTTTTTTGTGACTCATGCAATACATTGTTTAAATGTCATTATGGATTAATGAACTTTCTTTCTTTCTTTCTTTCTAATTTGTTCCTTACGATTGAGTGGTGTTACCGGAGCTTTTTGATCGTTTTTTCGCATTCTTGTAGCTTTGATTTTTGATGTGACCAGCGCTTTTGCCAAAGTTCGAATGTTTTGGATTTGTAATATGTCTTCACATCTTCCAGGGCTTGATAATTCTCCAGTGGAATTGATTCTTTAGTTGTTGTTTTCGCCAAGTTGTCAGCTCTCTCGTTTTCAGGTACTCCTATATGAGATGGGATCCACAAAAATGTCACTGAAATATTTTTCTCATGCAACCGATCTATGGTGTCCAATATTTGGATCACTAGTGGAGAATTGTTGTTGCATATCTTCAATGATTTGAGAGCTGCCAAGGAGTCGGAACAAATTAATATGCGTCGGTTGACTGTACTTGTTGTCTCTAACTGTTCTAAGGCTTTCCAGATTGCGTATAGTTCTGCAGTGTTTATGATGCCTATTGATGGTAGTTTGTATTTCAATTCCATATTTTCTGAATACACCGCACTTCCAACGTTGTGATGGCAGTCTGATCCATCTGTGTATATGACCAAAGAGCTATAATTATAAATTTTCTCCATTGTTCTCTGTTTCATTTCCGGTTTTGTTGCGTTGTATTCTCTGTATGTCGTAGGTGATAAGTCTACTATAGGTTTTTTTAATTTCCATAGAGAAACCTTCAGAGGTGTAATTTGTGATGTAATTTGCAATAATTCTATGTCAGATGCTTCGAGTATCTGTGCAGGTGGTTTTGGGGTACGTTTTTTTGTGTTGTATTTCTCGACATATACTTTACTGAAAATAATTCACTGTAGACCATGTGGTTTCGATAGAAAGAAATTTTCGCTGCATACTGGAATAAATTGTATTGTCTTCGCAGGTCCAATGGAAGCTCGTTTGCCTCTCTGTAAATACTCTCTATAGGGCTCGTAGGGAATGCTCCCAAACAAATTTTGGGGGATACATTGTGTACTGAATTCAGTTTTTTGAATCCGTTTTATTAGCGGATGGGTAAACTATTGAACCATAATCTAGTTTGGACCTTATTATCCTTCTGTATACTTTCAGCATGGTGTCCTCGTCTGCACCCCATGATCTGTGATCTGTGTGAAAGGACACGTAGTAAGGTAATTCTTTTTGTGCTTTCTTTCTTTATATACTCTACGTGTGGTCGCCATGTAATCTTGTTGTCCCATATTAGCCCCAAGAATTTATGTTGGTTGACTGTTTCTAATGTGTTCCCATATAATTGAATATTAGTTATTTTATCTTGTGTGTGGCGTCTAGAGAATATCATCACGTTACTTTTTTTGTAGAGAGAACGAATCCTGTTTCCATCGACCATTCTTCCAGTTGGTTCATTGTGTTCTGCAGCTGTAGTCCGACTGTTTCCGGATTTTTTCCTCTACACATGTAGCATTTATTATCTGCGAACTTCATACATTTGACCGGTTTACTTATTCTTTTTTCGGAGTCCACTTTGTCTATTTCGACTTTGAATAGAGATGAGCTCACTACCGATCCCTGTGGTACTACATTGAGCTGTTCTTTGGTCGTCGATATTACTCCATTCACTCTTACGTTGAATTTTCTGCTTGTCATAAAGTTATTCATGAAGTGCATAATATTACCATCAAGACCAGCTTCTTGTGAACTATTCAGAATGTTTCTGCGCCAGCATCGGTCATATGCCTTCTCCACATCACAAAACACTACAGCAACTGTTTCATCATTTGCGAAGGCATTTGTTATTTCCGTTTGCAGGAGTATCAGGTTGTCGGTTTTACAATGATTTTTCCTGAATCCTGTTTGTGTTTTGCTGAGTTTATTCTCGGAATCAAGATACGACGTCAGTCTTTCATTAACCATCTTCTCTAGGATCTTACAGCCAGTACATGTTAGTGCTATAGGGCGATATGATTCCGCTTTCAATTTTGGTTTTTCACTTTTGAGTAGTGGTAGAATTGTTGCTTCTTGCCATTTCTGGGGGAAAATGTGCTCGGTGTAAATTTTATTATATAGCTCTAGCAGGTGTATCAAGAGTTTTTCTGGGAGATGTTTATGAAAGATCATTGGAACATCATCTGGTCCTGCTGCTGAGTTTTTCGAATTCTCTATTGCTGTTAGTAGTTCTTCTTTAGAAAAGGGGTCATTAATACTATGATTGTTGTTATCGTCTATATACAGAGGTATTTTTTCTAGATTTTTTTTTCTTGTGCAATATTCATCATTGAGACTACAGTCGCTAAACTGCTTTTCCATGGTGTTAGCTAGGTGTTCTGCTATTAAATTGGGGCATGTTATGATGTTCCCTTGTTCATTTTTTAAAGCGGCTATGTGGAATTGCGTATGATTCGCTTGAACACGTTTGATGTTGTTCCACACTTCCTTAGGTTGGGTTGAACTGGATATCGATGATACAAAGTTTCGCCAATTATCTTTCTTCGCATTCTTCAAAACTAGCTTTGTTTTGGCCTTTGCTACTTTCAGCTACCTTTACTAGGTGTTCTGTAAACTTAGCGACATCATAATCTATGTTTGAAATTCTCATTATTAATTATGAACACATTCATGTAATCTTCTATATTTGAAATCTGGATTTTTATTTTAATTAACCCAATTTGTTTTCCTCATTTCATTACCTTTAGATTTCGAGTTTATCAATTTTGAATTCATTAATGTAACATTTGAACCTGGGTCTTTAATAGCAGGTATTTCTAGAGTATCATTTAATTTAATTTCGAGTTCAATTAATGGTGGCACAATTAGTATTTTGCATCCTCATCACTTAGTTCCACATCTAAAGATAAATTGTTCACTTGCCTAACCCTATTACTTTTATCTTCCTGATTTCTGATCCAGCATTCATCCTCAGAATGAAAACGTGTTCCTTTTCCTTTTTCTTCACATATTTTACAAGGTATTTTATTCTCACTTTTCTCTTTTGTGTTTAGTCCATTCTTTCGCATTTCTGAATTTTTCCCTATCAATTCCATCAATGATGTAATTTGGCAAGCACATAGCAAATAGATGTATTAATGTTTGATTATCACTTGTAATGAAAGTTTTTTTTTCTTTATAGAATACTAGCTGGCCCGGCGAACTTTGTTTCGCCTAAATGATTCCTATACCATAGCTATCTTTATCTCAAGAAGGCCGTGCCTATACTAACTGTGGATTTCACAAATCGTAATCACCAGTGATCGGAGATCAACGGCTTGGTTAGATTTCTGAACTGTCAAATCGAGTTGATTCTAGATCAAGCTCCGATCACCGGTGTTAGGTATGCTTTGTGAAACCCCCGTTAAAGATGTACAAACTTACCATCGCTATTTTTTCAAGCAGGAGATAAATTAGGCATAATAAAAGTTCTGTCAAATGTCATCTGTCAATAGTCTGTCTATTGATAAATGTCATCTGTCAAATGTCATATGCTATCTGTCAAATGTCATCTGTCAAATGTGATCTGTCAAACGTCATCTGTCAAACGTCATCTGTATAACGACATCTGTCAACTGTCATCTTTCCATGGATATGAGCAAAACAGAACGACAAAAATAATATGTCAATTACTAATTATGGGCAATTTTGAATTCAGTTATTTCCGCAAATATATTTATTACCCAAACATAAATCGAAAACATTTCAGAAATATAGAGAAAAGATGAAAATGGACAACTCACGATTGATGCTGATCGTCACAATTCGATTTACTTGACATTCCGGTAAAAATTCACTGTTCCACCAACTTGAGATCTTTACCCCTTCCATGTTATTATAAGTTCTATGCAAATTACACAATAATTGTATACATCGCCATCTAGTGGCGATAATATCAAATACAGTGTCTAGTCACTGTACGCTACAGTGTCTAGATAAGAGCCATTAACCGTAGCGACACCTATTGGCCTTATTCAAAAGGAGAAAAACCATTTCCTACATAAGCAAACCGTAGCGACACCTAGCGGCCTTATTCAAAAGGAGGAAAAGCATCTCCTACATAAGCAAATTTTTCATCGAATTTTTCAGAGTTTCAATGTATTTTATCTACTCCCATAGAATAATAATAATAATATCCATTATTCAACTGATTTTGATCTGTTATAGTCTCTATAAACCAATAGTGTGAGGCACAGGTGTGAGGTAATAATAACTCACGCCTATAACAAATAGGAAAAATGTAGCTACAAAATGAATAAAAAAAGTCGGGTCAATGGGGAACTCTATTTCAGACATCAAGGTAACGTTCTCGCCATCCATTTCTACATTTTCTTAGGTCTGAATATCCAAAAATTGCAATTGGAAAACGTGAATTTTTGACGTTTTTTACAAAATCCGATATCGATTCGATTTTCGATCACAGAAATCGCTTCTGACAACTGTTGTCAATTTTGAAAATGCAGATTAATTCAAATTTTACTGAAGAAGTCGAAGATAAAGTATAGTGTTGAATTCGCGGTAATGGTCATAACACACTTGATGAATTACACCCCTCGCCTGACGGCTCGGGCTGCAAAATTCATCTGCGTGTGTTATGACTTACATTACCGCTCATTGAACAATATACTATTATAATAACCATAAATGAAGTTTCATAACAAACAGTCCATCCGATCTCAAGTTATAAATGGTGTAAACAACAGCTCTCTTTTATATATAGATTCTACTAAGGAACCCATTTGATATCTAAAAGCTAACACATATCTTATTGGAGACCAACCTTTACTAGCGACTGTGTTGCGAAAACAGTCTTTCCACATTTCCTATTTTGCTTCAATTGTAATCTTGGGGAGTGTACAAATATACCAATCTGCCGCTCCCTTTGCCATACAAGATTTTGAAATTTCAATTTTTTTATTATCGCTTGTTAACTCAAATCGTTCACATTCTTTTTCGAAATTATCAATTTATTCGCGTTTGAATTTTTACCATCAAAATTTTCAATTGTGAATTCTCACTCAATTTTCCAGTATCGTTTTCTTCTGATTCTACTTGTTTTTTCGAGTAGTTCTTCTAATAGTTTGACTAATGGTTGTTCTGCTGCATTAGTAGCCACTTCACTAGCAGTATTTTGTTCCCCAAAATGAATATTCTTCGTTGAATTTCAAATTACCTTCTTTATTAAAATAAACGTCCTTTCATTCTTCAGTTGAACTAACCCGCACTTGTCTCTTTTGATTCCTTTGTTTTAGCGCTTTCTTCACCTTATTGAACATAGGCGTCTTAATCAGCTCCTCGTGATATGCTACCCTCATAGAATCCTTTGGAGTTCTATATGCATGTCCATCCTGCGTGATGACTCTGGTTACACACAATACGTTGGATTTGCCATCCGAGGCTTCTAGCACCATGAATCTAAACTGTAGTTTGTCCATCGTGATTCACAACGGAAATGTTGTTTTGTGATGTTTTATTGGATTGATTTTGGGTTCACCAAGTTTCTTTCGTAGGTCAGAATGATACAAGGATTGATCTTACTTGTAAATCAAAGAAACAACATTCAATGTTATTATTCACAATGTTAAAATTTGGATTACACTGTTTTCAGCAGGTCTTACGTACCATTAATGGATAAAGAATGAATTTTGTCGACTCCGTCGATTTCCACATTCATACATTCGTTGAACTGATTGACCTAATTACTCGCGTGAAGACATTGAACTTGAACAAGAGATATATAGGTAGGTATTTCTCACAAATATATTCGTCGCTTTATTTCAAGAAAACATTGAGTGTGCTTTTGCTTTTCTTACCTTAGTAACTATCAGCGACCTCAGCAACCTCACTGAATAAAGTTATTTACTTCGTTAGTTCGGTAACAAACGTCATGATAATCCAAAAATAGGATAGTTCGGGAGAGGAAAGCGTAAAAAATTTAGCCGCAAGTGCCAAAGAATCTCTCCTAGCCACCAAAAGTGCTTATGAAAATTTATATGCGGCCTATAACAAATGGTGTGGGATGAAGAGAATTGCAAAATCGAGAGAAGATTGTGACAGTTGAGTCCAATAAAGTGGTGTCCAATAAAGTAGTCAATTATGGACGAATTCACGAATCAAGTGTTTATGGAGCAGTCAAACGTAAACACATTTATAAAGAGGGGAGGACAATTTGATGGTGCGAGTAAATTAACTGATAATGAAATGCTTTTCATGTTTTGCATATCAACAATTATCTGATCATGATATCGAAGAGAAGGATTACCAAGTGTATCTCATTGTCACTTCGTCGTTAATAATTTATGTTTGAAAATTCGCGTTCAGTGAATATAATTTTCAATGGATATAAACATGGCGAAGTTCTTATCCGCATGCTTGCTAGCTCTGTTTAGATTCTCATTGGGGCGTTTACCAATTCGTATCCACGATATAATCAATGGAAAAAATAAAAAGATGATAGATGATGGAGCCTTTAGGAAACGAATCGCAAAATTCGATTTTCACATGATTATATTGCGTTCTTTTGGATCTGGTGTTTTCTTGTGCACTTGCTTGATTCATCTTATGCCAGAAGTTGTGCAGCTTTTGTGTGATGGGTATGATAAAAATCAAATCACCAAAACTGATGGTTTGATCAGTGCTCTTGCTCAGTTATATATCTGTGTCGGATTCTTCATAATTTACTTCATAGAAGAATTTTGCCACTGGGTAGTTACCAAAGTACCCACAATTCCTGTAACGTCCAGACTCGCGAAAGGGAGCAATATGGAATTTCAACAGTCTGTCAGTTATATTCAAGAAAGATCCCAAAGTTCAGAAACATCCGGAAAAACAGTACTAAGTTGTATTGAGGAGAATGATACACAAGGCAAAAAAAAACTTTCCAGCACCTATTCAAATATATTAAATAGAATATCCGAAAGTGAAACTGAAGTCAGCCAGCAAAAGAACAGTGGGAATGAAGCACGATATAATCCCAACAAAAGGCAATTTGTAAGCTTCGTTTTCAGTGGCACTGGTGTGGTATTACACGCATTCTTTGAAGGTGAGATTTATTTCGATATTGAAATTGCTACTTTGATTCAACATTTTTTTCGCCAAAAATAAGTATCGGCATACCGACTGTTTTTTTAAATTCTATATAAAATTGTAGCCCGAGCAGTATTCAAACCTGCGTTTGTTGTTCCCCGGACAACCGATTAGCGGTAGAGCAACATTTTCGGAAAACTTATAGATTTTCAACAAAGAAGACCCTTGAGTCACAACACTCATTCTTCAGCAAGGGTAAAAATGGGGGCAGAACATTTGAAATCGTAAAATTCAAATTACCTAGAAAAAAGCCACATTTGCGAATTCACATCGAATATTAAGTACCTAATAATTGTAATGAAGATAATTTGTATCAGAAACGACGAGATAGTTTCAATATGAATATACTGATAGTTCACTGGCAGAAATAGTCATTGACATTTACGATCCTTATAGTTGAGTGAAATATGGAAAATTTGCCTAGTCATGTCAAAATTCATATTTTCGTAGCAACACATTTCCCGACGCCGCCCGTCCGAAAAAGTAACTCTTAGTTGACATAGTACCTATTTCTCCTTCTAGTTGGAGAAATAGAACTTTTCGCTGATCCCGTCAGTAAAAAAATTACGTTGTTACCACACGTTTGAAAATAAACAGTATGTATCTCCTTACAATTGAAAATTGAAAGTGATATCATTGTGAATTCGAGTTCGGTGATATTCAAAATACTCAGAATAATACTAACATTCAGAACTTTTTCGATTAATTTTCTCGGCTAAATAGAGGTTCAACTGAAAAACAACTTTCTACCATAAATTTATCATCTTCACCTTGTTATCTGCTTATGTTTTTGAGCGCTGGTAAATTTCTTGAATTTCAAGCCAAAAATGGTCTCAATCGGCTAGGTTCGACTAACTGATCACGAATCCGTGGTCAAATTCAATTCTGTCTCTCCGACCGTAAACACGATAACTCTCGGACGGATAAAAAAACTTAGACACTTGAAGTGTCCAGACAAGGTTCGAATCTTGAATATTGCAGTTCGGTTCGTTAATGGGCGAAATGGGTTTAGGGGCTCCGTTAGTATGGCAGATCGAAATTTTTCTCGATACCCGCGAAAAAAACTACCCCGTGTTGATGGTAGCAAATGTTTTTTTTGCATTCATTTAACGGAACTCATATATCTGAGTAATTTTTGTTTGTTTTTTAGGCATAGCAATTGGACTGCAACATAAAGAATCAGCTAACGTATGGTTTCTCACAATAGCTATGATGATTCATTCAGCTACTTCCTTGTTTTGCGTCGGAATGAGGTTCTTAGCACTCAGAGCAAGCAAGAGATCGATTTTTATCCACTTCATGATTCAAGCTTTAGCCAGTCCTGCTGGAATTCTTGTAGGATATTCCATCTTGGTTGGAGGAAAATTGGATCAAACGTTGCTAATTGATGGATATTTCGAGGCCCTCTCCACGGGAACAATTCTTTATATAACTTTTTTCGAATCGCTATCAAAAGAAAAACAAATGAGGGTTTTGAGAGTTTGTAGGAGTATTTCGATGATATCCGGATTCAGTGTAATGTGTGCCCTCGAATATTTTATATTTTTGGAAAAGTCAGTATTGAGTGGGCAATACGTTGAATTGAAATCATTTATATATGGAAATCAATTTAATGATAGTGTTGTATCTTATGTTT
Organism: Adalia bipunctata; assembly: GCA_910592335.1. NCBI lineage: Eukaryota > Metazoa > Arthropoda > Insecta > Coleoptera > Coccinellidae > Adalia > Adalia bipunctata. Next base: position 56,709,320 of record OU342948.1, read on the forward strand.
CGAATATTGAACGATCAGATAAAAGACAAATTTGAAGTCTCATGAAAATGTTTTTTCGAATAAAAATTAATTATTTAAAGTTTCATTAAATGTTGAGATTCGAATGGACAAATGTATAAAGAAATAATTCATTCGTGTGTGATATGAAATCATACAAAACGTCTTTCCAAGTGGCCGGAGTTAAGTATGTCAATGAAGTCTGAATTTTCAACAGAAATGACGTGATTGAGTATCTAGACCGCTATTATTTCTTCTCAATGTCGACATTTTTCGATGTTCGTTGATGAGCAAAATTTGGGGTTCTACCAATATAGCCGTTCTCAACTTTGTTTTCCAGATAACTTCGAAACAACGGATACGATTGAGATGAAATTTTACATTCATATAGCGGGTGATATATTTTTTCCCGAAGACCACATGCGAAAATGACAAATCGCACACTCTTAAGTTACTTACTTTGAAGATGAGAAATATCACCCTAGGGATGAAAAGTTAAATAACTATAGAGTGATATGTGTATCTTTAGTTATACAGGGTGTTTCACCATAAACTGGACAAACATATATAGCCGTGTAGACGACACCGGGGAAGTCATTTTTGCCTCATGACATATACCCCGTTTTCGACGCATAAGCGAGATACAAGGTGTTTAATGTCAACTTTAAGCAATATTCTGATAACTCTGGTGAGTTATGCGTGACATTTGGAATAACGGTTACTGGTCACATCTCAGTATTTTTCAGGGCCCAATTTAATTGTGTTTCAGAATTTTGAAAAAATTTCAAGATGGCGGAAAGCCTGCAAAGTTTGAATTTTGTTTTCTCGGCTGCCAATTTGGAACTTTTTCAACGTACTTGATTTTCAAAGATTTTCCCTGAAAAATTTTTTTCAAAATTCGAACTCGAAGTTTTTTTTATGACTTCAGTGAAAAAAAAAATTCGCCCAAAATTTTTAGAATTTTTCATGGTTGAACAATCTTTAACTATGAATAGTTGGGTGTGAACAGAATAAAAAAATAACAATTAGTTTTCTTTTTATAGCCTTCCACAGATTACGCTCGGAGAACTCTCATAATTTTCATTCAAAAAACTGAAGGCCAAATTTAGGCTAATGAGCTGCCAGAGTCACCTGGACGGAAATATGAATTTATAAACCAAAAAAAAATATTTCAAAAAACTTTGGTGGGAATCGAACTCTCGACTTTCGATTCTATAGCGTCGCTTTGGTGACGGAAATTTATAAGAATTTTTTTAGTTTATAAATTCATATTTCTGTCCGGTCATTCTGGCAGCCCATTAGCACAATTTTGGCCTTCGTATGCCTTCCAGTTTTTTAAATAAAAATTATGAAAGTTCTCCGAGCGATTTCGAAAGGCTACAAAAATAAAACCAACCAATAGATATTATTTCATTCTGCTTTCACCTCAGTATTCAGAATGAAAGATAGTTCAACCATGAAGAATTTCAGAAATTTCAGACGAAATTTTTTTTTCACTGTAGACACATGTAAAATATGTAAAATGTTGTGTTCGAATTTTGGAAACATTTTTTCACGAAAAATCTGAGAAAATCGAGTACGTTGAAATAGTGCATCTCAAGTGGGCAACCGAGAAAAAAATATCCAACTTTGCAGGCTTTCCGCCATTTTTAATTTTTTTCAGAATTCCACACCACAATTGAATTGAGCCCTGAAAAATACTAAGATGTGACCAATAACCGTTATTTCAAATATCACGCATAACTCACCACAGTTATCAGAATATTGCTCAAAGTTGACATCAAACACTCTGTATCTCGCTTATGCATCGAGAACAGGCAAAGAAGACTTGCTCTGTGTCATCTACACGGCTATATATGTTTGTCCAGTTTATGGTGAAACACCCTGTATGTATTTCATGATGGGATTGAAGTATGCTATGAAATTCACGATCACGATCTGCCTATCTCTATCCACTGCTGTATGTAGGCGTTTCCCATTTCCTTCCATTTCCACCTGTTTTGGGCAATTTGCATCCATTTGGTGTTCCTGCCCGAGACTCGATGTCGTCCCTCCATCTTGTGATAGGCCTTTCCGCACTTCTCCTGCCCAATCTAGGTCTCCACTCCAATATCAACCTAGACCTGCCCATCTCCACTCAGCAACCCTCCGCATCACCTCCGTTAGTTATCCCTCTTTGTTCTCGGATCCATTCGTTGCTTATTATCATATCGCTCTTGTGCTCGGTGTGTTCTGGATATCTGTTGGGGGTACTTTTCTGTAAGGCTCCATGTCTCAGCTCCGTAGGCAAGCACCGGTAAGATGCATTGTCCGTACAATTTTCTCTTCAGCGTGTTGGGTAGATCAGATGTTAGCTCATTGTTCAGCCTATACCGAAAGCTTTTGTTTACGTCCGTGTGAGAGAAAACCCTTTATTGGCGCCGAGAGGGTCCGCACTCTCGATAGTTTGAGAATCTAAGATCTTGTTTGGCTACTCACTAAAAACCCCTCACACATTCCATGGAGGAGTTCTTCATCCTGCCCTCGTAGCGTCCCGAAACAAAAGAGATAAGCTGCAAGTGGCATCTGCAGTTCATGAGACCTGATGATATGAAGTGACCCGAGCAACACTGCGTTCTGAATTCTGTGCGCCAATACCTCGGCCAGTGATCTGCAGGCCGGAGACATCCTATGATTAGTACGACCATCCTAATGCTATGACCTGGGTATAAAGTTCCAAGCTCGAATATAAGTTCTTTGTATTTTTGCCCCTTCTGTTCTTCTTTCATCACAACATTATTTTCAGCAGTGGAGGAGAATTCCACGACAAATAACTTCTTCAGCTCCTTGTCCAGCAGAAGTAGGTCTGGCTTAACAGCATTGATCTGCCGTGTTGTTGAGACAGAGTAGTTCCAGCATATGCGAGCTCTTTCGTTCTGGACCATCGCTTCAATCTCCAGAGGCACATATGGTAGCACCGGTTCTTTGTCTATCCATACGCGGCTCTCAGATGGAAGTATAGAATTCGGAGTGCCACGTTGTGCCGTATGTAGAGAGCTACATCGCCTGATGGAGCATGGTCTCTGAAGGTGGGAAGGTTGTGCATAATCGTTTCCTGTTACCTGCGGCAAGCCCTGCAAGTTTTTGGGTTGTCCATTTTCATGATGTTCTTTTTATACCATCTCGTATTTTGTTCTCAATCTTGACACGCCATCACAAATCATTCCGTTTCTGACTTAAGGCCAGCTGAATTTAGAAAGGCGAAAGACAATTCTTCAGACAGGTCCTGGTCTTTTAAACTTTCTGAAATATACTGAGTTCGAGGTCCTACTCATATGATAATCGAGTAATGTATCTGACTGAGACTTTCGGATCAGTCTTGCAGGCTTCTTTGGTCCGCCTGAGTGATCGGTGTTCCAGCGAGTTCAGGATTGATCGATACGCCGGATGTGCTGAGCTCCTCCAAGGCACTTTGTGCAGTTCGGAATAGAAAGGCTCCATAGTGCGCAATTTCATGCTGAGCAACAAATTTCAGAAGTGGATGTTCACTTCTTAGAATCCTTACTGACATTTCCAATGTTTGTTGATAGTGTTGATATTCCAAACATTGCAATCCTCTACCCCCTGGCTTCGGGGAAGGTTTATACTCTGTATTGAACTGTTGGAATGTAGGCTACGATTAATGTTCATCGTTTTCCTTGCTGACCTATCAAGATCGAGGAGTTCACCATCCCGAAAGAGTAGGTGAGAATCGGGATGGCTAGCATATTTGTCGCAGATTTTCTTTTCTTTACCGACAGCTGCGATTCCCAAATGTCTCTCAGCTTCTTTTTGTAGCTGACTATTAAGTCATCCTTCATCTGAGTTGTCTCCAGTACACCCCTCTGTTCCATCCCAAGAAATAAGTTTCTCCGTCTTCAAGATGTCGCAAAGTCATTCCATCTTCCAGTTGAATATCTTCTCCTGCATCTTTAGCTCTTCCCCTGCGCAGATGAAATACAGCACACTTGTCCAAACCGAATGACATTGCTATTTTGAGGTGTAGTCTGAAACGATATTCAGTAGTTGCTGTAGTGCGGACTCGGAGGGAGCGTAGAGCTTCAAGTCGTCCAGATATAAGAGATGAGAGATCAGGTGGTTCCTTCTGCTTGGTGGTCCGGCCTTGTATCCTATTTTGCTCTCCCTCAACTCAATTTTTAGTATTACGACTGTCATGCAGAATAATAACGGGCTTAGCGAATCTCCCTGAAAAACTCCTCTCCTGTATCTCACCCATCCCGTATATACGGTTCGACCCTCTGCTCGGATGGCAAACTTCGTTTTCCACAGCGCTATGATATTTTCTATCGCGTGGATGATGTAAGAGTGGACTTTCAGCATTTTTAATAGCCGTATATCGATTGGGTCCAATCATAGACTCGAAAATTACAAGACTCGCAACATTTTCATCGTCATCTATCGGGGTGATACACCAACATAAACAATAAATTATTATAAACTAGCTGGCCCGGCGAACTTTGTTTCGCCTATATGATACCCATAGCCATCTTTATCTTAAGAAGGCCGTGCCTATACTCACTGTGGATTTCACAAATCGTAACCACCAGTGATCGGAGACCAACGGCTTGGTTAGATTTCTGAACTGTCAAATCGAGTTGATTCTAGATCAAGCTCCGATCACCGGTGATATGCTTTGTGAAACCCCCGTTAAAGATGTATAAACTTACCATTGCTATTTTTTCAAGCAAGAGATAAATTAGGCATAATAAGAGTTCTGTCAAATGTCATCTGTAAACTGTCAAATGTCATCTGTCTACTGACAAATGTCATCTGTTAAATGTCATCTGTCTACTGACAAATGTCATCTGTCAAATTTCATATGTCATCTGTCAAATGTCATCTGTCGAATGTCATCTTTCAAATGTCATCTGTCGAATGTCATCTGTCAACTGTCATCTTTTCCATGGATATGAGCTGTCACACAATACAGAAATACAAAAATAATATGTCAATTACTAATTATGGGCAATTTTGAATTCAGTTATTTCCGCAAATATATTTATTACCCAAACATAAATTAAAAACATTTCAGAAATATAAAGAAAAGATGAAAATGGACAACTCACGATTGATGCTGACCGTCACAATCCGATTTACTTTACATTCCGGTAAAAATTCACTGTTTCACCAACTTAAGATCTTTACCCACTTTGATCTGATAATAGCCTTCCATGTTATTATAAGTTCTATGCAAATTTCACAATAATTGTATACATCGCCATTCATACTCTATGCCATTTCTGAATTTCCTACCCTTCAAGAAAATGAAATGCACCATTGCCAGACTACTTCATGGCTTATAACTTCACAACGATCTATTTTATTATTGCATTTCTATTGAATACCGTAGAACTTCGTTCTACTACTATTAATCCCCATGGAATATTCTTATACCGTTGGTAAGACCTACTGCACTTTCAACTATTCACTTGACATGCGATCCTGTGGAAGAAAAACTAACCTCCTTTGTCCAAATGTCAAAACCCATATAAGTACTCTATGATTTCTCGATTCGTCGTAAGAAATTGGAATGCCTTTTTTTCTTTTCTGTAGGATTTTTTGGGAATATTTTGTTTTATAAACATTGCCCTAACAATATTAAACACAACAAAAAAAATTGTCCAATTTGGTGCGATCGTTTGAACAATAAGGCATTTCGAAGTTTTGAACCAACCATAGATCCTCTTTTATCAATATAGATAGCGAGTCCATTTCTTTCGTTCTATTTTATTATTGCATTTCTATTAAATACCATGGAACTTCTTTCTACCACTATTAATCCCCATGGAATATTCTTATACCGTTGTTAGGTATTCTGTGGTAAGACCTACTGCACTTTTAACTATTCACTTGACATGCGATTCTGTGAAAGAAAAACTAACCTCCTTTGTCCAAATGTCAAAACCTACATAAGTACTCTATGATTGCTCGAGAAAGAGGAAGGCTTTTTTTTCTTTTCTGTAGGATTTTTTTGGGAATATTTTGTTATATAAACCTTGCCCCAACAATAATAAACACAACAAAAAAAGAATTGTCCAATTTGGTGCGATCGTTTGAACAATATGGCATTTCGAAGTTTTGAACCAACCATAGATCGCCTTTATTAAATAGATTTGACTATTTAATGCCGCGGCAATCACTCGTTATTTCGATTACTATTTCATTTCATTCGAATGGATCTGTAATTTTCGAGTCTATGGTTGAACCCAACATGACGGTTTTTGGTATACTCCCCCTCATAAAGCCTTAAATTTATTATTCCAATCTTTTATGGAAATTATCTCTTTCCTCCTCGAATCGAGCCGCTTCAATACCTTCGGGCCTCTGTTCTTTTCTATTTTTTCTTTTATTATTCGAGTATTATAGTTTCTGATGTCTCTACGTAACTCCTTCCTCATCAGCTTGTTAAGTTCTGCCCATTCCACAAAATGTTTGTCATTGTGCACCTTCATGTTTATCCTTCTCTCGAATGAGAGTTTCGTGTTGTCACTTATTTTTCCGTTTTTTGTGTTCCTCTGTTTCAGCAGTTCATCAGTAGCTTCCTTGAGGATTTTGGTTCCTCTATCCTTTCAGTGACGCTTTGAAATTAATATTGTGGAGACGTCCGATAAACTTCAGTGTCATTTTTGCATATGCATCATTCTTATCACTAACCAAGTCGTGAAAATTGTATCTTAATATCCATTAAACATGAATTCAGAGATAATTAGTGATGAACAATGTACTCCACTTGAAATTAACGTCACTAAATTTAGTGCCTGGAAATTCCAAACGGTTCGCAACAAGAAATAATAATTATAATGAAAAAAAAAATTATTAGTTCAACCAAAAGGCTATCGCCAATACATATTTGGCGAAATTTGTGAATTTATAAATGAAGCTTTCAATGAGATTCATTTACTTACCACCAAGGTAAGAGTGATCGTTATACAAACGAAGTCTTTACATTTATTTAATTTTGTTTTTTTTCAGGTTGTGTTGGTTATGGGTATATTTAGTGCATGTCGCAAGCAAGAACTCACATAGTTATGTATTAATAACAATGAAGATTTGAGGTTTGCGGCTCTCATTCAAATTGATAATACGAAAAATGAATTATGTCGCAAGTTCACTATTACTGGAAACTTTTATAGCATATTATATAAAAAATATGCCAATCTATGACCACCAACCACCGAAACACTCTTATTTTTCAATTAAAAAGACCAATAATGCACAAAATAAGTAGGGGAGAGGTCCCTTGAAACGGACAATTCAATTATTTTTGGTGTGAAATTTTATTTCAAATGAAAAAGTTTCAAATTGTACCGTCATAATATGAGCAAAAGGTTTGTGGATTCAGTTTTTCAGAAAAAGCTGAAAAAAAGCAAGTCACTCGAAAGAATAAGTCTAAGTTTATTTTATAAAATGTCCATTTCATGGCATGTTGCCCTTGTTCTGGACAGTTATTCCCATGAAGTGGACAAAGGTACAAAAACAGGAGAATACTGTCATAAAGTTCTAGGAGAACAGTTAAAATCATTTAGTAGTACCAACTAGGGAAAACATACAGTATTTTCCATGTTAAATATTGAATTACATAACATACTTTCACATCTCACTTGAATCGGAAACATTGCAGCCCATGAACTGGACGTCAATTTCCAGTCAGTTTCCAATGTCCGATTCATGGAATATGTGGCTTTTATGAAAAACCTGAAAATATAATTTTTACAAATCGTTATATCAATGATTTAACATATCTGTCTGATGAGGGATAATCTCTTGATGTTCATATGAAAAAATCGACAACTTATCGACACCAGAAACGTAGCTATTCACTTCGTACCTACATATACATGATAACCTCATCAATGTTCCCCCCAAGAAGGTCTGGCAGACACTTCGTTCGGTAGGCATAGGAGTTCAGAATTCTGGTTCTTCCTGCAGTATTGATGCTAACCTGCTCGCTCAGCATTTCGCTACACCCTCTGTCACTTTGAGTGATCATCTGAAAAATTCCACTTTGGAATCACTCTATGCCACACCTCTACCACAAAGACCTTCTTTTGATTTTATTCCGGTTCGAGAGGATGAGTTGAGAGAGGCTCTGCGAGATATCTCGTCGAAATCAGTTGGAGTTGATGATCTTGGAACGGCTCTTCTTAAACCGATCATTAGCGAAATCATTCCAGTCTTGAGCCACATATACAACTTTTCGTTGAGTAATGGCATCTTTCCCAACATATGGAAACATGCTAAAATCATTCCATTTCCGAAAAAGCAGGACGCCGTTGATGTGGCCGACTTTCGGCCGATTTCTATACTGCCCACGCTGTCGAAAATCTTTGAGAAAGTAATACACTCACAGATTATAGCATATATGAATGCCCATTCCTTATTCAACCCGTTTCAGTCTGGTTTCCGCAAATAACACAGCACAACCACAGCATTAACCAAAATTACGAGCGATATAAGTGAGGCAATGGATAGTAAACAACTTACGATATTGGTATTGCTAGACTTCAGCAAAGCGTTCGACACCATTGACTTCGAAATATTGATTGCCAAATTAAGACAGTTGGGTTTCTCCCCGAGCTCTAGGATTTTCTTTGAGTCGTATCTCAGGGGTAGAAAAATCAGAGTCGATGTGGGCGACAGTGCCTCGGATTGGATTGAGACTGGTACTGGGGTCCCACAGGGTAGTGTGTTGGGCCCCCTTCTGTTTTCAATTTATATATCCTCTCTCATGACAAACACTCGATGCAAGTACCATCTTTTTGCTGATGATCTGCAGGTCTATTCACATACTTCCGTCGAGAATTTTGCTGCATGTGTGCGTAAAATCAACGAGGATCTGGCTTTGATATCTGAAGCGGCATCCGGTATTGGTCTTTTCCTCAATTCATCGAAAACCCAATCCATAGTGTTCGGTACTCGTAGATCTCTGAATAGGGTCGATCCCAGTAGAGACGGGGTTGTTGTTGGTGGAACTAAAATTGCATATTCCCCAAGCGTCAAAAACCTTGGTATAATAATGGATGAAACACTTTCCTGGGATAAACAAATCGCTGCAATAAATAAAAAGTTCTACTACACTATACACCAATTGCGTCTCTTGAAAAACTTTCTACCTCTTCCAACAAGAAAGACCCTATTCTATTCGCTCTTACTACCGATAATTGACTACGCGGATGTCGCTTACATGGGACTGACTTCACACCAGTTGAACAAACTTGAGCGATTGCAGAACTCCGGCATAAAGTTCATCTATAACTTGAGAAAATTTGACCATGTAAGTAGTTTTCGACAAGAACTGAAACTGTTAACGATAAGACAACGTCGTTATTGGCGCCTATTACTGCTCGGGTTCAGGGTTATGAAAACTCGTAAACCTGAATACTTGCACGAGAGTCTTCAAAGGCTTGGTGGTGAATACCATCATACAAGAGCTCATTCAAATTTCATACTCAAGATACCAGCACATGTTACCAACTTTGTTATCAACAATTTCTCATTGAGACTCTCCCAGCTCTGGAATCGTGTTCCTGTTGATATTACTCGAAGCTCCTCCTTAACATCATTTAGGACTGCACTCAAGAAATATTTGCTCACAACGGAGCTCCGAGTTTGACGACTTTGATGTGGAAATGTGATCGGCTGGTTCATCGTCTGTTACTGCTATCCTTTTTCCTTCTTCCCTCCTTTTCCAACATCCCTATTCGTGAGTAGTTTGATTTAGGAAGCTTTGTTTAGTTGAATTCATTTTTTCATTTTTCTTGGATTCAATTTTAAGTTATTAACTTCATGAGGTTGGCAGGAAGATATCGCTTTGCGATATGCCCACCTATTGCACTTTATGATATCACCATGTAATGTAACACAGTAATATTTTGGCAATAAAGGGTTTATTATTATAACATTTTTACGATCAGCAATGTTTCCTTCTGTTAACTGAAGTTCTGGATGTCTCTTGGTGAACTCGGTGTAGAGGGAGTATCTCCATCCAGGAAGTGGTCTGTCATCGCAATTGTTCACGTAATAAAAAGCTCGCATTACTTCAATATTCATTTCGCGGCTCCACTTGATACGTGCGTTGCGAGCTCCCCTGCGGGCAGTCCTCCTCACGGTGGTCGAGCCAGCAGGTGAAGTGGCATTTGGATCTTCTGCCATGTTTTGAGATTCCACTTCCCGATGTTCGGGTGGAGCTGTATTTTGTTGAATGACAGGGGCCCGCTTCCTCAGCACCCTGCCACCGACGGATCGCATGCTGTCATGTCTAGCGTCGGCTCCGGACATGCCCTGGCGCTCCCCAGGCAGCGACTCTTTTCTTTTATTATTATTATTATATTTACTTTATCGGATTTTTCAATGCATGCCTCGTCAACAGGACGCGAGCCACAGATTCAGCCATTTTCCAAGACACGTGGCTCAATGTTGCGAAAGCGGAATTTACGTAAAGTATGCTCAATTACTATAGGGTGTAGTAGAAAACTATGGTGTCCGGTTCATGGGCTGTCCAATTCAAAGTAACTCTCCCCTACATTAACATTAACAGCATTGGAAATATGTCCAGTGTAGTGGCTAAATTTAATGATCTAAGGGATCCTGAAAAATATACAGGGTACTTATTTCGCTGTTCTTCTGCTACTATATTGGTAGATAAAGGAAGAGATCTAACTTCTCTGAAACGACATGTGGTTTGAAAATCGTCCGAGGTCGTAGAGGAATATATTGACGATTCTGCTACTGAAATATATTACTAATGGAATTATGGGTGCCAAAAGTAATATTAAGAAAGCCATCTCTCCACCCTTTCGAGAAACTGACATCGAATCTATACTACTGGACATTGTGAACAAATAAAAGATTGATGTCTTCTGTGATTTTTCTCGATTTCAGCACCATGAAGAAAAAAAAACGAAAATATTTCGAAATCACTTATGTTGAAAATCTAAGAGAGCAAATGGAGAATTTATTCGTCAAATTAAACTAGAATATTGCATTCAAATATGACAATACTATAAGAAAACTTTTCACAAATACTAAGAGTGCAACACCCAGAGAATAACTCAGTAACATCTTATATAAAATATCCTTTAACGACTGTCCAGTCACATTTATAGGTGAATTTGATCGATACCTTAAGGACCGAATTTCTAAGCACAAAAGGGATTGCCGCAACATCACTAATGAATGAGAAGGAATATAATATAGGGCACTTATGGAGCATGTGAAAAGTCTTCTTCATGTCTCTAATTTCGATCCTGGCTCAGTAGGAATATTAGATAGGCGAACAAAAAGCAGAAAACGGTTATCAGATGAGAATGATGAGATGTCAAGATGAAAATACTTTGTTGGGTTTGGGAACGTTATTAAAAGAAACCACTTTGTGTGATGGCCAACGTTTCGCAAAATTTATTATTGCATCATCAGGGCTCTAGAAAAACAACTAAAAGTCAGAAAACTACATCACAACCAAACAATTGATACAACCTTCAACCAACAGAAAACCAAGAGGAGTACAACCATTTAAAACAGAAATATAAACATGGACAACACATATAAAAAGGGTTTTTTCCCCCTGAATGATATAAATTTAAATAACATGAATATAAATAGAAAAATATAAAAATATAAAAAAAAGTAATAAATACAAAATAGATTTCTCTCAAAATACTCACATTCACAGTTGTGCTTTCTTTGGTCTATTAGAATATCACAGTCAAAAATAAAATAGTAAAATAACATAATGGGTACCATAAAATTCATCGAAAATATCAGGGTAACAGATATCCAGGAGAGATGAACAAATCGAATAATGATCTGTCATACGTATCAGTCTAACAAAAAGCAACAACACAGGAGTGACAACATGTTTGAAATAATTCAGGTGTTCAATCTTCCTAGCAAATTAAAATATGAGGAACTAAGTCCATCAATGTCAGATCTTTTGTTGACAGAATTAGGCTCTTTTTTTATACAAATCATCTCATGTAATAATCTGTAATAATTTGTATAAAAAAAGAGCCTAATTCTGTCAACAAAAGATCTGACATTGATGGACTTAGTTCCTCATATTTTAATTTGCTAGGAAGATTGAACACCTGAATTATTTCAAACATGTTGTCACTCCTGTGTTGTTGCTTTTTGTTAGACTGATACGTATGACAGATCATTATTCGATTTGTTCATCTCTCCTGGATATCTGTTACCCTGATATTTTCGATGAATTTTATGGTACCCATTATGTTATTTTACTATTTTATTTTTGACTGTGATATTCTAATAGACCAAAGAAAGCACAACTGTGAATGTGAGTATTTTGAGAGAAATCTATTTTGTATTTATTACTTTTTTTTATATTTTTATATTTTTCTATTTATATTCATGTTATTTAAATTTATATCATTCAGGGGGAAAATAGTATATTATTCGATGAGCACATAATGATTACTATTATTCACGAGGGGGAAGTTTGCGACACGAGCCGCTAGGCGAGTGTCGCAATTCACCCGAGTGAATAATAGTAATTATGTGCGAATAGAATACTATACTTTGTCCACGACTTCCTCAGTAAATTTCGATTTAATCTGCATTTTCAACAACGAAAATAGTTATCAAAAGCGTTGACATAACCTTCTCTGTGTTCGCACTGAATAATGCAAAATCTCGATAAACGTCAAAAAGTTCAGTTGGCATCGATTCATTTCCATACTTTCACTCTGATGAAAATGAAATACAAATGTATACAAGCTAGTGTTTTCCCTTCATTACATGATATTTTTGATCGCATGCTTCAGGAATAATTTCTTCGCAAGAAAATACTCTAGCTTTCTTCCTTCTGATTTCCTTCTCAAAAGTGAACGCAGTTTTTTATAATTTCCAATATCGTTGCCTTCATTTATGTTGAGAGTATTCTTAAGCATGGAATAATGGCTCCATATAGGGTTGTTTGTTTATAGGTAGCTGATATTTTCGAAAAATACGCCAGTAAAACTGACTCCGAAAATTAGTGGATTTCATTAGCTGCTCCAGTCCATGAAATTATTAAAAGCTTTGAGGCAGAGATTCCTTGATTTTTCCGGCAATAGATGTAATGCAGTATTTCTTGCAGCCTCCCTTATTTCAGTTAATTCTGGTGGAATACACAACATTTCTTCATGACTCTGTTATGCAGGTATCTTCGAAAAAAAATTCAATTTATGGGAGGCACAATGCGTTGAAAACAGACGTTTCGAATATTTTTCAGCTTGTCAAACTGAATGGGAATCATAGAAGAAAACATTAACTGGTTATTTTTGTCTCTTAATTGCCATCGCGCCGATGGCTTGGTGCGGTTAGCAGTCAATTTTCCATCGTGGAAAATAAGGCGTCTCGGGTTCGAATCCTGACGAATTACAAATTTTCAGAAGTGATTATTCAGCAGTGATTAATGAATCATTATTCACTGGTCATTATTCACCGGTGAATGATGACTACCATTACATTTCTCAAAGATCATTCAAAATGTAAGGATTATAGGGAAGTCGTGGACAAAACCCTTTTTATATGTGTTGTCCATGTTTATATTTCTGTTTTAAATGGTTGTACTCCTCTTGGTTTTCTGTTGGTTGAAGGTTGTATCAATTGTTTGGTTGTGATGTAGTTTTCTGACTTTTAGTTGTTTTTCTAGAGCCCTGATGATGCAATAATAAATTTTGCGAAACGTTGGCCATCACACAAAGTGGTTTCTTTTAATAACGTTCCCAAACCCAACAAAGTATTTTCATCTTGATAATTTACTGGAACGAAAAATCTATCTGTTGAATGATGAGATGGTATCCGTAAAACAAAACGAAAATTTCAGAAGCGTCAAAACTTAATTTGATGACGCTCGTGCCATGGTAGGTAGTACAGGGTGGGCAAAATTGGTACTACATGAACTAAAACTTTTTAACCCGAGGAGATAGACAAAAATGAATGGCACCTTATAGTCCTCTTTTTTCGAGAAACTGATAATGCCATCCACTGCATTCCTCTATCTTCTTTCGTTTCCGAGTTATAGGCCAACATTGAAATTTGGGCGATTTCAACTCAGAAACTCCGTTTCTGTTCATGCTAGGATGTTGAAATAAAAACATTATACAGGCACTTTTCTAATAGCAATCCAATGGCGTACTCCGATTTTTTCTAAGAGGTTCATTTGCTGAGTTATAACATAAAGTTGTGTTTCTTCTTATGGAAACAGTAGTTTGAAATGACTTAGAAAGAATCGCCATTTTTTTCCCGTTTCAGAAATGTATCATATGTTATACATCGCCCTCAGATTCGTTAAGATATTATGAAAAATATGGACTGCGGATCAGATCTTACAGATTTCCCTTTCGTGTGTGCCTTGCTAATGTCGTGAAATGTACGTTATTCATAAATTCATGTGCATACTTTCGATCATAACGTCACAATTTGAGTTCCAAAATGGTTGTTACGGCGAGATGATTACTGTTCCTCGCGTCCTGGTTTGGAACTCCTAATCTGTTTTTATCTTAATTCAATGTCTATAAAAAGTATAAAAAGATACAGTGACTGAGTTGGATAATCGTATAAGTTCGAAGTTTGTTGTATTTTTCACAACGACGAAGATTAAAATTATTCTATATAAACTGATGCTGGGATTAGACTTGCAAGGCTCCTGACGCCCCTGGGACCCAGCATCAAAGTTATTTTTGTTTAGAACGTACATACATACATAACCTCACAATTTCCTGTGAAATGTTTCAATCTCTTTATTTCGTTTTCTTCAAGTCCAGAATATCATTTTTAGCACCTATTCATATTCAAGAATTGAACTGAAAATACATAAGTGCCATTTTTTCATTCTCGATATATATTTTCTTGTTGTCCTTCAAAATGAACACAACCTTCACATTTCTCGCAATTTCCAGTTGACGCAAGCGTACAACGCAATCCTTACCAAAGATTGGACTTCACTTTCTGAGAGTGAAAAGCAGGGGTACAATCCATTTTGGTGTTATTAGATATAAGGCCATTTCACACTCGTGGAATTGTCCATTCTCCCACTCTTGTGAGAGTGGTCTATATTTCATTCACTTTTATAAAGTATCGCGGTTTAAGTTCTTTCACTTAAATCTGACGCAGGTTGGCACTCGTGAAAATCAAGCGACATTGACAAGTCTACGTGCTATTACTCTTTCTTAACTTTGTAAACGGAGTTAGTTCTTCTAAAGTTTAACTGTGACACAGGTTTCGTAGAACTACTACATTTTCATACTGGAGTATTTCGAATTGTGCAAAAAGGTATTTGAATGTCTTCTGTAGGTATTTCTTGAGAATTTTGAAAAGTGAGAAATTCCATTATTTCTATTGTTCCGTTCGTTTTTCTGGGTTATTCGAGTGTTTTCAATCTTTTTTCGAATCCCAAAGTAACGGACTATTCCTTACATTATCTTTCAGTGAAATTTCAACACTCCTTCCTTGATTTCCGTAAAGAAAAATAGCATAACTTAATCTTCCAACCATTTTCATATACGTGAAATATTTTCAGTATTAACAGAGAAAAAGTTTCTTCAGCATTCGCCAGGTCTTTGAAATTATTGAATTTACATAATATTTTATTTTCTAAAATTCATAAGTGTCTCAAATTAAATTAACATTTTGGTAAACACGTAATAACTACAACTTTATTACAGAAACGACAACGTTGCGGGCGTTTCTGACCAGGGGAATGGCCATAACCTAACATTTTCAAAATATACGCGGTGAAATGTGTCAGAATTTCATGGCAAACCGCGATACTTTATGAAAGTGAATGGAGTATATATACCCAAATCGGAGAACCAAGGCCATCCTGAAGCATTCAGATTGATCCATTCAGCATCTTTCAAGCTGATATTGTAGGAAAACTGATTGAAAGAGACATGGTTGTCAACAATGACTTCCGATCCTATCAATTTTCAACACACGTCAATTTGGAAATGTCAGTTTCGTAACAGGCACCAACTAGCAAGATACAACACAAAAGTCACTAGGATGTATATTCTGAATTTTTCATTGAATTTCAACAGTATTTCACCAAAGGACCCCGCACACTTACTTAGGAAAAGCGGGTCCAGTGAATTTTCACCATTTTTACATATTATATTTATATCAACCTTAAGAACAATATATCAGATTTTCACGAAGGTTTTACATCCGGTTTGTTCTATAGGGCGTTCCAAAAATGCAGCTACGGAAAAATGAATCTTCAAATTTTGATGATAATCCTTCCTAATTTTCAGAATTTCATCATGATGCCTTGGGTTCTGAATAACAAGATATCACAGATATCCAAACACCGCCCACCATGTTAAGTTTCGTTATACAGGCTGTTCCATGAAGCCTTATAAGTAACTGAATGTAACTTTGTAAGTGACTTTGTGACCACCCTGAGTTTTTCAAAATATGATACCATGATGTATGTCCACCTCTGTAGGAAGTTTCATCAATGTACAAAGAACAGTTGCAAAATTATTCAGGTTTAAATTCGGATTTCATACAATTTTTCTCTGAAACTTATCTGTAGTTGAGATTGCTGTCAAGGAATATAGGTTTTCATTCAGTATTATTTATTATTATGATAGGTATTGACGGTCGGTCCAAAGGTGTTTTTATTCAGGAATGTACAGGATGGACATAACTCGGTGTCACTAATCTCCTCATTTCGCTATCTCAAAATCTGTTTATATAGAAAAACAGTATTATCATTCCAGGTTGTTGTATCTTTGAGCACTCTGAGGATGCATATTTTTTTAAATATTATACCATTAAAGTATGTCGACCTTTGTGAAAAATTTCACTCATGTATAAATAAATAAAGGATTGTTGCCAAATCATTCAGGTTTTAGTTCAATATACACCATTACTGGAGCCAGAACCCTGGGGACATAATCTCAGATAACAAGCGTACTCTGGTTTCTTGGATACGACTACCCCTCTACTCAACTGTTGAATTCTATCTTGAATGCAGGAGTGATTATTTCATAATTTTTTTTTTAATTGTCCCAGATTATACAGTGGTGTAACAACTATAAAGCTAAAATCTTCAGCCTTTCAACTGTTAAATCTTTCAATTGTTTGATCAGTCGTGTTAATAACTCTATTTTGAGATTGGAATAATTAGATTTCATATTTTGTGATAATTAGTATTTCGAGTAATGGTGTATATTGAACTTAAACCTGAATGATTTGGCAACAATCTTTTAATTATTTATACACGAGTAAAATTTTTCACAAAGGTCGACATACTTTCATAGTATAGGTAATATTCAAAAAAATATGCATCCTTAGAGTGCTCAGAGATACAACAACCTGGAATGATAATACTGTTTTTCTATATAAACAGATTTTGAGATAGCAAAATGAGGAGATTAGTGACACCGAATTATGTCCATCCTGTACATTCCTGAATGAAAACACCTTTGGACCGACCGTCAATACCTATCATAATAATTATACTGAATGAAAACCTATATTCCTTGACAGGAATCTCAACTACAAATAAGTTTTAAAGAAAAATTGTATGAAATCCGAATTTAAACCTGAATAATTTTGCAACTGTTTTTTGTAAATTAATGAAACTTCCTACAGAGGTGGACATACATCATGGTATCATATTTTGAAAAACTCAGGGTGGTCACAAAGTCACTTACAAAGTTACATTCAGTTACTTATAAGGCTTCATGGAACAGCCTGTATAACGAAACTTAACGTGGTGGGCGGTGTTTGGATATCTGTTATATCTTGTTATTCAGAACCCAAGGCATCATGATGAAATTCTGAAAATTAGAAGAATTATCATCAAAATTTAAAGAATCATTTTTCCGTAGCTGCAATTTTGGAACGCCCTATAGAACAAACCGGATGTAAGACCTTCGTGAAAATCTGATATATTGTTCTTAAGGTTGATTTAAATATAATATGTAAAAATGGGGAAAATTCACTGGACCCGCTTTTCCTAACTAAGTGTGCGGGGTCCTTTGACTGAAATAGAGAAAATATCGTCTGATATTCGTTGCAGAATGCAATTCCAACACTCATTCGTATTGGAATAGGAGCTCCTTCTGCAACTAGTTTTAGAATATACTATTATGGCGAACAAGGAAGCACTGCCCAATCTTTGCTTGGCACAGCGGGGGTGATGCCTTTTTGATTTGGTGGCATATGACAAATCAAAGACAAGCCAGTGTAGAGCTCAGGAAACTTGAGTGTGCATTACGAGTACAATCAGATCTACGCCGACAGAGTTCAAGAACTGATGTTGGGTATGTCACCTCCAGGCATCTACATCAGGGCAGAGGCAAGACGAGTATCTTATAGACTAAAATTTACTGCGAATTGAGATCCTAAACCCTCAATTGATCATGTCAGTTTGACAGTATCATTCAAATTGACAATTGCATATGAAGGGTGGCTTCATGCTCAAGAAGATGAGTCACAATATGTTGTTCAAAATACAGACGGGTGTAATGTGGCTTCTAGATATGCAGGACATACCACTTGAACTCCTCACAAAAATTTTCCAAGAAGTAGCCAACGCAATAAATGCTTGAATTGGGGAAAACCTGAAAATAGAATATATTGGCAAAAAAATCCGTATATGATCTGATAGTCAGGCAACTTTAAGAGCACTAGCATGCCTTGAACACAGATCTAACTAAGGCTCTATAAAGGGGAGTATACCAGAAACCGCCATTTTGGGTCCAATCATAGAGTCGAAAATTACAGATCTCTTCGAATGAAATTAAATCTCAAATCGAAAGAAATGAAATCTGTAATCAAAAGAAATGGAATCTGTAATCGAATGAGCATATTTTCGGAATGAGAGATCTTGTGATGACTTTTTTCGGCATGCTCAACATGAAAAACATTGGAAATAGGTTAGGTTCGTGGTGTTGGAATAATGCCGCGGCATCTAGTAGTCAAATTTATAATAATTTTTTGTTTATGTTGGTGTATCACCCCGATAGATCGCGATGAGAATGTTGCGAGTCCTGTAATTTTCGAGTCTATGGTTAGACCCAATCAACCATAGAGCCAGGTCTATCTAGCATACCTGGGAATGCGGAGAAGTCCTTTCCACCCTGGAAAGCCGCAATGAGGTAACAATTGCATGGGTACTGTATATCGGTAAAGAGTACAATTTTTGGCAATGCGAGGCCTTTGCAAAACAAGGTTCTCAGACCTCCTTTGTTGGTCCAGAAAGGGAAGTCGGGAACATCAGACATAGTTCTGAAATTTTTCCTCAGGCCGGAAACATAGGTACTGAGGGGATACCTAGGAAAGAAAATTTCTTACCAGCCACTGAAATATGAGAAACCATATTCACACCGTAGAAATCTTCAGCATATAGGTAGAAATCTATTTCCAAATCATAATTATAATGTTCTTGTATTGGCACGCCGAACACATCCGGGAGATCATCATCGTTGATTAAAAGAATGGGTCCCCGCTACAGTTCTTTCAGATGACAGAATTTTCATCTCGATCGAATCGAAGTCACCATAAAAAAAACTCCAAAAATATTTTCCAAAAAATTTCATAATCCAAATTTCTCCAGGCACTGGAACACCTTGTTAATATTTACTATAATATTTCATCAAGGTGTCTTTATTTTTGAAATTTTGGACTGGAAATGGCCTATTACGATGAGGGTTGACTCACTGGTGACGAACCTATGATCAAATTGAATCATTTCCTTTGGTACGATTAGTCTCGAACGAAAGAAGTAATAGATACCAAATTGAAATTTTCTCGAAAGGTTAGGATCTCTACTAGAGAAGAATATAATGAATAGAATACTTTCTATTGTTTGAAAAAAGGACTGCATAAAATGCTTACATTTCTATAATAGATACTGTTCGGGCAAATTTTTAATGGACTGATTTAGGGGCGCTGATTCGAAGGGTAAATTTGATATTGAACCAAACAACACTGAGAAAAAATCGTGAGAACTTACTCAAACTCGTCTCTCGGAAATGAAGTGGATAGAATGATATGTCAAGTTAATTAAGGCTAGCAGCTCGAAGCGAGCTCAAAACATCACAGGGGATGATGAAATGACTTTCCGAAAACTTATTTCTCTCATCACAGTTAATGTACCGTACTAATTGGTGGATGCGTTTTACGCCATTTGTTACTGTAAACAATTAGATCGGCGCATATTTTCGACAGGCAGAAACTGTTTCCATTGTTTTCGGAGCATCCAAACAATTCTTTGTTGAGGAAAAATTCATGATTTTCTGTTCGTATTGTTGCTCGAATTCTGTATGAACAATTGATAGAATGAGGTTGATAATATTGCTCAATGTTTTTTGATTCATACCAATTTTCCAAAAAAAGTATAGGAAAGGATTTCCAAATTCTGAATATTCATAGTTTATTCACCACGAAAAAATAAAAATCGAGAATTAAAATATCCGACTGAAATATTTTCAGTTCTGTTCTTGAATATGAACGATTTGGAGAAAACGCATCGAAGCGATTGAAAAAAAGCATATGAAATTGCTAGGTTATGATCGAAAACTTTGTCATGAAGTCATGGAGGACGTTTCACGTCATAAAAATACAATGTGTCAGAGTGGGATGAAATGTTTTGTTTATTCTTAATATTACTGAACATGTGCAGCTCTGAATTCTTATCAAAGCTGATTCTCATTTGCTGTTAATCTATATTGGTGAATCTTAAGGCTGTGAGAAATGAAGAAAAAGCAGAAAGGTTAGAGCATTTTCTTGAGCAATAGTTCAGTCCAAATATGGAAAAAAATTACCAATCTATAACAATTGTTCGAAATGTCTACCTCTTTGTTCAATACATTTAACACATCTTTTTCGAACTGAATCAACAAACCTGCGAAGTTCGCAATGTTTCTGTCGCATTTCTGCACAACACAATTCAATCCTTTCGATCAGCCTCTCGAGTCTGAACGCGAATTCGATACACATTTTCTTTTAAGGTGCTCCAGCCATAAAAATCCAAAGGCGTCATGTCTGGGCTCCTTGATGGCCATCTTACCGGACCGTACCTTCCAATCCATTTTTCCCCAAAATTGTGTTGTGCAGAAATGCTTCAGAAACATTGCGAACTTCGCAGGGTTGTTGATTCAGTTCGAAAAAGATGTGTTAAATGTATTGAACAAGGAGGTGGACATTTCGAACAATTGTTATAAATGGTAATAGTCTGTTTTCTACATTTTTTAATAAAATCTGTATTATTAAAAATTATTTAATTCTTCTGAATTATTCTTATTTCATTGATGGATTCATGATTTCCATAAGACTTACTTCGATATTCAATCATAATGAGTTTCAAAAATGAGCAAATTTAGGTTTGAAATTTTTCGACTTTTTCGTTTTTATCTTGTCCCATGACATTATGGCAGAAAACAAAGAGTTAGCAAAAAAGTTGATATGTCATTCGAAAGTACACTAAATGAGGTATTTTTTGCTGAAAAGAAAACATGTTCATAATAAATAATTTTTCAACGAAGAACCCATTGGAAAAATATGACTGATTTTGTTCACTTCAGTATCGTGATATTAATCTCCTCACCAAACCGGCAATAGAAATATTTTTGGTACACTGAAATTCTTTTCTTGTAGAAAATTTGATACCATTTCCAAATATGTGATCGAATTCGATGAAGCTACAAGCATAACTGATATATTGAAGATTTCATGGAAAAAATTGAAATATTTCGTAAAAACGAGAAATGTTAAATTGAAGAATGTCCGTCAAGATTTCGACTATGTGTTATATGACATTTTTTGTTGCAAATCACTTAAATAATCTCCCCTTGAAGTTTTGCCGTTTTAAAACTAGACACCCTGTATAAAATGAAGATGCTTAAAATCCCATCGAAATTAAAAAGAATTATTACAGAATTTTTTGAAATAGATATCTATGTTTGTGTCAACATACAAAAAATGACGAAGTGCAAGTTAGCCCAATGTGCAGACTATACAGCTATATACGTACCTATATTACTCTAATAGAGTTGGGATTGGGCAGCTTTTGACTAGCTTCCTATAAAAGGATATCGACAGGATTATGGATTATTTCAAGAAATGGAAAATACTTATAGAAACATCCTGTGATGATAAAAAAAAATAATAAAGATCTATTTATCAAAAGTAGAGTTAATGCCGCCAAAAAACTCCTTCACGCTATATGGTTCCATGTTCAATAACAGCTTGAATATTTTTTCTTGAAAAGTTTGAGGGGCTCTTTTTTTTGCTTATCCTTAGGCAGTTTGCTGGATCTTTTCAGACATCTATACCCTGTTTGTCTTTGGGTAGTAGCATTGAGTTCAAATATACATGGAGGTACATCGTCTTTGAACGATTTGATGCAATAATTTCTGGCAGTTTACTGCCAACTTTAGTGGCGACACATAGTAGCTACTAAAGAAACTCTAATATGCTGAATATACATTTACAGAAATCTGTAGTATATTTATTTTTGTCTTGTTCTATGAATCATAGCCAAAAATAATTGTCGTTTTATTGCATCCAAAAAATCAGGTGTGATGAAATACTGAACATCCAATATTTCTTACGCCGGTCGTGATCGTCGTCGCATTCGGCTTAGGAAATTGTATTTTATAACAAGTTACTCACTAATAGGCCATAATCCATTTTTGATATAATATGATAAGACTGTTTGTACATAAATGGATTATTTATGGATCATTTGGAGGAAATATTATTTAACTAGCTGGCCCGGCGAACTTTGTTTCGCCTAAATGATACCTATACCCATAGCCGTCTTTATCTTAAGAAGGCCGTGCCTGTACTTACTGTGGATTTCACAAATCGTAATCACCAGTGATCGGAGACCAACGGCTTGGTTAGATTTCTGAACTGTCAAATCGAGTTGATTCTAGATCAAGCTCCGATCACCGGTGATATGCTTTGTGAAACCCCCGTTAAAGATGTATAAACTTACCATTGCTATTTTTTCAAGCAGGAGATAAATTAGGCATAATAAAAGTTCTGTCAAATGTCATCTGTAAACTGTCAAATGTCATCTGTCTACTGACAAATGTCATCTGTCAAACGTCATCTGTCCACTGTCATCTTTTCCATGGATATGAGCTGTCACACAATACAGAAATACAAAAATAATATGTCAATTACTAATTATGGGCAATTTTGAATTCAGTTATTTCCGCAAATATATTTATTACCCAAACATAAATCAAAAACATTTCAGAAATATAAAGAAAAGATGAAAATGGACAACTCACGATTGATGCTGATCGTCACAATCTGATTTACTTTACATTCCGGTAAAAATTCACTGTTTCACCAACTTAAGATCTTTACCCGCTTTTGATCTGATAATAGCCTTCCATGTTTTTATAAGTTCTATGCAAATTTCACAATAATTGTATACATCGCCATTCATACTCTATGCCATTTCTGAATTTCCTACCCTTCAAGAAAATGAAGCTTATAACTTCACAACGATCTATTTTATTATTGCATTTCTATTGAATACCGTAGAACTTCGTTCTACTACTATTAATCCCCATGGAATATTCTTATACCGTTGGTAAGGCCTACTGCACTTTCAACTATTCACTTGACATGCGATTCTGTGGAAGAAAAACTAACCTCCTTTGTCCAAATGTCAAAACCCATATAAGTACTCTATGATTGCTCGATTCGTCGTAAGAAATTGGAATGCCTTTTTTTCTTTTCTGTAGGATTTTTTTGGGAATATTTTGTTATATAGACCTTGCCCTAACAATAATAATAATAAAAAAAATTGTCCAATTTGGTGCGATCGTTTGAACAATAAGGCATTTCGAAGTTTTGAACCAACCATAGATCCTCTTTTATTAATATAGATAGCGAGTCCATTTCTCTCGTTCTATTTTATTATTGCATTTCTATTAAATACCGTGGAACTTCTTTCTACCACCATTTATCCCCATGGAATATTCTTATACCGTTGTTAGGTATTCTGTGGTAAGACCTACTGCACTTTTAACTATTCACTCGACATGCGATTCTGTGAAAGAAAAACTAACCTCCTTTGTCCAAATGTCAAAACCTACATAAGTACTCTATGATTGCTCGAGAAAAAGGAAGGCTTTTTTTCTTTTCTGTAGGATTTTTTGGGAATATTTTGTTATATAAACCTTGCCCTAACAATAATAAACACAACAAAAAAAGAATTGTCCAATTTGGTGCGATCGTTTGAACAATATGGCATTTCGAAGTTTTGAACCAACCATTGATGGCCTTTTATTAATTAAGATAATATTCTACGCAAAAATTAGGATCTTTATTATCGGTCTCCTGGTGTCAGCTTGAGCTAGTATCACTCCTATGAACCATTGGAAAATCATTTCTCCACGACTGCCACAGAATACAGCTCTTCCAACATCGAATTTGACCATAGAATGTCAGTATTCCATCACTTGATATGTAATATTCATTCTACAACATCTTTCGATTTCAAGTAAATAACCAGTTATGACCGCGGTTTTTGTTCAGTTTGGTCCTGGTTTTCGCCCTTTATAGATTACCACCAATAACCAACTCGAGCTTGAGTATAATCCTTGTTTTTTAAGCATTTCGACTGAATTTCATTCTCGCACAGTGTGTGAGAATATTCATTCCGTAACACTTTTGAAAACATAGAGAATAAATTTATGTGTCAGCCGCTCTGATTGTCATATTTATTGCGGTTTTCGAAACGTCATAATTCATCTTAATATTCTTTTTTCTTTTATTTCAACATTCGTGGCGAAAGTATAGTCTGTTACTCGGTTAGAATGAAAATCCGATACTCGTGATTCCTCAGGCTCGCCTCCGGCTCGCCCTCGGAATGATTCACTCGTATCGGATTTTCATTCTGCCCTTGTTACAGAATATACTATTCTGTTCCTCTCACTAATACAGGAATTTCAGAACGATGTGACATATTTGCAAAGATACAGCCTGCCGTGCATTACCTGCGATATTCTGGGATAATTCGATCCTCTGAAGATTTTTCTTGAATGATTTGAACATGAATCCCTCAGCCAAAATCACCAATGTTATGATAGTGCCTTTTGACATTTGCCACATATTCTTTAGTTCCGGACTCCGTTCTTCCGAAGTTATGAGTCAATGGTACTGCCATATCAATTAACACCTCATACTTCTGATCCTTTTCAATGAACGCAAAGTTATGATGGAAAATGCTGAAAATTAATGAAAATTAGCTTTAGATGTTGGTCAAGAAAAGTTCTAGATGAAAAAAGGAATAGGTATGGCAATAAATCACACAAAATCACAGAAAATCACCCTAACAGATGGATCTGACGCAGCGGACCAATCAAGTGGCCCCCACGTTCACCTGACCTTAATCCCATTTATTTTTTCGTTTGGAGTTATTTCAAAGAAATTGTTTATGCCCGAGAATGTTCGAGTGAAGACGAGCTGCGACTGAAGTTAAGAGAAGCCGAACGTGTCCTAAGAGAGAACAGGGCAGGTTTTATGCGATTAAAAGAAAATTTTCTAAGAAGGTGTAGAATGTGTATTGGGCTAGAGGTGGCCACTTTGAAATCCTTCTATGAATTTTATAAACAAATTTCTTTTTATTTACATTATTATGTGTGATTTATTGCCATACCTTCTTCTTTTTTTTATCTAGAACTTTTCTTGACCAACATCTTGAGCTAATTTTCATTAATTTTCAGCATTTTCTATCATAACTTGATCAAAATCTCAAAATGGCAAAACATAATTTTGTAGTAAATGTCTAGTTCTCTGATGTTTTCCACCTCGATGACTTTGAAGGCTAATTCTAGCTAAAGTAGGGTGTTAAGTACCATTTTTTCATCAATGATTATAAAAGCTGAATGTTGAGCGCAGTTTTTAAGCATACCTACTAAGAAACCGTGAATTAGCCTTTTTACATTTTTAATTCTGATTCGAAAATTCAGATCATAATCCAATTCATGTAACTCTTTCACTTGAGACCATCATTTCCATAATTTTCATCAAAGTAACGAATCTGGTTATTTCATGTATAAGAGTACAATTCATGGATATTGCGTAACAAAAGAATTTCACAGAGAAGTTTTGTACTTTTTTTCAAATATCTTTTGATGGTCAAGTCGAAAATTCTCGAATTTCATAAAAAAATTCATAACTCGAAAACCGTGAAAAACCGCATAACATACATGTAGGTGATTCGAATAGCCCATGACACGAGGGACCTGTTTTTTTTTTCTTTTTGACGTCAATCTCTTGGCCACCCTGTATTATATACAGGGTGGCCCACCCCAGACGCGGTTTTCATTTTGAGGCAGTGAATGAAGACATTTTGAAAATTTTTTTTGTGAAATGTAAAGGACAATCAGATGCACAATTTAAAATCGTTTTCACATATACTGGGTGTTCGATAACAAAGATGTAGACCATAGTTACACTTTTTTAAATGGAATACCCTATATACGAATTCAAAAATTGAATGGCAAGCTCAAATAATGATGAGTTTATGAAAACCATTTCATGCCTTAGAAGAACCATTGTAGAGAAACTGGCGAAAAATCGAAAAAAAAAGAGTATTTTTAATTTGCAATTGATGAATAAACCATTCAAGCCTACGAGACAGACAATATTTTTTCGTGTAGACATATTGGCAACACTTATGCAGAAGAAAAAAATTGAACTCTGGAATCTCTGGATCATAATTAATGTTCAAACATTAACTACAAATAATGGTCAAAAACCTTCTTATTTCAAATGGCACAATCAGTATTTCTGTACCTTGTTGAACGTAAAAATTAATGTCGAAACTATCCTCATTGGGTTTCCCTATACCTAAACCTGATAGTTTTCAAGTGATTTTCGATTTTCAATTCAACTAGTTAACCTACTATTATGATTAGCGATATTCAAAGAAATACTCGGAAATATTTGTGGGGAAATGCTTACAATATTATTTGAAATCTGAAAAACTTATATGAAGATCTCAATAATGGTGTTGCGGTCACGCAAGATTTATTATTCCTTTATAATTGATTATCTACTATTTTTCTGAATATCAATTCTTTTTTCAATTATTTTCAAATTAATTTCGCCTAGAAGGTATTAAGTGTCATTATCATTCAATCTTTTTCGGTACATGCCCTTGAATTTTTCTTTATTCCGGTCGTTTTGATTTGAAGTTAAGCCATACGTTCAAAGAATCATGTAACAAACGACTCATTCAAAAAAATTTTTGATCAGGCGATGAACCTGTGCTCCAGTCCAACATTTTCCCTATTGTAATTTTCATTTCCATTTTTATGTTCCATCATCGAATGTTGATTAGTTGTTTTTTGAATTGTAATACAGGGTGTACCTGGTGTTTGTTCTATATTGTGTTGTTTGTTAAGAGTAATTTTGTAGTTAGTTCATATATTGGATCTCATGCTACCCATTGCTAATTTAAGTAAAATTGTTTTTAGCCTGAGGAAGGGAATACATTTCCCGAATCGTTTGTTACATGATTCTTTGAACGTATGGCTCAACTTCAAAACGATAAGAATAAAGAAAAATTTAAGGCATGTACAGGAAAAGATTGAGTGATAATGAAACTTCATACCTTCTAGGCGAAATTAATTTGAAAAAAATTCAAAAAGAATTGATATTCAGAAAAACACTAGGTAATCATTTATAAAGGAATAATAAATCTTGCGTGACCGCAACACCATTATTGAGATCTTCATATGAGTTTTTCAGATTTCAAATAATATTGTGAGCATTTCCCCACAAATATTTTCAAGTATACTCCATTCACAATTATAAAATCACAACTCTGGCCATGGTTTAGTTTTCAGGAATTGGTGCACCTGATGAAAAATCTGTGCGCGTACATAGAATATCGTTTATGACGAAACGACGATGCCAGTTTTTCTGTTCACATCAAATTAAAAGTATCAAAGATTTACCACATTCTGTTAGTTCGAATCGATTGGCGATTTTGGGGTGAAATATCGATAGGAAATCGCCTATTTTTCCGTTCTTCGTCGTCCAGAAGAAGTTTCGTGCAAGTTTCATTTTTTCCTTTCACGAGTTTTGGCGTGAGTACGACCGGCAAATTCGAATTGGACCAAAAATCGATTTATATGCATAAATGAAGCTAAAGTAAGTACTAATCGACCTTTTAACACTTGATAACGAAGTTTTTTTAGGTATCTGGCCGTTTTGAAAGATTTCAAACGAAATTCCGGTCCCCCAGAAGTATGGTTAGTTTCGGTATCGTTTTTGGTGCTCAAAATTTATTTGGAATGTGTAAATGGACAAAAAAGGCTTCCTTATACGATCTTCTAACGAAAGCGTTTGGAAAATATGGTTCAGGTAGGATTTTCGAGGAATTATGAGGAAAGAACTTGCAGAATGAATTGCACGATTTTCGTAAGTAAACGGGTTCTGGATGGCCATCATCGGTCTCTAAATGATTATTCTTGATCGTTTTCACGTTTCAGAAAAAAACACGTCGAAAAAGCTAAAAAAAAGAAGAAATATGACTATATTGCATTCCACAGTTGGTGAATTCAGATTCCGATGAATTGAAATGTGTCACTGAAGCTTTCATTCCTTTGCCGAAAGTAGAAATAGGCTTTATTGAACCAGAATACATCGGTTTTTTCCATATTCCAGGAGTTTGTGTCTTATTTCATCAGAACAGGTGAATGATAAATGTGTAGCATATGTTCGACCTATTCCAATTTATTTGTACAAGTAATGTGGTAGTAATGTATGAATATTTTTTAATCTGATAAATTACTATACAATCAAAATATTTTACTCCTTGTTCATAAGATCAAATAAATAAAATGTCGTCAAGTCTTGAACTTTCAGTTCAAGAGGATAATAAACATTAAATCTTCACAAGCATGCATATAAAAATCATGTGGAAGCAATGCAATTTTTTTCCATGGCGAAAAATAATATATTTCAACAGTGATCTCTTGTACTTTTCATGCAAATAACTAGAAAAGGAATCCTTTCTATCAATTCATATAAACGTTAATTATTTTCGTCCATCACATCTTTTCCAATTCATTCACATTCTGAGAAATACGCTAAGAATGTAGAAAGGGCAACATAGTGTTGACTTGGAACATAAAAATATTTTGAAAAACGTCATAACTTCGATACAGAGTGGAATGTGTCAAATTTCCAAGGCCAGAGTTGTGATTTTATAATTGTGAATGGAGTATAGGTATTTCTTTGAATATCGCTAATCATAATAGTAGGTTAACTAGTTGAATTAAAAATCGAAAATTACTTGAAAACTATTAGGTTAAGGTATAGGGAAACCCAATGAAGATAGTTTCGATATTGATTTTTACGTTCAACAAGGTACAGAAATACTGGGTGTGCCATTTGAAATAAGAAAGTTTTTGACCATTATTTTTAGTTGATGTTTGAACATTAATTATGATCACTCAATATATTCCAGAGTTAAATTTTTTTTCTGCATAAGGGTAGCCAATATGTCTACACGAAAAAACATTGTCTGTCTCGTAGGCTTGAATGATTTATTCATCAATTGCAAATTAAAAATACTCCTTTTTTTCGATTTTTCGCCATTTTCTCTACAATGGTTCCTTTAAGGCATAAAATGGTTGGTATAAACTCAACATTATTTGAGCTTGCCATTCAATTTTTGAATTAATATATAGGGTATTCCATTTAAAAAAGGTGTAACTATGGTCTATATCTTTGTTATCGAACACCCTGTATATGTGAAAACAATTTTAAATTGTGCATCTGATTGTCGTTTGCATTTCACGAAAAAAAAATTTTCAAAATGTCTTCATTCACTGCCTCAAAATGGGAACCGCGTCTGGGGTGGGCCACCCTGTATAACTATAAATTGTTATAGATTTTCCTTGAATCCTAAGGGGACGTTATACTCTGGCCAACGGCACCAATTCTTCATTCAAAAAGTGTCTTTCATTTTTCCAAGTTCACGCCCTCCACTTCCCACCTGAAAGCTTAATTTTTCCTTTGAATTCTCCTGGAATTTCAGACAGTTCTCTGCGATTCTACACTTTCTAGAAGTTAGCAACAAAATGGAAGAAGCCCTCAACATCAGTTCACCCTCCTGCACCAATACAATAGCATTCATTAAAAGCATCAAATTTAAAATAATATGATTAGGTACATCTATAACACAATACCATGACATGTATAATATATTATGAATGATACTAAACATTTTGTAAACATATCAAACTGAAACCGCTAATGGCCTTGTTGTCGAAGCGGCAAACAATAAATGAATAATAATAAATAATAATAAATAATAATAATAATAA
Organism: Adalia bipunctata; assembly: GCA_910592335.1. Taxonomy (NCBI): domain Eukaryota; kingdom Metazoa; phylum Arthropoda; class Insecta; order Coleoptera; family Coccinellidae; genus Adalia; species Adalia bipunctata. Next base: position 56,739,685 of record OU342948.1, read on the forward strand.
GCAATAATAATTGCAAGAAACAATCAACATTCCTAATTCCTCACATAAACAGTAAGAGGAAACTTGTCACCGTATTTTGAAACAAAAATGTTCTTTCTAAAGTGAGTATTCTTAAGATATAATAATTAAAAATGAAGATATGAATAATTGGATGAAGCTGGGTCCATCCTGTCATTCCTGTCCAATATTTTCAAAGTGAATTTTGATTTAAGCAAATCTGGGTTTTCATAAAATTGGCTTTAGATAGAAGGATTCAGTTTTTACTAAAATTTATGAATCTTATATGTACTTAGATCAACTCTCATCGGAGCTGAGTCCATCTTGTCCAATATTTCCTAAGCGAATTTTTATTTTACCAAATCTGGGTTTTCATGAAATTGGTTTGAGATATATAATATGTACTTGGAGTAAACATCATCAGGAGAAGCTGAGTCCACCCCCTCCAATATTTTCGAAGAGAATTTTCATTTTACCAAATCTGAGTATTCTCGAAATTGGCTTGAGATAGAAGGATTATGTTTTTACTAAAATTCATGAATCTTATATGTAGGGGAGGACGGGGAAATTCCACGCACCTAAGGGAAAATGCTCAGAAAAACCTTCCTATGTACTTACACACTAACTTTCATGATTTAACTGCTGAATCATGAACCCATTTGGAACTTTTTCATCACAAGGAAAAGGTTCAACTACCTCTACCAATTGAGAAAAAAAAATTCTAAAAACTGTCTTTTCGCGGTATTCCCCCACGTACTGGCTTATACCGCGCATGCGATGGTATAATTATGCGCATATATTGAACAGCTGAGAAACTCGAAAAAATATATTGGATTTTTTAGGTAATAACCAACTACAATGTAAAACAAATTAACATAAATAGCTACAAAAAATATTATTGAAGAATTACCCCGCTACATCACGTTATTCCCCCGGTGTGAGTCACCTAACCTAAATAATCACTGACAGTAGATGACGAAATACAATTAATTGTTCTTTTGCATTAAATAATGTACACATATGAAGGAAAATAGTCATGCAATAGATTCATTAGAAATTAATAATGGAAGTACCACGATTCCAATTCCTCTCGAAAATTAGATCAGAGCGTCGTGAAACGAACAATCGGCTCCCTGGTCTAAACTGAAAACATGAATACCTATTACGACAGGATGTTGGCAAGGCAAATACGAGATGGTGCGCTGTATCTAAATTTTGAAATAACTGAACTGAGTTGCAGAATATCAATGCGCAGAATTCCCCCGTGCGCGGAATTCCCTCGTCCTCCCCTACTCGGAGGAAATATCATCAGATGAAGCTGAGTCCACTCCGTCCAATATTTTCGAAGTGAATTTAGATTTTAGCAAATCTGGGTATTCATGTAATTGGCTTCAGATAAGAGGATTCAGTTTCTACTAAAATTCATGAATCTTATATGTACTCGGATCAACTATTGACCTATTCTTCAAATACCGAAATAATTGCCCAATCTGGCAACGTTGCGGCGAATTTGACGGACCACTCACCGCCAGATCTCACTTGATGAAACAACAATATAAACACTCGAAGTGCTAATGAAGGAAATAAAACAATGATCTATCCTTAAAATACAGCAATAATTGCTCAATCTGGCAACGTTGCGGCAAATTTGACGTACCTCCCACTGCGGCTCACTGTTCGCCGATTCTCGTAGAATAGAATAGAATAGAACTTTATTAGGCTGTATAACAGGTAAGTCACAAATAGCAAACAGGCAAGCAATGAAAATTCAAAACAAAATTAATTCTAACTCTCTATAGAAATCTTCAAAATTATATGGTGGATGCTGAAACAGAAAATCTTTCAAAATCCGTTTAAGCCCTCTGGAGTCCAATCTGCGCCACTCTTCCGGTAGTTTATTATAGAGTTTCAGCCCTTCATCTTTCCTCATACCAGTATTGAGTCTAGAAAAAGGAACTGAAAGATTACTTTTACTACGGATATCATAATTATGACAATTCTCTCTCTTCTTATAATTCGCTATATTTTTTGATACATCGAGTATCAGTCTGATTATAAGTTCGGCCACAACAGTTAGAATATTGGTCTTCATGAACAGTGGCTTGCAATGAGTAATTGAACTCATCCCCTCCAATGCTCTAATTGCTTCTTTTTGAGCAAGCAACACCTCATCCAGATGGCAAGAAGTGCCCCACACCTCTATACCGTATGTCATCCTAGAATGGAACAGTGCATGGTAGACTTGTATGGCTGCTTTGTATCCAACTATTTGCTTTATACGTCTTATGGCAAATATGATAGAGTGCAATTTAGATTTTAGTCCCATACAATGGTTCCTCCATGTTAGACGATTATCTATTGTAATTCCCAAAAAGTTTGTTTCATCATAGTGTGAGGTTCTGTGAGATGAGAATATGATTGTTTTGGATTTATCTTCATTCAGGCGTAAGTTGTTGTAGCCAAACCAAGAAATTGCATCCTCCTTAATCATATCCTGTATACGCTGTAGTTCGCCAATATCAGAATGCCTTACTGCTAGGGAAGTGTCATCTGCATAGAGGACTGTGTGGCAGTCTAAACTTGTTGGTAGATCGTTGATATATATAACGAACAGGAGTGGGCCAAGTATGGATCCCTGAGGTACTCCCTGTTTTATCTGGGTCAAACCACTAACCTGTGCACCACAATAAACCATCTGTTTGCGGTTTGTAAGGTAGGATCCAAGCAAGGAGAGTGGGATGCCTCTCACACCATAATGCTGAATCTTGTCCAGAAAGATTCCGTGGTTCATGGTGTCAAATGCCTTTGACAGATCACAAAACTGTGTCGAGGTAAGCAGATGTTGTTCAAAGCCATCAGCAATGTAATCTGCCAGACACTTCACAGCACCGATTGAGGACCTATTCTGACGAAACCCAAATTGAGTTCCTGTGAGGTAGTTGTTTGCATTCATATATGATGACAGCTGGTTTGCCATGGCCATTTCCAGAATTTTCGAAAAAGTTGGTAATATAGATATCGGCCGATAGTTGTTTGCTTGTTTTGGGTCACCTTTTTTCAGTATAGGTATGATTTTGGCCATCTTCATTTTTTCAGGAAAAATACCTTCTTGTAAGCAACAGTTGATAATATCAGTTAGTGGCAGTGATATGTTGCCTGCTGTAGACTTAACCAGGTTGGAGCTTATTCCATAAATATCTTGGGTTGCTTTAGGAGCCAATCTTCTAATGTATCCTAGAGTTTCCATCTCAGTAACTGGCCCGAGGAATAGCGAACCAGAGTTTACTATTTTGATTTTGCTCAAATAGTTAGCAGGATACACAGTATTTGAGTTGATGGGTCCAGTGTCAGTAAAGAATTTATTCAAAGTTTGTGCAGTTATCTGACTCTCGTTAGGTTTCTTTTTAATTCTTCCTGTTTCAGTGTTTATAATGTGCCATGTAGTTTTTTGTTTATTTTGTGCTACCATAATTTCTCGCTCATACTGGGTTTGCTTTTCCTCTTGTGCTCTGCTCAAATATTTTTCTTTATACTTTTTGTAGATTTTAAGAATTTCTTCATCTCGAGCATGCATATATACCTCTCTGATGAAGTCTAGATTTTCCTTCATTTCTTTTAATTGCTTGGAGGGCTTATATTTAGGATTAGTATGTTTGAGATGAACAAGTGGTATGGTTTTGTTATAATGTAAACAAAAGATATTCAGAAAGTTATCAAACTTCTCATTAGCATCATTACTTTGAAGTACCTGTTCCCAGGCTTCTTCAGATAAACTGTTGTTGAATGCTTTGACATATTCAGGGGTCATTTTCCTGATTTTTTCTTTTGATTTAGTGTATTCCAGTTCTTGATCAATTTCAATGGTTTGAGCTAAATGATCAGATATTTGCCAACTATGGGTAGAAGCCCTAAAGTCTGAGATGTTGCAGAATATGTTGTCTATGCAAGTTTGGGTACCATTATAATGTTCTCTAGTATATGAGTAGATGGTTCTGTTTAACCCATAGCTAGAGAAAAGGTTTAGAACTTCCAGTTTCATGGGATTCTTTCCGTTAAAATCAACATTGAAATCCCCAGTAATAACTATGTTCGTTTTTGAATTATACACAGAGAAAACATAATCCAGAACTGTATGCCAAAACTCTGCAGTCTCTAGGGATGATCCTGTCCTATAATATGCTATAACAATTAGGTTTTGTTTGGGCAAATAAATTGCACAGATCTCATGAGACATTTCTCGGGACATTGCATTTATTTCTTCAATCTGCTCTGACTCCAGTTCATCTCTTAAGTATATACAAACTCCTCCATGTTGGTGTTTAGAGCGGGTATAGCAAACTGCCTGATAATATCCTCTTAAATGGTACAGATCTTTATTGTGTACATGCAGCCAATGCTCACTAATGCACAAAACTGATATTTCTAGGGGGCTGATAATATGTTCCAATCCTTCAAGTTTGTTTGAGATACCTTGAATATTGATATGCATGATTTTAAAGCATGGTTTGCAGTTTCTATCAGCTTTTGATGTTGTTATTTTTGGAGTGGATCTTCCACAGTTTGTAGAAAATGGTGACCCAGTCTAAAATTGAATCTACTGAAGGCAACGCCCCTCGGCCAAAACTTTGTGTCGTATATAACATCTTTATGCTCACAATCCACTCCCACAAGGAAACATTGATTGTCTTTAGATTTGTTTTTGATTTCTAGTAACTTCACTGAGATTCTTGGCAACTCGGTATCAAGCTTATCATGTAAATATTGTCTTATGGTATCTGGGGAAACACTATCCCTTATACGCGATACAAACAGCCACAGCTTTTTCTCTTCTGGATTTTTCGTTCGACTCAAGAAATTACAGTTATCGCTAACATTGTTTGCCTCACCTATGAGCCGCTTTTGTTTATGTTTTTTATGTGTTACCAAAGTATATTCGTCCTCTTTCGGAGTCTTCCTGGTTATTGGAGGTAGATATTTCAAAGCATCCGATGTTCTTTTTGTTGACAAATTCCCAGCTTGATTCGGTTTGTCATCTTTTTGAGGGTTATGTTCAGCAGCTGTCATTTCATCGTACTCGATGCTCGCTTGTTCAGTCGCCTTGATGGTTTTTTGGTTTTCTGTGTCCTTTTTATTTACTGTCTGTCCTTGTTTAAGTTTCATTTGCGTGTTTTGTTGCGAAGTTTGAATGTTTACGATGTTTACATTCTTTTTTTCACCATGTGCCGCATCATATGCATTCATTATTGGTTTTCCTTCTTCAAATGATTTTAATTTTTCTTTTAATAAAATTACATTCTCTTGGAGTATTCCATTTTTCTCCTGTACTTCCCTTAGGAGCTCCTTCAAGTATGCAACTTCAATATTCAAAACTTTGATTTGAACCTCAGAATCCGAAGGATTCTGATTCTTACTTGTTTCGATGATTTGATCAGGATTAGCTTCAAATGTATGCTTGCATGTGCTTGATTTTGATTCAGCAGCCCTTGTTAAGCATGAAGGGTGGAATTCTTTCCTACACTTCGCACACTGGACATAATCCATAACTTTTTTGTTGCAATATACGCACTTCACTTCATTAATTTTGTCGCTTTTCGAGGAGCGATTTGTCTCGTCTGCTTCACTCGGCGCCATCTTGATGATATGCTGGCCCAATACACCTATCTTAATAAATCACGCGATAACTTTCGAATGCTAGCTGTTTTGGTCTACTGGCGACACTTTTGTCTTTTGATCTTGAACGAAAACTCGTAACTTGCCTGTGATATACGAACATAAACATTTCCAATGTTAAAAAATCAAGCTTTTAGGTGAAAAATTGAGGGCGTAAACTTGAAAAATGAAAGGCACTTTTTGAATGGAGCATCGGTGCCGTTGTCGTCGGCCTGAGATATCGTCCCCTTGGCCTCATTACACAAGGCCGCCAAGCGGCGCAATCGGCTGAGCCACTGCTGGCGATGAGCACTGCTGGCCCTTTACATCAGAGTAACCGGTATATGTATTGGCGGCTGACAGACTGCTTGATCCCACGACTACGTTGGCAACCACGTGTGTCGTGTGGTGGAGAGTCGTGGCAAGGCACTGTATCGTACACTATCAGGCAGCCAGAAGGCCTAGTGAAACAAGAGGCTTTCGGCTCCGGTAGGATAAAATACAGAATGTTTTACAAACAGGACAAGATGCAGAAAAATTAACTATATGCAATGATAATAATTTGGATTCTTATTGTGACTCAAATTAGGTGTTCAAAACTCAAAGAATCTTCATTCTCAGGAAAACTGTTTTCTTTATTTAACATTAGGCTGTTCATAGACAGACTAAATCTTTTGAGCTCTGAAATAATTTGGCTAAAATTTCACATTTATCATGGAATCCACCTAATGATAATGAAAATTGCCAGAGCTTGTGCGAACAGGAACAAACGGATCGATAGAACAAATAGACGATAATCATCACACATTCGAGATAATTGAAGTGGAAACTTCGCAGTTCAGTTTTCACTGTCCTACAAAAATGAAGCTAGTTATTGCTAAAATTTCCGTTGCTGCCACTCTCGGTGTTGTGCGATTTTCTATGGTATATTTTCCCATCAAAATATTCAACATCATTCATGGAGGGGATAAAGTGGGAGATGATTGCTTATTGGATCCCAAAAGGCAAATGAGGTGAGTATCTGATATTTCTTCATTTTCTTTCCGAAATTAATGGGGTTGATATATTGGTATCATAGATGTATCTAAACGTTATGTATTTTCACTATAATCTGAATGATCAGTATCAGTCCACATACATCAGCTCATACCGTTTAAGTACTCTAGCATTATTGAACAGCTCAATTGGTATCTGAAATAATTGGGAGATTAGAATTATATTTAGTTTATGTTGACGCTTCTTCGTGATAACTAAGAGTATTGGATCATTCATGATATTTGGGCCTCATTGTTCGATTTTTCCAATTGATCCAAATAATTTCATTTATCACTTGTATATTATCTGTTTTATTGGCCTTAGAAATGGTTGCTACAATTGTATATTATTCAACGAGCAGTAATGTGAGTCATAACCCACGCAGTGGTGTAATTCATCAAATGTTGTCGAAAGCGATCTCTGGGGTCGAGAATCGAATCCCGTAGAAAACGTCAAAAACTCGCGTTTTCCAAATGCAATTTTGGGAAATTCTGCCCAAAGGAAATGTAGAAATAACTGGCGAGAGCGTTACCTTGATGTCTGAAATAGAGTTTCCAATTGATCCGACTTTTTTTATTCATTTCGTAAGCAATATTATTTTTCTCATCTGTATTAGAGTGAGTTAGAGGGGTGAGTAATCATAACTCACGTTGTTGGTTTAAAGATACTATTACAGCTCAAAATCAGTTGAATAATGGATATATTATTCTTTGGGAGTAGATGAATACCTTAATAAGAGGAACGTGAGTATTTGCCGAATTGTATTGATACTTAATCTAGATGAGGGTATGCGGCAAGGGCCAAATTGCAAGACCTTTTAAGCAAAAAACCTATGTTTCGAACCTTATTCTGTATCATCATCAGGATCTGAAATGAACATTGTCAGAACGATCTTATACATATTTTTTTTCGAAATTTACGGACTTACAGCTAATGGTCAGAATTTAAGCCTCAGATTCATAACAAACGACATCGAAGTCTCCAATGTATGCATCAACCTCATTTGAATTCAATAAATTTGGTAAAAACGTGTTGCGCGGCACCGCTAGGTTAAAGCCAGGATTTTGAGATTATTATTGGTGTTCTATGGTGAACGACAATTTTGACAAATCGTCCACACGATTGAAATGACAGTGACTCTGCACACAAGCGACACCACGCCTCAGCATTCGACATCTCTTTAGCAGAACTTCATCAAAACCTATTCCTTCCAAAACATTTCAAGACATTCAAATTTTTTTTTCTCTTTTGCTTTTCAGTGGCCACTTTTTAAAATTCTAAATAAATTACCTGAATCTACTAACAACAAGTAATTTATTTAGAATTTGGCAAGTTTGTGGTTTTGCAGTTCTGTGGACGATTTTTCAAAATTGACTTTTACCAAAGAACACTAATAATAACCTCACAATCCTGGCTCTAACCTAGCGGTGCCGTAACACCATTTTTATTCAGTTCAAATGAGGTTGATGCATAAATTGTAGACTTCTATGTCATTTGTAATGACTCTGAAGCTTAAATTCTGACCATTAGATGTTAGTCCGTAAATTTCGGAAAAAAATTTTATGTCGAAGATCGTTCCCACAATGTTCATTCCAGACCCTGATGATACAAAATAGTATCCAAATAAAGGTTTTTTGCTTCAAAGATCTTGCAATTCTTCCCTTGCCGCAAACCATTATCAAGATTAAGTATAATAATAATAATATTTATTTGATTAAGAATTCATATTACATTTCATTAAGGTGTTTCATCAAACAAATAAAGTTGCGCAATGAGGTACATATTTTATAAAATATAGTTCCTGTATTTGCTGTGCCCATAAATAAAGAAAATTTCATTCGAGTAGTTCCCAAAAAAAAAGAAATAATGTGCAAAATATGTCCAGTCCAAGGGTGGAATGTCGTGGTTAGGTGAGTATGTCCCACTTTGTGAATTCTCCATAATCAGGTAACATTGTCTATATCGGGTGAAAATTGGTCTCATCAAGGAAATATCACATCAAATCAGGTATGTATAATGTCATCTTCGGGGCTATCATCCATATTCAATTTTATCTATTCTTACCAAATTTATCACATTTTCATCTCACAACTCAAAATTTTTCATTTTGAATTTAGTATTTTATCAATAAAATTCCTGCCTCTATCAAAAATCCATACCTTTAGCTTTGCTTTGAAATTTCTATATTTCGGCTCGCTTCTCAGGTCTGGTGGCAATCTATTAAAAAGTCTTGGACCCAAGTAATCAGCACTACGTTGACCAACTGATTTACTGGCACGGTGAGTTTCCAACTTCTCATCCTTATCCCTAGTGTTGTATTGATGTTTTATCAGTGGGTAGTTTTCTTTATTCTTGTGTAAATCAAGAAGTACCTGGAAAGTGAACAGCTGACCAACATCGAATAACTTCGATTCTTCAAACAGACTATCGGAAGGGTAAGTTCTCTTCTTATTCATCATCACCTTTATGACCCACTTTTGAATTACCGAAAGTCTATTCAGGTGGACGTCATAGCCCCTCCCCAAGCAATTATACCGTATGACAGTTATGACTGTATCAGCGAGTAATACGCCATCTTCATGTGCTCTATATCCAGGTACTCTCGAAGGTATTTGAATCTGGTCATTAGAGATCTGATATTTTATTAACTAATTTCCCTATGTGTAGATCCCATCTAAGATTTTTGTCCAGTGTGATGATCTGACGGAGGCAGCTTCAGACACGCATATTTGATGGCCAATATTAAGTGGTCCTAGTTTCAAATCACGATTGTATGACGAGAATGTAATATATCGTGTTTTATTCGTGTTCAAAGAGAGTTTGTTGTATTGTAACCAGTTGACTACATTTTTGAGGTCATCTTCAGCCTTCACTCTCAGATCCTCCGCAGTCCCAGACGAGTATATACAACTCTAAGTAGGTACTTGGAAAACAGATACTGTGTGTTGGTGTATAGTATGGTCCATTCATGGAGAAAGTTTAGTTTTTTGAGCCCTTAGAAGTGGAGACTCTTGTGATAGTGGGTCTACCGGATATATATTCGATGTCAATGTTAGTCTCACCCGCCTCGATTCTGCGCTTTAGTTCGTTACGCAAATCATTGAGTTCTTTTACCTGTAAGGGTGTTTTATCATCGGTAATGCTATATTTGCGCCAGTCTCGTACGCTAGCGATAACACGCCTATCTTTGAGGATCTTCGTGACTATCAGTGGATTGTTGAAAGACACTTTAAGAATTCTTGGACGATTGTTAGCCGATGCTCCTATTCTAGAGATGGAGGTACGTTATGAGTTAGCGTCTGGATTAATGTGGTCGAGAACTTGAGAAACACTCGTTTCGTCATCCTCGGGACTAACTTCATGGATTCCGCGAATTAGTACATTGTGGGACCTACGTAAGCGTTCCAACATTTCAGCTGGTTGAATTGCAGAATTTTCAGTGGATTGGACCAGATTTGAGGACTCAATCTTGGATATTTTGGAGTCGGCGCTTTCAATCGCGCCGGAAAGTTGTTTGTGAGATTCTTCTAGACTTCTCATTCTAGAAGTGCAGGCCTTGATGTAGTTTCATGCTTTTTGATGGAGCTGGAATGATCCCCAAGAAGGCCCCTTATGACGGCGCATGTGATTGCCACACTTTTGTATATTTATTAGCCACTACGCTCAAATTCTATATTTATAATTCTTTGCTTAGGACGCATTACGATTCAGAAGAGAGTGTGTCATTCTGGGCCTACTTCGGTGAAAAATGGCTTCGAAATGTAAGTATTTTATTTTCAAAGTATTATTGCTTCCATTTAAGTTTTTTAGGTTATTTTGTGCATGCTAGATATTTTAATTCGACTCACCTTATTTTTTTTCATGAACTTCGAATAATTTCAGTACTGAAAACGCTGAAATATGATGATACCAAAATTGCGTAGGTACTTCAGGTCTGATCGAAGTAAATATTTCGAATATATGGAAGTAATGTAATCGAATTTTTCACAGTCTCGAAGCAAAAAATCAACTTGGAGGAACTCCAGGCGAATCCTGAAGCACTGTATGAGCTTCTGGAAAATCCTTCTGATTCAAAGGAGCAAGCGCAAAGCGATTCTGAAAAAGGAGTCAACAATACTGGTGATATATATTCTACTCCTGAAGCAAATGTGAAAGAACCACAAGAAGTTCCATCATCTAATTTCGGCATTTTCGATATATTTTCATATTGTTCAATTAAATGAAGTTTTATCCATGGTGATTTGAATTTTTCACCTTTGAACTGTGTCCATCTGAAAATTATTCTCAATGGAATACATTCAATACTCTTAGAGTCCCAAGCTATACAATCATGACATGATCACGATTTGAAATGAACATCCATTTTTTCTCAAAGAGACTTTCCAATTTTCTACAAGAAGAAATCGGGAAAACACAAAGTCCAAGCCTCATATGATATTGAAATTTATTGGTTGTGGTTACACATGTTTCGCCCTCATCAGCTTCATCAGACCTAAAAAATTTTACAACAATGTTCTATCCGAAGAACAAGAAAAACAACACAGGAACATAATAAAGTCATTATGAAATTATTTGCCCAAAGAACTACAATCAGTCCCACACAAGGGCATAAAATACGGCAGGAAAAGTCGATCGTCAATTACCTACTCATCATAAACAAACAATATATGATGAAGGTTAGAACCGCCGCATGCGAACGAACACAAAAAAGGGGTGAATGGAAAACCAAAATAATCTAAAAATTATAGCGGATGGATTCGAACACGAGTTTTTACCATAGGTAGAGAAAAGTCAACCTCCGAGCTGCAACGGATGACGGGTTTTAAAAAAAAAATGATACAGATAGCCTCAAACCGATTTGAGGTTATTGAAAATAAGGTAAGGTTCGAAATTGTAAATATCGTTCACACGAATCTGAGTATGACCTCCCTTGGCCCGTGTAATCTCCATCTTCTTAAGAAGATCCAACTTCTTACCCTTATCAGTTAACACACTCATGTAATAATTCAACATCATCTAAGAATTTATGTCCCGATGACAAGAGGTGGTTAGCAAAATCAGACTTCGTTGCCCTAATATCCGTATTTTTGTTGCAGTTGAAAAGACTAAGAGTTTGCAAACTATCTAAAGGACATTAGAATACCGGAGGCGGCAACGTTGATTTCTTTGGATGTCAAAAATCTATTCCCCAGCATTCCACCTGCTGAGTGCATTGAACTTGTCGAATCACTTTTGACTAAATCCAATCTGCCTTGGTTGATTCCATTGGACCTTACTAATTTACTAAAGATAGTTTTGAATCAGGACTTCTTCTCATTCAATGGTAGAATATTTAGGCAGAAGGCAGGCTTGGCCATGGGGTCTTGCCTTTCACCCTTCTTTAAGTTAGGTTTTTATGAATCATTTAGAGTCGAAAATTATGAAGAGTGTTTTCAACAAACACCTCAAAGCATATAAAAGATAATTTGTAGATGATATATGTGTTGTTTGGGGAGGAAGAGAAGAAGTTTTGGTAGACTTCTTAGACTACATAAATTCATTGCACAACAGAATTGTATTTACGGTAGAAAGAGAGCAGGATGGGAGTTTACTTTTCTTGGATCTTCTGTTGAAGAGGTCTGATAACAATAAAATTGAGTTTGAAATTTACAGGAAGCCATCTTCAACAGATAATATTATTCAGTTTGCTTCCAACTCACCATACTCTCACAAGTTTGCTCCTTTTAATTCTCTGTTTTATAGAATGTTTAAGCTTCCCCTGTCTAAGAAATCTTTTTATAGTGAATTTCAGGTGACCAAGCAATTGGCAGTAAACAATGGTTTTTCATTGAGTACAATTGATAATAGTTATTTAATCAACTAGTTTATTAATGACAGCGATTAATGGTCGAAATATTTTAACGCGTGAGCGGAGCGAGCGCGTTAATGTTTGAGACCATTAATCGCTGAATTAATGAACGAGTTGATTACAAGATTTTTCCGTCGACCTCATCTCGAATTGAATATGAATTCTCGATAGAAATGAATTTTTATTTTGCTTAATCGACAAATTTGACATAATGTAAATTTCTATGTTCATTTCGATATATTGATATTTATGCTACCTATGGAACAATTCGAAAAATTCATAAAGGGAATATTGGACATGTTGTGACATTCTGAATAGTTTGCATTTATATCATTACCTATGATATCCCATAAGGAACGTATGAAGAAGATGGAGGTTGAAGTATTATCTACTTTGCAACTTGTATCACCTGAAATTTCGTCTGCACTCTGCAGTCTATTTTATTTTGAATGGAGTTGTCAACATACCCTTCTGTGACAGTGACAAGTTGATTTCGAACCAAGCTCGATAGTGCTTTGACTGAATATTTTATGTTCGGTTGCCATGATAATCATGCATTAATAAGAAATCATGCATTAAAATAGGTCATTAATGGATGATTTTGAGTGCGTTAAAATGAGCTTTTATTCTATGGTCGACGGAAATAGTAATTTAATCAACTAGTTTATTGATGACAGCGATTAATGGTCGCTCCGCTCACGCGTTAATGTTTGAGACCATTAATCGCTGAATTAATAAACGACTTGATTACAAGATTTTTCCGTCGACCTTATCAAGAATTGAATATGATGAATCCCCGATAGAAATGAATTTTTATTTTTCATAATAGACAAATTTGACATAATGTAAATTTCTATGTTCATTTCGATATAATATTTTCCGTCGACCATAGAATAAAAGCTCATTTTAACGTACTCGAAATCATCCATTAATGACCTATTTCAATGCATGATTTCTTATTAATGCATGATTGTCATGGCAACCGAACATAAAATATTCAGTCAGAGCACTATCGAGCTTTGTTGGAAATCAACTTCTGTCACAGAAGGGTATATTGACAACTCCATTCAGAATAAAATAGACTGCAGAAGAAATTTCAGGTGATACAAGTTGCAAAGTAGATAATAATTCAACCTCCACTTCCTTCACACGTTCCTTATGCTGGCCATACACGTTACGGTCTACCGGAGAGGTATACCTGCGCAGGCATGCCTGTGCAGGTCAACCGGAACGTGTGTGGGATTAAACCTGTGCGTGTGTGTGGGATTGAACCTGCACAGTCATGCCTGCGCAGGTATACCTCTCCGGTGGACCGTAACGTGTATGGCCAGCATTATCTGCTAACACTGAGATTAGGAGCGGGGAATGGATCAATATGTTTGTTTGAATGATCTGTTCCTTGTTGCCTTTTCGAGACACATGCCATAATTAAAAACAAATCTGTAACAGCTCCATTTCATAAGAATATATATATATATATATAGGTAATTATTTAAATGTGAACTAAATGTAAATATTCAGAATGTCACAACATGTCCAATATTCCCTTTATGAATTTTTCGAATTGTTCCATAGGGAGCATAAAATATACTTCAAGTTTATGAACAACTAAAAGTTATCTTACAATATTTTACACGCAGCACCAACAGAAACGACAAAATTCAGATGTTTGACTTTTTTTGGATCAATATCTCTCCAAATTGCTAATTTCTTTGAAAATCTTGATGTAAAATTAGCTTTTGAAACGGAAAACACCTCAAGAAAACAATTAGTTAATACTAAGGATAGGACTCAGAAGCTTTTGAAATCGGGGGTCTACGCTTTGAACTGCGGTGAATGTACAGCAGTATATGTTGGTCAGACGGGCAGAAGGATTTCCACTAGGGTGAAGGAACATCTTAGTCTTTTTAACTCCAACAAAAATACGGATATTAGGGAAACGAAGTCTGCTTTTGCTAACCACCTCTTGTCATCGGGACATAAATTCTTAGATGAGTGTGAAAAGCAGGGGTATAATCCATATTGGTCTTATTAGATATATGATGTACGCGGTCGCAAGATTTCTGCTGTGTGGTCTAATAAAGCGAAGACGCGGAATTGAACATTTCCGAGGCATTTTGAAGGAAACTTTCCACAGCCTTTCCGCGCTGATCAGCGTTTCGATCTTACGAACGACCATCTTTAAGAAATAGTGTTATCATTGTAACAGAATGGTTCCATTATTTCTGTCGCGAAATGATAGGAACAGATATCAATCGATAAATGATCTTCAAAATGAGCGAAAATCCTAAACCATATTTTATATTATCAGTCAGTTTCGTTCTTTGCACAAAAGGTGGTTGAAAAAAAAATGGTTTACGTTGGCCCATCCTGTAATTTCCTATTGAGAATGGTTACAATTTCTTTCCAAATCGAATATTATTCTGGGGTGACACACCAGTGTTGTTCAATTAATGACAGGCTTTGTATTCATCTAGTACCTATAATATCGTATTTTTATGTTCCAGATATGCATTCTATAACGCCATATTTCATTCCTTTGGGGCTGGAGTCATGCTTTGTACGTGCCTTATACATTTAGTTACTAGTGTACACGCAGCTATCTTCAACGAAATTGGTGGGGATGTGGCAGCAAGCAGTCAATATTCTCAATTCCTAATTTGCTCTGGGTTCTTCATGATATACTTCTTAGAAGAACTCGGACAGTGGATAATCAAGAAAGTTCCTGCGAAACCGTTCGTATCGAATCCTGATTATTTGGCTCGCGTGAGTATTTTTTGGGTAATTTTATACACATGAGTCTTAAACTCGAATGGAAGCCTAATTGTATTTCTTCTGTGATGAGATAGAAACTCTGATGAATGAGTGAAACAAGCGTTCAAAAATAGTGTGTTTTCAACTCTGAACATGGGCTCATTTCATTTGTTTGAGTTATTAATGTTTTCCTCGTCCATTGTGTTGATCAAATGATACCTGTGATTTCATACATTTGTTGGAGGTTTCGAATGATCTCACGAATAAAAATGCGTGTTTTGGTTTTGAGGACAACAATATAATGATAATAACACATACGTGTTAGTGACGCTGTGAATAGGAGTGCAGTGAGTTTTATCTGAATTCAAACATGGATGATCATTCGGATAACGATGGATCCTTCATGGATACGGAGGATAGATATACAACCTTCGAGGATGAGAGTGGTGAATTGAAGGAACTCGTCAGTCTCCGACAGGAGAACGACGAGCTCAAAGCTAATTTAGCGGCTCTGACAACTGGCCGGGCAAATCTGACCATCGAGATGAAACTCTTGAGAGAAGAACTCTCCAAAACGAAGTCCACAAATCCACAGGTAAGAACTAATTCACAGGTTTTGAATTCTGAACCAGGAACATCAGCCCAAACCAATCCCAATACAGTTATCCCTCCCAAAAACAATTATTGAGGACAGCAATAAAGCCCCTCGACCTCCAGGAGCACCTTCAGCCAAGCGGGTCAGTAAAGAGAGTTCGTCCTCAATTGAGAACAACTCAAAAAAGTCAACGGTGACATCTCAGTCAACCAGTGACAATGATGGAGACGTCAGACTGGACGGAAATGTCCAAAGCTCTCTACAGCAAGAAAATAAATTATAACCGGGCAACGGCATTGAAATTATTGCCTCGTCTGCAGAAGATTTCAGGAAATTAACTAAATTCCTCGATCAACAAGCTAAGCAATATTTTACTCACCAAATGGAAGAAGAAAAGAGAGTAATACGCCGTCGTAAGGTACTTGCCACTTGAGGCGGATATATAAATGATTGAAAATGATTGAACACTACAAGGTATTAAAGTTGCTGAAGTAACGAGAATGACGTCGAATGGAACAAAAAAGGCAATCCCTTTCTACCTCGTAAAAACGCAGCACAAGTAAATATTCCAAGTCAAAAAACTATAATACCTCTTCATCGACATTGAGCCTAAAAAGAAGCCTGAAGGCCCAGGACAGTGCCATCGCTGCCAGAGATATGGACATGCTCAAAATAAATGCTCATTTCCGTGGAGATGTGTAAAATGTTCAGGAGCACATTGCACAAAAGTGCGTGCATTGACGCAAAAAGAAGGTGAAAGGAACGGCATGCGTTTTATGTAACCAGAGTGGACATCCGGCCAGTTATAAAGGCTGCAGCGCGTATAAAAATCTAACAAAGAAGAGAACACCGACAAAAAAAGAAGCCTCTCACCAAGAAAATTACTGAAAAAATAGAGACTGTTGTGTTGTTACTGTTGAAAAACCACAAGAAAAAAAAACGAAAAACTCGTCCACGAAACCAATTGCAGCAAAAAGGAAGACCCCTTAAGATGATATTGACAAACTCACTGAGAAAATATAGCAGGATAATGCAGAGATTTGAAGAAGAATTCGAGAAGAAATTCCAGAACTTATTTGGAAATAAATAATTTTAGAACATGCAATCACAACTAGAAAATCTGAAGATAGTTTCCTGGAATATTGACGGAATCAGGGCCCGTAAATCAGATATCGAACAATTCTGATATTATGGCGCTTCAGGAAACAAAAATGACTTCCAATGATAGAATTTCCTTCAAAAATTACGAAGTATACAGAAGAGACAGAGATAATAGAAACGGAGAAGAGGTTGCCATTCTTGTTGAAAGAGACGTGAACCATTACCTGAATGCGATTGTGAATCCCGAGGACAATGACGCATCGATAGAGGCACTATCGATCACAGTAAAGATGAGAAAAGAAAGCATTAAGGTATTCTCTGTATATAAACCACCGCAAATAAATCTGCCAGAGGAAGAGATGAAGATTTTATTAGGGGGTCATTTTCCAAGAATAATACTTGGAGATCTCAACTGTAAATCTCAACATTAGAATTCAAGAACAGAGAATGCAAATGGCAAGAAATTGAAAGAATATGCCGAAAAGGAAGATGCGATAATAATGGGACCCGATATACCGACGTATTAACCTAGTAGCAATGGAACCCCTGATGTGCTAGACAATTTTATAATTATATAATATTTTAGGACATGGACCTAGAAATGAAGTGACTCAAACACGAGAACATACCGATTGGGACGAGTATAAGAATAAACTGCAAGAAAAAATCACGAATATTCCACAAATTAACACTCCTGATGAATTAGATCAATCAGTCCTAGCTTCGGAGAGTGCGATTATGAAATCCTATGAAGAGAGCACGGCTAGAAAAACTGAATGTACTCCCAAACATCCATATGGCGATACTCCAAAAGAGGTGAAAGAACTGATAAAAGTCAACCTAAGACTAAGAGAGAACTACAGAAATAACAGAAGAATCTCGTTCCAGGTGATAGTCACAGTTGTAAAAATATCGGTCCAAGGAACAAAATAATAAGAAACTATTCTTCCATAACGTTTCGGCACTTTATTTTGCCTTCTTCAAGCTGCAAATTGAAAATTTGGCAATCAGTGACACCTATATTACAAAAACAGAATACTATCATAACAATATTCACATATATCAATAAAAATATAAACTTTACACATTACAATTTTAAAACACGTAAGAACAAAATAGAGCTCTAAAAACAACGAAAAACAACAGATCAAAGCGGATCAAGCAAGACAGCTGCAAAGTGAGACAGACCAAGGAACAAAGGAGAAAAAAGGAAGATACTCACTGTCAGAATATTAAAGGTTCCAATATTTTCATTTACAGACAATCGTCATTGATAAAGGAAAAAAATTGTGTTCTACTGGATCTAGGCATCGATGTTTGTTTGTTTCCCAGGTCATGACACATCAAACGCTGAATTGATCGAAATGAATGGAAAGAAAAACGATCGACAACATATCGAAGCACGTAAGAAGACATGAGACCCACACAGTGGTGTAACAAAACGACCAATGAACCAACTCAGTCTTCGACACTTTTGGATCAAGTTGGAATATGCCACACTCAATGTACTAAGGGCTTGTTCGGACTAGGATAGTAGATTGGTCGAGTAGCGAGTGATTTAGTAAATTGCGAAAGCCAGCAAGCGAGTCGAGTACAGTTGTCAGTGGGCGAGTCGACTCACCACTCGACTCAACGACTAATAATGTCCTAGTCCGTGCACGCATTAACTGAGTTTGGAAATTTTTTAATACACATTTCCTTGAAGCTACGTTGATCCAGTTATTCTCCCGACCCAAAACTTCAACATTTGGAAATAAAAATTATGGTTGGATGATGATGCGTCAACAGATGATGCTGTTGAATCTTTCCTATTCTTACAATCCCTTTCATGTTGGGCTGATCTATTTCTCAAATATTGGCCTGTTTGTCCGACATAACACACGCTACAATCACCACAGTGTTATGTCGGACAAACAGGCCAATATTTGGGAAATAGATCAGCCCAACATGAAACCTATTGTGAGAATAGGAAAGATTCGATAGCATTATCTGCTCACGCGTTATCATCCAACCAAAATTTTGATTTCCGAAACGTTGAAGTATATTGTTGTCATCCCCTAAACAAAGGCTTCATTGTTTCAATATTAATGTTTAGCTCAGCATTTCTCGAAATCATTTATAAGAAGCAGCGTAACGCCATCAGTCAGTTCATTTTCTTTCTTCGAACAGTCCGTTTCTATTCTCCGATCAGTTCATCTCGCTTTTCCGAAAAGCTCGCTCAATATTTATATTCTGTGCTCTATTTCCGAATAAATCTATCTTAAATCATTCAAGCAAGGCCGTAGCTAGAAAAAAATTTCAGGGGGGTCCGTCCGAGGCCGTAGCTAAAAAAAAATTTCGGGGGAGGGGGGGTGTCCGTTGAACTGAGCTCTAGAAAAAATTTCGGGGGCGTCCGGACCCCATCGGACCCCCCCCCTGGCTACGGCCTTGCATTCAAGTGTTTCTATAACTGAAATAAGTGCGAATCAGTATCTTCAAGTGAAAATAAGTACTTCAGCTCAAAATAATTTCTATAAAGTGCTACAAAGGTGTTACGGAGCTTTGCCTTCATAAAGAATAAAGCTGCCCTGGTGACAGCGGAATTGCCAAATTCCACAATTGTTTTGTAATCTCAAAGGAATACAATACAAAATTGGTGACAGCGTTGTGGGATATATCTGAGTAGATACCAAAAATTGGCTACATCCACTTAAGCACAGCTCTTTGCATAAGATATCGACGCCAAGCCGCTCATCGCCTGTGTAACTGGATAAAATTTCCACCGAACCAGAGGCTGTCTACAGTGTCTACACACAGGATCTAACTAAATCTGTCGAAGAAACTGAAGAATCCTAAATCCGTCGAAGAAACTCAAGAATCCTAAATCCGTCGAAGAAAATCAAGAATCCTAAATCCGTCGAAGAAACTCAAGAATCCTAAATCCATCGAAGAAACTCGAGAAACCTATTTTCATCAAAGAAATTCTACAAGAAGCTGAAAGGAATACCTAAAAACAGTAAGTCAATCTATCTTTCCTCAAGTACTTGTTCATATTAAGGGAAATCGATAATTCTTATATAATGTCTATCCCAGAAAACAATCCTATTCATGATGATATCTCTGAAGATGAAGATAATTCACTTCCTATTACTGTCTTATTCAAATTCATAAAACCTTTTTCAGGAGAAAGAAATGAACTCAATACTTTCCTCACGAATACAAACTCTGCTTTTTCCCTAGCTTCACCGAATCAAATAAATAGCTTATTATTGTATGTGGTATCGCAACATTCGAATAATGTTGTTAATGAAATCGAATTGTCAGAAGTAACATCCTGGACTCAATTAAAACATATTCTCAAACAATTTTATGGTCAATCTAAGCATCTCGTTCAAGCTCACGAAGCAATCTTCGAAGATTCCTCTAGGCGACACCGTTCAGCTTTAATTAGGTTTTCAATAGGATGTTTTGGATATAGTCTCTGCAGAGATGAGATAGAGCTCAGTGAATCTGTTAGATTAATGGATTTCCCGATGTTGCAATTGTTCAAGTGTTTTAATGCCCTAAATATTGCATAAAAATCCGCTGTGTGGATGCTACTGAAAGGAGGGTGTTTACATTTCTCAATTTCATTTTCTGTAACTACTGCACATCCAGTTCCTTCTGAGGATTTTGAGGCATCAGTGAAGACTTTTTGAAAGTCTGAGTAGTTGTTGGAGATAATTTCCAGTAAAGAGTGTTTGATGAGATCTGCATTTGTGCTGTATTTGTCATACTGAGTGAGGGTGTCAATACATGTTGGAATTTCTATAGTCCATGGTGGTGGGTGCTGGATGTTGTCAGAAAGGACGTTTGGGAAAGTCATATTTAGGTCTGCTGTGAATTTATGAATCCGTGCGTAGAAAGGTATTTTAGATAGAGGCTTATTTATGAAGTAATCATTATATCTAGAGGTGAAGGTAGTAGAGCAGTAGAGGCAGCATTAGACAGACTCAGATATTTTCTTCTTAGATTGAGGGGTGGTTCGCCAGCTTCGCTATATGAACTTTGGATTGAAGTAGTTCTATAGGCTCCTAAGATTATTCTGAGGGCATTGTTAGCAACTGTGTTTAAGGGTTTTAATGTAGATTTGCTTGCTGAAGTATAGACAATGGATCCAAAATCTATTTTCGACCGGATTAGTGTTTTATAGATGGTAAGAAGTGTGTGCTGATCAGCTCCCCATTTTTTGGTGACTAGAGTTTGAAGGAGGTTTAATTTTTTGTTACATGCTAGCAGTAGTTCGGAAATGTGTTCCTTCCAATTCAGTTTCCGATCGAAAATCATTCCCAGAAATCTGACAGAAGATCTAGGCTCAATATTCTGTTGATATAGCTGTAGATTTGTTTGAGTAGTGATGTCCGTTGGGCTAAAAATAATACTGTGAGTCTTAGCAACAGAGAAAAGAAAACCTGTTTCATGTGACCAGCATTCGAAGGAATATAGAAATTTTTGCAGCATTCGTTTCATAATGGCGAGATTTTTTCCCTTCACGGAGACAACCATATCATCAGCATACAATCTTGCTTTTAGGGGTTTCATCAAGCCATTCAGAGCAGAATTGATGGCTACGAGGAACAGAGTTGGGCTAAGCACAGATCCCTGTGGTGTTCCATTTTTTTGAGGATATCTGCTTGATGAGATGCCGTTAATTCTAACATGGAATGATCTATTGTTCAGAAAGTTCCCGATAAATGCTAAACAGTTACCTCTTATGTTAATTTTTTCTAGTTGCTTCAATATATGTTCACTATGGGCTGAATCGAAGGCTCTTTTGATGTCGAAGAATATGGCATAGCATTTCTGCTTGGTAGATAGCGTCTCACGTACGTCACTTTCTGAATCTAATAAGTTGTCAACAACCGATCTGTGAGGTCTGAAACCATTTACTTCCGGAATTAACAAGTTACTGTTTTCTAATGTCCATAAAGTTACAGTTATAGCGAAAAGGGGTTACAGTTCACTGCGACCTTAAGGTCTATTGTGCCCCCTATCAGAGCTGTTATCATCGCGCCTAATGTCCATAGTAGGCGTTTGTTGACGATTTTTTCGAACAATTTGCTGAAAGCGCATGTCAGTGAAATCGGTCTGTATGATTCAGGATCTATACGTGACTTATTGGGCTTCAGAATGGGGATAATTATAGATTCATTCCATTCTTTTGGAAAAGTTTGGTTCGACCATATGTTGTTGAATATTTTCAAGAGATGAATTTTTGCTGTTTCAGGTAGGTTCTTTATGAAAGTAGCTGGAATGTCATCAGGACCTGATGCAGTGTCTTTGGGGTTGAGAAGAGCTTCATCAAGTTCGTTTTTTGTTATCGAAAGATTTATTGCGTCATCGTTCCTTATAGCGGTATTTGTAATATTTGAGTCCGAAGAAGTCCTACTCTCAAGAAACGTCGGGTCAAGGTTTGAATCGTCCGAGTGTTTTTCATAGGTTCGAGCTAATATTTCAGCTATATCGTGGTCCGAGGAAATCATCTGATTCTCATTTTTAAGGACCGAAATATGAGAGGATGTCTGGGTGCCTGATATTTTTTTCACTTTGTTCAAAACTTCAGTCATGGGAGTCGAAGGGTTAATGCTGCTAATATGATTTTGCCAGGAGTTTTTCTTGGCTTCATTTATTGTTACTCTTGCTTTGGCTCTGAGCCTTTTGAATTCAATGAGATTTTCCAACGTTTTATGCCTTTTGCATTTCACAAGAGCCGATTTGCTAGCATGGATAGCTTCATTGCATGCGTCATTCCACCAAGGTAAAGGTTTCTGGTTCTTTATCGGTTTAGTCTTTCCAATAGATATTTGTGCACTCTCTATGATTATGTTCGTGAGATCTTTAAATGTGATTTCTGTGTCAGTAGCAGATTCAATTTTTGTATCGATCTCTTTCATGTAACGATCCCAATTTGCAGATTTCAGTTTCCATTTGAGAGGAATATGAACCACAGATCCTTGAAGATTCAGGTTTGTTATCTCAATGGGGTGATGATCGCTACCATACAAATAAGGGAGTACATTCCATGAGAGGGTTGTAGTCAAGGAAGGGTCACATAATGTTAGGTCAATGGTCGAGGAGTCGCCTGTAGTTGAATTGAATCGGGTGTAATTACCGTCATTCAATAATCAGAGCTGGTAGTCTTGAATGGTATTTGCGATAAATTTTCCTCTCAAATTAGTGTAATTTGATCCCCAGATTATGTTGTGGCCGTTAAAATCTCCTAGGATAAGTCTTGGTGTGGGTATCTGATCTATTAAGCTTGTTAGGTCCTTTCCTTCTATTTGTTTATCGGGTGGTAAGTATATATTACAAATATTGAGAGGTTTATTATGGACGATTTTTACGGCTATAGCCTCTAGTTGTGTGGTGATAAGTATCTCTTCTGCTTCGATGTGTTTTTTAACAAGTATTGCAACACCTCCAGATGATTTGGTTGTGTTTAATCGATCCTTTCGGAAGCAGTTGAAACCATTTAGTGAACAAATGCTGTTAACGTTGAAGTGAGTTTCTTGCAAACAAAGAATGTCTGGATGTGGTTCTGAGTTGAGAATCTGAAGCATAGGTAAATGTCGGAAGTATCCATTCATATTCCACTGAATTAAGGACTTGAAGTTGGAGGTGTGTTTAAGAGATATTTGTTCGATTATTTATGATGATCAGTTGACGAGTCACTTTCTCCATCAGTACTTTCGCAACCCATTCCTTTAAGAAGTTTTCTTTTAAGTTTTGTCAGTCTTATTTTTATTGAACGATCAGTAAGTTAAGGGTAGATGTTAGTTAGCAGATCGTAGAGTGAGGAGAAACCAGATGTATAATCCTTCACAACACTAATGGGGTCAGGGGAACCTTGAACATTATCGAAAAGACTTAGAATTTGATCGTAGTTTAAAATTGGTGGAGGAGCCATATCATCGATAAAAGATTTTGCTGGCTCTAATAAGTCCTTGTTGGGTTTTGTATTTGCTTTAAACTTTTTTGTTACTTCAGTTGTCATGGGCTTGATGAAAATTCTATTTTCGGATGGAGTTTCTTCTTCGGTTGTCAAATTTTCTTCAACATTCCGTTTGCATTGAGAGCTAGCAGGAGATATTGGAGTAATTAGGTGTTTTCTTTCAGGTGTTTTGGATTGTTGTTCAGCGGTTGTTTCAGGGCTCGTGGCTTCCATATAGGATAGGCGATATTTGAATCGGCCTCAGGACATTGGGCTGCGTTATGACCAGATTTTTTACATTTGTAGCAAGATAAGATAAGAGAAGATAAGATAAGAAAGATTCTGTAGGACGTATCTTCGTAATCGACAACGATGGATTCAGGGAGAGTGATATAGTTTTGTGAGCTTATATAAGTCTGCCTTCTAAAACTTCTGGAGAAGAAGCATTTATCCTGAGGAAAGTTATAGGACATACGAGTTTGAGACCTAGTTTTTCAAGCTCTATTATCAAGACATCATGTGGGATTGTTGGACAAACATTTGATAGTACGAGTCTTTCAGTCGGTGCAATAAGACGTCTAGCTTTGAGTAATTGACCGTTGACTTCTATGGTTCCGTTTTTCTCAATGAAATCGTCGACAATTTGTTTGCTTGCTAGGTACATACATATTCTTTGATTTGATAGTCTTGAAGAGAATATAATATTTTTGGGTTGTATGATAGATCCTAGTGGTAATAGATAATCTTGAAGGCTGGTGTTTTCTATTGCATTAAAAATTATTGCTTGCTCTTTCGTTGGGAAATTTGGCTTTGCAGCAACTGAGGAGTAACTTTTGGTTGTTGTTGGTTTTTCTAGCATGGTGTTACTTTGAGACCTGCTGTAGTCAGCAGTCCCAATACTGGATGAGATCATTTGTGTGGTGCAGGTAAAATCCCTCGCTCCGCCCCTGTCCACTGATATCAGCGGACTAGGTATGTCGCGCGATGAACGTCCGATGTTATTGTTTACATTTACCTTATGCCGGCCATACACGTTACGGTCTACCGGAGAGGTATACCTGCGCAGGCATGCCTGTGCAGGTCAACCGGAGCGTGTGTGGGATTAGACCTGTGCAGTTTTCTCAACCTGTACAGGCGACCGGTGCAAGATCGAAAATCAATATTTTTGAGTGACACCGTACGATGTGCCTGTGCATGTGTGCATGTACAGGGTGGGCAAAATTGGTGCTACATGAACTAAAACATATGATACATTTCTGAAACGGGAAAAAAAGGCGATTCTTTCTAAGTCAGTTCAAACTACTGTTTCCATAAGAAAAAACACAACTTACGCCACTGGATTGCTATCAGAAAAGTGCCTGTATAATGTTTTTATTCCAACATCCTAGCATAAACAGAAACGGAGATAATGACCAAAGTTGAAATCGCCAAAATTTCAATTTTGGCCTATTACTCGGAAACGAAAGAAGATAGAGGAATACAGTTGATGGCATTATCAATTTCTTGAAAAAAGAGGACTATAAGGTGCCATTCATTTTTCTCTATCTCCTCGGGTTAAAAAGTTTGAGTTCATATAGCAACAATTTTGCCCACCCTGTACACCAGTCGCCTGCGCAGGTCACGTAATTTGCTGTCATAAACGTTGTCACCGTCAGTTGTCTCCACGTCGAGTAGTGAATGATATCGTATTGTCACCTGTATCAAAAATCAATACGCAAAAATGGCACCAACAGATTCTACTAAAAATTTCCTTGAAGATTTTATTGAAATATATAAAACGCATTCATGCCCATCGCAAGTCAAAAACAAAGCGTACCATGATCGAGACAAAAAAGAAGCTGCAGAGACACGACCGACGTCCGGTATACCTGCACAGGTATACCTGCGCAGGTATACCTCTCCGGTAGACCGTAACGTGTATGGCCGGCATTATATTCTCCAAAATCTTGATTATTTCAAAGAAATCAACCACATTAGTTCACTGTTTGAAATAGGAAAACGTACGTAAAGTCTCAAAATTTTTGGAATAAGATTTCCTCTACAAATTCGGAAAAATGTTGCACTGATAAGAGAGAGGTATCACTTCTCTTTATCAAGAATTATTAAAAATATCCTTTAAATTCACCTTACCTATTTCTCCAAGTATCGAGTCAACTTATTATTATTATAAAATTATGAAATTGACTTCATTCATAAAAGATAATATTCTGATTATTGCCTTTGAAATACCCCTTACTTCTTTCCAAAGTTTCGATCTTTATCAATTGTTATTATTACCTAATCCTCATTTCGAAAACAATACATTGTTTTCATACATCGAACCTTCAAAACCCTACCTATTGATTTCACCTATGAGAACAAGTTATTTGATGTTGGATGAATTGTCAAACTGTGTGGAGTATCATCCTCAAGAATGGATTTGTAAAAGTATGCCTACGATGAGGAAAGTTGACAACTCATGTGAAGTACAACTGCTAACCAAGATGACCGACCAGATTCCTAAATCCTGCAAGAAAAGAAGTCTCATTGCTGAAGCTGAAATATGGCACGAACTCGATGAGAACCAATGGCTCTTCTCATTATCCAGTCCTACTCCAATTTCCATAATATGTGGTGAAGAATCTCTGAAGCAAGAAATCTTAAAACAGATGGGTATCTTAAACTTAATTCAAACTGCAGAGCTTTCACTGATCTAATCAGTCTAGAAACTGGTTCAGTATTAATGTATTCTAATTCCAGTTATGAAATTCCTACTTCAAGTATCGTTGAAGATGAGTGTTGCATCAAGCTACGAAAGAACCTCTCACTTCATGCCATCCATATGGAACCAATCAAGTTCACGCACATCAACCTCCATGAATTGAAGTATGCCCAGCACAACTTGAGTAAATTCGATGAACAGCTCCAACAACAACTGAGTAAGGGCCGGTATTATAAAAGGCGAATCGAGGATTCAACCGTGCGCCAACTACCAGATAGTGAGGAGTTTGGTTGTTGGCGCAACGGTTGAATCCTCGGTTGGCCTTTATAATACCGGCCCTTAGCCATTCATCATCCAGCATTCTTCATGGGTCACGACAGCACTGTCCGTTGTGTGTGGTACCATCCTACTGACCGTCCTGTGCAACCTCTTCAGATGGTGTGGTTTCATCAAACTACTTACAAGACTCTTCTGCTGTACCAAGGAACCCAGAGCAATTGAAGCAAGTCCATGCTTCCAAATATTCAACCAATGCCACAGGAGACCAATCCAGCAGCCAGTCCAAGTATTCTACGATGCCGAACTTCACAGCCTACATGGTCCAAGCAATTCTCTCAATCCACAGTCGAACCAAGAATATTCATCCAGCACAGGGTCCCAAAACCAAGAACACGAAGAAACACCGTCAGAATCAATCCTAATTGATCTTTTCAATTTTAGTAATTTGTGAAACTTAAATGCTTATATATATAATTGATGGTATCGGTCAAGGAACAAAAATGAAGAATACTATTCCTTCAGCAACGTTTCGGCTCCTTTATTGGGCCTTCTTCAGGGTAAAATAGAGAAAAAACTCATAAACACTAATACAATATACAAATAAAAAATTACAATGATATAAGTCATAAGCAAGGAAGAATCCAAACAAATGAACAAAATAAAATATAATGAAATATAATAACAGGTCGGCAAGAACAATCACAGATAGACCTATATGACTCGACAACAGAATGTGAGCAAATAAATACAATCATGAATAGAATACTGAAAAATGGCAATTCACAAAACTTACCATCGGAATACAAGAAAAAACTAAAAAATTAAAAGATTGAATCTTTCCGTTGAAGAAAATCGTCGATTATATAAAAAATAGGTGTATGCAACAAGGAGAAAAAAGCCATCGATGTATACGGAAACAACACGGCCGACACAAGAATGGAGACAAACCAGAGCGACAATCCAATACAGACATCACAAAAACGACACCCACACATGATAAAACGAAACACGAAATAAACGTCGAAACAGTGGCGGATCCGACGAGCATCAACGATTAGGTTTCAACTGAATTTTTTGGATCAAATTTGAATAAACAACACTCAAGGAGCCAATATCAGAACGAAAATTCACTGCGTTAGGATGTTTATTAATACAGATCATTTCATTGAAGCCACGCCTAAACCAATTAGACTCCCGATTCAAGACGTCAACATTCTCAAAATCAAAAATATGCCCAGATGATAGAGCATGACAAGCGAGTGCAGTTGATTCTTTTTTATTTTCACAATCTCGTCTATGCTGTGCCGTTCTATTACCCAAATATTGGCCCGTCTGACCCACATAACAAGCATCACAATCCCTACAATTAATCCTGTACACCAACCCCGAACATTTCTGTCTGGAAACCCTATCTTTAAGTTTTGAAAACAAGGAACGTACTGTTTTTCTATAATAATAAACCACCCGATCTGTGCCCTGTCTCATGATGCCCTTCATCCTCTCAGACAAACCCCGAACATAAAGCAACCTACAAAAACCAACATTATCCTCATCCTGGCTAATTCCAGTAGAATCACGTGGTTCACCACGACCAGATGAGTTGAAAATCTTTTTCACCAAATATCTCGGGTAGCCATTCATTAATAACAACGATGTTTGTTTATCGAAATTTTTCCTGTGAAAGGATACATGTGATAAATTGAGGATTTTATGTCTAATGGATTTAATAATAGTGACCTTCTGCATTCTGGCATGTGAAGAATCAAAATGTAATAACCTACCCGATGCAATGGGTTTACGGTAAAGGTCCGTTATGATCTTATTGTCCTTCCTAATCAACAGAACATCCAGAAACGGTAGCACTCCCTCAGTCTCCAACTCATGAGTAAACTTAATACTATCATCAAAGGAATTAAAAAAGTCCAGGACACACTGAACAGAGTCAGCAGGGATAGACATAACAACATCATCCAACATCTCTGTTCAGTGTGTCCTGGACTTTTTTAATTCCTTTGATGATAGTATTAAGTTTACTCATGAGTTGGAGACTGAGGGAGTGCTACCGTTTCTGGATGTTCTGTTGATTAGGAAGGACAATAAGATCATAACGGACCTTTACCGTAAACCCATTGCATCGGGTAGGTTATCACATTTTGATTCTTCACATGCCAGAATGCAGAAGGTCACTATTATTAAATCCATTAGACATAAAATCCTCAATTTATCACATGTATCCTTTCACAGGAAAAATTTCGATGAACAAACATCGTTGTTATTAATGAATGGCTACCCGAGATATTTGGTGAAAAAGATTTTCAACTCATCTGGTCGTGGTGAACCACGTGATTATACTGGAATTAGCCAGGATGAGGATAATGTTGGTTTTTGTAGGTTGCTTTATGTTCGGGGTTTGTCTGAGAGGATGAAGGGCATCATGAGACAGGGCACAGATCGGGTGGTTTATTATTATAGAAAAACAGTACGTTCCTTGTTTTCAAAACTTAAAGATAGGGTTTCCAGACAGAAATGTTCGGGGTTGGTGTACAGGATTAATTGTAGGGATTGTGATGCTTGTTATGTGGGTCAGACGGGCCAATATTTGGGTAATAGAACGGCACAGCATAGACGAGATTGTGAAAATAAAAAAGAATCAACTGCACTCGCTTGTCATGCTCTATCATCTGGGCATATTTTTGATTTTGAGAATGTTGACGTCTTGAATCGGGAGTCTAATTGGTTTAGGCGTGGCTTCAATGAAATGATCTGTATTAATAAACATCCTAACGCAGTGAATTTTCGTTCTGATATTGGCTCCTTGAGTGTTGTTTATTCAAATTTGATCCAAAAAATTCAGTTGAAACCGTTGATGCTCGTCGGATCCGCCACTGTTTCGATGTTTATTTCGTGTTTCGTTTTATCATGTGTGGGTGTCGTTTTTGTGATGTCTGTATTGGATTGTCGCTCTGGTTTGTCTCCATTCTTGTGTCGGCCGTGTTGTTTCCGTATACATCGATGGCTTTTTTCTCCTTGTTGCATACACCTATTTTTTATATAATCGACGATTTTCTTCAACGGAAAGATTCAATCTTTTAATTTTTTAGTTTTTTCTTGTATTCCGATGGTAAGTTTTGTGAATTGCCATTTTTCAGTATTCTATTCATGATTGTATTTATTTGCTCACATTCTGTTGTCGAGTCATATAGGTCTATCTGTGATTGTTCTTGCCGACCTGTTATTATATTTCATTATATTTTATTTTGTTCATTTGTTTGGATTCTTCCTTGCTTATGACTTATATCATTGTAATTTTGTATTTGTATATTGTATTAGTGTTTATGAGTTTTTTCTCTATTTTAGCCTGAAGAAGGCCCAATAAAGGAGCCGAAACGTTGCTGAAGGAATAGTATTCTTCATTTTTGTTCCTTGACCGATACCATCAATTATATATTAAGTTTGGAACGATACTGAAAGTAATCATCTTAAATGCTTATTGTAACTTGTACAGTAATTCAAATCATTCAGCTGCATAGTTTTATATAATGGTATAAATTCATTCTTTTACTCTCAAATTCCTGAATGTCCAAGAACCACTTTAAATCGAATAATATTTACACCTGTATCTCTCTAGTTATCTTAATTCATTTTTATCTTATGACTAGCTGGCCCGGCGAACTTTGTTTCGCCTAAATGATTCCTATACCATAGCCATATTTATCTTAAGAAAGCCGTGCCTATACTTACTGTGGATTTCACAAATCGTAATCACCAATGATCGGAGATCAACGGCTTGGTTATATTTCTAAACTGTCAAATCGAGTTGATTCTAGATCAAGCTCCGATCACCGGTGATAGGTATGCTTTTTGAAACCCCCGTTAAAGTTGTACAAACTCACCATTGCTATTTTGTCAAGCAGGAGATAAATTAGGCATAATAAAAGTTATGTCAAATGTCATCTGTCAAATGTCATCTGTGAAACGTAATCTGTCAAACGTCATTTGTCAACTGTCATCTTTTCCATGGATATGAGCTGTCACACAAAACAGAAATACAAAAATAATATGTCGATTACTAATTATGGGCAATTTTGAATTCAGTTATTTCCGCAAATATATTTATTATCCAAACATAAATCAAAAACATTTCAGAAATATAGAGAAAAGATGAAAATGGACAACTCACGATTGATACTGATCGTCAAAATCCGATTTACTTGACATTCGGGTAAAAATTCACTGTTCCACCAACTTGAGATCTTGACCCCTTCCATGTTATTATAAGTTCTATGCAAATTACCCAATAATTGTATACATCGCCATCTAGTGGCGATAATATCAAATACAGTGTCTAGTCACTGTAGGCTGCAGTGTCTAGATAAGAGCCATAAACCGTAGCGACACCTAGTGGCCTTATTGAAAAGGAGAAGAACCATTTCCTACATAAGCAAACCGTAGCGACACCTAGCGGCCTTATTCAGAAGGAGGAAAAGCATTTCCTACATAAGAAAATTTTTCATCGAATTTTGCAGAGTTTCAATGTATTTTATAATAACCAGGCCGTAGACGAATCCATAAATGAAGTTTCATAACAAACAGGCTTCATTGTTTCAATATTAATGTTCAGCTCAGCATTTCTCGAAATCATATATAAGAAGCAGCGTAACGCCATCAGTCAGTTCATTTTCTTTCTTCGAGCAGTCCGTTTCTATTCTCCGATCAGTTCATCTCGCTTTTCCGAAAAGCTCGCTCAATATTTATATTCTGTGCTCTATTTCCGAATAAATCAATCTTAAATCATTCAAGTGTTTCTATAACTGAAATAAGTGCGAATCAGTATCTTTAAGTGAAAATAAGTACTTCAGCTCAAAATAAGTGCTATAAAGTGCTACAAAGGTGTTACGGAGCATTGCTTTCATAAAGATTAAAGCTGCCCTGGTGACAGCGGAATTGCTAAATTCCACAATTGTTTTGTAATCTCAAAGGAATACAACAATATATCAAAAAATTTCCAAACACAGTTAATGCGCGCACGGACGTTAGTACATTGAGTTTGGCATATTCCAACTTGATCCAAAAGTGTTGAGGACTGAGTTGGTTTATTGGTCATTTTGTTACGCCACTATGTGGGTCTCATGTCTTCCTACGTGCTTCGTTATGTTGTCGATTGTTTTTCTTTCAATCATTTCGATCAATTCAGCGTTTGATGTGTCATGACCTGGAAAACAAACATACATCGATGCCTAGATCCAATAGAACTCATTTTGTTTCATGTCGATTTTTTGTAATAATGAAAATATTGAAACTTTTAATATTCTGACAGTCAGTATCTTTCCTTCTTCTCCTTTGTTCCTTGGTCTGTCTCACTATGCAGCTATCTTGCTCAATCTGCTTTGATCTGTTGTTTTTCGGTGTTTTCAGTGCTTTATTTCGTTGTGAAGTTGTTATTTTTTTATATATGTGAATATTTTTCTGATAGTATTCTGTTTTCGTAATATCTGTGTCACTGATTGCCAAATTTTAGCCTGAAGAAGGCACAATAAAGTGCCGAAACTTTGTGAAAGAATAATTTCTTATCACTTTGTTCCTTGGACCGATATTTTTTCAACTTTGAACTACAAGATGTATTGAACAGATAATGATAAAATCAGACTGAACAGACATAGTCGATTACTCAAAAATGCACTGAGGGAGCTCAGAACGAATAGATGAAATAAGAAAATCAGTGAACTCAACACAGAAAACCACTCTGCATGGAAAATGCCAAAAAAATTTACGCAATGAAATACTCAAATCCCATCAATGCATGGAATGCATGGAATGGCATATCGAAAAGCGATAAATCTAACGCTCTCGCCGATACTAAAGAAAGGGAGTCAAGAATAAATTATTGTGAAAAAGACGATGAGGACCTAGAAGAATTAAATGAAGATAATGAAGAAGAAATAAAAGAAGCACCACCGGATGGCAAAATCCCTCACCCAACAACTATGGCAGAAATCAAAGAGATAATCAATAATTTGAAAACAAGAAAGGCTCCTGGAACAGATAAAATTACAAATCTTATGCTGAAGAAAATGTCAAAGAAAGGAACGGCAGCTCTCACTAGCATAGCGAATGGCGTGATGAGAACAGAGCACTTTCCAAAAAGATGAAAATCTGCCGAAGTGATTGTTTTCAATAAACCAGGTAAAGACAAAAATTTCCCACAGAACTATAGAACGATATACCTGCTCCCAGCCCTAGGAAAAATTCTGGAGGGAGTCTTATCCAGACGACTCAAGCCCTGGTGACGATACCGAGTGAACAATTTGGGTTCCGAAAACAACATTCAACTGAACAACAGCTCCTTGGAATGACTGAATATATCACAGAAGGATTTCAGAATAAACAAGCCACAAGACTACTTCGACTAGATGTAACCAGAGCTTTTGATATAGTATGGCATGAAGGACTAGCATATAAAATGATTACGGCAGGTAATCAAGACAATGTGGCAAATGTGTAAAAAGCTAACTGGGAAGGTCGGAAAAAGGGAAAACTGTCAGGTTGGGGGAAATGCAGAGGATGTAGCAAATAATTTTAACCAACATCTCAATCAAGCAGCAACATCCCTGTTGGAAAACTTAACAGCAATTCCAATTAATTACTCACACATGATAAATGTTGATAGATGCTTTTATTTGAAACCAACAACAACTATTGAAATAGAAAATTTATCAAAATCAATCAAGAACAAATTCAGCAGTGGAGATGATGAAATCCCCATAGTAATAATAAAGCTATCCTTACCTGCAGTCAGTGATATACTTGTTTACATCATGAATAATTCTTTCAAATATGGTATTTTCCCTGACTCCTTAAAGCTTGCTCTTATAAAGCCAATTTTCAAGGAAGGTGATCCAGAACCAATGAGCAACTGCAGACCAATCAGTCTCCTGCCGGGATTCTCCAGAGTTTTTGAACTTCTTATTTGCACCAGATTGACAGAATATTTCAAGCTAAACAACATCTTTACGGACACTCAAGATGGTTATTTACACAACACAGACAGCAATTTTTGAGTTCATCCGTTATATTATGGATTCATTGAAAATGGTGAAATGGCAAAGGGTATTTTCCTTGATATATCTAAAGCTTATGATTCCCTCAATGTGGATTACTTAATGGAAAAGCTGGAATTATGTGGAATAAGAGGAAATGCAAGGGAATGGCTAAGATCCTTCTTGTCTAATAGAAGACAAGTTACCATCACAAAAAGCAATCAATATAAGCAAAATCAGGAATTTTGTTAACCTCAGTGGGAATTGTACAGGGAAGTGTAGTGGGTGCACTGTTGTTCATAATATTACTCAACGACTTGAGTAAGATTATACAAAGCACTGAAGGGAATATAATTAATTTTGTGTATGACACTAACTTGATGGTGGGTGCAAAAAACATGCAGCAGTTAATATCTAAAGCTGAGAATATATTCTAATCTTCTAAATTATGGTTTGATGAAAATAAATTAATTTTAGGAAATACAAAAACAAAAATAGATATATTTGATACAAATAGGTCTAAAAAAGAAAAAACTGAAAATGTCAATCTGGCTCATTTTGATTTTGATGTATCTGAGTCAGTCAAATGTCTTGGTATTTGTATGGATCAATTTTTGAATTGGAGACAACATACTAAAAATTTAGCCAAAAAATTGAGTCAAAGTTGCTTTGCCCTAAGATCATTAACAAATTTTATGAATGAAAATACAATGAGAGCAATGTATTTTGGTATCTTTGAATCAAATATGAGATACGGTATTATTTTTTGGGGAAATAGGGAAAATTTAGAAAAAACATTTTTGATTCAAAAGAGGGCAATGCGCATGGTTTACAAGTTGGGATATGGGGAATCTTGTAGGGGTCTTTTTAGATACCGAAATATATTAACAGGTTTTGGAAATGCAGCGAAAACCCATATTGAGAGGATACAAAGCACAAAAAAACAAATTTCTGGGATGGGCATTAGAAACCTCCTTGTTTGTAAGTAATGAATAAATCCGAGAAGACATAAAATGGACATCCATTACTACATTCATCAAACGAAAAGCTGCAAAAGCCTATGAAAGAGCTAGTGAACATCCAAATGACGACCTTAGAAGGTTAGTTGACTATGACCCCGCTGAAGATGAAAAAACAGCGAGAATTTACCGCAAAAGACCTAGAGACCAAATGCAACAATGAAGATATAGAACTCCACACCTAGTGAGAGATATCCAATTGAAGGATGGACACAAACACTCAGCATGAATAAAGAGAAAATAACAGATAGGATGATGGAAGGTTTATGGCTTATGCCCGGAACCAACCGTAGGAGAGGTGTTTAGTCGGTAAGATCCGACACTACCAAGAAAGACTGGGTGCCTGATGTAAGATTCACCTCTTCTAGAACAAAAAAAATATTAGGGGCGTGTTGAATTGGACGGGTGGTGGAAGTAGACGATCGTATGAGTTTTTCACTACATTAACTCATCGGGGTTGTTTTGTTCATTCATTCATTTGAAACGAAAAATGGAATTCATACAGGATGATCTCTTCGTATGCATTGACTTCAATAAATAAATAAAACTATGGAAACGATGAATTTTTTATTCATAGCCGCTCGGCGCGTATCGTATGTTGATTCTACAAAACACTGACAGGGAATGAGAGTGAGAGCAAAATTCAGCGTTTCCTCTTACGAATACGACAGATCTTATGTTGGATGTAGCCGACACTCCTCGGATCATTCGATCATTCGAAGCTAATTATTATACTCCCGAATGGAAGGACCGAATCTGTGTTCGATTCGGAGGAAATGCTCGGATTTACACGGTTTCAGACGTGTCTGCACAGGGTGTATCTGAATAACACCGACAAAATGAGAGGGGGGATTCTTTGTTCAAAATAAAGGGTAGTTTGATATATAATTGTTGGGTCAAAAGTCGAACGTCAGGGAGATATCGCGGTTCAAAGATTGCGGAAAAATGGAATTTATAGAAATGTTACTCAACGACTAGGATAGAATTAAATTCGGATAGCCTGATATGTTTGAAAATTTTTTCATCTCTTGTATTTTTCTCGTAACCGTTTAGAAATAAAAAATAAAATGTAAATCATGACGTGTCGGGATAGGGCATATTACTTTAGGACTTATTCACACTTCATTTTTTTATCTCAAAACAGTACATTTCACGAGAAAAATACAAGAAATAAAAAAGTTTTCAACAAAAGCAGGCTATCCGAATTTAATTCTATCCAAGTTGTAGCGTAAGTTTTTCTTTGAATTCAGTTAACAAAAATGATAGGGGTAATCTACTTCAACCCACTCCACTCATTCTGAAAATATGAAGAAATATCAAGAAAGTGTGACTTCATAAGAGTATTACTTCCATAAAATATCATCATTGTATTGCTGATTGATTTCAAGATATAGAATAATAACATATTTTTTCCGCCATCTTTGAACCGCAATATCTCCCTAACATTTCACCTTCGAGCCAAAATTTATTTAGCAAACTCCTCATTCATTTCAAACAAAGAATCACCCCTCTCATTTTTTCGATGTTATTCAGATATACCCTGTATACAGAGTGGCCACTTTTTTTGGGGATTGTATTGGTAACTATTTAACTAAGTTAGAAGGTCGGTCAAATAAAGAAAAAACTTGCATTCATAGAAGCATTGTCAAGTAGTTCGAAAAAATCGAGATTATCACGGCCTGTTATTGGGATATCATAAAAAAAATTGAATTCTGTCATTTCGATTTTTCTTTTTCAATACGGACACTTTTCGAAATAAGTTTTGACGCTGAATTCAACGATATATCAAACAATGTTATTCAATTTTGATTTACCGGTGATTTTAACCCTTATCCAAATTCCTATGGGTCGGATTACATTTAATTTTAGTTTGAAACAACGTACGATACATTTCAATAAGAACATTGATATCGTTGATAGACTTGTTTTTTCTTACATACAAACAACTCTAGGTTTATTGAATGTATTATTTTCAAGTAGTAGGCCACGAATAAAAAAAACATAGCAAGAAATGACAATTTTATTCAAGTTATTTCTGGAAGTGTCATAAAATATGAAGGTCTGTATTGAGAAAAATGAGGTTGAGGATGGCCCAGAGAGTGCGAAACTTTGGATACGAAATCTGATAATGTCAATTTGAGGATAATTTACTGTCGAATAAAAAATTCCTGTAACATTTTTTGATAATATTTTAGATAAAGTGGGAAAAAAATAAAAATCAAAATGACAGAAAGTAAACGTTGATGCGAACAGACTGTGTGCGATATCTCTCCGAGTGATTTCTTAAATTTGCGACTACTAACTATCGAAATTTTTCAAGTCCTTGCCTGGAATTGTCTGGAGTGTTATTTGCCGGAAATTGTTCGCTGATTGGAGCAAAAGTGTATTTCTACACACAAAAGTTCAGTGAGTTTAGTTCCTAATATTAATAACAAACAATACTTTCCCTTTTTTGTTACGGCCAGTATCACTGAGATAAGGGAGTACATTATGAGCATGTGCGCTAATTGTTCGAAGCAATTCAACTCCGGCGATCAGAGACGGGTTCAGTGCGACTGCTGCAAGAAGCTGCTGCACTTATCATGCACCGATCTGCCGGCCGATGATCGCGTTACCCGCAACAAAATGAAGAACATTAAAATCGTATGCAATATATGTAGCTCGCAGTTTGATCAGCTATCTGATATCAAAACGCTCATTGAATCGTTGAAAATAGATCTTGCAGCGAAGGTTAGCTCTCTGGAGAATGAGATTAGGGAGGTCAACAAGAAGATGGTCGATTTCGGTGAGGTCGACTCCTCAAGGAGGACAGAGGCCACCGAGCGGATAAGACGCTCCAAAAATATTATAATACGCGGTATTTCGGTCCCCGAGGGATCACCGGCGGAGCGCAGGGGGTCCGATTCGGACGCGGTTGCCGCTGTGTTGCGTGTCGTGGGATCGACGTCTACGCCGCGCCTCATAGTTCGCCTGGGACGCGGTGATGCTGAACGATATCCTCCACCAATTAAGGTGGTTTTTGCTGACGAGGCCGATGCGAAGTTCATTCTCAGACGCAGAAATAATATAATGCAGAATCAAGAACTACGTAATGTCCGAATATCAGACGATAAAACACCCCAACAAATGGATTACCTCGGTAAACTCAGAGATGAGTTAAAGAGCCGTATGGAGCGCGGCGAGGCCGATATAACCATAAAGTATGTACACGGTTCGCCTGAAATAGTAAAGGTCCCAACGGCAAAAAATTAGTCAAGGGTTTTTTCAACTGGCGTCTTCTTTATACGAACATTGCTTCCCTTTTGGCTAAATTTGATGAATTCGTACTGACTGTTCGGGAGCTGGAGCCCTCTATCATTTGCGTATCTGAGACCTGGCTCAGCGAGAGGATTCCGGACTCCTTGATTGATGTCGCCGGCTACGTGGTTTACCGTTGCGATCGGGTCGGCCGTCCTGGTGGAGGAGTCTGCGTTTACCTCCGTGAGGATATTTGTGATTGTTTTTCTGTCTCACTAATTGCTTTTGACTGTCCAAACGTTGAGACGCTGGCACTGAGGATCAGATCCTCGTCTTTTTCTTCTACCATCGCCTGTGTATATAGACCACCAAGTTCCACTTTTGGGGATGATGTCATTATGTTCGAGAGGGTCTCTGTGTTGTCTGCTGCGGAGAGGAACTTTATTTTGACTGGAGACTTCAACTTTCCCCAGATTAAATGGCCGATAATTGATAATGTAGTTCCGCATAATTCCGAAACATTTTTTTCCCACATGGTTGCTAACTCAACGTTGACACAACTTGTAACGGAGCCAACTCGATTTAGGCAAGACCAGACCCCATCAACACTAGACTTGATTTTCACTAATGATGAGCATCTCTTGACCGCCCCTTCGTACCACTCACCTGTCGGTAAATCTGACCACATAGTGATTACAGCACATATTCAGTTCTCTATCAACCCCGAGATCAACCCGGCCACTCTTAGGAGAAAAACTTATAAGATAACGAATTTCCAAGATGTATCCGCTGATCTCGTCGATGTAGATTGGAATTTACTTTTTCTCTCGGATGAACCAAATGCTATGTGGAACACATTCCATGAAACAGTTTCCAATTGTATAATCGAACACACAACTACCAGAACCAAGCTTCAAAACAATGGTAAACCTTGGATTAATGGTCAGCTTTTGCGACTCCTGAAGCACAAGAAAACACTGTGGAGGATGCTTCGTCGTACCCAGAGACAGGAGGATTATCGAGCTCACAGACAATTTTCGAATTCCCTGCATTCCGATTTGAAGAGGGCCCGGCAGCGATATGAGGAATCTATAGTAGATGGTGGCAATAGAAAACAGTTGTACAGACACGTAAGAAATGCTCTTAATTCCAAGGTAGGCGTGCCTTTGCTTCAAAGATCTGACGGCACTTTTTGCACCAATGGCGGGGAGGTGGGCGAATTGCTGGGTGATTGTTTTGCTGGTGCTTTCACTACGGAATCTGACGACGGGGACCTTCCTGTCGTGATAACGAATAGAGTAAATGATTCCCTGCAATGTATAACATTCGATCAGCCCTCAATTGAAACTGCGATCGGCAAGCTTGATACTTCCACCTCTCCAGGTTTGGATGGAATCACTGCTCAATTTTTGAAAAACTGTTGTCATACTATCAGTGCTCCCTTGAGCAGAATCATGAATTCATCTATGAGACTAGGTAAGCTACCTGATGCCTGGCAGGTCGCGAGTGTCACCCCAATATTTAAAAAGGGTAATAAGCTGGACCCAGATAACTACCGCCCCATTAGTCTGGTTCCAATTGTAGCCAAGGTTATGGAAACTATTATCAGCCAGAGAATGATGGATTTTCTGACTACACAGGGCGTGATACCTCAGGAGCAGCATGGTTTCGTCTCGGGTCGTTCGGTGATCACAAACCTCCTACAGTGCGTTGGCGATTGGTCTGCGGCAGTCGACGTTAAAAAGTGCGTGGACGTACTGTACCTAGACTTTTCCAAGGCATTCGATCGCGTGCCACGACGGAGACTGCTGCACAAACTTGAACATTCGGGTGTTAGAGGAGACCTACTTCGGTGGATATCCGCGTTTCTGTCGGGACGCTCGTTTCGTGTGCGTGTCGGTGGTGTTCTCTCCCTGAGCCGACCAGTTAACAGCGGGGTGCACCAGGGCTCGGTAATTGGGCCCCTTCTCTTTGTTGTTTACGTTTCAGACATTCCCCTCGCAGTGAAGTCATATTGCTCCCTTTTTGCGGACGATATTGAAATATATGCCGATCCCTTGACGGAATGTCAGCAGCTTCAGCAAGATCTGGACAGCATCCACCAGTGGGGCCAAAACTGGCTGCTTCCCCTAAACATCTCTAAATGCGTCGTGCTGCACATTGGCAAGAAAAATCCTCAACAGCAATACTTCGTCGATGGGGTTGCTCTTTCGGGAGTTGACTCCCATTCAGACCTGGGCGTGCTGGTAACGAGCGACTTGAGTTGGTCCAAACATATTGCCTCCATCTGCAAACGAGCCAACACTTCCATATACTTGCTGCGTAAATCTTTCTCCAAAATGAGTTTCTCCACTTCAATCAAGCTTTACACAACATATATCAGGCCGATTTTGGAGTTCGCTGGACCGGTTTGGAGTGTCGATTTTGTGCGGGATCGTGATCTACTGGAGACGGTGCAACGTGCCTCTACACGCATGTCTTTCGGCCGGCTGAGACCATCCTACGAAGAACGGCTTGTAATGTCTCGTCTGACAACCTTTGAACGAAGGAGACTCCGTGGTGACCTTATTTGGACTTTCAGAGCGTTGAACGGCTTCGTTGGTTGTGACCTGTCACACCTTTTCGCGCTGAACAGTGACACTCGACTCCGTGGACATTGTTTCAAATTGAGACAACAAAATTTTAGCGCGGTGGTGAGAAGAAATTTTTTGCCAAATCGAGTTTTTGGACAGTGGAACTCTTTGCCCCCTAGTGTTGTGACCTCCCCCACAGTGAACACTTTTAAGAATCGATACGATTTGATTTAAACATTTTTTTTTTTTTTTAATTGGTGAATTGGTAGAGATTAGTAGTAGGAGCAGCTATTGACTCAATATGTTTTTTTTTTCTTGGAGTTGATTGTTCATTTTTACTGGGTTTTTTTATATCTGTTCGCATCATTATAATGTGTTTTTATATTGGATCATATAGGACCTTGTCCTCGATTCAAAACAATTTGTAATAATAATAATAATAATTTACTTTTCTTATATCTCAGTAACCGGCCCTGAAAATCTCGATTTGTTGGAACTGCTTGACAATGATTCTATGAATGCAACTTTTTCTCCATTTGACCGAACTTCTAACTCTTATGGTTTACGAGTTACCAATACAATCCCATTGAAGAAAGTGGCCAATCTGTAAAGTGTGACACTGAATTGTAGGTACAAATGAAATTCTCTGAATTATTTCAAGAAAAACAGTTCCTTGAACCTCAAACGTTAAAGTGTTAGGGTGTTAAAGTTTAAAAATTTTTTCACAATAATCTTATGCACCACAGCTCAGAAACTGGATTTTCATGACAATTTGAGAACACCCAGGAAACACAGACTTCTCCGCGAGCTCTCTGAGAGATTACAATGCGACTTTTATGCGAGCTCCTACCGCGAGGTTCCAGAGATCTCTATGTGAGGTTCCTAAGCGAAGTTCCCACTGATGTACCCATGCGATATCTTGGTGACCTCGACATGCGATATCTTTGAAACCTCTCCCATGCGATATCTCTGAGAGGTTACAATGCGACTTTTATGCGAGATCCTACCGCGAGGTCCCAGAGATCTCTATGTGAGGTTACTAAGCGAAGTTCCCACTGATGTGCCCATGCGATATCTTGGAGACCTCGCCATGTGATATCTTTGAGAGCTCACCATGAGATTGACATGGTTAATCTTTTTGCGAGATCGTCAAGATATAACGAAACAAACCAGAACAAAAAATTCTTACTGCGGGCTTCAAAAGTTGTCCTTAATATTACATACTTAATTTGTAAATATTTTCAAAAAGATCTTATATTCAACAAGAACAAGTAGTTAGTTGTTCCGCAATTATGTACCTATGAAAGATGAATTGGAAATTATCGAATGAGGCGAGTTCCTGTAGTGATTGGCCATACAATGGGAGAATTTGAAATTTTTATTGCATGTTCCTAAACTCTAAAGTTATCCAAATGAAAACACATCAAAAAATGTATATCAACAGAATTATCCCGCATCCCTAACTTCGAACAGAGGAGATAATCAACTATTGATTATACCGTATACGAACTATTCAGTGGCGTACCCAGACATTTGTCTTGGGGGGATATGAAACAAATAATAATTTTTTTATTGCAAAACAAGAATAAATCATAATCAGAAAGTTTGGTTTGCTATCATGAAACAAAGTCAGGTCGCCTTGGTCTTCTTGCTTGATCATCAATAATTTCATTTCCGGAAATATGCAACTCCCTTTGTTGGTATAGACATATCATGGCTAGCGCATTCCAGCAGCCGAATTTGTCGATTTTGTTTCGCCCGATCCAAGTGTCAGCATATGTATTATATGATTACGCAGGCCGACAAAGGGATCTCCAGCCGAAAACGTCTCCATAAGATTTATTTACTCGCTTGTTTTGATGTGCCGCCAATCTGTACGATAGTTGCATGCGCCGGCATGCGGCACTCGGAAGGCACACATGTCTTCAATTTTTTACACGGTATGAGGGAAATATATAGCATAGAGCTTTTGAACTGAATCGGGAACTCGAACCCAATTGATTATAGTATTAAGGTTCATAGTCGCGGATCATGGACATCGTCCATTTCGGTTGGTGTATTCTGGATTACGGAAAATAACGTTGTCTATTCGTTTTCTCAATTCCCGCTTCCCGTATTTTCAGACCATATCTTGTATGTGTAGGATGCTCTCATTGTTCTGATTTACTGTTGACCTAAAAGAGATGTTTTGTGCATAATTGGTTAAGTGTACCTGTGCTGTACATCGCTTTTGTTTACAATTTCGAAGAGGATATTTGTACTCGAAGGTAAGTGTTATTTTTATTAAATTCTTGAGTTTCAACCCACCACTCACCAGTTAGGATATATTTATATATCATTTTTGCCGCTTTAGGTCTTTCTGAGTAATTCAACCACTGGCAATAACAGAAGTGATTAATTTACATTTATCTACTTTCAACTAACAACAGATCTTCTGATATCACTCAAGAAGTCATTCATTCTCAATGGTAATTGCCTGAATAAATATTATGAAAGAAACTTCGCAAGTCTGCAGAGGTGCAGAGGATGATATGTTGTTTGCTGGAATATACATATAAATGGGCATATAAAATTTTTGTTGTTGAAATTCTATTCAATTTGTGCTCCAGAAGAACTTGTTACAATTTTCATTCGCGTTGATGAATGAATAAACAACTGACCTTACAAAAGTGCATTACTATACATGTCATTTTCATTCTTCCAGATGTAATGAAGCAGACATGGAAAACAACTGAGAAGTAATTCGAAGTTTTTTCACAGAGTTGGCTACGCCATTGTGGCCAAAGGAAGAAGAAGGAAGAAGAAAGAAACTGGATGATTTGAAATATTTTTTTATTTTTCTGTTCGTTATCAATAAAGATTAAAGGAGTTATTTGATTGTTTTAGTATGTACTTACCTTCTGTTGCTGCCGAAAATAATAAATAACTTTCAACACTGTTTGTTGTGTAGGTCAACTCAATAATATTAGCTTATATACAGACTTTTATCATATGAATATAAAGTCATACGCGAATATACAGATTTTCATCATATAAATATAACTTACTCCATTTATTAATCATACAAATCTAGTATGATACACTGAAAGTACCATAATCGATCATTTCCTGTAGAAAGGTACACCTGTTCTATTTACACCTTTCTACAAGAAATGATCGATCATGGTACTTTCAGTGTAGCATACTAGATTTGTATAATTAACAAATGGAGTAAGTATTATTTATATGATAAAAATCTGTATATTAGCGACCTGTTTAGGAACTTCCTATACT
The DNA here is from genome assembly GCA_910592335.1 of Adalia bipunctata. Lineage (NCBI taxonomy): Eukaryota > Metazoa > Arthropoda > Insecta > Coleoptera > Coccinellidae > Adalia > Adalia bipunctata. The sequence goes on from OU342948.1 coordinate 56,783,732, forward strand.
TCTCGCAATGTGACCTATTTGAGAATATCTTAAAGATCTCGCAATGTGACCTATTTGGGAATATCTTATACATCTCGCAATGCGACATGTATAGGAACATCTTATACATGTCGCAATGTGACTCATTTGAGAATATCTTATAGATCTCGCAATGCGAGCTCGCATAGATCTCACTAAAGGAGGCTAATGCGAAATTCTCAAAGTCCTCGCCGCGGGAGGTGTATGCGAACTCCTAGTGTGACTTGTTTGGGAATATCCACGTAGGACATCGCCAAGAGCTCTCTGGGAGATCTCTTGTGGCGGACATTTGGAGCAGATATAGTGCTCTCCGCGACCTCTCAAAGATGTCACAAAAGGCGTCACAACTTCCTAAAAAGAAGTCGCAGGGATGTCTATGGGATATCTTTGTGTTGCCTGGGCAGTTACAACATATCTACAAAAATCAATGAATTTTAGTATAATGACAGCTTTTTTTTACAATTTTCCAAACGAAAAGTTATCCAGTGAAGGAATCATTTGCGGATATAAGTAATATAGAATAATGTCATTATTTTTTCATGCAGAATCTTCTCCTGAAGTAAGTCGCACTTATTCACTAACACCCCGTATATCTCCGTTATTTTATACTTACTCCCTTAAATTTGCTATCAATATTAACGAAATGAACTGAAAACTAAAAAGAAATACCGCTTTCTGTTATTTCATGACGCAGACCTAATTCAATTCCTGATATGTGATTCAACTATCTACGCCCTTGGGTCGGCTAGCCGACCTGGCGCGTTTTGAATTTACTAGGAATTAGTAATATTTATATTGCTATGAAAATAATCAAAACACGGAAATGAATTGGCCATTGTGAGAGTTAATATGTTAGGTAGATACTCCATATAACTGACATTTCGTAATTTAAACACATAAACGCGTGGATATCTGAAGATAGTTATGCCAAATTTCATCCTAGTCTTTCAAAAATATTTATAGGTATTTATGAAAGATAACTTCTTGAACTGCCAGGATTTTCCGCAATTTTAGTGATCAACTATTGCGTGATATATTATTTGAAGCAAGCACAAAAATTGTGATACATTTGGGGAATGGATCACTTATTACAACACTAGTGTCATCAGCATAGAGATATACTTCTCCATCAGGTATATATTCAGGTAGGTCATTAATGAATAGGAGGAATAGCAACGGTCCCAATGAACTTCCCTGTGGGACTCCGAACACAATGTCAAACTCTCTGGAAACAGAATCCTCAACCCTTACGCCAAATCTCCGATCTCGCAAGAACGATATAAGCCATTCATTCAGCTTTCCGCGGATTCCCAAGCGATACATTTTCCTCGAAAGAAATATCGGATCAACACAATCAAACGCCTTACGCAAGTCGAAACCACTCAATGTGACATAATGGCCGTAATCCAGCATTTTGGAGGTGGACTGCACTATACTTACTACAGATGGCAGTTGTAGTGGATCGGCGAGTGCAGATTCCATGCTGACACTCGGTGAGCAAACTGTGACCCTCAATGAAATTTACTAATCGTGCATAAACTGCCTTCTCAAAAATCTTCGAGAAAACACTCAGCATGGTAATCGGTCTGTAATTATCGACCAAGCCACGATCGCCCTTTTTAAAGATCGGGATGGTCAAACCCTTTTTTAATGAGTGAGTAAATGCTCCGTTCGAAACGGAATAGTTCTGCCAAAATGCCGCAGATGTAGGGGGCAGATTGCTTCACAACTCGAGCTGGAATGTCGTCCCAGCCTGCTTTTGAACGATTTGGTAGTGATGCTATTATACGTTCAACCTCTTCTGGACCAACGGGATGGAAAAACATGGAGTTTGAGATGTTCCTGGATGTGGCGGAGCACCCAAACGAGAGAGAAGCAGGAGGGAAACGACCAGTGATAAGCTCCTGGGCAGCCGAACTGAAACATCGACCAAAGAAGTCACACAACATTTTAGCGTCTGATATTTCCCGAACGCCCTCGATACACCATAAATCCCAATCATAATGCTTGATGAAACAGATGAATTAAAAAGACTTCTTTCGATGGTCGTGGAATGTGAATGTAATATCAAACGAGATCTGCCTAGTTCCACCCAGTGAATATTTATAACCACTGTATAACATACAGAGTGTACCAGCCAAATGGAATGAATTCGATAACGAATAAGTGAGGGCATGTTGGGAAAAACGCTCGGACACGTCGATTTGTAATTTCAAATGCGCATATTTTTCAAGAAAATAATATTATATAGGGTGTTCCATGTGACCGTGGCCAATACCAACTTTCTGGTTTCAAATGGAACCCTCTGTATATTATTCATTTTTTGGATTCTTCAGAGCATTCTAGGCACAATTCATGCGCAATGTCCTGAACCTATCTTCAACTATTTCGGAAGTATTAAGTGTTTTCAGATTTATTGCAAAAATCAACGTTTAAAATAAAATAGTAGGTATATTCTGAAAAAAGTATATTAGAAACTAGTATTCCAATACGAATGCGAAACGCATGAGTGTTGTAATTGCATTTTGCAACGAGTATTAGACGATATTTTCTCCATTTCATTCAAATTTCGTTGAAATTTAATGAAAAATTCGGATTATACGTCCTAGTGACTTTTGTATTGTATCTTGGTAGTTGGTGACTGTTACGCAATTGACATTTCCAGATGGACGTGTGTTGAAAATTGATAGGATTGGAAGGCAGTGCTGCCAACCACGAAACGAAAAATATAACTGAAAACAATGCTGTAATGAGGTCATTACATCACTGTTTTTAGTACTGTAATGAACTCATTACGATACTGGAATAGAGAAATTATTTTATTTCACAAATTCGGTACATTACACACAAAACCTAATGAGTAATTCTGATTATTTCTTCATAATAAAAAGAAACAAAAAAACATTGATGTCAATGTAGGAAATGTTCGAAATGCTCGCCGCGAACGTCTTGGCAACATGCTAATCTGGTGTAGAATTGTCTTCCAACGTTTGTTTTTTTTAATTTCTTCTCAGTAATGGTTTTTGCTTACTTTCTCCATATCAAGAGGTAAATGGGAAATAAGTATTGAGTGTGATGTATCGAATTTGTGAAATGAAATAATTTTCATTAAAAATGTTAATTTTTGTAAAAAATATTAAAACACCTTATATTTCCAAAAAAGTTGAAGATAGGTATAGGACATTGTATATGAATTATGTCTAGAATTTTCTGAAAAATCCAAAAAATAAATAATATACATACAGGGGGTTGCAATTGAGATAAGAAAGTTGGTATTGGGCACAGTCGCATGGAATACCCTATATAATTTTATTTTCTTGAAAAATATGCGCATTTCAAATTACAAATCGACGTGTCCTATTGTTTTTCCTAACACCCTCTCATTTATTCGTTATCGAATTTATTCCATTTGGCTGTTACACTCTGTATAATATACAGTGAGTGAATATTTATACTCACTGTATAACATATAATATTCAGAATAATAACAATGAAAATATTTTTCAGGAAGGCAGCAGAAGTGAAACTGTTATATCCAGTATTAGCAACCACTTAGAACGATGCCAAAAATCTAAACCAATTGAAATTACTCAAACAATCGATGTAGAAATGTCGTCTGATTCCAAGACCGCCGTGGTTATCATAGATGCTAAGAATTTTGTAAGATTCATATTTACAGAGGTGGCAGTTGGTGTTCATGCTGTTTTCGAAGGTTTGTCAGAAACTTAGATATACAGTGAGGCCCACCCCAGATTGCTAATCATAATAGCAGGTTAATCATTTGAATTGAAATTACTGGAAAACTATTAGGTTTAGGTATAGAGAAACCCCATGAATATAGTTTCGATATTAATTTTTACGTTCGAAAAGGTAAAGAAATACTGGGTGTGCCATTTGAAATATAAAAGTTTTCGACCATTATTTCTAGTTAATGTTTGAATATAAATTATGATCACTCGGTATATTCCAGAGTTGAATTCTTTTCTTCTGCATAAAAGTAGCCAATTTGTCTACACGAAAAAATATTGTCCGTCTCGTTGGCTTGAAGAGTTTATTCATTAATTGCAAATTAAAAACACTCCTTTTTTTTCGATTTTTCGCCATTTTCTCTCAAATTGTTCTCCTTAGGCATAAAATGGTTTTATAAATTCATCTTTATTTGAGCTTGCCATTCAATATTTGAATTCATATATTGGGTATTACATTGAAAAAAGTGTAACTATGGTCTATATCTTTGTTATCGAACACCCTGTATATGTGAAAACAATTTTAAATTGTGCATCTGATTGCCCTTTACTCTTGACGAAAAAAATTTCCAAAATGTCTTCATTTGCTGCCTCAAAATGAAAATCGCGTCTTGGGTGGGCCACCCTGTATAATACCACTTGAGATGAAATTTTGCCGGCAAAATTTCTCGATTGTAAAATGAAAGCTCATGAAATTTTTTCAAATACAAAATGTCATTAGCGAAATTGCCGAAAAGCAACAAATTTGAATATTACAAGAGAGAAATTTTACCTGCCTAAATTTCATCTCGAGTGGTATTCGACATGACAGTTTCTCGAGAAAATGTGTTTAACAGTGATATTGTCACATTGGGCGCTATTTGACAAATAAGTATTCATCATAGATCAATTAAACGGTTTTTGTTTTCTCTATGGTATTCCTCCCCGAAACTATCTATGAATTTGAGAAAGATCAGAGGTCAACAATTTTGTCGCTGAGAAACCAACTTGTTAGTTTTGCCCGTTTCCATGTTTTATCGATAAGAAACCAGTATTGCTAAGGAAACTTCCTCACTGAAAATGGAATGAATCTTCCATATTCAATAACCTATCCATTGGCAGTTTGTTATAATTTCCATTAAGATGTTGTTCTTTTCTTGAATTTATTTCACTTATTCTCTCAGCAGTTCATTTTCGGATACCACTTTGTACAATTTGTATTCTAATCCTATAATTTTCAGTTAATTTTCCAGATTTTTTCTCTTGGATTGCTATCTCCGTGGTATCGCCACAGCACACTACAGGGTCTTTCACGAGAAACCTCACCCATATTTATACGGGAAACTACTGAACGTATTTTCATGAAATTCAGCACTTATAAGTATTTCACGATGCTGATTCATTCTTCAAGGCATGAGCACCTCTGGTTTTTCCGGAAATGACGTCAACTTCCGTTTTTCAAATTAGAACACTATTTTTTATTGCAGAAATAGATTCCTTAGAAAATTTCAAGTTATTTTGATGTAACATTTTTCAGTTTTGGTTGGAAAATTCTCTCTGAGCGGGAAAATTCGAAAAAAAAATCGAAAATAGAGCTCCGCTGAAACAAGAATAACTTCGAGGTTTTTGGATGTGGATATTAACTCAGAAAATATCCATTTTAGGGCAAGGGTGTGATGCATACACTCACATTATTTTTTAACGTAGATTCAATATCTGCCATAAAAAAATGGGGTTCTAATTTGAAAAAACTGATTTTTCACGATTTTGTCATCCCTAACTTTGAAAGCGATTTTTTCACCCCCTGTATCATGAATCGCGATTTCGATTTTCAAAGTGGATACATCAATCTTACATCTTGAAAAATCCCAAAAATGAAAATTTTCCATCCAAAAACCTCGAAGTTATTCTTGTTTCAGCGGAGCTCTATTTTCGATTTTTTTTTCGAATTTTTCCGCTCAGAGAGAATTTTCCAACCAAAACTGAAAAATGTTACATCAAAACAACTTGATATTTTCTAAGAAATCTATTTCTGCAATAAAAAAATGGTGTTCTAATTTGAAAAACGGAAGTTGACGTCATTTCCGGAAAAACCGGAGGTGCTCATGCCTTGAAAATATTTTAGATTTCATCAGCATCGTGAAATACTTATAAGTGCTGAATTTCATGAAAATACGTTCAGTAGTTTCCCGTATAAATATGGGTGAGGTTCCTCGTGAAAGACCCTGTATTCGTGGATCATTTTCATTAATTGTGATATTCTGAAAGTCTCTGTCAGCGCACTTTACACAGATTGAATTTTTGGACTCTTTAGGACTCTATTAGTCTCACAGCACTTGAGTATCACTGTTTTGAAAACAAATCAGAAATGTCTTCAATGAACTGTTTAATTTATTTAAATTTTTATTCCACAGGTCTAGCAATTGGTCTTCAGTGTCAAGTACAAAACATAGCCTACTTATCCATCGGTATGACAATACACTCAATAACAACACTTACCTGTCTAGGTATAAACTTCATAATAGCCAGAACGCCTAGAAAAATTATTTTAGGTCATTATGCCATACTGGCGATGACAACTCCTTTAGGAGTGATACTGGGAATGTTAGTGAACTTAGCTGATTTGAATTTCAAAGAAAGGGAGAAGATCAACGTTTTCATGGAGGCATTATCAGCTGGAAATATTCTATACATAACATTCTTCGAGGTTCTATCGAAAGAAAAGAAAAAGCAGTGCAACAAATTCTTTCGAAATTTCTTCATGATAGTTGGATTTGCGTTGATGTGCTACTTGGAACATTTTCAGTTCAGAGATGCCCATAAATTCAAGAAGGAAAGACATATCAACAAAACTCATGGGATTTTTTGAACATCGATGGAAAAATTTGGTGTTTATCGGGTTCTGGAAAAATCTATGCCATCTATTTCTGGGTTCGCAATAGTGTAGTGATAACGTGAGAGACTTGATAGAATATAGTTCACCTGTTCTTCTTTACACACATTGTTTGGAAATCAACGCACGATGAATATTTATGTTTATATTTTGTTTTCGAGAACAACCTGATCCCACAGATATAATGATTGTAATAAATTAAATTCCTTTCATTACTTAGACCTATGTATGCAAGGTGAGGCGAAATAAATGCATTATCCGTCAACTGCGAGAGGCATCACGACTGATCCGAAAATTGAAAATCATTTAGAGTTAACGAACCACGGTTTCTGAGTTTAGAGGTATTTTTCAAATTTGAAAAAAATATACAGGGTGGCCATTTGAAAACGAAACAGACGAGATTACAGACGAAATAAATTTTTTCGATAGAAATGCTCGGAAAGGTCGATTTCTGTTTCGAGGAGGACAACTTAAGATGTAGGTTACGGACAAATAGCGCTTCAACCCTTGCTACTACAACCCTCACCCCCATTTTTGAATAGGGAAGATGGGGTGAGTGATATCTCATTTGAAAGGTATTTTTATACTGATTTCAACACAGTAATTGTTTTTTCATTTTATGCATTAGTTCAAATATTTTCAACTAAGTATTTGAAAATGAAGTGGTGTTTTCATGGCACTTGTAGTGTTTTTTATGAAAAATTACTGTCCTGAAATCAGTATAGAAATACCTTTCAAATGAGATATCACTCACCCCATCTTCCCTATTCAAAAATTAGGGGTGAGGGTTGTAGTAGCAAGGGTTGAAGCGCTATGCGTCCGTAACCTACATCTTAAGTTGTCCCCCTTCGAAACAGAAATCGATCTATCCGAGCATTTCTATCGAAAAAATTTATTTCGTCTGTAATCTCGTCTGTTTCGTTTTCAAATGGCCACCCTGTATATGAACTTCTACCCGATGTTTTGGATGCCATCATAACAGGTCAATAAATTTATCAGATCGTTGTGTGACCATTATTCTCACATTGAAGAACTATAAGTCATGACAATGCAACTGTTGCAACCTAGCCTCAATTTTTTAATTAAAATAACCAAATCGAGGTTTTGTTCAATTTCTCTATTAACTTGAGGTATATCCATATTGCAAGAAGATCCATTCCGTTGCGAGTTCCGTTGGTAGATTCGCAGTCACGAATTGAAGGGGAAGTTTTTCTGACAACTGTCAAAAAATCTGTAGCCATTTTCAATCGAATATGTAGTTCGAAATTCATGCGGAAAACTAGTTTTTGGATATATTTGGTTCGTGAGTTACCTTGTTCACAGATTAAAATTAGTATAAACATGATATTTTTCCTTGTAAATCGAAAACGAAAAACAATGATTCCACCATAAGATGGACAAACATACTGAGTGTTTTGGTAAATTGGTAAATGAACAAACGGTAACCTGAGATACAGCTACCCTAGGCGAGTCCAAAAAAACGATATACAGGGTGGGGCAGAAGAACCTATCCGATTTCAAATCCCTTTTTCTCAGAAGAGAGAGCAGGTAGAGTAGTGGGGTAAAAACCGTTAGAAAGCTGGTTTTATGCCATTTGTCAGTAGTCAACATGCCTTGGTCTGGTGAACATCGTGCTTTTGTTATTGAGCGGTTTATCGAATGCGGCGGTTCGATAATTGCTACACAACGTGCTTTTCGAATTTATTTCGGACTCGGGCGTCATGATCCTGTTCCACATCACGCTACGATTACAGTGTGGGTGTCAAATTTTAGACAGACGAGTTCAGCATTGAAAAAGAAGAAATTGCTCGGGCAATTGAAGAAATTCCTGTGGAAATGACGGTGAAAGTCATGGAAAGCTACCGCGAGCGCCTAAATAAGTGTATCCGCTCCCAAGGACGACATTTGAGTGATGTGCTTTTCAAAACTTAAATTTAATAATGGCATAAAATTTGCGATATGTTAATAAAAAAAATTTTTTGACAAGCTGAGTGGTTTTAATTTTATAACGTTTTGAAATCGGATAGGTTTTTCTGCCCCACCCTGTATGATAGGCCTCATCAATTCCATAACCGAGATACAGGGTGGTTCATGTATTCACCGAAAATTTCAATTTCTCATAACTTTCGAACCAACTAGTTTAGTCGGTTGAGATTTGGAACGTATGATTCACTGCCACAGGTCTATCGGTTTAAATCCGAATTCCCAAAAAATTCCAGGTCCATATTTAAAAAATATGGGACTTCTTCCCAGCTGAGATTCAAGTACCAATATCGAAATTTTGTGATTTGATTGAGATATTTGAAAAACGCAGAAAATTTTCTATGACGTTCAGAAGATTGCATTGTTTCAGGAAAATTCAGGAAAAGATCCAATTGAATATTGGAATTCCAATGAATTCTAAGAAAATTAGTTCATTTTAATCAAATTTGTTGATCGATTTTTTTTCGAACAAATTGAATATTTGCATTTTTCAAGCTTCTATGAGTTAAAAAAACGCCCAATCGAGAGAAATTTATTGCGTTTTACGAATTGAGAGAGAACTGATTATCTTGTCAAATTCACCCCATTTTAGAATGATGGTCAGATATTTTTCAGATCAGGGAAAAAATATGTCCTGAGTAGACCGAAGTTACTTTCGAGCACCTTCTGTAATTCAGGTCAAGTTTTTATGTTTCTCTATTTAGGTAGAAATTGAAAGTTTTCTTTCAATTTATACTTATTCGTTCGGAGAACATACTATGGAAGAATTCATTCCTAAAATGGTTTCACTATTTATTTATTCATCGATGTTGACTTCAAAAATTTTCTTCAATCAATGTTTCTCAGGAAATAACTCAAAATGATTCCTCAGAATATTATGAAATACGTATGTGTAATTAGTGGGACAAAAAAAATACAATTTGTTTACAATATACGATTGTTCTGAGAATTCGGTGGAATTCCAATATTCAATTGGAACTTTTCCTGAAGGTTTATTCGAGCAAAATGACGTGCGGGACAATACAATCTTCTGAAGTAAAAAAATCATGTGAAAGAACTGTTTGAGTTTCGAATATTCCGATAATGGCAACAATGCGGGCTCATGCAGTTGATTACACTCGATACGTTTGTGTTGCGAGTTATTCCAATAATCCAGGTATTGTATGCCTGAAAACGCACTGTCGGCATTAAGCAGGACTAGAATCATTGTTCTGTGACCATAAGGACAGTCTCTTCACCAAATAGCTAGTAGGTTGAATGAATATGTAGCTAATGACCTCTGTTTATTAATTGAATTGATTATGGGTTCAAAGGTCTGGTAGGATTTAAAGAAAACCAACTCAATAAAATGCCGACAGTTTCGGTCTATATTTAGACCATCTTCAGGGCTCTGGAACGAACAATACAAAATTTCACAAACACGTTGTGTGATTTAAAATTACGTGAAACACAGTACGTATATAAAAACAATTTTCTCGAACTAACATTATTTTCTGGTTTTCCGTGTTCTCATTTTCAAATTCAAAGAAAATAACAGTGCGGTGGAATTGAATATACCGGCAGCAGGAGAGCATCGATTACGACTGAAAACATGTGAATAAACGGTCGGTGATAGGAATTCCTCATGTGTTGGAAATGAAAGGGGTAAAGAAAATTGGTAGTACGCCCCGGTGTGAAAATAAAATCAACTCCCTCGTAACGACTACAACAGTAACAGAGTCGTCTAAATTTCCATATTTCAACGTCTTAACTTTCGTATTTTGTCGATCAGGCCAAAGTAGCATGAATTGAGATTGTCAATGTCAGACCTTTTGTTGATAGAGTTTTTATTTTCTTTTATGCATATCATCTCGTGTAGCAGCCTTTTCTTAAGGATTTTTTGATATCCTGTTATTGTGGGGTTTTTGAAATCGAACCGGTGGAGTGGTCGACCACGTACTCGAAAAACTCAACCGGTTCGATTTCAAAAACCCCACAATAACAGGATATCAAAAAATCCTTAAGAAAAGGCTGCTACACGAGATGATATGCATAAAAGAAAATAAAAACTCTATCAACAAAAGGTCTGACATTGACAATCTCAATTCATGCTACTTTGGCCTGATCGACAAAATACGAAAGTTGAGACGTTGAAATATGGAAATTTAGATGACTCTGTTACTTTTATAGTCGTTACGAGGGAGTTGATTTTATTTTCACACCGGGGCGTACTACCAATTTTCTTTACCCCTTTCATTTCCAACACATGAGGAATTCCTATCACCGACCGTTTATTCACATGTTTTCAGTCGTGATCGATGCTCTCCTGCTGCTGGTATATTCAATTCCACCGCACTGTTATGTTCTTTGAATTTGAAAATGAGAACACGGAAAACCAGAAAATAATGTAAGTTCGAGAAAATTGTTTTTATATACGTACTGTGTTTCACGTAATTTTGAATCACACTATGTGTTTGTGAAATTTTGTATTGTTCGTTCCAGATCCCTGAAGATGGTCTAAATATAGACCGAAACTGTCGGCATTTCATTGAGTTGGTTTTCTTTAAATCCTACTAGACCTTTAAACCCTACTAGACCTTTAAACCCATAATCAATTCAATAAGTAGGTTGAATATTCCCTAATCTGCTGTTAGTATAAAACAATTTTTCACTATGAGAGACTAGTGGAGTCTAAAGAAGACCTCGCAGTGGTCGTCCCCGAGTTAGTAGGTACGATACAAGAGGATCGATTTATCAGCTCGTAGAAATCGATCGATCATTATACCGTCACTAAAATCTCAGTCTCAGAGAACGTATCACCTGTTCGTTTCTACTGCTGCAATCCGTGGAAGGATTCTGGCATCAGGATTGAAATCTAGAAGGCCTTCACCAGTTTCTTTGTCAACTCCACGCTACCGAACTGCTTCCTTCTAGTGTGGCAAGAGCTCATCAGACTGTCTTTTGGCTGAATGGAGAAATGCGCATTTCAGTGGCGAAACGCGGATTAGGTTAAAGGGTGATGATTATCGCGAGTGTAGAGGGAACCAGTAGGTACTCAGGAATAGACTTGAGACAGCCCTTGCAGTTGTTGCTTTCCGGGATGAGATCAAATGTTTTAGCGAGGTATAATGTTCGATAGAAGAACACATAAAGCTTTCACCGTGATGAACGTCCATTACCTTCGAACATTATTAACCAATAATTGTACCATTTTATGTGATGAATTGGTAGCCCAATTAGTCGTTATGGACTATAACTAAAAATCGAGTCGACCTGAATTTTTTTAATGTAGAATATGATTTTGCCATCTGCTCAATAAGAATAGACCATGTTAGCTGAATTTATGGAAAAAAAGGATGAAACTTGGAAATTTCCATAAAATGTGAAACCGCACTTCGGTGATTTTCAAGAATACGTCTATTCTGATTGAAGAAATGCCGAATAAGCAGTGAACAAGTATTAAGCCCCAAATTTTTTTTCGTCTTGTCGAAGAAGTCTGATTTACACTCCTAAACGTTAAATATACAGTTTCAAGTAATACATTAGAATTTTTCCAGTTTGGTTCCTTATTCAACATTGTTTCAATAAATTCCCACCTCAACATTAGAGTAGGTACAACCTAAAACGTAGAAGCGATTTAAAAAAACAGGTTTTTTAGGGTGAAGAAAATAATAGTATATCATTTCGAGGGAGAAGTGTCACTTTTCATGGCGAGCTTGAGTGTACTCGCCGAACGTAGTGAGCCGGGTTAGCGGGTCGCTTCTCCTTCGAATGAAATATGTTATTTTACTTTCAAACGTTTTGAAATTCACGGAAATGTTAATATCCACTTTTGGATTGACATTTTCGATCCTTATGGTTGAGTTGAAAATGGAATATTTCCCTAGTTACGGTTGTCTTGCCAAATTCATCTTTTGCATAACAACACTTTTCCTGCCGCCCGCCAGAGGGAGAAGATAAATAGAACTTTTCGATGATCCTGTCAATTGAAATATGACATTGTTATCGTACGTTTGAAAAGAATAATAGGTGATGATATTTTTTATCCTGATTACTCCTACACATATATTACAAGCGTGGTGGTGCTAGTGTGCAGAACCACTGTCATTTCAGTTCTGTGGACGATTTGTCAAAATTGACGTTTACCATAGAACACTAATGATAACCTCGAAATCCTGGCTCTGCCACTAACCTAGCAGTGCCGCGCAACAAGTTTTTACCATTTTTATTGAATTCAGATGAGGTTGAACATATTGGAGACTTCGATGTCGTTCGTAATGAATCTGAGGCTCAAATTCTGACCATAAGCTGTAAGTCCGTAAATTTCGAAAAAAAAATTATGTAGAAGATCGTTCTGACAATGTTCATTTCAGACCCTGATGATGATACAAAATAATAAATAAAAGCGCTTGCCGCATACCCTCATCATGCTTAAGTGTTAATACAATTCGACAATTACTTCCTTTCCTCTTATACAGGGTGAGTCTTTGACTTGTACATATTTTTAACTGAAGATTCTTGAGGTTAAAAGAAACCTTTTTTTCATTTTCCATTTTTCCGAATTCGGCTCTGGTAAAAAGATATATCCATTTGAGAAAAGAATTGGGCTGACTACGCCTCTGAAATGATCTTCTGGAATTGATGCAAAGTTCATATTTCTCGATAGAAATTGAGTTTATACATCTAGGGAATACTCAAGTACTACTAACCTTATTGGAATAGAAATGTTGCAAACACGATAATTTCTACAAAAATACTTAGTTTCATCGGATTATATCTGCAACTAAAAAGCCACATTTCTAACACCACAATAAGTTCTTTCTTCGATTTTCCAGCAGATTAGTTAGTAAACAACAATAACTTGTTCATATTTTCCACGAAATATACTTTTTATTCAAATCATCAGAACCTAATCTATTTTGTATCAATTCTGTGAATGTTTGCACAGAAATTTCAAGAACATGTTGTCAGCTTTCTGATATTTTCATTGAGGTTAAGGATTTGTTACGAACCATAGAATAAATCACGATACACTTCTGTACCGTGGTATAAATATCTATGAATTCTGCCGTTTCCATCATAAATCGAGTTTTCCGCAAAATTTCACCACGCATGCGTAGAGCGAAACTTGAAAGGTTGGTTTTGTGGAGGCCAACTTTAAACAATAACAAACCAGAGTCTCTGAACAAACTGTAAACATTATGTAAAGTTCTGAATACATTCAGTGGATTATTGTTCTAATGTGATTCATTATGTGAAGTGAATCAATATAATATATATAATATATAACTCGAAAACGACGCGTTTTATTGAAAAAAAAAAATTAGAACACTTTTAGTTTCTTAAATGATTGATTTTTTCGGAAATATGAACCGTTTATCTTTTTAAGGTGGTTTTATGGGGTTTTAGCGTGTATTGATGACTCGACTTCCCTGTAACTTTTATACTAGTAGAGATATTGAATAGGTTTTGATTGAGGAATATGCACCATGGATAGAGTAAAAACTCAACCGAAAAAACAGTTCATTTGAAATAATGGTTCCGAAGATATAAACAGAAAAGTGTTTTTTTCATGGATTTTCGACACCCTGTATCTTCGAAACCAAACCGAATTTTGAAAAATGGTATGGCAAAAAAGCGTTTCGTTTGATGAGAGGAATCTACAGTTAAAATATATGTACAAGTCAAAGACCCACCCTGTATTATTTTATCTACACCCGTACTATAATAATACACTTATACCCATAATCCGTTTCGTAATAAGGATCCATCACGATACAGATTTTCAATCAATTGAAATCAATTTTTTTTTTAATCAAGCAGTCCTCGTTCGCTACGGAAAGGGGGGCGTCGGAAAGGGAAGAACGGAGCTCCACGGTGATGTTTTTGAATTTTTTCTGCGAAGTATTTTATGAAAATTTGCGAAAATCGCGAATTTCGCCGAAATCACAAAATTTTCGGCCTCATAGACCTGGCCAGAAAATTCGAATTATCGCGTTGAGGTTCGATATGTCGCCGAAGTATGACGTAAATTTTTAAGATGCATATTTTTCGAATTCAATTGCTATTTGGAGGTAAGTATTCCGTCGATTATCGAAGATTTACGTATATTTTTTCTTTTCAGCTACAATATTCCAGTCCGATAAATAATTTTCAGAACCAAGATCGAATAGTTTACATTTCAGGTTAGTTGAAGCCTTGAAACGGAAATGGATAAATGACAGGGCCATCGAAAGGTTCAATTGCTCCGCCTAGAAGGGGAAATAGTTGGTACGGTTTACATTTCTCTCGGGCGCGCGGCGGAAGGAGAACTGTTGTTATGCAAAAGATTAATTTCGCAATACAACCGTAAAGCGGGCTGCGGACTACGAGCTATAATATAATATTTATTATAGCTTTATAATGATATATAATAATATTATATTAAGCGAGGTGCGGACTACGAGCGATAATATAATATATATTATTGAAACTGAGTTGCATATTCGTGGCGCGGGGGTTTAGACGTAAGGTGGGAGGTGGGATATACTCTAACTAAAATATCGCTCGAAGAGCATATCTCTGCAGATACGTAAAATATCGCCAGGATATGGATATACCTATATTATAGCATAAATGCGCGGTGTTACATGTTATTCTGTTTAAAGCGATTTTTATGTAATATGTAAGATATAATATATATATTATATTATAGCTCTTAGTCCGCAGCCCGCTTAACTATGCATATGTTGCATTTTTCATTCAATGATAACGATCGTAAATGTCAATCCAAAAGTGAATATTCAGATTTCGATGTATTTCAGAATGTTCGAAAATAAAATAACATATTTCATTCGAAGGAGAAGTGACTTTTCATGGCTCGCTTTCGATTTCTCGCCATGAAAAGTGACACTTCCCCTCCATATGCAATAATATACTAATTATAGTTCTTCATCATTCATCGGGTGTAGATAAAATAGCGTATGCAACTCTCATGTAATGGTTTTTAATGCACTCGCATAAACCATACGAAATTCGCCTCCGGCTCATTTCGTATCCCGTTTTATGATCTCTTATCATAACCATCATAACATGATGCATGATTGTATACCTAATATACTATTATAAGGAGGAGAAGTGTCATTTTTCATGGCGAGCTTGAGTTTGCCCGCCGAACGCAGAGTGGCGGGTAATTGAAAGCGAGCCATGAATGGTCACTTCTCCTTCGAATGAAATACGTTATTTTATTTTCCCAAATTATCAATTAGACAATCTCTAAATATATATTGAATAGGGTAAATACTACGAATGAACTATTCTGTTATATTTCTGTCGCATTTTTCGATCCCATGAATAAATTCCTTCTGAAACATCATGAATGCAATTCGAACGGTTCAGAGCGTCGATGCGGATTTGCTGAAAATTATATTTTTATTGAGCTGCAAATGCACTTCATGATTCGATTTGAAGCAAGAACTAGATTGATGATTTGGAAAGATGTGCATCCATAATGAGAACAAACAGTAAAATAAACTCACCAATACGGATCACAGGTGGCAACGCTGTATGTACCAACTCCATCCACATAGTTATCCAAATGAGCATCAGAACATAAACACTTTTCTCCATGTTAACATCCAGTTGATTCAAATGTGATAAAGTTTAGTGATTTTTGTCATAACATTATGAACATTTAAAAAACACACATCACTAACACACTTAAGGTCCATGTCACCTGGAAAAAAAATATTATTATGGAACGAAGAATATACTAAAGAATTGGAGAAAGAATTAACGGCATGCAGACATTTTTTTTGAAATTCCGGAAAAAGGTTACCCACCGAGCAGCAATCGAACCTGTGTCTCCTTGTTTGCCGGACAGGTTGCTCTGCCTTAAGCTACCGATTTGTCTGTTACTTTCCCGGAATTCAATAGGATGAGGTTCATCTTATTGTATTGTAAGCTAGAAATACCGGAGCACTTAGATTTGAAGTCAAAACCGACCGTGAAGGCCCCCATCTGTGAAGTCATATGGCATGAAAATTTTGGCCAAAAACAGATATTCAGTTTTTTTCATATTCAATTTCCAATAAATTTTACTTTCACCTAAGGAAATTCTTCTCGGAGTTCAACTCAGTCAATCTGATTCCAATCAATTTCGAAGGTCCATAAATTACAGAAGTGAAATAAATCCACCAGGAAATGTTCTTGATGTCAAATCAAAGAAAACGCCGAAATTGCGTTATCGGAAAGTCTTTTTAATAAAAAACTTGCAGAATTCCATATCGATATACACAATTCAGAAATAATATTCCTCAAAAATCTTACTAATTCCACATATTTTTTTCTTGGAATACAATAAACTATTTTAAAGAAGAATTTTTGGCTGAATGATCAGAGGTCTATTTATTAGTTCATGAGAGGAGTTAATATGTAACAGAAATCAAATATTATGTGGAGCCGACATCTATGATCTATTATGAAGCGAAACATTGTGTTCCTACATTATTCCACAGATGGCACCATGAATAGAATACATTTTTGATCATAACTGGAGAAATACCGAAGCTATTTAAACGGCACAAATTGAGCACTGAATAGTTCTCAAAGTTGTAATATGTTGGTGCTAACGCCGGCTAAAAAACAACAGTAAATATTTCAAAAACTATAAATGATAGGGATGTCTTTAAAACGGTACTAATGGGCACAAAATATTGGCATCAAATTTTTTCGAAGCTTGAATCTGTTGGTGCTAAGTCTGAAGCTGAAACCAAGATATTCAATATAAAATATCGTAAAAACTGCATGGGATAATGAAGTCTTTCGTAGGAAACAAATTGAGCACTAAATATTGAGAGCTTATAGATTATCATATATGTATGTATTCTTCATACTCACAATCTGATCTGATGGAAATGCAATAATATTTGAAAATATTCAGAAGTTAAAAAATTTAAATCTATATCTGCATACTTTTGAAGTCTCTCACCAAATCTCCATGATCTTGAAACAATCAAATGTCAATTTTCTTTGAATTTTTAGACCATATAAATATAACCCTTAGAAAAATCTGATGAAATAAATCAGTAACAGGTCTGTTGAATCTGGTAACACCACCCCTATCGGTAACTTTGCGAATCTTGGGATTTCGAGCATTCGGCGGTACTGATAAATTGAGAGAGGGAGAAAAGGGTGAGGGTAAAGGTATAAAATGAGCGGAAACGGACAGATTAGGGAGTTGCTCTTCAGTATGTAGTATGCAGTAAGCTACAAGCTCTTTTCCATAACGAGTAAGTACTATATTGAAATAGATTTGACTGTGTATCACTTTTTGTGTTGAATAAAAATCTAAACTGTAGTGATAGTGCTTCATTATTTTACCAACCCACAATATTACCTGTACGAGAACGAGAATTTCGATAAGTCCCTAATTCTAAATTCAACATCTGGCGACCGTGACAGGACTTCGTATCGGAATTCTTAGGTAATTTGTGTCAATTTGGGTGGAATAATATTATTCGTAAAATGGACCAGAGGAAGAGGACGACCAGACGCATCTCCTTCACGAAGGCACTCAGATCCCTGACCACCTTGATGGATCAAGCAAATTCCAGTACGGTGGAGATCAAATCGGCCTTTGAAGGACTGACGAGGAGGTACCAAGAACTGGAAGAAGTTTCTACAAAAATCTTGGAGGAAATGTTCGCCGCTGAGGGCATTGATGACGAGGACCTTGAGAAGACATCCGAGGAAAACATAAAGTATGAGAGCCAATTCTTGACAGCGAAGTGTAAGTTCGAAGACAGGATGGCTTCGATTGAAGAAAAGGCTCAAAGCATCCTGAGCAGTGGGAATTCGACGTCCAGAGCGAGATGCAATCTTCCAAAAGTGGAGCTGGCCAAATTCAGCGGAGATATTCGGGCCTGGCTGAAATTTTGGAGTCTCTTCAGCAAGGTACACGAGGACGCTGGACTACGCGACGAGGATAAATTCCAGTATCTGATGCAGTCGATGGTACCCGGATCCAGAGCGGCAGAACTGGTGAGTAGTTACCCTCCGGTCGGTGAAAATTATGAAAAGGCCATCGAAGGTCTGTCGAAACGTTTCGGGCGCGAAGACTTGCAAATCGAGGTTTATGTGCGGGAACTGTTACAGTTGGTGTTAGAAAATGCCATTGTGAAGAAAAAAGTGAACCTCGCTTCGCTTTATGACCGAATCGAGTCATACATACGGGCGTTAGAAACTCTAGGCGTTACCACGGATAAGTGTGCGGCGATGCTCTATCCGTTGGTTGAATCCGCGTTACCAGAGGACTTATTACGCGTGTGGCAGCGTTCTAATAATGCGTCTGAAAATGATAACGTGGGAAAAGCGTCGGATGTGTCGAAAACGCGACTCGATGGACTCATTCGTTTTTTGGATTCCGAAGTACAAAACGAGATGAGAATATCTATGGCCGTGAAGGGATTCAACATAAGTGGCAAACCGGCAGGGCCCCCGCTACCATGTGTGCAAAGTGTGCAATGCACACGGGCGCCATCCTTTTAGGGGCGCCAAAATCCTGGGTCAAAAATATTTGCAAAAAAAATAAACAAAAATTAATGCTGAAATAAAAATTCATCTTGGGTCAGTATCATTACCTGATGATACTGACCCATTAAGTATTTTACAATATATATTTGAAAACAATTTGATCTCGACCCTTCCAAACCTAAGCATTCCACTTAGAATTCTTCTGTATCTGTAGCTTCTGGCGACTGGCGAGCGATCTTTCTCAAAGTTGAAAATTATTTAAGATCGACAATGCTTTAAGAAAGATTGTTTGGACTAGCAATATTAGCAATTGAACAAGAAATTCTTGATGGTATCAATTTAAGCGATGTAATTGATGAATTTGCAACAGCCAAGTCTAGGAAAATATCGCTACTATAATAGCTATTTTTGATTTTTCTACTGTACCTAGCTTTCATTTTACATTTTATGAGGAAGTAAACTAGGTATTTTTTAAAGAAGTACCTGCATATTTTTTTTATTACCTAAGTATATGTAGAAAGTGATACTTTTACATGATATACAGAGTGTAACATCCAAATGGAATGAATTCGATAACGAATAAATGAGGGCGTGTTGGGAAAAACGCTTGGACACGTCGATTTGTAATTTCAAATGCGTATATTTTTCAAGAAGATAATATTATATAAGGTGTTCCATGTGACCGTGGCCAATACCAACTTTCTTATTTCAATTGCAACCCTCTGTATATTATTTATTTTTTGGATTCTTCAGAGAATTCTAGACACAATTCATGCACAATGTCCTATACCTATCTTTGACTATTTCGGAAGTATTAAGTGTTTTCAGATTTATTGTAAAAATCAACGTTTTAAATAAAAATTATTTTATTTCACAAATTCGGTACATTACACTCAAAACCTAATAAGTAATACTGATTATTTCTTAATAATAAAAAAAACGAAAAAAACATTAATGTCAATGTATAGGAAATGTTCAAAATGCTCTCCGCGAACGTCTTGGCAACATGTTAATCTGGTGTAGAATTGTCTTCTAACGTTACTCAACATTTCTTCTCAGTAATGGTTTTTGCTTACTTTCTTCATATCAAGAGGTAAATGGGAAATAACCCAGGCAACACAAAGATATCCCATAGACATCCCTGCGACTTCTTTTTAGGAAGTTGTGACGCCTTTTGTGACATCTTTGAGAGGTCGCGGAGAGCACTATATCTGCTCCAAATGTCCGCCACAAGAGATCTCCCAGAGAGCTCTTGGCGATGTCCTACGTGGATATTCCCAAACAAGTCACACTAGGAGTTCGCATACACCTCCCGCGGCGAGGACTTTGAGAATTTCGCATTAGCCTCCTTTAGTGAGATCTATGCGAGCTCGCATTGCGAGATCTATAAGATATTCTCAAATGAGTCACATTGCGACATGTATAAGATGTTCCTATACATGTCGCATTGCGAGATGTATAAGATATTCCCAAATAGGTCACATTGCGAGATCTTTAAGATATTCTCAAATAGGTCACATTGCGAGAAGTATAGGAAGTTCCTAAACAGGTCGCTAATATACAGATTTTTATCATATAAATAATACTTACTCCATTTGTTAATTATACAAATCTAGTATGCTACACTGAAAGTACCATGATCGATCATTTCTTGTAGAAAGGTGTAAATAGAACAGGTGTACCTTTCTACAGGAAATGATCGATTATGGTACTTTCAGTGTATCATACTAGATTTGTATGATTAATAAATGGAGTAAGTTATATTTATATGATGAAAATCTGTATATTCGCGTATGACTTTATATTCATATGATAAAAGTCTGTATATAAGCTAATATTATTGAGTTGACCTACACAACAAACAGTGTTGAAAGTTATTTATTATTTTCGGCAGCAACAGAAGGTAAGTACATACTAAAACAATCAAATAACTCCTTTAATCTTTATTGATAACGAACAGAAAAATAAAAAAATATTTCAAATCATCCAGTTTCTTTCTTCTTCCTTCTTCTTCCTTTGGCCACAATGGCGTAGCCAACTCTGTGAAAAAACTTCGAATTACTTCTCAGTTGTTTTCCATGTCTGCTTCATTACATCTGGAAGAATGAAAATGACATGTATAGTAATGCACTTTTGTAAGGTCAGTTGTTTATTCATTCATCAACGCGAATGAAAATTGTAACAAGTTCTTCTGGAGCACAAATTGAATAGAATTTCAACAACAAAAATTTTATATGCCCATTTATATGTATATTCCAGCAAACAACATATCATCCTCTGCACCTCTGCAGACTTGCGAAGTTTCTTTCATAATATTTATTCAGGCAATTACCATTGAGAATGAATGACTTCTTGAGTGATATCAGAAGATCTGTTGTTAGTTGAAAGTAGATAAATGTAAATTAATCACTTCTGTTATTGCCAGTGGTTGAATTACTCAGAAAGACCTAAAGCGGCAAAAATGATATATAAATATATCCTAACTGGTGAGTGGTGGGTTGAAACTCAAGAATTTAATAAAAATAACACTTACCTTCGAGTACAAATATCCTCTTCGAAATTGTAAACAAAAGCGATGTACAGCACAGGTACACTTAACCAATTATGCACAAAACATCTCTTTTAGGTCAACAGTAAATCAGAACAATGAGAGCATCCTACACATACAAGATATGGTCTGAAAATACGGGAAGCGGGAATTGAGAAAACGAATAGACAACGTTATTTTCCGTAATCCAGAATACACCAACCGAAATGGACGATGTCCATGATCCGCGACTATGAACCTTAATACTATAATCAATTGGGTTCGAGTTCCCGATTCAGTTCAAAAGCTCTATGCTATATATTTCCCTCATACCGTGTAAAAAATTGAAGACATGTGTGCCTTCCGAGTGCCGCATGCCGGCGCATGCAACTATCGTACAGATTGGCGGCACATCAAAACAAGCGAGTAAATAAATCTTATGGAGACGTTTTCGGCTGGAGATCCCTTTGTCGGCCTGCGTAATCATATAATACATATGCTGACACTTGGATCGGGCGAAACAAAATCGACAAATTCGGCTGCTGGAATGCGCTAGCCATGATATGTCTATACCAACAAAGGGAGTTGCATATTTCCGGAAATGAAATTATTGATGATCAAGCAAGAAGACCAAGGCGACCTGACTTTGTTTCATGATAGCAAACCAAACTTTCTGATTATGATTTATTCTTGTTTTGCAATAAAAAAATTATTATTTGTTTCATATCCCCCCAAGACAAATGTCTGGGTACGCCACTGAATAGTTCGTATACGGTATAATCAATAGTTGATTATCTCCTCTGTTCGAAGTTAGGGATGCGGGATAATTCTGTTGATATACATTTTTTGATGTGTTTTCATTTGGATAACTTTAGAGTTTAGGAACATGCAATAAAAATTTCAAATTCTCCCATTGTATGGCCAATCACTACAGGAACTCGCCTCATTCGATAATTTCCAATTCATCTTTCATAGGTACATAATTGCGGAACAACTAACTACTTGTTCTTGTTGAATATAAGATCTTTTTGAAAATATTTACAAATTAAGTATGTAATATTAAGGACAACTTTTGAAGCCCGCAGTAAGAATTTTTTGTTCTGGTTTGTTTCGTTATATCTTGACGATCTCGCAAAAAGATTAACCATGTCAATCTCATGGTGAGCTCTCAAAGATATCACATGGCGAGGTCTCCAAGATATCGCATGGGCACATCAGTGGGAACTTCGCTTAGTAACCTCACATAGAGATCTCTGGGACCTCGCGGTAGGATCTCGCATAAAAGTCGCATTGTAACCTCTCAGAGATATCGCATGGGAGAGGTTTCAAAGATATCGCATGTCGAGGTCACCAAGATATCGCATGGGTACATCAGTGGGAACTTCGCTTAGGAACCTCACATAGAGATCTCTGGAACCTCGCGGTAGGAGCTCGCATAAAAGTCGCATTGTAATCTCTCAGAGAGCTCGCGGAGAAGTCTGTGTTTCCTGGGAAGTATCGAGTGTAATGTATCGAATTTGTGAAATAAAATAATTTTCATTTAAAATGTTAATTTTTGTAAAAAATCTGAAAACACTTACCTAATATTTCCGAAAAATCTGAAGATAGGTATAGGACATTGTGCATGAATTATGTCTTGGATTTTCTGAAGAATCCAAAAAATAAATAATCTACAGGGAGTTGCATTTGATATAAGAAAGTTGGTTTTGGCCACGGTCGCATGAAACAGCCTATATAATTTTATTTTCTTGAAAAATATGCGCATTTAGAATTACAAATCGACGTGTATGAGTGTTTTTCCTAACACCCCCTCATTTATTTATTCGTTATCGAATTTATTCCATTTGGCAATTACACTCTGTATATGTATACATTAGCCAACATTTCTGTTTTTTGTTCCTAAAAAAGATGTGATTTTTAGTTTTCGGTTATTTTATAGTCTCTGTACCCTACTATAGTCATACTTCAAAGTGGTTGTGAGCAAGAATTTATTTTGAGTTATTTATTTCGTTATGATTTTATTCTGTTTGTTTGTTCTGTTGTGTTTTGTTTGTTTTATATTTTAGTCTACAAAGAAATATCTAGTTTTTGACTTCTAAAGTTCAGTTTTTAGATTTATTTCAAGCATCTAGCTACCTACCCACCTAATAAATAAAAAAATCCAAAATGCCTTAAGGGGCGCCAAAATTCTTTTTTGCACACAGGCGCCAGTAGCCCTTCCGGGGGCCCTGCAAACCGGAACGTGAGCGTAAAGCAGAAACGAACATACCGAGTGCGCGAAATCTGCTTGTTTCGGAAGCAAAGACGGACAAGTGCGTTTTTTGTGAAAAAACAAATCACCACAGTGAGCGGTGCTTCAAAGCGAAGAAAATGTCGCTTTCGGAAAAACAAATCGGGTTTGTTTCCGTTGCTTGAAAAGTGGACATTTAAAGAAGCATTGTGGATCCAAAGTTAAATGCGCAAAGTGCGGTAAGAGACACGTGGACATTATGTGCTCGGACCGAAAAAGAAAGTCAAGTTCGCGATCCGATTCGGAAAGTTCGGTAAGTGCGGTCAACATTCCCAAAGAATGCGCGTTGGCTTCCTCAGCCGAAATTCCCGCGACTTTCATGCAGACTCTGAGGGTGCGGCTGCGAAATGATGCGAAGGAAGTTGTCGTTCGTGCGTTGATCGACACCGGATCTAAGGGCACTTACGTATTGAGCGAACTGGCAAATAAATTGGACTACAAGCCGCGGGGACACCAAGACATGGTGCATTTACTTTTCGGCGGAGCTAAGTCGGATGTCGCGACGCACCAGAAATTCGAAATTTGTGTCGGGAATGTCGATGGAAAATACTGGTGTAATTTTGAAGCGCACGGGGAGAAGGTGATTTGCTCTAATGTACCTTCTATAAAAAAGGGTGCGTGGTTGAAAGACCTAAAAGATCGGGATGCGAACGTTACAATGAGCGACATGGATAGCGAAGATGAGTTCGTATCTATACTCATTGGCGCCGATATAGCGGGCAAGTTGTTGACGGGGCGAGTACACCAGCTAGAAGGTGGATTAACGGCGGTCGAAACGCATCTTGGATGGACTTTGATGGGTAAAGTGCCTCCAGAGAAGAAAAACAGCGAAGATGAAGCGAATCTGGCTATTGTGACCGTCTCCATGTTGACGAAAGGTGTTGGGATCAAAGAAGATTTAGGGTCACTAGAAGGTGCAGAAATAAACGATCCTATAGACCATAAATCCCGAAAGGATCACAACATTCAAATGGAACCGACGTTCAAAGAATACCAAGGAATACCAAGGGATACTCCGAGAGTTACGCTACGGAGGTGCGGTGAATCAGGTAACAGAACCACAAAGACGAGGCCCATATTCGATGCTTCAGCAGGTAGTCCATCCCTGAGTAGATGTTGGAAAACCGAATCTAATCGGAGAGGTGGTGGACATTTTATTTAGGCCCAATTAGGGAAATGTCAAAATAGAGGAGGACAATGCGAACAAACAGGTTCAAATTAGAAGCGGGCGTATTTCGAAGGAACCTAGACGCCTAAATTTGAGAATTTATATTGACGGTTATTTGATTTTGTTTACTTATATGTAACTTTTTTTTGTATTGACCTGTGCTATTTTGTATTGTCTTGTGATTTTTTGGTATCGTTTGTACTTACTCGGTTTTTGTTTAGATTGATTTTTTGATTGTAAGTTTTTTTTGTGTTTTTAATGAAATTAATCTTTATACCTAATGTCCGAATCCTGCAAAGTTCTGATATCCCCACTCTTTTCTCGTGTGGGAGGATGTTAAATCTGGTAACACCACCCCTATCGGTAACTTTGCGAATCTTGGGATTTCGAGCATTCGGCGGTACTGATAAATTGAGAGAGGGAGAAAAGGGTGAGGGTAAAGGTATAAAATGAGCGGAAACGGACAGATTAGGGAGTTGCTCTTCAGTATGTAGTATGCAGTAAGCTACAAGCTCTTTTCCATAACGACTAAGTACTATATTGAAATAGATTTGACTGTGTATCACTTTTTGTGTTGAATAAAAATCTAAACTGTAGTGATAGTGCTTCATTATTTTACCAACCCACAATATTACCTGTACGAGAACGAGAATTTCGATAAGTCCCTATATTCTAAATTCAACATGGTCATTAATATGACGTTTTTCAAATCCTTATATCAATATTGTTTTGGAATTGACAATAATTAGATGTCAAAAACTATACAATACAAAGACTTTTTAGAGACATTGAACAAACGTTCATCTTATGTCATCTAATATACGTCATACGTGTACAATATCACCAACTATTTTCATAAATAATATTCCGTCTAATAGACGTCCAATTTCGATCATGACGACAATGCTCCAAAAAAGATCTATGATGTTATATATTTTAGAGGTCATGAGTGTGGATATTTTTCGGATCATCTATATATTATCAGATTGTTGATCGAAAAAAACCACAAAAATCTAATGATATATAGACATTAGCGAGTCATCACAAAAACATAAATCCTCAAACGTCTATTACATGTCGAACGTGATACTAAGTTAGGATAAACTAAAAAAACAGAAATTTCACTTGTTATAGAAAGACTTCTTTTTACGTAAAATAGACGTCTAAAAAAGTAATATTTTTCAACGTAAATCTCGCGGACATTTTTACGTCGAATCTAGGTTAGAAATCCAATACATTTTGATGTTTTATAGATCATCTAATAATCTATTTCATATAGTCTATAAAATGTTCAAAAGACGTGTGTGTGTTGTTTGGCAATAACATGGAATGCTATTAGCCTGGATTGTCAGCATAAAATAATGGGTAACATCGCAGTTGCAGGAACAGCGAAATTTACATATTCCCTTAGATATAAGCTGCCACACAGAACAGAAAAACAGAAATTACGTGTTAATTAATATCTATGGGCAATGTCGGCTTCAATCATTTCCGCAAATATATTTATTATACAAACAGCAATTGTAAAACATTTAAAAATGAAGAAAAAGATGGAAATTGACGACAACTCACGATAGAAACTAATCGTCTGATAGTAACGAGGATAGTAAGTTGTACCACAAGACTTGTATATGACAAAAAACGAACAGATTATAGGACTAGCAGCGCCTCAATCTGTAGTTTATTCTTTTAGGCCTTGTTATCGAAAGATTTCGATTCATGACAATTCATGATGGCCAAATTTTCAGCTCATGCCTCGATTAACTGATTCATGATATGCTGCAGCATATTTGTCGTCGACCTGGATCTCCTGAATCTGTGTTTTTGTTTGTCGAGTCTTGATTTTATGTTTTTTCGAGTAGGTATCTTTGATATGGCAAGTAGGATGGAAGTTGGACGGTAGTTCGATAGATCATTAATCTCTTATCTGATGAATCGTTACCACTTTAACGAATTAGATTTATTCAGGTAATACTCCCTCAGCGAGACGTTCGTCGAATATAATTGTAAGGGGTTGGGCTATATCGATTGATAGGGCTTTGATACATCTAGTTTTCAAGCCATATACAGGGTGATTCTTTGACTTGTACATATACTTTAACTGTAGATTGGTGAGGCCAAAAGAAACCTATTTTTCTGTTTCCATTTTTCCGAATTCGGCTCTGTTAAAAAGATACAGAGTCCATTTGAAAAAAAAATTGGGCACAATACGTTCCTGAAATGATACTGTGGAATTGATTCAAAGTTCAAACTTCTCGATAGAAATTGAGTTGATACATTCAAGGAATACTCAAGTACTAACCTTATTGGAATAAAAATGTTGCAAACACGATAATTTCAACAAAAACAGTTAGTTTCATCGGATTATATCTGCAACTAAAAAGCCACATTTCTCACACCAAAATAAGTTCCTTCTTCGATTTTTCTGCAGATTAGTTTGTAAACACTAATAACTTGTTCATATTCTCCTCGAAATTCCCAAACAATCTCATGAAGAAAGACTTTTCATTCAGATCATCAGAATTTATTATTGAACAACCTAACCTAATCTATTTTGTATCGATTCTGTGAATGTTTGCACAGAAATTTCAAGAAGATGTTGGCAGCTTGCTGATATTTTCATCGAGGATTTTTTACGAATAATATCAATGAATTCTCTCTCTCATCTATGGCTTCTGCCGTTTCCATTTTAAATCGAGTTTGCCGCGAATTTCTCCACGCATGCGTATAGCGAATACCGACGGATTGTGTGGTGTTCTCTGGATTGGTTATCTCAATTACCCTTGGAGGCCAACTATAAACAACAACAAACTCTAAACATTATGTGAAGTTCTGAATACATCCAGTGAATCATTGTTCTAATGTGATTATTATGTGAAGTGAATTGAAATAATTTAAACAGTGTCGAGTTCATAAAATTCCAAGAGGATATTGTTTAGATAGAAACATCGCCACCGTTTATAAGGTATCATTTTATTTCTCATTGATTTCAATTTGATACGTAGTTTTTATCGATATTCATCATTTATATCCGAATTTTGTATTTCATCGACATTTAACTTCAATATGGACCGGTAACAATAAATTTTTAATAGAAACTGTGCGTATTGAATGCTCCTTGGTGTTCAATTTTATCTCTCACATTTGTGGGATTTTATTATTGAATATCTCTTTATCAACGTTTTCCATCATTTGAATTTAAGTCTCAACAAAGTTGATGAATATTGTGACAACATTGTTAAATCGTTTGAAGACCAGAGAAGGAATAATATTCGATGATATTCGATTCAGAGACGCATTTAGATTATCCTTGAAATTAATGATGTTTTCGTCAAATTTCTCCGGGTAAAATTGGAAATAACTCGAAAACGACACATTTTATTGAAAAAAAATAAAAATTCTTTAAGTTTCTTAAATGATTGATTCCTTCGAAAATATGAACCGTTTATCTTTTTAGTGGCTTTATGGTGTTTTTGCGTGTATTGATGAGTCGACCACCCTGTAACTTTCATAATAGGAGAGAAATTGAATAGGTTTTGATTGAGGAATATGCACCATGAATAGAGTAAACATTCAACCAAAATTCAGTTGATTCGAAATAACGGTTCCGAAGATATAAACAGAAAAGTGTTTTTTTCATGGATTTTCGACACCCTATATCTTCCAAACCAAACCGAATTTCGAAAAATGGTATAGAAAACAAGTGTTTCGTTTCATGAGAGGAATCTACAGTTGAAATATATGTACAAGTCAAAGACTCACCCTGTATATGCTGTGTATACCTTAATTCCTTCGATAATATCTATGTATGACCTCTATAATTGAGTAGTTGGATTGAATTCAATAAATTCGCACTTGTTTGTATTCACGTGTCTCAACGGCTTCAGGGCTTCATCCTTGTTGACAGCTATTATGTATCGCTTCTCGGCCACCGTAGGAAAAAGGTATTAAAAATGTTTGGATTTAATTTCTTATTTCACGGGTTTTTTCACAGTTTTTGTTTGATGATTAATTTTTGTCTCTTCTTCTGAAATATTTATTGTTTCATTATTTACTGATTCAATTTTTGCCGTGCAATTTCTCAATTCTGTTTTGTTGCGTGTATAGTATTCATATATAGCGTGTCAAAAAATTAACGTAACACGTCAATAATTCTTGTACGGAGAATTATTAAGGAAAATCCTAGCACCTGTCGATTTTTGATTTCAAAAGCAATTTATCGTATGCTTTTTTGAATTTCATATTTCTCACCATCTACGCCCCCCACCCCCCTACTCAATTTTATCAATCGGTATTCAGACGGATTTTTGAATTTCGGAAAAAGTTTTCACCACGCATCTTTGAATTTGGGCCGGAAATACAAAGATGCGTGGTTCGACTCCTGTTCGAAGTGGAAACTTTTTCCGAAATTCAAAAATTCGTCTGAATACAGATTGATAATTTTCTCTTATATATTTCACAGACGTTAATCTCCAATGTATATGGATTATTGGATTGTATATAATACATCGAATGAAAGATAATTTGATAACCTATTCAGCGCTGTGGCTAAACGTACAATTGGTTGTGCCGGAGAGAGAGTACAATTGGTTGTGCAGGAGATAATTTACAATTTGTGTTGGGAGAGTACTGCAATCCACTGTTTTTTCAAATAGGAATATATGGATTGTGATTTATCAAAAATTTGTTTGGAGGGATACTTCCAATCACCTGCCTATTAGGCGATACATTCGACGGATCTCTATATTAAATTGGTTTTTCTCAGCTTGAATATGTTGTTTCCAAGTGAGGTGCTAATCTGAACGCATACCGAGATATTTGGCTTTGGTGTCGAATGGTATTTCATTTTCAAACATTCTGACAGGAGGAAATGTGGTTCTTTTGGTTGTAGAAGTAACTTGAACTGATTTGTTATCATTGACGTTTGAGTTCCCATTTTCGATGCAACTATCTAAGATCATCCAAGTGCAGATTTTCTGATAATATTGTGGTATTCTCGTGAGATGTAAGTATGGCTGTATCGTCTGCAAAAGAGGCTATTGTGGTATGCCCGTTTACCGGTATGTCTGGAGTATAGAGGATATGTAGAAGTTATCCTAATATACTGCCCTGTGGGACTCCCGATATTACTTCAGAAGTGGTAGATGTTGCTTCTTCGCCTTTCACGGTGAAATGACAATCTGCTGAATATGATTTCAGAATCATATAGTATGGTTGTAGATGAAGATGTTTCAGTTTGTATATATACGAGAGGAGTCTTTGACCTGTATAAATATGCAGATTCTTGAGGCCGAAAGAAACATTTTTAATTTTCCATTTTTCCTAATTCAGCTCTATTAAAATGATAAAGCCATTAAAAAAAATTGGGCCAAATACGTGCCTGATACGATTATCTGCAAACAGCCCAAGGTTTATATTTCTCGAATGGAATTGAATTGATACATTTAGGAAATCCTGAATTACAAATCCTATCAAATTAAAAATGTTGAAAACACGATATTTCTCATCAAGAGCAACTTTTTGTTTTGATAGATTATCTCTGCAATTGAGAAGACATTTCTTCCAACAAAATAAGTTCCTTCTTCGATTGAAGATCCCGAAAATATCTTATGAAGAATGATTGATTTTCCGCAAAAATTAGTGTATGAACTGTTGCTGTCAGCTCAATTCTATGTACGATCACGATTAACGATAACTTTAGATAGTGTGAGTTTTAAATGAATACCTGCTGGCATTTCTGGAGTGCATTGATACTAGTGTTGTTTCGTGTAAAATAGCTGAAAATTTCGGATGAGACCTTTTTTGAAAAAGTTTTTTCCTTGTTGGTCTTGGTTCGATTGTTCCAGTTAGGATTTTTGGGAATTATCACAGAGGACATTGTTCAGATAGAAACATCGCCACAGATTATTTATTGATTCAATCTTTTAATTTTTTAGTTTTTTCTTGTATTCCGATGATAAGTTTTGTGAATTGACATTTTTGAGTATTTTATTTATAATTGTATTTATTTTTTCACATTCTGTTGTCGAGTCATATAGGTCTATCTCTGATTGTTCTTGCCGACCTGTTGTTATATTTTATTTTTGTTCATTTGTTTAGATTTTTCCTTGCTTCTTATTTATATCATTTTAATTTTATTTGTATATTGTATTGGTGTTTATGAGTTTTTTCTCTATTTTAGCCTGAAGAAGGCCCAATAAAGGAGCCGAAACGTCGCTGAAGGAATAGTATTCTTTATTTTTGCTCCTTGACCGATACCATCAATTATATATTATTTATTGCTTAGTATCATTTTATGTTTCGTTGATTTCAATACAAAACGTGGTTTGTATTGATATTAAGGATTCATGAATCTGAATTTTGTATTTAATTGACATTAAATTTCGATATTTTCTTGAAGGATGGACCAGTAATAATAAATTGTTTATAGAAACTGGACGTATAAAATGTATAATTTCGAAAAAAACTTTTATCAGGATCTTTGAGAAATGTCATGCATTTTAGAATTCAATTTTATCTTCCACATTTGTGGTATGTCATTATTACACATCTCTACATAAAACCTTTTTCCATCATAGAGATTTCAGTACTAATCAGGTCAGTGATTTCCAACTGAAAATTCGACAAAGTTGATAAACATTTTGACAACATTTTCAACTAGTAGTGCGATTAGAGTGTTAATAATATTTTTGCGATTCGGTGATATCGAAAATCCAGGGAAACATCCTGACTTTTCTCGAGATTTATGATTTTTTCTTGAAATTTCTGCGTATAAACTTAGAACTCGAAAACGACTCGTTCAATTTTTATTCTTATAATTTTCTGAAACGATTGATTATTGTTTCGAACATGAACCGTTCATTATTTTCAAGTGGTTATATTGTATTTTCACGTAGGTTGATGCGTCCCTACACAGTTACTTTCGTACTGAAAAAAATGGAATGAGTTTAGATTTAGAAATAGGTATGCACCATGAACAGAGTACATATACTTCATCAAAATTCAGTTCGGTTGAAATAACAGCTCCGAAGATATGAACAGAAAAGTGTTTTTTTGCGTGGATTCCCGACAGCCTGTATCTTTCAAATGAAACCGAATTTTGAAAAATGGCATGAAAAATGAGTGTTTTGTTTGATGAGAGGAATCTACAGTTGAAATATATGTACAAGTCAAAGAATCACCCTGTATAATGAAGTGATTTCATCATTGTGAGTCAACCTAATTTATCTGTATTGGAAACGAATATTTTCCAATCAAAATCTCATTATTAATAATGAATGATTTTATCGTTTGTGTGTTCAATTAGAAGGAAAGATCTTAGCGGCATGCAGACAATTTTTTTTAATTCCCGAAAAAGTTACACACCGTGCAGGAATTGAACGTGCGTCTCCTACTTTCCGGGTACGGGGCTCTCACCAACTGAGCTCACTGTGTGTATGATACTTTTCCCGGAATTCAATTATTGAATTCGACATTTGATGAATATATATATAATATGCATAATCATGTTATTCACCCTCGAGAATCTTTTTCACTCGAACTAATGTTCGAACAAATCTGTGAACTTTCTGTGTAACTGTAACACCTATTCAAACTAACTTCACCAGCACATAAAAAATAATACAATGTAGAAAGTAGAACTCGAAATCTTATTTACATAAAAGCCTCTTCCCCCGCCATCGAAAAAAGCACCACCTACAATGAGCAAATTCAGGTAAAACCTATTTGGGAAAACCAAAAAACTAGAACTTTCCTGGGGAATGTGAAACAGAAAACAACCTGCAATTAGCATGCTCCTTTATGAGCGCTCGGGTCCAATATCTGTTATTCCGCCCTATAAATATACTTACCCTGAGTTTAATCAAAAAGGTCTATTTAATACTGATCTATAAGTCGTGGGATCGGAATATTCCGATCCCACGACTTATAGATCAGTATATTATAAGGGAATACTGTGATGTACCCAGCTAGGGTAGGTTCGACCAATCGTTATGCAGTTAAGGATGGTGAAGAATAATACCAGGCAGACTCATCAAAGGGATTTAATTCACTGAACTTACATTGAATACAATATGTTTACTACAGATTCTCGCTGTTGGCTAACAAGCGGTCAAACGTATACGCTTCTGAATGAATCACTCTGAATCAATTGAATTGAATGACTCTCCCTAGCCAATTGTTATATATATTTTATAAATGTTTACTTGTTTTAATAACATTATATTTGATAACATAACTGGCAATGATGAGACCTAAAGCTCTGGCTTCACGTGCCGCTTAAGGTCTTGAAGGGAGGTCGCACTAATCTTATTATATCACGTACGAAATATACAATGTGTTCAACATACTACACCTTCCCTCTTTGAGAGAAAAAAAATTTTTTGCTATACAATGTAAAAATTTTTTTTTTTGACTTATCTATAGCTCAATATCTATATCTATAATATCAGTCTCAATGGATCTTAAATCTACAAGTTAAATACGATATTTACCTAAACTAATTTTTACATCGGTCTCTGGATAATTCTAATCACTTGTTATGAGAGTTACAATTCTTTTCATTTTAATTTTTACCTTCACCAAGTTTTCTCTAGCATCTTTCTATGCCGTTTGCAACCTATATATTAATCCAAGAGTTGTCAAAATTGTAAACTGGATCTACACGGCTTTTTAAATTTTGAGGAAATAATCTACTAGGTTTCTGAAAATTAAACTAAACATGTCTGGATGTCCACCGGTTGGAAGCATGTGAACATCGTTCAGAATGATTTGCCTTGATCTTTTATACGCGTTACATCTCGTATTACATTAATTTTTCAGTATCTTCCTAGAATTTCATTTTTATAATTTGACAACAGATTCAAAAATTTTATATTGCTAGCTAGCTTTATGAGGAACAATTCTAATATATTATTTTCTGCGCATAAATTTTCCAGTTTCCTCAACGATGTACCTAAGTCTTACGCCGATCGGATGTCCTGGTTATTGAAAATAATTTGTGAATTCACATTATATATTAAATTCTCATTGTAATCCTCTGAATGTTGATTTTTCAAATTATGAAATTCTTTTTTTGAAAGTGGTCTTTACTCAATACTTTTCACTGGACGTTTCAAACTTCGACAACAACAAGGTGATCAATTCTTTCGCCATCGAAGGCATTCGTCTCTACTTTATTTTTAATACGCGATAAGGCATGTGCTGAAAAATTTTTCTGAAACTTTTACATAATGAACCGTGAAGTTATACTCTTCTACAATCAAACGGAATTTTGTTCGATAATCATATTGAACAATTAATTCCGAGGTGTTATTGTTTTCGCAACGATAGGTGAACTGGCGACATTGACCTTGTCCGAACTCCTTCGCTGACGTGAAATTTTGTCCGCTAGGATTTTCCTTGCGGTCACGACCTCGATTTGAATAGTACGAATTTCCTTTCTGATAAAAAAACATTGCGATGCTTTGAGAAAATTTGGTTCCGACTTGACAATTTACATAATTTGTTAAATTTAAAATCTTGATTAATTCATTATTTACACTATCGGCCCGTTCACTATGTTCTCGCGGCTCATTTTTGATGTTTTCACATCAATTAAGTCAGCAATTAGTTCATCACTTTTCACTTCACGACATGACATAACAGGGGAAAAGAAATCTTACACTACATCCTTCTGGTGGCTTCTCCTTGCCTCGAGTTGTACAGTCGGCTCCATAACTTCTTGGATCTCTGGCCAATGATGATCTCGTCTTGCTTGGACTGGCCTACTCCCATCTTGCTTGTTGGTTGAAATACTTGGAATTACATACCCATATCCAAATCCTGATGAAAACCTTCTGGACCCTGGACCTTTAACTGCATAGAACTGGCAGGATCGCCATGTGATGTACCCAGCTAGGGTAGGTTCGACCAATCGTTATGCAGTTAAGGATGGTGAAGAATAATACCAGGCAGACTCATCAAAGGGATTTAATTCACTGAACTTACATTGAATACAATATGTTTACTACAGATTCTCGCTGTTGACTGACAAGCGGTCAAACGTATACGCTTCTGAATGAATCACTCTGAATCAATTGAATTGAATGACTCTCCCTAGCCAATTGTTATATATATTTTATAAATGTTTACTTGTTTTAATAACATTATATTTGATAACATAACTGGCATTGATGAGACCTAGAGCTCTGGCTTCACGTGCCGCTTAAGGTCTTGAAGGGAGGTCGCACTAATCTTATTATATCACGTACGAAATATACAATGTGTTCAACATACTACAATACGATAAGGAACTCAAATATATTAGGTCTATTGAATGTTTCCTTTTTATAACAGGAAAAAATGTAAAAAACTTATTGGAGATAAAACATGTACTCAGAATTTTTTTTACTTCAGTGTAAAATCGTATACATAGTCACTTGACCTCCCTTTGACACTACGACCAGTTTGGGTCTATTTGATTTCTCCGAAGATTCTGTGATGCCTTCTTCCTAGGGCGTCGCATTCAAAGATGATGTGGAGGCTGTTTCTTCCTCTTCACCGCAAAGTCTGCAATCCACAGGTTCTCCAATTATTCCTATGGTGTTCAGATGTTTCCTAAGGCCGCAGTGTCCTGTCAGCAGACCTACTATTATACGTGCCTTTGTTCTGTTTAGATTCAAAAAGTCAGCCGTCAAGGTTTGGCTTATGTGTCCTACCATGACTTTGCTGTGCGTTTGCCCGTCGCTCTGTTCCCAGTGTTGTCGGTGTCTTTTTTTATCCAATCCTCAATCAGGGTCCTGCATCGGTTTTTGCTGATTCCGAGCACAGGTTCTGGCCCTGTGAATGGCGTTTCAGATGCTTGTCTTGCTAATTGGTCTGCTTTTTCATTGCCTGCTATTCCCTTGTGACCTGGCACCCACATCAAAGTGACCTTGTTGTGTTTTGCCAGCTCCTGAAGGTCCTGGAGGCATTCCCAGACGAGTCTAGACTTTATCTGTATCGAGTTGAGGGCTTTGATTCCAGGTTCTTCTGTATGCATGTTCTCATCGCATGTGTTTCAGCTTGAAATATCGTGGTGTGTTTGCCGAGAGGTATTATGTATCCCTTCTTGGCCTCACTCCATGTATTCCCGTTCCTGTTCCTTCATCTGTCTTTGAATCGTCTGTGTACCAGACTATTTCTGCAGATGATTGTGATTCTATACTCGAGTCCCATCTGTTCCAGTCGAGCTGTG
Source organism: Adalia bipunctata (assembly GCA_910592335.1). Lineage (NCBI taxonomy): Eukaryota > Metazoa > Arthropoda > Insecta > Coleoptera > Coccinellidae > Adalia > Adalia bipunctata. The sequence goes on from OU342948.1 coordinate 56,820,042, forward strand.
TTTTGAATGGTTTATCGAATGAGTATAGGGGTTGTATGTAGTCTCAAATCATATCGAGCTCGGCTACGTCAGCTACATGAGTGATTCTGATGTGTCCAGTTGTGCGAGTTCTCCAGTTTTTTGTTTGAATCAGTCTGTATGCACCCATTTTGGCCTCTCCCTTGACCTGTATGTCAAGGATTGAGAGGTTAAGGATGACCTCCATAGCAGCTGTTGGAGTGCTGTTTATTGCACCCGTGATGCAGAGACAGGCAAGCCTCTGGATTTTCCCAAGGTTGGTTTTTGCCTGTCTCTGATTTGTTTTTGGCCACCACGGGAGTGAGCCGTAAGTGATTCTGGGTCTTATAACCGCTGTGTAAAGCCAGTACATGGCTTTCGGTTTGAACTCATGCTTTATATAATTTAAGATTATTCGTTCCATTATGAAATGGAGCAGTGAAATATGTATTATTCTATACTATACTGAAATGGTAACTGGGTGGACCGGCCCGTGAGAATCTGTCCAAAAGTGGGTCCAGAAGAATCTTAAAATCGCAGCGAAGCTGCGATACCGTGATGAAATTTTTATACGGTCGAAAAGGGGAGAATCGATTTATACGTGGGTGAAATTTTGATTCTCTAGGCGAAGTAGAAGTCTTTTAAAAAAATTCGCGAAGATCGCGAAAAAATCCGACAAAAAGGGTCATTTTAAACTCGATAAAACTTTTTCCACAGATATCCTGACCGTGATGTAAATATACGGATCGAAAGAGGAAAAGTCAGTGCAAAATAGCTTGGTATTCATTTTTTCCAAAATTTCCCCATTTCTTCAGGAAACTTGATCAAACTTTGACATTTCGCCTATAAAATCTCCCGAGTTCTACCGATGAGGATAACTACTTAAAAAAGGTAGATCTGCTGGCCCATACTAGTCATGATCTGAAATAATTCTGTGTTTCTACGACCTTTAGAACTTTGATTCATATTGTTCTTCAGATTGATTATTATTTATCACTATTTCTCCTAATTTTCGGCCGGAGTAAATGAATGTTGAATGTTCCATCAGGACTTCAGCTTTGCAAGATGAACTAATAAGATAGAAATCGCACTACGACGAATAGTTCCTAGCAAATCCAACTACAACAACATAATCAGGCATTTAACATTTATACAGGAACATATTCCTTTCATTGCATTTTATAGGGGTGGCACACCTTCATCCTCTCCGACCTCTCCGTAATATAATTACAAGCAAGTGTTTCACGCGGCGGTTTCATCTTCAACACTTCAACCTGCCATATCTTTTGATGTACTCTTTGTAATTGTATGATGTAAAGGGCAGTTTCGTTCTAAATTGAATACTGGGGATAAATAACGTATAAAGTTGGATGAGGATCAATACCCAATTCATAAAAACACACTACCAAATAGTGCATAATTTTGGAAAACATAATGATAATGATAACCATAAACAGGTAATAGCAAGTCAATCTTGAGATATAGATATATGCTATCGCGGACTTTTTTGTAGAACTATTTGAGAGGTACATTTCCGTCATACATTGTATCCACGTAAGTTTTACGGTTTTTGCAGCGCACGTGAAAATAGCTGATTATGGCTGATTTTTTTGTAATTATTGAAGTAATAGTAGGCATCCTTAATTTTTTCGGGTGAAAAGTACAGCTTATGTCACTCAGATATGATGTAGCTTTCTCTGGTGACAGAATTTCTGAAATTGGTCAAGTAGTTTTCGATCCTACTCCTATCAAACACACAAAAATAAAAATCTTTCCTCTTTATAATTTTAAGTATAGATAAGTCAAACTACGACAATTTAAGGTCTTTTCACTCTGATATTGGCTATTAATCAGTCTACTAAAATCATTACATATCTATCGAAGTTTTAGAACCAAACAATAAATCAGTTTTACTGGAAGTAATGTTATCAGAAGGTAACTAACTCTCCAACTGAGTGATGTTTTGTGTATACTCTGTATACGAGATCAGGTTCGATGCATCACTTGGATCAATATGACCAAATATTAGCCTGAAACTAATATTTACATATCAGTCATCGACCGAGTCTTGCTGAAATGCGGAACCTCATGTAAACAAACGTTGATTTTGGACCAGATTAGACAGACATGTGGGATCTGATGGACATAGAAAATGAGCTTCATCTTGCAAGGCACGTATGCAACAGTTGACCTGATTCCTTTTCGGGCGACCATACACCTGGGCGCACTTATCAGTAGTTGCTTCAGTGAAAGAGAATTTAAATTTTTGAACTTGTAACTGAATCATCAGATCTGCAATCGGCAGAAAACATATACCTACCCTACTTATACTTCAAAAACTTTTCCCATCCAAAAACTCGAAGACAGTGTTGTGCGATTGATATTGATGTAATTTCCAGATTCATATAAATTTCAGTAGGAATTCCAGCCTACAGAGGATCAGGTGTATTCTATATAGTCTTTGTCAATGATTATATGATATGATATATTGTTTATCCTGATTACTCCTAGGTCTCCTGAGGAGACCCCTCTGAAACTACAAGCTTCGAAGCTTGTAACTTGTGCCGAGTTTGGAGTGAGCAGTTGTGTTCTGTGTAGGCTTTGTTACTGTGCCCTTACGCCACCTTAGGCACAGCACTGTTAATTTTTGACACTACAGTGAAATGGTGGCCCCTACCGAGACTAGAAAATTTCTTTCCTAGCTCGGGATTGAACTCGGACTTGCCGGGTCCTAATCAACCTCCCTAACCACTGGACCACGGGCACTCAATATATGAAACATATTTTTTTAATCATAAAAAAATTAAATATGCAATCAGAAAAATATTGAAATTCAAAGATGAAATAAAGTTCATAGTCTAACTGCTTTCGTTGATTCTTGTTATCATCGAGAAGTTATTCACTATCACAATTTCTTTCTGAATATCTTCATGATGATCATTGAGAAGTAATTTACTATATCAGCTTTTGGCTGAAAATATTTGGACATTCTCAAATTCAACAATCAGCATCTATCGTTTCATCATTCGCATAACTTACAGTACTGACTCAGTACCTAGACTTAATTATTCTGAATGCTCAAACTGAAAATGGAATGGTGTAGGTTCTGATCGTATCTTTGAAGTTTGCTATTTCAGAGTTCCATATTTGAAAGAAGTTAATCGCAGGGCCGGACTGGTATGGTGGGGGCCCCAGGCCCAGAGCATGCCCCCCCCCCCTTTTGACCGCCCTTGCCACTAGAGATGAAATTTTGCCGGCAAAATTTCTCGATTGTAAAATGAAAGTTTGTTGCTTTCGGCAAGTTCGCGAATGACAATTGTATCAAAATCACGAGCCGTTAGGCGAGTGATTTTGGAAAAATGTCATGAGCGAAATTGCCGAGAAGCAACAAACTTGAATATCACAAGAGAGAAATTTTACCTGCTTAAATTTCATCTCGAGTGGTATTCGACATGACCATTTCACGAGAAAATGTGTCTGAAGATGGTCACATTGGGCTTGTATTGCGCTATTTGACAAATAATTAGTATTCATCATAGATCAACTAAACGTTGTTTGTTTTCTCTATGGTATTCATTCCCGAAGCTATCTAAGAATTTGAGAAACGTCAAAAAATTGTCGCTGAAAAACCAACTTGTTGGTTTTGCCGATGTGAATGTTTTATCGATGAGAAACCAGTGTTGCTAAGAAAACTTCCTCACTAAAAATGGAATGAGTGGAATAGTCATTCAAAAAACTAGAACTTTCATAATTCTTATTCAAAAAAATGGAAGCCGTACGAAGGTCAAATTTAGGCTAATTAGCTGCCAGAGTGACTCGGGCGGAAATATGAATTAATAAACCAAAAAAATTTTTTTCAAAAAACTTTGGTGGAAATCGAACTCTCCACTTTCGATTTACAAGCGTCGCTTTGGTAACGGAAATTTTCAAGATTAAAATAAACCCAATTCATACTCGTAGAGAGTTCGAATCCTACTCAATTTTTCGGAAAAAATTTTTTTGGTTTATAAATTCATAGTTCTGTCCGGGTCATTCTGGCAGCCCATTAGCACAATTTTGGCCCTCGTACGGCTTCCATTTTTTTGAATAAGAATTATGAAAGTTCTCCGAGCGTAATTTTTGGATTTTTTTCTTCACTGAAGACATGTAAAAAAAAGTTGAGTTCGAATTTTGAGAAAAATTTTTCACGGAAAATTCAAGAAAATCGAGTACTTACGTTGAAATAGTGTTTTTCGAATTGGCAACCGAGAAAAAAATACCAACTTTGCAGGCTTTCCGCCATTTTGAAATTTTTTTTTCAGAATTCTACACCACAATTGAATTTAGCCCTAAAAAGTACTAAGATGTGACCAGAAACCGTTATTTCAAATGTCACGCGTAACTCACCACAGTTATCAGAATATTGCTCAAAGTTGTCATTAAACACCCTGTATCTCGCTTATGCGTCGAAAACGGAGTAGATATATGTCATGATGCAAAAATGACTTCCTCGGTGTCATCTATATGGCTATATATGTTTGTCCAGTTTATGGTGAAACACCCTGTATAACTTATACACAACATACCTATGTATTAAAATATGCCGACGAATGCATGTTCATTTTTTTTAATACTAAATAACAGCACCTTAGGCACCTCAGACATCGAAAATTAACATATATATTTGGGCAATTTATATTTGAGTCTCTTATCATTTCTGAAAATATTGCAGAAAATTAATCAACATTTAAAAATTCAGAAATCGTGGTGAAAGCCTCCGTAAATGTTAACAAATCCTCCCGCTTTCGATGAAAATATTTTGGGTCGAACAATTGAAAGTTTCTATAATGTGTTTCATTATTAGCAAACCTATCTGAGATACTTCCAGAAATTTGATTCATAATAGTTTTGTAAGTTGCCACTTCAAACCTTTTACAAGCATTATCAAAAATGAAGTCATCCATAAATTCCCCTGACATTTTTTTATTGCCTTTTTGAACTTTATTTTTTCTCAATATCAATGTCATGTCCTTCTTCCAATTTTTTGTTGATAAAATATGTGAATTGGTCTGTTACTTCGTTTGGCTTTTCATTTGTCCAAATTTTTCAAATAAACTTTCAATACCACTCTCGGCATGCATAACCATTGTATGATTGAACTAAATCAATTCCATAGGTTTGAAGGTATTTGGATGCTGGTGTAAGGTATGAAAAAAAAATTTGCACAGCCAGGCCCTTATACTCCACTATCGGGCTTCACATATTTGGTTAACCTTTTATTACATCTACCGAAATAAATCTAATATGTAATATGTAATGAGTAGCACGGTTTTATACAAGGGCCCCCACAAGCCACATAAGGGGGCCCACCGGGGAATTCCCCGGTACCCCGCCTGCCCAGTCCGGCCCTGAGTTAATGCAACATTTTTTGAATTTATTGCAGCTCCATAGAATATGAGAAGATATTTTTATTCGATGATGTGAAATTTGAGTCTTAGTTGACATAGCAACTGTTTCTTCTTCTAGGCGGAGAAAGTGAACTTTTCTTAGACTATAGAAAGAGGACACGCACCTTTCGATAATAATTAGTGAAGCCCATTTTCAAAATCATCAGAACTGTACTACTACGGAATCAAAATGTAGTAGAAATTCTTTCAATGTTGTGACGTTCGTTGAATTTTCTAATGAATAAACCCTCAATCAAAATGGGGTACCTACCTACTTCAGATTGAAATTCATTTACTCATTTGGGCGTGAATGTCAGAAATGAGTATTTATTTCTCCGAATATTGTGCATTCTTGACATAACTCAAACTTAAGTGTCGGAATGTTCGCGAAACGGCTCGACCGTTTTTGCAATGAATGGGCACGTTATGGCAACACCGCTTTTTGAATCTGTGGCCAGTTCATTCATTAATTTCGTGCTGCTATTTCAATTTTGTGTAACTAATTACGTTTTGACCAATATTGTCTTCACGAAATCACGTGGGATAAGTGAAATTTCGATTTATTCCTGAATACTTGTGACAAAATACGTTGAAAAACGGTTCGTATGTGTATTGTTTGTGGTGTATTGAAGTAATTGAATCCTGATTTGAGTTTACACAGGTTTCTTCTTTTGTTCTTTTCTTATCATTTCAAAGTAACAATGGCGTAGATTCATCTCTTTTTTGTATTTCACTTTTCAGATTCCCTTCTGATATTGAGACGAGGAAATTAAATTCTGAATTTAGCTGAATCTGTTCACCTAACTCAGAATCTGTTTCAATGTTCGGAACATTGTATGAATTCGTCAAAAATAGTTGATTCACTTGTAATTTCATTTTCATTCCTCAATGACACCACGGCAGTGGATCTTCCAAAGTTAGATTCCGTATTATTGCCACGGTCGGATCTAATGATATTGCTATCCCTTGTGCTATCTACGTCCCACTCATTGAATACTGACTAAATTTTGGCTTCACCAAGTTTGGAATGTATGAATGAGATGCTGCGTCTCCTATTTTTATGGTCCAAGGAACTTTTCGATGATTCGGAAAAAAACTAATAATCAGATACATCGCGTTCACTGATGTAAATATCAACAACCGCCATGCATCTGACTCGAACTTGCCACAAATCATTATCCAAGGAAACTAGGTTCATTTTGAAATCGAAATAATATACAATTTATGAACAAGACTTCGTTACTCGATTCCCTATTGTACAGGGTGGCCAGTTTTCGATGAATTAGTACTACAACTCCTTAACTATAAGAGATAGAAAAAAAGTGATATACATGTCATGTTCTCTTTTTTCGAGAAACCGAAATTGCTGAAAACCTTAAGTTGCTACGGCGTCTAGTTTCCGAGCTACAGGGCGATTTTGGTATTTGGCAAATTATTATAATTGACTATAACTTCCGTATAACAGGATCTACGCTCTCGAAATTAACACATCTTTAGGGCACTTTTTTACTGCTTTTCAGTAGTGCTATTGGATTTTTTGTATCTGCTCAAATTTCGGAGCTATAACAAAAAAAATTTTTTTTTCAAATGAAAACCATAATGGGAAATGATATGTCCCAATAGATCTTTCTTCAACGATTTCAAAAATATATATCATGTTATACTTCCGAGTTCACTATAATATCGAAAATTTCGAAAAAACACTTCTCGTTCAACAAATTCCTTCAAAACTGGGACGGTCATAGAATTTCATGTCTTATTCATTTTCACTTGTCAAATTCAATTTATTTTCATTATTGTATCGTCTGGCGCTTCTACAGTTCTTATTTCTATCACATCATACAATTTATGTATTTCCTCCAAAGGCTCGCTCCAATGGACAACGATTTGCACATGTGTTGTGAATATACTTTTTTTCAAATAAACCTATATTTTTTCTTGAAGGAGCTTTTTTTTTGCCCCTCATGGAAACATTATTGCTATCAACGGGTTACATAAGTATCCAAATGCTTTTCATTTTTCAATTTAGCAGAGAAATCCTACTAGAATCAACAAGTTTCGCGAAGCCCCTCTATTGGTCTGAGTCATAATAAAGCTAATATTTCCTGAATCAATTTGGCAGGTTACAATAAATGTGAGATATCGAATTCTATGACTTTGAAAGAATTTGAGAAGCGCCAGACGATACAACAATGATGAAACTGAATTGAATTTGACAAGTGGAAATAAATAAGACATGAAATTCTATGACCGTCCCAGTTTTGGAGGAAGTGAATCAAAGCCTGCTTGGATTTTGTTGAACGAGAAGTGTTTTTTCGAAATTTTCGATATATAGTGAACTCGGAAGTATAATATGATATGTATTTTTGAAATCGTTGAAGAAAGATCTATTAGGAAATATCATTTCCCATTATGATTTCCATTTGAAAAAAAAAATTTCTTGTTATAGCTCCGAAATTTGAGCAGATACAAAAAATCCAATAGCACCCCTGAAAAGCAGTGAAAAAAGTGCCCTAAAGATGTGTTAATTTCGAGAGCGTAGATCCTGTAATACGAAAGTTATAGTCAATTAAATTAATTGGCCAAATACCAAAATCGCCCTGTAGCTCGGAAACTAGACGCTGTAGCAACTTGGGGTTTTCAGTAATTTCGGTTTCTCGAAAAAAGAGAACATGACATATATATTACTTTTTCTTTATCTGTCATAGTCTAGGAGTTGTAGTACTAAATCATCGAAATCTGGCCACCCTGTACATATCTTTATTTGCATACCTTATTTGGAGGACATCGAAGTGCCCATGTCTGCCTACTTCGCTAAGGCCATAGACACACTGAGCAGAATTGAGTTTTTTTTCTTGATTTGTTTCAGAGTGTATAGGAAAATTTTATATTTTCATTCACCTTTTTATACACAGTGTTATGGTATGTCTTCTTCTAGATATATCCTATGAATATCTCTAAGAATTATTATAGAAATATTCAATATGAAATAAGCCTTGGATATTCCAGTTATATTCCAAAAAGAATATTATTGGAACATTCTTTGAATATTCTAAATATTCCTGGAATATTTGAGGAACATTCTGAGAATATCTCTGAAATTCCCATACATTTGGATGGGGATTCCAGTACATAGAATATTTCAACACGGTTGCTTGATAAGTGACGGGAAAGGCAAGGTAAAGATTTGCATACAGAAAAGTGTATTAGTTCTCGAAGAGTGCGAGTGACTCGAGATATGGAATAGGCTCTTTGAGAGAAGAAATTTTGGGAACAGGAAGGAGATGAAATCGGCTTTCAGATTTTATAGCATCTGGGAGTAATTCGCTTCTTAAACTAGAAGAATAACACCAAAGAGTGAGGAAACTTGAAGAAACTGCTAACCTTTCAAGAAGACTGGAGACTGTGGAAACTTTCTTCAGGAAAAACAACATTATCATTCTTGGTCTCGAAACTTTTGATGAAAATTGACTCAGGATGATGGTGGGATTTTTAATAAATTCTATCACTGTAGAGACGACGAATATATCAATTTGCTTTGATCATATATTTGTCAAGGTATTGTCTTTTTAAAGGTTAGATTGTTCATCTCATTCTAAAATCTTATGTAACTTATCATAACTGCAACCATTGTTCTGCATCAGGTTAGTGCCTTTTGTCTTCGGGGACTTTTGGTTGGAATTTTGAATCTCGCCAAATGGTTAATGATGAGTTATTGCTAACAAAACTGAGGAAGGTGAGCTATATTTATGACTAGAATTATGTGAAGTCGGCAACGGTTTCATTCCGAAAATTCACATCTAGGAAAAGGCAACCATGGATAACGACTGGCGACTGGTTTGATTAATTCCATTAATTCGTAGCGATCTACTGTATTGGAGATTCTTGAAGACGAAAAGAAATTGGAACAGAAGCCTGTATACTGCTCCCCGTAACAAACTGAACTCACTCCTGAAGAAAAAGAGCATTCCTAAACTATTGATAGAGGGTGATATCAAGAAAACATGGCGCGTTGTCACTCCGGTAACTAATTGCAGTGCTAAAGTAAAACCATTCAGACAAAATTATTGTTTTCTTCACGATAGATTAGTGGTGTAGGATCAGAGAAACAGGAAAACGATACGCTGTCAGTTCGTCGACGTTTCGGAAAATTCTATTTCCATCCTCAGGGCTGAGCTAGGCAAAATCATTTCATTAAAATCCGAATCAATTCTCCAATACTTTATGTATAAAATTATTGTTGGCACCAACAAATATGGATGGAGAAATTCAGATTCCTATAATTGTATCGAGTATCTGGAAAGTAGTCCGATAGATGGCGCCAGTCTCGATAATAGTTGTATTCTCTTTCATGTGGGTGTATTCTTTATAGAGAGGGTACATTCTGTATGATTTAATGCTCTGATATCTTCCTAAATTTATGTTCATTATCTTTCATCCCTTTTTTTGTCGTATGTTAAAGTTCTATGTATGAGTCAAATTGTGGATATGCCTATTTCAAATATTTCATATAACTTTCTCTCTTCCTTCTACTGTGAGTAGAGCACTAGAAATATAGGTATGCCAGCGAGACCTGGCTCTATGGTTTATTGGGTCCAACCATAGACTCGAAAATTACAGGTCTTGCAACATTTTCATCGTCATCTATCGGGGTGATACACCAACATAAAAAAATAAATTATTATAAATTTGACTATTAGATGCCGCGGCAATCATTCGTTAATTCGATTACTATTTCATTTCATTCGAATGGATCTGTAATTTTCGAGTCTATGGTTGGACCCAACATGGCGGTTTCTGGTGTACTCCCCTTTATAGAGCCTTACTTACTGTGAGTACAGTTAGATTATTAGATGTTCTGTGAGTACAAACATCTTTTTTGTAACAACATAACCTAAGTTGGTTGTGTGCTTAAATATCTTGGAATATACTCATAAGTGTTAGAACACACGTGTTTCTTTACTTGATCAGCACAGGAAAATAAATAGGTATACAGTCCACTACATCGAAATCAATTCATGGTCCTACGTGCCGAATTCTGGTTAAGGTCGCCGTCCACTATGGCTTGACAACACAATCCGATAGAGGCGCCACCGTGCATTTTATGGTGGAATAGAACAAGCATGAGCACCTCCGGTTTTTCCGGAAATGACGTCAACTTCCGTTTTTCAAATTGGAACACCATTTTTTTTATTGCAGAAATAGATTCCTTAGAAAATTTCAAGTTATTTTGATGTAACATTTTTCAGTTTTGGTTGGAAAATTCTCTCTGAGCGGGAAAATTCGAAAAAAAAAATCGAAAATAGAGCTCCGCTGAAACAAGAATAACTTCGAGGTTTTTGGAAGGAAAATTTTCATTTTTGGGATTTTTCAAGATGTAGGATTGATGTATCCACTTTAAAAATCGAAATCGCGATTCATGATGCAGGGGGTGAAAAAATCGCTTTCAAAGTAAGGGATGACAAAATCGTGAAAAATCAATTTTTTCAAATTTGAACCCCATTTTTTTATGGCAGATATTGAATCTACGTTAAAAAATAATGTAAGTGTATGCATCTCACCCTTGCCCTAAAATGGATATTTTCTGAGTTAGTATCCACTTTATTTTTGACAGAAAAAGAATCAACTGTCGAAATGAAATAGATCTCAATTATTTCATTGAAAACTCCAATCCTTTCTGAGTTCACCCACAAAATTTCAGGTCTCAAAGTGCAACCATTTTCAAATGCAACTTGAAATAAGAACACACTACATTAGAACTTTGCTTGGTTTCCTCTTAATCGTCTTTGAGTCTTCGAAGATGTATTCAAAACTCGATTTTCTTTGCCACACCTCGATCTCCAACGTTTGGCTCTCCTTACTCAAACGGGAAATAGATATGGTCACTTCGATTTCTTGAATTAAACTTTAATTTTTCTTTGAAAGTGAACTTTCCTCTTGGTTTTCAACGGTTGGAATTTTCTCGCACTCACGAACAAAAAGATTTATCAAATTGAAATCTTTCTGCAATTCAATCGCCAGCCCTTCATCTGCCAAAAATAGTAGATCATACACAAAATGTTTCCTTGAGCATTTCAAATTTTGATGAGCACAATTTTGTAGATTCGACTGTTGAGTCATCGTATGAGAGTAATGAGTTGAACTATGAAAATAATTTAGTTCTAGATAATACCGGTCGTTTTGGTGTTAAGCCGGACTTCCACTACTCGTGTATTTGGCAAATATTTGCCACTTGACTATATTTGGCATGTAGTGGGAGTGGTTTACTCGGCCAATACTTGTCAATCTTGTCATTCAAATTCGAAACTTCATCTACTTGCCAAGTACGCAAATAATTGAGTACTTGCCAAATATACGAGTAGTGGGAGTCCGCCTTAAAGATTTATATTCGTTACGACATTGCAAAGTTCGACAAGTCTAAAACTATGGCTATCAAAGGGTTACTTGAAGAGTACTCAAAGTTAGGACATATAGGTTTACTGAGAGAATTATCACATGATAAGATTTTATATTTTTAAACTCATGAGGTTCTTCGAGATGATAGTAAGATCAGAGCGGGTTTTAATAGGTCATCATCTTCGAGTTCAGGCTATTCATTGAAAGATCTCAGGTAGTCAGGCCCAAAATGATTCTTGGTTTGTTTCAGATGGTAACAATATTTCGTCAATTCTCCCTTGCTGTCTCTTCAGACATGCCAAAATTGTATCGACAGAAAGTAGTTTATCCTGATGATCAAGCTTCACGAAGAATCCTTTAGCGATTTCATCGGGGTAAGGATGTTCCAATCTACAGCCTCAATACCGGTGAACATAGTCTCACTAGTGTAGCTTATACAGTCCTCATTTGTTTTCAACATTTAGCTCCTGAATATCAATATCCTACGATTTCAAACATTATTTCAGAATATTTCAATGAGTTGAGTACTGGATTCATTAGTAAATCAAATGCTATTGAGATTTTTGACGAACCTCCAAAAATATTGACATCTGAGATTTTCATCTTGAGCAGATGTAGACAAAATATTGTAGAATTCTTGAATTGTCTCAAGGCTCAGTCAAATCTTTTATATGTTTCCACTATTCGTTATGAATTCAAGGAATGTGTACGTATCCAATGGTATTCTGGAAGCAATTGTCAATTGTCCAACCCTATTGTTGCTTGTAGATGTACTCAACGTCATAATATATCAAAGAATTTTTTGGTTTTCGATCCAGGCCTTTTATATCCTGATGATATTGTTCAAAGAAGGTTTATCTTGAAGTTATGCAGTCCTCGATTGGATTGTAATGATGAAATACTTGATCATTCGAAAGATGAAATTCGGGATTTTTGAACAAGATTTGATAAAGTGTAGTTAAATTCCTCGATTATCGCTGTTCCTCGCTTGTATTCTTGGAGTGCACAATTTATTTAGTTTCTCAAATGCAAGAAATAGATCATGTAGTAACGTCATTTATTTGAGATCGTTTAATCAAAAAGGTGAGATGATAGTATCTCTTCTATATTAAAAAAAAAGGTTTCTTCACTGAAACTTTCAATTATGGTTAGAATGGCTTGGAACCTTGATGTTGACTCGACTAATAAAATCTGCCACCAAATGTTTATTCACAATTCTCGAATGTCATTCAGAGTTTGATTCTGAGGTTGTGTCATATTCGATTCAGAAACATCCAATCATATTTGATTATCAACATCCTTTCACTAGCTTGCTATTCCATTTAGAGCATATTGATTGCTACATGCAGGCCAGCAAATCCTTCTGATTCATATTCTACTAACGTATGAATAATAAAAAGAATATTATTTGCAAAAAAGATTGGTTGATTTTGTTTTAAATGCTTCACGTTTTCAACAAAGTCAACTCCTTCAATTAAGGGTGAGCTGCCTAAATGTATAGTCAATATCTCGTTTTTTATACTATCAACTGGTCTCGATCACGCTGGTACATTCAATATAAAGAGTAAAAAAGAAGAGTATATTTTTTTGTTCTATATAGAAAAGTTGAATCTTATGTCGGGTTTCCACTAAGAGGACTGGACACAAACAAAACACGAACTCGGTCCGTTTGTGACAGTCCGCGAACTGTTTGCGAACTGTTCTAGAACTTGTGGATCGTTTTCCGGACTCTAGAGTCCGCGAATTGCGTTTTTACGGACACAAACAGAGTCCCATCGAATGTCGGTAAACTTCAAAGGATTTACGAGTTCGGGGACTGTTTGTCAGCTTGGTGTGAACGCCCAGTTTGTTTTTATTCACGTTGTTGCGATCTAGTGGTAGTTTGATTCGGTGCTTGAAGGGAAGAAATATAATTTGAACTCCTTACTGTTATTATATGCCTACCTTAATTATTGTATACTCAAACTTCGATCAGTGCGTTACATACTTCTGGCACAATTCTTGATATAGATGGTACCGAAACTTTAAATAAATACATTAAACTATGGTACGAATCTCCTTTTGCTGGGAACCTCTCAGTGTGATGGCAAAGGTTCCTGTGCTGGGATAGAGTCTCTGTAGTTGGAGTTGTTCTTGCTTATGATAGGGCCAATTAACCATAGCAGATTTTAAAAATCTGTGCTCGACATTCGCAAAAAGTTCTTAAAACTTGATCGAAGTTCACCTCCTAAAATCATATCATCTCCTCTGAGATCTTGTAACAGTTTAGACGTCACATTTGCTCCTTCTTGCATTAAGGATGGCCTAATCCAAAACCGACGTTTGGTTTTGTTCTTTTTAATATTGTAAAATGTAACTGCCAGCAAAAATAAATCCTCTTTGTCTTGTTCGCTCAATTTTGCAGCGCGCCACATTTTCACAACTACATGTCCGGTGTCTCTATGGAAACTGAATGAAACTTAAACAAAACACGAACAGTTTTCATTCGTTTCTGTCCGCGACTGGTGTAAACAGAAAGTCCGTTTGGAACCCCAACAGTCTTCGAACATTTTCCGAACAAAACTGTTCGGAATTTCTGTCCGATCGAACAGTTCGTGTTTTGTTTTGACCTGTCCGCTTGGTGGAAACCTGGCATTACATCAGACACCCAGTCTTTCTGGGTAGTGTCGGATTCTTACCGACTAAACACATCTCCTGCGGTTGGTTCCGGGCATAAGCCTATAAACCTTCCAGCATCTTATCTGTTATTTTCTCTTTCGCATTCTTTTATGCTGAGTGTTTGTATTCATCCTTCTATTGGATATCTCTCACTAAGTATGGAGTTTTATATCTTCATTTTCACAATTGGTCTCTAGGTCTTTTGCAAAAAAATCTCGCTGTTTTTTCATCTTCAGCGGGGTCATAGTCAATCTACCTTCTGAGGTCGTCATTTGGATGTTCACTAGCTCTTTCATAGGCTTTTGCAGCTTTTCGTTTGATGAATGTAGTAATGAATGGACTCCCATTTTATGTCTTTTCGGATTTGTTCATTCCTAACAAACCAGGGGGCGTCTAATGCCCATCTCAGATATTTGTTTCCTATAATTTGTATCCTTTTTATATGGGTTCTCGCTGCATATCCCCATGCTGTTGATCCATATGTTAGCTGCGGTCTGGCGACTGACTTCATGATCCCCAATTTCGTGTTTCTGTTCATTTGGCTTCTTCTGCCTATAATCGGGTATAATCTTTTCATTGCTACATTCGTTTTATCCACTGCATACTTAAGGTCGCCGTTTGATGCGCGTAGGACAAGTCGACCGATAGAGGCGCCACCGTGCATTTTATGGAATATCTCCATAGAACTTACATTACCTCTATAAGTTCTATGAATATCTCTCTAATTATGAATGAAATGTACTATGGCGCTCTCTATCCGACAATAGCTGAATTATGAAATTAGTGAATATGTGGGTAAAACAGGAACTTTTTCCCGCCATATTTTGAATTTGGCCATTCTCTGCCAATTCCGCATTTCAAGTTGTTTTTCTGAACGAAATTATCTGTAGATTCACTTTTAATCGGAAGTTGAACTATTTTCATGGGTCTTTCGTTTGAAATAAAACAGAAGCATGAGTTGACTTATTTTCTTCTATTTTTGAAAGAAAAAAAAAGAACTGTTGAAATGAAATAAATCTCAATCATCTCATTAAGAACTCCAATCCTTTCTGAGTTCACCCACAAAATTTCAGTTCTCAAAGTGAAACCATTCTCAAATGCAACTTGAAATAAAAACACACTACATTGAACGCCCACCTTAATGTGCTGTTTCCACGTTAGTCCATTGTCTAATATTACTCCTAGGTATTTAGCTTCATTCTTCCAGTCAATTTCATGAATGTCTGTGGATATTTTCGATTCCATCTTCAGTCTTCTCTTTTGAAGGAGTATCGCTTGACTCTTGTCTCCATTGATTTTGTTTTTCATCTGTTACACCATTGACTGATATCATCTGCAGCTCGTTGAAGTCTTTTGTGCATTATTTTTGTATTTCTGTGCCTAATTGCTATGCCCGTATCGTCCGCGTATAGAGCAAGCAGGCATCTTGGATTTCTTGGTATATCATATATGTATATGTTATAGAGTACCGGTCCTAGTATGGATCCTTGGGGAACTCCTGCTTCTAAATGTCTGAGTGTGGATTGAACATCACCTATTTTCACACAAAAGTTCCTATCCCTCAAATAATTTCTTATTATTCTGCATAACTTGGGTGAATAACCTGCGGTTATCATTTTATATTCTAGTCCTTCATGCCATAAACAGAAGAGTATATGCAAAGCATCTAAGGTTTATATCTGCCTGATCATATGTTGTAGTTTCCTTCTCAACAGGAGCTTAGGTGAAATCCTTCAAAGGACATTTGTCCAGAGTTATAGGCGAAACCATTTTAACCTCTGAGGAATTCAGCACTTTGTTGACTGAAATCGAATCCATACTCAATCCGCGACCTGTGCATCTTTTTTCGTCAGATCCCAACGATTTAACCACTTCGACTCCAGCATATTTTCTCATTGCTTGCCCTTATCAAAGTGTACCAGATCCTGGTGTCACATCTATTCAGCTAAATTGGTTCTTGGCCTCGAGTCAAAGAAAATGATGAACTATACAGACTCCAACGAAGTTCCTGTTGGAATCATTGTCCATCCAAGTGGGATCCCGGTGGTGATGGAATTACACGTGTAGTGAGTGTGAAAAATAACAAGTGTGTTTTCAAACGTCCAGTGGTTAGACTGTGCCCGTTGCCAACTACGTCAAAAGACTGATTGATTTTTTACTATTACATTACATATCTGAATTTGTATATTGTGTTTGAGAGCCATTTTTCAATATCTGTTTTTTGGCTGAAGCCTTATAGCCTGTCAAGTGGGGCGGCATGGAAAAAGTTCGATTCCTTTAATTGTATTGAGTATCTGGAAAGTAGTCCGATAGATGACGCTAGTCTCGATAATAGTTGTAGCTTACTGATTAATTTCATTTCATACTTGTATTCTTTTCCATGGGGGTAAATTCTTTATAAAGGGGGTTTATTCTGTATTATTTAATGATTTAATATCTTCCTTAATTCATGTTCATGATCTTTGATCTCTTTTTCTTTCTTATGTTATAGTTCTATGTATGAGTCAAATTGTTGATATGCCTATTTAAAATATTTTTATAACTTCCTCTCTTCCTTCTACTGTGAGTACAGAGTCAGATTATTAGATGTTCTGTGAGTACAAACATCTTTTCACACACACCCTTGCCCTAAAATGGATATTTTCTGAGTAAATATCCACGTTAGGGCAAGGGTGTGATGCATACACTCACATTATTTTTTAACGTAGATTTAATATCTGCCATAAAAAAAGGGGTTCTTATTTGAAAAAATTGATTTTTTCACGATTTTGTCATCCCTTACTTTGAAAACGATTTTTTCACCCCCTGTATCATGAATCGCGATTTCGATTTTTAAAGTGGATACATCAATCTTACATCTTGAAAAATCTCAAAAATGAAAATTTTCCATCCAAAAACCTCGAAGTTATTCTTGTTCAGCGGAGCTCTATTTTCGATTTTTTTTCGAATTTTCCCGCTCAGAGAGAATTTTCCAACCAAAACTGAAAAATGTTACATCAAAATAACTTGAAATTTTCTGAGGAATCTATTTCTGCATTGAAAAAATGGTGTTCTAATTTGAAAAACGGAAGTTGACGTCATTTCCGGAAAAACCGGAGGTGCTCATGCCTTGAAAATATTTTAGATTTCATCAGCATCGTGAAATACTGATAAGTGCTGAATTTCATGAAAATACGTTCAGTAGTTTCCCGTATAAATATGGGTGAGGTTCCTCGTGAAAGACCCTGTATACCAACTACCACTTGTGTAGTAACCTTTGAGGGTAACTTATTACCTAAATAACTTACGCTTTTTAGTACGATCTCGCCTGTAGTAATTTATATTCAGCCGGTTATTCAGTGCATGAAATTTTTAAGGTATGGGCATGTCAAAGCCCTTTGCCGAGGTACTTTCAGATGTTTCAAATGTGGAGATTCTCATAATGATGGGCTGGCATGTGATGGATGGCACAGTTAATTGTGTCTATTGCCAGGAACCTCACTGTGCCAATGATAGAAATTGTAATGAGTATTTGCGGCAGAAAAAAATTAAAGAGTGTATGGCATCCTACAATATTTCATTTTTTGAGGCTGATAAGGGTACAAGCACAACTCCGACTCCAGCTCCCTCAGACTTCCCAAATATGATCAATAATTCTAAAAGTATGTCACAGTTACCTTCAACATCGTCTGGTATCGCCAGTAGACAGACCTTTTCAGCAGTGCTGAAAAACAACAATGCTCCACCTAAAGGTGCCTACGCAAACAAAAATACTAATGTAAGCAATCATAAGAGGAAGGTTCATCCTAGTCTTCCTGGGTATAATGTGATAGCACATGAAAATTGTCTTTTGACATACAAACCGTCCTACTCTTTGAACTCCCAATCGTCATCTCAAACGTTTTCACAGCTCTCACCTATTTCACCGGATGAACTTTCCCCTCCAAAGAGGTTAGTCACTTCGGCTCAAATTCACCACAGCGCAAATCAGTCAGCATTCAAATCAATCGAAAAACATTATCACAAAAAATACATTCTTAGCCAAGAAGGGTCTGGAATCGGTGGGGGAGGAGAAGGGTCCTTCATCTCCTGTTGATTCCTAGTCTCTCCACTGGTCAATTCAGGTTTATATATATGAAGGATACATATAGTTTTAAGGATTTTACCATTCTTCAGTGGAATATTAGATCTATCAGATCAAACTTTAAGAACTTACAAATTTTTGTAAAGGAAATAGATCCTGATGTTATTGCTCTGTCTGAAACATTTTTGCGTTTTGAACATAACTTCACGTTAACTGGGTAGAAAATAATTAGAGAGGAAAGGTCTGATGATTATAGAGGAATCGCCATAGCCATCAAGAATAATATTCAGGCTGTAGCCATGTCCATTGATTCCTCTTTACTTCCCGATCGTTGTCAAACCCTGGGTGTCTCCATTGGTGGCAAGGTCTCGATAATTCTGAGCTTCTTTCCACCTGATGTCAGAGTGGATGATTCTGTGTGGAATGTCTTCCTGAAATTTATGTTGGGCGGTGCTGCTCTCTGGCTTGGTGACTTCAATACCCAACACACCTCATGG
Source organism: Adalia bipunctata (assembly GCA_910592335.1). Classification (NCBI taxonomy): domain Eukaryota; kingdom Metazoa; phylum Arthropoda; class Insecta; order Coleoptera; family Coccinellidae; genus Adalia; species Adalia bipunctata. The sequence continues at coordinate 56,839,079 of OU342948.1, forward strand.
GGCTCAGGGGTCTCAAATCAGCGAGGCCTCTCATTCCATTCTCCTGGATCATGATCTTGTATTGTTGAATGATGAATCACCAACCAGACCAACTAACCCAAACCAAAATCGCAGTGCCCCTGATATGTCAATTGTTACCCCTGATATCGCCAGGAAATGCTCCTGGTCGGTGTATCAGGATACAGATTTTAGTGATCATTTTCCCATTATTGTCAAAATTAATGAGGACTCACTGAACTTTCCCGAGCCAGTGAAGTTGCCTTCACAAAAGTTTAACCTGAGGAAAGCCGATTGGACTAGGTACCAGACCAACCTTCTACTGAATCCAGTGAAAGAGGAAATAAGATCTGCAGACGACCTTATCATGGCAATGGATCAGAGTGCAGTGGATGCCATTCCACTAAAAGGTAAAAGTCATGTATGTAAGTATAAAGTACATTGGTGGCATGAGGAAATAGCTGAAGCGATCAGACAGAGAAGGCAGGCATTTTCTGAGTACGTCATGAAGCCGAGTATGCAGAACTGGGTTGAAGCCAACCGTATGAAGGCCAGAGCAAGAAACATTGTCAGACGCAAGAGGAAGGAATCATTCAGGTCCTTCTGTGAAGGGCTAAATTTCTCGGACTCACGTAAAACCTGGAAGGCCTTAATAGCCTTGCAGGAAAATATAAAAAATCACAGGCCCCTGCTAGAACAGACGAGTTGTCCCTTAACATCCTGGGCAATTCGCGGGAGGGGCCTTGTTCCCCACCCTTTGTTGACGATGGTATCATTGTAGAAGTCACCCTGAGTGAGCTTAATATGATCCTTGCAGCAGTTGAAAATTCTGCTCCGGGTCTAGATTGCCTGGGTTACCCTTTTTTCAATAATCTCCCGCCATCATACAGAATCAAACTCTTGAATATAGTGAATGAGATCATAAGGACTGGACTTATTCCTCCCTCCTTGTTAAAATACAGGATCATTCCCCTCCTGAAACCGAGAAAACAGCCTCATCTACCATCAAGTTATCGTTCTATCTCTCTCGCGCCTTGTATCACCAAAATTCTTGAAAAAGTCATCAAGATCAGAATAGAACCTTCAATAGAGAGGAGACTGGGAGATAGGATGATTTTTGGTTTCCACAGGGGAGGTTCGGTTTATGATGCGATCACTGCGTTCACTTCGATAATCTATGGAGCCTTTAAGGACAGGGATCTGGTGATGGCGGTTTTTGTGGACATTAAGTCTGCATATGATCATCTTCTTTTGGGGGTGCTGAAGGATGACATGGAGACAAGTTCTATTCCCGTTGTTGTAACGAGGGTGATTTATGAACTGTTTAATAACAGGGCTCAGTGCTGAGTCCTGCTTGTTCAACCTTTATATGCTGACTTCGAAGAGACATGTCATCTGGCAGAGTAGATGGCTCCCATTATACGACCTCACATCCCCTATGAGATCGAACATAATCCCAATCTACTCATCTGGCCTGCCTAAGGGCTGTCTTACAAACGGAGCTCTCTTCCAGGAGATGATTAAATCCTAATTTCCAGATTATGACTGTATTTACACAGATGCCTCAGTAGCATTGGGGCAGCCTTCAGTAGGATATGGTGTCTATGCCCCTTCCCTGTCTGTTAGCGTTTCAGGAAGATTGCCTAACCATTGGACAATTTTTTTGGTAGAGGTCTTTGCCATAGGTGAGGCCATTGATTTGGCCATTGCGACAAAGAATTATAAAACCCTCATTATCTCAGATTCCCTTAGTGCCCCTTGAATTTATAAAGTCTAGGAAATTCGGCTCGAATGTTGATATCAATGCTGTTAGGATGATGAGGAAATTTCTGGAGGCAAGGATGAGTGGCTTGAGGGTGGCATGCATGTGGGTGCCTAACCATTCCCACATTCAAGGTAAAGAAATTGCTGACAGGCTGGCAAATGAAGGCAGAGAAATGGGGAGTTTCAAAGGGATAAAGGCGGGCCCAGGTGAGCTGTGGCCTTCTTTTAGGAGGGAACTGGCTGGACTCTGGTCACGAGATTTTAAAGTGTTGCGAGCCGTTAAAGGAAAAACAAACACGCTGATAAATAATCACACCCCTTATGTTTCTAAGCACTGGTTTCGGGCTGGGAAAAGCCAAGGAGGTTCACCTCAACCTTTTGTAGATTGCGCTCCGGTCATTGTTTGATTCCTCCCCATTTGTATAGGCTGAGAATCGTGGAGTCACCCTTGTGTGATTGTGGCGAGATATTTGATTTCTTTCACTTTTTTTTGCCTTGGTAAGTTTACTTCACGGTCAACGGTTTTATTTTCGTGTAACCCGACTGCCTATGATGCAATGTATGCCTTTTTGATTGAGTGTGAGATAAAAATTTGAGATAGCATATCAAGTATAGTCGATTATAAGATACCTTTATTTTCGGCCAGCATGTGTATCATCCTGTGTTTGCTCCTTGTGTTGTTCCTTTTTGCTGCTAGAGCTTAAGTAAAGAATACTGTCATTGACAGACATTATACAGGGTGGCCATTTGAAAACGAAACAGACCAGATTACAGAAGAAATAAATTTTTTCGATAGAAATGCTCGGACAGGTCGATTTCTGTTTCGAGGGGGACAACTTAAGATGTAGGTTACGGGCGCATAGCGCTTCAACCCTTGCTACTACAACCCTCACCCCTAATTTTTGAATAGGGAAGATGGGGTGAGTGATACCTCATTTGAAAGGTATTTGTATACTGATTTCAGCACAGTAATTGTTTTTTCATTTTATGCATTAGTTCTCGAAAAATTTTTAACTAAGTATTTGAAAATGAAGTGGTGTTTTCATGGCACTTGTAATGTTTTTTTGTGAAAAATCGACATTTTGAGCTTCAAATCAATTAATTGATGTGAGTTTTTGATAAATTATTTACTTTACTTTGAAAAGTCTTATTTCTTAGATCAATACTTCAAATCGTTCTGATACCGTACAATTGGAGAATGATTTCAGTGAATAAAACAGCTAGTCGAACATCTGACCCTAGTAGCATTAACACGTACGGTATGACTTCATTTGCCCAGTGGTAGATGTTTTGCAATTTCAAATACAAGTACGGAAATTTTGGTGTTTCGGAAGCACGAAATGTCAATTATTCGCAAAAAATTAATTTAAGTGATAAAATTAACTAACGCATGAATATTTCGAGAACTAATGCATAAAATGAAAAAACAATTACTGTGCTGAAATCAGTATAAAAATACCTTCGAATTGAGGTATCACTCACCCCATCTTCCCTATTCAAAAATTGGGGGTGGGGGTTGTAGTAGCAAGGGTTGAAGCGCTATGCGTCCGTAACCTACATCTTAAATTGTCCCCCTCGAAACAGAAATCGACCTGTCCGAGCATTTCTATCGAAAAAATTTATTTCGTCTGTAATCTCGTCTGTTTCGTTTTCAAATGGCCACCCTGTATAATTATGTGGAATGATATAGGTCCGCCTAGACTCCTCAATCCCAGGAATCATTCCACTGCAGCCATCACAAAGAAGGAAAAAGTTCACTACTGATTTTGGGTACATAGCATTATTGCTGAACCCATGGCCTAACCTGGTGGATGCAAAGGGATTGTTTGCGACCCAGTCGATGGTATTAGAAGAAGAAGAAGAAGAAGAAAATAGATATCCAGAATAAAAAAATTGTCACTTAAATACTTTCAGTTTAATTTTAGAATATGAATAGGAGTTAACAATGATATTGAGGACTTGAAGTAAACGGAATGAAGCGATTGAAACATTTCACAGTAAATTGTGAGCTTACGATTGAAACTATTCACATGAAGTTAAGAATGACATACGTTTCACGACATAATACGATGTGCCAGAGAGAGATAGAATTTACAAAAAATATTCTTCCTCTCTATATTGCCGCACAAGGGCAGATCTGGAATGTTACCAAAGCCCATTTTCAGTTTTGATTGGCTCATTCCCCATATATTATAAACGCCATTCACTTTTATGAAGTATCGCGTTTTGCCATGAAATTCTGACACATTTCACCACTTATACTTTGAAAATGTTAGGTTATGGTCATTGCACTGTCAGGTACGCCCACAACGTTGTGGTTTCTGCTAAAATATCGTAGTAATTACGTATTTATCAGAATGTTCATTTACTTTGGGAAATTAATGAATTTGAGATAATATTATGTGATTTCAGTAATTTCAAAGACCTGGCGAGGGTTGAGGAAACTTTTTCATTGTTAAAACTGGAAATATTTCACTCATATAAAAATGTTGAAAGATTCAATTATGCTATTTTTTTATTCGGAAATCAACGAGTGTTGAAATTTTACTGAAAAATAATGGACATAATAGTCCGTTACTTTGTGATAGCTCCTTCGGAAGAAAAATAAAAGTGCTCGAATAACCCAGAAAAACGAACGGAACAGACGAACCTATGGAATTATCCACTTTTCAAAATTCGCAAAAAAGACCTACAGAAGACATTTGAATACCTTTTTGCACAACTCGAAATTCTTCAGTATGCAAATGTAGTAGTACTACGAAGCCTGTGCTCCAGTTAAACCTCAAAAGAACTAACTCCATTCACAAAGTTAAAAAAAGAGTAAATAGAAAGTAGACTTGGCAATGTCGCTTGATTTTCACGTGTACCAACCTGCGTCAGTTTTAAGTGAAAGAACTTGATAAACCTAAATCATGGCTAACCGCGATACTTTATAAAAGTGAATGGAGTATATAGGAATTATTAAATATATGGTTAGTACACACGTGTTTCTCTAATTGATCAGCGCAGAAAAATAAATTTGCAGTCCACTACGTCGACATCAATCTAATAGGGGAACTCACAGAATTATTAAATTGCTTAGAAAATCATATTCCCTGAATATGATTAGACAAGGCATGGCCACATTGACAACACAATCCTTTTTTGAGCTGATGTATGCATATTCACTGCAGAGTTGGGCGACGTCGACAATGTCATGTGGACATTTAATTGTTGAGGCGGATTATTTGTTTCTCAACGCTGATAAAACGAATGTTATACTCTTCAGAACATCACAACAGAGGATACAGGCACCAACTACTATCAAATTGGAAAATCTAGTAACAAAACCTAAAACTACAACTAAATTCTTAGGCGTCCACTCAGACGAAAACCTCAAATGGGAAGCCCACATTATCAGTCTTGGAAAGAAATTAAACTCTGTTGTTTATAACTTAAGAATAACCAGCCAATATTTAAATGCTGATTCTCTGAGAATATTTTATTTTGCCAGCTTTGAGAGTTCACTGAGATTTGGTTTGATTTTCTACGGGGCATGTTCTGGATTACAAGAGATTTTCCGCATTCAGAAAAGAGTCATCAGAATCATGTTTGGGCTGGGTTACAGGGAATCATGCAGGGGAGTTTTCAAAGAGAACATAATATTAACCGTGTATTCTCTTCATATTTACGAACTATTGATTGTTTAGGAATCTAGGTGAATATAAACTATGTAGTTTAATGCATACCTATTGTTGCGTTTCATCTAATAATATGCATTTGCAATCAAGTGTGTTGTCGAAAAATAAAAAAAATATAGTTGTCAGAGCTGTTGAATTTGAAAAGTCAATCTGTATTTAATTCCGCTTATATTGCTTCAGAATTAAAGTAGGAACCAACTCAGCTAGAGTCAACCGGTGAGTTGACCTTCGGCGGGTTTTTACACCTATCACACTCGGAATTTTGATATTTGTTACCCCAAACATAGACTTTCTATCACTTAGAAACTCCCAACTTAAGCCTGTATCCGAATGTTCAATAGACTTCCTGAAGAATTGAAAAATTGTAAAAGGTGTTTATATCTTTGAAAAGAATTTGAAAGAGATGCTCATCACCCTAGAACCCCATTCCATTGGAGATTACCTGGATAGATAGGGTGTAAGGTTTTTGACGTTGTTTCATTTAATGTGCATTTAAGATGTTCTTGTGACATTTTTTAAAATGAACATTATTATTATTATAGAATTATTATTATCTATGGAGACGATGTCGACTTTTCAAGTGACGTCGACAAAGTGGACAAAATCAACAAAGTAGACAGCTGTTTAGTACGAAAACTATTTATAGGTCTATCATAATTAAATTTATTAATATTTCAATACAACTTTGGTATACTTTAAACATTCAACAACAACAAAAAATTATTATTTATGAGCACATAAAATATATTCTACTTTCAGTCTCCTACGAAGTTGTCACTGGGTAAATCAAAGGCTGAATCAGGATCCCAATTTTCCTCAAAATTGTCACTCAGTTGTGAAAAATAAAATATGTGCACCAACATTTTTGAATGTTCGAATGACAATATATTTCCTAGTGTGCAATCTTAGTACACCGGTCATTTATAGAATACTTCCACAAAACTTGCACTTTGCAGCATGTCTGGCCGTTCAGTTCAATCAACTCATACTTTCGTTGGTAAAAATTCTCATCCCACCCTCTGCCACTCATAGTGTCAACAAATGTCATTTTATAAAATTGAAGGTTAGTTTGAAGATTCAATCTAACCTTGAAATTATGACGTTGCGAGTTCTGTGACAGGCATTGTTGACATTGTCGCCATTGTCGACGTATTGTCGACGCGTCGAGGTCGACAATAAAAGTCGAGGCGTCGCCGCCCAACTCTGATATTCAGAGCTTTTCATGTTTTAAGTTACTAGTTACACTAAATCACAAGGGTGGGAATAGGGGCGACTCAAGCAACAACAGATCAATAACGGTCATCACCGTTTTTCCAAATTAATTGAAAACATCATCTTCATGAGATTGACTATGAACTTGGACAAATTCGAGATTATTTCTAAAAATCAATTGGGTTTTGGGCAGGGCAGATCAACCTTGGATGTTTTGGAACAGTTTGATGAAAATTGTTCACGAAGCAAAAAATTAAGATAGAAAGGTTCTCTGTGTATTTGTAGACCTTTCGAAGGCGTTGAACACCATCTTCTATGAGATCTCACGTGAGAAATTATTCTGCATTCGAGTGGACATGTTTTAGAGTTACCTTGATATTAGAACCCATAGAACTAGGGCAGTTTCATTTTGACCATGTTACATGTGCTACTGATAATTGATTATATAATTTGTTCAGCTATGGGAACTGAGAAAAATTCATCCAAATCCGACAAGTTCTTTCCAACCGAGCCTATCGAATAGTGGGTAACAACTCGTTGCATCAATCTCAGAATTTGTTCTTAAAGAAGATACCTAACAGAAAGCATGAAACAACGGGTATTTTAGAGATTATTTTTATGACTTCCCTACTTGACAGAGGTAATACGACGACATGATAATATTGATAATAATAATGATTATTAACCAGTATTAACAAAACAAAGAAATCAACTAAAACATCATCTCCAATAAACATTTGAAGAGCACAAAAGTGCAAGGCACCTGTGTGTGGTAAGATGTTCATTTCAAGCATCGAAAGGTAGTGTTGAAAAGTTAGTATGTTATACCTTATATACATAAGCTTTAATAGAAGTATAGAAATCCGAGGGGAAAACAAGTAGGTACTCGAAAATGAATTATATTTTGTGGACTCTTCCACAGGAAGTTTCCTTAGCAACACTCGTTCATCATCGATAAAACATTCACATCGGCAAAACCAACAAGTTGGTATTACCATATGCTTAAACTTCTATACCGCTAGCATTGTGCAAAAAATTGCGTAAAAATGAAGCCAAGACCTGGACATATAATGGCTTATACGCATGCGCCATATTGCCCCTACCGGCCATACCCTGCTTAGAATCCTACTCCAAGCTACTTCCCCTTATTCGCGCATGCGCAATAGTCTCCATATGCCTAGGTCGACTGCTTCAAGGAAAACCACAAGGATCAAATTATAGGTATAGAATTATTTGGGTATTACTATCACAGCGACAATTTTTTGACGTTTCTCAAATTCATAGATAGCTTCCGGAATTGATACCATAGAGAAAACAAACAACGTTTAGTTGATCTATGATGAATACTTATTTGTCAAATAGAGCAATACAAGCCCAATGGGCTTCAAAAACCCTGTGAAGAGTGAAGACTCGTGTCTAACAACAAAATGCAACTGATGATAAAATCTAACGAATCCCTGGTCTGAAAGTGAAGATTCTTCGCATATTGTGTCATTTATATTGCGTTTTTGATCAGATAAACGGGTACCATCATAATTTTCATCCTATAACGTCGTGGGCAGATGCTAGCTAATGTTCAAACAACAGGTGTAAATGAGTGGAGACGATTGAAAACAGACCGTTGAACTATGAATGTTGGTCGGTGTCCACACAAAGGGCTTAATAGGTTGTTAAAAAAAATCTATTCGGTAGTACGAAATTCAACATACTCAGACCAAACACAATCATTGATTGAAAACAATCCTGACTGAGTCGCAGTCGCAATATGGTATAACCATGAGATAACAATCTGAGATGAAGACATCAACTCAGCAATAAAAATCTCCGCCACCTCCATTTGACATTCGCCACGTAGATCGACTATTCTTCTTTATATGGTCGTACTTAAATAGTTTGATGCAATTTTATTACATGCCCCCTCGAATACACCAATAATACATCAATAAATATTGATAGGATGTCCTCATGGGATAGAGTTTTAAGCCTGGCGAGTGAGAGGAATACGGTATGGCGTATTAACCACCGTGGTTCCTGCAAGAGATACCATCAGTGAGCAAGTGGATGCTGTGGATGCGAGCCTAGGATGAATATCAATGTGGCTGGGAGTTGGGTTTTGGTTTTGTTGTTTACGTGACACTCCGTAGAAAATCGTTGTTTATAGAGTGTAAATCTTGGTGAATTAACAGAGATCACCGATGTACGAGAAGGTACATATTGGTTAACATTCATCCAATTAATTGACGATACATCTCGCTCTGAAACTGAGTTCTATTCTATTTGGTAACATTTCAGAACTGACATGGACATGATAAATAGACCTAGGGACTTTTAGAGCCGTCTTTAAGACGGCAGTGGCCACGGTTCCAGAGGATCAAACAACATAACCAGCAAAGTTGTCGAATAATATTACTTGATCTACAGGGTGTCTCGGAAGTACCGCACTTCCTTCAGGGGATCGAAAGTGAAAAATATTCTCAGCCTAAATATCCATGTTTGAAATTTTTTGATTACGTAGTTAAGTAGTTATTAATTAACGAAAGTGACCAATCAGGAGCGCCCGACAGAAGAATAAGTAGGCAGTGGGGACGTGAGAGCGAGACGCTAGTCTCTGTTTACTGCGTGAAAAGCCGGCCGCAGCTCTAGCGTCTCTCTCTCTCTCGCGTCCCCTCTGCCTACTTATTCTTCTGTTGGGCGCTCCTCATTGGTAACTTTCATTAATTAATAACTAATTAACTACGTTATCGAAAAATTTCAAACATGGATATTTGGGCTTAGAATATTTTTCACTTTCGCTCCCCTGAAGGAAGTGCGGTACTTCTGGGACACCCTGTATATGGTGCATCATGAAGCCGTCAAAGGAATCAGACATTGCTTTGCTGAATAATAAATAATTCAGAATAATTGATTGACCAACGTTTATTTATGAGATATTTCTGTGTTATCAAGGATAATATGAATAAATTATCGAAGATTATAAACTATGCTCCAGGAAAATCAAAGAAGAGATATCAATCACTAAATTACTTTATGTCAGGCATGTACTCGCCCATTATTCTTCAGACACATTTTCTCGTGAAATAGTCATGTCGAATACCACTCGAGATGAAATTTAAGCAGGTAAAATTTCTCTTTTGTAATATTCAAGTTTGTTGCTTCTCGGCAATTTCGCTCATGACAGTTTTCCAAAATCACTCGCCTGACGGCTCGTGATTTTGATACAATTTCTTGTCGTTCGCGAGATTGCCGAAAGCAACAAATCGAGAAATTTTGCCGGCAAAACTTCATCTCTAGTGGTATTATACATACATATATGATAAATTAGTAAGTTACTAAGTATGTATTCATTCGTCATATGGAAATATTAGAATAGTCATCAAAAGAATACAATAAATGAATATTAATACTATTGTATAAGAACATCAGACCAAGAAAAACATGAATGCAAAGCTAACCTCATTGGAATCATAACAAGAGAGATTTTTTTCTTTAAATAATGCAAACCAAAGATCCGGAACAAACAGGTCAACCGCTCAAGCATTCCTCCCTTCAATATTGATCGCACTCAAAGACTGAGTAGAAAGCATTCTCGCATAGTGTAGATAATATATCATATTCATAATGAATATATTTCTTGATTTTTTTTTTTGTTTTTTTCCCTTTGATTTTTGTTTCAGATCATTGCAAAATGCTTTGCAACATCTTCGGAGAAAGGAAGTATGAATTGTATTCTAAGAATATAAATATCCCTACACTTATACGGAGAGACAGAGTTTTTGGCTGAGGTTTTTATCTGTGCTCTTGCATCATACGTAGAACTGTATGGTGCCTCGTTCAACATTTCCTCTGCTTAACTGGGATTGGGAGCGGGAAATAGATCAATCTGTTGGTTGAATGATCTTTTCCTTATTGCCCTTTCATTACACATGCCACGATGTTTGATGTTTTTCTTTCAAAACAAATCTGTACTGCTTTTTTTGAAAGAATACATTGAGAAGTTAGTGTATCCTAGATGTTAATGTCCCAGCTATTTTATAATCTTGAAACAGGCTTATTATATGCCGAAACATAAGTCGATTGAAGAATAATAAATTATGAATCAATATTTATAATGGGCGAGTTTCTGTTCGCCCAGGGTATATTATCTATTGCTCTTTCACGAGACGAGATCCTAAATTTTATTGGTGTGTGTTACAGCTTAAATGGAATACACTCAAGAATATATCTGAAACGATGTTTCCTTCACCATGAGAAATTCAACTTTATTGATATTCTCTGCATCGAAGTAACATAGTGTCGAAAATGTAATATCAGGAACGAATCATACGCCCAATCAGATGATATGGGATAGCGAGAAGTCTGTCGAAAACATAAATTCCTTCACATCACGTAGAACTCGTAGGAGCCAGAGAATTGGCTGTTCTTATTGAAATGTTTCATGACCCTTCCTTCCATTCGATTTAGAGGGTTCAGAGCTCGCCAAAGTCCAGTGTAGAAATCTTTGTAATGCTCCACATGAAGTAATTCCATCTGCAGACAAATCAGGGAGTGAATGACTTTTGGTTGCATTTCCAATTCACTCGATGAATGTTGAGCCTCTGATTTTCGATTAGGATTGAAGAGAAAATTCGCTTGTTATATTTTTCTGGAGATTTCGTGAATCAGTCATATAGGATATTCCAGTTTCGATACAAAATTCTCAAGTTGATGCACATATTTCATTTTCTATAGTACCTACCTATTATCCAAATTAGGAATTCATATAGAACTATTGACGCCAAAAGCTGAAAACGAAAGGTTGAGATAACTAAATTTTCTAGTACACATTCTATGAACGGTTCAGATAGGTTTGAGAAAATTCGGAAAGTAGAAATATTTAGAACAGAAACGAGGAAAACGAATGAATGAAATCGAAAGTTTGGGGAGCATAATAGAAACGTTAGAGAGAAAAATTATCAATAGAAGTGACAATTAAAGAGATAAAACTCAGTTGATTGCAATTGAAAGTTAATACATATATTCGGAATTAAGAGCCAGGCTGGTTAAATTACCTGTAACAAAGTAAGAATAAAAATTTCATGAACGTGACACAAAACTTAATAGGAGGTTGAATGAAGGAATGACAATCAGAATGGAACGAAAGAGTTGTTAGTGTTTATGAATTGTACTTTTACTTAAACAAAATCGGCCAATTGATTTCTGCATATTAGACATTGGGCCCATAGAATTGTTGGTAAGTATTTAGTTTTCTATACCTTTTGAATCCCCAACAAAGATAGATAGATTGAATTTGTCATTAGAAAAAGCAGAAGTACCTCGAATTCGATCTTAAGTTTTTTCAACTGAGATATTTGCTTCGTTATCATAGCAAAATAATTATCCTACCTTCTACAGGGTGGCCGCTATTAACTGTCAAATATGGAGAATTTCAAATTGAAGTTTTTCGATTTTTTCAAATGCAGCACCCTGTATGTTTTTTCATAAGAATAAAGACTATTGAATTTTTTACAATTTTGCCGAAGCAACATAGGAGCTATTTACACGTTTGCGCCTAGCAGACACGAAAAATGCCATCAAAACAGAAAATTGATACCTAATTAACAAGAGTAAAAGAGTCGGATTAAACCAATTGGTTTATCTGAATGATTTTTATCATTAATGATAAAAATCATTCAGATAATATTTGGTGCAGCGTTACTTTATCATAAATATTTCTAATATACAGGCTGGCTGGAATTTATTGCTGAATTAGTAGTATTTCAAACATAAAGAGTGTAACAGCCAAATGGAATAAATTCGATAACGAATAAATGAGGGCGTGTTGGGAAAAACGCTCGGACACGTCGATTTGTAATTTGAAATGCGCATATTTTTCAATAGGGTGTTCCATGTGACCGTGGCCAATACCAACTTCCTTAAAAATTTCAAATGCAACCCCCTGTATATAATTTATTTTTTGGATTTTTCAGAGAATTCTAGACACAATTCATGCACAATGTCCTATACCTATCTTCAACTATTTCGGAAGTCATAAGTGTTTTCAAATTTATTGCAAAAATCAACGTTTCAAATAAAAATTATTTTATTTCACAAATTCGGTACATTACACTTAAAACCTAGTAAGCAATACTGATTAATTTTTAATTATTAAAAGAAGAACAAACAAAAATCAATGTCAATGTAGGAAATGTTCAAAATGCTCGCCGCGGACGTCTTGGCAACATGCTAATCTGGTGTAGACTTGTCTTCTAACGTTACTCAATATTTCAGGCGTGACTGATCTAATCGCAAGCGTGATTCGGTTTTTAAGACCGTCTAAGTTCGAAGGTTTCGTTTCGTATACTTTCGACATATCCCCACAAAAAGAAGTCTAATGGTGTCAGATCAGGAAATCGTGCTGGCCATTCTATCGATACGCGCCTCCCTATCCACCGATTTGGAAAAATTCGGTTCAAGTACTGCCGGACATTGATATGGTAATGGGGCGGTGCTCCATCTTGCTGAAACCCTATTATAAATTTCTTCTCAGTAATGGTTTTTGCTTACTTTCTTCAGATCAAGAGGTAAATGGGAAATAAGTATTTAGTGTAATGTATCGAATTTGTGAAATAAAATAATGTTCAGTTAAAATGTTAATTTTTGTGAGAAATCAGAAAGCACTTAATATTTCCGAGAAAGTTGAAGATGTATAGGACATGAATTATGTCTAGAATTACGTCTAGAATTTTCTGAAGAATCCAAAAAATAAATAATATAGAGGAGGTTGCATTTGAAATAAGAAAGTTGGTATTGGCCACGGTCGTATGGAACACCCCATATAATTTCAGTTTCTTGAAAAATATGCGCATTTAAAATTACAAACCGACGTGTCCGAGCATTTTTCCTAACACTCCCTCATTTATTCGTTATCGAATTTATTCCATTTGGCTGCTACACTTTGTATAATTATAGATCTGAAGAACAATCGTTTTTATTGAAAATTGATTCACAGAATACTGATGAAACACCGATGTATCTGAAATCCATATTTGTTCATTGAATGAAGGTTTAATTCATTAGTTTTTCTATTACTTGATTCATAAACGTCTAAAAATATAACCGGGAACACAGTCAGGTTGCGGGTATTAAGAAAACTCCTTTTTCATTACACCGCATTGAAAACCCTATCATACCATGTAGATTTAGATCATCGAAAATGACTCTTTTTCTACAACCGGGCCTAACTAACTACTTTCCCGCATTGTTTTCGATTCGGAAAGTGTAACTTTTCCGCACTAGTGCGGGAAAGTAAATATGTGTTGAATTTGGGTATAATAATACCTTTAACATGGAATCTCTTAATCTACTCACTTATATATTTAGTGAAATATTTCAAATTATCCAGTTTCATCCATGTCAAACTAATTATTAATGCAGATTTCCGTTTGAAAATGATTGCAGTTTCAAAGAGAACTTGACATCCTTCAAAAATTATGACTGGCATACATGGATCTGTGTATTTATTTCTATGTCACGGTCTATGATTTTCCGCATAGAATCCCAAACTCCTCAATTAATTTGTCAAAACGAATATTCGAGTTGTGTAGAAGTTTTTTTTTTCATTTTATTATTTTATAATACGGTTGTAGAAAAAATATTGTTCCTATCTTGAGCGGAAAGTACTTTTCATTACACCGCACAGAAAACCCTATCACAACATGTAGATTTAGAACATCGAAAATGACTCTTTTCCGTGCGGCCGCACCGCAAAAAGTTTTACGGTGCGCTGAGGCATAGATACGTCCTATCCTATGATTCCTATGCAGAGACACAGAGCAACGATTGCGTGACAGTAGATGTCAGTGTTTTGAATAATTATTGTTTCACAATATCGAAATGCTTTCTGCTGAAAAATTTTCCCGTGTTATTGTTTTCAGAGAGGTGTAATGAAAAATATCGTTCATTACACGTCCAGAAAGGTTTTTTCCGTGCTTGCACGAGTTCCCGTGTTCGGCTCCGCCTCACACGGGAACACATCGCGCGCGCACGGAAAAAGCTTACTTTCTGGACTGGTAATGAAATATACTATTCCCGCACTCGATTGCTTGCCCGAACTCCGCTCCGCGTCGTTCGGGCAACGGCAATCTAGTGCGGGAAAGTACAACTTTCCGCCCTTGATAGGAAAATAACTATTTCCGTGCGGCCGCACCGCAAAAAGTTTTACGGTGCGCTGAGGCATAGATGCTTACTATGATTCCTATGCTGAGACACAGAGCAACGATTGCGTGACAGTAGATGTCAGTGTTTTGAATAATTATTGTTTCACAATATCGAAATGCTTTTTGCTGAAATTTTTTCCGTGTTATTGTTCTCAGAGAGGTGTAATGAAAAATATCGTTCATTACACGTCCAGAAAGGCTTTTTCCGTGCTTGCACATCGCGCGCGCACGGAAAAAGCTTACTTTCTGGACTAGAAATGAAATATACTATTAATACATTCAAGCTTTCGCTAACTTTTCATTAGCTTCTTCAGGAATCTACAAAAATAATACGGTGCAATCTACAGAAACAAATTCAAGAACTCACAATTAATTCGAGGTTATAAGAACCCAGCCATCTAAAATTCACCCCAGAAGAAATCCCTATCATCAACGTCAGTTTATATAAAATTCGTGTACATGCAAACTTAATCCAATCCAAGTTACAAGTTATCATCAATAGTTTCTTCAGGTCATCAAAGTCTCGTCCTATTTCATACATCAATACAATAAAATTTTAAAATTGCAAAATTACGTATCTCGTACATCGCCAAACAATTTAATTTACAGGTTAAAACACAGACAACCACGGACCAAGACAAAGACATTGGGAGCACAGAGAACTCCCGCATAGAGGCTCAAGTGACATCAACTGGCATGTTTGTAATATCACTTCTTCTATTTACATCAGATTTGTTCTTGATGTACTGTAGTAAAAACGAATATATATTATTTAATTTGTTCGTATCTTGTTTCTTGTTGATATTGTTCTCAGTAATTGAAATCCCCACCATTTCCAAAAACATCCTCTTCCTGTAGTATACTCCTTTTTTTTATTATAAAAAGTTAAATAGAGACCCCACCAGTACGATTCAACAGAAAGCTAATAAATTAGTTAGTGAACCTAATTGATGAAGGCATGGCAAAGAAATTACGTGTTTACAATTCAATTGCACCCAAATTTTATGGGTTACCAAAGGAGCATAAGCCTACATTATCATTGCGCCCTATAATTGTTCCAGAGGGATATGTAATGGCATTGAGTTTAAATATATTTAAACTCAATGGTAATGGTTAGCTTGGACGTGACTTCACTATTCAGCAATATTTCATATGAATTGGCAGAGAGAAGTGTCATTAAGGGTTGGAATTTCATCAACGCTCACACTACTTTGGACCAGGCTAGATTTCTCAGACTGTTAAAATTTACCTTTAAAAATACATACTTCTCATTTGAAAACGAGTTTTTTGAACAGGTTTTGGGAACGCCTATGGGCGCCACAGTATCGCCGATAGTGGCCCAATATGTACTGGACGATATGCTTCATGGAATCATGCCAAAGTTGCCATTTAGGGTACCGTTCATAAAAAAGTATGTCGACGATCTATTGTGTGTCATACCTCAGGGTAAAGCCACAGAAATTCTCAATGTGTTTAATAACTATTCGTACAATATTCAATTCACAGTGGAGGAGGAACATGACAACTCAGTTCCCTTCTTGGATTTATTGGTGATAAGAAAAGACCAAAAACTCATCACGGACTGGTACCGAAAACCCCGCTATTCAGGCAGATACATGAATTTCCAGTCATACCAACCTTTCAAGATGGAGTTGAATATGGTTCTGGCACTGAAAAATAGAATCATGAAGATCCCACATACGGAATTCCACCAGAAGAATTTGGAGCTGTTGAGACGATTACTCGTCAACAATGCATTTCCGCGAGGGCTGATCAATTCCATCTTGTTCAATACAATGAACATGGAAGATACTCCTAGAGAGGTGAATGAGACGAATGAGACCTTTACGACCTTCCATGTCCTACCACGCATTCCAAAGATCTCTGAACAATTAAGTGCTGTCTTGTTACGCCCCGAATTTCTTTTTAATTAAACGAAGGAATTGGGGCAAATGAATGTTCTTATTCAAAATCTCAGGAGGTGGGTAAGTTATATTAATAATAGTGTGAAGGTGATTCTTTCTTATCTCGGTTTATTTATCTAGAGAACAGTTAAATTGAAGTAATAGGATTGTCAAAATCAATATCTAAGAAAATATCGAATACACAGTGCACTCAAATAAATTGGCCAAGTAATTAAGGTACCATATAGACGTCTATATACGTACTTACAGTTATTAAGTTTCTTGTGAAGTTTTCAAGAATAAATGAAGACCAACGGAGGATGGTGATTGTTAGCTTCAGCCCTGGGACTAGGAGTCCCTCTTGAAGGTAAGTAAGTACTGTATGATGTATCCAATAATGAAGTAATCGGTATTCTCTTTAGGTAGGTCACCGTTGACAAGCCGACGAATGAAGATGGTACGGAGAGCTAATAGTTCCAAAGATGGCAAATTGTTAAGGAACAAGAAGTTGCTCGTACGGTCCAAACTGATCCGAGGAATACCATACATCCAAAATGTAAATGTCGATGTAAGAACGAAAGTAATGATTGTAATTGGAACGATGTTGAAATTAAAATTAAAAGGCCTATAAAGAAATACGCTATTGTTAATTTGACCTCTCCTCCAGTATCTTTGTCTTACCTAAGATGTAATGCGGCCTCAGGTTATTTTCCACCTTGTGAAAAAAATTTTTTTTGGAACAAGTGTTTCCGCAGTTTAGTCCTCGATCCCCAATCTGAGTTAATTTTAAATCTCCAAATTATTCAGAACTGAACTCGGATAAACACTTTTAATTAATTCAAAATCCGTTTATAACGATTTTTCGATTTTTCTCAAAACACGCTGATTCCACAAAATGCTACAAAATGGCGAATCGTTATCTAAAACCTAATTTCTGGCTTTTTTCTTCATTAATTTTCCTTGTCTTAATTCGACGCTCCTTCTTTCTTTTATTCAGGAGTAGATAAAGCTCAGAGTAGTTCTAATGATTTGACAGATTAGGAGGAGGAGTCAAATGATCCACAAGTTGACAATTTATCTTTTATTCTGTGACATCCGATTTGAATCGAATTGATTAGAATTGCTGATCCATGGTAGTTTTCTCCATGAATAAATTACCGTTCCAAAATTCGTTTTTGTTCCGTAACAACACCCCCCTTACTCACAAAAAAAAATTTTAGCAGAATTTTTTTTTCTATATACGTATTATGATCCATCTCAAGATTAGAAAGTATTTTTTTTTTATATATTTTTTTTTTGTATTTATGTATTTATTATTTTTTTTCCATTTGTTCGGTCTATTGGTTAAAGATCGTCGGGTGGTTTGGCCTTTAAGTCTTTGGCACTCCAAGTGCCTGCGGATTTTCCTTGCAAATCCTCGAGCCTATATATCCACGGCGAAAGTACTTTCATGATCTTATAGGGGCCAACAAATTTAGTTGCCAGTTTCGCTGTGAAGAACTTGCTTGCGTCAGATTGTACCTGGTTTTTCCTCCACACCAAATCCCCTGGTTTGAAAATCACGTCTCGACGTCTGAGATTGTACGGAATTTTTGACTTTTGGTAAGCCGTCTGTAAACGCTTCCCTACATCTGAAAACAAAGTCTTGAGAGCATTTGTTTTGGCCGTTACGGAGATTTTCAGGTCTGTATCAGTCGGTTTCGTAGCCACATCATCGTCATTGAAAATAATTTCTCGTCCAAAATTTTCCAAATTCGGAGTAACTTGCGTCACTTCGTGTTTGGAAGCCCGAATCGCACTCGTGATCTTCGCTAAAACAGTATCCCATCGACGTTGATTCTCGCTTACGTAGGCAGACAACATTGTTTTGATAACCCGGTGGGTTCGTTCAACTGGGTTCGCTTGTGGATGGTAGATAGCCGTGAATTGTATTTCCACTCCATATTTTACCATGGTTTCCTTGAAAACCCTTGAAACAAGCTGAGATCCATTGTCTACAATAAGCTTCCTTGGAACCCCGTATACTAGAAATACTTGATCTTCCAAGTATCTCACGACACTCGCAGCGGTAGCAGATCTGAGGGGAAAAGTGAGCAAAAACTTACTGAAGCAGTCTAGAACGGTGAGAATATAAGTATACCCAGTTGTTGTTCTAGGCAAAGGGCCAACTAAATCTGAACTGACCACCTCCCAAGGCCTTGTAGCCGTAACCTGTACTGACAACATTTTCCCTATAGGTCTTTTCTGCTCAGGCTTCATGCTCTGACAGACCGAACATTTTCTGATGAACCTTGCTACATCATTTCGAAGTTTGGGCCAATAATATTTCTGAGTTATTCGACTCACAGTCTTTGACACGCCAAGGTGTCCAAAAGTAGGAGGGTCATGATGGTCTCTAATCACTTGATTCCTTTGTTCCCGAGGAACCACCGTTAACCATTCAGTTCGCTCTAAATCGGGATACCTCAATTTAGTATTTCGAAATAGTTTGTGATTTTCTACCATCCAAAGTGGATACCTGCTAGGAAAATCGGTCACCAGCTGCATCATCTTCTTATACCACTCTTGGGGCGAGTTTCAGTTAACCAACTGAAAGTGTGGTTCAATTATTTTAGGTTTAACTTTCTGAAATATAATTTTCTGACTGAAAAGGATAGAGCTTGTGGACTGTATAATATATATGTAATTAATTGAAACCCAACACAAATGAAAGGATAAATGCACTCAAAAATAACAAATGAAATATAGTTACCTATATACCAGCAAACAGGATCCTGTCGATGACTCCTATCCCATATAAAGATTGCACGAGCTCGTTAAACGCATATGGAATGAAGCTGACGTGAAAATCCGCTGCTAAAAATGTCAAATTGGGCACACTTATCCTTGCGGTATTATAAATTAACCACGCCACTGGTAACAGTTTTTTTGTTCGAAATAATTCGCACAATGAAAGTTTTGAAAGAATGTAATTCGATTGAATCGAAATCACTAAAACTTGCGAATCACAGGAAAACTAAACTTTTCCGAATTCACGAAAAGGAAGCAGAGAATTATCAATACGGAAGCAGAATATTTCATGAAGTCAATCAATGAACTGAAATTAAATATGAGAAGGAAACAAATATACGACATCTGTGCTCCACAGCTGACGCGAATTCTTTTCGCACCTAAACAATGATAAATCCATATGGGGATTCCAAGCATGAAGATATTTATTTAATTATTTGAATTTTGAAAATTCTGAATATTTTATTTTAACCGTTCACTGGCGTGAACAACCACTTGTCTTCAATGACTGGATCGTTTGAAATCATTTTCGGTGGCTCGACCGAATCAACATACGTGACAGCTCGTGATAAAGCGTCCGGAACCAAGTGTTCCTTTCCACTACGATGAACAATCGTAAAATCAAAAGCCTGGAGCCGAAGAGCCCACCTAGCGATTCTCCCAATCGGGTCCTTGATACTGAAGAGCCATTTAAGACTCATATGATCGGTAATGACCACAAATTTCGAACCTTCCAGATAAGGTCTCAATTTTTCGATGGCAAACAGTACTGCCAGACATTCTTTCTCGGTAGTCGAAAATTTTCTCTCGTGTTTACTGAGCGAGCGACTCAAGTAAGCGATCACGTGATCTCCGTCATCGTGTCTTTGAGATAAAACAGCGCCCAGGCCATAATCGCTGGCATCTGTTTCTACCATAAATGGTAAATCGAAATTGGGGCATGAGAGAATTGGTGCAGAAATGAGGCATTCCCTTATTTTCTTCAAGGCATTCTCACATTCTTCCTTCCAGACAAAAGAAACATTCTTCTGCGTTAGTTTTGTCAGGGGCGCCACTACCGTAGAGATAAATCGTCTATACCATGACGCCATGCCTAAGATTCGACGAATCTCAGAGACATTTTTAGGAGTTGGTAAGTTAACTATAGCCTCCACCTTTTCCGGGTCGACCAAAAGTCCAGACTTATTCACCACGTACCCAATGTACTTAAGCTCAGGCCTGCAAAAGTAACATTTTTCCCTGTTGAGTGCTACTCCAGCCTCTTTGAGTCTCCCGAGAACGGAACGTAATATCTTCATGTGTTCCTCGAATGAAGGTGTGACGATGATGACGTCATCCAAATACACAAAAGTGTATCTGTCCAGTTCTGGACCAAGAATGGAGTCGATTGCTCTCTGCCACGTCGCAGCCCCAGAATGGAGTCCAAATGGCATTCTGCGAAATTGGAAGAGTCCCCTATTAGGAACGGTAAAGGCAGTCAGATGCCTTGCTTTCTTGGCTACTTTTATTTGCCAATAAGCCGATTTCACATCCAAGGTACTGATGTACCGAGCATCCTTTAATTTATCCAGTATTCCTGACACGAACGGGATGGGATAGGCATCCGGAGTGCTGACAGCATTCAGCTTCTTATAGTTGATACAAAATCGCCATGATTCCCGCTTTTTAACCATCACTATAGGTGAAGACCAAGCTGACGTAGAGGGTTCTATAACTCCCTTCTTAAGCATGTTGTCGAGCTCCGCATTGACGACTTTTTGTAATGCCGGTGATAGAGGGTAATGTCTCTGCTTTATCGGGGCGGCAGTGGTATGGATATCATGTTCAACACCCTTTACACATCCCAGTTTATTAGGATCTACATCCGCAAAAATTTCTTCAATCAGAGAATTCAGTTGTGCTCTCTGTTCTTCAGAAAGAGAATCGGAGTCTTGAACTCCTTGACTTTGACTTTGGAGGCTCTCAACTACAGTTTCTTGACTGTTAAAGTGCCACTCGCCACTAAAGAGATCAGGCACAATTCCCATTTGAGTCCAAAAATCCACACCCAATATCAATTGACTGGTTACCTCTGGTACGATTAGTACATCGATTAGGCGAACTCGATCTCTCAATTTAATTGGCAGTTTCATTGTACCTATGCTGGCACAAGTTTGACCTGAAGCCACTGTACATGAAGACCTATTCGTTATCTTCAATTCTCCCATGTTCCGGAAAATCTCCCAACCTTGACCTCCCATAACAGTCCGCGAGGCTCCGCTATCCAAAAGAGCCAAAACCTTACGTCCATGAATTTGCACCTCCAAGTAAGGTCTCTGATCACCTTGTACGTGACTCAGGATAAAATCCAAAATGGCATGGTTTGGAGATGAAATGGCCGGTATTTGATCCTCTTCTACCTCGTGACCTACGAAGCAGAAGGATTTCTCCCGTTTTTTGAGCAGGATCTGCAGGTGTTCGATGTCACACCCTTCTGGCCACACTTAAAACAGAAAATCTGTTTACCAACAGTGCATTTCCTAAATTTATGAGATGAGTCCCCGCAATTCCAGCAGAGAGGGGCCGGGCGTACTCCATTTGTCGAAATGTCATTTTCTGTGGTCATCGCATTGAGGGAGTTCTGAAGAGTTGACACGTTCGGTTTCCTATACGCAAGTTCCGGTTCTATTAAGGAACGAATATTAGAGGGTGGAGGGCAGAACTGCCGTATTCTTGCTTCTGTTTCCTCTACAGATCTAGAAAGGGTAGAGAGCTCCGCTATGGAATCGATTCTATGAAGCGAAAGGGCTGATTGTATGTATGGCAACATATTTCTCCTAATCAGTTGAACTCGCTGTTGTTCCATTGGTGGTAAATTGAGTTTTCGGAAGAGGTTTTCCATCACCGAGATATAATTGATTACCTTCTCTTGCTGACCTTGTGTCCTTTTTCTGATCTCCTCCTGTAGAACATACTCATAATCATGAGGTTGAAAGCTATCCCGCAACTTGACCATTAGATCATCCCAGCTTTCAAAAGTATTCATCCTGTACCATAGAAGGGCTTCTTTCACGAATAGTTCCGGTGCTGACCGAAGCAATCTTTCTTTGGAGACTCCCCTGCTGACTCTCAGCTCCTCTACACGCTCCAAAAAACTGTTCACACCCGATACCCCGTCGTATTGTATCCTCCATCTGCTGATGTCTAGGTCCTGGAAGTGACTTTTTTCGAACGCTTGTAGCGATGATTCAGGCCTACTCGGACAAGACCAGTAAGCTGGTTTTTGAGAATTCATATCCAACTTAGCCATCCCTTGATTAATGGTTTGAAGAGTGGAAGGTTTCAAAGCGCTTACGCTAGCCGTTGCATCTCTGGAAAAGGAAACCTGTCGTTCCCCCGAAGCAATATTTTTAAACTGCTTCATTCTGTCTGAGGCTGCCGAAAATAAAGATGAATTGGCCAAAAATGAACATCGAGACAAATCTGCCCCGTTCGAAGCTTCCTCGATACTTGAAATTGAAGTTTGAGCTTCCTTAGTCTTCTGGGATCCTAGTTCGTTTTGCGTTGAACTGCGTCCATTCTCGAATCTCTTCCTCAACATTGAAACTCTTCCAGCATTTTCCGAAATCCTTCTCCTATAAACCTCCTCTCCATCATCACCAAAATCAATCAAACTCGTTTGCTTTTCCTCCCCCCTTTTTGTTTTCTCCACTACTTCTGGTAGCAAGGGAACAGGCTCATCAAGCAAGGATAAATGAAGTGATGATTCTTCTGCCATATCCTGATCTTCATATTTTCTTTTCAAATCCGTGAGCAACTTTATCTGCCATCGTAGGAGTTCACCTGCCAAAAAATCTTCTTCTTCCTTTCCCCGAACAAGTCGCTCTATCCTCTTCTTTATATGCATTAACCTCGACGATATCCGCTTGAAGTCATTTACCCTATTTGCTGGATTAAAATCTGCAATTGAATCCTCCAGATCTGCCAATTTTCCAGAACATGTCGACAATTCATATCCCGATCCAATTCGACCGTAAGAGGTGCCTGTTTATCTCCTACTCTCTCCAGTCGTAAAACTTCTCTCAACATCGATCTCTTCTCCTCCACTGTTCCAATCGTAGGTAAGCCTCTTATCAATAACTCGTAAGTGATTTCATCACCCAGTAATCTATTTACTTCCATGTTGAAAATTCCGAATTAAAAATATCCCAATCAGAAAATTATCAGAAATTATCTTCCAAAAAATCTCAATAAATCTCTAAATTTTACGTTAAATTTATTGTTATTGCCGTAAAAAAAAAAGTTAATCAATTCGTCAACACCAACAAATCTCCTTTAATAAATATTAAATTCCCTCCAAATTCCGAAATCCGCTGAACAATTCCGAAAAATATACTCAAAAACTACACACGGAAAACTTTTCAATTGACTAATTGCCAAAAAACGACTTGAATTACATGCCACTCTGTGACCTACCTGATTGATGAAATGGACAAATAAAATCGAAGGAAATCCAGAATTGTAATGCTCTCAATTATGAATACGAAACGAAAGAACCACACTAACACCAACCCGTTGGGCGCCAGAATTTGTTACGCCTCGAATTTCTTTTTAATTAAACGAAGGAATTGGGGCAAATGAATGTTCTTATTCAAAATCTCAGGAGGTGGGTAAGTTATATTAATAATAGTGTGAAGGTGATTCTTTCTTATCTCGGTTTATTTATCTAGAGAACAGTTAAATTGAAGTAATAGGATGGTCAAAATCAATATCTAAGAAAATATCGAATACACAGTGCACTCAAATAAATTGGCCAAGTAATTAAGGTACCATATAGACGTCTATATACGTACTTACAGTTATTAAGTTTCTTGTGAAGTTTTCAAGAATAAATGAAGACCAACGGAGGATGGTGATTGTTAGCTTCAGCCCTGGGACTAGGAGTCCCTCTTGAAGGTAAGTAAGTACTGTATGATGTATCCAATAATGAAGTAATCGGTATTCTCTTTAGGTAGGTCACCGTTGACAAGCCGACGAATGAAGATGGTACGGAGAGCTAATAGTTCCAAAGATGGCAAATTGTTAAGGAACAAGAAGTTGCTCGTACGGTCCAAACTGATCCGAGGAATACCATACATCCAAAATGTAAATGTCGATGTAAGAACGAAAGTAATGATTGTAATTGGAACGATGTTGAAATTAAAATTAAAAGGCCTATAAAGAAATACGCTATTGTTAATTTGACCTCTCCTCCAGTATCTTTGTCTTACCTAAGATGTAATGCGGCCTCAGGTTATTTTCCACCTTGTGAAAAAAATATTTTTTGGAACAAGTGTTTCCGCAGTTTAGTCCTCGATCCCCAATCTGAGTTAATTTGAAATCTCCAAATTATTCAGAACGGAACTCGGATAAACACTTTTAATTAATTCAAAATCCGTTTATAACGATTTTTCGATTTTTCTCAAATCACGCTGATTCCACAAAATGCTACAAAATGGCGAATCGTTATCTAAAACCTAATTTCTGGCTTTTTTCTTCATTAATTTTCCTTGTCTTAATTCGACGCTCCTTCTTTCTTTTATTCAGGAGTAGATAAAGCTCAGAGTAGTTCTAATGATTTGACAGATTAGGAGGAGGAGTCAAATGATCCACAAGTTGACAATTTATCTTTTATTCTGTGACATCCGATTTAAATCGAATTGATTTGAATTGCTGATCCATGGTAGTTTTCTCCATGAATAAATTACCGTTCCAAAATTCGTTTTTGTTCCGTAACAGTCTTTAGAGATTTCAGCAATATTAGAATATTTAATAGGGTGGCCATCAGTTCAGGTAAACGTATGTTCACAAAACTAGATCCTACGAAGAAATGCCATATGTCAGGGGTCGTTTATTCTATTCCTTGTGGGGAGTGTGGAAGGAGATATGTTGGACAGACTTCTACGTGGATTAACACTCGATTGAGCTCACACAAGAGTGAATGCAGAAGAGGAATCACAAATACTGCCTTATCAGCTCATATCATGGAGACAGGGCACATTATGGACTACAACAACTACAGCATACTGTATAAGGAGATACACTACAGGAAGAGGTTGTTTTTGGAAATGGTGGGGATTTCAATTACTGAGAACAATATCAACAAGAAACAAGATACGAATAAATTAAATAATATATATTCGTTTTTACTACAGTACATCAAGAACAAATCTGATGTAAATAGAAGAAATGATATTACAAACATGCCAGCAAAGATTATAGAGAAGGAAGATTGGAAACGAAGCGACAACATTGACGTGAGCGCCGTCTGGTGAGAAGAAAGTCCTGAGATAGATAATAGGTGGCTAAGAGAAGTGACATTATGTTACCATGGTTACCACATATGGTACAATTCAAACAGACAAATTCAAATCAAATTTAGATTATTCTCCAGTTGAGTTCGTTTAGATTAGATCTACAAAGAATAATTAATAGTTGTATTCGTTAAGTTAAGAAAATGGAAATGTAAGTATTGAAACTCGAAAGGGGTAACTCTGTTATTCATTGCATTAATTTTCAGTGCTCTGAAATGGATAGAGTTTTCTGGGCGAGAGGATTCAGAACTCAGCAGTGAGCATTTCTCTCCAGAACAAATTATGCGTGATTATCCACGTTTATTGCTGCATCCTGGAAGCGTTCCTTTCCTTAAGGGGCCACGTGCGGAGGAAGGTGTAGCAATGAACAAAATTATTTTTGAAAGTGCTGCATTCAGTAGTGGCGGTAAGTCTTACCGAATATTAATATAATGTAATGAATGAGAAACATGTTTCTGACATTGAATATTCTGTAAAAAATATGTTCTAATAATTCTGTAACTCAGATTTAAAGATATTTTTGACATGTATTCCAATTTAAAATTGTATGTATATTTTGAAATAAAAATATGTAAGCAAATCTATTTGGTGTGTTTAATTAGTATCAATTGAATTAATATGTAGATCAAAAATATAATCCTGAGCAGAACAGAAGCCCTGCTTTTGTTGTGTCACCCTGTATATTATTGTCTGGGCTCGATAGGTGGAAATCAAAATTACTTATGGTGGTATTCAAATTTCGCGCTCTTTCCAGTAACAGTAATCTGTAATGAAAAAAACTACATTCACTGTAATCTGTAATGAAAACGCCATCTCGTGAGTAAAAAGTCCCGATATATATATGCATAAAACGTAGTCGGTTTTTAGTACGAGAGATATGAGGGCGTTTCCCATCTTTGTACTCTATAATCTTTGCATGCCAGTTGATGTCACTTGAGCCTCTATGCGGGAGTTCTCTGTGCTCCCAATGTCTTTGTCTTTGTCCGTGGTTGTCTGTGTTTTAACCTGTAAATTAAATTGTTTGGCGATGAACGAGATACGTAATTTTGCAATTTTAAAATTTTATTGTATTGATGTATGAAATAGGACGAGACTTTGATGATCTGAAGAAACTATTGATGATAGCTTGTAACTTGGATTGGATTAAGTTTGCATGTACACGAATTTTATATAAACTGACGTTTATGATAGGGATTTCTTCTGGGGTGAATTTCAGATGGCTGGGTTCTTATAACCTCGAATTAAACGTGAGTTCTTGAATTTGTTTCTTAATGTAGATTGCAGCGTATTATTTTTGTAGATTCCTGAAAAAGCTAATAAAAAGTTAGCGAAAGCTTGAATGTAGTAAACGGAGTTTTCTTAATACCCGCAACCTGACTATGTTCCCGATAATATTTTTAGACGTCTATACCTACAGTCGATAACTATCACTTTACGTTGATTCATAAATATGACATATGTGGTGCAAAAATATTCGAAAAAATCCGGAAAGTACGAATTATTGGTTTCCTAGATAAATAAAGGCTGCTATCCGAAAAACAATTCGGTTTCCAAAAAAACAGATCGACCCATTGCAAACCTGAAATCAAGAATATCAGATTCGATGGATGAAATATACCGACTCTAGGAATTTTTATAGATCTAGCTAAAGCTTTCGATACTGTCAACCATGAAGAACTGCTTGAGACATTGGAATGCATGGGATGGAGAGGAGTTGCTTATAAACTGTTCGAAAACTACATGAAAGAAGACAATCAGTCAAAATTGGAGACTCAACTAGCCAAGAAACAACTGTTGCCCATGGTGTACCGCAAGGAACAGTGCTTGGACCGCTCCATTTTCGATAAACATTCGAACATCTTTTTTTCTGAAGAAGGTTATCACCTGTATTTCACCTTTTCGGAATCCTCACAGAATGCGCAACTCTTCAACGTAGTATGCAGAAAAAGTCTAGTGCCTTTTTTTTATACCACGTTAGATAGAATTCAGTCCAAAAAAACACTTCCTTCAGAACATGTATTTCAATTTTTTTTTCAGAATCCCTGTATAATATTTTGTGCTATTTTTCTTTGCATGAATTGAAGTAATCATTCAACAATATTTACGGAGAAAAAATTATTCGGAAAGTATTTAATTGTAGCTTCCGCAAGAGAGAAAGCATTTTAAGTGTGAAAATTCAACATTTTCATAAAACATCAAATATCTCGAAAAGTGTGAGACTTTCATATGAATGAATTTTTCACATCAGGTAGAGCACATTCTGATCTACTTTCCGTTTTCGTTCGACGTGGTCTTTACGGGACACCCTGTATCATTGAAATACCTCCCAATATGAAGAGTCTCAGATCATCACAAACTTTTAAAAATCAATAAGGCATTGGATATGGCAACAAGGAAGAGTAGAATTCAATGAATTGTACCTATTGTGAGCATTGGGCATGATCATGCTCATATATAATTTGAAGACTTCAAGATCACTTCAAGAATATTGAGGGGATAAATTAGCGAATTAACATTGGCAACGTTGTTTAATTTTCACGAGTGCCAACCTGCGTCTGTTCTAGGGGAAAAAACTTGATAAACCTAAAACTTGGCCAACCGGGATACTTTATAAATGTGAATGGAGTATATACGACATCAGAAGTTCTACAAGTATTATTTATTTCCCAAACTATATTTCCTAGAAATTACAACAACATGGACATGGCGTTAAAGCAGACATCAAACAATTTTCAAGGTCCGTTAAAATGCATTAAAATGATTGCTTGATCCCATTCTCATTCACTGCTTTCTGCTAGACGAGCTGCAATCTCGATTCTCATTTCCTCCTTTTACTACAATAGTCAACTGATATTTGGAAAACTTCAGCACGTTGATGGCATGAAAGTGAAAACTTGAATATATTAAGAATGCATTTTTTGCTAGACTTCAAGGAGCAACTATTCAGAAATGTCTGTTCACATGAAGTTTTCTGATTTCTATCCGTAAGCCGAACTCCAATTGCACCTGCTTAGTCTGAAGAACATTTCATTATATCATGACAACTCCTCGAAGAACTGAAGCTTTGAGATAATAAATCACTGGCGGAAATGAGAAAAATTCTCTTTCCTGCATTTATCTGTATGGAGAGCGTGATTTATTTGTTTATGTGTTCTTTAGGATTTTCGATGTGAAAACATTTTTATTCCATATATAGGGTGTTTTATAGTGAAAGTATTCGAAAGATCAATAAGGCAACATGATTTATATGTTATGATATGGGATACACAGGCTGAATAATTACCATATACATTTTTCATTCATAGATTCTGGAGGTAAAACGAAAAATTTGTTCACTTTCTATTTTTCCGACAAGTACGTTTTTCATAAGATTCTATGTTCATGATGTAAACACCTCAGAGTTTTTATTTGTGGATTGAAACTTAGTAGAAATATGCGGAGAATACTTTAATAGACCGAAATTAAAAAAATATATAAGGTAACAATAACATATACAGTAAGGGTAGTGGCTAAGAGGAATGGTAACAATCGGGGCTATTCACTAAGCAAAGTTGTTATGGATAGCAACTGTAAATCGTCGTTATCCCATGTAGTAAGCATGGGATAACGGCGATTTACAGTTGCTATCCATAACAACTTTGCTTAGTGAATAGCCCCGAATAACATCAAGTTTTGTCGGATTATGTCTGCAATCTAGGAGCAATATTTCGTTCTCCAAGATATACAGGGTTGGGATAAAGTATGGAATCCAGTAAATATCTTTTAAACGAAAAGAACGATGTTTATGAAAATTTATAGGTAAGTGCGATGGAACAAACTGCATCTGATGTATTTTTTGTTGATAATATACTTCCGTTTTAACCGGAAATGCCATCAACTTCTTCAATTTAAATGGGACACCCTATATATTTTAACAGATTTCGAAAGAGCTTGTTATTTTGAATTCATACCTACTGAGTTTAGTGTAAAAAAGGTAAAAACGAGATATTGGTCAAATGAGAATCCTCATTAATTTGATGAATACATACCCAGCATCCACAGAAGTTAAATGTTTGGATGGGAATAGTCGAAAATAGCCTTATAGGGCTATAGGCCCATTTTTTGTCGGCAGAAATTTGAATTGTGACAAGTATTTGGATCTACTAAATAACGAAATTATTCCTCGAACACCTGAAGAACAGAAGAGTCATCACTTGGAAGATCGGACCTGATCGAAAAATCCTCCCGATCCAAGAGAGAGTTAGGACTTCGTGAAAAGGGGTTTTTTAGCAGGTGAAGTATTTTTTTACTTCTTCTTTCTCGGTTTTTCTTCTTTGTTCTTGTTACAGATATATTTTCAAGATACTTCCATCCAGATCGATGAAAAAGCTTGTTTTCATCAAGTACAAGAAGCTCTGTAACATGGATATCATTTGAACAAATTCAGCATCACTACACATATACGGGGAGACAGAGTTTTTTCAGAGGTTTTTATCTATTCTCGTGTGTCATACGCAAAATTGTATGGTACCCCGTTCACATTCCCTCTGCTAACACTAAGATTTGGATCGGGAAACAGATTGTTTTTTTTATACAATCTGTTCCTTGTCGCCATTTCTTCACACGTGCCTTATGCCATATATTGTTTGATTTAATAAAAAAGTATGTATTACTCTCTTTCAAAAGAATATATATATATATATATTCCTGCACTTCAACAGAATGGACAATTACCAAAAAATTTTTGGTTTCAACAAGATGGAGCACCTCCCCACTATAATTTTTCACACTCAGTATGTATGAATTCAAAATAACAAGCTACACACAAAATACTACGACCATAATTATTGTAATTTTTGGTGCCAACCACTGTCAAGTTTGGCGCAGGTAAACTCGAAAAAACTGCTGACAGCTGCTGCCATACAGTTTTTCCATCAAGAAACCATTTGTTATTCAAAATTTCGCGTTTTTGATTGGTGGAAATTAAGACGAGGGAAATAGACGAATGAAAAAAAAATTTTTTATCAAAGATGTTACAGCATGTTGAGAAAAGTTCCTTGAGTCCTTCAGTGCAATTAACACAAATTGGCAAGGAGAGCGAAATGTAGCAAAATTTGTTATCTTATTTCAGAATATTTTCATTAATTACACTTACTACTATACTATACAGAGTGTTCCTAAATGGAACGTACAAACGAGAAGAGGAGATTCCTGAAGTAAGTTAAAAAAATCCTATAAACATGGGCTCGCAAACGTTTCGTTTAAGAGATACAGAGTGTTGAAGTTTGACTTGTTTTCAAGTTATTTTTGGCGAGCAACTGTTAATTTGAAAAAATGTGAAAAGAAGCTTTGTTGTTACACTAATGTTTCGAGAAAAAAAATTTTGAACGATTCTCTCGAAATAATTTGGATTTTTCCGAGGATTTCGACAGAATCCTGCAAAATTTTTCTCTCGAAATCGGCCGAAAGTTGAGTATAACAACAAAGCTTCTTTTTACATTTTTTCAAATTAACAGTTGCTCACCAGAAAAAATTGTGGAGAAAAACAGATGAAAATGTTCCAGAAAAAATATCACCCTGTAGATCTGCTATCGAAATTGCCATGTCATGTGGTGAGAATTCTCGAATGTAATATCTTTGCCAAATTTTAGATGTAGATACTATGAAAAAAAACTTGAAAAAAATTCGAACTTCAACACTCTGTATCTCGAAAACAAAACGTTTGCGATCCCATGTTTATGGGACTTTTTTTTCTAAAACTTACTGAAGGAATCTTCCCCCCTCCCCTTTTCGTTTGTACGTTCAATTTATCAACACCCTGTAAACAGTCGTCCAATCCAGAATTCTACCACAGTATAGATACTAACCAGTAGTCGCACTCCAGATA
This sequence comes from Adalia bipunctata, assembly GCA_910592335.1. Classification (NCBI taxonomy): domain Eukaryota; kingdom Metazoa; phylum Arthropoda; class Insecta; order Coleoptera; family Coccinellidae; genus Adalia; species Adalia bipunctata. Next base: position 56,870,819 of record OU342948.1, read on the forward strand.
AAATGAACTGAAATCTTTACTCTCTCGAGAACTCGCGCACCACTTCGGCGCGTAGTAGAAATATAGAGGGACCTTTGAATTTACATTTTACCGCCAACCGGCAGTATCGTTAATATTGGGCATAATGATGCGCACCGAAATGATGCGCGTGTCGGAATCGGAGTAAGAAAATCCTCGAAGTGCGACTACTGGTTGGTGTCTATACTGTGATTCTACAGATGAACGAGCTGGAAGTATTTGTTCCATGTCTAACACACTATTTTTATGTTGTGGGTGTCCATTCGACTTCATCATGTTCAGAAGCAGTAAATTTATTTGGTGTTGTACCAAAACTGTATTCATTTTTGGTTGCTGCAACCACACGATGAACAATCATGAAAAAGTGCACGAAAACAAATTTGAAAGGAAGTAGCCAAACAAAATGGTCGGCTAAACATCAAGCTGTTAATGCCTTGCCCAATTATTCACCTGGAGTTGTGGAGGCTCTGGAAGAAATCAAAGAATCCTCACAAGTCGCAGAATCCAAGTATAAAGTTGGTCATTTGCTTCATGCTGTTATGGATTCTAGATTCATCCTTAACCTAACAATTTGGAATAATTGTATTGAACAGATACGCGTTCATTGATATAAATAACAATGACCGCTTCGTATCTGAGTCGAACTTGCCATAAACCATCCCCCAGGGTAACTACGGGAGTTTCATCCCATCAAAAAGAGTAGGTCCTCTTAAAACAAAACTTAAAGATCGTCATGCGTAAAAACTACATCATGGTAACATAAGGTTGAGAATCAGACGAACAATTCCCTCTCTAAGTCACCTGGGAGAAGATAGATGGCATATCTCTCTTTCGTTCCTAAATCATGCAGGAATGTGGGGATCCACATTTAACATGCAAGGTTGAAACGATAGAATCGTTCGGCTACATTGATGAGTTATGATTATGGTCACTTATGAATTTGGGATAATATTCTGCTAAAGATCAATAGAATCAACGTGGAAACAAGAGGAGACAAGAACGCTAGATCTAGTTCGTTTATTCTCGAATGAAATTAAGGCTGTTTTCGACAGATAATTGTCAGAAATCAGAAAAAGATTGGAAAGTGCAGCTCTTTTGAACATGTAAAAAGAGAATCTGAAGAAAAATGGAACCCTTTCAGCGCAAAAGTATTCAAAAGACTTGGATACAGCTGATTTCTGTCAGGAACTAGCGGTTTTCAAAGGGATGGTTACTGAAATTAGTAGAAGATCGACTTCATTAGACCTGCTACAAATTCTTCACAGGCTGGATCTGCAAGAAGCTCTCCCTGATGTCAGTATAGCTATAGCTTCAAGAATATACTGCACATTACCTACCACGTCTGCAAGCTGTGAATGCAGTTTAAGCAAATCGAAAATAATAATAGTATATTATTTTATAAGGAGGAGAAGTGTCACTTTTCATGGCGAGCTTTATTTTGCCCGCCGAACGTAGTGAGGCGGGTAATTGAAAGCGAGCCATGAAAAGTCACTTCTCCTTCGAATGAAATATGTTATTTTATTTTCAAACATTTTGAAATTCCTGGAAATCTGAATAATATTGACCTTTACGATCGTTATAATTGAGTGAAAAATGTAACATTTGTATAGTTACGGTTGTCTTGCAAAATTATTCTCTTGCATAACAACACTTTTCCTGCCGCCGGAGGGAAAAGTAAGCCATAGCAACTATTTCTCCGCCTAGGCGGAGAAATAGATCTTCTCTGTGATCCTGTCAGTCTAGAAATGACGTTGTTATCGAACGTTTGGAAATAAAAAATTATTTGCGTTCCTCTATGAGTCAGAAACGTCTCTCTGGTCTCTCAATCCTAGCTATAGAAAACAAAACTGCTTCCGATCAAACGAACATTTTCGAAGCTGAAATGGAACAACCCAGAACAACCCCCACAATATCCTCAAGGAGGTTCAGAAGACTAAAGTTGAATTCCTCTTCAACTCATCGAGCTCATATCGAAATCCAAATAGAATAAGTTTCCGGAAGATATGAATTATTTCCAAACAGACATTTTTTGCTTTCGAGGTCCTGGTAATTGTGATGGTGCAACAACTCATTCACTTCATGACTACATCACAAATTCTCAATTCAGTTTCAGGCAAAACAGATTCACTATTGATGATGTCAAAAAAATGTACCCCTTCTGTTTTCTTTTAACCTCCAACTGCAGTTCCTACAAATGAGACAGAGTTATTGAGTACTTTGACGCACATCTGACATGGAGAGAATACATCCTTCATCTGGAATAGAAATTGAAACCTGCTGCGATATTAAGCCATAAGAGTATGATAAACTTTTAATCAGCCAACAGCTCTCCACTGACGAATTATTTATGGGTTAGAAATATGAGGCAGTTCAAGAAATTTCAAAAACTCAAAAGCGGTCTATGCGAGCCGTAAAAGGTGTACCTAAATCCTAGTACAAATTGCAAACCATTTTTTGCAAAATACAAAATCCTCACATTCATAGCTGAATAAATAACATGATTGTAGGGATCTATATCTCCCTAGCCGCTCCTCGTTCCCGCATAGATGTCGCGCGGTTCTACCTTCGTCCCAATAGAACGGCCGCATCGATTTTAAGTACCGAGTCCTTCGCTTGATCGATGCGGCGGGTGGAAACAATTCCCCCGCGCCCCCCACGTCTACAGCAGGCTCCTATCAAGCTGTATTGATAAGTTCAAAGATAGGAGCTGGAACGAAACGTGGAATGCCCTAATGAAGAGGTTTGTGGTACCTCACAAACATCCACGCCGAAAACCCACATTGGTGACCCCGACGTGATCTGAACACGCACATTGGTGACCCCGAGGACGGCTGTTTCACACTGTCTCCTTAAAGGCGACAGCATCCTGCTAGACACTGGTGTGCATCGCAACCCGTCTCACTCACTGTGAATGGTAGGCTGCCATCTTCTAGTGCAGAGACCGGCCACCTCAACGCAAGGCAACATGCCCATGCTGCGTAAAATAGCCGCATTCGCGAGGTCTTGGCTGCGACCTCCCACCGCTACACCAGTATGACCAAAGGTGAATAGGTGCACATCAGAGCCACAATTTCATCTATACGACGACGATCTCGATTAATATCGTGACTTCGTCACTAGCAGGGGAGTGTTGTAGGGATCTATATCTCCTCCCTAGCCGCTCCTCGTTCCCGCATAGATGTCGCGCGGTTTTACCTTCGTCCCAATAGAACGGCCGCATCGATTTTAAGTACCGAGTCCTTCGCTTGATCGATGCGGCGGGTGGAAACAATTCCCCCGCGCCCCCCACGTCTACAGCAGGCTCCTATCAAGCTGTATTGATAAGTTCAAAGATAGGAGCTGGAACGAAACGTGGAATGCCCTAATGAAGAGGTTTGTGGTACCTCACAAACATCCACGCCGAAAACCCACATGATAATGGATGTTGCGGTAAGAGTGGGAGAGTTTGACTACAATACCAGAACGAAGAAAGATCAGCAGATAATGGGAACTAGGTTGCAATGTGGAGTACGAAACGTTGGATACAAATCTGATTATGTCAATTCGAGGATAATTTACTGTCGAATGAAAATTCCTGTAACATTTTCTGATAATCGGGGCTATTCACTAAGCAAAGTTGTTATGGATAGCCACTGTAAATCGTCGTTATCCCATGCTTATTACATGGGATAACGACGATTTACAGTTGCTATCCATAACAACTTTGCTTAGTGAATAGCCCCGAATATTTGAAGAAGACAGAATTTACTTTTCTTGTGATATCTCAAAACCGGCCCTGATAATCTCGATTTGTTTGAACTGCCTGACGATTATTCTATGAATGCAACTTTTTCTTCATTCGACCGACCTTCTAACTCTTATGGTTTGAAAGTTACTAATACAATCCTATTAAAAAAGTGGCCATCCCGTAAACAGGATGTTTAAAAATGAAGGTACAAATGAAAAGGGGAATGAACCATGAATAATTTTGAGAGAAAAAATCGCATGAGTATGAGGCCACAAACGTTTCGTTTTCGAAATACAGGGTGTTAAAGTTTCAATTTTGTTAAGTTTCTAACTGAACAGTAGTTTAATTCGATGTGTCAAAACTATCCATTAATTCATTCGCCACAGCGTACTAACAGGATTTTCTTCTCAAACTCTTTAGTGTTCCAATAGGAATTTCACCTGGACGACGGCTAAAAAACCCGAAATACTTTAGATTATAAGTGGAATCTGGCCGTGAAAGCCTTCATCAATATATCAACTGGATTTATATGAACATTTATATTTTACTGAGGATTTCGAGAAAATAGTTCAAATTTTCTTCTCGAAATGGGTAGCAGATACGAAAAAACTTCAAGAATCCATAAAGTTTAGTGAAATGACAGAGGAGGTTGTCTATCATGACAATATTACATTCATAGTAAAACGGTAAAACAGATACACATTACACAGCGTTCATTAATATAATTATCAATGACCATCACGCATCTCCCTGGAAGATGGTTTATGGCGAGTTCGACTCAGATGCGTGGTGGTCAGTGATTTATTATATTGGTGAACACTGTGTATCTGTTAAACCGTTTTATTATTGTGATGACGTTTATAAAAGGAACATGGACATTGGACACATCAGAAAAAATTCTGGAGTAAAACAGGGGACAGTGTTCCAGAAAAAATATCTCCCTATGAGTTTACAATCGAAATTGGCATGCCAAATAATGTATATTCTAAATTCTAAATCTATGTCTTATTTCAGTCGAATATCTTATGGTACAAATACTATGAGGAAAAACTCGAGAAAAGAATCAAACTTTAACGCCCTGTTCTACGAAAGCGAAAGTTTGCAGTCCCATTTTCATGATAAGATTTTTGTCTTAGAATAATGCAGGAAATTTCCCATTCCGTTTGTACCCCCAATCTAGTCATACCCTGTTCATACATTCACAAATATATATTTTTCCACGTCACTCAGGAAGTACTAGTTGATGAAGCGTTGGTATTTTTTAATTGGGGACTCAAACTCTATCCAACAAAGTGTTCAGGATTTTATAATACTTTGAATTGTTTGATTGTTCTTGTTGTTTTTTACATTGTGTATATTGTTTTTTACAGGCTGGAAAAAGGGTACTACCCGAAACGTCGCCAAATACTATTATATTTTGAATAATATCATTGAGTTTGAATATACATAGAGACACATCCCGGTTCAACGATTTGAAGCTGAATTTAGTGTATTTCCTTCACCGGTTCATAGATGGATAAGTGTGTTTCAGAGAAGCAAAAAAATTTTCTCCCTCATCTGGCGGTAAGTAGCTGAACTATGAAGCACTATTTCCGAAGCCGAATGTGATGACGATCAGGACCGTCGTAAGAAATATTGGATGTTCAGTATTTCAAAACCTGATTTTTTGGATGCAATAAAACGAAAATTATTTTTGATCTTTCATGAATATAAAATACTGATGTTTGAAAAAATGAGGAACTGAATAAAACTCTTTGGACTCTAGAGCGACGTTTTGGAGTCATAATTCGTCTCAGGCTACAATAAAAACAGAAGGAATAAATTAACTGTATATGTGTGTGTAAAAGTGATGTGGACAAATCCAAAAAAATGTTTTTGAAAATGACTATATAAAACAATTGAAGATTCAATAAGAATACACTTCGCGCCGAAATTCCCTGTTTGAGGACTGACTAGAAAAGGAGTCGGCAACCTTTTGAGTTGGAAGAGTCAAAAATTTATGAAATTTCCAAATTTTTTTTCAAGAGCCACAAATTTTTTTCTTGCCAATAATCAGTATTGGCAAACACAGAGTGCTTCTTAATTGGAGGTTAAAATGAAGAGGGGAGATTACAAGAATAATTTTAAGTGAAAAAATCTCATGAAAATGTGTCCGAAAACATTAAATTTTGTTTTCGAAATACAGGGTGTTTTTTTTTCATAGTATCTGCCTGTGGTATGCCAATTTCGATTGCAAATCTACCGGGTGATATTTTTTTCTGGCATACTATCCCCTGGTTTCCTCCGAAACCTTTCTTTCTGGAGTCACTGTTAGTTTGATAAATAGTGGAAAGAAGCTCGGCTGTTATACTAAACTTTATGGTCTCTTGTAGTTTCACCGATTTCGAAAACAACTTCTGGTCGATTCCTCAGAAAAATCAATATTATCATAAAAATCCAGTTAGTAAAATCAGAACTATTCAAGTCTGGGGATCTGGCAGGCTCTGAATAATGTCAGGTTTTCGAGAGAATCGTTTTTTTCAAAATCGGTAGCAGATACGATAAAACTATAAGAGACCATGTAGTTAAGTCTAACAACAAAGCTTATTTTTACAATTTCAAACTCAAAAAAAAAAGTTCTGGAGGAAAACAGGATAGTGTTCCAGAAAAAATATCACGCTATAGATCTGCAATCGAAATTGGCATGTCACATGGTGTAAACTCTAAATGGTAATATCCATGCCAAATTTCAGTTGAATATCTTGTGAAATGCAGATACTTGAAGAAAATTCAAATTTCAACTCCATGTATCTCAATACGAAACGTTTGTGATTCCATATTTATGGGACTTCTTCTCTCGAAATATGTTTGTTCCTCCAATTGTACACCCTGAACATGGCATTATAAGATGATGATCAAATAAATAATACTGGCGAAAGGACTCGAAGATCCGCAGCTTCACCTCCAAAGACTAAAGAGCCGCATGGCGCAAGTGGTTCGCGAGCCGCAGGTTGCCTACCACTGGACTAGACTATTTATGGTACATTTTCACCCTTCATTTCCTACCTGAGAACACTCTTTTGGGGAAATTCATGGCTAATAATTCATCATTATTGATTCATACCGTTTGTAACAAATATATAGGATTTGGACGAATCCGACCCTGCCTACGATTCATAGAACTAGAGGAAAATAAATATCCCATAGATTTCTGTAATTCAATAGTGACAAAATGGATCGGCAGATTATAGTTGCTTTAGTAGCTACTATGTGCCGCCACTAAAGTTGGCAAATTGGCAAGGAAACTGCCAAAAATTTATGCATCAAATCGTTGAACTGCGTTGTGTCTCTATGTATATTTAAACTCAATGATAATATTAAACCCTGATTATCAAATACGGTTATTCTTTCATAAATCACACAGGGTAAATACTTATCATTCGATAAAAAAAACCAACACCTCTAGCCCTATTGAAACCCAATACGTTACTTGATAGTAACTCCCTTAAATTTGCCATCAAAATTTACGAAATGAACTGAAAATTGAAAAAAAACACATACACCGCTTTCTCGTATTTTACCCATTCTAGGGTTTGCTGTCCGTTCTAGCGCTTATTGTACAACCTATGAATTTACTAGGAATTAGAAATATTTTATATTTTTATGGTCAGAAAATAGCCCTTTTAAAAAACAATACGGTACTTGATACTACCTCCCTTGAATTTGCCATCAAAATTCACGAAACGAACTGAAAACTAAAAAACACACATACACCGCTTTGTCTTACTTTATGAAGCTAACCTAATTCAATTCCTAATATGGCATTCAACTATCTCCGTCCTAGGGTCAGCTGGTCGTCATAGCGCGTATTGTACGACGTTTTAATTTATGAGGAACAGAAAATATTTTATATTTTCAAGGTCAGAAAATCACTAAAATTCTATAAAACGGTATAAAAACGTTTTTCCTCTGAAATAAAGATACCTAATATTGAATAATTATCTATGAACTATTCATTTAATATTTGGAATAAACAGTAAGAAACTGTGAAATTTATAACTATTGTGAGCGCAAGGTCGGCGAGCCGACCTTGTATGTATCAAACAGCGACGGAATATAGAGATATTGTACCGTTCTATTTGGCGAAACTGCGTGAGTCGTGGGTGTTTTTATATTCTTTATATTCTGAAGCGCGTGGTATATGCGTGGTATATAGTATACGAAAAGATGAGATGAGAAAGAACATTCCTGTTCTTAGTGAAATTATAAGCTTTCGAGGACAATAATCATGCATTCAGAATAAGGTTCATTATTTCATATTTTCATTATTTTCTATTTTTGAGTTATTTTCTCGATTGTTTTTGGGTCGGCCTGGTCGACCCTGACGAGTCAATGACCTGGGGAAAACTCAGAGTTAACCTTTAAGAAAAGGTATTGAAAAATGATCTAACAGAGAATCATCCATATAGCAATAATTTTCCATTACCGCAATAGCGCAATGACCGTGAAATATTGTGTATTATTCAGTTGCATCATATTTTGCCCACCTGTTGTATGCAATCGAATTTAAATATTTTCATCAGAAAAAAATGAACACAACGAGACTTACGTTCAGTATTCAGGTACTTTTTTCACGTGAGATGAAAAATGCAGAAGTTGGCAAATAAATATATGGAAATTTTATTTTGATGCTTTTGTATTATAGCCATCAAATGCGAAGCCATGAAGAAGCAGCTACGATCATTGCAGATTTGAATTGGGAGAACGTACCTTCCAATCTCTTTATTGTTCTTAGATTTGTATCGGAATATTTCAAAACTGATTTTGTCAAAGATTAACCGAAATCTGAATTATCGAAATTTCCGACGACATACGTGTGAATGTTATAAAAGCTTTGTTGAATATGATTTCATCACATATTGCCAAAGTTTTGAATCTTTCGTGATTCTTCATCAAGACTGAAATAGGACACAAAATTTTAACACAACTGAACTGCCTCAGAAAATGATCCGTCAATCCCCTGAGACTGCTAGATTCAATTTCGTCCGATTTAATAGAATAATGTAATTTTATGTTTTTTCCATGAAGAGTTGAATTTTTCTTTATATCCATTCTAGTTGATGTGTTGAGCAGGAAACGTTGCGTCATGTTGAAATCTGTTAGGATAACCGACGAAAACAAATCTTCCCTCCCTGCATGTTCCAGAAAGCAAAATGAAATGATTTTCGGAATATTCTTGACACGCCAAGAATCATCTAGAGATTTTTCAAAATTTCAACATTCAAAATTTCACATTTTAACATTGAGACGTCAAATTTTCATGAAATACACTAAAATAAATGTTCATAATGCAAAGGTTCACATTTTTCGGTCCTACCCTTATTTTTCAATTTGAGTTCAAGCTCCGGCAACGTTTTTGTTGGATATTTACAACATTACTACAGACTAATATGTTGGACGTCTCCTCTGAAATTTTCTGTCTTGTTCGACCTTACTTAAATGATTTAACAGATTACGCTTCTACTATACAAAGGTTCATGATTCAAACTGTGACCTCCTCGAATGTGAATGAATGTTCCTCAGTGTGTACATGTATAATGAGCGCTGTTTTCTGCGAGTTGCAAGGGCCTCGATAAGGGGGTACTTGGGATATCCCCCTCCCAAGAAAAAAAATTGAATTCAATACACCTGAGATGCCCAGTCTCATTCACCATTTATTTCATCAATTCATTCACTGAATAAAGAACTTATCAACTGCATATTCATTTATTGTCTTAATTGTGATTTTCATTTCAGACTACTCCTATCTATTTCTGACACAAAAGTTAGAGGTGCCATCTGAAGAAATCTCAATCACCCTATAGTATTCGTAGAGAGTGCATGAAAAGTTGCGTAGTCTGAAATAGAAATTGATCTTTTAGAGCATCTTCGTACGAAAAAGTGAATTCCGACGATATGTAAGGTATAATTTTTATCAAAATGCATCTCGAACGAAACTGTAATTAGCAAACAATCTTGGAGGTGTTTTTGTTATTGAAATTCATCATTAATGCTTCAGTTCGTTGGACGTTGTTATAATTTTACCTCATCTTGAAACCAAAGATCCAGAAAACATTCCAAAACACGCCGAAGAAACAACCTTAAAACTTTACGTCGCAAATCCACGCGCTTAATCCCGGATCCGAAAGCGGCTCTGCAGCTGCCTCCACGATGGTCCCGGAACCACTGGCTGATGTCGTTTGGCGTCCAGACGGCGTCGCCCGCGCATTACGCCAAGACATTGCGCGACGTTTTCGAAGGCTCTTTTTCATTCTGGGTCTTTGGGGCATCTGCATATTTACGAAACGGGCAATTAAAAATGCATGAGTGTGTTTGTGAGCCGCGACATGAAAGGGAAGTCAAGAGACAGTGTATTTGATGTTGTCGAAAAAGAAGAAGAAATGATAGTAGGAAGCTTGCTTCGTTGATTTATCCGAATATTTCCCTCCTGTCAAAAATCCTATGTAAATGGAGTGCAATTACCTCATAATTACAGCGATAATTGCATTGTAGAAAGCGAAAGAGCCCAGCGATAATTGCACAGTTCATATCTATGGTACATTTCCAACGCGATTCCATTGTACGTCAGTTTGAAAAGTAATGTCAAAGACATTATCAAAAATGTCTCGTTTTGGTCGTGCTTTTTTACAAGCTTTCGAAGGCGAAGTTTCGGAAAACGAACCGTATAACACAAAATAGATGTGACGTCAGTTTATGGAGCTTCTGTGATGAAAAAAATTATATTTTGGATGGAGAAACACAAATTGATGTTTTGGCAAAAATATTAACGGACTGGGCATTCAATATGCGTAAGCAAAATGGCGATGAGTATAAAGAAAATACTGTTGAAGCGATTTGGAAAGTAAACGCTTAATTATAAATAAAAAACATTAAAACAAACGTATTTCTGCCTCTTTTCTTTCATCAGTTACGGAATATTTATTGATATGAGCTAAGAATTTATAAATCAATAACGTCAGTTTGACAAGTTAACAGACCATTCGGGAAATATTCCCCCGAATCACACTCGTGCATCAAAATGACCGGATAATTTCGCATTCCAGCGTGTTGTCGTAGAAAAACTGCATTCGGTCATTTTCATTTTTGGAAAAAGAGCCCTCCACCTTCGGTGTCGGGCTCTTTCTCAAAAAATGAAAATAAACTCATGCAGTTTTTTGACAACACGCTGTCATGCAAAATTATCGGTAATTTTGATGCACTTGTGCAATTACTTACGAAAATTACATGTTATAGAACTGTATCTTTTCGCGTCTCCAACAACACACTTGTGAATTCCAAGGTTGAGGAGAACACCACGAAAAGAGTGAAAAAAAACAAACATTACCCTCCATCTGGCGAATCAAGTGAAAAAGAATTGTTTCATTCCGTGAATATGGATTTCGTCTGCAAGAATGATGTGAAACCTGAATGCTCTTTAGTGTATAGGCGCGTATTCACTGGGACAACTAAGCCACTAAGGTAAACCAATGATGTGATGTGGCGAACCATAGTATAATACCAGAACAAAGAGTAGACACAGGCGGTAGCATTCCGCCTGGGTGCTGGTGAGGGCCACGTCAAAGAATTTTCTTCTTCATGAAACTGAGGGATTCCTGACGGCTATCCAAGACCAAGTTATAAGAACTCGCAACTATGAGAAGCTCTGTTTGAAGCTGAACGTGGAGGACAAAAGCAGGAAGTGCGGCGCAGTTGGCGAGTCTATTGAACATATAATCGCAGGTTGTCGAGTACTTGTCGACAACGTATATTTGGCCGACACAAACAATGGGCAAAAATTGTTCACCAGCAGTTAGCTCTTAGGTATGGTTTTTCAGATACTTGTCCGCCATATTATAAGTATCAACCTGCAGCAGTGTTGGAAACGGACGCAGCGGTTCTATATTGGGACAGACCTATAACAACGGATAGAACCGTGGACTTTAATAGACCGGACCTTGTATTCATTGAGAAGGATCAAAAGTATGGGGTGATAATTGATGTGGCAGTACCATTGACTCAAAACATCGAAAGAACAGAGTCCGAAAATATAACGAATTACGAGAACTTGGAAAAAGAAATGAAGAATATGTGGCAATTGTCAAAAGTCACTATAATACCGTTGGTGATTTCAGCTGAGGGAGTAATGTCGAAATCATTCAAAACATCGAATTATCCCAGGTTGTCGGTCGCATAGGGATTCAAAGTTCGAAAGAGCAGCCCGTAGTCGGAACCGGCAGCCGAATCAGGACGGCACAAAGGGGTCGTCACAAGTGGACGCCTGAGCAGCATGGCCTGCAGTCTGCGCTATACAAAAGATCGAGACCCGAAAGACGGGGATACATGGAAAGGCTGCATGGTCTTTGGTGCGAAAATTATCCAGACCTTGACTACAAGACGCAGCGAAACCTGAGAGATCAGATCAGTCTGATGGTCTTATGACGGTCTCAGGAGCAAGAAAGGACAGAACAACAAGCTGAGGAGCAGTTGACAGATGCTTCGAACCAACATCAGCAATTGACGATTGGCACAGCTGAAGAACAAGCTGTAGCCCTGGTGAGAAATATCGCGGGTCTGATACACGCTCCAATAGGCCGATAACAGAACATGTGAGAAATGTTCCAAAAATAGAACACGGTGAAGAGCAGGAAACAGATACTCCAAGCCAACAACACCAAGTAATAGCCCTGGGGTCAAGGCCAAGAATGGAACAGGTGAGAGATGTTCCAGTAATAGAACTAGCTGAAGAGCATGTGACAGATGCTCCAGACCAACAGCAACAGAGGCCAAAAACTGTGAGAGGTGTTCCCAAGTTAATCGTCAATACCAAAAGAGCATTTGAGGCTGCCGTTAGGAACCGACTGGTCAAGGCCATCCGAATAAAAACAAGACATAAGGCTGGAGATCTAGCCGTATTGGATAACATCATTCAAGGTCACCGAGACCTGTTAGCTAGAAGATGTGGTGGCTGCAGTGAGAGCAGCCGCTTCACTTCTATGTCCACCGAAAACAACAGCTACGAAGAAGGATGAGCATAGGTTTAGACTCACTCGGCTTGACATAAAAATAAAATCAATGAGGCAGCAGGCATCTTGGTACCACTGTATGATGTTCTGAAAGGAAAGATTGCGTCGAGCAAGAAAATAAAGGATATAATTGAGGAGCTTCGTTCCATACATCAAAGAGTAGACTTTCCCACAGTACATCTACTGAAGCAGAAAGCTGTAGATAAAATGAGATAACTTGCAGCAGCGCACAAGAAACTGATAAAAAGGCAACAGCACCTGGACTGGACGGTATTCAAAACAAGTGGTGAAAGAGATTTCCAGCTACACATATACACCTGGCATGATTATTCAGCGGGATGCTGACTCGCCGTGAGCCCATTCCGTCATGTTTGGTGGAGGGTAGAACAATGCTGATACCAAAATCAGGTGATTTAGGGCAACCCAAGAACTATCGCCCAATCACTTGCCTCAATACACTCTATAAGATCCTCACAAGTGTAATTCAATATCAAATTCTGAGGGTTATTGGACCAGTGTGGGACAGTATCTACGAACAGAGGGGAGCAAAGAAAGGAGTGCAAGGATGCAAGGACAACTTACTCATAGACAAGAGCGTATGTCTAGACGCCAGATACTACAAGCGCGACCTACACACATCATGGTTGGACTACGCGAAACCATATGACACCTCGCCGCAGGAACTGATAATACGGCTATTAAAAATGCTGAAAGTCCACCCTTACATCATACACGCGATAGAAAACTTCATAGCGCTGTTGAAAACGAAGTTTGTCATCAGCCCGCTCCACACTCATGGCAAGAACGTCGGCCAATACCGCGAACGCGAGTGTGGATAACTTTCTTGTGTCACGTTCGCGCTTCGCGGCGTTCTCCGTTTCGTTGCGGTCTCCTGTCCCGCGACAAAGGCTTCGCGCCTAAGCACAATGTTCCATCCACACTCACAGGCGTTCGCGGTACCAGCGCAGTAATGATTTAATGCTTGTTCACTGACTTTATTCGCTTTTGAAATGAATGGTTTTCTTGTAGCAATAAAGTGGAATTAGATTAGATTTAGAGGAGATAAGTGAAATGAGAATTTCTTGATTATTATCAGAATGAACCTTTTTTATGGGGCGGAAAGTCTTCGCAGACAGCGAGGATGCCGTGAACCAGAGTGCGAATATTTGTGTGAGTGTGGATGACTTATTTGGCCGCGAATTCTTGGCCAGGTTCACGGCAAGAATTCTTGGCAAGATTCGCGCCATGAGTGTGGAGCGGGCTATCCCAGCAGATATGGGCGAGATACTGGAGAGGAGTTTTTCAGAGAGATTCGGCTCCGCCTCACACGGGAACTGATCGCGCGCGGACGGAAAAAGCTTACTTTCTGTACTAGTAATGACTAGTAATGAAATATACTATTTCTCATATACCTTAGAGAAAACCGGCAGCAATGATATTGTTCGATAGTTTTCAGGAGAATCTTTATCTCCTTTTTTGAATACTGTTGAGACTTTAGCTAGCTTAAGGTAATCAGGAAATATTTTTGATCTTATACATTTATTAATTAGGTTGGTTAAGGGTTGAACAATGTTATTAACATTCCTCCTCAACAAAGCAGCAGAGAGACCATAGGAATCCCTGGATTTGCTGTTTCTTTGGGAACATATTATCTCCCTATAACTTCATTTTAGCTTACTTCACAAAAGTTGAACTCTAGGACATTGTACCTATACATGCTCTGGCATGTAATCCTCAGGTAAATGGTGCACATTATCAGTATTGTTTCTTTAATTTTGTCAGGTATTTGAATAAAGAATTCATCAAATTTGTCAGCCGTTATATTGGATTTTGCATTTAATTGTCCTTTTCTTTTTGAATTCATTATTTGCCACATGGTCTTGGAGGGTTAGATGAGTTCAAAATGTTTTTGTCATTTGCCTCTATTCTTGTTTTCCTCAATCTATGCCTGTAACTAGCTATCATTTTGTTTCGAAGCAACTTCGAGTCTTCAGATTTGTAAAATGTATACTGTTAATTTAAAATAGACACCTGCTCTCTCATCAGTCTTATCTCTTCAGTAAACCATTTCACACCCCCATCACTCTTTTTCGACCTGAGCTCAACCTCTGGAAAGGAATCTTCATACACCGACACAAACCTACCCCGAAACATCTCATCTGTGTGTGGAGTGTGACCAACCGGTCACACTCCAAAATAAAATCCCGCCTTTCTTCAATTTAGATGTGGTGCATATTATGAAAACTCCTCTCGGTTAGTGGCCTACATTTGTTATGTTTTACTCATGATACTGGCTTCACCCTGAATAACTCACATATTGAGCCTTATGATCAGAGAAGCTCACTTCCCCCACCTTACATGAGTTACCTTCTACCTATCTACCTCAAAGCTCACAAATATATTGTCAATACAGTATGATCCTCTGGTTGGTTCAAATATGGTCTGTCTCATACCAAAAGTTCCAAGCATCTCCACAAGTGTGGAAGCGTTTCCGCCATCCGAAACATCACAGTCTGAAGTTTTGAAATGGACATTGAAATCACCAGTTAAGATAACCTCACTTGAAGTATCTATTGAACCTGGGATATCGGACAATATATTAATGAAATTAGTACAGAACAATTATTCTCAATAGTAGACAATTTCACATAATTTTCATCTTCACACAGAATCAGTGACCCACCTCTTAGGTTAAGTTAGGTAAGGTTTATCAAATATAAACAAATCTTTCTACCCATATTTTTCCGTCGACTATAGAATAAAAGCTCATTTTAACGCACTCAAAATCATCCATTAATGACCTATTTTAATGCATGATTTCTTATAATTGCATGATTGTCATGGCAACCGAACATAATATATTCAGTCAGAGCACTATCGAGCTTGGTTGGAAATCAACTTGTTGCAAAGTAAATAATACTTCAACCTCCACTTTCTCCACACGTTCCTCATCGGATGTCATAGGAGAGTAGGGTTCACTGAAGCGAAAAGTCACTGCAGCGAAAGTTCATTCCCGCGAAAGATCATTGCAGCGAAGGTTCACTCGCGCGAAAACCACGCCCACTTCACCTGATTGGCCATATAGCCAGTTCTCCGTTGTTTGTCATCTTCGTCTATCATTTATGCAGTTTGAAAGTGGTTAGGCAACTTTTAACAGAAAAGGTGTTATTGTTTTTACATAAGCCAAGAAAAATGTGGGGTTTCGATATAATCCAACGAAAACAGATTTAGACGTTTCTGTATGTTCTATGACGAATGACGATTTTCTTGTCTAATTAAGTGAGCGTAATGATAATATGAAAAGAATTCAATGATGAAATGCATTGGGAGTTTTTTAGGATACATTAAATATTTTTCCAATAATATATAAAGTGGGTGTCTAACGAATCGTACAAAATGAATATCCCTCATTTTCTTCAGTTTAATCCAATGCAACTGCTTTTTTTATCAGCAATCTCAAGCTTTCAATATCAATGTTTCTATTTCACAAAAATGTTATTCAGAAAATTCAACTCACGCATGATTGGTTTTAGAAATCAGGTAGGTAATAAGAGGACCAGTGAAATAATGGATACCTTTGGAATCAACGTTACTTGGAGTAAATAGTAGATCGGTGATATAAATACCATAGATTACACAGAGATCTTTTTTCTGAGAACTTATTGGCTGGAAATTGTCCATATTTATGAAATAGATAGACAGATAATGGGAGCGTGTAACGTATCCTTTTATCAAATATAAACTGAAAAATGAATTTTCATGTTGGTATTATTTATAGAATTGTTATGCCCAATAAGAACTTTGATGATACATACCCATTGTATAGGATACATATTTTACCTAAACCAATATTTATTAGCTTCGACACTGTCTGCCATAAAAGGCTTTTAAACAAACTCTGGAACTATGGGTTCCGCGGAGTGAGCCTTGATATTCTGAGGAGCTATCTAACGAACCGCCAACAGATTGTAGAGGTAGGTGGAGATGGGAGTTCTTCAAGGGTGGTAACTTATGGTGTTCCCCAGGGAACAGTCATGGGTCCGCTATTGTTTTTGGTGTATATTAATAGTTTGTCAAGATGTACAAAAGAGGGCAGCATAGTTAGTTTTGCACTGCCATACACTACAAAGCTGATACGTGGTATGATCTGAAACATAAAGTGGAAAATGATTTCACACACATACAAAATTGGTTTCAGGTTAACAAACTCACTTTGAACCTTGATAAAACCAAATTTCTGCCTTTTTCATCCTATTCTTTAGAACCAATAGGACATCTAGAAATCAGTCCAGAAGTGAAAATTCCAGAGGCAAAATTTATAAAGTATCTTGGAATAATGATTGATGTAAATCTGAAATGGGACCAACATATTGAACATGTAGTTAAGAAACTTAGAGGTCTTCTGAGTAAGTTCAGATATATGAAGAAATATTTGAATAGCTCTACACATTTAATTATGTTGTTCAATGCACTGGTTCAGTCCCAGATCAATTATGGCATCTTGGGATGGGGTGGAGTTTACGACGTTCATCTGAGGAAACTGAATATTATGCAAAAATGGATAGTGAGAATAATTCATGGAAAAAAAATTACATATCCGAGTGAACCACTATATCAGAAATCAAAAATTCTAGACACAAGGTAACTCTACACACTCAAAATAATAATAAGTATTTTCAAAAGAAACATAATATTGAGAAGAAAAGAACATACATATACTACAAGAAATAGAGATAAAACTTACCAGACATTGAGATCAAAAAAAAAGAATAGGGCAAATATACTTCACCTATCTCGCACCGCGCATATATGAGAAAATTCCCGAAGATCTGGCAAAAATTAGAAACTATAAACAGTTCAAAAAGAAAATTAAATTATGGATTATACAAAGAGGCCGCAAATATGCGAATACATTGATTAATCAAGACTAAGATACTAAGAAATAGATGTGTGAATGGATAACTTACACCCCGATTTGCGGTTACTCTAACTCTACCCGATATTTGACATCTCACCCACGATTTGTGAAAAAAAAAATTATTATGTTCCGCAATTGATTGTGACGCGAACTAACCTGAACTGCTGACAAAAAGACATTTATTAATTAAGATGAAACAGAAATTATTATCATTATGTTCTGCAATTGTGACTTAGAGTGTGATTTATGTTTAGAGCTGTTATGTTGGTTGATGTGAAAACTTGTTTAGTTGTAAAAAAAATATCCACAGGTTTAAAAAGAGAGAAAATGTTAATTTATAGTTACGCACAGGTAGTTTATTCAAAAACCTCTGTAACTTACCATGTTTATTTATTTATTGAATAAACATTATTATTATTATTATTATTATATTATTATTCTGTTATGACCAGTTAACAATCTCAATTTATGAAATCCTTTCACATATTTTATCGATTTGAATGAATGTTGTGGATTGCAGAAGATAAAGTACTTACCTGCAAGTAGAATCTGATTTTTTATAAAAAAAAAAACATTAAACTTACTCTATTGTGTACCTTTATTTAAGGTGGACACAAAAGAAGAGAATGTAACATTCGGTTTGTTCTTGATAATTTTTCATTCACACCCAAGAGAAAAAATAGCATTTAAAATATTTGTTTTGAAATACAACTGACTGAGTGAAATATTACTCTATAACTTTACTCGTTATATTTGAATATATATCAAAATAATGTATTTGTGGAATAAAATGACATATTATCAAAATATTTGTATTTCACTTGAAAATTCGATCTGAACTATAATATTATATATATTATATCACTGCGAATTTTCTGTGAGATTCAAAATTTTCTGTTTTTCCTTTTTTTTAGTAGGCTGTTTAGTTTTTCATCTCCATTTTCTTCAATCAAGGAATCAAGCAAAAAAACCATGTGAACGAGTGATAGGTAATGATTCATGGTTTCGCTCTGATCTTTCCAATCTTGAAGATGAACAACTTCTTACATCTTCAATACTTAAGAGACTCCGAATTCTGGTGTGAGTCTTTCAGGTCTTGGAAAGCAGGAAAACTTTTCTAGTAGGTATGAATTGTTCATAAGGATGTCAAATCATGGAGAATGGAACTCAGGTAAGCAGGTTGTTATGATTTTCCTGTTTCATGGGTTACAAGGAAGATTTCAAGTTTGGTTGTTGTACTCAAGAGTTTCCAATTCATTCCTGAAGAAGTCTCATCTCGAGAAGGATAGGATTAGGCTAGGTGGCAGCTGGTTTCGTATATGTTTAGAGCTTCGGTATCAGGATGATATATGATTCTACTAGGTATCACATTGTTCAAGGATCTGTCGAATCTTGGAGAGAATGGAACTCTGGTAGGCAGGTTGTTATGATTTTCCTGTTTCATGGGTTACTAGGAAGATTTCATTATTGGTTGTTCTCAAATCTTCATAAGCATATTTGGAAGTTTTCAGAGGATATTGTGTGGAAGTCTTGAATCTTGGAAGATATAGGATAAGGTAGCTGCTCCAAGGATGGGAAATTCAAGGAGCAAAAAAGCTGCAGAAATTGCAGTACATTGCTACGGCATTATATCTGAGATGCCTAGAATAATGGTGTAAGCACTCGTCAAATACTTAATGGAATGACGTTCGACCAAATTGAGATTATTGAGAATATCGGCAAGATTTCGTTTTTTCCACTTCAGGTGCCGCTCGCCACTAATTATGTCATACAACGTCATTACGGACGGCTGTTTTTCCCTTGATCGATTAATCAACAACTGATCTGCCAAAGTCAATTATGACATGACCACAGAATGACATTTTTATATGGTGAAAGTCTTATACTTTTCCTCCATACTGATATCATTGTTTAAACAATGCTGATATGAATTAAAATGTCAATAATATATTCCCAAATTATTGCTTGGCAAAATTATCGGCTATTGACACAACATGTTCACCAGAATAAATTCGAGTATTTGAAATAACTAATAAAAATCAGTCATAATTAGTGAAAAGCGCCGCCTGAAGTGGAAAAAACGAAATCTTGCGGATATTCTCAATTTGGTCGAAACAAAATCTAATCATTGTAATCACCATGTGTTCAGTCATCGAAATTATATCGAAACCCCACATTTTTCTTGGCTTATGTAAAAACAATAACAACTTTTCTGTTAAAAGTTGCCTAACCACTTTCGAACTGCATAAATTAATGATAGACGAAGATGACAAACAACGGAGAACTGGCTAGATGGCCAATCATGTGAAGTGGGCGTGGTTTTCGCGCGAGTGAACCTTCGCTCCAATGATCTTTCGCGGGAATGAACTTTCGCTGCAGTGACTTTTCGCTTCAGTGAATCGCACCGTCATAGGAAATGATTTAAATGCAAACTATTAAACTAAATGTAAACTATTCAGAATGTCACAACAAGTCCAATATTCCCTCCATGAATTTTTCGAATTGTTCCATAAGGTGCATGAATATTAATATATCGAAATAAACATAGATATTCACATTATGTCGAATTTGTCTATTATTTCAATCCAAAATTTATATTTTATTCGTGATGAAGTCGACAGAAATAGTTATTTTCCTATCAGGGGCGGAAAGTTGTACTTTCCCGCACTAGATTGCCGAGTGCGGGAAAGTACTTTCCGCTCAAGATAGGAACAATATTTTTTCTACAACCGTATTATGAAAAAAAACTTCTACACAACTCTAATATTGGTTTTGGCACATAAATTAAGGAGTTTGGGATTCTACGCGGAAAATCATAGACCATGACATAGAAATAAATACACAGATCCATGTATGCCATCAGTCATAATTTTTGAAGGATGTCAAGTTCTCTTTGAAAATGCAATAATTTTCAAACATAAATCTGCATTAATAATTAGTTCAACATGGATGAAACTGCATAATTTGAAATATTTAACTAAATATATAAGTAAGTAGATTAAGAGATTTCATGTTGAAGGTACTATTATACCCAAATTCAACACATATTTACTTTCCCGCACTAGTGCGGGAAAGTGACACTTTCCGAATCGAAAACAATGCGGGAAAGTAGTTAGTAAGGCCCGGTTGTAGAAAAAATCTTAATCAACACGTTTATTAATTCAGCGATTATGGTCTCAAACATTAACGCGCTCGCTCCGCTCAAGCGTTAAAATATTTCGACCATTAATTGCTGTCCTTAATAAACTAGTTGATTAAATAACTATTATTAACAACATTTTTATGCTTAACATTTAATGTTCATATGCCTAACTCTAGTTCCAATTATAAAAGTATAAAGACTTCAAGGTCTCCGTTTAAAGCGCGTAGGAAAGTTCAGCCGATAGAGGCGCCACCGTGCATTTTATGAAATATCTCCATAGAACTTACATTATCTCTATGAGTTCTATGAATATCTCTCTAATAATGAATGAAATGTACTATGGCGCTCTCTATACGAAAATAGCTGGACTATGAAATTAGTGAATATGTGGGTAAAACAGGAACTTTTTCCCGCCATATTTTGAATTTGGCCATTTTCTGCCAATTCCGCATTTCAAGTTGTTTTTCTGAACGAAAGTATCTGTAGATTCACTTTTAATCGGAAGTTGAACTATTTTCTTGGGTCTTTCGTTTGAAATAAAACAGAAGCATGAGTTGACTTATTTTCTTCTATTTTTGACAGAAAAAAATCAACTGTCGAAATGAAATAGATCTCAATTATTTCATTAAGAACTCCAATTCTTTCTGAGTTCACCCACAAAATTTCATTTCTCAAAGTGAAACCATTTTCAAATGCAACTTAAAATCACACTGCATTGAACGCCCACCTTAATTCTTGCGTTTTTCTAAAGCTTTTCTCGGATCATTCTTCTGACATACAAGAAAAACTAGCTCCCGAATCGACAAGAGATCATTATCCATTCTGTCATTATATCAATTTGGAAAGGAATGTTTTCATTATTTTCATTCAGGACATATAATGGAGAATCATCTGTTTTATCGGAAATTTCATCAATACTATTGTTATGAAATTATGTTGATTCTGGCTTTTCTATTGAAACAACCAAACTTGAAAGATGACCTCTCTTCCAGAGCTGTGCCAAAGCATTGTGCTTTGTGCTCGTGAAAGCACTCGAAGCCCTTTTGTGCTCCCGAGCACTGTGCTCCCAAGCACTTTTCAAAAGCAGTGCTTAGTGCTTAGTAATTGGAGTGCTTCGTCCAAAGGCTTAGTGCTTAGTAATCCCAAAAGTGCTCGGGAGCACTTTTAGGATTACTAAGCACTAAGCCCTGAGCCAATGTTGTACGAATTTGTTTTTACATCAATAAAATATTAAATCAACATTTCCTTACATGATAGTTAAATCCCAAAACTGTTTGGATTACAATTACAGAGAGATGATAATGAGTAAACTTGATCATTATGAAAGGAAAATTGAAGGGCCCATGTGTATTTTGTAAAATGGTAATTTGTGCGTTGACAACTTATTAATATCAATAGAAAAAGCAAAAGCCAATATTCTGATTTTTTTTTCGTTTTCATCTGACCAAAGATTCTTATACATATAGACAAGATCAAAACGTTACATAGTTCATTGAGTTTTAATTTTGATACTTCTTCGTTATTTGTCACCGCGCGCAAAAATGTTTTGCAACTGGTTTGCTCCTGACAAATCAGTGCAAGAATTGACAGAGGAACATTTCCATTTTTCCTTGAATTTTTTATGTAATTTTGTTTCAAGAACTGGGCGTTTTCAGAAAAAAAGTAAACTCGAAAAATTCAGTATATTTATGAATATTATCAAACAGAGAGATCCAGGAGCGAATAGCATTTTTCTCTTTCATTACCAATAAGAATGTATTACATATTATATTGAATCGAATTCAAATTTTCTAATATCACATACACCTATGCCAACAATTTCTTTTCCGATTAAAATAACCTCACTATCAATATTTCCTTTAAAAAAAGTGCTTAGGGCTTAGTGCTCGAAATGTCGAATTACTTTCACAAAGTGCTTAGTATTCTCGAGCCTATTGTGAAAATAAGTGCTTTGTGCTCGAGACTCGGGAGCCTTATTATTCAAGTGCTTAGTGCTTAGTGCTCGAAGCACTTTTCTTCAGTGCTCGTCACAGCTCTGCTCTCTTCCTACAAATATTACATAAATGATTTCTGCGTGTTCTTTTTCTCCACAACAGGAGCATCCATGTTGTTTTGAGCTCCATGAAGAATTATCTGCGGCGGCGTGTCTCTGCTGACCCGCGCTACTACCACCTGCACTTCCACCTCCTTTCTTGACTGGTTAACCTGCCCTGTGACGTGGCCTGTCGTTGCTGCGGTTGCGTATGAAGTTGATCGGTTCGGTCTTAGTCGATTGCAAAATTTGGTGACTTTGAGATGCCGCTATTTTTTTTGCTGCTTCGGTGATCGCTTGCTCAAATGTGTTTTTTTGTTTTCTTCCAGGAGTTTGTCTAGAATCATCCCTTTTCCAAAACCATGGACAAATCGATCTCGCAAACAAATGTCCAATTCAGCCCCAAACTCACAAGAGATCGGTTAATTCCTTAAGCGTGCTGCCCACTCTCAAATTGCTTCTTCCGGCTTCTTTCTCGAAGCGAAAAATTCAAAACGTTCAGCCACCACTAATTTCTTCGGTTGAAAATTTTTATCGAACTATTGTATCAGAGCATCAAAAGTTTTTACTTCAGGCAATTCTGGACAACATAAGCTAGAGATTCCTCGTCCAGCATGTTGAGAAAAATTGCTCGTTTCTTATCAGCGTCTGTTAAATTATTAGCACTGAAATAATTTTTTAATCTTGCCTTGTAAATGTTTCCATCGGTTGAATTTAATTGGAACTCTCGTAACTGACCGATGAATGATGTGGCTGTTGCTTGATCGCCCGGCATGATGAACAAGTGTGTCACTTGTTAATTTCAGTGAATTCAATACGATGATAATTCCGAAATATAATTATACTAGCGACCCGCCCCGGCTTCACACGGAAGCAATGCAATCCTTATAAACAACGGTAGTGCCGGCCCGCACCGCTAAGTTCCTGCATTTTGAATCTGTAATATTCATTTGAATTACATGCTGTAAAGGGCCATATTGATGTAACTTGAATGGACAATGTATTCAAGCTACTTAATTGGATAAGGATTGATGCTGTATTGCTGAAAATAACTTCCTTAATAAGCCATTTTTTCCCGTAAAATGTGAAGGATAAAAAATGGTTATTGTGGGTTATGCTTGGGAGATAGACATATACCATCGCGGACTTTTTTGTTGACCTTTTTTAGGAGTACAATGCCTAGTACATTATTTCGATTTATCTCGTGGGGTTCAGTCAGCGTTCGCAATGTTAGCGCAAAAAAATAGGTTTATTTACGACATCGCATTAGAAACCTGTAAATTCATATAGGTGTTTCTCTACAATATTATCTAGGAGCATAGAATGAATGGAGAGAAGGCTTCACTGAGAGAACAGTTGATTTATATAATGAAGTTTATTCATATTGAATAATCCCCTGATTCGAATATGGCATAATGAATATTTATTTGTCATAAATAATAGATTTATTTGAGTTTCATGAATAAATTCTTATTATTTGTACATAAATTTTATTCATATCAAATAAATGATTGATTCATCGCAAAAAAAGATTTTTTACTATATAAACTGACATATTTTCATTCCAAAATGAATTATTTTTAAAGGATAATTGTTATTTATGAGAAGAATATATTTTTTTTCAGATAATAATAATAGTTAACTACTAACAAAGATATATTGATATCTAATAAAAGAAACGAGACAAAAATTTTATATATTTGTATCAATTAACGAGTTTATTAGTTGCAAAGAAATATAGTTTTCATTAAATATTAAATTATTATCATTCGTTCACAATGAACAAATAAATATTTAGATTTCATACATCTTTTTTCCATATGAATAACAGAAATTATTTATATATTCTTATTGTATAACGAGTTTATTAGTCGTGAAGAAATATTTTTTTATTCAATATTGAATTATTTGCAACAAATCAAAGTTATTCATGATTTTTGGATGAATTGGGTCAATTCATTTTCCAATAAATATATGATCAATTGAGCTGAAATGATAAGGTTTTCATATTGAAAAAATGCTGATTATAGATTATAACATGAATTCTGCTATCATCAAATCAGTTTAACTGTTAGAGTTATTTGAGGTGGAAGAGGTGGAGCATTTGCTCAAAAATAAATAGGAATAACTGCAAACGTAACATTTATTTAAAGCGATAACAAAACAGGAATTATCAGTTTTTGTACTTAAAATATATGAATATAATATAAATATTATTTACATTTTTGTACCAAGAACAAACAGTTTTTAAATTGAACTCAAAAAACGTCCTATATAATAAGAAACTAAACTTTTTTTTAGTATTCAAACATGATTTATTTTTACAAAACATATATAGCAATATAAGAATAACCAGTTTGATCAACAACTATAAAGGAACCTTTACATTCTAGTGCAACTTCAACAGTAATAAACAAAAAGTTAAACTTTGGCAATTCATGACTAAAGAATTCAAGCTCACATACACTAAATCAACAATTGCGCATCTCGCATCATATGAAAGAATATCCCGCTGAAATTCTTCAAGTAATTCCACACTATCAATACCATTTTCTGAAACAATTGAAGCGTCATCTTATTATGATCTCACGAACAGAAAATTCATGATGCAAAAAATATGAGAAATACTTGACATTGAAAGATTACCATTGGAAAATTCGAGAAAATCTTCAAATCTATTTTCACGGAAATAACTGAATGCTCTAAAATTATACCCTTTGTTGAATTGGATGAGATTTTTTTATATTTCATTGACACTGACTAATTTTTTTTTCAAAAGGTAACAACACATACCATTAGCATTGCCATTAGTAATAACGATATATGTATTTCTTTGAGTAACTTGAATGTGACAAAGCTAATATTCGTCGTATTTCAATCAAGAAGCATAATATTCCGAAAGAGCCAATTTTACTTTAAAACTTCATGAATAATATTTAGACCTTACCTTCAAAAACCCCAGCCAATAGGCTCAAACCATTTTCATTTAGCAAATGTTGAAAATCCATTCTTCATTTCATGCACTCATCCTATAGTCTCGTATAATCACAAATTCCGTAATCACATAAACGCAGCAACGCACCAACGACGATTAATACAAGAAAAAGAATAAACAATAAACGTGCCTACGTGCAGATTTCGCTTCGCAGGGTTGACTAGGAAGAGGGGGCAATTAACAAGTCTCGTCATGTTGTCGGATTCGCGGTAAAACAAAGATCCGAGCGTTAATATACACTTATTGGTATCCAATCAATATTTATCAATAATTAATAAATTTTATATAATTCATAATTCAGCACGCAATTGTTTGACATAAATAACTGCACTTCGAATTTCAAAAAAGATTTGTTTGGTGTAAATAAATGTTTTTTTATAGCTAACAATTTTTTCGAACATCCAGGATCCAGAGTTTCTAAATATGAATAACGTTCTCGAATAATTAATAAATTTTATTAATTATCAATAAAACTGTTCCAAATAAAGAAATCTTAATTATTAACCCTTGCATTTCTCTCATACGCTCGACAGATCATTTTGACCTTCCAATTTCGGCGGAGGTTAGGCAGCTCGTAGACCGGTACGACGCTACCGCTACACGACCGCGACGAGATTTGAGTCGCGGCGATCAGTAACATGGGTCGTTCACACCAAAGCTACGCTACCGCTACGCGACCGATACGCGATCGGTTTCTATGTTATGAAAAAAACTCTCCATTGTCAAAAATGTCAAGCAGTGATGAATGCATAATATCAGCTCCGAAGGGACATTCGTTTCAGAACGATCATAGATTTCATATTCCAAAAAATTCTGTTGGCTATGGATCAGAATTCTTACCTACGGTACAGTGATTCAGTAGATCTAAATCATAAAACAGAATTCCATTCAGACCGGCTCCCTTCACACGAAAATATGAATGTCGCGTATACAGGGTGAGTCTTTGACTTGTACATATATTTTAACTGTAGATTCCTCTCATCAAACGAAACACTTTTTTCCCATACCATTTTTCAAAATTCGGTTTCGTTTGGAAGATACAGGGTGTCGAAAATCCACGAAAAAAACACTTTTCTGTTCATATCTTCGGAACCGTTATTTCAAATGAACTGAATTTTGGTTGATTTTTTACTCTATTCATGGTGCATATTACTCAAACGAAACTTATTCAATATCTCTCCTAGTTTGAAAGTTACAGGGTGGTCGACTCATAAATTCATGCAAAAACACTATCAAATCACTTGAAAAGGATAAACGGTTCATATTTTCGAAAGAACCAATCGGTTTAGAAAATAAAAGTATTCTTATGTTTTTTCAATAAAACGCGTCGTTCTCAAGTTATTCTTAATTGTCTAAGATTAAATTTGAGGAAAAAATCATGAATTTCAAGAATAATCTGAATGCTGTCCTGAGTTAAATCTCATCGAATATTATTTCGTCTCTGGTCTCTCAAAAGTTAACAATGTTGTCAGAATTATTATCAGTTTATCAACTTTGTCAAGACGAAAATCTCTATGATGAAAAAAGTTTGATGTAGAGATATGTAATAATAAAATCCCACAAATGTGGGAGATAAAATTGAATTCCAAGAAGCATGAAATTATACACTTTATAGGCAGTTTCTATTGAAAATTCATTGTTACCGGTCCTTCAGCAAAAAAATTTTCAAAACAATATAACTCGACACCAGAAGACACTACTATTACATCAATTCACTAAGTCATTTACATAATCATCACCTTTTTGCTTTATTATCTGTAAATTAATAAATAAATAAATCGAAGTCACTGACTAACGTTGGAGGTTATTAGAGACACAGAAACTCTGTATGTCTTGCGTGGCGGCTACATCCACTCCACAGCCTTCAGAAGCAACAGAAATCAGAAGGCAATAGTAGGCCGTGGCCCGTGCTACATCGCAGCCGGCAAAGAACGTAGCGCTATATCGGCGAGAATCAGAACTACTCGTTTGGCGTTTCCTACAGTGACTCTTATATCAAACTCTATCAGTGATAAAGTCACTGTAGCGTTTTCGAAGAGCAACGCCTAGACGCCTTTAGCGAAAAGTAAACAAAACTGGTGCCCTTGCGATAAATGCGATAGTTCTAGGTTTCGACTATACTATTGTTTGAAGAGAAAATAGACAATCTGGCATCGTCTTCTGTAGAGTTCTGTGGAATATAATATCACAGAAGATGAGTTAGGTTAGGTCATTGACCTCGAATCATATGACTTAGGTTGATGGAGTTAGGATAGGTTAGTTGAAACCAATTTTGATTAGATCGTTCCAGAATATCGGGGAAAATATGAACAAATTATTAGTGTTTACAAACTAATCTTCAGGAAAATCGAAGAAGGAACTTATTTTGGTGTGAGAAATATGGCATTTCAATTGCAGAAATGATGGACAAAACTTAGCGTTTTTGTTAAGAAATATCGTGTTTGTAACATTCTTATTCAAATAAGGTTAGTGCTTGAGTATTTTCTAAATGTATCACCCAGAATATCTAATAATCACATCAATTTCAATTGGAAAATATGAACTTTGAGGTGTTTGTAGAGAATAATATCAGGCACGCATTTAGCACAATTTTTTTTTTCAAATGGCTATATCTTTTTATCAGAGCCGAATTCGGGAAAATGGAAAATGAAAAAAAGGTTTATTTTGGCCTAAAGAATCTACAGTTAAAATATATGTACAAGTCAAAGACTCACCCTGTATACCGTTTGATACAATTTGAAAGAAAACGCCCTGGGAACAAAACCGATATAGGAGGTGAGATGAAAAAACAGGACTCACCTGGTCTCTTGATAATGATTAATGAAACGTCTCCACTCCACAAAACTATAGGTCACCGAAGTGCACCAATCGAAAATAAACTGTTCTGTACATGGTGGGCATAATTGGCGATACCTGAACTAAAACTTTTTGGCCCAAAGAGATAGAGGAAAATGAACGGCAAATTACGACTTTTTTTATGAACTGATAATGCCATCAACTGCATTCCTTCGTTTTCGAGCTATAGGCCAAAATTTAAATTTCGACGATTTCAACTAAACATTATACACATACTTTTTTATAGCAATCGAGTGTAGTATCATGAGTTCTTCCAAGAGTTTTTTTTGTTGAGCTTTAACATAAAGTTGTGTAATTTCTTAGGAAAACAGTTGTTTAAATGACTTACAAAGAATAGCCATTTTTTCCGTTCCTGAAATATATCATGCATCATACATCGCACTCTCTGATTCGTCCAGATATCATGAAAAATATTGTTTATATGTGAAATTTCAATTATTGAGTATTAAAGTAGGCCGAATCACAGAATATGTATATGATATCGGGTGGTCCAGCAAAAAATTAGCACCACAATATTTCAAATTCAAAATGAAAATGTGGAAAATCTCTCGGACTCGTCAATTTCTGATTTGAGGGGGAAGAACTTTTCCGCTTTTTTCATCCCCGTAACTTCAACCCTCTAACGAGGGTGAGTATAACCCCTTGATTTTGAATTGGAAAAAGGGGTGTTGCGATAACCAATGTTGAAGATCGTATCGAGTACTATCTGACCCTAAAATTCCGCTTCAAAATATCCATTGATAATTAAATAACAGCGAAAGTAGTGGAATTTATCTCGTATCCGACCTATGTATTCGCCACATTTCAAAGGTATTTAGTACTAAGTACTCCTCCACTATTTTATCGGTGAATATTTTCACAAAGACTCTTGATATACAGAGTGTCCCAAGTTCGAGTGCCAATTAGACGTTTCTGGAGAACTGGACATATTTGAAATCCGAAAATTTGAATAATGATATTGTTCATAATTCCCTACTGAGTTGAAATATTTTTGAAGCCTGAACACTCCCGGTAAGGTATACAAGGAGCGAAAATTAATTCGATCAAATATTTTTTTTTCCATTTTTTCGTTTCTGATATGATTGAGTTTTCAATGATGAATAGGTACATTATGTTAAAACCATTCAAATAGTTCTCAAAATACCGAAAAAAAACGGAAAAGAGTCAAATATTGGTGTCAGTATTATATTCATTTTTATTGTTCTCAACATCCTGAGCGTGAACCGTTATCATAACATAAAAGTAGAAGAATGTGAAAAGGACATGCATCTTTTGAATTTCGGAAATATCATAACAGGGAGTGTCGAAAACTGTGATCGAAAATTGGCCATATTTTTCTGTTTTTCAAAGGAAAACCCTTATTTTTTTATGATTGCGTAAGATTCTACGAAGAAAAATAATGATAGTACTCTAATAAAGTAATATATAAAAATGAAATTATAAAAAAAAACTCAGAGTATTATCATTATTTTTCTCCCCAGAATCCAACGCAATCATAAAAAATAGGGTTCTGGTTTGAAAAACCAATTATCGACACAAAATTTGGAAATTTGATATTTCTGAAATTCAAAAGATGCATGCCCATTTCACATTCTTCTACTTTGATGTTATGAAAACGGTTTGCGCTCAGGATGTTGAGAACAAGGAAAATGGACATAATACTGACTACGGGTTTTTTTTTCGATATTTTGAAAACTATTTGAATATTTTAACAGAAATGTATTCAGCATTGAATACTCAATCATATCAGAAACGAAAAAATAGAAAAAAAATTATTTGAACAAATTTATTTTCGCTCCTTGTATTACCGAGAGTGTTCAGGCACCAGAATGCCTTCTCTGGGCTGAACTCAGGTCTTGTGCACCACAGTTCATCCGCATCTAGTTGAGAGACTCACACCCCAAGACACGTCTACAAAAATGCCACGAGTCGACCTCATAAGTCGACATGAAGAGTCCCTCTCACCATAGGAATACCCGAAGGAATACCTCATGAGTAGTGAGTGTTGATTTTACTCAGAATTAGAACATATTTCAGTCGCGTCGCTGTCCCCTGGCGACCGACATGCATAGAACTTATAGTACATGGAATGCCATTAACCTTGCTGCTCAGCTTAAAAAAGTGGATAAACATCTCCAGTTGGAGGAATACTGAAATTTCCATGTTGCCATGGTTACGACTTGTCATGCAGAATAGGAACACAGAAATACTATGAATTTAATCGTCAAGATGCGATTCTCTCGGCATTTCGGCAAACATTTCTGTGTTTCTGTTCGGTGTGACAGGTCGTATCCATGGGAACATGGAAATTTAGAGATTCCTCCAACTTGAGATGTTTACCCACTTTTCGATCTGGTAATAGCATTCCATGTGCTATAAGTTCTATGCCGACATGTCGAATCTCCCGTGAGCGGTAGCTTACAGGTCGCGTCGCGGTATCCCTGGTATACGCGCTCCTATTTAAAATAAAGGGGGCGATCTCTCAGCGACCAGAATTAGCGGTCGCGCAATGTTGGCGATCGAGCATTCACTCATTTCAGTCTCCCGAGATCGGTAGCTTACAGGTCGCGTATCGGTCGCGTCGCGGTATCCCCGGTGTGCGCGCTCCTATTCAAAATAACGTGCGCTACCTGTGAGCGACCAGAAATCACGGTCGCGTAGCGGTAGCGTCGTACCGGTCTACGAGCTGCCTTAGAGTTTCGTGTGACGCCAAATAGATAACGCTGTGATCGCTAATAGGGCTATATGTCACATATGTCTTCTTCTGTGGCGCTACAGTTGCAAAGAATAATAGATGCATCTTTCAGAGAATATTATGTGGTTGTCATTTTTATTGATACATTTTTACGACCAACACCAAAGTGATTAAATAATAAAACTTTTTGTTGCTGACTGAAAGGACTAAAGGAGGTCGAAACAAATTGTATTGAATTCGAATATTGTTTGAAGTAAGTAACTATAATGTACAAATTGAATCTGCTTCGATAAAGAAAAAATTTTTGCGGCTTCAACTATCTAATTTACCTGATGGTTTTGTTCATTTCAACGTGTGTTGCCAAGTATAATATTTTTAATGGATATAGTGTGATTTATTATGCTATGTACTATATAATTATTGAATGAAGAAACGAGGTAAACAGTTTGAATTTTTATTGACAAGTATCGAAGCATATTGAACATTTTTAATATAACCTATTTTAGCCAAAAAGGCCTCGGTGGGATCATGACGCATTCAAAATTTCTGAAGAAGGGAATAATCACGCCTTCTGATTGACTTAAAATGACGTCTGGTTAGTGAGAGAAATGGACTCGCATTATATGTCCCTAGTGGACGGTCCTAACGGACGCGAATTTTCCTATTTTTATTTTGACGTCTGGTTGTTCCATATGAAGAAATCGAAACAAATTCTTACTACATTAAAATTCGACAATTCCATCTCCGTTTTTTTTTAGCTTCTAGAAGAAGATTTGTACGTTACTCAAATAAAAGAATTTTTTAAGTCTCGCCCTTCAAAATAACACCAAATATTAACCATAAAATATTGTTGACATATCACCGCATTCTAATCAACTATTTATGAGCAATTATATGGAAAGTCTATGATCGGAAATAAACATGTCAAAACGAATTTTATTTTAAATATGTATCGTTATAGCCATGCTGGAGCCACTAACGACATTGGCGCCATCTCGTGACCTTCCGGCGAACTGACAAGTGCGAACGTTTTTGGCAGTTCATTTTTGTAGCGGAGCCTTCCCTCCATTCATTCTATGCTCCTAGATATTATGCATGTATCATACATGTAAAGTATGGAACAAATTCATTTTCAGCTTAACAGGTCATTTTAAGAAATAATCCTGAAACACGTCGATTTTTGATGTTAATTTACCGTATTTTAAAATTATAATCTAATATACAGGGTGAATAACGTTCCAGTAATGACGTCACCGTCATTTTTTTTAATGGAACACCCCCATTTTGTCTCAATTTTCGGATTACTCTAGATGCGCTGATTCCAAAAATGTATCACATGTTGATTCCAATTGGTACAGGGTGGACAAAAATACAATAGTTTTGTGTGTGCTCATAAAGTGATGATATATTGATATGATATATTGTTTATCCTGATTACTCCTAGGTCTCCTGTGGAGACCCCTCTGAAATTACAAGCTTCGAAGCTTGTAACTTGTGCCGAGTTCGGAGTAAGCAGTTGTGTTCTGTGTAGGCTTTGTTACTGTGTCCTTACGCCACCTTAGGCACAGCACTGTTAATTTTTGACCCAACAGTAATGCGTAACATTCTTTATGTTCGACTGCTTCATAAACACTCGATTCATGCGTCCATAATTGACTACTTTATTGTACACCACTTTATTGGACACCACTTTATTGGACTCAACTGTCACAATCTTGTCTCGATTTTGCTATTTTCTTCGTTTAACATAACTTGTTATAGGCCACTCACAAATTGTCATAAGCACTTTTAGTGGGTAAGAGAGATTCTTTGGCGCTTGCGGCTAAATTTTCTACGCTTTCCTCTCCCGAACTATCCATTTTTCAGTATATTATGATGTTTGTCACAGAATTTACGAAGTAAACAACTTTGTTCAGTGAGGTTGCTAAGGTCTCTGATGGTTACTAAGGTAAGAAAAGCAAAAGCACACTCAATGTTTTTTTGTAATAAAGCGACGAATATATTAATTGCCATTTCAGAAAATAAAATTTCTGTATTGCAGTCAAATATAAAGCATTGTATGCAACTCGTACATAATTAGACTTATGGACTTGCCCAAATTATTGGCCTCGCTCGCTTTGCTCGCTCTGCCATAAACTTTTGGACTCGTCCATAAAGACCTAATTTATGTACTTGTTATATAAATAGCTATTATTTGGTAAATTGGCAATAGTATCAAAAATACTTATTGTCTAGCGGCAAATGTTTTAAATGTAACACCCCGTAGTTTGCTACATGTTTAGAGTAATAAAAATGAGTTGTTTCCAAAAATGTTTGGTACTTGTGGTCTAGCAGACTATTGTATTTTTGTCCACTCTGTACCAATTGGAATCAACATGTGATACATTTTTGGAATCAGCTCAGCAAGAGTAATCCGAAAATTGAGACAAAATGGGGGTGTTACATTTAAAAAAAAATGACGGTGACGTCATTACTCGAACGTTATTCACCCGTATATTAGATTATTATTTTAAAATACGGTAAAGTAACATCAAAAATCGACGTGTTTCAGGATTATTTCTCAAAATGACCTGTTTAGCTGAAAATGAATTTGTTCCATACTTTACGGACACAGTGTATAAACCTTCCTCTTGAATCACTGTGACTTTGCTTATACCATGAAAAATTTCAACAATTTCCGCCGAAATTTTTTTTCACTGAAGACGTGAAAAAAAAGTTGAGTTCGAATTTTGATGAAATTTTTTCACGGAAAATCAAAGAAAATCGAGTACTTTGAAATAGTGCTTTTCAAATTGGCAACCGAGAAAAAAAATTCAAACTTTTGCAGGCTTTCCCCCATTTTGAAATTTCCTTTAGAATTCAACACCACAATTGAATTGAGCCCTGAAAAATACTGAGATGTGACCAGTAACCGTTATTTCAAATGTCACGCATAACTCACCACAGTTATCAGAATATTGCTCAGAGTTGACATTAAACACCATGTATCTCACTTATGCGTTGAAAACGGGGTATATGTCATGAGGCAAAAATGACTACCTCGGTGTAGAACATGGACCAAAACTAAAAAAATAGTTGTCATAATAATTTGCGTCCTCCATTTTCTTAATAAAAAGCAATTAATAGCAGGAAATAGGACCAGGAAAAAAAAAGATATTAAAAGTTTTTTCACATTCGTGTCGACGTTTCGCAAAGGTGTCCCTCTGCTTCTTCAGGCCTACAATTTATTAAAAGAAACATACATGTATAAAATTCACTCAAGTAATTAAATAACTCACCAAAAACATGTATCAACTTAACGAATCAAAAAGTAAAAAACTACAATCATTTGTCAGAAAGAATAGCATCAAGAAACACTATGAAAATTATAAAGCTACCGAAATAAACACAGTAGGTCAGCCACCAAAAGAACCCTATGATAGACAACGTTAAAAACAGTCACAATCAATAATGTCAACCAAAGAATAAAAACACAGACGGAGATTACCGATCGTGTACAAGGAATACAGGCAACTTAACATTGTTGAAGGAGTACAAACAGCAGCCTGCATAACAGGAACACCAAACTAGAAGACTAACACGACATCAAATAATATTAATCTAGTCATTACAATTTTTAACTATTTCTTTTTAGGTCTCCAAATGAATAAACCAGCACTGGGAATTCGTAGCTGTTGATGGCTTCGATGAGATTTCCAGAATTCAACAGTGACCTCATCACCGTTCTCAGTCGGCCAGTATACTCCTCCCGGATTTTTGCCTTCGACTGCTTTTGCTCCAAACATCTAGCCTGTTGGTATCCCAGATATTTATAAGTTTCTCCATTCCTTATGGCTTGAAGTATATCTCCATTCGGTAGTTGTGATTCAGCGTTCACGACTTTTCCCTTATGGATGTTTAGGGCTCTACATTTTTCAATGCCGAATTCCATTAGAACATCAGCTGAAAAAGAACTGACGGTTTTCAGAAGCTCATCCAATTGCTTCTTGTTTGCAGCATACAGTTTGGTGTCGTCCATGTAGAGTAGGTGGGAAATAGTATGTTCTTCCCGCGCTGTCTTGATCTTAAATCCACATACCGTTCCTTGGAGCATCGATGATAAAGGGTTTATTGCCAAGCAGAACCATAATGGGCTCAAGGAGTCTCCTTGAAAGATCCGAAGACGGATGGGGATTTCTTCGAGCTTAATCGTCTTGTTCTTCATAGTGACTTGTATTGATGTTCGCCACTGAGACATTGTTGTCCTCAAAAATTCCACCAAAACAGGATTGATTACGTGAATGTGCAGCACTTCGATGACCACGAATGAGCGGTGCTATCAAATGCCTTCTGATAATCGAGGAAGGCAAATGCAAGTTGCGTCCTTTCTCGTGGGCCTGTTTCATGATCATTGAGTCGATGATGAGTTGTTCCTTGCACTCTTGGTGTTTTCTTCTGCATCCTTTCTGTTTTTCTGCCATAATGTTGTTTTCATCCAAACGTTGATATTAGATTAGATTAGATTAGAGGAGGGGCGGAAGATCATATGAACTCGCAAGCACCTTGACCTAAAGATCTATTGTGCATCCCCGCGCTGTTTACCAGTCAGGCAATAGTGTCTCCATGAACTTTATCACCTTTCTGGGGGCTACATCCATCACTTGTTCCGGCTTTAGAAACCAGAAGTCAAGGTGTTGTAGTCTTTTCCGATGAACAGCTTCACATTCGCATAACAAGTGCTTGGCTGTCTCAGTGACTTCTTGGCAGAAGCGACATGTGTCTTCCAGCGACTTACCTATGTTCTTCAGGTGATACCTCACGGGACAGTGTCCCGTGAGTGCGTTGATATATTCGGTTGGATAAACATGAGGTGAGTATTTTGTACAGTGTTGGAAGACAAGTGATAGGTCTGTACTGCGTCGGGTCTTGTGTCCTATCGCTTTTTGGAAGTATTTACGAAAACTGTCTTGCTATGGCTTCATGCAGATGGCCAGATTTCTTGTACCAGAAGTTATGGATATTGTCGACTCCTGGAACCTTCCAATTGCTTGCTTCCTTCAATGCTATCACCACTTCATCCACTGATATTTCTTCGAAGTTCATTTGTGGGATGTTCGTTCGATTTTTCTCCCTCCTGATTCAATCAGCATTCTCATTATGTTCCTTAGGCATCGACCACAGAGAAGCCCAATAATTTTTCGATAATTGGGCTTCTGGCAAGCTCTGATAACTTTGTTCGAGCTTTTGGTGATGTGTTTGTTGAAGTTGGCCTCGTTTTTGTGGAACACTTGGTTATGCTGTTTCCGTTGAGTGCATTTCAAATATCTGGTTAGTCTTTTCGCCTTCGCTTGAAGTTTCTGTTTCAGAGTATCCACATATATGATGATGTGATGTTGGCTTTCAGATTTGTTCATGGTGTTACCAATCTTCTTCAGAATTTTTCTAACAAACAATTTCAGGCGTCGTGACGGGGATTCATTCCGCAGGAACTCAGTAAGTCGGCCTATTTCCGTTCTGATTTTGTCGATGTCTTTCTCCAATCGGGTTTGCCATGGTGGTTTCTTTATGGTTTTTTTCCGTGTGTGAGTTTCGGGGGTGTGGACTTGTTGTTTGTGTAGTCGTAGGGTTGCTGCTGCCCCACAATACACGAGAGTGTGTATTCCTTCCAGACTGTTGAAGTCCTCAACGTGGTCATCGAAGGCTGCATTTACACTGGCCAGAATAATATTGGTGCTCTTGTTAGTTTTTGATTTAGGCAGCTTTGGGAGTTTTGTTGGATTGGCTCCCTGGAACTCAACCATGGCCATGTTGAGTAGTGATCTTGCAGAGTGCGCATATTCCCCTGGTCCACCTGAGTCAGACGGTACTTCCCCATTATCATTAGATTCCATATTCTGGTTCTGTTTTGGATGTGTTTCGATGTTAGCTCCAGTGTCGTTTCTCAGTTCCATGAGGACTTCATCTCGTATACTCCCCAATGTGTCCGTAGATACCTAGTAGGTTGTTTTTAACAATAGTTCGTCGTTGACCTGATATCCGTTGTTCAGAAATGTGGTGGAGTTCTGGATATCTTTCTATGAATTCTTGATGCAATCCATATCAGTATGCTGTCATGTTCGATTCCAAGTGTGTCATCTTGTAGTAGGAGCGCATATTGAAGGAGTTCATTTCTTGGGTCCACTTCATGCGTTTCCTAGAAGTCCAGCTCTCGTGGTCATGGGCATAGTGACTTGCGTCGCCGTTGAAGCATCAAGAATGGGTTGAGGACTGTGGATAGCAGTTTCCTCTTGGTGGGGTGTTGCAGTAGCCCTACTCGGTTTCACGCTGCTTCCGTCGTTATCCGAGGGAGACTGTGACTCATTTTTCGAACAAGACCATCTTCCTCAATCTTGAACGCGACAGGAGGTTCTGGTGGTACAATGCCGATTCACCCGTTTGCTCCGTAAATTGTACATTCTTTTGCTAGTGCATTTTTTACCTACTGCCAGGTAGCTAGGGTGTGCTAAGCCCGTACTCCAGAAAACTATCTAGAGCCCCCTGAGGGGCTCTTATGATTATCTTATTATTATTATTATTTTAAAGGAGAACCGGCAGTTGAACCCTGCGTATGTGGAGAAAGATCATAGCATAATAGCTCCATGCTGTACAGGGTGGGCAAAATTGGTGCTACATGAACTAAAACATATGATACATTTCTGAAACGGGAAAAAAATGGCGATTCTTTCTAGGTCATTCCAAATTACTGTTTTCATAAGAAAAAACACAACTTTATGTTATAACTCAGCAAATAAACCTCTTAGAAAAAATCAGAGTACGCCACTGGATTGCTATCAGAAAAGTACCTGTATAATGTTTTTATTTCAACATCCTAGCATAAACAGAAACGGAGATAATGACCAATGTTGAAATCGCCCAAATTTCAATTTTGGCTTATAACTCGGAAACGAAAAAAGATAGAGGAATGCAGTCGATGGCATCATCAGTCTCTCGAAAAAAGAGGACTATAAGGTGCCATTCATTTTTCTCTATCTCCTCGGGTTAAAAAGTTTTAGTTCATGTAGCACCAATTTTGCCCACCCTGTACATTATTTAGTGAAGTGATCGAAATATAGGATTTGCTTCATTTTCTTCGATACATTCATATAGTTTGGCACCTCATCATATAAAACCCAGTATAAAACGAAGTTTAAACCTATTCAGGATATCGCGTAGTGCAATTCTCATGACATACTCCAAAGAAAATGTTCAGGTTCATTACTTCGTCTTTCATACTGGGAGATCCCAATGAAAATATTAATATTTCGCCATGCCAAGAAACGGAAAAATGTAATCAGTATTTCAGCGAAGCGAAGGTAAAACGTCGACATTAACGAAGCGGAAATGTCCATGAATTCACGGGCATTGTCTGGTATTCACTTTCCCCATACAAGTTGGGAGTAGAAAACGGTTATTTCCCTAACTTTTCATGAAAGTTCTAGCCGTGCAGTAAAACAGCCTTTATAGAAATAACTCAAACCGAGCTTTTTTTCAACCGAATTCTGAAATTGAATATGACAAATTTGTTCATTATCATTCACAGGAATGTATATAGAGGGTGAGTCTTCGACTTGTATCTTGTACATATATTTCAACTGTACACTCTTGTGGCCAGAAGAAACCTTTTTTTCATTTTCCATTTCTTCGGATTCGGGTATGTTGAAAAGATTTGAGGAAAAAATTGGGCAGAATACGGGCCTGATACGATTTTCTGGAATTGATGAGGAGTTTATATTTCTCGATTGAAATTAAGTTGATACAATTAGAAAATACTCAAATACCGACCTCATTCGAATATTCGTTTGAATAAAAATGTTGAAAATACGATTACTTCTGTTATATTCTATTCCAAATATGAATACGTATGAGAGGTTGTATTTATTTTCAGAACTGTCTGACAAACGTCAAACTAGATACTAGATATGATGAATAAAACATGAACTCATAAGACATAACACTTTCCTTCGTCGATCATTCAAAGATTCAATCTTTCTGGTTTTTTATTATTCCCCACGATCGTCGTAATGGTTGCATCGGTTGCATCCGGAAAAAGTTACACACTTAACTTTTTCCGGAATTTGAAAAATTGGCTGCATGCCGCTAAAATCTTTCCTTCTAATTAATATTTAATGATTGTGGGTCGTCCATCATCGCACGTGACTTCTGCTTCAGAATTTGAACGTATCTCTCCGCTTGTCCGTTTGTCGAAGGATGGTAAGGTGCCGTAAATTTGGTATTGTGCTGGAGCAACAGTAACCGAAGAGGAAAAGTTGAGCTATATGATGAAAATGCTACCAAGTTCGTTAAGCTACGTTGGAGACTTAGTTTATGTGCTAAAAGAAGATGACCAAACTGTCGACTTCGTTAAAAGTAAAATTGAAAAGATGGAACTAAAAGAGGAAGAAGAAACAGGTAAACACAGTTCAAGTGCATTCAAGTCAGAAAGAAAGAGAGAACAAAACTGCTTCAAATGTGGAAGAAGTGGACATTTCAAAGCCCAATGCCCAAATAAAAAGCTTGATGGCAATCCTTGTAGGTCAAGGTATGCAGAGTCGAGGAGGTGGTCCCCAACAATATTGGAACCGAGGAAATGACAGTACAGAGGGTGATAGATTCAACAGTAGTAGCCGAGGTGCAGCTCAACATCATCGAACAGGTGGTTGGCAGCAGAGAAATTCAGAACCTGGAATGAGTAAGTACTCATTCCAGGTTCTGAATTTCTCTGCTGTGTTGAAAGTTCAACACTGAAATTACAGAGGTAAAATCAATAGATTCTTTAGTTTTAGTAAATAATTGTACAGAAAAATTGAATGGTTATTAGATAGTGGTTGTTCGGATCACATTGTTGATGATTAATACTTTCATGAATATATTGTTCTCTAAACACCAATCAATGTCAAAGTACCTGATGATCGTATGTTGAAAGCAACTAAAGTAGGTACTGTTTTACATGGATTTAATGTTTATGGAAAAATAATTGAGGATAAATTTTCAAATGTATTTTATGTGAGAGAAATGGATAGAAATTTAATGAGTTATGATAAAGTAACAAATAAAAACAAAATTATATTATTTGGTGATATTTCTAAAATGCAAAATAATAATGGTAATATTATTGCATAAGCATACAAGATGAATGGTATATTATATATAATATGACAAGCGAAATAATAAAAGTTTAAGTAGACAGTACATCAAATAATAGTATGTCCGAAAAAAAAACTTCATAGAACGTTAGGTCATGTGAATTTCCACTATTTGAAAACTATGTCTCAGAAACAAATATTGCAAGGTCTACCAAAAGATTTAGAATGTGAATTTTACAAATGTGGTATATGCTTGAAAAATAAAATGCACAATTTACTATTCGAAAATGAAAGAAGCAGAGCAAAAGAAATTTTGAAAATTGTACATAT
This sequence comes from Adalia bipunctata, assembly GCA_910592335.1. NCBI lineage: Eukaryota > Metazoa > Arthropoda > Insecta > Coleoptera > Coccinellidae > Adalia > Adalia bipunctata. Next base: position 56,911,674 of record OU342948.1, read on the forward strand.
GGATGTAAACGGTCCACACAATACAACCAGACTAAATGGAGAAAAATAGTTTTTTACGTTCATTGATGATTTTAGTAAAGTCGCCCAAGTTTATGTAATAAAGTCCAAGATGGAAGTTTATGATTGCTTTGTCAATATTTGTTGTTCAAGTTTTTTAGGTGTTAGTTTGATCTTGATTTTTGCAAGAAGAAGATCATGGTCACTTCCTACGTCAGCTGAATTTAGAGTTCTCACCACCAGAATTCGACCTACATGTATGGATCTGTTGGTCACTACATTATCAATTGTTGATTTATGTCCCCTGGTATTAGAGAAGGTATACTTGTATTGCGGTTTGAGATCGAAAAAGGTGTTGTTGATACGCAATTCATTGAGCGAACAAAGGTTTATCATCAATTCTCCGTTGTAATTCAATACCTACATTTTCGTTGAATCTTTGCTTAATACCTGGGAGCACCGATACGGGCATTGAAGTCTCCCAATATTATCATCGGTTGGTCGGATGGAAACGGCTCGATGACATCGTGTAACTGGTCGAAAAATTTCTCTCTCTCTTCTCTGGGTTTGTTGTCTTCAGGTGCGTAAACCGATATTATAGTTAGTTGCTGATCGTTCATCCTCAAACCAACGACGAGAATTCGGGAAGACACATAATGACACTCACCGATATTATACTGGTACTTACTTTGAATCGCAACTGCTACGCCATCCCTTGCTCGTTCTTATTTCTCCACACCACTGTAGATAACGATGTAGTTCTCGTATTGTTTTTGTCCGCTACCTTTCATCTAAGTTTCCTGAAGGGCGCAAATATCGATGCCATTCTTTTTCAGCTCATATAGTAATTCCTGATCTTTGTTATTGAATGTTTTTATATTCCACTAGCTGGCCCGGCGAACTTTGTTTCACCTAAATGATACCTATGGCTTGGTTAGATTTCTGAACTGTCAAATCGAGTTGATTCTAGATCAAGCTCCGATCACCGGTGATATGCTTTGTGAAACCCCCGTTAAATTTGTATAAACTTACCATTGCTATTTTTCAAGCAGGAGATGAATTAGGCATAATAAAAGTTCTGTCAAATGTCATCTGTCAAATGTCATATGTCAACTGTCAAACGTCAACTGTCAACTGTCAAACGTCATCTGTCATCTGTCAAACGTCATCTGTCATCTTTTCCATGGATATGAGCTGTCACACAAAACAGAAATACAAAAATAATAAGTCGAATACTAATTACGGGCAATTTTGATTTAAGTTATTTCCGCAAATATATTTATTACCCAAACATAAATCAAAAACATTTCAGAAATATAGAGAAAATATGAAAATGGACAACTCACGATTGATGCTGATCGTCACAATCCGATTTACTTAACATTCCGGTAAAAATTCACTGTTCCACCAACTTGAGATCTTTACCCGCTTTGGATCTGATAATAGCCTTCCATGTTATTATAAGTTCTATGCAAATCACACATTCATACTCTAGTCTATACCATTTCTGAATTTCCTACCTGAATAAGATACAGGAGCTCTCTTGGAGAGAAGAAATGGACTGCGTATCAATTCTTTTACCACGAGAATTTAAGAATAAAAAAATGAATATTTGAATAGAGATAAATACCACAAAGTAAACACTGTAGGAAATGGTACTCACGATTGTTCAGATTCAAAATTACGTATCTGCTTCTGATTTCGTAGGTGTTGTACCGCGTAGAGTCCTTATCTCACTTGTACACTTTTAGGTACGAATGTAAAGAGGTCCGACTTGGGAAGAAAACTAGAGTATATGCGACTGGGGCAGCGGGTGAGTTTGCACTGAGCACTTGAGCAGGTAGAAAGAGGGAAGATTCCGGGTTTTTCGGTGAACCACAGAAGAAGTGGGTAGAGTCATAGAACTGTTCTTCTTTGCAACCGACCAGGAAAGCCCATTCCAGTAGAAAACTTTGTGGTATAATAAAATAAAAGATATGAATTTTGAACACTACCCTTCAAGAAAATGAAATGCACCGTTGTCAGACTACTTCATGGCTTATAACTTCACAACGTTATCGCATTTCTATTGAATACCGTGGAACTTCGTTCTACTACTATTAATTCCCATGGAATATTCTTATACCGTTGGTAAGACCTACTGCACTTTCAAATATTCACTCGACATGCGATTCTGTGGAAGAAAAACTAACCTCCTTTGTCCAAATGTCAAAACCTATATAAGTACTCTATGATTGCTCGATTGGTGGTAAGAAAAAGGAAGGCTTTTTTTTTTCTTTTCTGTAGGATTTTTTTTGGGAATATTTTGTAATATAAACCTTGCCCTAACAATAATAAACACAACAAAAAAAGAATTGTCCAATTTGGTGCGATCGTTTGAACAATATGGCATTTCAAAGTTTTGAACCAACCATAGATCCTCTTTTATTAATATAGATGTTCCGAGTCGTAAAATACCTTTCCTTTTCCAGCTCTTTATCCTATTCTTTGCATTCTCCGTTGCCTTAAAATCCGTCCTATTCCGAGGCTTGGTTGCGGTTCTGTGTGGACTTATATCTAGAAAACCTATCAGCTTTTAAAAAAGATGAGTTGATCAGGTCATTGAAATCTTTTTCAGGCAACCTACCTTTGAGAATATTCTTTAAAGTGTTAAGCTTGATGCTGTTCAAATGCAGCTGTTTGTACCATCTTCGAGTTTCAGACTTTAACATCTTATGTTGTAAACTCCTCATACTACGTTGTGCGCCGGGTAAATGATCAAAAGCGTGAGACAGGAAATTCTTGAGGAGATTGAAATCTACAAACACGTTAACAACAAAGACATTAGAACCCTTAACTCTCAAATGGTTAACTCCTTTTATGATACATTCAGGTTATTGTAGGGAACCTTGTTGGGAGTGCCCGAGTTTCAAGACTGAACTTTTGTAGTTGAGACCTAGAAAATTTTTTCATTTTTCGTTTTATTGTTTGACTTTTCTGTTTTTTTTGTTGGCTGAGCCGGGTGACAGACACATCAGCGAGTTTTATTGATCACATTTTTACTAATGTTGTTCAGTTAGCTTCTTGTGTTTATGATAACACAATATCGGATCATAGAACGATTCTGGCCGATTTTGAGTTTTGTTCTGGAGAATCCAAAAAAATCTATCTTTGGAAAAGAAATTTTCATAAAGACGCAATCAACAATTTTAAAAATTCTTTACTTGGAGAGACGTGGCTGTCAGTATACTGGGGCGTAACATTTTCTGAGTCCTTTGACAATTTTTTTAATACTGTGCAATATTATTTCAACAAGTATTTTCCTTTATATAAGTCATGCAAACGAAATAGCTCTAAAGGTTGGTTATCACAAAGTGTAATAAAATCAAGTAATGACCTAAAAGATCTTTATTGTTTCTCCAAGATTAATCCAGAGTCAAAATTACTTTACAAGGAGTCAAAAAAGGTTCATAGTAAATTAGTTAGTGAAACCAAAAAAACATTTTATCAGAATAAAATTTCCCTTTCTGAAAATACCACAAAAGCATGCTGGCAAGTAATAAATGAAATGACTAACAAAAGCTGTTCAAAGAAAAACATAGTTCTGCGTAGTGACCAAAATAATAAGATTTTGGACCCTGAGTCACTGGCCAAAATGTTTAATGACTTTTTTCAAGATGCTCCTAATCAGATATTAAACAAAATTAAGACTTCCGATAGTGTGCCGGATTTTTCATTTGATATAAATGATGATTTTACCCTCTGTCCTTATACAGAACATGAACTAGGTGAACTCCTGTTAAAAAAGCTGAAAAATACGAAGTCTTGTGGATTCGACGAAATTCCAAATTTCCTAATAAAGGATGTGTTAAGCTTCATAATAAAGCCATTAACACATATTGTAAATCTTTCATTCTGTTGCGGAGAGTTTCCTGCTAGATTAAAGCTTGGTAAGATCATCCCAATTTTAAAAAGAGGTGATCAACTTAATATTCAAAACTATAGGCCAATTACTATTCCATCTGTTCTATCAAAAATTTTTGAATACGCATTTTTGAGTAGATTACTTTTACATCTTAAAAATAATAAAATTCTGTCTGACAACCAACATGGGTTCAGGGATGGTAAGAGTACAATGTCAGCTGTACACTCGTTTTATGGGAGAATTGTTGAGCTTGTCGATGCGGGCGAGTGTCCTGCTGGGATCTTCTGTGATCTCAGTAGGGCATTTGATTGCGTTGATCACAATAAATTCTAAGCAATCATTAAGAGATATGGCTTTGTTGGTCGATCCTTCGATTGGTCCAAGTCTTTTTTAGTTGATAGAAGGCAATACGTTTCTGTTCATCATACCGACTCTCGCAATAATGTAAAAAATTTTACATCAAATACTTTGGAAAATCATACTGGCGTACCCCAGGGATCCGTTTTGGGTCCGATATTCTTTTTGTTGTTCATTAATCAGTTTGACAATATTGATCCAGGGTCCCTATTTACCGCTTTTGCTGATGATGTTTCTGCTATAACCTCAAATAAATCTGAAATGTTATTGGAGAGAAATTGTAATGAGCTTATCACAAGTATCAACTCGTGGTTTTTGCAGCACTCGCTCTACTTAAATCCGTCTAAAACAACCCTTATTCGATTTCATCATTCCCAGAAGTCTGTGAGGGAGTTGAATGTTTCGTTGGATAACGGTAGGCTTGGTTTTGCTGAAGACGCTAAATTCCTGGGACTCTATATCGACTCAAACCTCAATTGGAAATCCCACTGTCAATATCTTATACCTAAAATAAATTCTCAGAGCTTCGTGCTACGACAATTGAAATCGGTTTTAACAGCTGAACAACTAATACAAGTTTATTTCGCTAATGTCGATTCCAGGCTAAGATATGGTGTCTGTTTCTGGGGTTGGTCAACGTTCTCTGATGATGTCTTTATAGCTCAGAAAAGATGCATTCGTTCTTTAGCGGGGGTTCCCCCTACCGTAAGTTGCAAAGATTTTTTTGTTAAATTTAAAATTTTAACTATTGCATCGTTATTTATATATGAATTGTGTTTGTATGTTTTTAAAAATGATGAGAAATTTAAGCAAAACTGTTTAATAATCTTCCAAACCATATAAAGAAATGTACTACTATGAACCAGTTTAAATTCCAATTAAAACAGTTTTTGATTGCCAAATGCTTTTATAGGGTCGATGAGTATTTGAAAATTATGATTTAGGTATTTGTGTTTGTATACATTTTTGATTTTAGTCTTAGGTTAGTTTTAGAAATTTTTGACTATTCCGATACAATTAACTGTAATTGTCTTATGGAAATAAAATGTTTTGATTTGATTTGATTTGATTTTATATTCGGTGATTGAACTTTTCTTGTCCGTCTGTGGTTAACCTCAAAGTTAACCTCCTCTCAGTTTGTCGTTTGTCAATTTGTGAATTTGTCATAGTTGGAACTCCTTACACATTTCGTTCCGGAGATAAAACCAATTAAATTAGTTTAGATACATTGAACCGAGGGGCTTCCATAATATGTGCCCCAGCCTTTCCTCTTTTCGATTCATGGTGGACTACATAATTGAAAACTGAAGATCAAACTCGTAAGTGTTCTTGCCGGAATGAACTCTTAGGAGCATTCCAATTAATTTCAACTTTTCAGGCAACTTACTTGTTTTGTTCCAGTTTCAGGCTTGATAATGGTCTATATTTAAAAGACCGAAACATGTCGCCTTAGTTTTTGACACCTATGTTTAAATAAATAGCTAGAAAGACAAATTTTGTTTATGAAATTGAGTTGATACATTGGGGAAATACTCAAGCACTTACCTTTTTGGAATGAAGACATTACAAACACGATATTTCCTAACAAGAACACTCAGTTTTGTCCCATTGAAAAGCCATATTTCTCCCACCAAAATAGGTTTCTCCTTCGATCTGAAGACTAGTTTGTAAACTCTTATAACTTTTTGTTTTTTCACTAAACTAACATAATTTCATTAACCTAGGTCAAAGGATTAGGGGTCAAATGACCTAACCTAACCCATCTACCCATTTCTATGACAGAGCTATCACAGAGCTTCTGAGAAGACGATGCCAGATTGTGTTGATTTTCTCTTCAAACAAGAAAGCAGTACAGTACGAGTAGTTCTGATTCTCGCCGATATAGCGCTACGATCTTAGTTTCAGTTGCCTATAACGGTGCGCCGGATGCGCGACTTCACAATGCGATGTAGCCAGCGCGCAAGACAAACCGTTGTTCCACAGACCAAACAGTTGGTCTGTAGTTGTTGAACGGAGCATGCGAATAGCGGCGTGATGGACTCAGATTTGTCGATCTACAGGGAAGAATGCGAACAGGTGATGTGAAGACATTCAGTGGAAGTGAATATAATAATACATATATGCGATAATAACCGTGTAGTGTCTAGTTCATAAAATCCTAAGAGGATATTGTTTAGATAGAAACATCGCCGCAGATCATGTATACTCCATTCACTTTTATAAAGTACCGCGGTTGGCCATGATTGAGGTTTATCAAGTTTTTTCACTTAGAACAGACGCAGGTTGGCACTCGTGAAAATCAAGCGACATTGCCAAGTCTACTTTCTAATTACTCTTTTTCAACTTTGTGAATAGAGTTAATTCTTCGAAGATTCAACTGTGGCGCAGGTTTTGTAGAACTACTACATTTTCATGCTGGAGTATTTCAGGTTGTGCAAAAATGTATTTAAATGTCTTCTGAATTAACATGATACTTTCTCAAATTCAAAACTTTTTGATAAATACGTAATTAATACGATTTTTTAGCAGAAACGACAACGTTGTGGGCGTATCTGATAGTGCAATGACCATAACCTAACATTTTCAAAATATACGCGGTGAAATGTGTCAAAATTTCATAGCAAACCGCGATACTTTATAAAAGTGAATGGAGTATAGTGCTAAGTATCATTCCATTGCATTTTTCAATTCAATACGTGATTTGTATGGGACATTCATCATCAATATACGAATTTTGTATCCCATTGACATTTTTTTTTTCAATATGGGCCAGTAGCAATAAATTTTTAATAGGATTTGAGCGTATAAAATGTATAATTTCATGCTTCTTACAATTCAAATCTATCTCCCACTATTTTGGTATTCTATTATCACCATAGAAATCATAATATATATACTTACTCTAGAATGCTAATTCCTTCGAGTTCCGCTGCGAAAAACGTTCCGCATAGGCAACTGATGCACAATGTGCGCATGCTCACCATTAGGTTATTTCACGTAGAACGATGCCAAGTCCCTAAATATTTTGTCGGTCCTATTTTGAGTTCAATATAATTAAACAATAAAAATATTCCATTGAAAAACAAACTTATTTTATAGCTCACGCGCGACTTCCTACGACTATTAGACACATTAATATCATAAGTGAATTGCAATATTTGTGGAATTGCTGAGAAAATTATAGCAGTAATGTAGCAGGTTTTACTGAAAACATATAGACCGTACAACACCGCTTTTTCTTCCTCATAGCAAATGACTTTGAAATGACCTCAGTGAAAGTTTAGGCAGGGACGGTTTCAGTCACAGTTTACTGGTGCTTTAGTTCCTGTATAACAGTATGAACACTATAAACTGTTTGTTTGATATTCTTCATGTGCATTTTGGTTTTGTTGTGTGTTGTATTCGATTTGGATTTTTTCGTATCAGATAAACAATGAACTGTATAGTGTTGTGGTGTGATAACAAAGGGAAGATTCCCTGAATTAATTATTTTGGGTACGTATTTAATAAGTTTTTGTATTTTTGTTGTATAAACTCTACGTTACTCAAGGAGCCTATCATTTTCAGCTTGACAAAAAAGAGGCATGATGCTTGGATGTCGGCTTTGGGAAGGAATCCCATCGTAGAACATTTGAGTGAGAAGTATGTAATATGTTGCAAACTTTTTTCTTCAGAAGATATATGTAGAGAAGGCAAAAGAATCCAGTTGAGACCGAATGCAGTTCCAAAACTGTATTTACGAAAATGTGATAATATCATTCAACAAGGAAGGTAGGAAACTCACTATTGCTGAAAATATTCTGCCACTTGATCATAAGCTGAAAATAATTCATATTTTATATTTGTAACTACAATCCCAATGATCCTTGAAGGGATCTGCAGATGTGGAATAAAAATGAATCAGACAATACCTATACATCCATTTTTTACTGTATAAGGTTTTGGATGATGCCCTAATTTGAAATATTCTGAGAAATATGTAATTTTTTCTCATACACTGTAATTTTTTTAAGGCCAGAAAGTGTTCTTATTTTTTAGGTATAGTTCTAGGGTCCTACAAAAAATGCCTCAAAACAGAAATATCCCAATTAATGATTCCTCACAGGAAATTGCTGGAAGTATGGATGAAATGGAAGTATGTTTTTTTGATGGTAAGGAAAATACTCCTGGAGTTTCTATTTCTTGCAATGCAGAAAGGTAAGACAATATGAATAATAGAGTCTAGGTTGTTTGAATTGAATAATTTCAGTTATTCCAGAAAGTATTTTTTGTGGAATAGCAATGTGTGTTTTGAAATATGTTGGGAATAAGACCTTCCACAACTTGAGAAATGAGTGTAGAAGGGCAAATTACTACTCTGCTCTCATAAGTTAGTGTCTACCATATTATTTTTCCTTTGTGAAAAAAAATCAGGAATTTGCTTTATACTGAACTTATTTATCTATTGATAAATATTTCTAGTTCTGTATGTAGATATTTTAGGTACTAACATCAATGCCCAGTTTCAAAACTTATATATTTTCCAGAACAATATTGAATTTTCAAACCAAAATCATTTCTATGAATTCAGTTACTAACTTCACAAATTGTATCTAATATTATGTCCAACTTCTAAAGTAAAGTTCGAAGTTGTATGACTTTCACCAAATTATCAATATATCCAATTTGCTAACAGGAATCTTCAGTATCAAATGACAGTCTAAAACGATTAATACTTTGAGATGAAAACAATCATTTTATTTCAGGTCACCCATTAGTTTCACCACTTCCTCTACAGATTCTCCTAGAAGTTTGAAAAGAACTCGAGAAGAAACCTCAACTGATAGTGAGGGTAATAAGAGAGAAACAAAAATGATAAGACGAGAGATCAAAATCCGACACAACTATTGGTTAGTATTATTATATAATTAAATTAAATTTTGAACTCCAAAAGTTCCCATAAAAATCCATATAAAACCTATTAAAAACCATATCTATTATCACACAGTATTAAAAAAAACATTCCTACCTGAAAATTTACATTTATGTATTAATTTAATATTATAGATGTGGAAAACTGTAGGTTTCTTTATATGATAAGCTGGAAAACCTTATCACAACAAGAAATTTGATCCAAATCATTAGAGCTATTTTTAGAGATATATTTAATTATTAATTTTTCAGTGCATCTCCTTCAAAACGTCTTCATCAGCTAAAGGCTGCCAATGTTAGGAAAACTTTGGCCCAAAAAAAAATTGAAAAAGATTAAAGTGAAGGCTAGACGTTCGAAAAGAAGAGTTTCAAGTTTAAAACAAGTTTTATGGAATGTCAAGAAAAAAAATTCGCTTTCTGAGAATGGTATTTATCTCATGGAAAAATCGATCGCAGGAGAACAGTTATCCATATTGAAAAGGTCCATGGAAGTTAGGAAGAAAAAATCTCAAGGGAACCAATATAAACATACGTTTGGGAATGACATCAAAAATTTGCTATGACATTACAATTCCTATCATCAAAGGCTTATTTATATGTAAGAAATACTTTTGATGGTGCTCTTCCATATCTTTTGATGTACTCGTTGTAATTGTATGATGTGAAGGGCAATTTCGTTCTAAATTAAATACTGGGGATAAATAACGTATTAGGTTAGATGAGTATCAATACCCAATTAATAAAAACACACTCCCAATTAGTGCATAATTTTGGAAAACGTCTGATTACCATAAACAGGTAATAGCAAGTCAATCTTGAGAGATAGATATATGCTATTGCTGACTTTTTTGTAGAACTACTTAAAAGGTACATTTCCATCATACATTGTATCCACGTAGGTCTTACGGTTTTTGCAGTGCACGTGAAAATAGCTGATTATGGCTTATTTTTTGTAATTATTGAAGTTATAGTAGGTATCCTTAATTTTTCGGGTGAAAAGTATAGCCCATGTCACTCAGGGATAATGTAGCTTTCTAAAGGGTGAAAGAATTTCTGAAATTGGCCCAGTAGTTTTTGAGCCTATTCGTATCAAACACAAAAATACAAATATTTATAATATTAGTATAGATTTTCTTTTGAGTCAACTCTTTAGATTAGAATGAACTATGTATAAAATTGGATAATATATTTTTGTTTCCTATGCTGAAGTGTCCTTGTCTTGACCTGTTTATTTCCCACTTAAGTATGTAAACTATGTGCACCTTTTCATTCATCATATGAACTGTTAAACATTTATGATTTACGCTTTGCTTTTCATTCGATTGACACATATCTATCCACTCGCATCATGGTTCTTTATATAGAAAAAGAACGCAATTCATTATGAAAAATCATGAAATCTTGTGAGTAAACCATCTTTTACTGGATAATTCGAACTCGAAAATAAAATATATTGAAGTGAAACTTTGCAGTTTTATTCAGATATCAGATTGATTTTGGAATATACTCGGAACTCAAAAAGACAAATGACTTGAAGAATGAATGTAGGTTTCAGAATTCACTCATGAAACGATGCAGAGTAATGCATTGGCAGATCTCCAATACATTTTCATGTTTCCACTATCTTCAGGAACACGAAGAATAAAACTGTCTTTCAGGGATATATTAGTATATTCTGCTCATTTGATTTTTCTTCTGTACTTTACCAAAAGATATTCGTTGTTTGTTAACCAGAATTTGTCTTCCTTGATCCTTGAATTATTTTTTATACAAAAACCGGGTTTCTTCAACGCCTGAAGAGGTTTTGGAATAATGAAGGATTTTCAGCTTATTTTCCAGTCGCTGATGATTCCAAATTTACCATTCGAATAACTGTTGAAAATTATCAATATGTTCAAAACAACTAGTGTCGAATACTATTATGAATTGAATAAATTCAACTGCAACAATAACAGCATAAAATTTCATTGAAGCCGACCCTGTTCAGAAATAACCTAATGGCACACATGCGCATTATGGACCACACTGCAATTTTTACAACACTTTTGTTCAATTGATTTAGCATTCTAGAGTAAGTATATATATATTATGATTTCTATGATTATCACATATCGTTGCATTGAACTTTTTTCATTCATAGAGATTTTAGCTTTGTCAGAGTCAATGAATATTCTGACAACATCGTTAATTCGTATAGATAATCAGAGAGTTTATAAAGTTCAGTCATTCTGTGATATTATTAATCCAGGGGAGCCTCCAGATTATTCTGATGATTCTATATTTTTTTTCAAATCTTGTCAGGTAAAATTGGGAATAACTCGAGAACGACGCGTTCTATCAAAAAACCCTGGAAGTACTTTTATTGTTTAAAATTATTGTTTCTTTCGAAAATATCAACCGTTTATTTTTTCAAGTGGTTTTATAGTTTTTTGCGTGGATTTATGAGTCGGCAATGCTGTTATTTTCTTACCAGTTTTTCCTGAATACATTCGGAGGGTGATTTTTCAAGAGCTATAGGAAATTGAAAAAAAAAACACATAAAATTCAGAAAATCGCATGAAATCTTCATTTGGATCAATAGTTGGAAATTTGAAGATTATTTCATGCAAACGTTGACCGCAACTGTTTTGTAAATCGGAATGGGGCTACGTTTCGTCCCAGCCTCGCTAACGATGGACTCATCAGATTGGCTAATGTAAGCGAGGCCTACCAGTGACGTAGTTGTTAAAGCTGCCCTGCTCAAGGCGAACGAGGGTGCCAAGTGTAAGACGTGGTCCATTTTATAGCGTCGTGGTAAATGGCACACAGGTATATCTGGGGGGTGGCGCCCTCTGCCGAGCACGTGCTCAATTGCGGGCGGCGTGTGATGCGCTGTCGCAGACTTTTACACGCCGGTGACTTGTCGCCACAATTGTTTCGCGTGCTGTGTGGAATGCGCCACCGTCTTGTTGAAACCACATGTTATTCAAGACAAGTTCTTCCATTTTGGACAAAAAAAGTTTGATATCATCTCACGGTAGGTGCCGAATCTGTGATCAATTGTCATCCCTAACACTGGCTGATACAGCTGCGAGAGTTTTTTCAGTTCACACTCTACGTAAGCCTGTTGGTGATTCAACGACCGACAGTGTAAATTTTAGTGCGACATTTAGTCACAATAGCCCGAAAAGCCGCTTCCGTGAGTCGATCAAACTGACCATAAAATGGAAGACGCGCGCGATGAACTTTCACAACAGATCATGCATTTTGATAATAAAATTCACGAAACGTGCGTGAGTGGTCAAAATCATTGTTGTCAAAAAGTAAATAGTTGAAAAATCACCCGTTATGAGGACTAATGCAACAGTGCGACCAAGAAGTCATCGATACTCGAAAACCTCATCATGATACAGAAGAAGAACTAATTTTCTCTATTTCAGTATCACAGCATTGTTTTCAGTTATATTTTTCGTTTTGTGGTTGTCAGCACTGACTTCTGATCCTATCCAATTTCATGGTAATTATTTAGAACTGGAAGGATCGTGTTGGAAAAGTGAAAAATTTTGTACTAACTGAGTTTGGTTCACAGATTACGAAAATGATACCGTGAAGTCGGCAATCTTTTATGTTGTTGCAAAAAATCACAAAGTTTCCGTTTGAAAGGTGAGGTTTCACGTAGTTCCATAGCTGGTTTCCTTCAATTTTCCCAAAAGATACTCGTTGGAAATGTTTTATTCATCTATTCCTGAGCCATACTGCGTAACATTGAATAAGTTCACCATAATGCAGAACATTTATATGCCTAATTCATAAATACGTTATTCAAAATATGACCTGAAATTCAAAGAACCGAATTCTCTTCAGACCACTTCACAAGTTTTTCGTATTCTTTTATACATGAATTAGTATTTTTGGGGTATTAATTTATTATTATTATTATTACAAATTGATAAGAGTTTAGGCTATACACTCACAAAAAAAATACAATCGAATAAAGTGCTTGAAGAGCGGAAATAAATCAGAAATCAGTTTTCTCAATCATCACATCCCGTCACACACGGCGAAGCCAGCTGTCGTAGCCGTTCACCGACACTGAACTCACCACGGCTGAAGGTGAAGCGTTCCCATGCATCAAATACGCTATTTGCCAAAAAGTGTTGTCTCTGCACTGTTTTGAAGTTTTCCTTCTTAAACTTCAAGGAATGTCCACATTTCGCAACATTATTTGCAATTTTTCTTAATAATGGAGGTGTTAAATCGATTTCTCCAAACATAATTCGCGAATTCAATGCGTAATTATAAATTATTCCAAAATTCGAAACGTACGATTCGAGTGCCGTAATAGCAAGGCACACACGAAAGGGAAATCTGTGACATCTGGACTGCGGATCAGATCTTACAGATTTCCCCTTCGTGTGTGCCTTGCTATTCTGTCATGCGTTTCGAATTTGCGAATTTCGCATAGGTGTTGGAAAATATGTATAGAATATACTATTTGGGGGAATTTATTTTTATTTCCGGTATATACGGAAAAGTTGAAGCTCGAAAAATATTTCACCTGAATAGAGAATTTTGAATCTCATAATTCAATTTTCAGATTTCGAATAGGCCCAGTTCTCCAGAAACGTCTAATAGGCACTCGAACTTGAAACAGCCTGTGTATTGTGGTGCCGGGATCTGGATAAGAATTTGTATGCAGCTTGAATGCGTCATTTTTCATTCACCTGCAAAATTATAAGATTAATCGACTTACCTTAAGGAAGATTAATCCTAATTTTCCGAGCTTGTCCGAAGATATAATTATCACATTGTAGTTTCTTGAAACTTGCTCGTTGTCAACACGAAGTTTAAAAATCCAATAAAAAGTCAGGATATCTGTTCACCGCTTCTTATCTCCCTGAACCATATGTATCTCATTCTTTGAGTGCGAGTGGAGAAACAAAAACAAAAATTTGACCGCATTTGGGTTGTATAGGGTGGGTAGGGTAATTATATCTTCGGACAAGCTCGGAAAATTAGGATTAATCTTCCTTAAGGTAAGTCGATTAATCTTATAATTTTCCGTCGCTTGTCCTTGATATAATTATCACATTGTAGATGTTCAGAGTACCTAGTGGTCAAATTTTGTAATTCTGGCCACAATTATTCGCAGAAAATTTATATAAAAGAGTTAGGTAGACTATACCAAGTTTTATTAATGATAATCGAGATAATCTATAATGATCTATAGATTATATTTACAAATCATATTTCAACTGATATATAACAACAATAATAGTGTTTATTCCATAATTAATATACAGTTCCATTGAAGTACAATTCAACTCAGAAATGCCAAACAGAGAACAAAATATTATAAGTATATAAGCTATCAAGTATCTGGTAATAGTAGTGGTAACGACAAACTCAAGACTCAAGGATCTACTCAGCATTTTACTATAGCCTTAGCGAATGTGTCACTTGAATCTTTTACTGGTCTATTATAAAATTTGAAGAATGTGTGGGAGGATGATGTCCATCCCGCCGTATTTCTGATTTGCTCTATGCTTACGCCTGCTCTAAACGCAGCGGAAGTTGATGCGTGGCGAGTACTATGGGCTGAGAACATTGAAATATCTATACCACCTATGTGTAGTGTTTTCTTTATCCAACGACTGATTGTCTGCGAAGAGGCCGCGTGAATTGGTTTTTTATGGGCGAGAATCAGATTCTGTTGTCCTTTTCGTTGGGATGATGATTTTTCAATATAAAATTCAATTGTGGATGCCACACACAGCTCCGGTTTTTTCTTAAAATATGGAAAAATTAGTAAGGGTTGACATCTTCCACGTGCGGATGTTTTTACTCTATCAGGAATTCTAATTTCAATTTTTCCACTTAACACTTTGATATTTTCGATCTTAATTAACGCCAATGTTTGTACCCTACTTGCAGACGTGAGAGCCATGAGAGTTACGAGCTTATAAGTGAGATTCTCCATGCTCAGAGTTTCTAAAGGATACCATTTTCCCAATTGTTCCAAAATAGGATCCGGATCCCAAGTGGATGCATACTTAGGTTTTGGTGGGCGAATGTTGGATATTCCTTTCAAAAATCTTATTATAACTTTTTCGTCTACAGAACTCATAGGACTAAAAATTAAATTCAAGGCCGATCTGTATGAGTTGATGACAGAGAAGGAATGTCCATTATTCAATACCTCTGTTAAGAAATTCAAATAATGTTCTAGGTTGTAGACTAGTGGATCCTGATTATTCATTATTGAAAACTCCCAATATTTTTTAAAACAAGCTGTATATTGTTTCAGGGTTCCTTTGGAAATTGATGCTGTTATGACTTCAATTGCGGCCTCTGGTACACCTTTTTTCAATAGAGACCGCCGTACAATCTCCCTGCCACCAGGGAAATTTCTCTGTGGAGCGGATGACTCTCCCTAAAAGGAGAAATAAGTAAATATTCATCAGGTTTGAATACTATGGGGCTTTTTGTCAGGATTCTATTGAAAACTGGGTACCATGGCTGTGATGGCCAGTTAGGAACAACAACTATTCCTAAGGCTTTTTCCAGTATCATTTTCTCCAATATTTTTGTTATAATAGAAAAGGGGGGAAAAGCATAAAAATAAAATTTTGACCAATTTACTGTAAACGCATCAATATAAAGAGACTCTGGGTCTGGAAACCATGAAATAAATTTGTCACATTTTTTGTTAATTCTAGTTGCAAACAAATCTATCTCGGGTATTCCAAATGTTTTTGTAATTTGCTTAAAGGCTCTGTTATTCAGTTCATATTCTATGTCAATGGACAGTGATCTAGATTCCACATCTGCCTCTACGTTATCAGATGAGGCAATGTAACTGGCAAATACTGAAATATTTCTTTTTTCACACCACTGCCATAGTTCTGTAGTAGCTTCGTTTAACTTTGGATATTTAATGCTACCACCTTTGTTTATACAGGAAATAGCTGTTTGATTGTCTACTCGTAATAGAATATGAATATTTTCTTTATTCTTCGCTAGCGACTTTAAAACGTACTGAGCAGCTTTTATTTCCAAAAAGTTTATGTGCATTTTTTGTTCCTTTTCATTCCAAAACCCATGACATCTACACCCTTCACAAAATCCGCCCCAACCTTTTAATGAGGCATCCGAGCTTATCTCAAGGAAAAACTTTTTAGGTTTTATATCTTGTCCTAGTCCTATGTTAACGAACCACCATTCTAATTCATTTGACAATGATTTTGGAACAGTCATCCGTCTATTGTAATCATTATGGTTACCCTTAAGTGCAATATATTTCTCTCTTTCAAAAGGTTTTAAATGAGTGAAGCCGTATTTCGTAGCAGGACAAGAAGATACTAATTTACCAATTAATACTGAAAATTCTCTTATTGAACACCTTTTTCTCATTTTGAAAGAATGTATTAGTTCCTTAATGGCTTTGATTTTCTCTAGTGGAAGTGAAATTGTCATATCAATTGTATTGTAATTGAAGCCTAAGAATTTCAATCTTTGTGTGTTATAGAGGGTGCTTTTCTGTAGATTTATAATGAAGCCTAAACTATTTAGTTCATTCAAGATTAGTGCAGTATTTTTTTTACATTCCAGCTCGGTACTTCCTATTATAAGAATATCATCTAAATAAAAAACAGTAATTATTCCCTTGAGTCTCAGTTTCTTTGCTACAGGTCTCAAAAGTTTGGTAAATATAAAAGGTGCCACATTGAGACCAAATGGTAAGCAATTGAATTGATAAATTGAATTTTCGAAACTAAATCTCAAATATTTTTTATATTTGGATCTAACTGGAACCAAAAAATATGCATCTTTCAGATCAATATTTGAGAGGTAACTACCCTGACTTAAAAGCTTCAATACAGTTCTATAGTCCTCTAATTTAAAATGGGGTGCCTCAATATAAGTGTTGAGTTTTTTTAAATTTAATATGAATCTATTAGATCCATCTGGTTTCTTTACAAGAAAGTATGAGGACAGAAATTGATCTCTACAAGGCTTACATTTTTCAACTGCGCCTATTTTTATTAATTCCTCAATAGATTTTTTATATTCTTCCAACATATTTTCTGGTATTTCAACAGAGGGTACAGAATATTGTATGGGCTTAGAATTAAAGGGAATACTTATTCCTTCAACCCAATTCAAGACCACTCGGTCATGCGTGATGGTTTTCCAATAATTATAAAATTTGTTTAGACGGCCAGCATAGTGTCTTACCGTTTGCTCTGAATCTATTGTTGTCTGTTGTGTTTCCTCTCCTTCGTGAATGTCCTGTATCGAGTAAGCGGTTTCTTCTCCTCCCTCCTTTTGTTTTTCATTCTGCCTTTGTATTTGGGACGCTGGTAGTTTAAATGTCTTGAATGATGAGTTCCAGAAGGGCCTGGTAGATTAGTCGGTTGCCAAGTAGTTTTCTTGAATTCGGAACTTGCTTTTTTCATAGCTTGTTCATTTTTTACGGCCTCTGCGAAATTTTTTGTGAATAGAAATTCCTCTATATTCATGGTTTTGGCCACTTTTCGGCAGTCCTGGTTCAAATAGGGAATAATTTTATATTTTCGGTGAGCTGAAATGGCGTAATGGATGTTGCAGAATAACTGACAGGCATCAGCTAGAGTTTTGACATTTTCAGTTTGCTCCTCAACAGAAATCATCGTTTCTATGACTGTACCTACAGCCGTCAGTCCATGAGCTAATTGTTTTTGTAAGCCTATCAGAAAATGATCATATTCATTAGCTGACTTAGGTAGACATGGCAGAATCTCCTTGTTGACCAGAGGGGGGATTAACATTTTACAGTTCACGGAAAGTTTATATTTTGCCATTAATTCTTCACGTTGGGTTTTGTCGAATCCTTTTTGAAGATATGTATTCCAGCGCACTACTATTTCTTCATGGAAAGATTTTCCCATTTCATCCTCATCATTGGGTTTTGAACCCAGTACACTAAAATCTTGTGTTTGTGCCTCAATTTCCATATCGTCCTTCTGTTTATATGACTCGTTGTCTGATGATTCTGCAATTAAATCAATTTTAGGCTTTATATATATATATATATATGTATCACTCGTGAGTCTGTATTCTACAGGATTTCCATGTTTCAATTATTCGATATGTTGTAAGTGATCCTCCACCCGGAGGCCAACTCACGTTAATTGATCAGCGATCCTTCACACGAAGGTCGACTTGTTATTGTTTAAGAAGAAATCACTCGATTTCCTTTCAAACAACAACTCGTAAGTACATATCCATTCAACTTCCATTCTAAAGCCGCCTATCTTATAATAAATATTTCAATATATTGTATATATTTCATGTGATATGCTGTGATCCTTCGATCGAAGGCCAACATTCGTTCATGAAGAAATCACTCGATTTCATTTTCAAATACAATGTCAAAATAACGATCGTTATTATTGACAGATGGACAGTTACTGTGATAAATAATTACTTAATCTCCAATCAGAGAATGGTTCTTAAATCTTATCATCGAGAATTCTGTTTATTCCACATTATTAATATATATTTTTTTTTTTGTTGTTGCTATTAGGTAAAACCTACCTGAATCTGTAGATTCCTCGCTGGAATATATGTGGTTCGATTCGCTCGATTCGCTCGATTGAATTTTCCTGATTTGTTCTTCCATTTGTTTCAATTTCTTCTTCAGTTTTCTCATTTGGGCGTCCTTTTTTCGATGAGATGAACGAGCTCTTTTTGGCATTTTGACTTTCAATCCACAATCCACAACCTAATATTAACTTCAGTTTATTTTATTTTTCTTCGATGTTAACCGACACGAGCACGAAACAAGAATGAGATAAGGTGGATTTATACAGCAACTAAAATAAAATAAGAACTAAAATAAAATAAAATAAGAATGTTCACTTGATGCATTTCAATGGCAGCGTTTAAACAGGAAATCAGCTAAAATAAGGAATAAGAATTAAAATAAGAGATGGTCAACTTTCATCTTCGTCGCTTATTTTATTTGGAAAATGATAGTGCGCATGGCCCATATCCACTCCCCAATCTTTTCCGTATTGGCACTTTTGACAAGTTCTAGTTTTCTAACCTAAAATTTAATGAATATCTTTTTAAATCATTGTTGATAATATATTTGATATGGATGACAAGTACTGCGATTCTCGCCTTGAATAAAAGGCGGAATAGGCGATTTTCTAAAACAAAACACAAAAGTCATTGTCAAAAAATCTGCGATTTGATTGGTTCATTCTTATTTCTCATTTTATTCTAGTGATCTCTATAAACCTATGTTGTCTGCTCTTATTTCTTACTTTATTTTGTTTTAGTTCTTATTTTATTTTAGTTGCTGTATAAATCCACCTATACATATGGTTCAGGGAGATAAGAAGCGGTGAACAGATATCCTGACTTTTTATTGGATTTTTAAACTTCGTGCTGACAACGAGCAAGTTTCAAGAAACTACAATGTGATAATTATATCAAGGACAAGCGAAGGAAAATTTAAATTCGATCGAACCTGTAGTCGAACGGCTATATTTACGGATTGGTACTCTGGTCAATTTTTGACCGTTAACAAATTTGAATTCAACCTTTTCAATTGAGACCATTTTCGGCTCGAAGTTCGAAAAATGCAGACAGCGTGACGAAATTTTATAGCCCTCGTTTGAGTGGAACGAGCGCCAAAAAATCATTTTTCTATGAGAAAGTAG
Source organism: Adalia bipunctata (assembly GCA_910592335.1). NCBI lineage: Eukaryota > Metazoa > Arthropoda > Insecta > Coleoptera > Coccinellidae > Adalia > Adalia bipunctata. The sequence continues at coordinate 56,931,534 of OU342948.1, forward strand.
CATTTCCCGGCCTAGTACGGAAAGTACGTACTTTCCGGACTAGGCCGGAAAAAATCACGTCGTTGTTGTCATTGTCATGATCATCACAATAGCAACGAAATAACGGATGACAGTAAATTACTATTCTATGCGATTGAGGAATCTATTCCTTCATTATTCTAACTCTCTGACATCTAAAGCTGCGTACAGATGTGCGAGCCGAACCTATCGCGAACCGCTCGCGAAGTGTTCGTGTCATGTTCGTTAATTTCACGTACACACTTGCGATCCGCTCGCGAACCAATACCAACGACGGCTTACGAATTTACACTGGGTTCGCGTTGTGTTCGTGAAAAGCTGCGTATACATGTGCGAGCCGAACCTATCGCGAACCGTTCGCGAAGTGTTCGTGTCATGTTCGTTAATTTCACGTACACACTTGCGATCCGCTCGCGAACCAATACCGACGGATTAACGAACTCACACTGGGCTCGCGTTGGGTTCGTGAAAGGATCCGACTATCGATGGATCGGCGCGAACGGTTTGCGAGCGGCTCTATAGAGGTTCGACATGCCGTCCAAATAATTGTCGCTATTGGTTCGCGAGCGTGTCGCGATAGGTTCGGCTCGCACATCTAGACGCAGCTAAAGAATCCGACTATCGATGGTTCGGCGTGAACGGTTTGCGAGCGGCTCTATAGAGGTTCGACATGCCGTCCAAATAATTGTCGCTATTGGTTCGCGAGCGGTTCGCAATAGGTTCGGCTCGCACATCTGTACGCAGCTTTACTCCTCTTTTGATTTCGGCTGAATATTTTATGTTGAATTTTTCCAACCAGGATCAATTCGTTTCTAACCACAGAATCCTTTCATCTCGAGCCAATTTCGAGAAAACTCAGATTTGTTGAAATAAAAATTCTCTTCGAAAATATTGGACGGCGTGGGCTCAGCTTCTCCTGATAATGTTTACTCAGAGTACATACAGGGTGTCTCAATTTCGAGTGCCTATTAGACGTTTCCGGAGAACTAGACATATTTGAAATATGAAAATTGGGATTATGATATTGTTCGAAATTCTCTACAGAGCTAGAATATTTTCGAAGCCCAAAAATTTCCGGTTATACAGGGAGTGAAAATAAATTCAACGAAAAAATTTTTTTTTCAAGTTTTCCATTCCTAGTATGATCGAGTATTCAATAGTGAATACATTTCTGTTAAAACCATTGTATTAAATCGAATAGTTCTCAAAATATTCAAAAAAAACTGGAAAAAAGTCAATATGTTCAGTCAGTAATATGTTCATTATTCTTATTTTAAATATCCTGAGCGTAAACCGTTTTTACAACATCGAAGAGGAAGGATGTGAAAAGGTCATGCATCTTTTGAATTTCAAGAATATCATGACAGGGTGTTTCAAATTTTGTGTTGAAAATTGTGATCTCAAATTGGCCATAACTTCTGTTTTTCAAATTAGAACCCTATTTTTTTATAATTGTGTTGGATTCTGCGGTCAAAAATAATGATAGTTTTCCCACATGATTATGCTCCTAAATTCAATAATTTCTGAGTTATTTGAGATTTTCTGGATTTATGGTGTACGTAGAGTCAAATTGATTGCATCTAAAAAAATTCAATGAATATTCCACCATGGGAACACCCTGTACCCATAGAAGATAAATTATCTGTTAATAATTCACAAGTGTCAGGTGTTATTGTTATTCGTTATCTCCATTTCTCGATTTAACAAAATGAACCGTTATTCTAATCACGAAATTCTGGATCTATTTTATATACATGGTGAATGTGACAGAATTATTAGTAGAACCTGCCGGGCCTTCAACGAGAAGTATCCCCATTTACCTTCCATAACGGAGAAGATCTTTAGGAAATATGTTTCAAACTTTCAAAGTTTTGGATGTGTAAGAGCCCCTAAAGAATACAAAAGAAGGGTAGTTGATGATGAGGAAAATGAAATTAGTGTTTTGACTTATTTCGAACCGAATGAAAATGCATCTATTCGAAGTGCAGCTCATGAAATCGATTTAGACAGAAATTCAGTGCACCGAATTTTGAAAAAACACAACATGCATGACTACAAATATGAGAAAGTTCATACATTAGAACCAGGTGACTACATAAAAAGGTTAAATTTTTGTAGAGGAATATTAGAAAAACTTGAAAATGATGAAAATTTTTTGAAAAAGATCATTTGGACAGACGAAGCAAAATTCAATAATGAAGGACTATTTAATAGAAAGAATTGCCACATTTGGAGAAGTGAAAATCCTCATAGAAAAAAAAAGAAACCCCCAGAACAAATTTAGTTTCAATGTGTTTGCTCTATTGATGAACAATAAAGTGCGGTACTACATTTATGAAGAAAATTTAAATTCAGAAAAATTTTTGGAAATCCTGAGAAATTTTGTTTCTGAGTTTTTGGATGAACTGCCGTTGAGTATGTCGACTACCGCATATTATCAATTGGATGGGGCTCCGGCACATAGTTCGCACGAGGTGTCTGAAGAACTGAATGCAATGTTTGGTAATCGGTGGATCGGACGCCGTTCTTCACTGTTTTGGCCCCCACGATCTCCCGATCTTACTCCCTTAGATTTTTATTTATGGGGTAGAATAAAAAACATAGTCTATGAATCTCCTATTGGAAGCAAAGAAGATTTGAAACGGCGTGTGGAGGATGCTTTCCACTCACTAAAGGGGGAGGAAATTGAGCGAGCGACTAACCGAGGTGTTTCAAGACGTATTCGAAAGTGTGTGGAACAAAATGGTTACCATATTGAAACTCTTACCTGATCATTTATTTTGTTAATTTGAGTTTTGAAACGTATTTTCATCTTTATTATCATAATTTATTTATAATCATAATTTGGTGTACTGAGAGAGCGAATCTATTTAATGTGTTTCCTATTCAAGAGATGAATTCTCATTCGCTTCGAAATAAGTCGAAATACTAATTTCATCAACTGCCCTTTTTTTGTATTCTTTAGGGGCTCTTACATTCCAAAATTTGGAAAGTTTGAAACTTTTCAGAAATTGTAAAAAAATGAGGATACTTCTCATTGGATACTCAACATTTTGTGTCATCCACCATGGATTTGAAATAAACGAAATCATTAAGTGCATTTGAATGTGTATTCCGTATACAATTGAAAAAATACAATATAAGAAATAAATCCAAAATCTCATCATTAGAATAGCAACGATTCATTTCGTGAAATCAAAAAATTTCATAAAGACTAACAATAAGACCTGTCTGACACTTGTGAATTATGAATGGGATGATTTATCTTCTATGCTCACAGAATATCCTTATGAATCAGATTCGAAGAATTTGACTCTACGTACTACATAAATCCAGAAAATCTCAAATAACTCAGAAATTATTGAATTTAGGAGCATAATCATGTGAGAAAACTATCATTATTTTTGACCGCAGAATCCTACACAATTATAAAAAAATAGGGTTCTAATTTGAAAAACAGAAGTTATGGCCAATTTAAGATCACTATTTTCAACACAAAATTTGAAACACCCTGTGATGATATTTTTGAAATCCAAAAGATGCATGACCTTTTCACATCCTTTCTCTTCGATGTTGTAAAAACGGTTTACGCTCAGGATATTTAAAATAAGAGTAATAAACATATTATCACAGAATACCTAACCACACAGAAGCGTCACTAAGCATCGGCACTCTGATCTTCAAGGGGCAAAATTTCGTGACCCTAATTCTCTGATTCTCTGTTAGGTAGTACATATGTCACTTTCGAGCGGCAAATTTGATTTTAATGGTAAATGGTTCACATAACAAAGGATTTTTAGTTTTTGATTTATCAACAATCAGAATCAAACAAAAAAAAACGAACTCCAGCGGTCCAACGGGGAGTTTAAATTTAACGTTGACATTTGTACTACCTAGCATGGCACAAGCGTCATCAAATAAAGTGACGCTTCTGTGTAGTTAGGTATTCTGTGATATTACTGACTGAACATATTGACTTTTTTTCCAGTTTTTTTTTTTATATTTTGAGAACTATTCCATTTAATACAATGGTTTTAACAGAAATGTATTCACTATTGAATACTCGATCATACCAGGAATGGAAAACTCTGAAAAAAATTTCTTCGTCGAATTTATTTTCACTCCCTGTATAACCGGAAGTTTTTGGGCTTCGAAAATATTTTAGCTCTGTAGAGAATTTCGAACAATATCATAATCCCAATTTTCAGATTTCAAATATGTCTAGTTCTCCAGAAACGTCAACTAGGCACTCGAACTTGAGACACCCTGTATAAGATTCATGAATTTAGGTAAAAACAGAAACCTCCTGTCTCAACCCAGATTTGGTAAAATAAAAATTCGCTTCGAAAATATTGGACAGGATGGACTCAGCTTCATCAGATAAGAGTTGATCCAAGTACATATAAGATTCATTAATTTTAGTAAAAACAGAATCCTTCTATCTCAAGCGAATTTCATGAAAACTCAGATTTGGTAAAATAACAATTCTCTTCGAATATATTGGACGGGGGGGACTCAGCTTCATCATGATGATGTGTCCGAGTACATTCAATATTAATGAATTTTAGTAAAAACAGAATCCTTCTATCTCAAGCCCATTTCGAGAAAACTCCGATTTGCTAAAATCAAAATTCTCGAGCCAATTTCATGGAATCTCAGATTTTTTGAAATAAAAATCCGCTTCAAAAATATTGGACGGGATGTACTCAGCTTCATTTGATGATAGTTGATCCAAGTACATATAAGATTCGTGAATTTTAGTAAAAACAGAATCCTTCTATCTCAAGCCAATTTCGAGAAAACTCCGATTTGCTAAAATAAAAATTCTCTTCGAAAATATTGGACGGGGTGGACTCAGCTTCTTCCACAGTGATTCATAAATTCGACCAAAAAACTACATATTACAATTCGACAACACAAATAGTGACACGAAAGATTATAGCTTAATTTTCCGCCTGAAATTGATTTATGTTCTATATGTACTTCCGACATATCATGGCCAGCCCTGCTCTCTCATCTCATCATGGCGTAATTCCGCTTCCTCCTGCTCCCGATGCTATCAGGTTCATGAAAATGGCTTCCGGTTCTACGTCGCGTACATCATAATGTACTGAATATATACTCGCTGTTTCGAGTTTTGAGTAATGCATAATGCCCTGTACAGTTTGCTGCATTAACAGCCTAACAGTCGTGGAATAAATCAACGAGAAATCATCCATTCAGATTCCAACTTAACAAATTTCATCAGGGCAATTTGAAAGTGCTCTATGACTCAACTGAGTTTCATGATGATATATCACTTCACACTATATCATCCCCAGGCAACACAAAGATATCCCATAGACATCCCTGCGACTTCTTTTTAGGAAGTTGTGACGCCTTTTGTGACATCTTTGAGAGGTCGCGGAGAGCACTATATCTGCTCCAAATGTCCGCCACAAGAGATCTCCCAGAGAGCTCTTGGCGATGTCCTACGTGGATATTCTCAAACAAGTCACACTAGGAGTTCGCATACACCTCCCGCGGCGAGGACTTTGAGAATTTCGCATTAGCCTCCTTTAGTGAGATCTATGCGAGCTCGCATTGCGAGATCTATAAGATATTCTCAAATGAGTCACATTGCGACATGTATAAGATGTTCCTATACATGTCGCATTGCGAGATGTATAAGATATTCCCAAATAGGTCACATTGCGAGATCTTTAAGATATTCTCAAATAGGTCACATTGCGAGAAGTATAAGAAGTTCCTAAACAGGTCGCTAATATACAGATTTTTATCATATAAATAATACTAACTCCATTTGTTAATTATACAAATCTAGTATGTTACACTGAAAGTACCATGATCGATCATTTCTTGTATAAAGGTGTAAATAGAACAGGTGTACCTTTCTACAGGAAATGATCGATTATGGTACTTTCAGTGTATCACTAGATTTGTATAATTAATAAATGGAGTAAGTTATATTTATATGATGAAAATCTGTATATTCGCGTATGACTTTATATTCATATTATAAAAATCTGTATATAAGCTGATATTATTGAGTTGACCTACACAACAAACAGTGTTGAAAGTTATTTATTATTTTCGGCAGCAACAGAAGGTATACTAAAACAATCGAATAACTCCTATAATCTTTATTAATAACGAACAGAAAAATAAAAAAATATTTCAAATCATCCGGTTTCTTTCTTCTTTCCTCTTCTCCCTTTGGCTACAATGGCGTAGCCAATTTTGTGAAAAAACTTCGAATTCCTTCTCAGTTGTTTTCCATGTCTGCTTCATTACATCTGGAAGAATGAAAATGACATGTATAGTAATGCACTTTTGTAAGGTCAGTTGTTTATTCATTCATCAACGCGAATGAAAATTGTAACAAGTTCTTCTGGAGCACAAATTGAATAGAATTTCAACAACAAAAATTTTATATGCCCATTTATATGTATATTTCAGCAAACAACATATCATCCTCTGCACCTCTGCAGACTTGCGAAGTTTCTTTCATAATATTTATTCAAGCAATTACCATTGAGAATGAATGACTTTTTGAGTGATATCAGAAGATCTGTTGTTAGTAGAAAGTAGATAAATGTAAATTAATCACTTCTGTTATTGCCAGTGGTTGAATTACTCAGAAAGACCTAAAGCGGCAAAAATGATATATAAATATATCCTAACTGGTGAGTGGTGGGTTGAAACTCAAGAATTTAATAAAAATAACACTTACCTTCGAGTACAAATATCCTCTTCGAAATTGTAAACAAAAGCGAACCTTGTACAGCACAGGTACACTTAACTAATTATGCACAAAACATCTCTTAGCTCAACAGTAAATCAGAACAATGAGAGCATCCTACACATACAAGATATGGTCTGAAAATACGGGAAGCGGGAAGTGAGAAAACGAATAGACAACGTTATTTTCCGTAATCCAGAATACACCAACCGAAATGGACGATGTCCATGATCCGCGACTATGAACCTTAATACTATAATCAATTGGGTTCGAGTTCCCGATTCAGTTGAGCTCTATATTTCCCTCATAGGCCTCATACCGAAAAAATTGAAGACATGTGTGCCTTCCGAGTGCCGCATGCCGGCGCATGCAACTATCGTACAGATTGGCGGCACATCAAAACAAGCGAGTAAATAAATCTTATGGAGACGTTTTCGGCTGGAGATCCCTTTGTCGGCCTGTGTAATCATATAATACATATTATGCTGACACTTGGATCGGGCGAAACAAAATCGACAAATTCGGCTGCTGGAATGCGCTAGCCATGATATGTCTATACCAACACAGGGAGTTGCATATTTCCGGAAATGAAATTATTGATGATCAAGCAAGAAGACCAAGGCGACCTGACTTTGTTTCATGATAGCAAACCAAACTTTCTGATTATGATTTATTCTTGTTTTGCAATAAAAAAATTATTATTTGTTTCATATCCCCCCAAGAAAAATGTCTGGGTACGCCACTGAATAGTTCGTATAATCAATAGTTGATTATCTCCTCTGTTCGAAGTTAGGGATGCGGGATAATTCTGTTGATATACATTTTTTGATGTGTTTTCATTTGGATAACTTTAGAGTTTAGGAACATGCAATAAAAATTTCAAATTCTCCCATAGTATGTCCAATCACTACAGGAACTCGCCTCATTCGATAATTTCCAATTCATCTTTCATAGGTACATAATTGCGGAACAACTAACTACTTGTTCTTGTTGAATATAAGATCTTTTTGAAAGTATTTACAAATTAAGTATGTAATATTAAGGACAACTTTTGAAGCCCGCAGTAAGAATTTTTTGTTCTGGTTTGTTTCGTTATATCTTGACGATCTCGCAAAAAGATTAACCATGTCAATCTGATGGTGAGCTCTCAAAGATATCACATGGCGAGGTCTCCAAGATATCGCATGGGCACATCAGTGGGAACTTCGCTTAGTAACCTCACATAGAGATCTCTGGGACCTCGCGGTAGGATCTCGCATAAAAGTCGCATTGTAACCTCTCAGAGATATCGCATGGGAGAGGTTTCAAAGATATCGCATGTCGAGGTCACCAAGATATCGCATGGGTATGTACCCATGCGATATTCCCACCTATGTAGGTGGGAACTTCGCTTAGGAACCTCACATGGAGATCTCTGGAACCTCGCGGTAGGAGCTCGCAAAAAAGTCGCATTGTAACCTCTCAGAGAGCTCGCGGAGAAGTCTGTGTTTCCTGGGTCGCTTTTCATGTATTCAAGACAACAAACTGCAAGTCACTCAAGTCATACTGAATCGAAGATTTCTTAGCTGGTCTCACTATGCAGCATACTGGTATGACTTTCGTGTTCGAGTATGCAACAACAGCAACGTTTCGGAGATGTTTATTTTCCCTTTTTCAAAATTCAGCCAGGCATTCTCAAGAAAAATGAAAATATTCAGTAGAACATCGAAGGTATTAATAACAATGAAATCACCAAGTTATATCGAACTATGTATGTATTTCCAAATTTTTGAATTTATTATATAACAAGAAGCTGTCCACAGGAAATATTCATCAGAAACTAAATGTTGAATATGGTTACAGAATTAATAATTCCGGTTAATGAAATAAAGCTAGGTAGGGTCACTCATTAACCAGCCTTGGAAATAACATAGAATACTAACATAAAAAACAATGTCAAAGAATATGACAACCGTCGAACAAATGAAAAACCATCCGAAGGATATGAAGAAGTCTCTGTGAAGTTAATGAGAAACTCTATATCCTCAGTTGCTGAAATCGTAGCCTATTGTATATAACAGAGCGTTTATAGAAGGAGTGTTTCCTGAAGCTTTGAAGACAGCGATGGTATAACCATAACCAATCTACAAAAATGCAGAGAAAAACTAGGAAATTATAAGTCAATACACATGTTATCCTCATAAGTAAACATTGCTTGATAAACTCCAAACCGATTACTGTCATTTCTCAAGAAAAATATGATAATATCAATACATCAGCACGGGGAATGAAAACGGGAAGGAGATCGCTCTCTTTGAGCTGACCCAATACATTGAGGATGCACTAGAGACTGGAAGAATACCTGCGGTATTTCTTCTAAACATAACCAAGGCTTTTGACTGTGTAGGCCACACTAAACTGCTGAACAATTTTTAGCGATACGGCATATGTAATAACCAACTGAAACTAATGAAGAGATACTTAAAAACAGAACACAGAGAGTAGTTACCTGAACATCAATACGGAATCGACACCGAAACAATAATAAATAACTCTATAACAATACTATGAATGAAGTAGGTATGGCATAAAAGTAAAAATCACATAGGAGGTCATGGCTTCGTTTTCAGGAGTTGGTGCTCCTGATGAAGAGTCTATGCGCGTAATAATAAAAATAATAATAATCCCTTTATTTGATCCATTAATCACAACTGATGTAGATCACGTCACAAAAAAACACAACTTAAGTTCATGAAAATCTTTCTCTGCCATGAAGTCGTTTAAACTATAATAACATTTCTTACATAAAAAAAATTTTAAACTTTACTTCTGTAAAAATTTTGGCTTGATTTTAAATGCTTGTGGTAATTTATTCCAAATTGTTACTAAGATATGTACAACATTCTTCTGTATGTAAGTATAATTTGGTTTTTCTGAATTTAGTTAAGATTTTCCTCTGGTATTATAAACATGATCATGCATTAAAATTTTAAAATTACTGAAGTTATTGATAACATACATTATACATTCATATATGTAGGTACAGGCCATATATTGTTAATATATTATTAACCTTGAAGATATGTTTACAAGATTCGTTATGTTTTAGTCTGAACACAGTTCTCAAACATCTTTTTTGTATGATGAACACTCTGCCAACATCAACAGAATTCGCCCAAAAGATGATCCCGTACCTAAGTCTGGAATGTACGAAAGCATGATTTGCTGTCAGGGAAGCATCTGACCCAATAGTTCCTGTTAGAATTCTCAAAGCTTAACAGTACTTTGCAAGACCCATCGCAATATGTTCGATATGTGTCCTCCAATTCAAATCCCGATCTGAATGGATTCCCAAAAATGTTAGAGTATCTGCAGATGTTATGCTCTCATCATGACAAATTAGCGGCCTTTACACATACACGCTTTCCCACACTCCTGGTACTTCGAGGAAAGCGTGCGAGTAAAACCATCGCGCAAATCCACAGGGAAAGCGTGTGTAGTGAAAGATATGATACTGCGCTCTCTTCCAAGAAAGCGTGTCGACTTGTTGGAGCCAAGGAAAAGAGGGCGAATTTAGCGCGCAATCCTCGACGTTTGGAGTGGTCGTCAGACGAACAGTTTTGATGGCCTGCCGGTTCAAAACAGTGTTGCTTATGTGATTGTGCCTGTGTGATGGATCTTCAAAGAAGACAAAACGTCACTCTGGCTATTATTGGATTGATGACAACAGTTGGGCAAATAAAAAAAATAAAAAACAGGGTTTGGGTGAAAGAATATAGACATCGTTATGGTCATTTGCCGTCGATATACGAGTTACGGGAAAATCACCCAGAAGATTTCATTGATTATCTGAGAATGAGCTCCTCATCATTCACCTGAAATAGTGAAACAAGACACACCCATGAGGAGAAGTATCAGCGTTGAAGAACGCTCAACAGCAACTCTGAGATTTTTGGCGACAGGACGATCCTACGAGGATTTGAAAATTTTTTTGACACGAATTCCTTATTGGCATCAGGTAATCCGCGTGCTCTACAAAAATCCACCATTGCCTTGAAGGCACTATCACGACGGTTCTGGTTTTTGTATTCGTCGCTTTACTTTCTCCACAAACACGGATTAGATTTGTACAAGTTGATGAAATCTGTTATGAGTTCTTTTGACCACAGTCGAACATCCATGATCTATTTATTTATTATATTCAATTCTGAACGCTTATGCAATTATGCGGCGTGACGGAAAGCGCGTAGTGCCTTCCTAGAGTACCAAGACTAGACTGCCGCTATTTCTTGAAAAAATTCTGCAAACGCAATCCTGCTCTCCAAGTGCACCCTCTACACATACGCGCTTTACTTCGCTCTTTCCTATTTCAGGCCTTTCCGTACGGATAGCGCGTATGTGTAAAGGTCGCTAATAGCGGCCTTTACCTATGCGCGCTTTCCCACACTCCTGGGGCGTCGTGGAAAGCGTGCGAGTAAAACCATCGCGCAAATCCATAGGGAAAGCGTGTGTAGCGAAAGATATGATACTGCGCTTTCTTCCAAGAAAGCGTGTCGACTTGTTAGAGCCAACGAAAAGAAGGCGAATCTAGCGCGCAATCCCCGACGCGTGGAGTGGTCGTCAGACGAACAGTTTTGATGGCCTGCCGGTTTAACTCAGTGTTGCTCTAGGAGAAAACCAACAACCACCCCACTTATAGATTGTGCGTGTGTAATGGATCTTCAAAGAAGACAAAACGTCACTCTGGCAATTATTGGATTGATGACAACAGTTAATGGGCAAATAAAAAAAGGAAGAGAGGGTTTGGATGAAAGAATATAGACGTCGTTATGGTCATTTGCCGTTAATATACGAGTTACGGGAAAATCACCCAGAAGATTTCATTAATTATCTGATATTGAGCTTCCATCATTCGAATTATTAATTGAAAAACTAAGATCTAAAATAGTGAAACAAGACACACCCATGAGGAGAAGTATCAGCGTTGAAGAACGCTTAACAGCAACTCTAAGATTTTTGACGACAGGACGATCCTACGAGGATTTGAAATTTTCTACCGGAATATCTGCTCCTTCATTAAGTAAAATCATACCACATAAATGTAAAGCCTATCACGACGGTTCTTGTTTTTATATTCTTCGCTTTTGTTTCTCCACAGACGAACATACATGATCTATTATCATATTTAATCTGAACGCTGGCGTGCGGGGAAAGCGCGTAGTGTCTTTTTAGAGCACCAAGACGAGACTGCCGCGCTTTCCTGCATTAATCCTCCAAACGCAATCCAGCACTCCAAGTGCACCCTCTACACATACGCGCTTTCCTTCGCTCTTTCCTATTTCGGGCCTTTCCGTACGGAAAGCGCGTATGTGTAAAGGCCGCTATTGAGTTGAAGGCATGTTGGTTCTTTTGTCGAAAAATAATCAGTTTGGTCTTGGTGATGTTCATAGTTAGATCATTTTTCCCGAACCACTCTTCGAGGTTTACCAAATCTCTTTCAACTCCAGCTTTACATTCATCAGGGGTGGAACCGACGCAGATTACCGATACATCATCGGCATACATTACCGTATCACTTGATGTTGCCTGAATCAAATCATTTGTGTAGATTATATAAAGTAGGGGACCCAGTATCGAACCTTGCGGTACCCCTCTATCTACATGTAAGGCATTTGAAATTATTTGTTTGCCATTTTTCCTTTCTCAATTGTCCTCTGAATTCTACCTGTCAAGTATGTGCGAAAAAGGTTTGATGTTATACCTCTTATACCATATTTTTCCATTTTTTGCAGTAAAAAGTCATGATTCACTCTATCGAACGCTTTTGTCAGGTCTAAGAACAGTGTCGCTGTTACTCGATCTTTATTTAGGGATTTTTTTATAGAATTGAGTACTCGATATAATGCATCTATGGTCGATTTGCCTTTTCTGAATCCACACTGTTGCTCCACTAATATGTTATTCTTCTTAAAAAGTCCATTACTCCATCCAAAATTATTCTTTCAAAAACTTTATTAACATTTGAAAGTAGAGATATTGGACGGTAATTATCAAAATTAACTTTATTTCCTTTTTTGTGTATCGGTTTAACCCATGCTTGTTTAAAGGATCCCCCACACCAACGCGGTACTGCGGGAGCGGGAGCGGTGGCGGGAACGACGCGGTGTATTGCGGGAAGCGGGAAGTTTTTGTACTCACACCAAAGCGGTAAAGTACGCGGTAAAGTTCGCGGTAACGTGAAGATTTCTGGAAGTTTTCTGGTCGAAAAAAATGGATTTCTCATCCGATGAAGAAGCCCTTCTACCGATTGCTGTAGCAGAAAATGAACGATAAGCGTTAGTAATAATAATAAACTTAAATTATTATAATTTTTTTCAAATTTTATAAGTCACCTAATAGAACAAATCGTTTATGGTTATTTTAAATGAAGTTCAGATAAATCATTAAGCTTTTTCACGAACTACGTTTTTTGAAGAAGCAATCTGAGCAAATTTCAATAAATTTGTTTACTTAGAACTTTCTTTCAATTCGGTGCCTATTTTGTCCCATAATTTATCTCTTTTTCGAAGATTTTTGTATTCGGGATTTCCCAAATCATATGAAATTGGATGGGCTTTCACAATTTAAATTAATCTTTCAGTGAACGACATTGTACGTGCTGGAACGTATATGAATTTACACTGCGGGAAGAGCGGGAACGCGGTAAAAACACTGCATGCAGCGTTACGAATATAGAACGCTGCAGTCCCGCGTTCGTAGGCCCCGCCCTACGCGTGAGTGCGAGTATTTCCATATCCCGCCACATGTTTTGATCCCGCGTCGTTCCCGCTACCGCTCCCGCTCCCGCAGTACCGCGTTGGTGTGGGGGATCCTTAAGGGCTTGCACCTAGCGGGCAAATGTCTACGTTTCATCCCAGACGTTCCTTCGAAAATTTGATCTCTGCGTACATTCATTTTATTTTTAAGTTGCATTATGTAATGACACATTTCTTGCTCTATAACTGGGTTCAGAAAAAGAGTTGATTCACAATTATTTATGGTTTCTGCAACATCAGTGTTCTTATTATTGTTCAGTGCATTAGATTTTAGAAAGAAAGTATTCATTTCATCTAATAGCTCTTTTTTTATGGGGAAAAGATTCAAATAATGTACCATTAGCAGCCTCCCTCTTTTTCGTCACGTTATTAATAAATGTCCAAGTAGCTTTAGTCTTATTTTCCGATTTATTTATGAAGTCCTTCTCAGAGTTTTTCTCAGATATGTCCACAACGCGTTTCAATATGGCCGAATATTTTTTGTAATATTCTTGACTTACCATTCCTTCCAACATTTGTTTGTGAAGCTCTCGTTTGTATTTACTAGATGTTCTAATACCTAGAGTAAGCCATGTGGGATTCCTCTTCCTCCTCAGTTTCTGCTTTTTTCTTGGAATGATCTGATTCATCTTTGCCCTCATCGTGTCATAGAACAATTCAAAGGCCACATCTGGATCTGCTTCCATTATCACATCCTGCCAGTCATAATCCCTCAAACAAATAAAATAGTCTTCGAGTTTGGTTATTTTAAAAAATCTTTTTTCTATTATTTGTAAAGTTCTCGGCCCTATAGGAGATAAGCTTTCCACTGAAATGAACTGCGCCATATGATCAGAGAGTGCCGATATTATGTTTTTATTATTACTGGTCTTAGTTGTATTAACAAATATATTGTCTATAAGGGAACTTGCAGACTTTATAACTTTAGTAGGTTCGAAAATTGTCTGAGTAAAATTGAAAGTGGTCCATATCCATGAAAAAGCATTTAGACTTATCCTCGTTCATAAGATTTATATTGAAATCGCCACATATGATAACATCGTAATCAACAAAGAGACTTTGAATTAAATTGAGGACACCTTCAAGTGTGGTTAAAAAAACTCGCACATTTCCCAAACAGGTCCGATATATAGACATAACCAACAACCTTCTGTATCTACTCACCGTACATGATATTTCAGCTTCACACTCGATACTCATGTGTTCTATAGCGGTTACATTTTCAAAATCCTTCAATGTGTCCTTTATCAATATACATGACTCTCCATGAATGGACTTTTCTCGAGTATAACAGGATATTAGGTTATAAGTTTTCAATTTTCAAAAGGTCAATTTCGTTTTTGTGTAGAGCAGATCTGGACTATTTTTTAAGGATGTTATGAATATTTCCGTACAGAAAATATCGTTAGTGACAAAACCACGTTGACAGTTTCTTTGTTTACATCGAAGTAAAAGTATCAAAGATATTCCACATTTTGTTAGTTCGAATCGATCGGCGATTTTGGGATGAAACATCGATAGGAAATTGCCCATTTTTCCCTTCTTCGTCGTCCAGAAGAAGTTTCCCATCGATATGAGAAATTTCGTGCAAGTGTCATTTTTTCCTTTCACGACTTTTGGCGTGAGTACGAACGGCAAATTTGAATTGGACCAAAAATCGATTTATAAGCATAAATGAAGTGAAAGTAAATACTAATCGACCTTTTTACAGTTGATAACCAAATTTTTTTTTAGGTATCTGTCCGTTTAGAAAGATTTCAAACGAAATACCGGTCCCTCAGAAGTTTGGTTAGTTTCGGTATCGTTTTTGGTGCTCAAAATTTATTTGGAATGTGTGAATGGACAAAAAAGGCTTCCTTTTACGATCATCTAACGAAAGCGACCGGAAAATATGGTTCAGGTAGGATTTTCGAGGAGTTATGAGGAAAGAACTTGCAGAATGAAATTGCACGATTTTCGTGAGTAAACGGGTTCTGGATGGCCATAATCGGTCTCTAGATGATTATTGTCGATCGTTTTCACGTTTCAGAAAAAAAACACGTCGAAAAAGATGAAAAAAGGAAGAAATATAACTACATATATTGCATTCAACGGTAGGTGAATTCAGATTCCGATGAATTGAAATGTGTCACTGGAGCTTTCATTTCTATCAATCTTCTGCCGAAAGTAGGAATAGGCTATATTGAACCAGAATACATCGGTTTTTTTCCATATTCCTGGAGTTTGTGTCTTATTTTAGAACAGGTGAATGATAAATGTGAAGCATTTTTCCGACCTATTCCATTCTATTTGTACAAACCTACTGTGCTAGTAATGTATGAATATTTTTTTAACTAATGAATTACTATACAGTCAGAATATTTCACTACTTGTTCATAAGATCAAATAAATGAAATAAATGAAATTTATATCTATAGAGCTTACAGGAATTGACATTCTTGCTTATTAATTTATAACCAAAACTCAGTTACTATTCCATTGAAATTATTAGTTTCTCTGTGAACGAATTCGTTAATTTAGTTATTAGGTTTATTTTCGCTGTGGTGAATGAATAAAAATGTTATTTATTTGAAATATTAGATGAAGTGATAGTTATCGACTGTAAGTAGACGTCAAAAAATATATTATCGGGTACAAAGTCAGGTTGCGGGTATTAAGAAAACTCCTTTTAATACATTCAAGCTTTCGCTAAATTTTCAATAGCTTCTTCAGGAATCTACAAAAAACAATACGGTGCAATCCACATAAAGAAACAATCTACAAGAACTCACGTTCAATTTGAGGTTATGAGAACCTAGTCATCTAAACTTCACTCCAGAAGAAATCCCTATCATCAATGTCAGCTTATGTAAAATTCGTGTACATGAAAATTTAATCCAACTCAAGCTACAAGATATCATCTATAGTTTACTCAGGTCATCAACCAAAGTCTCGACTTTTTTCATACACAAATTCAATAGAAATGCAAAATTACGTATCTCGTACATCACCAAAAAATTTAATTTATTGGTTGAAACACAGACAACCACGGATAAAGACAAATACATTAGGAGCACAGAGAACTCCCGCAACTGATAATCTGTCTTTCTGAGACAAAAATTCATTTTTAGGGTCATGTTAAAGTTGGGCTTCAGAGAATCTTGTAGAGATCACTTCAAGGAAAATAACATTTTAACTACATATGATGATATGGCTTATATTTCTACAGAGTACTTGTTTTCATGGCTGATCATTCTGATTACTTCAAGAACTACAAGGCACATTGAGCCGTACTTGTATCCGCGTCACACTTTGTCTCTTACAGAAAAGTCTCCCTTATACATGGGTCTTAAGTTGTTCAATGCTCTGCCTCACAAATTGAAGACCTCGAATAAAAAAATTTTAAAGACTAATTTATTAAAAATGCTTGTTCAATGTGAGCCATATTCTTCAAAGGAATTTTTTGAATGAAAGAAATAATCAATAGTTCAATGTTCTTGTATATTTGTCCTGCATACAATATTCGACCCATCAATCATCACTTTCTCAATATCGACCAAATAATGCAAATGGTTTTAAATGAAGTAAAAAAACACAAAATTTTTATTCCTCCTTGTTTATTTTACGTCTTTTTCCCGCGAGTAAGAGATATTTCTGGAAATATCGCATTTTTGGCAACAGCGCATTCGTAATTGACTCTCTTTCTATTGCATTAATTGTCGAAAACCTGCCTCGAATTTGTCGTGAAAGAAAAAAAATTGTCGCGTCCTTAATTTTTTTTTTACGGGGTGGCTTTGCTAACTTAACGTTAAGTTAGCAGAACCCAGTAGCGAATTAACCGGTACGCTTAGTACGCTGCAGCGTAGGGCCCCGAGATCCGTAGGGGCCCCCGACGATCGAACTTTTTTTTCTAGAATGAAAATTCAGTCTGTAAGTGTGAAAAAGAAATAGTCAGGCTGTAGGTACCTACTATATTTTATGAGAAGCTCAGAGGCAACTTGTGAATAATTCATTCGCATCAATTGAATAACAAAAGACTCAGAGCCAAACTCAGATGTTGAAAAAAACGCACCATCCTAAATTCAGCGTACGGTCCCTAATTATCTTGTCTGCCTGCAATAATTTCCTTCAAGGGGGGCGGCCGAATTCCAATGTTTACAATTACATCATTCGATAAATTTGTCGGCAGTTCCTCTAAAATCTAGGAATGTGCTACAGAACGGCCGACCAGATGTTGATTCGTTTAGGGGTTGTTGTGTCGGCAACACACAGTGCAGATTCTTGTAATGTGGGTTGCTGAACTATAGAATGTCCCTTATTTCTGGAAAATACGTGCCCATGTGGAAGAACCTTTTTTTGTGTGAAAAGGAACAATTCGCATTGAAACATCATGAAGTGCATATCACGAAGTAGTTTTCCGCATTATTTTCGAGATTTTTAGCAAAGGTGACAATCGCCTAAGTTGTCTATTTTTTGCTAAGTATTGTTTCAAGTGCATATTTGTTGAAACCAATACAGAACAAATTAGCTGTTAGAGACAGTGTCCAAATTAATCGACATCGATTGAGGTGTGTGAAACGAGGTGTATGGAAAGTGCCTTATTCACTTTGAGGGATCCCTCCGAGCCTGCGACTTCAAGGAAGCCCCCAACATCACTGGCAACCGGTAAGACATTTTATATTCAATCTCTTACTGACCGAGAATCTGTATTTGTGCTTGCTTTCGCAACATCCAAACTCAAGAAGATACAGTCCAAACTTGCTTTACGTATTCAATACGGTAAAACGCCAACATTTGGTCCTTCTAAGCCTCCTTTGGGCCTCCTTCAGAGAATTATTTGGTTTTTTGATTGCAGGTTTCATTTTTCAGCAATCATACAGCTTTCTGTTGTTGAGTCTGTTTTCTCGCGGCCGGAGGGTTGTTTGAATTATTCCTTGACTTATCTATCAGATAACCTTTTCAAAAACACCAACCAGGTAAATTGAGTTTTTTCCGCATACATTGATCCCTATACGCATTTCGTTCTCCAGATCTCCATTTTGAAATTTTTTTCGTCGTCATATCCGTTAGTTTCGTTTGAAAATTTGGAGAATATTCAGGGCGCAAGTACGAGTTGATCGCGCTCGCTCAATTCAAATTTGCAATCGGGGAACTTCATCGCCGTCTCTGATTGGTCCGCATTTCGCTCCGGCATATTAGTTTGTTCTCACCGGTCGCTGGGTGAATATAAACAAAAGCCAACACATTTTCCTTCTCGCAATATTTATTGTTGAAATTTTTAATATTGTCCCACTCTTTTGTGGAAACCGCTTGAATTAATTCCTTAATATTTGGAATATTCCTCGCATTATTTCGCACTTGTTCAATTCCCCTCTCTTCTGGAATATTCTTACATTGTTTTTCACTTTCCTTCATATCGTTCTCAACATGACTGATACGCGTTTGAAAAAGGTTCAGCTTACAAGAGGCATTTGTGTCTCTGAAATGGAAACCTTGAAAACTTTAGCCGCTGAGGCTAAATCAGATAAAAGCAAACAAACGCTCTTCAGAATTCGTTTCGGAGAAATCGATGATCTCAGGGAAGATTTTAATAAACAGCAGCAATGTATTATTAACGCATTATTAGCTGACGATGATTCAGACATGACACCTGAGGTAGCGGTCGGATCTCAGTTTCAGGACGATTTCTTTCTTGTGAAATCTATTTTTTCCGGAATTTTTGAAAAGGAGGAGATAGGGTTTTATACTAGCTCTAGAAAGCCAAGCCTGTTTCCTCAAACGCATTCGCCTAATATCAGACTACCAGAGATAAAACTTAGAAAGTTCAATGGTGATTTCACTAAGTTTCCTACTTTTTTGGACTTGTTTGATGCTCTTGTCCATAATAACTCGGGTTTGTCAGAAATTGAAAAATTTAATTACTTACTTTCATCTCTGGAAGGGCAACCCCTATCATTAGTGCGTACTTTACTCATGGTTCGTGATAACTACGCAATAGCTTATGATTCGCTTGTGCAGCGTTATTCTAATGAACGTTTGATGGCTCAAGCTCATTGGGAAGCTTTAGAAAGCTTGGCCAAAGTTACTTCTAATAATGCTAGTTCTTTACGTCATTTGCTTGATACTTTTACCGAACATTTGGCTGCCTTAAAATATATGAAATTTCCGGTTGATGAATGGGATTTCATTTTGGTTCAAATGTTGTTCAAACGCATGGATAGTTCCTTGATAACCAGGTTTGAGCTCGAGCATGGCTCTTCCGATATTCCAAAATTTTCTGAGTTGGTTTATTTTTTTGAGTAAATATTGTTGCGCCATAGAATCCTTGAAATCTTCAACTCTTTCAGATACAAACAAAGGATTTGCTCCTCAAAAATCTACACCGCACAACAAGAGAGTAAATTCTCATTTTTCGAACGTAAAAAATGACCAAGGGGTTATTTGTTGTTTATGTAAAGGGTCGCATCAGCTTTTCGCATGTCCAAATTTTTTGAAAAAATCTCCGAAGGAACGTCACACTTTCTGTAAAAGTTCTCGGCTCTGTTTTGATTGTTTGAGCTCGGTCCATAATTTACGCAATTGTAAATCGCACCATACTTGTCGGGAATGTAGACTAAGGCATCATACCCTTTTACACCTTGGTTCGAACAATTAATCAAGTAATATTGTTTCGGAGCCTTCTACGAGTTCTGAAAATGTAGCTCCTAGTACGATAATTTCTGCTACAGATGTTATCAAACGAACTACCAGTGTCTTGCTGGCGACAGCTTTTGTCGAGGTTTGTGATGGTCACGGGAATTTTCATGTATTGCGTGCATTGATTGACAGCGGATCGATCAATGATGTCGTTTATTTCGAAAAGGGCTTCGAATATGTTGGGTCTACCAAAACAACGAATAGACGTAAAGACACAAAGTTTGAATTCTTTAGAAACTAGTTCTAATTACGGTTGTGTCACTCTCTCTTTACGACCTGTCAATCAGTGTATGCCTGTATTGATTACAGACGCGGTTATTTTAGATAAGATAAGTGATGAATTGCCGCGGACTAAAATTTCTTCGAAGGATTTTCGTCATTTCCTACATCTGAAATTGGCTGATTCGCGTTTTTATGAACCCGGAAATATTGATTTATTGTTGGGCGCTAATGTTTTTTCCAAAATTATTTTAGGAGAAGTAATTCGCGGAGAATCTGATGGACTTGACGCGATAAATACCAAACTGGGGTACATCGTTATGGGTAAAATCGCTCCTAGAGTAACCGCTTCGCATTTTTCGTTTTTTGGTTCTAGTCCTGAACAGATTTCAAATCGGGATCTTCAAAAACTTTGGGAAATTGAAGGATCGCCCTCAGCCCCTGTAGGTTCGTGTAACGATGATGAGATATGTGAGAATATCTACAGAGTGACCCAGAAACGCGACGATTCCGGAAGGTACATTGTATCTCTGCCTTTTCGTGACGCATTGCCATCATTTGCAGGAAGTCGAGATCTTGCTATTTCACGTTTTTTGAACCTTGAGAAACGCTTAATGAGGCAACCTCAATTGTATTCCCTATATCGGGATTTCATGCGTGATTATTTGGAAGCCGGTCATATGGAACCAATTAATCCTTTACTGCATGATATATTAAAGATTGGAGAAAAAAAATTTTTTTTCAAGAAAAATGTTTCATTAGTACTTCAAAATTAATTATAATTTTTTTTTTCCATCAAAAAAAACTTTTGTTTAATTTTTGTTCAGAAACCATATATGGGTTCATATGCATCGAAGCTTCAAACACTTTGGACATGTATGGTTTCGTATGCATACTGAGCACATATGATGAGTGTTATCAAAACATTATTATATTTGACGAGAATTATGTAATCAATAATGTCATACAAATTTATTGATGAAACTTAATCAAACAATTACTAAACTTCTCCCATAGAAGAATGTGCCCATTATTCGAATGATTTTGAGCTGTAATAGTATCTATAAACCAACCGGCAACCCCGATAGTTATAATAACTCACGCCTATAACTCATTCTAATACAAATTGGAAAACAGCTAACCAAATGAATAAAAAAAATCGGATCGATCGAAAACTCTATTTCAGACATCAAGGTAACGTTCTCGCCATTCATTTCTACATTTCCTTTGTTCTGAAAATCCAAAAATTGCAATTGGAAAACGTTTTCTACGCGATTCGATTCTCGACCACACACTTGACAACTGTTGTCAATTTTGAAAATGCAGATTAATTCGAATTTTACTGAAGAAGTCGAAGATAAAGCATAGTATTCGATTCGCGGTAAATGTCATAACACACGCAGATGAATTTTGCAGCACGAGCCGTTAGGGGAGTGGTGTAATTCATCAACTCACATATTGCTTGAGTGCATACGAAACCACATATGTCTAAGCGAAAAAAGCGTAAAATGCATACGAACCCAGATATGGTTCCGAAACAATTGGTATCGAAAATCGGTGGAATCGAATTGAAAGTGAAAATCTATTATAGTGCATACAAACTAGAGTTTATGTCACACAACAAAACATTTTTTGTTCCTCCAAAAACTCATCTTTTCATTCTTATTTCTTTTCTCAAAGTTGACAGTCGCACGTGCATGTAAACATTCACTGACCTTGTCTGGAAAAGGGTGGTTTTCTACAAGTGGCGTCGAAACATATACAGAGTAGATGCTGTTTGTTATTGTTAATGATATAACAAATAAACTCCGCTAGGTTCTTCATGCTAGTTTTCTATATTTTCACAATAAATGAACCGTAAAGATGTCAAACCATATATGGTTTGCTATGCGGTAAAGGGTTAAATGCGATCGAGTTCCTTCGTGTTCTTATTATTTACCGCACCATGGCGTAGTTAAGGGAGAGGGAGCGTCCAAAAAAATAAGGGTTGTTTTCAATGCCTCTAGTAAATGCCCCTCGCAGTTGTCATTGAATGATCACTTATTAACGGGACAAAAACTTCAAAAAGACATTTTGTCTATACTTTTGCGATTTCGAATACACGAATATGCTATAAGTGCGGATATAAGGCAGATGTATCGAATGATCTGGGTGAACACCAGGATTATCAGCGCATTATTTGGAGGTTTTCCCCGGATGAAATCATTCAAGATTTCAGACTGCGCACTGTAACTTATGGCATATCAAGTGCTCCTTTTTTGGCCCTTCGAACATTAAAACAACTCGTGATAGTTGAAGGAAAAAATTTTCCTCTCGCTGTTCAAGCTCTTGATAGAGATACATACATTGACGACATTGTAAGCGGTTGTAAATCTTTTGACGAGGTCCGCGAATTGAAATCACAATTGATTAGCTTGTTGTTGTTGGGTGGATTCGAATTAAGAAAATTCTGCTCAAATGATTTTTCCGTCTTAGATGATCTTCCGATAACGCATGTTTCGTCAAATGCGAAGTTTTTTGAATCGGCTGATGAAGATGCTTCATTGCGGATTTAAGGATTGCAGTGGCGTCCCTCCACTGATTCCTTTCACTTTTCGGTTCGGATTATTGAAGCACGATGTACGAAACGTAATTTGTTGTCGGAGTTGGCTCGAATTTATGATCCAATCGGTTTTCTGGGACCTGTAACATTTTTTCTGAAAATATTGATTCAGCGCATTTGGGCTGCAGGAATAGGCTGGGATGATGAGCCTCTGGTCGAAATATTTCGCTTATGGGATAAATATAAGTCGGAAGTCTCGCAATTATCAGAACTTCGGATTTTCAGAAAGTTGTTCGAGGGAAGTTCTGACGCAAAATATGAGTTGCATGGCTTCTGCGATGCCTCTGAAAAGGGTTACTGTGCACTTGCTTATGTTCGCGTTGTGTGTAATGACCGAATTTATTGTAAGTTTTTGTGTTCTAAAACAAAAGTTGCTACCTTGAAGAAAATCACTATACCTCGCCTAGAATTATGCGCCGCAGCTCTTATAGCTAATCTTTTATCCTATGTTAATGAGCCTTACAGCACCAGGTTTCATTCGCTCATTTAGTCGCATGGTCAGATTCCAAAATTGTTTTGCGTTGGATTCATGGTCAACCGCATAGATGGCCAATTTTTGTAGCCAATCGAGTTTCTTTAATCAAAGAAAAGATACCGCATGCAAAATGGTGTTATGTTTCCACAAAAAATAATCCCGCCGATGCAGGATCCAGAGGGTTGTTACCGTCTGAGTTTATACGCAATGAGTTGTGGTTCCGTGGGCCTTCTGCCCTATGGGAAGAATTGCATTTCCCTAATTTTAGTGAATATCGTGAACAGAAGGTGTCACTCCAACCTTTGTCTCTTTTGGTTACGCAATCTCCTAAAGACGAACTCTACAGCCTCACTGAAAAATACTCCTCGTTTTCCAAACTAGTTCGCATAGTTGGTTTCATTTTGCGTTTTTAAGCACAATTTGTGCCATCCCAAGTCAGAACGGAGACGTGGTTGGTTGTCCTCATCGGAATTGAATGAGGCCTTGTTGACATTGGTGAAAAGCACTCAAAATGTCGAATTTTTCAAAGAATTTCGATCAAAGATTTTTTCGAAACCTCTTCGCCGTCTCAATGTCTTTTTCGATTATTTCGGAATTTTAAGAGTTGGAGGTATGCTAAAAAATTCCTCACTGAATTATGACGCAAAGCATCCATTACTTCTACCTTTTAAAGCTCCACTTACTAATTTGATCATTCGATATTATCATGAAAAATATCTTCACGCTGGTAGACGAACTTTAAGTTTCATATTGGCTCAACGCTTTTGGATTATATCGTCCAGTCGAGCTATTTTTTCCTACATTTCAAAATGCACGCGTTGCTTTCGATCTAACCCTCGTACGTTGCAGCCACCGATGGCAGATCTTCCTCAATTTAGGATATCTCAGTTGAGAGCATTTTCCCATGTAGGAGTTGACTACGCTGGCCCTTATTCTATCTCAATGAGTAGACATCGTGGTATAAGAACTACCAAAGCATATATTTGCTTGTTCGTATGCTGCAGCACTAAAGCTGTGCACTTAGAACTCGCCTCGGATTTGTCCTCTGATATATTTTTGGCCGCTCTACAGCGGTTCATATCTAGACGTGGTCGTTGCAACCACATATACAGCGATTGTGGTACCAATTTCAAGGGTGCTTTTCGGGAAATTAATAATTTTATGCGTGATGCTGCATCTCGGGAGCAGATAAATTGGCATTTCAATACACCCTCGGCACCCCATATGGGCGGACTATGGGAAGCCGGTGTGAAATCCGTTAAGACTCATCTCAAACGGGTTTTGGGAGAACAACTCCTCACTTACGAGGAATTTGGCACGCTTTATGTTTGATAGAGTCTATTTTGAACTCTCGCCCTCTCAGTCCCCTCTCATCTGATCCTGAAGATGTGAACGCATTGACACCATGACATTTCCTTACGCTGGAGCCTCTCTCCTGTCTGCCCGTACCAGACCTAACCGATTTACCCATTAATCGTTTGAGTCGTTGGCAGCTGCTACAGAAGTTGCATCAAAGTTTTTGGACTCGCTGGTCCAAAGAATATCTTCATACTTTGCAACAGCGCTCCAAGTGGTTGAACTTTACTGCTCCTCCTGAGTTGGGAACCTTAGTTCTAATCAAGGATGACAATCACCCTCCTTGCCGTTGGCCTTTAGGTAGAATTACTGCGTTACCCGTTACCCGGGTGCAGATAATGTACCTCGAGTTGCGTCTGTCAAGACTGGGAAAGGTGTATTCGACAGACCCCTAGTAAAATTATGTCCTTTGCCATCTTAGAGGGATGTATGTTTGTGGTTTATGAAACTTGCAATCACTTTTGTTTTTTCACTTTTCTCTCTTCCTTTATTCATTATATTTAGTGTATTTTTCTCTCTTATTAAATTTTTTGTATTTTTATCGCGCGCGGTGGATGTTGTGTCGGCAACACACAGTGCAGATTCTTGTAATGTGGGTTGCTGAACTATAGAATGTCCCTTATTGCTGGAAAATACGTGCCCATGTGGAAGAACCTTTTTTTTTGTGTGAAAAGGAACAATTCGCTTTGAAACTTCATGAAGTGCATATCACGATGTAGTTTTCCGCATTATTTTCGAGATTTTTCGCAAAGGTGACAATCGCCTAAGTTGTCTATTTTTCGCTGAGTATTGTTTCAAGTGCATATTTGTTGAAACCAATACAAAACAAACTAGGTGTTAGAGACAGTGTCCAAATTAATCGACATCGATTGAGGTGTGTGAAACGAGGTGTATGGAAAGTGCCTTGTTCACTTTGAGGGATCCCTCCGAGCCTGCGACTTCAAGGAAGCCCCCAACATCACTGGCAACCGGTAAGACATTTTATATTCAGTCTCTTACTGACCGGGAATCTATATTTTTGCTTGCTTTCGCAACATCCAAACTTAAGAAGATACAATCCAAACTTGCTCTACGTATTCAATACGGTAAAACGCCAACAGGGGTGTTAAGTGAAAAATACTTATGCAGAAGTTTTTAGGTCTGCATATTTTTTTCTCACATTCATTTCACAAGATTCGAATAGTGTTGATAGTGACAGGCGAGTTTCGTGTAAGATTCAAATATTGTGAAAAACTAAGAAGTGTTGGTGAATTGAACTATTTCTGTTTGTGTTTGGAAATTTAAATCCTTGTACTCTCATTGAACGATATAGGTGCTATCAAGGGTAAGCTTTACAGTTCAGTTTTATATGCTAGAAATAACATTCTCCCAATTTTTCGGCATAAACATAAATCGAGCGATGATGAGGCAGACCAGTAATATTCATTTTCGATATAAGGCATACGAAATAATATTGATTCAATACCGGGAAAAGGAAATACAAAATAAGATTTACAGAAATTATGGATGTATTCGTATTCAGATATTTATCAATCTAACGGTGGGTTTCACAAAGCGAAATCACCGTTGATCCGAGATCAACGGCTTGATTCTCTGATTTTTGAAGTGTCAAATCGCGCTGATTCCAGATCAAACTCCAATCACTGGTGATTACGCTTTGTGAAACCCACCGTAATTGTTGCAATTTTTCTTGACTTCCGATCATCTCCGATAAACTCATTCACTTTGTTCAATGATCTGTTCATATTTTACCATTCTTGTTGTTTAGTCCGCTCCACACTCATGGCGCGAATCTTGCCAAGAATTCTTGCCGTGAACCTGGCCAAGAATTCGCGGCCAAATAAGTCCTCCACACTCACACAAATATTCGCACTTTGGTTCACGGCATCCTCGCTCTCTGCGAAGACTTTCCGCCCTATAAAAAAAGTTCATTCTGATAATAATCAAGAAATTCTCATTTCACTTTTCTCCTGTAAATCTAATCTAATTCCACTTCATTGCTACAAGAAAACCATTCATTTCAAAAGCGAATAAAGTCAGTGAACAAGCATTAAATCATTACTGCGCTGGTACCGCGAGCCTGTGAGTGTGGATGGAACATTTGTGCTTGGGCGCGAAGCCTTTGTCGCGGGACAGGAGACCGCAACGAAACGGAGAACGCCGCGAAGCGCGAACGTGACACAAGAAAGTTATCCACACTCACGTTCGCGGTATTGGCCGAGGTTCTTGCCATGAGTGTGGACCGGGCTAAAAGCGCCCTTCTCCGTTTCGTTATTTGGACGCGAATTCTTGGCCAGGTTCACGGCAAGAATTCTTGGCGCGATTCGCGCCCTGAGTGTGGACCGGGCATATCAATTGAATAATAATTTTTCATATATTAGCTCATCGGTTCGGATTTCATACTTCAATAGAGCGAATTCAATATATTTCTGTGGTATTCATTACAGAATATAGAAAAAAATTCAACATTTTCTTATCTTTGCAGTTGCTAGTTGCATCTGTAATATTGACGTGACACCATGTCTAACAGACGTTATATCAGCGGCTACCAAAAACGACAGCTCAAGAAAAGTAAAGAGCAGAGTAAAGCTAAGCATCCAAAATTGACAGAATTTTTTGCTCCAAATAAATCTAAAGAGTCTACTGAAAATCAAGAAAGCCTCTGTTCTCAAACCTTCGGAAATGTCGATGAAATATGTGAACCTAGTAGGTACTTCACAACGGCCTGATAAAGGAAATAGTAGAGATGGTTTCCTGGAAGAAAATAGCGAATCTATGAGCTTCCATACCGTGACAATGGAAAACAAAACTATTGATGACATGAGCCATTCTATCATTGAAACTAAGACATTTGTATTTGAATTTTTGTGATATTTTTCCCTTTTTTCAAGATTTTTATTCATCTTTTATATTTTGTTTTGATATACATACCTTGTATTTTATCAATAATCTTTATGTTTTGTTTTTAAAGAAGTGAGTTTTAATTAAAACATCCAAAAATCGAAAATGTTTCAGAGGGGGCCCCAAAAGTTTTGAAGCGTAAGACCCCTGAAATCGTAAATCCGCCACTAGCAGAACCACTTTCTCAATATCAACCAAATATCATGAAAATGGTTATAAATAATTGTCGAGTAATTTTCGAAGTCCATATAAAGTGAAAACACACAAAAAATCCATTCCTTCTTGTTTATTTTACGTCTTTTTTCCGCGATTTCGAGATATTTCTAGATTATCGCATTTTTGGCAACAGCGCATTCCTAATTGACTCTTTTTCTATTGCATTAATTGTCGAATACCTGTCCCGAAGTTGTCGTGAAAGA
This sequence comes from Adalia bipunctata, assembly GCA_910592335.1. Classification (NCBI taxonomy): domain Eukaryota; kingdom Metazoa; phylum Arthropoda; class Insecta; order Coleoptera; family Coccinellidae; genus Adalia; species Adalia bipunctata. Next base: position 56,959,735 of record OU342948.1, read on the forward strand.
AAAAAAAGTGTCGCGTCCTTAATTTTTTTTCTACGGGTCGCATCCTTAATTTTTTTTCTACGGGGTGGCTTTGCTAACTTAACGTTAAGTTAGCAGAACCACTTTCTCAATATCTACCGAGTATCAAAAAAATGGTTATAAATAATTGTAGAAGTCCATATGAAGTAGAAAAAAATCGAAAAATACATTCCATCTTGTTTATTTTACGTCTTTTTCCCACGAGTTCGAAATATTTCTAGAATTATCGCATTTTTGGCAACAGCGCATTCGTAATTGACTCTCTTTCTATTGCATTAATTGTCGAATACCTGTCCCGAATTTGTCGTGAAAGAAAAAAATTTGTCGCGTCCTCAAATTTTTTTCTACGGGGTGGCTTTGCTAACTTAACGTTAAGTTAGCAGAACCACTTTCTCAATATCGACCAAAAATCATGAGAATGGTTATAAATAGTTGTCGAGTAATTGTCGAATTCCATATGAAGTAAAAAAAAACACAAAAAATCAATTCCTTTTAGATTATTTCACGCCTTTTTCACGCGATTTCGTGATATTTCTGGAATTATCGAATTTTTGGCAACAGCGCATTCGTTATTGACTTTTATTCGATTGCATTGATTGTCGAATACCTGTCCCGAGTTTGTCGTGAAAGAAAAAAAATTTTCGCGTCCTTAATTTTTTTCTAGCAAAGCCACCCCACCCCGTAGAAAAAAAAATAGGGACGCGACTAATTTTTTACATTCATTACAAATTCGGGACGGGTATTCGACAATTAATGCAATAGGAAAAGAGTCAATTACGAATGAGCTGTTGCCAAAAATGCGATAACTCTAGAAATATCTCGAACTCGCGGGCAAAAGACGTAAGATAAACAAGAAGGAATGGATTTTTCGAGTTTTTTTTAATTCATATGGACTTCGACAATTACTCGACAATTATTTATTACCATTTTCATGATATTTGGTTGATATTGAGAAAGTGGTTCTGCTAACTTAACGTTAAGTTAGCAAAGTCACCCCGTAGAAAAAAAACTAAGGACGCGACAAATTTTTTTCTTTCACGACAAATTCGAGGCTGGTTTTCGACAATTAATGCAATAGAAAGAGAGTCAATGACGAATGCGCTGTTGCCAAAAATGCGAAAATTCCATAAATATCTCAAACTCGCGGAAAAAAGACGTAAAATAAACGAGAAGGAATGGATTTTTCGTGTTTTTTTCAATTCATATGGACTTCGACAATTACTCGACAATTATTTGTGACCATTTTCATGAAATTTGGAAAATTGAGAAAGTGGTTCTGCTAACTTAACGTTAAGTTAGCAAAGTCACCCCGTAGAAAAAAAACTAAGGACGCGACAAATTTTTTTCTTTCACGACAAATTCGAGGCTGGTTTTCGACAATTAATGCAATAGAAAGAGAGTCAATGACGAATGCGCTGTTGCCAAAAATGCGAAAATTCCATAAATATCTCAAACTCGCGGAAAAAAGACGTAAAATAAACGAGAAGGAATGGATTTTTCGTGTTTTTTTCAATTCATATGGACTTCGACAATTACTCGACAATTATTTGTGACCATTTTCATGAAATTTGGAAAATTGAGAAAGTGGTTCTGCTAACTTAACGTTAAGTTAGCAAAGCCACCACCCCGTAGAAAAAAAACTAAGGACGCGACAAATTTTTTTCTTTCACGACAAATTCTCGACAATTATTCGACTATTAATGCAATAGGTTTTATTGATTTTCTCGAAAGTGGCACTGCTAACTTTATAGACATCATTTTCTGGGCAAGATCCACTGAGCTTTCAGAAAAAAAATCCTGACCCTGTCAACATTTCACGCATGAATTGTTTCAAGATTGTGAAGATCCCTTAATTGGGGGGAATACTTTAAGGGCGCAATCAACTTTACGGAAAATAAATGCTCGAGCGCCAGCCACAATAGGTTTAACAAGGTTGTGGCGCCTTGAACCCTCCACTTCTACCAAGGTAGCTTTTATACAGTGGAGAAGGGTTCGGTTTAATCTAGGAAATTAGCGATTAAAAGTTATGTTTCTTTCCTGAATGCTGCCAAAATTAAATGTTCACTTAAAACATAGAATGGATTTTGCAAAGTTTACTGACTTCAAGCAGAAACGACAATGAAGAAAAATATATTAATGCTAAGAATCAAAAACTAAAACTGATTTCATTTGAGAGTGAACATGAAATTAAAACAAATGACTTAAATATCGGTATTTTACAGTGATTAATAAATTCAAGAATAAACGGTGATCGGGTGAGCAAGACGGTCGGGCGAGGTGAGCGAATGCGAGAATTGGACGGTAAATAGGAGAGTACGGGAGCAACAAAGTAAAAATTCAAAATTCGGCAGGCCACGGAAAATATCATATAATCTAACCACTTGCAACGATGTATTCCACACTCAGATGTAAAAAAAAAGGATAGGGAACAGGACAGCTGTGTCAGCACAACGTCTGGACAGGTGACTCCAGAGAATGGAACCCCTCGACCTGACGAAGTAATTCTAGTAATCCGCAAACGTCTAGCGAGTTAACATAGAGTGAAGCGCGGTCGTAACCCCGTTGTGATCTCGCCGATGTCAACCCACAAGGGCGTCGCCGTGAAATACGAATCGTCGAGCACAGCTGAATGAAATAGGAATCGGGTACGGGTGGGAACCAACAACGTCTAGACAAGTAGCTCCAGGAAAATGGAGCTCCTCGACCTGACGAAGTCTCTCGTGTTTTCGTCAACCCTAAGCGAACTGAGAAGGGGTGAAGCGTCGTAACCCCGTTGTGATCTCGCCGATCTCAGTCCTCAAGAGGTCGCTGATAAACACAGAGATTGAGGCCCCACAAAGGAATCGGAACACAAGATGAAATCTTGGAAGTAAAATGGGGTCGAAAACAAGTCAGGTACGGCAGTGAACCAACAACGTCCGGACGAGTGGTCTCAGAAACTGGAACCTCTCGGCCTGACGAAGTCTCCCGGATTCCCGTCAACTTTCCGTGGATTGAGCAAGGGTGAAGCGCGGTCGTAACCCCGTTGTGATCTCGCCGAGCTCAATCCCCAAAAAGTCGCTGATAAATCCAGAGATTAAGGAATCACAGAGAAGTAATGATACAAGATATAATCTTGGAATGAAAGGGATGTAAAATACTAATCGGGTACGGTTGTGAACCAACAACGTCTCGACAAGTAGTTCCAGAGAAATGGAACCCTTCGACTGGACGAAGTCTCTTGTATATCCGTCGGCCTTCAATGAATTGAGAAAGGGTGAAGCGCGGTCGTAACCCCGTTGTGATCTCGCCGATCTCAATTCTCAAAAAGGTCGCTGATAAATACAGAGATTAAGGAAACACAAGGGACTTATAACGCAAGAAATAATCTCGCAATGAAAAAAAAAACAAAATATCAATCAGGGACGGTTGTGCACCAACAACGCCTCGACAAGTAGTTCCAGAGAAATGGAACCCCTTGACTTGACGAAGTCTCTCGTGTTTTCGCCAACCCTGCGCGAATTCAGAAGGGGTGAAGCGCGGTCGTAACCCCGTTGTGATCTCGCCGATCTCAATTCTAAAAAAGGTCGCTGATAAATACAGAGATTAAGAAAACACAAGGGACTTATAACGCAAGATATAATCTCGCAATGAAAAAGGATACAAAATATCAATCGGGGACGGTTGTGCACCAACAACGCCTCGACAAGTAGTTCCAGAGAAATGGAAGCCCTTGACTTGACGAAGTCTCTCGTGTTTTCGCCAACCCTGCGCGAATTCAGAAGCGCGGTCGTAACCCCGTTGTGATCTCGCCGATCTCAATTCTCAAAAAGGTGGCTGATAAACACAGAGATTAAGGAAACACAAAGAAATGTGAGACAGTATGAAATCGAAGAAATAATGTGGGTAAAATACAGGTAGGTTACGGCGGTGGACCAACATCGTTCAGGCGAGTAACCCCAGTGAAAGGGAATCACTCGACTCAACGAAGTCTCTTGTATATCCGTCAACCCTTAGCGAATTAAGAAGGGGTGAAGTGCGGTCGTAACCCCGTTATGATCTCGCCGATCTCAATTCTCAAAAAGGTTGCTGATAATTACAGAGATCAAGGTACCACCAAAGAAATAAAATCATAAATCAGGGAAGAAATATAAAAAAATGGTTTGAAAGTAGTGGAACACACAATGATTCAATTGTTAGGATGATATTTAACGGATAATGCCATGTAAGAAATATGAACGGAGCCTTACCGGTTTACTGAAGTATGCACTGCACAAACTAAATAGGAGTCCTGTCTCGAATTTCACTAGCACTGATTTTATTTTTCACGGAAAATCAAATCGGAGAAATCAATGCTGAATTTATTAACTGTTCAAATCAAACTGAAAAATTATATTACTATTCAAAATGAAGGAAAGCGAAAAATAATTTAAAGAGCGTAAAACAGCAAAAGAGCGCAAAAGAGGAGCAAAAGAGAGTAAAAGAGGCCTTCCGCAGGTCGTTTCGCCCTTATAAAACCTTCGGAAATGGTAAGGTCATGACGCGCTGAAAACTCGAAAATTTTGAAAGAGGGGAACAATCTCGCCCCCTGATTGGTTTAGATTGACGTCAGATTGTTCTAGAAATAAATCGAAAGAATTCATACTATGTTAAAATTCCACAATTCCATCTCCGTTTTCTCAAATCCCCGGCCGTTGAAAAACGCGAAATCAACCAAGATACGAGTCCCTTATCGCAGCGCTCAGCATGTGCCCGAGCGTTTTTATACTTACGGCGATGTTTATATTGTTACATTTATCGAATTAAATTTTCCTTTCTTTGGAATCACGGATATTTTATTGGGAAAATGATAAATGAGAACAGGACTTTTATGAATGAAAATTAATTACGGATTTCATTACAACTTGCAGCTCTGTTCACAATATTGAACTTATTGAATCAAACGTTCCTTCCATTGAAATCGTGAATAATTATGGAAGGAATAATATATGAAAATAGATCTCAAATGAATAAAAATGACGAAATAGTATATTTCATTACAAGTCTAGAAAGTAAGCTTTTTCCGTGCAAGCACGGAAAAAGCCTTTCTGGACGTGTAATGAACGATATTTTTCACACCACTCTGAAAAGAATAACACGGGAAAAATGTTCAACAGAAAGCATTTCGATATTGTGAAACAATAATTATTCAAAACACTGACATCTACTGTCAGGCAATCGTTGCTCTATGTGTCAGCATAGGAATCATAGGATGCATCTATGCCTCAGCGCACCGTAAAACTTTTTGCGGTGCGGCCGCACGGAAAAGAGTCATTTTCGATGTTCTAAATCTACATGTTTTGATAGGGTTTTCAGTGCGGTGTAATGAAAAGTTCATTACACCCCCCTTTCCTCCCCAAAAAAAAAATCAAAAATAGTTTTTTTTTAAAAGCTCACCTCACCTACACCGTACTTACTCATCCCTAACACGTCTCAGAGAATTCCTGAACGCCATCTAGAAGAATCCGTTATTGTCCGGCTTCTTGGAGTCGGCGTCTTGATGTCGGCGTCTTGGTATCTGCATCTTGGTGTCGGCGTCTTGGTGTCGGCATCTTGACGTCGGCGTCTTGAGGTCGGCGTCTTGAGGTTGGCGTCTTGGTGTCGGCAGCTAGTCACTTTGAACTCCTGCTGATCAACGATCGATTCCTGGGCCTTTGAATGGATCCGGGTTAGTTATTCGTCGATGAAATAACTTTTTCCCCACTGGATAGATACTTGGGTCGGTGAAAAGGTTCGTTGTGGTAGCTCGTCGGTTCAATCGTGTCGATTACCATGTCCTTTACGGAGTCGAAGATCGTGATTATGACCACCTCAACGATCTGTTACCGAAGGAGAATAACGGACGGACGGACAGAAACTGGTTAACGGCGATGACGGGCGGTTTTCTCAACCCCTTCTCTTCCGGATTCGGGGTTCGAGACAGACGGACTTTCCTCTCCATCTTCGTGCCACGGTTTTAAGTCCTTGATATGAATGTTACGGATACGTTTACCAAACTGATCTTTCAGATCGTAAACTACGGGAGAGATGACTTTCGTCACGGTATACGGACCGGAATACTTCGGGGCCAGCTTGGACGCAAAGCTGTCTGCTGCCGATGACAGCGGGCGTTCCCTACGCCAAACCTTGTCTCCCAACCATTCTCTACAGCGTAAGTTGTAGTAATGGCGCTGCTGGGAAAAGGCCCGTGATAGCTGCAACCGAACGAATTCATAGGTTTCCTGGAGGCGGCGTAAACGCTTTGCATACTGGGCTATATCCTCCGGGCGTTCCACGGCGGCTTCTTGCTGATTTTCATCATCGGAATTCCCTCGAAACTCGGCTGTCGGAGGATGAATTTCTCTGCCAAAGTTGAGAAATGCCGGCGAAAACTCTGTAGAATCATGCTTCGCCGAATTGAGGGCGAAAGCCAATTCTCCGATCTTTTCATCCCAGTTACGGTGGTCAGCCTCGCAGAACTGAGCTATCATCGTTTTGATCGTCCTGTTAGCTCTTTCCACCGGGTTGCACTGCGGAGAATAAACGGGTGCAAACTTGTGTTTGATTCCCAACTCCTGGAGGTTGCCTTTGAATAGCCGACAGTCAAACTGGAAACCGTTATCGCTGATCACGACTGATGGGCTACCAAATTTCAGGACTACTTGCTCATAAAAGGCTTGGAAGACTCCTCTACCTGTAGCTGTCCTAAGAGGTTTACACTCTATCCATTTAGAAAACCTATCCTGGAACATCACAAGGAAAACGTTTCCCTTCCTAGATCGGGGCAACGGACCGATAAGATCGGTGCTGACGGTATTCCACGGCTCGGTAATTGTGTACGGCTGCATTTTGCCTGCAGGTTTCTGTTGGCTAACCTTGTAGCGTTGACACCTCGTACACCCCCGGACGTACTGCGCAACTTCTCTGAACATCCCTGGCCAATAATACTTCCGAGCTACCCGGGATATCGTTTTAGCAATACCTAGGTGACCGGCGGTTGGTTCATCATGATTTTCGACCAATATGGCCGGACGGTTCTCCTTAGGGACACATAGTTTCCAAGGACTTCCCATTTCCGACTCGGTAAAATCACCGGGATCCCAGAAATGACGATATAATTTGCCCTCTTGAATTTGGTAGTCAGGGTGTCCGGTTGGGTCCTTATCGACTTCTTGAAATTTCCTCTTGCACCAGGAGCACGATGAAGTGCTTCCTACCAAACAAGACTGTGGTTCCTCGGGCAGCGGGTCTCGTGACAGGGCGTCAGCTACCCGGTTCAAAGCACCCCTCCGGTATTTTATCTCAAAATCGAATTGTTGCAGGAAAACACTCCAACGGGCGATCCTGCCGGCTGGTGACTTGATGGATTGAAGCCAACGGAGGCTCATGTGATCGGTTATCACAGTAAAATGGTAGCCTTCCAAATACGGTCGCATCTTCTCGATCGCCCAAACTATGGCCAAACACTCTTTTTCGGTGACAGAGTAATTCCTTTCGGCATCATTGAGCGATCGGCTAGCGTATGCGATAACCCTCTCGTGCCCCTCCAACACTTGTGTCAAGGGTGCACCCAATCAGGTTTCGGATGCGTCGGTCTGTAACACAAACGGCTGGTTGAAGTCAGGGCAGGCTAGAACCGGTGACTTGGTCAATTTCTCCTTTAATGTCTCGAAGGCTTGCTGCTGCTGTTTCTATCGCAGAAGTGTAGTGAGTGGGGAAACGATGCGGGTGAATTCTTCCACAAATCGGAGATACCGTCCGGCTATTCCCAAAAATCTTCGGAGTTCTCGGACGGTTTTGGGTGGTGACATCGAGTTTATGGCGGCGATTTTGTCGGGGTCTGTTGCAATACCAGTTTCGGTCACTATATGACCCAGATATTTGAGTGATTTCCTCACGAAAGCACATTTGTCCGGGTTGATTTTCAGGTTGGCTGCTCTGAGTTTCGTCAAATGCTCCTCTTATGTTTCTCCCAGGACGACAATGTCGTCCAAATAAGCGAAGGCGACAGGATCCATTTCCGGACCGATGACACGGTCCAGAAGCCGTTGGAAAGTCGCTCCGGCGGAATGCAGACCGAAGGGCATCACTCTGAATTGGAACAGTCCTCTTCCAGGAACGGTGAATGCAGTGACAGGTTTGATTCTTTCGGTCAGAGAAACCTGCCAGTATCCATGTTGCAAATCCAACGTGGATATAAATTTGGCTCTCCGAAGCTTGTCCAATATCCCAGCAATATGCGGCAACGGGTATGCGTCCTTGATTGAAACCTCGTTGACCGGTCTGAAGTCAATGCAGAACCTTGGTTCGCCATTGGATTTCTTCACAATGACGACGCTTGAGCTCCATGGTGAACTTGACGGTTCCACGATACCTTCTTCCAACATTTTGTCCACCTCCTGGTTTATAACTTCCTGTATCTTCGGGTTGTAGGGACGGTATCGCTGTTTCAGAGGTTGCGTTTCGGGTTTGATCTTGATGTCATGATCGATGAGTGTGGTTGTGCCCCGAACTTCGGAAAATTTCTGAAGTTCCGGTCTTAAGAACTCTTCCAAAATTTGTTCTTGTCTTGAAGCCACGGAGTTCACCATAGGTCTCTCGGGAGGTTTCGACACGAAATCCGGTGGGTCCAATAGTCGGCCGTTCAAGAAGCATTGTGCAGCCCTTAGATTGATATGGAAGTCGTGCCTTGTTAATACATCCATGCCGAGTATGATGTCTATCGGTAATTGGGGTACCAGGAGCAGGTGAACATCGATCTCCATATCGCCCAAGGAAAGTGACGTACGGCAAATCCCCTGCACTGCCCCGCAGCTTCCATTTGCAACGGTTGCCAACACGTTGTTTACCGGTGTTGTGAGGATTCCCAAACCTTGGCACCTTTCGGCCGCTGATGAGCTAAGAAATTACCTTGAAGCTCCGGTGTCCAATAGGGCTCTGAATTTGAGGTGTTCAATACGGACGGCGCTCATGGGGCGATTCTCGTTCGATGGGTACTTCGATGTATTTGGGGAAGTAGGCGTTGGAAACTGTCGAGTCTTCCCATCCCGACAGTTTCGCTCTAGTTTTCCGAACATCTGCAATCCCGGGACAGTATACCCTGTCTCCCACACCGGGAGCAGAATATAACAGGCTTGGCTCTGCATTCTCGCCTCATATGTCCCATCGTACCACATCGCAAGCATTGTGGTTGCCTTCGGCAAATCTCACTTGCTTCTCCCTTGCTGGTTCTCGGATGGTTCCTGATTTATCGTTCGAAGGTCTTTCCGGTGCGGTGGTAGAAGTCATCTGTACGGAGGACGGCGGAGGTTCCCTGGTAAGTGGTACACGTGATGGTTCGACAGGAGTCCTATGGCCTGAGTCTATCATCAAGTTCCCAGTAGACTTCTGATTCACATTTTTATAAACCAGATGTCGTTCATCCATAAATCCTGGCCGGTCAGGGGGTGGTACATAATGGTCTGCCTGCCACTGAACTAACTCGAACACTTTTCCCTTGTTCAGTAGTTCCGAGTACGTTCTTGTTTCCTGGAAGGCGAGGGCTTTCTGAAGTGACGGGATTAATCGCCTTTTAATGATGTTGACTTGTTCCTCTTCCGAAGGTCGCTTCGTGTTCAACTTCAAGAACAAGTTCTGCATTCGTGTTGTAAACAGGACAAATTTTTCTCCATCACCTTGAGTACGCTTCCTTATTTCTTCGAGTAGGTTCTCCTCATATTCTGGAGGCAGGAATGCTTCACGGAGTTGTTCCTTGAAATCTGGCCAATCCTGAAAGCAACCTCGGCGGGGGATGTACCAGTCCTTTGCATCCTTACGCAATAATTCGAAAATAGACTCGAATAATTGTTGGTGGGTAACTTTTCGGGTTTCAGCCAACTGCTCCACCTCTTCCAGGAAAGAATTCACACCACTCGAACCGTCGAAATATACGTTCCATTTGTAAACTGGGACCGAGTGATAATTCCAGTGAGAATTAATGGATGTTCCTCCAGCAGTTCAGTTCTCGGCTTCCTTATGGTTCGGTAAAAATGGCTCATATTTATTTCGCTTGACCCAGTTCTGCTCCTCTGCCTTATGTCCAGGTCTGTTCCGACAGTTCTCGTCCAGTTCCGGTATTGTTGTAATGACTGCCACGGAAAATAGAGTCGCCTTTCGTTGTTGTTCCGATATTAGCACAGTTCTGGCATGGTATGAACTGACCGGTTTGGTTTGGCCTCGTTGACGGATTAGACCTGTTTGGTCTTCCACCATCCTGTTCCTGCACACTGAGTCCAGTTCTGGAACTGCTTCTGTTCATCTGATCTAGTTCCGAACGGATTTGTTGCATGCTAGTTCCGACTCTGTTCATATTCACTTGATGTGGTTCCAAGTTGACATGTTCCGTAGTAGTTCCAGGTCTGCACACGTTCACCTGATCCGGTTCTGAATGAACATGTTCACCGGTAGTTCTGGAATTGTTTATGGTGGCTCGCCTTGAGGCCTGTCGAGTATGTTCCCCATTGGTTCCAGAACCTGTTGTTTGATTTGGTAATGGCAATTCCAGTCCAGAAACCATCGGCTGTTGTCGGATTTCTTCCACCACCCTTGACATCTCAGGTGCCTCCACGCCTAGTTCTGAACTACTTCCTGATGTTCTAGTTGTTCGCTCACTTTCCAAAAAGGGGAATGAAATTCGTCGCGTCGACTCCGCTACAACCGGTCTAGTTTGTAGTGGCAACGGTTCTGCAAAACTAATTCTGTTTCCATAAGTTCTGGAGTTCAGTAGAGGGCTGGTAAAATTCAGTCGGCGAAGAACTGCATCACAGGCTCTTTCACGTATTCGCTGCAGGAAGTCAGTTGGTAAACTTGTTCTCCGGTAGGTCCCATCCAGTTGTGGACCTGAACAGTTCATTCCTTCAGTTCCATTCCGAATTGCACTCGGGGACTCCTGACGCCCTCCTCGGACGGTGGCCGGTGTATCGTGAAAAGAAATGAGTTCGACCTCCTGTTCCAGCAAGGTAGTTCCGGGAAACCTATTTGTTTCTGTGATCCTGGGTGGTAGGACGCCCTCTACCAGCGGCGCCTGCGCCACCTGTTGGACTCCGGTCATCAACTGGATGCCCTCTAACACTTCACGGGCATTGGCCAGACTTTCCAGCAAATTCTCCAACCTCTCTCGCTCTTCCACTGTCTCTGGCTCAATCAACCCCAACCTGTTGCGGACATGTTCCAGACGGCTTCCTATCCGGGCTTCCTCATTATTGGCGTTCTCCTCATCGAATTCTCGAAGATTTTCAATCAAATCACACAAGATTTGACTCGCTGCGTCCATCTCCTCGTTTGTACTCCTTAGGGTTCGTCTGATAGGCACTCCCTGGTTGAGCACCCTCCGTAGCAGGATCCTGTTTTCATGGACAGTTCTACAGGCCTGTGTTCCACGGGCTTCCAACTCCCAAACCAGTTCCTCAGCTCGCAACCTATTCACGTTCATCACTGAAAATCTTCTACACGAAATCGTCCAAAAAAATGTCAATAATTAAAAGTTCACAAGAGTCACACTGTGAAAGCTGTGATCGAAAAATGTCAAAAATAGATATCCAAAAAAAATAAAACAGTTCAGAAATCAGCAACACTTCACTAATGAAAATGTTCGGACACAAAAAATGCAGTATCAATTATTTTCTCACGAAAGAAACGGTCCCTGCTTGGGCGCCACTGTGAAGATCCCTTAATTGGGGGGAATAATTTGAGGGCGCAATCAAATTTACGGAAAATAAATGCTCGAGCGCCAGCCACAATAGGTTTAACAAGGTTGTGGCGCCTTGAACCCTCCACTATTACCAAGGTAGCTTTTATACAGTGGAGAAGGGTTCGGTTTAATCTAGGAAATTAGCGATTAAAAGTTATGTTTCTTTCCTAAATGCTGCCAAAATTAAAGGTTCACTCAAAACACAGAATGGATTTTGCAAAGTTTACTGACTTCAAGCAGAAACGACAATGAAGAAAAATATATTAATACTAAGAATCAAAAACTAAAACTGATTTCATTTGAAAGTGAACATGAAATTAAAGGAAATGACTTAAATATCGGTATTTTACTGTGATTAATAAATTCGAGAATAAACTTTGATCGGGTGAGCAAGACGGTCGGGCGAGGTGAGCGAATGCGAGAATTGGACGGTAAATAGGAGAGTACGGGAGCAACAAAGTAAAACTTCAAAATTCGGCAGGCCACGGAAAATATCATATAATCTAACCACTTGCAACGATGTATTCCACACTCAGATGTGAAAAAAAAGGATAGGGAACAGGACAGCTGTGTCAGCACAACGTCTGGACAGGTGACTCCAGAGAATGGAACCCCTCGACCTGACGAAGTGATTCTAGTAATCCGCAAACGTCTAGCGAGTTAACAAGGGGTGAAGCGCGGTCCTAAACCCCGTTGTGATCTCGCCGATGTCAACCCACAAGGGCGTCGCCGTGAAATACGAATCGTCGAGCACAGCTTAATGAAATAGGAATCGGGTACGGGTGGGAACCAACAACGTCCAGACAAGTAGCTCCAGGAAAATGGAGCTCCTCGACCTGACGAAGTCTCTCGTGTTTTCGTCAACCCTAAGCGAACTGAGAAGGGGTGAAGCGCGGTCGTAACCCCGTTGTGATCTCGCCGATCTCAGTCCTCAAAAGGTCGCTGATAAACACAGAGATTAAGGCCCCACAAAGGAATCGGAACACAAGATGAAATCTTGAAAGTAAAATGGGGTCGAAAACAAGTCAGGTACGGCAGTGAACCAACAACGTCCGGACGAGTGGTCTCAGAAACTTGAACCTCTCGGCCTGACGAAGTCTCCCGGATTCCCGTCAACTTTCCGAGCTCAATCCTCAAAAAGTCGCTGATAAATCCAGAGATTAAGGAATCACAGAGAAGTAATGATACAAAATATAATCTTGGAATGAAAGGGATGTAAAATACTAATCGGGTACGGTTGTGAACCAACAACGTCTCGACAAGTAGTTCCAGAGAAATGGAACCCCTCGACTGGACGAAGTCTCTTGCATATCCGTCGGCCTTCAATGAATTGAGAAAGGGTGAAGCGCGGTCGTAACTCCGTTGTGATCTCGCCGATCTCAATTCTCAAAAAGGTCGCTGATAAATACAGAGATTAAGGAAACACAAGGGACTTATAACGCAAGATATAATCTCGCAATGAAAAAGGATACAAAATATCAATCGGGGACGGTTGTGCACCAACAACGCCTCGACAAGTACTTCCAGAGAAATGGAACCCCTTGACTTGACGAAGTCTCTCGTGTTTTCGCCAACCCTGCGCGAATTCAGAAGGGGTGAAGCGCGGTCGTAACCCCGTTGTGATCTCGTCGATCTCAATTCTCAAAAAGGTGGCTGATAAACACAGAGATTAAGGAAACACAAAGAAATGTGAGACAGTATGAAATCGAAGAAATAATGTGAGTAAAATACAGGTAGGTTACGGCGGTGGACTAACAACGTTCAGGCGAGTAACCCCAGTGAAAGGGAATCACTCGACTCAACGAAGTCTCTTGTATATTCGTCAACCCTTAGCGAATTAAGAAGGGGTGAAGCGCGGTCGTAACCCCGTTGTGATCTCGCCGATCTCAATTCTCAAAAAGGTTGCTGATAATTACAGAGATTAAGGTACCACCAAAGAAATAAAATCATAAATCAGGGAAGAAATATAAAAAAATGGTTTAAAAGCAGTGGAACACACAATGATTCAATTGTTAGGATGATATTTAACGGATAATGCCATGTAAGAAATATGAACGGGGCCTTACCGGTTTACTGAAGTATGCACTGCACAAAATAAATAGGAGTCCTGTCTCGAATTTCACTAGCACTGATTTTATTTTTCACGGAAAATCAAATCGGAGAAATCAATGCTGAATTTATCAACTGTTCAAATCAAACTGGAAAATTATATTACTATTCAAAATGAAGGAAAGCAAAAAATAATTCAAAGAGCGTAAAACAGCAAAAGAGCGCAAAAAAGGAGCAAAAGAGAGTAAAAGAGGCCTTCCGCAGGTCGTTTCGCCCTTATAAAACCTTCGGAAATGGTGGGGTCATGACGCGCTGAAAAATCGAAAATTTTGAAAGAGGGGAACAATCTCGTCCCCTGATTGGTTTAGATTGACGTCAGATTGTTCCAGAAATAAATCGAAAGAATTCATACTATGTTAAAATTCGACAATTCCATCTCCGTTTTTTCAAATCCCCGGCCGTTGAAAAACGCGAAATCAACCAAGATACGAGTCCCTTAACGCAGCGCTCAGCATGTGCCCGAGCGTTTTCATACTTGCGGCGATGTTTACTTATATTGTTACATTTATCGAATTAAATTTTCGTTTCTTTGGAATCACGGATATTTTATTGGGAAAATGATTAATGAGAACAGGACTTTCATGAATGAAAATTAATTACGGATTTCATTACAACTTGCAGCTCTGTTCACAATATTGAACTTATTGAATCAAACCTTCCTTCCATTGAAATCGTGAATAATTATGGAAGGAATAATATATGAAAATAGGTCTTAAATGAATAAAAATGACGAAGTTCATTACAAGATATGAGATACCTACCTAAAGCAATTACTATAAACTCTTCTTTCATATTATAGAGGATTCATGTATTCGAGTTATTCATCACATTTCTTTAATTTTGTTTCAATTCTTATGGGATGCTGATAAAAACTGAATTCTTTCGAAATTGTCTGACTATTCATAATCTTCAAGGCAATTCATAAATCACAATTCTATACATTCAATCTGAAAAAATGTGGATAAGCAACCCAAGAACATATAATTATCCAAATCCTATCCCGTCAATTACACTCAGCCCACTTCCACGGCAGCGAGCAGGGAAGTGAGCAGGGAAATGAGCATGGTGAGAATGTAATCACCTCACTTCTACTGCCACTCGCGCTGCTACTCGCGTTGCCGGTCACTCCCTAAATTAGCGGTTTTTCGTGCGGCAGTCAAAGGACCGGCAGCGCAAGTGGCAGGGTGTGATCACACTCTGCCCAGTTACTGTCGTGGAAGTGTTGCGTGCGTTGTCGTATCAATTGATTAAAAGTCGTTAATTGTTGCGAAAAATGTCGACAGAGTGGAGCAACGAAAAAATAATATCATTTCTAGAACTCCTCGAGATCGAAACAGTGGTATGGGATTCTTCTGATAAAAACCATGAACTTAAGCACAAAGTGCACGATGTATATTGATATCATCCATCATCTTCTACGACACTCACATATTTATATACTTAAATGAAAGTGTAATAAGAGACAGAGCGCTGAGGCTGCAATTTCGTCGTCCGCCATTGCCAAAACTTAATCGCGAGAGAAATGTTCGAGCTGAGTGTAAATAGTCACTGCCTTTCCATACTGCCGCAGAAGTATTCCGGGAAATATTTCTGGCAGCGCGAGGAGCAGTGGCAGTGGCTGAGTGTAATTGAGGCATATGAAAATGCTATTCAGATGTCACTGAAGTGTACACAAGATAGACTTGATTATTATTTATAGATTTCGTATATCATACCGATAAAATGAGCAGGCTGCGATCAGATTAATTGTAGCTACTGTGTTTGCCATTTGGTTCCGACAATATAACCTCACTTTCATTGAATACTAAATATAAAGATATTATTTTTCGAAGTGATTGACTTTACTGAAACGTCACTTATGAAGGCACATGTGTATTACAACCCAATTTTCTTACAAGAATGTGAAATAGTTACAATTTCTCAAACTCCAAATGTCAGATAGAATTTGTTAGACATGTCAATTGGAAATGTCATAATATCAATCTTCTGAATTTTGTGTATGTTCCGAAAGTACCATGGTGAACTTATGCACATAATATTCTCCTAATCTTAAAAAATCAAGCTCAGTATTCAAACTCAGATTGAAATTATTATTACATGAATTGAAATTATGGATGAAAACTTGGCTTTGCTCCGAAATAACATTATACCCGTAGGCAAAACAACAGACGTAAATGAACGTGGCCAAAACATGGCGGCGACCGAACAGCTGATCGTTCATGTCAAAATATTCTGTTTTCGAAGGTTTGTTTACAAAATGTTGAATTTTCTATCTAATTTTTCAAGGAAATGGCCGAACGTTAGGAATTGAAAAGCCAATCGGGGGCAGACCGATTCTTCTTCTTTCCATTCGTTTCTAAAACTCCCGTCTAGGATGTCTGGAATAAAAGCCTTTGGATAAAAAATGTGGTACCTTTTCGCGATTTTTGCCAAATTCGCGATATTCGATAGGAAAATTAACGTATTTGTCGACCACGTAAAAAGACGAAACATACCGCAAAAGAAGCACCGGTCCTTCTACTTTCTTTTCCTATATCGTTTTTCCTCTTACGTGGCCTCCTTTCCGAGCTGGGGCCCTTTCTTCGGACCTGATTTTTGACAATTTAGGCCACGCCCCTACAATGGTCTGGACCGAAAAGTGTAAAATACGTTTAGTATATATAGAACTATTTTGTATCTAGTGCGCGAAATGACACTTTGGTGATCGAGAACTGATTTTTTTTAACGAGGCGCAGCCGAGTTGAAAAAAAAATTCGAGATCACCAGAGTATTTGCACATGCCAAATATAGGCAAGTGGCAAATATTTGCCAAATACAGAGTAGTGGGAGTTCGGCTTAATATGAAAAATAGAATTGAACTGGCTTAAACTGTTTTTCCAAATCAAGTAATTACTGAACTATGCCATGGAAATAAAATGGCATTTGTTGACAATTATTTCAATGTGACAGTTCTTGATCATTATTTTGGAGTGACTTTTTATTCGCGTCAATTTCGTGCGTGATATTTATAACTGTAAAATAATGGAAATTTCGAGCGACGATGAAGTAAGCAGTACCACACCTAACTCGACAGATGCGGCCAATTCAGTAATTTCAAATCTTCCACCGGAGAAATCGAGGCGTCATATCAGCAATTCAAAGAGTAGTGTGAAGCAAATAAAGCCAGAAAAATATCCGAAAATGTGCTGTTGGCATATTTTGCAGAGAAGTCTAAGAAGCTGAAGTCTTCCACGTTATGGGCAATATATTCTATGTTGAACGCAACACTCTATGCTAAAGAAAACGTGGATTTTAAGAAATTCACCAAGTTGGTTCCATATTTGAAAAAATTGTCAGTTGGAAACCATCCTAATATAATATAAGGAATTTAAGGTATTGACTAGAGGGGAAGTTGAACAATTCCTAAGAGGTAGATACTGAAACCTATTTGTTGGTTGAGGTAGATTTTTGATGATTGTTTTATGTGTTTTTTAAACTACTGATTTCCTTTTAGGTTGTTTCAATACTGGATATTTCGGGTGCTTGCCCTTGCTGCCGTGCGGAACTCACTAAAATGACGTTCGATGATAAAAATTCCATTTTGATTGTTAAAGTACCCGATACAAAAACGAATATCCAACGAATTTTCACAGTTTCAACTTTAGATTACATTGACATTTACCGAAAATATACGGCTCTTCGTCCAAGTTATGCTACCAGTCGCCGATTGTTTTTGAAGTATCAAAATAAGAGATGTTTTAACCAAGTTGTTGGTATAAATAGTATTGGAAAGATGCCTAGCTTAATAGCAAAACACCTAAAGGTACCAAATCCTGATGCCCACACGGGCCATTGTTTTCGGGAAACATCAGCCACACTCCTTGCTAATACGGGGGCCGATATATGTGTTTTGGAGCGCCATGGAGGTTGGAAATCTTCGACTGTGGCGAGATACGTGGAAGATTCTATCAACAATAAAATTCAAATATCAAATGAAATTTTAGACTGTGAAATTTCAGGATCAAGTGCTGATTTGCAAGCAACTGCCGCGAATCAAAAATGGATAGTCTTCCAACTCCCAAAACTATGATGTCACGAGCTGAATCTGAGTTATCTGGTTTAGGAATAAATATTGGTTCGTGCACTGGCTGCACCATTAATGTTAACATAGTAAATGATAAATAAAATCAGGTTGTGTTGAATTTTCTCACAATTTGAAAGCCTCAAGTATCGTTATACATTAATAAATAAATGATTTCTTGGATTTCTGCTTGATTGAGGAACATAAAGGTTGAAATATAAAAATCCCATATAGTTTACATGCAGTGTGCGAAGTGAGTATTTCGCACACTACTTCGCGCACGGTTTCATGGTAACGAAGGAAAATGAAAAAAATTGTCACTTCGCATATTTATGTCAATGCGCGAACCTTGGCATTTTTTGACGTTTGTAGAAAAAATTATTTTAATCCTCCAATTCTTCGACTAACTTCATCATGAACTCAAATCGAGAAGTGTTTTCAGATATTTCAAACTTACTATTTGACGGTTTGATCTTTGTTCCATCAGGATTCTCCTTCGAAACATCATTGTCTCCGACTTTGATATCATCGCCACAGCAAACAAGGAACGAATATTCGTTCACTATTTTAACTTATTTAGGTTTAAAAGTGTAGCTAGGGTGAAATATACTCACACATAACTGGCGCTTTACTGCTTTTACTACACTTTTGCGGCAATAACCGCAGAGCGTATCGTTGACAACCTTCTCATACAACATCTTGATATCAAGATTTCTTCCGAATCAGATCTCTGCTAGTCCATTTCTCTCATTTATTATGTCCCTAGTTAACGGTTCTAACGGACAAAAATTCCTATTTTAGAATGAAACTAGTGTGCCAGCAGATCGACCTTGTAGGTAGATCCATATTTTAGGTAGATAAGCATTTTTCAATTCAATTAGCGAATAGGAAAAAATTGGCTGAAATGATGACAATGACATAATTCACTTTCTAGAACCCATGCGGTTACATTTGATGGCTGTTTTCCAATAACTTTACGCGTGCGTATAGACTATTGGCGAGAGGATGGTTCCCTCTAGTAGCCGGTAGCTCACTAATATAACTATTGTTATGTTGATAGATAGTATTGTAGCGGGTTGCTAGGACAAGAGTAGCAGGTAAGTAAAACCAGGAGTTCACCTAACGTTTCGCCAACTTTATTTTGGCTTCATCAGAGGCTGAAAATTTGGAAAGCACTATATGTAAAAATGGCTCAAACATGTACAACACCAAAATATAGGTCATTATACCATACAATATTGAAATACACAACTATTATAAAAAACAACACCTCCATCAGACACAATAGCATAACAAGGTTGTGATGGGAAACACAGTCTCTTAATTATCACCTT
This sequence comes from Adalia bipunctata, assembly GCA_910592335.1. Classification (NCBI taxonomy): domain Eukaryota; kingdom Metazoa; phylum Arthropoda; class Insecta; order Coleoptera; family Coccinellidae; genus Adalia; species Adalia bipunctata. The sequence goes on from OU342948.1 coordinate 56,978,981, forward strand.
TGTCAAAACTATCAACATCGGATTCATATATCGAGCACACGGAGTTCGCTTTGTATTAACAAAAAGATTATTTAAATTCAGAATTATTAAGGATTTAAGTTTTCACAACAATGCAAACAGACCGCGTTCTACCTAAAGAAATGTCATTCGATCGTTGTTAACAGTTATCTGTTGTCATATGATCAGCACACCATCGTTTCCACTTCCGTACTCTGGATGTCGCTCCAGTACATTCTTTTCACCTTTCATAAATCCTATTTTTAACCCTTCTTCTCCCTTATATGTTAATCCGCACAATGTCAACTCATTAGGAATACATTGTGTTCAACTTAGCAGTGTCTGTTTTGAAGTTGCAGCTGTTTTTGTCTTTATGAATTTCAAGTATTTCCAAGATTTCTCTTTTTTCTAGGACATGTTCCGTTGCCATTATCTTCACGTTCTCGAAATCAAATTCGTGTTCGAAGTGCTTAGCGTGCTTTGCGAGCGCTGCGGTTTCTTTATTATTTTTCACATCATTAGCGGCATTCCTTACAGGATGTTTTGTAAACTACATCTGATTTGTGCATGTTATCTGTGCTTTCCAAATTTTCAGCCTCTGATGAAGCCAAAATAAAGTTGGCGAAACGTTAGGTGAACTCCTGGTTTTACTTACGTGCTACTCTTGTCCTAGAAATCCGCTACAATACTATCAACATAATATTGGGGACGTGAGACATACATACATATATGTAGTTCTGGGATATAGCGACATATCGGGATCTACAAAGAGTATATGGAAAGGAAGTTTGTGGAAAGATGAAGAACCTTACTAACATTACCGACAAAATTGCACACATCGCAAACCAGAAGATATATCTCATGAAGTGCAGACAGAACAGTGTTTATCCGAAACATATTATAGTTAGTAACATCAAATGCATTTTTAACCTGAATTCTTTCACAGGACATTTCCATCACATCATAGATAAAAATATCAATAATTTCAGAAAATCATTATTGAACATTGAAATAAAAATGTCACACTGGAAACACAAACAAATCAACAAGGAAATAAGCAAGTTATCTCATGAAATAAACAACATCTTGCCCCCCAACCTGGTAAAAAGTTGGCGCCTGACCCTTGACAGACATGCAGATAAGATCTTCAAAAGAATAAAAATTAATAATCAGAAAAAACTCAAGAACCTAATAGAAATACAAAAACCATTTACAAAACAAGAATGAACTGAATAACTGTGTCAATAACATGACCGACATTAAAATACCACAAGATATATTAAACATCATGAGTTTCGGTCCCAAATTAACATATCCTCTGACTAAAACAGAGTTTGAACAGATAGTGCCAACGATAATCAAGGACGGAACAAAACAAAATCCGAGCTGAACTAATCACGGCCATCAATAATCAGAAACACTATTATAACAACAATGAAAATAAAATAGTCCCCATTAATAGAGAATTGAAAAAAACCAGACAATTCTTGAAACAACACCCAGAAATAATAATTACCAACTCAGACAAAGATAAAACCAGCGTTATATTGACAACAAAAATATACAAAAACAGCATGCAAGACATCTTGAATGACCCTGGTACATATAAAAGACTAAATAATGATCCTACTCTGAAAACACAAAGATTAACTAACAACTTAATATCTCAGTTGCGCATACAAGGACATATAAGTGAATACACGTCCAAAAAACTGAAAAGGTATAATAGCATTCCAGCTAAAAACTACGCCCTGCCGAAGACACATAAAAAAGGTCCTTTGAAGTTCCGTCCGATCGTGTCAGCAATACGATCTCCTACATATAACCTCTCCAAATATATACATGACATCCTTGTACATGGTGTCTTATTCGTTTTGTCCTATCCCCTTACATAGGAACTCGCACATGTGATAGAAAAAAGTTCAGATAAAAGTTGTTCTTGTTAATGTAATCTTTTATTGTATAATGATTTCAGAATGGCGTCGAGCTTATACACAGGGTGGTGACATAAAGTTATACTTTTTTAAATGGAACACCCTACATATAATTATATTTTTGAAAAGAGCTCAAAAACACGATTTCAGTCATATATAACATTAATAGTCCATTATGTTCCGTTCCGGATTTATGGCTAGTTTTCAGTGAAAAGGGGTCCAACTTTGGACTGCAATAAAAAAGTCTCTGCAAAGCACTGGGAGGTTTTCGATTTAGTTGTCTTTCATATTTGATCACAAACAATTTGATAGACAGCGATTAAAATCAATGCGATCGTCTTTCTTCAACCTCCAAATATCTCGAATTTTTCAAATGGAACACCCTGTATTGGGTTACATCATTTGAAAGATCTCTTCAAGACGAATCTAAATATGTAGCATAGGCCTAAAATCTATCTGCAAAAAGTTGAGGACGATTTATTAGTGAAATTTAAAAAAAAAATCGAATAATCATTTGAGTATATCGTTGTCATGGGTACGACATTTGTTCCGGTTATCTATTATTGACAGTATTTTTATTTGATTGAAACAAGAATTATGTTTACTAAAGAAGATAAAATAAAACTTTTTGAGTGCTATCTGGCTAACGGCAAGAGTGCTGCGTTAGCTGCTCGTAGTTTCAGGGCTCAATTTCCAGAAAAACAGTTACCTGGAAGAGAAGATTTTGAAAGAATCTACAATAAGTTTAAATCTGAAGGTGCATTTACAAGAAAGAAAACCAACGCTCCGAAAAGAGTTCTGTCTGAGGATACTCAACTCGACATTGTCTTACATTTTGAAGAGTTTCCTGAGGACTCCGTTCGTCGAGCATCGTTGAATCTGCGATTAACAAAAAGTAGCATTCATAGATGTTTAAAAATTCACCGCAAAAAAAGCTTCAAATTTTATGCGGCTCAACAACTGCAGGAACCCAACTATGAGTCAGGGATGCAATTTTCGCAAGTTATGATGGATAGACAGTTTGCGCATGAGTTTTTCAAAAATATTTTGTGGACTGATGAGGCAATCTTCACCACAGCTCTAGGAATTTTCAACAAGAAGAACAGATGTTATTGGAGTGACTCAAATAAGCATAGGCTGGTAGGTTTTTTTTATGGGGCACACTGAAAAATATGGTTTACCAAACGCAAGTAGACACTGAAGATCAATTAAAGCGTCCCATACAAGGTGCGGTTCAAGAACTAAATGAAACAAATTTCATTGAAAATAGTGTCCAAAGCTTGGAAAAGCGATTAACTTCCTGTATTGCCCAAAATGGTGGCCATTTTGAACATTTACTGTGACTTTATTTGTTGTGATTTGATTGGATGATTAATAAATTTCTTTTATTTTGGATGAGTTTGCTTTTAAATATTTCTAAACCAAGCAGCTAATTTCAATATATCGTAACCTTATATAGACAACATCAAAACGTTGCACAGTTCATTGAGTTCTAATTTTAATACTTCTTCGTTATTTGTCACGCAACAATGTTTTGCAACTGGTTTGCTCCTGACAAATCAGTGCAAGAATTGGCAGAGGAACATTTCCATTTTTCCTTGAATTTTTTATTTAATTTTGTTCCAAGGATTGGGAGTTTTCAGAAAAAAAGTGAACTCGAAAAATTCAGTATATTTATGAATATTATCAAACAGAGAGATCCAGGAGCGAATAGCCTCTTTCTCTTTTATCACCAATAAGAATTTGTTATATTGAATCGAATTCAACATTTTTAATATCACAACTTACAACTAACAATTTCTTTTCCGATCAAAATAACCTCACTCGCAATATTTCCTAAAAAAAAGTGCTTAGGGCTTAGTGCTCAAAATGTCGAATTACTTTCACAAAGTGCTCAGTATTCGCGAGCCTTTTGTGAAAATAAGTGCTTTGTGCTCGAGACTCGGGACTCGGGAGCCTTTTTATTCAAGTGCTTTGTGCTTAGTGCTCGAAGCACTTTTCTTCAGTGCTCGTCACAGCTCTACCACCCTGTGTATAAGCTCGACGCCATTTCGAAATCATTATACAATGAAAGATTACATTAACACGGACAACTTTTATCTGAAACTTTTTTCCATTACATGTGTGAGTTCCTATATAAGAGATAGGACAAAACGAATGGGACACCCTGTACAAGTATGCACCACATTACCCTATAATCTGAAAAACAGCTATGATGTCAGAAAACAAATATCACGTGTCAACATACCTGATGACTTGATGTCTCTAAATGTGGCGAGCCTCTTTCCATCAATTTCCGAAGATCTAATAATTAGACTAATTAACAACAAATGAAGTACAATAAAAGCGTATAAATACCTTGCCTCAAAAAGTATGTTCCGGCAACTTATAAAGCATATTTTTGATAATAGCTTCTTTCAATATTATGAACACTTCCAGCAGCTGGAATGCAGTATGGGAAGTCCATGTAGTCCAAGCCTTGGTAATCTCATAATGGACTATGTAGTGCACAAAGCCTTGGAAAACAAAGAGGACATCAGAATTGAATGGATCAGATACTACGTAGATGACGCAGTCCTGATACTTCACAGGGATGACATCCAGAAGACAGTAGACTTGTTTAACTCCAATTCACAGTTCACCTTTTCTAGATCTTCTGCTGATAAGCCACTACCATAGAAGAGATTCTCAGCTGATGTCAAAAAGTCTTAATTCTTTGCATTGTTAGATTGCACGAAAGGATTCTGGCAAATTAAACTGTCAGAAAGAACACAAAAGATATTAACATATGCTACCCCATGGGGAAGATATTCTTTCAAAAGACTTCCTTTTGGAGTATCGTTAGCACCAGAAATATTCCAAGAGATTCTGACAAACCTTCTTAAAAATTTCAGAAACGTAAGAGTATCAATAGACGACATTTTTATACATGCAGAGACTTTAGAAGAACTCCGCAAAACTGTTGGTGAAGTCATTGAATTACTAAACAAATCAGGCTTCAAACTTAATAAAGATAAATGCATTCTAGAAGCCAAAAGAATTAAATTTCTAGGACACATTATTTCAGCTAACGGATTAGAAGCAGATCCCGACAAAGTGGAGGCAATTCAAGCTATGAAAACGCCAACAAATAAAACAGAACTACAGAGACTGCTAGGTATGATGACCTATCTGAATGAATTCATTCCAAACATGTCGGACCTAACCAATCCTCTAAGAGATTTGTTCTATATTATATTATACTAAAACGGTAACTGGGTGGACCGGCCCGAGAGAATCTGTCCAAAAGTGGGTCCAGAAGAATCTTAAAACCGCAGCGAAGCTGCGATACAGTGAGGAAATTTTTTTACGGTCGGAAAGAAGAATAATCGATTCTTACGTGGGTGAAATTTCGATTCTCTAGGCGAAGTAGAAGTATTTTAAAAAAATTCGCGAAAATCGCGAAAAAATCCGACAAAAAGGGCCATTTTAAACTCGATAAAACTTTTTTCACAGATATCCTGACCGTGATGTAAATATACGGATCAAAAGAGGAAAAGTCAATGCAAAATAGCTTGGTATTCATTTTTTCCAAAATTTCCCCCTTTCTTCAGGAAACTTGATCAAACTTTGACATTTCGCCTATAAAATCACCAGAGTTCTACCAATGAGGATAACTACTTAAAAGGTAGATCTGCTGGCCCATACTAGTTACATAAAAATGCAAGCTCCACATGGGAAAGTTATCACGAGGAAGCACTCGACAAAATAAAACAAATACTCCAGAGTCCACCAGTGTTGGGACTATATGATGTGAACAAACCTGTAACCCTATCCGTAGATGCAAGCTCAAAAAATTTGGGAGCAGCACTTCTTCAAGAAGGACAACCAGTCGCATACGGAGCAAGAGCATTGACCAAATCTGAACAGAATTATCCACAAATAGAAAAAGAAGCACTCGCTATACTATTTGGATGTAAGAAGTTCCACAAATATGTATATGGTAAAGAACTGACAGTGGAATCCGACCATAAACCACTTGAGACAATTTTCAAGAAAAACATACAATCTGCCCCAGCCAGGTTGCTACGTATTATGTTCACCCCATTGCAATAATACGAGATAATTTCTATTCAGTTATAATTTTCAATACTTTTGATTTGATATATCTTGGAAGTGCTTTGAATTTTAAATTTAGAGAACTGTTTGATTTACTTGCACAGCTTTTTTTGGTACCATACTTCAACTGCTTTCTTAATTTTTTTTTTGTCAATTTCCAAACCTTCAGATGTTTAATTATTGTTCCGTGAAACATTGAAATTTATTTTTGTATATTCGCTTTCTTAGAACTTATTTAAATATATTGTTGTATTCCTTTCAGATTAAAAAAAAATAGTGGAATTTGGCAATTCCGCTGTCACCAGGGCAGCTTTATTCTTTATGAAGGCAAAGCTCCGTAACACCTTTGTAGCACTTATTTTGAGCTGAAGTACTTACTTTCACTTAAATATACTGATTCGCACTTATTTCATTTATAGAAACATTTGAATTATTTAAGATTGATTTATTCGGAAATAGAGCACAGCGAGCTTTTCGGAAAAGCGAGATGAACTGATCGGAGAATAGAAACGCACTGCTCGAAGAAAGAAAATGAACTGAACTGAGGAGGAATGCTGAGCTAAACATTAATAATTGAACAATGAAGTCTCTGTTTAGGGGATGACAATACCTCCCCCGTAAAATAAGATTTTTGATGGTTTTTGAAAAAAGCAAAAATCTTTTCAGAATAATAAAGAAGCAGAATTAGACCTCACAATGATTTAGAATTGAGAATATCGAAATGTATAGAATATGTGAGTCAAAATTAAATGAATTTCATTAGCAGTTTTACTGACTTGAAATTAACAGAATTATAATATTGATTAATCGAAAAATTAATTATTGAATAGTCGGAAGTTGATTGATTATGATTATCCAATTAAAAGGGTATTATTTGCTTAATATGAGTTAGGACATGTAATAATATTGACTTATAATAATTGAAAATGTTAAGATATAAGATAAATCATAAGATAAAAATAAATTGAGATAACAAGAGAGATACAGTTGTGAATATTATTCGATTTGAAGAGGTTTTGCACATTCAGAAATTTGAGAGTAAAAGAATGAATTTATACCATTATATAAAACTATGCAGCTGAATGATTTGAATTACTGTACAAGTTACAATAAGCATTTAAGTTTCACAAATTACTAAAATTGAAAAGATTAATTAGGATTGATTCTGACGGAGTTTTTCGTGTTCTTCTTTGGTTTTGGCACCCTGTGCGGATGAATCTTCTTGGTTCGACTGTGAATTGAGAGAATTGCTTGGACCATGTAGGCTGTGAATTTCGGCATCGTCGAATACTTGGACTGGCTGCTGGATTGGTCTCCTATGGCATTGGTTGAATATTGGGAAGCAATTGCTCTGGGTTCTTTAGTCTTTTAAGTAGTTTAATGAAACCACACCATCTGGAGAGGTTGTACAGGATGGTCAGTAGGATGGTACCACACACAACGGACAGGGCTGTCGTGACCCATGAAGAATGCTGGATGATGAATGGCTTGTCCAGTTGTAGTTGGAGCTGTTCATCGAATTCACTCAATTTGTGCTGGGAATACTTCAATTCATGGAGGTTGATGTGCGTGAACTTGATTGGTTTCATATGGATGGCATGAAATGAGAGGTTCTTTCGTAGCTTGATGCAACACTCATCTTCAACGATACTTGAAGTAGGAATTTCATAACTGGAATTAAAATACATTAATACTGAACCAGTTTCTAGACTGATTAGATCAGTGAAAGCTCTGCAGTTTGAATTGAGTTTAAGGATACCCATCTGTTTTAAGATTTCTTGCTTCAGAGATTCTTCACCACATATTATGGAAATTGGAGTAGAACTGGATAATGAGAAGAGCCATTGGTTCTCATCGAGTTCGTGCCATATTTCAGCTTCAGCAATGAGACTTCTTTTCTTGCAGGATTTAGGAATCTGGTCGGTCATCTTGGTTAGCAGTTGTACTTCACATGAGTTGTCAGCTTTCCTCATCGTAGGCATCCTTTTACAAATCCATTCTTGAGGATGATACTCCACACAGTTTGACAATTCATCCAACATCAAATAACTTCTTCTTATAGGTGAAATCAAAAGGTAGGGTTTTGAAGGTTCGATGTATGAAAACAATGTATTGTTTTCGGAATGAGGATTAGGTAATGATAACAATAGATCGAAACTTTGGAAAGAAGTAAGGGGTATTTCAAAGGCAATAATCAGAATATTATCTTTCATGAATGAAGTCAATTTCATAATTTTATAATAATAATAAGTTGACTCGATACTTGGAGAAATATGTAAGGTGAATTCAGAGAATATTTTTAATAATTCTTGATAAAGAGATTCTGGAGGTAAGATTCTTTAATTCACAATGCCATGTTGTATAAATGAGATGTCGTTTATTTTCCAAAGTATTCAAAATTTCATCAGTCATTTCGATTAATAATATGAGATGATCTGAGATCTGTGATTCCACCTGATATACATAAGTCATACTATCAAGATTTTCTGAGTACTGATTCAATTCTTTTAAGTTTTTATTTAAGACTTCGATATTTTCATTCATTTCATGAAAAGAATTGTTGAAGTTAGAAATTTTAGAAGAGAGAATAGTAACTTGCTGCTGCATAAGAACTCTAGTTTGTTTTCGATTATTCATTAATTCATTAATAGAATCTGAGTAGAATTCAGCGTCATTAGCGTCGGGTGTACCGATCAACCATTTAACAGCTGTTCCGACTACATTAATAAGACCTCTTCGTTTTGAACTTATTTGGTGAGAAATAATTCTGTATAACTCATTTTTAGTTCTGATTTTTGTTTTGACGTAATTATTAGACATATGTTCGATCATTGCGCCGTGACATATGTTGACAGATGCAGTATAATAGTATATTGTTCAATGAGCGGTAATGTAAGTCATAACACACGCAGATGAATTTTTGCACCGCGAGCCGTCAGGCGAGTGTGTTATGACCATTACCGCGAATTGAATACTATGCTTTATCTTCGACTTCTCCAGTAAAATTCAAATTCATTTGCATTTTCAATATTGAAAACAATTATCAAAAACACTGACATAATTTTCTGTTCTCACTGAATATTTCATGCAGTCATATATGCATCTATGGGCAGTCCAATGAACTGTCATCGGTCCATGCTTGGTTATTTTGAGTAGGTTGTCAGAATGTCAGCATTTTACATTGTTTTTCTTGAATGAAAACAGGCCATTCTTCAGTTGTGTTGGGAACTGTGGCAGAAGACAAGAACGAAGTAGGGTTGGGTTACTCGGAATATCGTCTATCGTCATTTTCCTACATATTTCTATTTGAATGAATAAGCCAGAATCAGACAATCGAAATTAATCACCTGTGTTGAGAGGGTTGTGCAAATACCTATACCTGTAAAGTATAAATGTAGAAAACTAGATATAATTCTATGATTGTTGATGTGACAATGACAATGACAGTTATGATGTACTGTAGACAGTCAATAAAAAGTCTTTACAGCTTACTTGTTTTCTACGCTAGTTTTATTATAATAAATCTATATAATTACGAACCCAACATTACATGGTGTCAGAAGTTGATTTAGTGCAGTAGGAAAAAGTGAGAAAGTTGTAAAATGGCCACAAACGACGCAGCGTCAGCAATGAGGCCGCCACCCACAAACGACGCAGTATCCGGTATAAAGCCGCCATCCAACCTACAAATCGATTCGGACAAACCAACGTGCTGGAAAAAATGGTTGCAACAATTTGAATGGTATGCAACTGCGATTCAATTGAACACAAAACCAGCCATTGTCCAAGCAGCAACATTCATGGCTGTGATAGGCCCAGACGCCATCGAAATCTACAATAGTTTCAACTTGAATGATGCAGAAAAAACAATCTACAAATAATAAAAGATAGGTTTAAAGATTACTTTGCTCCAAAAACAAACATATCGTTTGGAAGATACATATTTTTCAAGATAGAACAAAACGAAGACGAGCAATTCAACGAGTTCCTGACAAGAATCAAAACACAAGCAAGTAAATGTGAATTTGACAATTTACAGGATGAAATGCTAAAAGAAAGAATTGTATTAGGAATCAGATCTAATCAAGTTAGAGAGAAACTATTAACAGAAGATAAATTAGATCTGAATAAAGCAATATCGATCTGTAAAACAAGCGATCAAGCTTCAAAACAGCTAGACGAGTTTGAAGGTAAAAGCAAAACAGATAAAGTACTTGCTGTGAAAAATTCAAGAGTCAAAAAGGAACAGAACAAAAAATTTGACTGTACAAGATGGGTACAAATCACAAACGCAGAGAATGCCCAGCTTTCAACAAACCATGCACAAAGTGCAATAAAAATGGACATTTCGCTAAAATGTGCAGAACGAAGAAGAAAAATGAAGCCAAAGAGAAAGATAGAGTGAATATATTGGAAGAAAGCTCAAATTCTGAAGATGAAGTGTATATTTCTGCAATAAGTGCTAGAGAAAAAAAGAGCTGGACCGAAAAGATACAAGTGGGTAAAGTAAAGTTCACAGTAAAATTAGATACGGGAGCAGAATGCAATGTGTTACCAAGGTGTTAAACAAAACAAAGGCAAATCTGAAATCAAGTCGTACAAGGAATTTAATAAGTTACACAAATGATAAAATGGCAGTTCTTGGAGAAGCAGAATTAACATCTCAACTGAAAAATGAAAAAACCAACATCGTATTCAAAGTAGTTCAAGAAAATGTTACACCGATCTTAGGACTTGATACCTGTGAGAAATTAGGACTTATCGCTAGAGTCAAGACTGTGAAAGAAAATTGTGGAGAAGATATATTTGAGGGATTAGGCTGTTATAAAGACTATGAATATGATATTGACCTGATCGACAACCCATAACTGGAGATCAAACCGTCAAGAAAAATTCCACACGCTATAAGAGACGAAGTGAAGCAAGAACTCGACAGAATGGTTAAGTTAGATGTCATAAAACCTGAAACAGAGCCTACTCCAGCTGTCAGCCCGATGGTAATCGTCAGACAAAAAGGTAAGATAAGAATTTGCATTGACCCATCAGATGTGAATAGAAACATAATAAGACGACATGCAATACTTCGATATAATTTATCTTATTAAAAACATACCTGGGTTCGTCAGTCCGAGAAAAATTATAAGAAATACCCTCGAAAGTTCTCAGCAAACGTGGTGATCGCATCCCTGATTTTGGGCCACTGCCGCGCAGGGGGCGCTTTCTCAGAAGCATAGAGCATGACTCGCACCAGGGCCGATCCTAGGGTGTTGGCCGCGTGCAGAATCCTTATGTGTCGCCCCAAAGACCAAAATATATCTTTTTTGACGTATATATAAAATCTTCAATAGGCCTCCTTTTATTGTTAGGAAAAAAACTGTACCTACATATTATATTTAAGAAGGGGATAGCCCCGTTACTTTTCCCGTTAATATTCTGATGATCCCTCTGCCCTCAGACATCTTCTCTGAAAAATTTTATGTTATCCTACACAATAAAAATGCAATTTACATACATGCATATATATTTTCATATACTATACTGTACTATACTGTACTATACTGTATTCGTGTACTAGATGATGAATCATGTACCAACTTGATACATGATACATCGATTTCAGCAAAATAAAAAATATGTCATATAGGAAAGAAACACGAACTAAATATTAAAGAAAACCAAACTTATATGTTACAAAAAACTTGTGTACAAACAGGAACTACTACTTCATTCTCTCTACGATATAATTCTGAACTAGTTCCCCTAAATGCCAGACGTTACAATTCACATGCGAAGCAGAAAATGCGATTTAGTTATTTTGAATAGCACATTCAGTCCCGACATATTTTCTCACTGTTTACTGATGTTTTGATAAATAATGATGAGCTAAATTTTCGGCCACTTTCCGCTGGAAATTAAAATTAGTCATTTGTTCGAATTGGCTAAGTACCTAGATCGTCCACATCCAGATCTAGTGCCGTTCGAGAAAAATCCTTTCCTTCCTTGATATCATCTTCAACTTCAGACTCTGGGTCACTAAAATAGACCAAAAATGTTGGTGATGGCGACAATCTTGCAGTTTCTTCAATTTTGGCATCTATTGGTTTCATGTTTACAGGAATATGAGTACTAGTGGCGGATATCGATGGTTGAGCTTGCGAATAGTCAAACTGAGATTTGGCCATTTCTGTTTCGATAGGTTCAGTATTAGCCGATCTGAAATATTTTATCAACGCTCCAGCTTGCTTAGAGAGTTCCTCTGTTTTTCGACTCTTCTCTCTCCTCTAGTAAACACCTGACTGCCTTCTAGTCATCTAGTCTTTTTAGAAGACATCTATAAAAATACAAATAACTCGGGTAGCTTAATACGGAAAAAATTTGCGAATTAGAGAGTTTCGAAAAGATTTTAAGAGGAACTCAGCTTAAAATATTATTGATTTGATACGATTACGGAATCAAAACACTCAGGTCCATAAAAAAATTTCAAATCAAATTCTCAGAGAAATTCATTTGAATAAATCAAAATGAACCATATAATTTGTTGAAAGTTTAATTTGTGAGGAAGATTTCACACAAGCCCATCTCTCTTGAACCGATTGAATTACAACGCCACATTCCTACGGCGGCGGCCCGCGATCATCTCGAATTTTAAGAACAGTATAATAATATTGGATTTTGAGTTGATCTAAAAATTTCAATGACCTTGGGCTGAATACACTTTTTTACAATATAAATCACTTTCCACACTTTGTTAGTATGTAACAGCAGGATTATTATTAATTTGCATACGAAAGAAACTGGAACCCAGAATGGTGGCAACGAGAAATTAACATGAAGGTATGGCAGTAACTGCAGAAAGCAGCATTACAAACTATCATGATTGCACCCCAGCCGTTTTTGTACTCACAACGACTCCATTCTATTCCAACATTTGATAATGTCCACCAATCCTAAACATTCCTATTTCCAGAGCCCATTGATAACGATAACGGCAGTTGGTAGTTTTTGTCGATCTCTCTTCTGAAGCAAGCATTCCTTTGTTCTTTTTTCGGTGAAGGGAAACAAGGAATATTTGATAATTGACAAGATTGAAAAATTCAAGTTTCATTGAATTTTTTTTGTCGTCTCATTCGAAATTTCGGTGATAATAATCAATAATCAAAAACAATTATCTCTTTAAGATTTATTGAAAATCATATTTTTTACCAACTGACATATAATATATACAGGTGGCGGCCTGTGGCCGCCCCTCGAATTTGGCCGCCCGCGTGCGGGGTACGCGCTGCACACCTGCCAGGATCGGGCCTGACTCGCTCGCAGCCATAGGTTTCTAAGCAGATAAGCAGTAAGGCTGGGTCTCGGTATTATCAACCGCGCGGTATTACCCAACTCTCCCCTGAAGGTCTAAATTTCATCTTAACGTTCCTTCAAAAATTAGATCTCCATGTACATTCGTTTTACCCTACCGTATTTTGCAAGTACTAACCGAAAATATGCGGATTTTCGTCCAACTTATGCTACCAGTCGCCGTTTGTTTTTGAAGTATCAAAATAAGAGATGCTTTAACCAAGTTGTTGCAATAAATAGTATTGGAAAGATGCCTAGCTTAATTGCAAAACACCAAATCCTGATGCCTATATGGGCCATCGTATACAGACTCAACAACAGCCACCTGCTCGGTCACTGCCTCAAACTGAGCCACGAGTTCTTCAGGACGACTAGAAGACAGGACTACATTTCCAACAGAGTGTTCAACCAATGGAATATTCCGTGGTCGAATCGGAAACACTCAACTCCTTCAAGAACGGATATGACAGATGGATGACCGCAGCTGCACTCCACACGTGAAACTACCCACCGTTCTTCAGAGACGGGCCGGAGCCAAATTTTTGGGGGGGGGGTAGCTTCGAAAATTTTCCAACTGCATTGAAGGATTAGAAAACCAATGGTTGAAGGGGGGTGGTATTTTGGATTGCTGGTCTATGTTTTCGCCGAGAGCATTAAAATATTTAGAAAATGTTGTAGTGTATTTTCTTAAACCTGCATTACCAGATTAACACACTCCACACTCTACAGTCTACAGGATTAAACAGCATCTGTTATCATTATTTTTTTGTGTGTTTCGATTTTTAAGTTCAATTCCGAAGAAAAATAAATGATTTATTCAAGTGTACTGAAAAAGTCCACATACCACACACTTCGAATCTTTTTTGGTTCATTTTTGCGTACTTAAGGGGCCGTTATACTTCTGCCGACGGCTATGGCACCGATTCTCCATTCAAAAAGAGCCTTTCATTTTTCACGCCCTCAATTTTTCACCTGAAAGCTTTATTTTTTTAAATTGAAGTTGAAGGATATCTTGAGGTCACTCCAATTTCTTCTCTTTGATAAAATTATTTTTTCGCATGAAAAAATTGGCCACGGCACCGACTCTCCATTCAAAAAGTGCCTTTCGTTTTCCAAGTTTACTCTCTCAATTTTCAATCTGAAAGCTTGATTTCTTCTTTAAATTGAAGTTGAGGGATGTCTTGAAGGCACTCCGATTTCTTCACTTTGAAAAAATTATTTTCTCGCATAAAAAAATCGGGTTGAATTTGAAAGTCTATGAAAATTACTGCCACTGCCCGACCGAGAGAAATAGCGCAAATTGGTACCAGATGGTTTTTCATGACACAGTCGATGCGGCCAAACTGAGAAATTCACAACTACCTGCTGAGGGATGACGTGAAAGATGAAAAATTGTTCATCTTTTCGAACACTTGGTAGCAATATCGGAATAAATACCATTTATTGCTGGTTATAAAATCCCATAATAGAGTGAAAAAATTTTATCGTTTTTGCTGGTTATACACATTCCACATTGGGTCAAATCTGCCAAATAACCTAAATATACTCAAACAAGAATTTGTACAATTGTCGCTATTCCCTGCATGCTTTTGTCCGGCTTAACGTGGGCTTAATTCTACTCGTTTAATAAGCATTAATTCAAAAAAAAAATTATATAAAAAAAGTCGAATTCATTCACATCATAAGAAAACTTTTCTAGAAATATGTTTTCCAACTCAATTGTAATCTTTCCAACTGCTTCTAAATTTTTACAACTGTTCTGTTCGAACTGCTTCGAAATTTTTCCGACTTCTTCGAAACTTCTCCAACTGTTTCGAAATTTTTCCAACTGCTTCGAAAATTTTTCAACAACTTCGAAAATATTCCAACTGCTTTTGAAATTTGCCAACTCTGTTCAACATTGGGGAAAAGCTCAAATAACTCGGTGATTACTGAATTTAGGAGTAAGAGCATCTGAAAGTTTATCATTATCAGGAAAAAATAGGGTTCTTATTTGAAAAACAGAAGTTATGATCAATTTTTAATCTCAGTTCTAGACACAAAATTTGAAACACCCTATTTATGAAATTCAAAAGATTCATTTCCTTTCCAACTTCTTCTACTTTGACGTTATGAGAACGGTTTACGCTCAGGATGTTGAGAATAAGAAAAATTAACATAATATACAATACTGACTATGAATATTTGATACTTTTTCCGGCTTTTTTTCGATATTTTCAAAACTATTTGAAGGAATACAATAGTTTCAACAGAAATGTATTCAGCATTGAATAGATAATCAGAATCAGAAACGATAAATATGAAAAGGAAATTTTTTGATTAAATTTAATCACACTGCTCGTATAACCGAAAGTGCACAGGCTATAAAAATATTTTAGGTCTGTAGAGAATTTCGATCAATATCATAAAACCCAATTTTCAGATTTCAAATGTGTCCAGTTCTCCAGAAATGTCTAATAGGCACTCGAACTTGGGACACCCCGTATAAAGGCGCGTTGGTAACACGACTATAAAGGGTTTGTGGTAGTCGATTCGAGCAGATTATTCATTTTACGGTAAAATATTCATCATTCCAGCGCCAGTGGCAAAGGCAACTTTAGTGCAATATTATTTCAATTGTGAATATTTTGCAAATCCCTTGCCTATATTTGAATCCTAGGTGCAGTTCGATTCGTATTAATTTTGTTTGCGACTTTCGTGTTTATTTGAAGAATACCTATCCGTCGTTAAGAATAAACCGATTTTCACCAGTAAGAAATTTTTCAACAAAACTTTTTCCTCAGCGTTCACAGAATTTTTTTCTCAATATATGAGTTTTCACTGTTCATTCTAAAGGCCATGGTTATTTCTCTTTCTACCATAAATGATAGTATAGGGTGTTTCAAATTGCGCGGTTTTTTTAAAACTGAATGAAATATACAGGGTGGGCTTTTCAGAACGAAACAGACGAGATGACAGGCGGAATAAATTTATTTCGAGAAAATGCTCGGACACGTCGATTTTTGTTTCGAGGGGGATAACTTTTAAGGTTGAATTCACAACTATATCGCTTCAACCCTTAGTGTTAGAACACCAACCCCTAAATTTTGAATAAGAATGATAGAGTGAGTGATAGGTACCTCAGTTGGAAGGCCTTTTTATCATGAATTCAGCGTGATAATTTTTTTCTCATTTAACGCATTCGTTTTCGAGAGATTCAATTTTGAACTTCGTACAGTACCATTCATTCCGCTAACCATGCTATGTGAATTATTCATTGTTAAAATTTTAACTTTGTATTTTGATGTATGGTATATGGCAGTTATGAAGTTTTATCAAATCTACAGTATGAATGAATAATAAATTCGATTGATTCAGACCGTTTGCTTGACGATGATACCATATTCGTTTCAACTTCAAATGTCAATATCTCAAGAATCAATGAATCAAATGGAGAAAAAATCAATATCCTGAATTCAGGAAAAAAGGACCTTTCAAGTGAGGTATCACTCACCTTATCTTTCCTATTCAAAATTTAGGGGTTGGTGTTCTAACACTAAGGGTTGAAGCGATATAGTTGTGAATTTGACCTTAAAAGTTGTCCCCCTCGAAACAAAAATCGACGTGTCCGAGCATTTTTCCGAAATAAATTAATTCCGCCCGTTATCTCGTCTGTTTCGTTTTGAAAAGCCCACCCTGTATGTAGATGGAGCATTAAATTCATATAAGTATTTCGAAGTGTTATGTATGACATTCATAAAAATGTCCAGAAACGGTGATGTCAACTGGCCACTAAGAGACTAACACTCAGTTGCAGGAACGTCCATTATAATTTAAAAGTGTCATTAAAATCTTAATGCCACATTAAACATGGTATTCTGTTGCAGGAAACCAAATTTAATGTTAACATTAGTTGTTCATTTAATTTAATTTCTAACCTCCATTATTTCGCCATTATCAATATTTCTTGTTGCAAGAAACAATTTTATTTTTTTGTTTTTCGACGAACAAATTAAAGAAAATTAACAAAAAAGGTGTTAATTCGTGTTGTCAAGTAACTCTAGCATGTCCAGCCTTTTTTCACTATCCGATGAAGAGACAACAGGCAGAAATATACCGGATAGAAAAGACTTATGGAATTATTACAAAAACGCAGAGTTCCGAGCCAGATTCAGGTTCAACAAAGCCTGTATTGAGCATATTTTGAGCAAAATAAGGCATCTAATTGTACCTGAAACCAGGAGATCCAAATCCATTAATGCTAGAACGCAATTACTCATAACCCTAAGATTTTATGCAACAGGTTCATTTCAAGCTATACTAGGAGATTTGGTAGGCTGTAACAAATATACTATATGCCGAATTATTCAAAAAGTGACTGAAACTATTTCAATGCCAAATCTACGTGAATGCCACCAGGTTGCGCAAAGAATTTTTCGAAATTGCTGGTTTCCGCAGGGTGATGGGGACCATTGATTGCACCCACGTAAAAATTAATTCACCCGGAGGAAACTTAGCAGAGACCTTTAGGTGTAGAAAAGGCTACTTTTCCATTAATGTACAAATTGTGTCAGATGCTAGACTGAAAATAAGAAATATTATTGGGCGATGGCCAGGATCTGTCCATGACAGCCACAATCTTCAATAATTCTCCATTATGTGCTCATATGGAAACTTTTATTTATTGGGTGATACTGGTTATTTTTGTAAGAGATTTCTATCAACTCCATTGGTAATGGCTGAAGAAAACAATAATAAAAGCCATATAAATACAAGAAATACCGTGGAGAGGTGCATAGGGGTGTGGAAGCGTAGATTTCCTTGCATTCAAAAAGGAATAACTTAGAAAAAATGAATACAATATTGAATGTGATTGTAGCTACAGCAGTTCTTCACAATTTTGCTATCACCTTTGAAGAAGAAGAATTTATTCAGCTTGTGACATAGATGTAACTAAAGATATTCTATAATATTTTCATTTACTCTGTGGTTCGTAGTGATTTCACGGTATAAATGTCATAATTTTCTTAATGATTCCATTATCAAGGCATTAACTAATGAAATGTAAATTATAAAAAAATCAGCGTCTTGCAACAGAAATTAAAATAATGAAACCATTAAATTTAAAGCACAATTACCTAATGCTGATTTAATGAATCGTTCTTGCAACTGAGTGTAAGATCATGTGATTTGACACCGTTGGACCATTTTCTTGAGAATTATGTGACAAGCCAGGTCTATAAGAATAATCCACAATCCATTCCTGAACTAAAGTATGAAATTATTCGTGTCATTAGTAAGATAGAGCCTCAATTATGTTCATATGTCATTGAAAATTTTAACAAAGGAGTAGACATCTGTAGAGCTGCAAGAGGAGGCCATTCGGCAGATATTATTTTTCGCACATAAATGACATATCCGATACTCAAATTTGTGAATTTTTCGAAAAAATAATCATAATTTTCAATTCCGAAAACCCCCTCATACTACTTCTGAATCGAAATAATCCATAATTACAAAACTTGTCAACTATCTTGAATTCACGAATCATAATCTCCGACACCAAAAACCCCTATATACCAATATTCAATCAAATCTGGCCATAATCACAAAAGTTATTTTATTATTAATATTATTATCAGGCCGCCATCTTGAATTCATGAATGTCGACAAAAAAATCGTCATCTCCGACCCCGAAAATTCCCAAATACAAATTTCGAATCGAAATGTACCATGATCACACTACTCGTCCGCCATCTTGAATTTACGAATTTCAACAACAAAATCCTAATCTCTGACCCCGAAAATCCCCACGAACTATTTTCGAATCAAATCGGGTCGTAATAACAAAACTTGTCTGTTTTTTGCGTAAAATTGCATTTTCTCAGGACAGACACCTATATAGATAAATTTAAAAAAATCAATATCCTATCTAGGCTATCTACATACTAAATTCCATCAAAATCGTTAGCTCAGCCGATACGAATATAAAAAAAGAATTGCTCCTCTGAATATATTAGATAGATTTATCGTTCCCCATATCACACTCCGTGATACGGATAATACAATAATCTCCCAATACCAAAAAACACAAATCCATACTTGCTATATATAAACTACTTTCTTATTTCATTCATGAAATGGAATTATAGTATTCTCCCTTGGAATGTACAATGGCGCCTTCTATCGAAATATTTCTGAACTATTAAATCAGTGAAACACGAAATATTTCTCGCCATAAATTCATTTCGGCGATTCTCCGCCATTTCCGTATTTCAAGTTGTTTTTCTGAACGAAATTATCTGAAGATTCAATTTTAATCGGTTGAACTATTTTCATGGGTCTCTCGTTCGAAATAAAACAGAAGCATGTAGGTAGGTAGGTAGGTAGGTAGGTAGGTAGGTAGGTAGGTAGGTAGGTAGGTAGGTAGGTAGGTAGGTAGGTAGGTAGGTAGGTAGGTAGGTAGGTAGGTAGGTAGGTAGGTAGGTAGGTAGGTAGGTAGGTAGGTAGGTAGGTAGGTAGGTAGGTAGGTAGGTAGGTAGGTAGGTAGGTAGGTAGGTAGGTAGGTAGGTAGGTAGGTAGGTAGGTAGGTAGGTAGGTAGGTAGGTAGGTAGGTAGGTAGGTAGGTAGGTAGGTAGGTAGGTAGGTAGGTAGGTAGGTAGGTAGGTAGGTAGGTAGGTAGGTTGGTAGGTAGGTAGGTTGGTAGGTAGGTAGGTAGGTAGGTAGGTAGGTAGGTAGGTAGGTAGGTAGGTAGGTAGGTAGGTAGGTAGGTAGGTAGGTAGGTAGGTAGGTAGGTAGGTAGGTAGGTAGGTAGGTAGGTAGGTAGGTAGGTAGGTAGGTAGGTAGGTAGGTAGGTAGGTAGGTAGGTAGGTAGGTAGCTAGGTAGCTAGGTAGATAGATAGATAGATAGATAGATAGATAGATAGATAGATAGATAGATAGATAGATAGATAGATAGATAGATAGATAGATAGATAGATAGATAGATAGATAGATAGATAGATAGATAGATAGATAGATAGATAGATAGATAGATAGATAGATAGATAGATAGATAGATAGATAGATAGATAGATAGATAGATAGATAGATAGATAGATAGATAGATAGATAGATAGATAGATAGATAGATAGATAGATAGATAGATAGATAGATAGATAGATAGATAGATAGATAGATAGATAGATAGATAGATAGATAGATAGATAGATAGATAGATAGATAGATAGATAGATAGATAGATAGATAGATAGATAGATAGATAGATAGATAGATAGATAGATAGATAGATAGATAGATAGATAGATAGATAGATAGATAGATAGATAGATAAATATGTGCTTATATAGATTGGCAAGTTAGATAAAGAATTCACAATGGAAGATTCGTTTGGAATTTTGGATGTTACTGATGCTCTGAATGAAATATTAATTGTCGTTTGAATTTTGAGAATAAGAAGTGGGAATTTGATGATAAGGTGGATTTAAAGGAGGTTTAGGAATTGAGAAATGTTTAAAATACATTGATTCCCTAGGATTATTGAAATTTGAAGATCTGAAATGATCCTGACATATTTTGAAATCAGAAACGTTGACTCTGGAATTTAAGCCACAAATTTTCATCCAAGTTTCTTTTCTTGAGGTATCTCTGGGAAAATAATTTTTTTTCCTCCTGAAGGCACTATTGCAGGACGGATATTTACAAGAATAAGAAATCTTACGAGCAGATGACGACTTCACTGTACTTCCAGGCATATTTGAGGAATCAGAAGCATAAAATTAAACTAAGAAAACAGTCAACTAGTTTAGGAACATTGACTTAGAATCAATGGCTAGAAACGATATTTTTATCAATAATATTAACTATCTATAAATAAATACTTACTTGACTAATTACCTGCATACATCGAGAAAACGCTAACTCCATGCAAACACTCTGTCAATTAAATTTCGGAGGATTTCAATTTTCAATCCTCGATTATAAAAAGGGGCTCACGAGATCTGAAATACAGAATTTGTTTATTGTTTTTTTCAAATAAACTTCATCATGTCGATCAGAAGAAACTCACGTCGAATCTTATATTCAGGTTCTTGAACAAATAATGATTTCACTTAAGATATATTCAAACTTCGAAAACAATCACGTAATCACCTGGCAAAAGTAAACAAGAACTGACTGACAGTTGACACCACAGAACACAAATATTAAGAAATGCAAACTCCCTACTAAATGTTGGCAACAAAATTGGCCGCCATGTTAGGTGGCTAAGTAGAGGGGGTAAGGCGGGAATATTCAAATAGGATTTGAATCTCTTCTGTTTGTTTACACTTGAATAAAAGTGGGAAATTATGAAAACAAGAATGTTGATAAATCAATTTATTGAATGAATGTTATTTTCAACATGAGTTATAAACCCCTACATAAAATTATTATTACAAATACAATACTTGTGAAAAGCTTTAAATTATTATAATTATTTCATTTAATAACTTGTCTGACATGCGAACTATTTGACGAATCAAATGAATTATCAATAGTCGCGTTCGGCACTGCGATCGGATTCGTCTGACACAATTTTATCGTTCGATAATTACGTCTGGATGTAGGGGAGGTAAATCTGTTTCGTTCGACAATTGACGTCTGAAGTATCCGGATGAAATCTTTTTGCTCGGCCTCGAAAGACGGATCGAACAGATTGATCGGTTAATGTCCGCAGATGACAGTTTTGGTTCAGGTTTTTATTTGTTTGCTGGGTATTCTAATTTCTAACTATTGTATCGAGATGTCTTTTCGAATATAAATATATTCTTTTGAAAGAGAGTAATACAAATCGAACAATATATGGCATGAGGCATGTGTGAAGAAATGGCGACAAGGAACAGATGGTTTAAAAAAAATCTTCTTCCCGCTCTGAATCTATGTGTTAGCAGAAGGAATGTAAACGGGGTACCATACAATTCTGCGTATGATACACGAGAACAGATAAAAACCTCTGAAAAAACTCCGTCTCCCCGTGTATGTACTGAGGGATGAAGAGCAACTTTTGAGGGTAGACAGAAACAAAAAAATCGTCGACCTCGCTTATTGCCAATAGCATTTTATTCCCAATTCAATAAATTTAAAAAAAAAGGAAAATATGCTTTTGGCTATCAGCCGACAACAGAGTAGTCCTTTTTTTCAATTTATTTTTAGTTAGTAGGTTTATCATCTCTCACTCACAATCTGAAATTTTCATAAGTTTAACTTTGTCACTTTTTGTTTTTCTGAAGCATTTTTAAATATTGCTAAGAAGAGATTGTTATTTTTGGGCACTCAAGTATTCAACTTTTCATCCACTTAACTAACCCTATGCCAATAGCTTCATAAAACATTTATTCAATTCTAGATGTGTTTGAAACACCATATATTGGCAGTGTAGAACTGTCTCTCATAGAATGCCCAAGCCCTGCCAGCGTACCGAGGCACGATCAGTTCAGCAAAATTATTGACTTTCTCTTTAATATTTACATCAGCTTCATCCTCATCAAACAAAAAATTGCCATTTGCCACTGTTAGAATGGCAAGTTTAAGATCCCTTTTAATTCCACTTCCAGCCATAATACAATAAAAACCTCATATAACAAGACCGTCCCGGGTAATCTTTCAAAATGACGTTTGTAGTTATAAACAAATACTTGTCAATTTTTCATCTAGATCGTTCGATTATTCCAAATTTGTCAGACATATCTGCAGTCACGTGCCAAAAAATCTCTCTGATCTGTGATGTCAATGCCGAAGTGACAAAACTCAGCAGTATGTAAAGCAGTTGTCTCCAATTGCTGCTGCTACAGAGTGTTTTAATTGTCGGGCTGCCACATTCACCTTCATCTTCATGTAGGAATCTGAAAAATTGAAATTATTTCCTGTCAATTTATTGCTGCATCTATACGTTCTCTTACATAATTGTAAGCGAGCATTTCTTTTCGATAATTCGAAAAGAAATGCTCGCTTTATATGGTCCATACAAGCAAACTTCCCTTTCTCAATCTCTAATTTTCCATCAATAATGGAGTTACGAGTACACTTTGAAAGATGAGGAACATGAAATATTTTGAAAACTCTCTGTACATTTACTACAAAGTGGAAGGAAGAAGGTTTTTCATCAGTGGTAACTGAAACTAAGGAATTCAAGGCAGTTTTATTCGTACTGCCTTCGTCACAAACTGTTGCTATAATGTTCAATCCTAGTGCTTGTAATTCCTCAATTATTTCTTGTATTAGAAGTTTTAAATTACAGGATTTCACACTATCTTTGGAGAAATAATCTTCAAAACCTGATATCTGATGATAATTGTCCACGCGTGGTGCGTTATGTAGATTGGCGAGTTGGATAAAGAATTCACAATGGAAGATTCGTTTGGAATTTTGAATGTAACTGATTCTTTGAATGAAATATTGGCATTTGAATTTGGAGAATTAGAAGTGGGAATTTGATGATAAGGTGGATTTATAGGAGGAATTGAGATACATTGATTCCCTAGGATTATTGAAATCTGAAATGATCCTGACATATTCTGAAATCAGAAACGTTGACTCTGGAATCTAAGCCACAAATTTTCATCCAAGTCTCTCTTCTTGAGGGATCTCTGGGAAAATTTTTTTTTTCTTCTGAAGGCACTATTGCAGGACGGATATTTACAAGAATAAGAAATCTTACGAGCAGATGACAACTTCACTGTACTTCCAGACATATTTGAGGAATAATAAGCATAAAATTAAACTAAGAAAACAGTCAAGTAGTTTAGGAACATTGACTTAGAATCAATGGCTAGGAACGATACTTTTATATTAACTATGTTTAAATAAATACTTACCTGACTAATTACCTGCATACATCGACAAAAGGGTAACTCCATGCAAACACTCTTTCAATTAAATTTCGGAGGATTTCAATCCTCGATTACAAAAGGGGGCTCAAGAGATCTGAAATAATAATAATAATAATAATAATAATAATATTTATTCATCCTGTAAGACATATAAATGCATAGGATAAGTCAGTATAGGTATACTACCTTAATTTAACCAAAAACACAAACATCATTCAAGTATTCCCCTACACTATAATATGCTTTCCTAGCAAGCATTGCCTTTATAGTCCTCCCGAACTCCCGCCTATTCAATGCCTTTATCGTAGATGGTAAATGATTAAATAATTTGACGCCCTGGTAGAAGGGCGAGGTTTGAAACTTACTAGTTTTGTGCATTGGAATAAAGAGAAGATCAGGATTCCTAGTGGCGTAATTGTGGAAACTAGACAATTTTATAAATTTATTTATATTTTCCTTCATATATACTAGTGCCTTATACATATATATATATATACAGGGTGCAGTAAGAATTGAATTTGCTATGAACACTGGGCGACATGATGTACGAGGATGTAGGCCGAAAATCATGCGTAATATACGTTTTTGAGCTATCAAAATTCTGTCGAAATCGATAGAGTTACCCCAAATCAAAATACAAAAAGCTATATGGCTATAGACTAAACTATAATATACACTAAGCACAGCACCCAAAGGAAGAGATGATTTTATTCGACTGATTGCATAAAAAGAAGAGCCCAGTTTTTTGCAGACCATATTTACATGTTGGCACCATCTCAAGTTTCTGTCCACAAGAATCCCCAGAAACTTTACAGATTCCTTAGGTGTTAAAATGTCATCCTCATATCCAAGGTTGAAGGAAACTGCAGTGCCAATTTTGATGTTGAAATAAACACAATCAGTTTTACCAATATTCATGATCAGTCCATTTTCCTTACACCAACCTTCAAAATGACCTATGAGAGACTGACACAGGTCCTTGAGCTCACTCAAGGACTTAGCAGAGACAGCAATTAATGCGTCATCTACAAACAGCACGAGCCTTAAAAGCTGTACTCCCAGATATTCGGGTAGGTCATTAATAAAAAGGATATAGAGCCCTGGGAAACCCCTAGCTCACTCACATACCTTCCAGAACCCGATTCGCCCACCCTCAGAGACATTGTCCTGTCAGTGACAAAGCTGAGGATCCAGTCCAAAAAGACCCCTCTAAAACCCAGACCATAAAGCTTCTCCTCCAAGAAGCGAAAATTGATGCAGTCGAAAGCACGAGAAAGGTCGAAGAACAGCCCTGCAACATGAAGACCCTTATCAAGGGACTCGAAGACAAACTCAAAAAAGTCAAGAGTAGCAGACTGTGTCGATCTCCGGGCCCTGAACCCATGTTGACAATCAGAAAGTATGTTGAATCTGTTTAGATAGTTTGTCATGCGATTTAGAACTATTCTCTCAACCACTTTGGAGATGACACTGAGAATAGAAATGGGCCGGTAGTTCGAGATATCTTCAAAATCACCCCTCTTATGGACCGGAAGCACAGTGGCATGCTTCAACAAACTGGGAAACCTGCCAGCAGAAGTCGATAGATTCACAAGATGGGCAAAGGGCTCAGCAATATGTTCAGACAGAGACCGCAATATCCGCATAGAGATAAAATCAGAACCAACACTTTTTTCATTTTTTAGTGAATTAACGGAATCAATTACCTCATTCTTATCAACAGGATAGAAGAAAAATGTGGACTCTTGCATGCAAGACGTCGTACACGAAACCGACATTTGGCCACCGTATCTGCTCTCAAGGCTTCTGCGTACCACCGACGAAAAATAATCCGCGAAGGCATCTGCCACCTCGGTAGGATCAGAAACGGAAACACCATTCAATTTCAACATCATGGTACCGTTTTTCGTTCTGAGTTTCCTCCCGGTCTCCATATTTACAATGTTCCACACAACCCTGCTCCGATCATTGGACGAATTCAACAGCCCTTCATGGAAAGCTAGTTTGGCAGCTTCGAGCAGCAGCCTGTATTCCTTTTTAGCCTCTCTATAAGCGGTTACAGATTGATCTGTCTTCAAATTTATCTGAAGCCAATACAGTTTTTTGAGGTTTTGGCTAGCATGTTTAACTGCAGGTGTTATCCAGCCTAGGTGTATTCCTCTCGAAATACTGCGGTATCGTAATGGGCAACATTCGTCAACAGAAAACTTTATTATTTCAATGAAGAGTTCAAAAGCCGTGTCCACGTCGGGAGACAAATACACATCCTCAAAACTGGTATTTGAAACACGCAGGATAAGCTCGTTTAAGTTATGTGACGAAATACTTCTACATAGTTTGTTTATCCTATTAGATTTTGGTTTACCCAATAGATCACTGAAAAGAAATTCCAGTGAGAGGGCTCTATGATCACCGATATGAATCTCAAAAACATGTGTCGAACAGCAAGTTAGGTCAGCATTGGTTAACATATAATCTACTTTAGTGGCTGACATGTGGCCATTTCTATCAATACATACTCTAGTAGGCTCTACAGAAGTAACATTTAGTGAAAAACAATCGAGCAGATCGATCAAGAGCTGTCTGTGCCTACAATTTGTTTTTAGGAAGTCAATGTTCAGATCACCACTCAAGAATAAAAAGTCAACACGAGACTGGCAGTACTGTAAAATGTATGATATTTTGTCCAAGAAAATCTGAATATTACCTGAAGGGGGTCTGTAAACACAAATAACACCCACTCTAGTATTTCCGGTAGTGCACTTCACTGCACAGAACTCACATTCCATCTCCTCCGAAGAGCCAGATATTCCGAGATCAGTCACTTGTAGGCCAATCCTTGTGTAAATAGCAGATCCACCATGCCTTCGAGAAGGCCTGCAAAAGCTCGATGCCAAGTGGTAACCAGGAATTGCCATCATATTCATGTTATCCGAATCACACCAATGTTCAGCGACGCTGAAGACGTCTGGTACTTTATGGTTGAGCAGTACTGTCAACCTATTCATTTTATTAGAAATTGATTGTACATTTAATTGGAGGAGCTTGAGAACATTGAGTTCATCTGCGGTTTCTTTGTTTTGTCTTAGCTGTTTAGTTCCGCGGACTTTCGCCGGTAAAAATTATGAACACTACATCTATTGGGCCAGATCGTATCTTGTTTTGCCTTTTCATATTCTTCACAAGGAATGAGGACCTTAAAAGATGCGTAACTCTCCGGATATCGGGATTTGAGAGATTCACACTTGACATCAGAAAAGTTCTTAGCTAGAAATTCTCGAAGTTCAATTTCAGTGGTAGATGGTCTCAAATTTGTGACATGTAGTGCTTTGTACTTCACAATGCCCTGCACTGAGGTTAGCCCAGAAAACTTTCCGATAACCATAGGTTCTCGACTCCTTTTTTTAACTTTTACTATTTTCGATTGTGTGTCATTTGAATTCTTCATATTGGATTTCTCTTGTTCTGTACTAACAGTTTGTTTATTATTTGGAATTTTTACTTCGTGTACTTTTCCAGTATTATGATCGTTGGCCGCGCCACTGGAGGTTGATGGTACAGTGAGGTCAACGACCAGTTCAGCACGATCGGAAGCGACAATTGAAGAATATGTTGTCTGTTTCTCAGGTCTGGATATATTTACGTTGACATTATGGGAATTCCCTTTTTTGTTCGGTTTATCAACATCTTTTTTGAGATTATTGATCATTTCATCTTTATCGACAATTTCTTGTTCAAGTACTGAAATTTTATATTTCAATAAGACGGCATTCTCAACCAGGATCGAATTTTTACTTTCCAATTCAGTAATGAGCTTCATCAGGAGTTCTTGTTGTGTATATTCAAAATTCGTAGTCGGAGTTTTGGGTTCCAATACAACATCTGTGTTCAATGTCGGAATAATGTCGTCCCCGATCTTGTCACTCGCGAAAGAAGTCGTTAATTCTTGATCACAATACTTTCCCACTTTTATTCCACAAGCTTTATGAAACACTTTAGAGCAAGAATTGCATTTTAAACCAATCTTTGCCATCGTACGATTACAGTAGGCACACTTAAAGGTATTAATCTGCAGATTTTCATCTAAATTAGTCTTACTTGTCGCAGCCATATTGCCGGAATGATGATATGATATATAATTTGTTTAATTTTTTTTTCAAAAATTTTATCATGTCAATCAGGAGAAACTTACGTCGAATCTTATATAGGGTTCTTGAACAAATAATGATTTCACTTTAGATATATTCAAACTTTGGAAACAATCACGTAATCACCATAGTAATGTCTCTGGTAATCACCTGGCAAAGTGGCAAAAGTAAACAAGAACTGAGTGACAGTTGACACCGGCCACCGGCAAGTTATGCGCATGCTTGGCGGCCATGTTAGGTGGCAACCAATCACAAACTGCTTCCTAAATTTGTACTAGAGTTTCATACCCCTGGTTGACACCGTCCACCGGCACTGAAAGTTCTACGCATGCTTGGCGGCCATGTTAGGTGGCAACCAATCAAAAGCTGCTTCCTAAATTTGTACTTGAGTTTCATCCCCCTGGTTATATGTATATTATACATAGGACTTTAACATAAGAAAGAAGAAGAGATCAAAGATCATGAACATGAAATTTAGAAAGATATTGAAGCATTTAATCATAAAGAATGTACTCTCATTATAGAGAATGTACCTACATGAAAAAAACTACAATTATGAAATGAAATTAATTAGTAACTTATGATAATTATCGAGACTGGCGCCATATATCGGACTACATTGCAGATACTCGATATAAATACAGGAATCCAAATTTTTCCACCCATAGACAGCTCAACCCCTCCACGGAGGAATGCGCATATAAGTGAATCCTCTGCTGGTAGGTAAATATGCAATGATAAAGATAAATGGGCAAATAATCGAAATGGCGTAGCCAAAATAAAGGGTGGCTCTACGTTGGTAGTATCAGCAATAAAGACGCAATAACAGATTTGGTTTTCGACTATCTTCAAGTTGAAAACATACCTCACGACGAAACAACTATCGAAATACTAACAAGTAAAGGAAAAATTAGTCTTTCATGGTTGGTATTCTATTTGAGAAATTGAAAAAAAAATGGAAACCCTGATTATTGGCCTCGAGAGTACAATTTCTTCAAAAAACCCGAAAATAATGAAGACGAAGCCTTTTTCTTGGGGAAATCAACCCTGAACTCCAAAACGGTGGCCTGGCGTTTTCCAATAAGAAGGATCTTCGCACATTTATTGTGATATTCCCCATTTCCGGCATAATAATAATAATAACCCCGCACGGGGGTACTACTTTGTAGTATACAGGTGTGACAATCCCGCGGACCCCGGTCACTCTCAACCGATGTCAGACAAATCTACGCTAACCCTCGGAAAACAGTCGCTGCCTGGGGATCGTCAGGGCGCGTCTGGAGTTGGTGCTGGACGTGACAGCATGCGGGACACCAACGGCAAGATGCTGAGAAGGCAGGCGCCTGCCATACAAGAAGCTATGCCTTTAGACGAGGAGGACATCGACGAGAAGAGAGTTCAGGTTGTCGGTCGCATAGGGATTCAACGGTCGAAAGAGCAGCCCGTAGTCGGAACCGGCAGCCGAAACAGGACGGCACAAAGAAGACGCCACAAGTGGACGCCCGAGCTGCATAGCCTGCTGTCTGCGCTATACAGAACATCAAGACCCGAAATACGAGGACACATGAATAGGCTGCATGGTCTATGGTTATCCCGACCTTGACTTCATGAGGCAGCAAAACCTAAGAGATCAGATCAGTCATCTCAAAAGAAGGGGAATCATATGGCGGTCTCAAGAGCAAGAGAGGACGGACAACAAGCTGAGGAGCAGGTGACAGATGCTTCGAGCCAACATCAGCAACTGACGATTGACACAACTGAAGAACAAGCTGTAGCCCTGGTGAGAAATATCGCGGCCCGAAGAGCAGGTAACAGATGCTCCAAATCAACAACATCAAGCAATAGCCCTGGGGACAAGGCCAAGAACGGAACAAGTGAGAGATGTTCCAGAAATAGAACACGGTGAAGAGCAGGTGACAGATGCTCCAAACCAGCAACACCAAGAAATAGCCCTGGGGACAAGGCCAAGAGCAGAACATGTGAGAGATGTTCCAGAAATAGGACACGGTAAAGAGCAGGTGACAGATGCTCCAAACCGACAACATCAAGCAATAACCCCGGGAGCAAGGCCAAGAGCGAAATAAGTGAGAGATGTTCCAGAAATAGAACACGGTGAAGAGCAGGTGACAGATGCTCCAAACCAACAACACCCTCACCCTGGGGGTGAGGCCAAGAGCGGAACAAGTGAGAGATGTTCCAGAAATAGAACACGCTGAAGAGCAGGTGACAGATGCTCCACACCAACAGCAATAAATGCCAAGAACGGTGACAGATGTTCCGAAGTTGATCGTCAATACAAGGGAAAGATTTGAGGCTGCCGTTAGAAACCCACTTGTCAAGGCCACCCGAATAATAACAAGACATAAGCCTGAAGATCTAGCCATATTGGATAAAATAATTCAAGATCATCTTAACGAGACCTGTTCACTAGAAGATGTGGTGGCTGTAGTGAGAGTGGCCTCTTCACTTCTTTGTCCACCGAAAAGTACAGCTACGAAGAATGATAAGCATAGGTTGGGACTCAGTCGGCTTGACATCAAAATAAAATCAATGAGGCAGCAGGCATCTTGGTACCAATGTATCACAGATGTTCTGAAAGGCAAAATTAAATCAAGCAAGAAAATGAAGGACATGATTGAGGAGCTTCTTTCCATACATCGTACAGTAGACTTGCCCACAGTCCATCTACTGAAGCAGAAAGCTGTAGATGAAATAAGATCACTTGCTGCAGCGCGAAAGAAACTGATAAAAAGGCGAAAATGGATTGAAGATAACAATACCTTCACCGTAGAACCATCCAAATTATTTCAGTCCCCACAACAAAAGGCACAGAACCCACAATCACCTCAAGAGGTCGAAGAATTTTGGAAAAGCCTGTATGAGCAACAAGCAGAAATCAGGGATACTCCAGCACTTCTCAGATTTCAGCAAATGTGTGATCAAAACCAACAGCAGAACGATGAACCTTCTGAAATATCAACCGAAGATATTAGACAAGCCCTTAAGAACAAGCGTGATTTCACAGCACCTGGACTGGACGGTATTCAAAACTACCGGTGGAAAAAATTTCCAGCTACACATCAACACCTGGCAAGATTATTCAGCGGGATGCTGACTCGCCGTGAGCCCATTCCGTCATGGTTGGTGGAGGGTAGAACAGTGCTGATACCAAAATCAGGTGATTTAGGGCAACCCAAGAACTATCGCCCAAATACTTGCTTCAATACACTGTATAAGATCCACACAAGTGTAATTCAAGATCAAATACTGAGGGTTGTTGGACCAGTGTGGAACAGTATTTACGAACAGAGGGGAGCAAAGAAAGGAGTGCAAGGA
Source organism: Adalia bipunctata (assembly GCA_910592335.1). Lineage (NCBI taxonomy): Eukaryota > Metazoa > Arthropoda > Insecta > Coleoptera > Coccinellidae > Adalia > Adalia bipunctata. The sequence goes on from OU342948.1 coordinate 57,010,686, forward strand.
TGCAAGGAAAACCTGCTCATAGACAAGAGCGTATGTCTAGACGCCAGACACTACAAGCGCGACCTACACACATCATGGTTGGACTACGCGAATGCATATGACACCACGCCGCACGAACTGATAGTACGGTTATTAAAAATGCTGAAAGTGTACCCTATCATCATCCACGCTATAGAAAACATCATAGCGCTGTGGAAAACGAAGTTTGCCATCCGAGCAGAGGGCCGAACCGTTTATACGGGATGGGTGAGATACAGAAGAGGAGTTTTCCAGGGAGATTCGCTGAGCCCGTTATTATTCTGCATAATTCTAATACCACTAACAATTGAGTTAAGGGAGAGCAAGATAGGATACAAGGCCGGACCACCAGGCAGAAGGAACCACCTGATCTCGCATCTCTTGTACATGGACGACTTGAAGCTCTACGCTCACTCCGAGTCCGCACTACGGCAACTACTGAATATCGTTTCAGACTACACCTCAGCAATGGGAATGTCGTTCGGTTTGGACAAGTGTGCTGTTTTTCATCTGCGCAGGGGGAAAGCTGAAGACGCAGGAGAAGATATTCGACTGGAAAATGGAATAACTTTTCGACACCTCGAAGACGGAGAAACTTACAAGTTTCTTGGGATGAAACAGAGGGGTGTACTGGAGACAACCCAGATACAGGATGCCTTAACAGCCAGCTACAAAAATAAGCTGAGGAACATTTGGAAATCGCAGCTGTCGGGAAAAAACAAAGTATCTGCTACGAATATGCTAGCCATCCCGATTCTCACCTACTTTTTCGGGGTGGTGAACTGGACGGTGAACGAACTCCTGGATCTTGATAGGTCAACAAGGAAAACGATGAACGTGAATCGTAGCCAACATCCCAACAGTTCAATACAGAGGATATACCTTCCCAGAAGCCAGGGGGGTAGAGGATTGCAATGTTTGGAATATCAGCACTATCAACAAATATTGAAAATGGCGGTAAGGATTCTAAGAAGTGAAGATCCGCCCCTGAAATTTGTTGCTCAGCATGAAATTGCGAACCATGGAGCCTTCAAATGGAATCAACAGAAATCGATATTGGTGAGTTCGCTATAGAAAAACAAATCGAGGTATGTGCATGTCTTATAGATCCTAAGCAGAACAATAATAGAGCTCAAGAATTAGTGGTTATTGCTTTTTATAGATCACCTGTTGACACAAATTTTGAAATTTTCTGTAATGTGATCATGGAGGTGTTGGAAAAATTATATAAGCCTTCAAGGGCTATTGTTTTGACCGGGGATCTAAATGTTGATCCCACACGAGATTGTAAGAATTACCAAACAATTTGTAATTTATTGATGTCTTTTAATGTGAAGGCGTGCAGAACAGGTCCAACTAGAGGCGCCAATGTTTTAGATTATATTTTTACAAATTTTGATCTTCTGGTCAATACTTTGGATGTACCTTTTTCAGATCACAGGGCCCTAGTTGCAAAAATGAAAGTTGTTGGGATCAACTCCTGCAATGTTGAGTATAAGAGGGATTTCAGTCGGGCTAGTGTCGAGAGTTTTCTTGGTTCACTCGAGGGGGAGGAGTGGGACGTGGGGGAGGATCTTGACATTGACGAGTCTTTTGATGATTTTTACAATAAGTTTATGTACCATTTCAATCAGCATTTTCCGAAGAAAATATTTTATAACAAGATTTCCCGTAAGAATTGGGTGAGTCGCGAGGTGAGGGAATCTGGTGCCAGTCTTAGGGACTTGTTCCAGCTCAAAGAGAGATTTCCAGGTTTGACTGGTGTTTACACCAATGCAAGGAAGAACCATTTTAGGTTGGTCTCTAAAACTAAAAATGAATATTATCAGCGTAAAATCAGCGAATCCGATGATAAGTCTAAGTGTGCTTGGTCCATTGTTCGTCAGCTCACGCGACAGGGCGGTAGCTGTCAGAATCTTCGGATTCAGGATCCGAACACAGCATGCTTGGAGCAGGAGCCTCAGCATGTGGCTAATCTGTTCAATAAATTTTTCGCTGATGCTCCTCAAAAAATAATTGATAAAATTTCAATATCCAGTGACAATTGTTCTGAGCCTCAAAAGGTGGATTTCAGAGAATCGATCTTTCTAATGCCTTTTACCGAGGGCGAAGTATTGCGCTTGTTGCGGAGAAAACTGAAAAGTAAGAAATCCAGTGGATTCGATGAAATTCCTGCTTTCCTGGTAAGAAGAAGCCTCGATATATTGATACGTCCTTTAACAGATTTGGTTAATAGATCCTTTGTTTGTGGTTCTTTCCCGAAAAAGCTGAAAAAAAATAAAATAATTCCTTTACATAAAAAAGGAAATACGGCAGACATGGAGAATTATAGACCGGTAGCTTTGCCTCCAACTTTTTCGAAAATATTTGAATATTGCTTCATGGAAAGATTGGTGAAATATTTTACTGATAATGAATTTATTGCGGAAAATCAATTTGGTTTTTTGTCGGGACGTTCTACATCCGACGCAGTATATCATTTTTTGGAGCAGGTATATTCCCATTTAGAATGTGGCCGGTGTCCTGCTGGGATTTTTTGCGATCTCAGCAGGGCATTTGACTGTGTCTCGCACAGGATACTGCTGGAGAGACTGGAAGGGTATGGAGTTCGGGGTAGGGCTCTCGGATGGATTCGTAGTTTCTTGGAGGATAGGGTACAATACACATCTATAAATAGTGTGAAGGATAATAAGAGGATGCAGGTGTCGTCCAGCACAGTCGAAGTGAATTGTGGAGTCCCGCAAGGATCCATTGTGGGACCGTTTCTTTTCGTCATATACGTCAATAATATGGGAGTGAGTCTTCGATCTCATCTCACCTTGTATGCGGATGACTCATCTCTTGTTGTGGGGGAGGAGACTCCGGCTCTAACTGAGGGGGTGTGTAACTCCGATCTGAGCGGACTCGAGAATTGGTTCGGTTCGAACCAATTATACTTGAATGCTTCTAAGACGACTTATATGGTATTTCATAATTATCAGGCATCTATCACGGGCATCAATGTGGGTACAGATAGTTTTGATGTAAATAGATCGCGAGAGGTCACGTTTTTGGGGCTCACCCTGGATGATAATCTTAATTGGAGGTCGCATTGTGGTAAACTTGCGTCGAGGCTGCATTCATCGTGTTTTTTATTCCGAAACTTGAGGGGTATCCTGAGCCGAAGTGGCTTGATGGCCCTTTTTCATTCACAGGTCATGTCAAGATTGAGGTACGGCATTTGCCACTGGGGTGGATCAACTGAGAGCATACTGGTTTTCAAGGCACAAAAACGCGTGATCAGGACTATGATGGGTGTATCTCAACGGACATCATGCAGAGAACTTTTTAGGGAGTTAGCTCTTCCCACTCTTCCTGGATTGTTCATTATAGAATGCTGCTTATTTATATATAGGAATAAAAGTAGATACCCAACTAACGGCATGAATCACAGTTTTAATACTAGATCTCGAGATGATTTTCGGATTCCAGCACACCGGCTCACCAAGACTCATAAGTCAATTTTTATATTGGGTCTGAAATTTTTCAATGGGCTACCTAGGGAGATTCGAATTCTTAACAACTTTCACGGGTTTAAAAAAGAATTGTATAAATTGGTTGTAGACAAGGTTTTGTACAGTACTGACGAATTTTTTTCTTAAAGCACTGCTGTGATCTGTTTTGTATCTGCCTCAATATTAGTGTTGTTTATTTTGTTTTAGATGTATTTTTCACGTTTTGCATTTTGATTCTCCTTTACAGATGTTTTGTATTTAATAATTTCTGACGTTTTCTATACCATTAATTTGTATGGTCCTAAAGAAAATAAAGTGTGTTTATTTATTTATTATTTATTCTTCCTTTTCCGAGCTGCACAAAGGGCCGTGGAGAAGCTCAGCATAACCGGCGCGGGCGTATCGATCAATCCTGAGCTCGCTGGAACAACGATCACTCAGGCGGAACAAAGAAGCTTAGCGAGACTGATCCGAAAGTCTCAGGCGGATGAATTACTCGAACATCATATGAGTAAAAACTTGCACTCCATATATTTCAGGAGTTTAAAAGACCAGGATGTAGCATTATTTATTTCCAATTTTAATTGATGATTTAATTCCCACAATTTTCCATTTTCATTCTTCTCTATTAAACAACGAATTCCATCTTTCGGAAATTTAATAAAACAGTTTATTTTAATGATTAGATTACTGTTTGGCATTCATATGAGAGTGTTCAGATGGCGTGCGGCCTTCGAAATCCAGCGGCGTTTTTTTAAAAAAATCGGATGACATCCCAACTGTTCATTCGATCCGACTCATTGTAAGAAACAATTTGGATTTTCACCTGAAAAGGGATTTATGAAACCTGCGTTAGTTTTGAGAAAATATCGAGATTACCGTTGTAAAAATTCATTTTTCGATTCTCTTCGAGTTAGAGGGTAAGTAAGATCAAATGCCTTAATGAATTAATTTGTAATCAACGATTTTCGGGTTTCAGAAAATGGCGTATGAATATTTCAGAGATTCACGTCGGAGCCTTTATTCAAACTTCCTGTTTTCTTTTGGATTCAAGAACTTTTCCTTACGATCACGATCGGCTGTTCTCTGCAAGGCTGCAGGATTTCGACCGCCGGATTCCGCTGTTTGTTTCTGAGATTTTCCACAAGAAATAATATTGATTTAATAAGGCCAGTATCAGTTCTTATTTTCGAACATACATTATGACATGAAAGGTTATAGTTTGGCGTAATAACGATCAAGTGTTTCAACGAAATAAGTTAATTCTAGGACAATTTCACCACCAATAAAATTGATTGTATTTGTACTGATCAATACTTACCCTTATTTCGAATATAACTAGTGTAATATTCAGTTTATTTTCTTTACCTCAGTTATAATTCAACATCAAACCATTTTAATGATCACTTGTTTCTTGATGTCAAGTGATTATAGAACTATAAAAGATACTAAATCAAGTGGCGCCCTTTTATTAACTGAAAATTACTCAACTGATAAATCATAGTAGGTATCTTCTTTATCCACGACCTAACTGCTCAGAGGCCAAAAGCTGCCGTTCGCACCGTGAACCTTTAGACTTTAATGAAACCATAAAGTTAAGGTCACACAAATGGCACCCAACAAAGTGGGGCCTATCTTTGATGAATTGTGACTCTAATATTGTTGTTAAATTTGACCTTTGATTCTTTGAATAATTTTTATTGCACTGTATTCAATTTTTTTCAGGTATTTTGCATATATTTTGGTAATAGGTTGTAGCAGTTTATGTAATGCACCAAACTATCCGACTTCTTCGTAACATTTTCTTGTAAACGGCCATTTCTCTAATATCTTGAATTTTTTTTCACATTTACGTTTCGGCAATTTCAAATTATGGCATATGAGATTAAACCAACCCACCTTTTATTGAATGAGTTGAACTATGAGTTGCGCATTAGAGGAGTAATTTCAAACAGAAGTCAAGATGAAAAGAGGAAAATTTTGCGTAGATTACTTGAACGACAAAAAACAGGGGAAAATTATACATTAGTTGATCCTGAATTTTCTTTCGATAACGAATAATTGGAAATAAATTGTTCTTTAGAGTCAATAACTCCACTTATTATAGAATTTGAAGGTAATAAAGAAGATTCTGCTTTTAAAAGAGCTAGGTCACGCTTGTCCCATATTTCGGCACGAATTTCGCGATTGCCCATTAACGATGAAGAAGAGGACATGAAAGAACAACAATCATCTAAGAATGAAGCTTTTGCGACTTGCATCAGTTTGGAAGCAGATTCATTTGATAAAGTTGAAGATTTAACGCCCATTCCAACTGATTCTAACATTAATGCCTCGAGTCCTAATATACAGAGTGTCTCAGATCAGATCCTTCGCATTCCATGTCGCGTTCACTTAACTTCAAACCGATCCCAATTCACAAATGGGGTGAAACCTTTTCAGGAGATAAGAACACTCTATCTTCATATTTGGAAAACGTGGAAGAATTGAGAAAAGCACATCATGTTAGTAAAACCGAATTATTTGAATCAGCAAGAGATTTATTTGTTGGTGACGCTCTTTGTTGGTATCGCCAGAATGTTTCGGAAATTAAAGATTGGGACGCACTTGTTGATTTACTTAAAAGAGACTTTCAATCTCCGTATCACGATGATGATTTGTGGAAAGCTATAAGATCACGTCAACAGATAGAAAACGAGGGTATCACGATATATTTCGCCAGAATGCAGGAGTTATTCAACCGCTTGACACGTCCTCCTTCTGAACAAACCAAACTAAGATATCTTCGAAAAAATTTATTAGGAGCCTATAGGAAAGCCATCGCAACAGTTGATACACTCACAGTCTCGGAACTTTATAAATTGACTAAACGCTTAGAAGATGATAACTACCTTAACATTGGTCGCATTCACCGGACGTAACCGTTGGGCAACTGTTCCGAAACACTAGCGCAATCGTCCGGTGGCACATGCGCTACTTACTCAACACGTTCTGGAGCAGGCGTATTTTTCGGAGCGCTTTTGATTTGCGCTAGGTATCGGTAGCGGAACGCATATACTTAAACTTCTATACCGCTAGCATTGTGCAAAAAATTGCGTAAAAATGAAGCCAAGACCTGGACATATGATGGCTTATACGCATGCGCTATAGCCGCCATATTGCCCCTACCCTGCTTAGAATCCTACTCCAAGCTACTTCCCCTTATTCGCGCATGAGCAGTAGTCTCCATATGCCTAGGTCGACGGCTTCAAGGAAATTCACAAGGATCAAGTTATAGGTATAGAATTATTTGGCGGAACGTTACTTTACTTTGCGCTTCGTCCGGTGAATGCGACCATTGATTCTGTCGAGGAAGGTCACTTAACCTCTAATTCGGGATTAAGATCTTGGACTATACCCGATAGACATCGCATTCCCTTGTAGAATCATGATTTGTTTTGGCTCCAACATTGAAAGTCATCACAATGAGTGGAACAAAGATAAAAGATCGAATCTCTTTGTTCAGCCAGCTATTGTGGCAACACCGCATAAATCCTTCGCTTTGGATGAACAGTGGCGTGCGAATTCAGAATAAATCTTCCTTTCAATATGATTTTATCGAAAATATTTCACAAATGTGAAGAATAATGAATTTTTCAGTCCTCATTACTCTGAAGCTTTGAAAATAACTAATTTCAATTGTACAAGAATATTTTAATACTGTGAAAATATTTATTTGCAGTAAGAATCATTTGCCCTGCATTGACTCAATGAAAATGTGGGCACTTTGCTGATGCATATTCACATACCTATTTTTCACCTCGAAAGAACTGAAAATATTTCATTTTGAAAGGAATTGAATGACAGTTATTCTATTTCCACTTTAAATTACCATTGTTTTGCTACTCAGTAGTTCTTCAGATTTTACATTTTTGAATAACTTCAAATCAAAAGTGTGAAATCTTAAGAAGCTAATGTGTCGAAACAACTGTTATTTGAATAATTAAAATTGAAAATAGAATAACTTGTCATTTAATTCCTATTAAAATGAAGTTCCATCAAGTGAAGATCGAGTAAATCCAATATTTTGATTCCAGTTGTAATTTTGCTATTAAATTATTGAGAATATACTCATTATAAATAAGAAATAAGAAAATATAACTTCAGTTGTATGTTTATTCACAGAATATCAATGTTCAAAAAAAATTAATATATGTATAAGTATTAATTGTCTTATAATAATCCCACAAAACTAGAATTTTTGGCCAATCAAGACCTTATTCTTTATACCAAGTGGATATGTAATAAAAAACTGACCATAAATGTAGCAAAGACTGACTACATTGTTATAAAGGAACAAACAATCCATTCAATAAACCACAAAGAGTTCAAAATATCACATCAAGTTAATTGACAAACATAAATTTGGAATCTAGAAGATTAAGACATTTGAACAGGCTAAATTTCTCTACAACATCAAGAAGAAACTACTTAAATCTAACTTGACAATAAAACATGTCAATGAATGCCATAATTATAACGTAATAAATGATCACTCCAGGACACTAATGACTCAAAATTACCAGTTATATGCAAGCATACAGGGTTGAATCAAAATTGTTGAATTTAGGAACTGGTACCAGCAATGAAATAATCGTTTAGTGGTGAGGAATAAATTACTCAATGAATGATATACAAATTGAAGACCAACAAAAATTCCAAAATTTATTCATTCCGGAATAGAATTAGTTTAGTGAGCATGGCCCTTGATCGGTTTTTTCTGCGAGCTTCTAAATTTTTGACCGTTTCATAATGAATCCTAAGTTTAAAATAGTTTTTAAGGAGGAGTTTGATTAGGTCCATGCAATGACCCTCCAGGGGATCATCATCATACAGATGATCACCAAAAGCTTCGAATGTTGTCAATGGCAAATTTTTCATAGTATTTGTCATCAGAGGCGACATTGGATCCCTGCTTTTAGATTCTGAGACACCTGTCGTCTTGTCGTAGAATCTAAAATATTTTTCAGCAGCCCTACAAACACCTATAACCATTTCGCTTGCTTTATGTAAATTGCCATAGGTTTTTTGTCTCTGTAGAGCTGACAAAGTTAAATTGCCCTCTAAAATATTTGTTGAGGTGCCATCAAAAGTTAAAGAAGTTATAATAACTCCACTTTTATTAATAAATTCCAGGCATTTTTTAACAAGTTCAGCCTTTTCATTTGCTGAAAGACCGTTTAGTAGAAAATATCCAATGGGTATCTTCCACGAGCCATGGATGCACACAAGCATAAATACTAAAACCTCCCTTGCTTCCGGTAAATTATCTGAATCAAGATTGGTACCGAAATCAATATACCCAGTGAATTTTTTCCCTGTCCACTCTATTTGTTGTCGTATAGACATTTCATCCATTACCAAATTGCACATAACTGGATCAGTTGAGTCATTTTTCTCAAACTGATAGCTATCAAAGCCTCTTTAGTGAACCCTGGACTTCCATCAACAGATTGATACCATTTAGAAATGGTTCCTAAATGAGGAAGACTCCCATTGAACGTTCTCCTAACATAATTGTAGGCTTTCGGAGAATAAAAAGCCAGAGTCAGAGCAAATGTTCTCAAACTAGGATCATATTTTTGCCTGCTTGGTCCTCCCATTATCCGTCTGAAAATATGTCCTGCCGTTTGAGGTACAGATGCCTGGAAGAAAATAAATAATATTACTGAATGAATTCCACTAAAGGAAGAAAAAGAGATTGTTAATGAGACTAGAATACAATATTTCTACAGTAATTTATATAAAAGATGAATTGTACTGATGCTAGAAACAATACACTTAAGGTAGAAAAGGATACCCTGATTGAAAAGCAAGAAGTAATTTTCTTATAGAGTGCAGAGAAATTAGCATTTAGTGAATATTAAATAAATACAGATAATGAACTCACTAATATTGAGTTGAGAAGTCGCTACTGGACAAATCACCAATGTATTTCCTCTTTCTGGAATTAATGTAGTATATCTGAGTATTATCCAAAAATTTAAAATTCATTGCTCAAGAATCACCCAATTCATTTTGATATATGTATTATGAACTCAATATTACCTCTTTTTAGTGGGCATTTGATCCTTATTTGGTTCGAGAAACTCCACCTTGCTTGCTTCATTTTCGAATTCTGATGCAGTGAGTGTGGATGAAGAATGGCCCTGCTCAGGTTTACTCTCATCGGGGTTATAACTTGATGCCCAAAATGTTCTAGAAAATTCAGAATTATTAATGAATATTACATACAAAATGCCACAATAATTGAACACACACAAAGAAAGTTCTTAATTGAATAAGAATTATCATTTGAAAATAAATTAATTCGAAGTGAGATTTGAATAAAATATTGGAGAGATCATAATAACTTACTTTTCTTGTTCACTTAGACTGCTTTCTGTCTTTGAGGAGTTATCACTGAAACATGTTGAATATCGGTATAGTGTATGTTATGTGTTTATAGATGAATATTTATTGCAGGTGAAGATTGTAATTACCTTATACTAGAATTTTCAAATATTGAATGTTGAGGTAATGGATTGGCATCTTGTTTAAGAAATCTCTTCTCACCTCTGGTAACGAAATAATTAGGATCAAAATGATCTGAACAAATGAAAATTGCTTTCTTATTTGGGCAGATATTTGACCATCCCATCAAGGAAGACCAAATTCGTCTCTTTTCATCGTTATCTGGTAACCTAAATTCAAGAAAATTATCATTTTCTATTTGTTATCGACATTGAAAACATCGTTATTTAAAGTTTCTACGCCACTGAATCATCAACTGCTTGATAACAATACACTTACCTATGAAACGTTAAATTTGCACTAGAATTCCTATCTTTTCCACAAACTTCACACTTAGGATTATAAACCATTTTGTATAATGAAAAATACACGAAAATATTTTGAATAAACTGATGCTGTCGCAAAAACTTTTCAAAAAGTCAACAACTTTACTCTAAACAGGAACGGTCTGCTCTGGCAACGTGGTGTTTGGAATGTCATAAGGATATCTCCATCTCTTTTAAAACCGAAGTAACAATATGAGCGGTGTTGTCATAAATATAACATGAATTTCTTTCGGCCAATGGCCTCTAGCATCTATTAGCGGAATCGAATATATTGAATACATTCTTTTATTCACTCGTTAATAATATATCTAAAAGGACTGTCTTGATTAAAAAATACGCGATGTAATATCAATTTTGCACTGTAAATGAGAGAAATAGTTTTCGTGTATTAAGATTAGGTCTCAAGAGAAACTTACAACTTGCACAGTTTGGCAACATGAGTATGAGGCAAACGATTCTAGTGGACCAGTTTAAGGTACAATCGACCAGCTCTAAGTTTCAGTTGCGACGAATTTTGATGTAAATAAACGGGTCTCTATATAGTTTAAGATTAAGATCAGTTCCTAGCAAAAATGAGAGTATTCGATACAACCCTAATGGTCGGTTTAGGCCAAAATTGCAACAAGTTTCATTTATGTCTCCAAGTTGTTCGACAGCTGTCAAATCCGGACATAAAAGCAGTGGCGAAAAATTATCAGACCTCGCCACTTTTCAATAGCAAAAAATTTGATAATAGACCATACATAAAGGTAGAAATAATAGACCATCCCGTTATAGGTTTGTTAGACTCTGGTTCTAATGTCACGATATTGGATAAAGGAGGTCTCGAATTTTTTCCACCTAACACATAATTCATTCATACCGCGGACGGTAAGCATGTAACCGGTCTTGTTCATTTGCCTATTGTGGTAAACGATGAGTGCCATCTGGTAGAAGCATTAGTAGTCCCTAGTTTGAGTCATGACGTAATTTTCGGGAGTGATTTCTGCCGCAAGTTTGCCATTAAGATAGACTACGTTAAAGATTTCTGGGATATTCGACAGAAAAATATTCCTCTACAAAGCCCAAGTTCGGTACCCATTCTCAAGAAGGAGACGCGAATAGCTTAGACTCCTTGAGTTTAAAACAAAAAGTCATCGTAGATGATTTACTCAAATCATTTGAGGGTGTTGGAAGCAAACATCGTTTAGGACGGACAGACAAGATCCACCTCACGATCGATACAGGCGACGCAAAACCCTTTCGTCTAAAGCAATACCCCATGTCTCCATATATGATGAAGATACTCAATGAGGAATTAGACGAAATGTTGAAGTTGAGAGTTGTAGAACCTTCCAATTCACCTTGGAGTAGTCCGGTTATTTTAGTTAAGAAAAAGAATATCTAGTACATATTTTGTTTTGATGGACGTAAACTAAACGAAGGTACTAAGCATGATTCTTATCCACTACCTCGTATTGACCGCATTTTAAATGGTCTTACTGAAGCTAAATTTGTCAGTAGCATCGATTTGAGAAAGTCATTTTGGCAGATTCCCTTAGACCCTGAATGGAAAGAAAAAACAGCTTTCTGTATTTCCGGAGGAGGCCTATTTCAATTCACTGTAACGCCCTTTGGCCTGAGAAATAGCGCACAGGCCCAACAACGACTAGTTGACCGTCTTTTTGGTCCTGAATATGAAAATAATATTTTCGCCTATCTCGACGATGTGATCATCATTTCGTCTATATTCGATGAACATGTCTTCCTTTTGAAAAAAGTTCTCAAACGCCTCAAGGAGGCCAACTTAACAGTAAATCTAGAAAAGTGTAATTTTTATCGAACTTCTTTGAAATATTTAGGATACAGAGAAGGTTTCGTGTATGGTCAATTTCCCGCGTCCAAAAACGAGCACCGAAATCAAAAGATTCGTTGGTATGTGTTCGTGGTACCGCGTGGTATTTTTTTTTCAAGAGTTTGAGATGGCGGCCAAGATATGTGAATAGCTTTTTGTATAGATGAATAGAAGGACTATTCCCATGATTTTTTTCGTTCAATTTGGATGAACCTAAAGGGCCAGCTCCAAGAATCAAACTATGTGTAGAGGTTGTCTGAAGCCGTTTCGACAGAAGTTTTTATTTTTTTTCAAGAGTTTGAGATGGCGGCCAAGATATGTGAATAGCTGATTGAAAAGATGGATAGAAGGACTATTCCCATGATTTTTTTCGTTCCATTTGGATGAACCTAGAGGGCCACCTCCAAGAATCCAACTATGTGTAGAGGTTGTCTGAAGTCGTTTCGACAGAAGTTTTTATTTTTTTCAAGAGTTTGAGATGGCGGCCAAGATATGTGAATAGCTTATTGGAAAGATGGATAGGAGGACTATTTCCACGATTCTTTTCGTTCAATTTCAATGGCCCTAAAGGGCCAGCCCCGAAGATCAAAGTATGTGTATACGTTTCGACGAAAGTTTTCAATTTTTTTCATGAGTTCAGGACGGCGGCCAAGACTTGTGATTAGCTGATTGAATAGAAGGATAGAAGGACTTTTTGTATGATTTTTTCCGTTCAATTTGGATAGACCTAAAGGGCCAGCTCCAAAGAATCAAACTATGTGTAAAGGTACTCTGAAGCCGTTTCGACAGAAGTTTTTATTTTTTTTTCAAGAGTTGAAGAGGTCGGCCAAGAAGTGTGATTGACTGATTGAATAAAGGGATGAAAGGACTATTTGCATGATTTTCTTCGTTCAATTTGGATGAACCTGAAGGGCCAGATCCAAGGATCGAACTATGTGTAGAGGTTGTCTGAAGTCGTTTCGACAGAAGTTTTTATTTTTTTTCGAGAGTTTGAGATGGCGACCAAGATATGTGAAAAGCTTATTGAATAGATGGATAGAAGCACTATTCCCATGTTTTTTTTCGTTGAATTTGGATGAACTTAAAGCACCAGCTCCAAGGATCGAACTATGTGTATAGGTACTCTGAAGCCGTTTCAACAGAAGTTTTGATTTTTTTTTCAAGACTTGAAGATGTCGGCCATGAACTGTGATTGACTGATTGAATAAAGGGATAAAAGGACTATTCGCATGATTTGTTTCGTTCAATTTCGATGGCCCTAAAGGGCCAGCTCCATGGATCAAACTATGTGTAGAGGTTGTCTGAAGTCGTTTCGACAGAAGTTTTTTTTTTCGAGAGTTTGAGATGGCGGCCAAGATATCTGAATAACTTATTGAATAGATGGATGGAAGGACTATTCCCATGATTTTTTTCGTTCAATTTTGATAAACCTAAAGGACCAGCTCCAAGGATCGAACTATGTGTATAGGTACTCTGAAGCCGTTTCGACAGAAGTTTTTATTTTTTTTCAAGAGATTGAGATGGCGGCCAAGATACGTGAATAGCTTATTGAATAGATGGATAGAAGGACTATTCCCATGATTCTTTTCGTTCAATTTGGATGAACTTAAAGGACCAGCTCCAAGGATCGGACTATGTGTATAGGTACCCTGAAGCCGTTTTATTCTTGGAGCTGGCCCTCTAGGGCCATCGAAATTTAACGAAAAAAATCATGGGAATAGTCCTTCTATCCATCTATTCAATAAGCTATTGACATATCTTGGCCGCCATCTCAAACTCTCGAAAAAAATAAAAACTTCTGTCGAAACGACTTCAGACAACCTCTACACATAGTTCGATCCATGGAGCTGGCCCTTTAGGGCCATCGAAATTGAACGAAAAAATCATGCGAATTGTCTTTTCATCCCTTTATTCAATCAGTCAATCACAGTTCTTGGCCGCCATCTTCAACTCTTGAAAAAAAAATAAAAACTTCTCTCGAAACGGCGCTTCAGACAACCTCTACACATAGTTTGATTCTTGGAGCTGGCCCTTAAGGTTCATCCAAATTGAACGAAAAAAATCATGCGAATAGTCCTTTCATCCCTTCATTCAATCACAGTTCTTGGCCGCCATCTTCAACTGTTGAAAAAAATAAAAACTTCTATCGAAACGGCTTCAGAGTACCTATACACATAGTTTGATTCTTTGGAGCTGGCCCTGTAGGGCCATCGAAATTGAACGAAAAAAATCATGCGAATAGTCCTCTTATCCTTTTATTCAATCAGTCAATCACAATTCTTGGCCGCCGCCCTTAACTCATGAAAAAAATTAAAAACTTTTGTCGAAACGGCTCAGAGTACCTTCTATCCATCTATTCAATAAGCTATTCACAAATCTTGGCCGCCATCTCAAACTCTTGAAAAAAAATAAAAACTTCTGTCAAAACGACTTCAGACAACATACACATACACATAGTTTGATTTTTAGAGGTGGCCCTCTAGGTTCATCCAAAATGAACGAAAAAAATCATGGGAATAGTCCTTCTATCCATTTATTCAATCAGCTATTCACATACCTTGGCCGCCATCTCAAACTCTTGAAAAAAAAATAAAAACTTCTGTCGAAACGGCTTCAGAGTACCCATACACATAGTCCGATCCTTGGAGCTGGTCCTTTAGGTTAATCCAAATTGAACGAAGAAAATCATGGGAATAGTCCTTCTATCCATCTATTCCATAAGCTTTCCACATATCTTGGCCGCCATCTCAAACTCTTGAAAAAAAAATAAAAACTTTTGTCGAAACGACTTCAGACAACCTCTACACATAGTTTGATTCTTGGAGCTGGCCCTTTAGGTTCATCCAAATTGAACGAAAAAAATCATGGGAATAGTTCTTCTATTCATCTATTCAATAAGCTATTCACATATCTGGGCCGCCATCTCAAACTCTTGAAAAAAAATAAAAACTTCCGACTTCAGAGTACCTATTGACCGTGGTGGAATAGCCGCGCTTGGAGCCGGCCGGCCGGGAGCTAACATCACCGACGTAAAGAAACGCCAGGCCATTACTTGGAATACTCAAGCTGAAGAAGCATTTTTAAAAATAAAAGAAGCGTTAGTTGCTTCACCTATACTCACATCGCCAAATTTCAATATTCCATTCACTATTCAAAGCGATGCATCCGCTACTGGCGTTGGTGGTGTACTCACACAGTGTCACGACGGTAAGGAAAAAGTTATTGCTTACGCCAGCCGTTCTCTTTCCCGGGCTGAACGAAACTACACAGTGACAGAACGAGAACTTTTGGCTCTGATATTTTGTCTCGAAAAATTTAGACCTTATGTCGAGGGCGTGAAGTTCAGTATCATAACTGACCACTATTCACTTTTGTGGCTCACTAAGCTCTCAAATCCATCTGGTAGGCTATCTCGTTGGGCAGTTCGACTAAGACAGTATGATTTCGATCTTATACATAGGAAAGGAAAAGATAATGTGGTACCAGACTTTTTATCGCGTATTCGCGAATCCGAGGAAGTTAGTGTAATATCGATCGATCAACAGTGTTTAGAAAAATGGTACCGTAGTATGCGTGATAAAATAAATCAAAATCCTAACGCGTATCCTCAATGGAAAGTTGAAAACGATGTCCTTTATAAATTCGTTCCTTCAAGCGTCCCTGTCCAAACCAATATTTCCGAATGGAAAACCGTCGTACCGAAGGTTAGCAGAATGAACATTATAAAATCCCTATATATGAGCCACCTACTTGTGGTCATCTCGGATGCTTCAAAACTTTTGCTCGAGTCAGCGAACTTTATTATTGGCCAAAGATGAGAACTGACGTTCTTAAATTTTTTAGGCAATGTAAAACATGCGGAGCTCAGAAAATATTCAATCAACCCGGTCTTGGTTTAATGGGAAAAGAAAAGAATGTATGCTTTCCATGGCAGGTTATTGATTGCACTTGATTTAATGGGTCCTTTTCCCAGATCAAAGCGTGGCCATACATTTCTCCTGGTGATCTCTGATTGGTTTACGAAATACGTTGTGTTACATCCGTTACGAAAAGCGACCGCGAAAAACATCGTTAAGTTTTTGGAGTCGGACATATTTTTGAAGTTTGAATTCCTCAATTTATTATCTCGGATAACGGTACTCAATTCGCTGGAAGGGCGATGAAAAATCTAGCAAAATCGTACAAGGTACAGATGATTTGGTTTACGGCAGTTTACTCGCCACAATGTGATTTTGTCGAGAGGACAAACCAGACTACTGGAACCACAATCCGCTGTTACATAGAAAGGTATGAATCATTATGATTGGGATAAGGAATTACAAAAGATTGCTTTCGCTCTAAACACGGCTAAACATGAGTTGACAGGTTTTGCACCAGTTTTCCTGAATTTCGGTAGGAACGTTTCACTTAGTGGCGATTATTATGGAGAAGTAATGTCGACCGACGGTATTCGATTGCTTCCTGAAAACAGGGATATATACTCTTCTAATATTGAACCGCTAGCTTCAGTTTTCCGTAATATTCGACAAAAACTACATAAGGCCTACGAAAGAAATGTGAAGACTTGTAATTTGCGTAGAAGAGAAGAGACTATAGCTTTAACGTCGGTGATAAGGTTTGGCGCCGTAACAAAGTCCTTTCCGATGCCTCGAAACGATTTTCGTCAAAGTTGGCACCTAAATATGTATTGCGTAGAGTACGTCTGAAAGCCTCCGGATTATGTTATTACTTAGAAAATTTGAACTGTTCTGTAGATGGTAAATGGCACATTAACCCTTTACGTCATGACGTACACTCTAGTGTACACACATTTTCATCGACTCTCATTGAGTCCCCTTTATTCCAATAGCTTTTGTTCATGGTGTATACTTTAGTGCTATGATGCACACTCATCAAACTAGGTGGCGCGTCAAGTACGACACAAGCGATATTCGTAAATATTGGTTTGAATCGGCACATGTCCGATTTATTTTCAACGGGCACATTATTGCGGGTTATAAGAGAAAATTTCCGAAAAAATAAGTTTCGAGGTGGCTTTGGATATTTTTTCCCATCATTATACTTAATCAAGGTAAGTGATGAACACTACTTCAATTTGAAAAATACAAAACGTGAAAATATATAGAGCCTCATAAATATGTTCTCTACAGTGTACACCATGACTGATACGGAGGAAAGGGAGAGGCATAAATATATGCATCGACCACTGACTGAGGCTGAAATCTTGGATATTCTGAATGGTGATGATTCAGAATTGGAAGGTTCTGGTTTAGAAGATGATGATGGATTAGACGAAATAGATAGAGCGTTGCCAAGGGACGAAGAATGACAGTGGTTCTTGTAATTATCACCCTTGCAACAATTTTTTGTTGCAGATGAACTTTTGTCTCCATCAAGTAGCCGCCTTCCGGTTGAATCAGAAGAGATTTCACCTGTTGAGGCCTGTTTTTTGATCCAAATAGAGCAAACCAACGAGGAATTCCCACAAGAAATATCATAGATCTGATACATTTTTGGCAGAACTCAGCAGAATCACTCATTTTATAAGGTGAAATACCAATCAAAAAACGAGGAAAACCAATGTCCTTTTCAGAACCATCTAATCGCACCTCCAATAATGATTTTTTGATGTCTCCAGGGACAACTAAACAAGTGCGACCTGTAGAAGATGTTCGATATGAGCAGATTGCTAATTTTCCTGTTTTTTGTTAGAAGATGGGGAGATGCAAAGAAGCAAAGTGAACATCCCGGACATATATTCATTGTACCAAATGTAATGTCTATCTATGTGTTTCAAGGATGAAAAATTGTTTCCAATTTTTCCATACTAAATGAAAAAAGAAAAAACTTTATCAATTGAACTATTGTATTTTATCCCTCCCTCAGTCACGGTGTACACTACAGTGTACAAATCATATTTTCGAAATTTGAAAATTTTTGAACATAATACTGAGTTCGAATCATTCAATTACATGCCGAAGGTTGAAAAATCTAAAAAAAAAAATTATATACAATGTTTTCTTAATGCATGACTGAAAGGGTTAAAGACCTCAAACCATATTTTGGTTCAAACTCGGATATATCAGTTTCGTAGTAATATTTGTTCAATACAATTTATCGTCTATTGAGATATTTCAATGTTGGAATATTTCTTAATTGCTTTAATAATAATAATAATAATAATAAATAATAACATAACCAATTGATCCACAACAACGAGGCAAACTTCTTCAAACACATCACCAAAAGCTCAAACAAAGTTACCAGAGCTATGCCAGAAGCCCAGTCATTGAAAAATTATTGGGCTTCTCTGTGGTCGATGCCTAAGGAACATAATGAGAATGCTGATTGGATCAGGAGGGAGAAAAATCGAACGAACATCCCACAAATGAACTTCGAAGAGATATCAGTGGATGAAGTGGTGACAGCACTGAAGGAAGCAAGCAATTGGAAGGCTCCAGGAGTCGACAATATCCATAACTTCTGGTACAAGAAATTTGGCCATCTGCATGAAGCCATAGCGAGACAGTTTACGCATATACTTCAACATCCTCAAGAAGCTCCTACATTCTTAACCGAAGGAGTAACCTATATGCTTCCAAAAAGCGATAGGACACAAGACCCGTCGCAGTACAGACCTATCACTTGTCTTCCAACACTATATAAAATACTCACCTCATGTTAATCCAACCGAATATATCAACATTTGGATCAAAACAACATTATGGCTGAAGAACAGAAAGGATGCAGAAGAAAACACCAAGGGTGCAAGGAACAACTCATCATCGACTCAGTGATCATGAAACAGGCCCATGAGAAAGGACGGAACTTGCACTCAGCCTTCCTCGACTATCAGAAGGCATTTGACAGCACCGCTCATTCGTGGCTCATCAAGGTGCTGCACATTTATGGAATCAATCCTGTTTTGGTGGAATTTTTGAGGACAACAATGTCTCAGTGGCGAACATCAATACAAGTCACTATGAACAACAAGACGATTAAGCTCGAAGAAATCCCCATACGTCGTGGGATCTTTCAAGGAGACTCCTTGAGCCCATTATGGTTCTGTTTGGCAATGAACCCTTTATCATCTATGCTCCACGGTACGAAATGTGGATTCAAGATCAAGACAGCGCGTGAAGAACATACTATTTTCCACCTACTCTACATGGACGACATCAAACTATATGCTGCAAACAAGAAGCAATTGGATGAGCTCCTGAAAACCGTTAGTTCTTTTTCAAGTGATGTTCGAATGGAATTCGGCATTGAAAAATGTAGAACCCTGAACATCCATAGAGGAAAAGTCGTGGAAGGTGAATCACAACTACCGAATGGAGATATACTTCAAGCCATGAGGGATGGGGAAACTTATAAATATCTGGGATACCAACAGGCTAGATGTTTGGAACAAAAGCAGTCGAAGGCAAAAATCCGGGAGGAGGATTCAACATGGCGCCGAAGAGTGTTTCAAATTCCGATGCTACGTGCAAGAAGTGTTCGAAGGAAGTCAAAAATTTTGTAATGTGTGGTAAATGTAACACAAGTTATCACCCTAGCTGTTGTGTGCTGAAAATAATTGGTACATACGTTAATTCTGAAGGAGTTGTAATTTGTTGTGCAAACATGAAGAACATAACCAACAAAAACTGTCAATGCGAAACCAAGGAGGAAGAAATCAAGCAGCTCAAGGTCAGACTATCTAATTTAAACGAATCCTTTTATGACAAATCCAATGTACATATAACACGGATGACGGTTACACCAATGAAGTTGGGACTCCCAAGGAAGATATTTCATTGGTGATTGAATATGAAAAGGAGAAATGTAAGTCTGCCTGTAAGGATTTATTAATAGAACAAAAAGACCTATTGATAGAGGAATTACATGATTAAGTCGATATCCTCAAGAAGCAGGTGATCCTTCTGGAAAATTTTGAGTTGTCGAAATGCGCTGACGTAAATTTGACAAGAAAGCGCATACAGAACAAAATTAGTGGACCAAAATCAGACTCATCGGACGGTTCCTTATCGGATTCAACGAGACATTCAGACATTAGCACTGTTGCCGCGACCTCTGCAGGGTCCGATAGGCTAGGAACGGAACGACTGACGATCGAGTTGACATAAAATCTAGGCAGCTTTCATCCGCTGGTAAGATCACGGCTAACAAGGTGGACAACCCTCCCGATAATAAAGTTGGTAAACATCAAAAAGCAAAGAACCGTAGTCCCATAATTGTCGGTAAATCAGACACGGGAACTGGTACTGGTATGAATTTTGCTGGTGTTACAAAAAAAGCTTGGCTACATATAGGCAAGGTACAACCTGGTACTGAACCATCGAAAATTGAAGATTACTTGAAATCCAGGATGGCGGGTAGCTCTTTTTCGGTAGAATCACTTCCGAAACGCGAAGAAGCCCAAAGTATTTCATTTAAAGTTGGACTCGACATGGAGCTTCTGGATCAAGTTGAAACCCCAGAATTTTGGCCCAAAGGTGTTACCGTAAAGCGTTTCACGTTTTTTCGAAGGAAAAGCACCGCTACCAACGCCGAAGCTTCTCAATATTCTAAACCTAAATGTGAGAAGCGTCAGGAATAAGATACTCCAACTAGATGTGTTGTTGCACTCGTTTGATTATCCTGAGGTGGTCTGTCTAACGGAATCATGGCTAAGCGAAGATGAAGCAATTTCTCTTCAAGTTGACCACTATGTAATGGCTGGTTCATACTGCAGAAGGAACCAAAAAGGTGGAGGAGTGGCTATCCTTGTGAGTTTAGCAGTTTTGGTCTGAAGAATGTGGTGCCGTCGGATGAGTCGTTGAAGGCTGCGGCCATTAAGTTATCCTACAATAATTTTATCTGGAGCATTGTTTGCATATATAGGAGTCCGAGCTCCGATCACAGTGGATTTTTTGGCTCCTTGAAAAGTCTTTTGAGCAGACTGGGTGATCGATCCATCGTTGCAGGTGACTTTAATATTAATTTGAAACCAATTTCCGAAAAGGGTAGAGATCTCTTAAATATATTTGAAGCATTTGGCTTCCGTATGTGTTTTGACGATTTTTCTAGAATAAGTAGAGGCTCTTCCACTCTAATAGACAATGTTTTCATGAATTCGGCGATACCTTTCAGATCGGTCACGGCTGATACGGTGCTGTCGGACCACCGTGTTCAATGTCTAAAAATCAGTGCTCCTGTTGCAGATAATGTTTCGAATGCGGGACGAGTTAACTCTTCTAAGCGCTCGTTTTCACCTCAAAATATAGACTATTTCAGATATCTTCTATCTACTGAAAGCTGGGTAGATGTTTTTGAGTGTGTAGATGTCGAGGGGAGGTTCTCCGTGTTTTTTGAGATATTCAATCATTATTTCTCTGTGGCATTCCCTTTGAAACCCCATAGGGGGCAAAACCATTCGATTGGAAATCGATGGATAACGAAAGAAATCACTGACGAAGCTCATTTCCTGAGAGAACTATATCTTTTGAGTAAATCTGACAACAATGTTAAGCCAATCTATAACAAAATCATGAGGCGCCACAGAGCAAATATATTGAAGGCAAAAAAGAATTATTATTCCACCTTGATAATGAATTCTGATAACAAGTCTAGAACAGTGTGGAATGTTATCAGGTCTGGTGTCGGTAACGTGACGAGACGGAGATTGCCAGATGTATTATCTGGACCAGATGGGCGCGGGTTCGCGGATGCTGCAGAGAAGGCAAGCGGATTATTTCATTGATTCGGTCAATGACCTCGTTAAGAAATGCGTGAATATCAACCCCACAATTTCATCTTCGAATGACTTCCGATCCATGTACCTCTCGGACATCACTCCCGACGAGGTGGCGAACATTATTGTTTCGGTATCGGATAAAAGATCGTCGGGTGCTGACGGGGTTCCGTGCTTCCTCCTCAAGCATGTTTGCGAATTCGTGACGGTCCCTCTCACATATTTGATAAATGTCTCCTTTGACCGTGGATATTTTCCTTCGGAATTGAAAACTGCGCTTGTCACGCCTATTTTAAAGAAGGGTAATTATCACCTTATTTCAAACTATCGCCCTGTTGCTGTGCTATCTGTTTTTTCGAAAGTTTTCGAGAGAGCATTTCTCACGCGTCTTTTGTCGTTTGTGGGTTCTCGTCATCTTTTTTCGTCATGCCAGTATGGCTTTCGCGGTGGTAGGTGTGCCCAGGATGCGATCCTTTCGGTTTACAATGATTTCATCGATTCATTTGAAAATAAGCAGAAGTGCGTGGGCATGTTTTTCGATTTGAGTCGCGCATTTGACACGGTGAACCATGAAGCATTGTTCTCCAAGTTGGAACACTATGGTGTTCGCGGTGTCCCTCTAAGTTGGCTGAGGTCATATCTTTCTAACAGATCTCAGAAAGTATGCCTCCATGAAGGTGGCGACAGGGTGTTCTCTGATGCTCGCCGTGTAACATCTGGCGTGAGTTATATTCCCTGGGCACGATGAACTTCGTTCGAGAGCCATGGAAGTGCTAACTCAGCATCAGCTACTTTCCGCAATCCGAGAAAGCACACCGAGCTTATAAATAATATTGTATTCATCTTTCTTATCAGTCTTGACATACCTACCATTGTAATCTATCTGTACGAAATATATCTTTTTAAAAACGCTTTTCCTGCCTTGATAATTATAACTGGCGCAGTCGACGGAGTTTCACGGGAGTTTTCATTGTGAAAAACTTTAGAGTTCTACCCTCTTTTGTGAAACGAGAACCTACCCACAGCAGTAACACTCAAAAATCCATCCAGGAAGAAGAGAGCATGCAGTTGTGGATTATCATAACAAGGTGGTGAGCGTAATTTTTTTTCTTTGTTAATGTCAGACTCCTCTAATCCCCTTATTGATTCTCTTGTGGAAACCAATTCTGAATTAGAGACAGATTTATTGGAATCTTTTAATAATCTTTCACTCAATAGCAGTAACTTATCTTTAAATATGCCAAACACACCAGAGAATTTTGATGTCAAAAATCTAAGCATCGTGCCTGATTTTGATGGAAACCCAAATAAGTTATACAGATTCATTCAAGCATCGGAGGCAATTCTAACTCATTATTTTGACCGTACTAATCCAAATAATTTCCAAAATTTGTTACTTTTGAATGGTATTTTAAATAAACTTCATGGTAAAGCGGAAGAAGTTGTTGCTATTCATGGGGCTACAGGAAACTGGAATGATATAAAAAATTCTCTTTTATTGCATTTCGGTGATCAACGTGATGAAAATAGTCTGAATCAAGATCTTGTTAATCTGAGGCAAAATTTTGGAGAATCCCCTCATGATTTTTATGAAAAAGTAATCACTTTGTTGAATACCATTTGTAATCATATTGATTTAAAATGCGAGGTTGCGTTAAGAGCCAGCAAAAGAATCTTTTTCCAAAAGCAAGCATTGAAAACATTTTTAGCCGGTCTGAGAGATCCTCTGGGACCTATAATCAGAGCTATGAGGCCTAATTCATTATCAGAAGCACTTCAATTCATAATAGAGGAGGACAATATCAAGCATTGTCAAAGATCACATCAATCAATAACGCATAACCCTAGAAGACCCTTAAATTATAATAATCAGAGAAATTATACTCAAAGACCTTCAGATTTTCGCCAAAATTTTTCTAATAGAGTACCTACTGAACAGCAAAGCTTCATTCCCAATCAGCAATTTCCTAGTAGACCTGTAACTATTCAAAGAAATATAAATTATAGGGAACCAAGATATTTTTCTAATGCTCAAGTCTTTGGAAAACCCCAGCAACCTAAACCTACTCCTATGAGTATTTCTACAACTCACACAAAACAAAGAACACAACCTATGAGCACTTCATCAAATACTAGAAATTTTTCAAACGGACAGAATCGTTCTTTTCGACAAAAACCAAACTTTATAAGTGAGGAACTTTTTAATACCGAATATCATCATAATCCTCAAAGCTCCCAAGAACATCTTGAAGATGAAGAAATTTTTGACAATTGTGAACAAAATTTTCCGAACGTCCATTATCAAAACCAAATCAAATAATAGAATTTCATGTCTCTAATGGTAAACGTGAATTACCATATATAGAAATTAAGAACCCACCTCTTAAATTGCTTATTGATACAGGATCTACAAAATCGTTTATCAATCCTGATTTAGCTAAAAAATACTATTCTAAATTTGTCTTTAAAGAACCATTCACAGTCTCAACTGTCCATCAAACTTCTCATCACGAATTTTGTGCTAATATCCCTATATTTGCTGAGTTTAATCGATATAATGAAAACTTTAAATTCTATCTATTCAAGTTTCATAATATTTATGACGGTTTAATTGGATTAGATAACTTAAAACTTTTAAATGCGTCCCTTAATTTTAGCAGTTCTATGCTCAATACTCCTTTTTCAAAATTGCCTATAAAATATCAAGAATCTGCAAGTAAAGCTCCATTCAAAATAAAAGTCGATGCAAATTCGAGAATCATCGCTAAAGTACCTATCAGACACTTATCTGGTGATGTAATTATCCCAAAACAAGTTATTCAATCTTGTAAAATTTCGGAAATCGTAACTTGTTCCAAAAATGGCCTAGCGAACGTGGAAATTTGCAATGAAACGAATGAAGATATTATCCTCATTCTAAACAATCCTATAGAATCTATTCTCATTCAGAATAATTTCGAAATTTTTCAAATGGAAGACAATCACGTTTCAGAACATTTGGATATAGAAGAATTAATTAGAACCAATCACATGAATGAAGAAGAAAGGTTTCATATTTTGAAATTATGTCGTAAATTTTCAGATATCTTCAAATTAGAAAACCAATCCCTTTCTTTCTCTAATCAAATAAAACATTCGATTAAAACAAAAGATGATATTCCTGTCTATTCGAAATCTTACAGATATCCTTTCATCCATAAAGAGGAAGTTAAAAACCAAATAAATTCCATGTTAGAACAAGGTATTATCAGACCTAGTCAATCACCTTGGTCATCGCCGATTTGGGTGGTACCAAAAAAAGCCGATGCTTCTGGTAAACAAAAATGGAGAGTTGTTATTGATTTCAGAAAACTAAATGAAAAAACAATTGACGACAAATATCCAATACCCAATATTACTGATGTTCCTGATAAAATTGGCAAATGTCAATACTTTACAACTTTAGATTTAGCTAGCGGATTCCATCAAATTGAAATGGATCCTACTGATATTCCGAAAACTGCATTCAATGTAGAAAATGGTCATTATGAATTCCTACGTATGCCATTCGGATTAAAAAATGCTTGTTCCACTTTTCAAAGAGTTATGGACAATGTACTCAGAGGACTAGAAAATTGTTTAGTTTATCTAGATGACATTATTGTCTATTCAACATCGCTGCAAGAACATATCGTTAATCTTTCAAAAGTTTTCAAAAGACTCAGGGATGCCAATTTTAAAATTCAATTGGACAAGTCAGAATTTTTAAAAAAGGAGGTAGCTTATTTGGGGCATATTGTAACAACAGAAGGGGTCAAACCTAATCCAGACAAAATTAGAGCTATCAAAAATTATCCAATACCCAAAACGACCAAAGAAATTAAAGGCTTTTTAGGACTGTTAGGCTACTACAGGAAATTCATTCGTGATTTCGCGAGAATAACTAAACCTTTAACGGCTTGTTTGAAAAAGGGTGCCAAAATCGATCATACCTCATCGTTTATCAACTGTTTTGAATATTGTAAAAAATTGTTAATGAATGAACCTATCCTTCAATATCCGGACTTTTCTAGAGAATTCATTATAACTACAGACGCTAGTAATTTTGCAATTGGTGCGGTTTTATCCCAAGGCAAAATCGGCAATGATAAACCAGTGGCGTATGCATCAAGAACACTGAATGACAACGAGCAAAATTATAGCACTATAGAAAAGGAACTTCTTTCCATTGTTTGGGCAACCAAATATTTCAGACCCTATATTTTTGGCAGAAAATTTGTTATTGTAACAGATCACAAACCATTACAATGGTTAATGTCTCTTAAAGAGCCAAATAGTAAACTTTTAAGATGGAGATTGAAACTTGAGGAATTTGATTTTGAAATATTTTATAAAAAGGGCAGTTCTAATACTAATGCAGATGCACTTTCAAGAATCGAAATTCACAATAAGGATTTCTTTGAATATATGGAAAAATTTAATGAAGGATTTTCTAAGCATAAAGCAAATAACGATAGCGAATCAATGATTGTCAATTTAGAAGAAGGAGATGGTAACGATCAAATTACACATAAGGAATTATCATTTGAAGATTTTGAGAAACGTTTGAACATGAATGAAATAAATTTTTCTCCTAATGTAATCGAAAAAATTGGTAATTTATTTGATGCACCAGATTACTATTCTCTTGGTCACTGTGTATCTGAAGATTTCTATATGAATAAAGGTATAGCACTCGATTTTAAAGAAAAATTTGGCAATGTTCAAGAACTCAAGTCTCAAAATAAAAAAATTGGAGAAGTGGCTGAAATTGAACAAAACAAAAGAAAAATTTATTATTTGGTCACTAAAGAGTTGTATTATCATAAACCACGATACGAAACAGTTTTTCGAGCACTTCTCAACCTCAAAAAATTGTGCCAGAAAGATAATGTAAATCACCTTGCACTACCAAAGATTTCTAGCGGTTTGGATGGACTTGAATGGAATAAAATATTCCGTATGATCAATTTTATTTTTGCAAATTCCACCGTGAACATTGACATTTATTATTTAACTCAAGAAGAATTAATTAATTTCCAGAACATCGAAAATCAAAACGAATCAGATGGAAATACTATACATTCGAATCACGAAAACCCAATTCAAGAAATTCCCATTTCTGAAAAAGTTTTGAATATTTTCGACAATCAAATAGTTTTCGAATTTGTTTTTCATTCTCCGGCAGAAGTGAGAGTAGAAAAAATTTTTTCAAACAAGCAGAGAATATTTGTTCAATTATCCACTAGCAATTTGAATATAGAAGTTATAGAATTTTTCAAAACATATTTAAGTCCGAATATTCTTTATGCTTTATATTTCAAAAAAGATGACTATTATAAAGAAATTTGCGAGATTCTCAGAAACACTTTCAAGCAATCTGCTTTCAAATTATTAAAGTGTAATGAAATCTTGGAAGATGTAGAGGAAAAAGACGAACAGGTTAGGGTTGTTAAATATATGCACGAGGGAAAGACCAATCACAGAGGAATTTCTGAAACGGTCACTAGAATAAAAAGAGCATATTATTGGCCTTGTATTCAGAAAGACGCTACAGAATACATCAATAATTGTGAATTATGTCAGCTCAACAAGTATGATAGAGATCCTCCGAATCAAAAATTAATGCTTACGCCCACACCAGGTAAACCCTTTGAAATTGTTCACATCGATACTTTTCAAGCACAAGGTAAAAAATTTCTTACAATTGTTGATGCTTTTTCTAAATATGCCCAAGCATATCCGCTAATTTCTCTCACAGCTATAGAGATAGTAAGATCTCTTTTAATTTTTATGACGCATCACGGTTCACCCTCAACGATAGTGATGGATAATGGAACAGAGTTCAAAAATAGTACGGTATCTGAATTTCTCGACCTACACCAAATTTCTCCTCATTATATCACGGTAAACAATTCACAATCCAATGGTATCATTGAAAGATTTCATTCCACTATTTTGGAACATTTGAGAATTTTGAAGGCTAAAAACAATGATTCGTTAAATATTGAGGATTTGATGCCCTATGCAATTTTTGGTTACAATAATACAATTCACTCTTTAACAAAACAAAAACCTATTGATATAATTAATGGCCATTTAGATAGTAAGGACCCCCTCAATATAGATATAAACAAAACCATTATTAATAATTATGTAGAAAACCATAAACAAAAAACCAAAGAAATTTACAGGAGATTGAACGAACTGATGGGGGAGAGGAAGCAAAGCATTATAGAGAAACATAACGAAAAAAGACATGATCCTTTAACGTATAAACCCGGTACTATTGCATATAGAAAAGTTAAATCCAATATGAGAAATAAACTTACCCCCAAATTCTCTAAAGAAAGAGTAGTACGTAATAGGAAAATTAAAATAAGTAGTGATAAGAAAATTTTGCACAAACAGAACCTAAGAAAACCAAAAACTAAATCTAAGAAACTTTTCCAGGTTGATCCTAATGATCCTAGTAGCAGCTCAGGACATTCAAATAATAAACCTGAAGGACAATCCGGGAGTTCTTCCGATTCACCTAGGCACAGCAAAAATTAAAAGCAAATTTCACAATTTCATACATTACTATAATCTTAAACCAATTTCCGTAGAGTTAAAATATTTAGAATTCCATTATAAGACAGTATCTAGTACTATTTTGAATACTTCAAATTCTATGTTTCGTACAGAATTGGAAAATCATAAGAAATTTTATGAATATCAATTAAGCTTAGCAAAGCAAAAATTGAAAAGTTTGATACCGATGGGACGATCTAAACGAGGAATTATTGATGGATTAGGAACCATAATAAAGAGTATCACCGGTAATTTAGATGCAAATGATGCATTACATTATGAATCAGCATTAAGAGAGCTTCAAGACAACCAGAAAGGAATTATGATTAATTTAAATGCAGGTATCTCATTGACCGGTGAAGTAATTGAAAATTTCAATAAAACCATTTCAATCCTCAGACATAATCAAAAAACAATTGCTTCCCAACTTGAAGGAATCTCTGAAAAATTTAGTCAATTAACTGATAATTTTTATATGTACATTCAGATAAAGAATCTCATGGACCAAATTGGAATTTCTGTCAATATTATCATAGAGTTAATCGATGAAATTGAAAATGCCATTAGTTTTTCAAGGCTTGGAATATTACATCATAGCATCATTAAGTTTTCAGAATTGAATTCAATAATCACTGAAATAAAAACTTTATATTCTCCAGATAACTTAATATTCACTGACGAAAAAGAATATCACAGATTTTATGAATTGATAAAAGTAGATGCATATTTCGTCGAATTTAGAATTGTTTTCATTCTTCATTTTCCAATTGTTCACCCTGAACTTTTTTCTCATTACCATTTATTTTCAATCCCAACTATCAACAACACCATTCTTATTCCCAAAAATACCTATCTGACAAGCAATGAAAAATGGTATCAATACGCTTCTTCGCCTTGTGTTGATTTACACCCACTATATTACTGCGAAAACGATAAACTTAATGATGGCTCAGAGGTAGAAGATTGCTTGTTCCAGCTGTTGCATCTCCAAAAATCCATTGGTTCCTGTCAAAATCATCCTGTGGAAACCAACAAGAATGTTATCCAGCAAATTGGCAATGGTAGATTCATCATGATAGCTCCGAGTGGAATAAAAATCCGCACAGTATGTAAAAGAACTGATGTGAGCACATTGAAGGGAAACTTCTTGATAAACGTTCCGAAGGGATGCCACTTCGAAAACTCAGAAGAAAAATTCTACAACGACAAAGAAATCCTGAAAGGAGAACCAATGTATCTTCCCCAAATTGCTGCTGATCTGAATGCAACAACCCTTACTGCATTCAAAATAAAACTTGAAGATTTTTCACTGGATCAAATACACAAACTGAAGAAAAAACAAGAGGAAATTCAACCCTTAATTGAAAAACAAGAGAGCACCAAATCATTTCACGAAATCTTGATATATATTATTTATATTCTGTTTTTCATAGTTATCTCCTATTTTGGTTCGAGGAAAATCATGCTATGGCTGAAGTCCCCGGTTCCAAGAAATCAACCAGAGAGTCAAGAATCCCAACCACGAGCAGTTCCATTCTTCACGACGTAAGCACCTTTCTGAGGATGGAGGAGTTATATTCCCTGGGCACGATGAACTTCGTTCGAGAGCCATGGAAGTGCTAACTCAGCATCAGCTACTTTCCGCAATCCGAGAAAGCACACCGAGCTTATAAATAATATTGTATTCATCTTTCTTATCAGTCTTGACATACCTACCATTGTAATCTATCTGTACGAAATATATCTTTTTAAAAACGCTTTTCCTGCCTTGATAATTATAACTCGTGCCACAGGGAAGTACGTTGGGACCTGTCTTATTTATATTGTTCATAAACGATCTAATTAACTTTTTAGAGTGTCCCGGTCAAAAGGTCACTCTCTACGCTGATGATTGCACGGTTCTGGTTTCGGAGGACTCTCTGGCTGAACTCGCGAGAAATAGCAGTGTCTGCTCGGTGAACCTGTCATCCTGGTGTACGCGTAACGGTCTCATCCTCAATAACTCGAAGACCAAGGTTATTTATTTCACACCAACAGGAGTAATACCGGATGCACTACCCCTTATACGCGATGAATCGGGCATAATTCAGATTTCGAACGCAACTAAATATTTAGGCGTGCCCTGCCAAAAATACCGCATGAAATCTCATAAGAACATATAGACAATTTATGAGATTTCATAGGGATCAATGAGAAGAAACTGTATCCTATACGTACGTTATTCAAGACATGTAAACTTCTTATAAGTTTTTATGAGCCCACTAAGCAAGAAACGTCATTGTTACTTTGAGTTACGTTATTTTCAAGTAACTTAGGAGATGTTCTCCTTTAAATATCTAATTGACGCAACTGGTACGATTTCGTGTGACGTTGAAATTGATTATGTTTTTGGAATGTTAAATGTAAGCATATGATTCTAACGTTATCAACAAAACGTGCTAGACACGTAGCATTTATGTTGGTTCAAAAAATGTCTTAGGTTTACATCGCTGACATGTTTTTGGGTCAACTTCTTCGTTACAGAGAAATGTATTGTAACACAAACGTAACATTTTTGTTAATCTAATAAACGTTTATTTTAATTGTATCAGTTTCGTTGCCACACCGCCAACGCCAACCATAACCTATAAATTATAATACCAAAGTATTCCAGCCTTTGAATACAGTGTGTTTTATATTCAATTTCAAAGATTCCAGCCAGCGCCTGAATAATTCTATCATTGTTCGTTTTGTGCATTTGCATTCGTTCCTTTTGAAAACTGTGTTTAGAGTAGAGGAACATTTCAGAAATACTAGACTTTGACAACCTTGTGATTTGTGAATACCTGTAAAGTCACAGCTAAATAGATGGTAAGTATACAAATTCTCAGAGAAAGAATAACATGTTTGGATGAGATTAGTTAATATCTTCTTTTCATATAGTTATCGATCTTTTAAAATTAGAGATTAATATTTAGTAGACCCTTGTTACCTACATGTTTTTGAAAAAATTTGCAAAATTTTCCATGTAACAAAAGTACAGGTTATTAAAGCAAA
Source organism: Adalia bipunctata (assembly GCA_910592335.1). Lineage (NCBI taxonomy): Eukaryota > Metazoa > Arthropoda > Insecta > Coleoptera > Coccinellidae > Adalia > Adalia bipunctata. The sequence continues at coordinate 57,042,273 of OU342948.1, forward strand.
ACATTTTTCAAATTTTATACTTAAAGTGTAATTCTATACACTGGAAAATCATGTAACAGGACTGGATAGTCTAATGTATTGTTCTTGTTTGTAAAACATAATTTATTTTTCAGTATAATGAATATCTACAAGTGACCGGGCGGAATGTACCGGAGTTCATAAGGAGAGACTTGGCTGCAACTTTTCCTAATAAATTGGCATTACATTGTTCCTGGACGGGCCAAAAAAATAACTTCAAGATGAAATACTGCAAGATAATCAATATTTTAAAAGGTCTTATATTGGACAATTAACATTTTATATTTACTTAATCATTGATATGCATCCTTAGATGCAGCACAACACTGCCACACTGTAAGTGATGAAGAATTTGAGATCATAACCATGGATTGGTTCCGACAAGCCAACCAACGGCTCAAGCGAGCAGAGCTGCAGCAGAGGAATTGGTAAATATAAATATTTTTGAATAATATTAGTAAACGTTTACAATACATATTTTTAAAATTCTGATATTTGATTTATTTTTCAGAGGTGTGCAGCAGATGCTTTACATAAATCTTTCTATATGGACATATTTATATACATAAGTAAAATAGAATATATTTTTTATTTCAATCTACAGTCTTATTATTCTGAAACAATTCAATAACTACTTATAAAGTTTTTCAATTGATGTTTGGAACACTTATTAACTGTATTGGGGTGCGTTTAGGTTAGAGCAGTGATAGTGATGAGAACCCAATACTAGTGAAGCAATTGTAAGCATGACTAATAAATTGTTACAGTTGCATTACTTGATGTAGGTATACACCAAGCTATTCTGATACAGACATAATATGAAATGTGAAGATAGTTATGAATATAATAACTGTATTTTTAGTGGGAAATAATTACCTATATTTTCTCTTATCAAAAGTTCAATAGGAATTCTTATCAATAGAATTGAACTTTTTGCAAGGGAAAGTATAATTATTTTTTTGGACCGATTTTCCACTAAAAATAGGTTCGCTTTAGTTTCGATTTAGAAGCGTTACATGAATGTAACGTTTTAGTCATTCTGCACTAAAAAGAACATCTCAAAAACGAAACTAATATGTTATAGCTTCGAAACGAAAACGTAACTTCTGTCACATAATCGTAACGTTAAAATTACGAGGTAACTGGAACATTCCAAGAACGGAAATAATATGTTACAGTTTTGTAACAGAAACGTTTATTTGTTAACGTAACTGGGATTTCGTCATGTTGGCGGACATTTCACGTAACTATGAACAAGAAAAAGCCGTAACAAATCTTTTTTGAATAACGTTACAATGTAACTTTCAACGTATCAGTAACGAAACTGCGATGTTTTTTTGCTTAGTGGGAGGATTTATAAGTATATGTAATTTATAAGCATATAATGTTTTATTCGGATTGATTTTGGGTTCACCAAGTTCCTTTTGTTGGTTAGAATAATACAAGAATTGTTTCTCTGTAAATCAAAGGATTTATTATTTTATACAAAAATACAATTACATACAAGAATGTTGATCTTACCTGTAAATCAAAGAAACAACATTCAATGTCATTATTCACAATGTTAAAATTTGGATTACACTCTTCTCAGTAGGTATGTCTTACGTACAATTGATCGATAGCGAATAAATTATGTCGACTGTGTCGATTTTCACATTCATACATTCATTGAACTGATTGACCTAATTAATCGCGCAAAGCCATTGAACTTGAACAGGTAGTTATATCTTACATCTCCCCACTTCGAAAAAAAAATTTTTTCCCAAAAAATTTGATGTGAAATTACAATACATTACCTACAAAGTTATATAAATTATACATTACACATTATACATTATATACATAATATTACACTTTGGTTTCCATCTCTGATGGAGATGGAGTTAATTCTGAAATATGAAATGCTGTATAATACGGCAGTATTTTATTTTTCATTTGGTTTATTCCAATATAACAAAACTTCTTATGTGTGTCTTCTATCAATTTTTTTTTTTACTGAATTCTTCTGATAAGAAAATTTTATCTTCATTTCTTGCTTTTTTATAATACAAATTATTCTTATAATTTAGACTGTTTTTGTTTGGTTCTATTTCTTCATTTGATCCTCTAAAATATCTTCTAAACTAATTAAGTTTACAATCCTTAATTCATTATCTTCATCTTCTTTAGGCTCTAATACAGGATTTCTGCTTAAGCAGTCTGCCTCCAAATTATCTTTACCTGGACGGTATATTATTTCAAAATCAAACTGTGATAAATAGTAGGTGAGATTACCTAATTCTTCATCCGTACTTGCTTCTATATTCATTTTTTCTAGCGGTTTGTGATCTGAAAATACTTTAAAATGTTTGCCTATAAGCCAGTGTTGCCAATACTTTACAGATTCCTTTATTGCTATACATTCTAAGTAAATTGCTTTTTTTCTTTTTTGTGATTCATTTAACTTCCTTGAAAAATATGCCACTGGTTTTTCAATTTTCGGATTTTCGTTAAGTTGTGGCTGTTTTAATACTGCACCTATGCCTTTTAAACTTGCGTCTGTGTATATGTGTATTGGTAAGTCTGGATCAAAGATAGCTAAAACTGGTTGAGTGCAGAGGAAATTTTTCATATATTCAAAGGCTCTTTGACAGTCTTCCGACCAAACAAATTCTTGTCCTTTCCTCAATAAGTTATGCAGTGGGTCCAGAATTAGTGAAATCTTCGGTACATATTCATTATAAAAATTGATTTTTCCTAAAAATTGTCGAACATTTTGCTTATTCTCGGGCACAGGAAAATTTTTTATGGAGATTAAATTATCTTTTATCGGAGAAATTGAGTTGTGTTTAATTATATGGCCTAAATATTGAACAGAGTCCAGTGCAAATGTACACTTAGACAGCTTCAATCTGAACCCTTCCCTCATAATTGCATCTAATAGTTTTGATAGATGGTCTATATGTTCTTCGAAAGATTTTGAAAATATTAATATGTCATCTATGTAATTGACTGTAAAGTTTGATAAATTATTTTTCCTTATTATATTGCTTAAAATTCTTTGGAAGATAGCTGGAGATGTTTTTAATCCAAATGGTAGGCAAGTCCATTGAAAATGGCCTTCTTGGGTCACAAAGCCTGTTTTTCTTCGATCTTCAATTCGAAGAGGAATGGACCAAAATGCGGAATTTATATCAAGTTTTGAAAAATATCTGCAATTTCTAGTTTTTATCACTAGATCTTCAATAAGTGGAAAAGGTTGAGATTGAGGGACTATTATCTTATTTAAGTCTCTGAAATCTACGCACAATCTCGATTTCTTGTTTTCATCTCTTTTATAAGCTAACGTTACTGGAGCAGCAAATGGGCTGTATGATTCCTCTATCAGGTTTCTTTTAAGTAATTCTGAAATCTGTTCTTCTATTTCTTTTTTATCTTCGATTGTACATCTATATGGTCTTTTACTGCAATGCTTATTTATTATAAGATCTATTCTGGCTTCGTAATCTTTTACAGTGCCTATATCATATTTATCTTTCGCGAATATATTTTTGTATCGGTCTATTAGATTCATAATTATTTTTTTTTCATGACGATTCAAAGGATTTGTTGAGACATTGAAGGTATCTACTTCGATATGTTCATTAAAATTTATTTCATACTCATTTATTATTTTATTAGATTCGGAAACTTTTTGTTCTATCTCTAATTTTTCATTTTGTATCAATTTGAATTTCTTTATACAATCTAATCCTATAAGAAAGTCATGTTTGAAATTCTCGTTATTAATTATGAACACATTCATGTAATCTTCTGTATTTAAAATCTGGATTTTTATTTTAATTAACCCATCTGTTTCATAAACACCATTAATTGTTCTTAATTTTGTTTTCCTTATTTCATTACCTTTAGATTTTAAGTTTATCAATTTTGAATTTATTAATGTTACATTTGAACCTGGGTCATAAATAGCAGGTATTTCTAAAGTATCATTTAATTTAACTTGGAGTTCAATTAATGGTGGCACAATTAGTTTTTTGGATCCTCATCACTTAGTTCTACATCTAAAGATAAATTGTTCACTTGCCTAACCCTATTACTTTTATCTCCCTGATTTTTGAACCAGCATTCATCCTCAGAATGAAAACGTGTTCCTTTTCCTTTTTCTTTACATATTTTACAAGGTATTTTATTCTCACTTCTCTCTTTTGTGTTTAGTCTACTGTTTTGCATTTCTGAATTTTTCTTATAAATTAAATGTTGTAATTTACTTATTTCATTATGTAGGTCTTCAGTCTTTCTTAATTTTTCCCTATCAATTCTATCAATGATGTAATTTGGCAAGCCCATAGCAATTAAATCTATTAATGTTTCATTATCAATAGTTTTTCTCACTTGTAATAAAAGTTTTTCTTTTTTTATAGAATATTCTACTAAGGAACCCATTTGATATCTAAAAGCTAACGCATATCTTATTGGAGACCAACCTTTACTAGCAAATGTGTTGCAAAAACTGTCTTTCCACGTTTCCCATTTTGCTTCAATTGTGAGCTTGAGGAGTGTACGTACAACTATACCAATCAGCCGCTTCCTTTGCCATAAGAGATTTCAAAATTTCAATTTTTTTATTATCGCTTGTTAACTCGAATCGTTCACATTCTTTTTCAAAATCAGTTATCCATTGATTGGCGTTTGAATTTTTACCATCAAAATTTTCAATTGTGAATTCTTTAGCCAATTTTCCAATATTTTTTTCTTCTGATTTTAAATGTTTTTTTTCCGAGTAGTTCTTCTAAAAGTTTGACTAATGGTTGTTCTGCTGCATTGGTAGCCACTTCACTAGTAGTATTTTGTTCCCCAATTACTTCTTCTAAATATTCTTCATTAAATTGCAAATTACCTTCTTCATCAAAATAAACGTCCTTTAATTCTTCAGTTAAACTAACCCACACTTGTCTCATTTGATTCCTTTGTTTTAGCGCTTTCTTCACCTTATTGAACATGGGCGTCTTGATCAGCTCCTCGTGATATGCTGTCCTCATATATTCCTGTGGAATTCTACATGCATGTCCATCCTGTGTGATGACTCTGGTTACACATTTTCCATCCGAGGCTTCTAGCACCTTGAATCTAAACTGCAGTTTGTCCATCGTGATTCACAACGGGAATGTTGTTTTATAATGTTTTATTCGGATTGATTTTGGCTTCACCAAGTTCCTTTTGTTGGTTAGAATAATACAAGAATTGTTTCTCTGTAAATCAAAGGATTTATTATTTTATACAAAAATACAATTACATACAAGAATGTTGATCTTACCTGTAAATCAAAGAAACAACATTCAATGTCATTATTCACAATGTTAAAATTTGGATTACACTCTTCTCAGTAGGTATGTCTTACGTACAATTGATCGATAGCGAATAAATTATGTCGACTGTGTCGATTTTCACATTCATACATTCATTGAACTGATTGACCTAATTAATCGCGCAAAGCCATTGAACTTGAAGAAGAGATATACAGGTAGTTATATCTTACAAGCATACCCGAATACAAGGTGTACGAGTTTCTATCAGGTAGGATTCGTTTGAGGAGGCTATGAGATTCTATACGGTATTCCAGTTTCAATCATAATAATGTTTTATGCTCATTCACAAGCCTGAAAACCTACGAGGAGTATGTGGAATGTATCAGGAATTCCTTATGTAATTTTATGCGGATCTTATGAGTTTTAATGTGGCTCAAATTAACTGAGAATTCAAAAGTTTCAGTGAGGAAGCTCGGCTGTGAAGTATAAGAGTCTGTATCAGGCATTGTTAGATTTAGGCGGCTACGAGATTCAATAGTGTATTCCAATTTCAATCATTATTATGTTTTATCCTCATTCACGAGCCTGAAAGCCTATGAGAAATATGTGGAATGTATCAGGAATTCCTCATGTAATTTTATGCGGATCTTATGAGTTTCAATGTGGCTCGAATTAACTGAAAATTCACAAGTGTCAATGAGGAATGTCGAGTTTATAAGAGTCTGTATCAAGCCGCAAGGGCGGATTTACGGGGGGGGGCTGCCAAAAATGTCTCATAGAAACTGATAGAAAATGTATGTACGAGAACTTATAAGATCCTAATTGGATAGTGAAACCACGAATCCGTATAAAACCATATACGATATTCATCAGTATTTAATGGAGACTACAGATATACATTGCTTCAGTTTCTAATGGCATTTCCTAACGTAAATCATATCCGTTTCTATAAGCGTTTCCTACATTGAATTGTCCTTGTTCCTACGAGTTTTTATAAGACTCTATAGTTTTCAAATGTGTTTTTCACACATAAGACCTACCTGTTTCTAATGTGTTTCCACAGATAACTCATATCCGTTTCTACGAGTTTCTATAAGAATCTATAGTTTTCAAATGTGGTTTTAACACACAATATCTACCTGTTTTTAATGTGTTTCCACAGAAAACTCATATCCGTTTCTACGGGTTCCTATAAGAATCTATAGTTTTCAAATGTGGTTTTCACACACAATACCTATCTGTTTCTAATGTGTTTCCACAGATAACTTATATCCGTTTCTACGAGTTTCTATAAGAATCTATAGTTTTCAAATGTGGTTTTCACACACAATACCTACCTGTTTCTAATGTGTTTCCACAGATAACTCATATCTGTTTCTACGAGTTTCTATAAGAATCTATAGTTTTCAAATGTGGTTTTCACACACAATACCTACCTGTTTCTAATGTGTTTCCAAAGATAACAGTGTTAGTTTGAGGCGGCTATGAGATTCAATATGGTTTTCCAATTTCAATGACATTGATATTTCCATCAACAGCCTCAGTTCCCATGTGTAGAAATTCACAGGTTCAATTGAATAATTGAAATGAGAATGTTGTTGTGTAACTACATAGTGGACAGTCATTTCAGGATTCGACAGACGGCGCGGGCATCGGAAAGTTCAGGTTATAACGCGGTCGACGCGGACGCATAGACTTATAATACAAAATGGACGAGCCACTCGGAAAAATGCTAGGTCCCAGCATACAGACTGATGTATCGTCATCCTTGTCATATGATTTACAACCATGTTGCCGCTTTTACCAATAAATTAAACTCAACTTTCTGAGATTCGTTTAAATGTTATGAAAATTGTATGAAAGAACCATTCAAACATAAATTTTCAATTTGAACATTTATTCAATAAATTCGCAAAAGTTAGTAATTTCATAAAAATCACACGAAATCAACAAAGTAAAGAAAAAATTAGTGGAAACTAGTAACAGAACAATTCGGTAAATTTGACGATAATTCTGTTGTAGCGGCAACACTGATGCCTTCCAAATTGCTTCTTGCCTACCAGTTTGGTAGGCAAACTATATACCTCTCTGTTTAGTCAGAGCCTCCAGATTGCCCCTCTCTCTCTGTATCCGGGGACCTAAGCTTCGAATGCAGAAAGATCGGGTGGCAGGGCAGGGCACTGCGCGTGCGCGGACACGTTGTGACTGCGTAGTGCGTGGACGTAAAACACGTGTGATGCAAATTGAGAATTGACGAATTATTTCTTATTTGTTGGGAAATTGCATTAATAATTAATTTCACTTTTCTAGAATAAAAATGTGATGCATCATCAGTACCTTTATGAAAGACTATTATGTGTTTTCGGTCTGAAGAGAACATTGATGTTTTTGTGTGAAGTGGGGTTATAATGTTTATTGTAGAAAACTAGAAACAAGCTGGAATCTGATGTGAATTATATCTTTCTAGAAGAAAAATGTGATGGATCAGTGCCTTTATGAAAGACTATTATGTGTTTTCGGTCTAAAGAGAACATTGTATTTTGTGTTAAGTGAGGTTATTCTGCAGAAACAAGTTGGAATATGGTGGAAATTATATGAATAGGTATGGTTTTCCGTAATTATGTGTTCTTCTCAAGTTACTTCTGTAAAATTATTCCATATATTGTCCTCAATCTCAATGAAATTATGAAATGTCAAAACGGATCAGAAATAAACATTTTAAGCCGCTATGAATTCTTTCACTCCAACTGTATAAATCCACCAACCAATAGTTCGAACATACAGGTATATGAAACGTTTTATTATAATCCTAGGAATTTCAGTCAGAAACATATGGAAGATATTTTAACTAAACGTTTAAACTGTCAAATTCTCATTAGCGAATGATTAACTGTGAATTATAATGATTTCTGGCGAATATCGGTGATGGTGAGATCTCGGGTACGATATGAATTTACATTTTCACTCTAACTTCAATGTTATACATTCGTTCTATCATCTAATTGTATCTACTAATTTTCTGAATTGCCATCAGAAACACATTTGAGAACTATAGATCCTTATAACTTGTGACTGATATTAAATCTTAAACATTCTCATTTATTTTCAAACCTCATTAACTCGTAAAACATACAGCAGAAATTAATTTTGTGTAGAAACAGATTTGAAACAGGTAGGTATTACGTGTGAAAAACTCATTGAAAAACTATAGATTCTCATAGAAACGGATATTAAGCATGTGTGAAAACACATTAGAAACCGGTAGGTATTAAGAGTGAAAACCATATTTGAAAATTATAGATTCTTATAGAAACTCGTAGAAACAGATATGAGTTATCTGTGGAAACACATTAGAAACAGGTAGGTATTGTGTGTGAAAACCACATTTGAAAACTATAGATTCTTATAGAAACTCGTAGAAACGGATATAAGTTATCTGTGGAAACACATCAGAAACAGGTAGGTATTGTGTGTGAAAACCACATTTGAAAACTATAGAAACTCGTAGAAACAGATATGAGTTATCTGTGGAAACACATTAGAAACAGGTAGGTATTGTGTGTGAAAACCACATTTGAAAACTATAGATTCTTATAGAAACTCGTAGAACCGGATATAAGTTATCTGTGGAAACACATTAGAAACAGGTAGGTATTGTGTGTGAAAACTACATTTGAAAACTATAGATTCTTATAGAAACTCGTAGAAACAGATATGAGTTATCTGTGGAAACACATTAGAAACAGGAAGGTATTGTGTGTGAAAACTAAAGATTCTTATAGAAACTCGTAGAAACGGATATAAGTTATCTGTGGAAACACATTAGAAACAGGTAGGTATTGTGTGTGAAAACCACATTTGAAAACTATAGATTCTCATCAAAACTCGTAGGAACGGGTATGAGTTATGTGAAAACCACATTTGAAAACTATAGAGTTTTATAAAAACTCGTAGGAACAAGGACAATTCAATGTAGGAATCGCTTATAGAAACGGATATGATTTACGTTAGGAAATGCCATTAGAAACTGAAGCAATTTGTATCTGTAGTCTCCATTAAATACTGATGAATATCGTATATGGTTTTATACGGATTTGCGGTTTCACTATCCAATTAGGATCTCATAAGTTCTCATACACACATTTTCTATCAGTTTCTATGAGACATTTTTGGCAGGGTGAACATCGACAACAATTTATCTTGGGAGGAACATAGTCACTCGTTGTGTTCCACTTTGGCTTCTATGAACTTTGCCATACGATGCCTCAGAGATCGGGTAAATGCTGGAGTATTGAGAGTCTATTACAACTCATATGTCCAATCGGCTCTCTTTTACGGTGTCTTGTGCTGGGGCAACAGTGCGACAAGCATAAAGATTTTCAGAATGCAGAAGAGAATACTGCGTTCTATGTTCCACATCCCCCAAAGAGTGTCTTGCAGGCCATATTTCAGAGATAACTTTTTAACCCTTCCATCCATATACATTTTACACAGCGTACTGCATGTGAAAAAGAATATCTCAAGTTTTCCTGAATGTGGGCATCTATGTGCGTACAACACTCGATCTTGTGGTGACCTGTACATTCCCTTCTGTAGATTAAGTCAATCACGGAGGACTCCCAGATGTCTCAGCTTGAAGCTTTATAATCGACTGCCTGTTGACATAAGAACAGTCTCTGAATTGAGAGTCTTCAAGAAAAGAGTGACTAATTTGCTTCTATCTGGGGCATTTTACTCTGTAAATGAGTTTCTTGACTGTGTCAGCGAGCCTTAGAGTTGATTCCTTGCGCATATTGTGATGAATTATTCATGTTGGTTTGTATTTATTTGTATAATTTCTGGTAATTTTACATATTTGTGTTTATTTTATTTGACTTTGAAAGTTCAATTTACATATGTGTATTTTTTGTGACATTTTCCTATACTTACATGATTGAGTCTATTGGAAATAAACGTATTATTATTATTATTATTACTGGCCGACTTAGAACGGTGATGAAGTCACTATTGAATTCTGGAAATCTCATCAAAGCCATCAACAGCTACGCAATCCCAGTGCTGGTTTATTCATCAAGTGGACCAAGACAGATCTGGAGGACATTCAAAAGCAAACTAGAACGATGCTGACGAAACAGAGAGGTCATCACCCAAGGTCATCAGTATTAAGAACCACTTTACCACGGAAAGAAGGAGGACGAGGACTTGCGGATATTGTCAACCTTAACACTCGCCAGATCAAAAACCTCAGGGAATTCTTCTTTGAGAAGGCGAATAATTCCAATCTACACAGAGTTGTTACTTTGGTTGATAAGAAGTTCACACCTTTAACTCTGGCTACTGCAGATGAATTGCTGGATCTGCCATCCCTTTCTGAAACTGACAAGCTAGAACAATGGTCAAGAAAAGAACTCCATGGACGGCATCACCAAGAGTTAAATCAGCCACATATTGACAAAACATCATCCAACAAATGGTTGTCGAAGGGTGAACTCTTTCCTGAGACGGAAGGTTTTATGATGGCTATACAAGATCAAGTCATCTCCACCAACAACTACAAGAAATACATCATGAAGGACCGTACACTGCCAACAGATATGTGTAGGAAGTGCCATCAAAAATCTGAAACAATTCAGCATGTAACTTCTGGCTGCGAACAACTGGCCAACACTGATTACCTCCACCGACATAACCAAGTAAGCAACATCATACACCAGAAATTGGCGCTCAAGTTTGGATTTCTCAACTCCTACAAGCCGTATTATAAGTATCAGCCGCTACCTGTGTTGGAAAATGACCCTTTTAGACTATACTACGATAGGCCTATTATCACTGAGAGAACGGTGACGAATAACAGGCCGGATATAGTGGTTTACGACAAGAGGGTTAGAAAGGCAATTTTGGTGGATGTAGCTGTGCCTAACAATAAAAACATGTTGAATAAGTACCAGGAGAAGATATGCAAGTACACAGACCTGGCTTTCGAAATCAAGGAAATGTGGCACCTAGAGAAGGTTGATATCGTTCCAGTAATCATCTCGTCGACTGGATTGATACCTAAGAGCTTACACAATAGTTTGAACAAATTAGAATTGAATGTAAACAGCTACATTGAAATGCAAAAAGCTGTTATTCTCAATACCTGTAGAATTGTTCGTAAATTTTTGTCGCTTGTGAATAATGCGATTTATCGTCACTGTGAAGCCAACAACATACTGGAAGAAGAACAGAAAGGCTGCTCTCGAGGATCGGCAGGATGCAAACATCAACTCACCATAGACGCTGTAGTGTTAAAGCAAGCTCAAGTGAGAAGGAGGAATTTAAGTCTGTTATATTGACTATCAGAAGGCCTTCGATACGGTGCCCCACGATTGGCTTCTGAAAGTACTGGAGATTTATAAAATCTGCCCGAAAATAAGAACCGTGCTCCAACATCTGATGAGCACATGGAAAACGAATATTCTTGTAAACAACATTAATGCTGGAACCGTGAAAATATCCAGGGGTATATTTCAGGAAGATGCCCTGTCACCGATGTGGTTTTGTATAGCACTGAATCCTCTATCTACTCTTTTGAAAAACACCAACATAGGGTACAGACCAGCAATGAGGAATCCGCGAAAACTTACCCATTTACTGTATATGGATGATCTGAAACTATTCGGCGAGAACCAAAAACAACTTCACTCGCTGATAGATATAGTGCGCTCCTTTAGCAAAGACATTGACATTGTAACGGTATCGTAACCGTAGTAATTTATATTTAAGGCAGTTTAAGGTTTTAAACAGATTTATTTGTAACAAGTGCAGTTGCAGTTATGTCTAGATCGAAGTTCAACGACGGAATGAATGTTCACACAGACCACTAATATCTAGATAGATACATATGTCAATATCACTTGTTTGTTTATACAATTCAATTGGCCTCAGCCAGGTTAATATCTTTACATCTCCTCTTCTTAGTTCAATAATAGTAAATCCCAAAATTAATCAATATGAGATATAAGGCAACTGAAAATATTGTTTACAATCAACTAAATCTAATTTGGAAATCTATTCGGTTTGTGCAACAAATTTCTATCTCTTAAAAAGTAAGGTGAACTTTTATTACAGTCTTCATTTTTTAAATTATTAAAATCATCATCACAGTCACTATCACTTGATATATTTCTATATATAAAATGTTCCCTATTCCTTCTGAACAATTTGTTATTCTCATCAGAAATCAGGAAAGATCTAGGTTCATGACACTGAGATACAATTCTACCTTTATTCCACGCATTGTTTTTTCTAAAATAGATATTTTTGTTATTCTTGTCCTTCAAAGGTCGACTGTTACGATCATAATATAATTTTTGTTTGTTCTGACGCTTAATCAAGTTCTTTCTGACGTTTTTAGAATCGGTCAATTTTGGTTCAAGTAAGGAGCTTTTTGTTGGAAGAGTATCTCCTTGAGACGTTTATTCAACAACAACTGTGCAGGTGATAAACCAAGATCGGGTATAGGAGTATTGCGATATTTGAGCAAATATAAATGAGCGTTGTCATGATCTACATTAGATTTCTTTAAAATAGTTTTACATACGTTTACAGCTTTTTCAGCCATTCCATTGCTTCTGGGATAGTTTGGGCTAGCACGAATCAGTTCGATATTATAATCTTCAGCAAACTTTTTGAAAATTTAGGTATTGAAGGGATTATTATCCGAAATGATTTTGTTTGGAAATCCAAAAATAGCAAACACTTCCATAAGAGAATTTATCACATCTCTGATATTTTTCGTCTTTATGAATTTAAAATCAATCCATTTAGAATAATAGTCAATAATCGCGATGTACGATTTATTTTTGAAGTCAAAAATGTCAATTCCAACCTTATCCCACGGTCTACTCGGCAATTCATGAGATAACAATGGTTGCTTAGCATTTCTGTTTTGAAAATATTTGCAAGTTTCACACTTAAGAATGAATTGTTGAATCTCTTTCGACATACCTGGCCAAAATAGTGATTCCCGAGCTCTAGCCCTACATTTATTTATGCCCAGATGACCCTCATGTATTTTTTTTAACATTTCGGGTCTCATGCTTTCAGGTATGATTAAACGGTCTCCATAAAATAACAAGTCCTCACATTCAGAGATTTGATCTTTAATACTATGATAACCTCTCAACTCATCAGGCAATTTTTTAAAATTTTTCCACCCCTGTCTAATGCACTGCCTCAATTTTACCAGAATTTTATCATTATGAGTTGATGATGTTAATTCAGATAACTTATTTTCCGAAATTGGTAATAACTCTTTCAAACTATGTACATGAATCTCCTCATGATCTCTAAATGTCGGATCTGTTATGCTGGCGCGAGATAATGCATCCGCAATAAACATTAGTTTTCCAGGTAGGTATTCTATTTTTAAGTCATATTTCATCAATCGATATAAAAGTCGCTGTAATCTAGAAGATACTTTATTTATATCTTTTTTAAAAATGTTGATTAGCGGTTTTTGATCAGTATGAACTTTTACTGGTCGACCATACACAAAATAGTTAAATTTCTCAACGGCAAAAACAATAGAACTTAACTCCCGTTCAATATTCGCGTATCTCTTTTCTGTATCAGACAAAGTTCTAGAGGCAAACGCCACTGGCTTTCCATCCTGCATAAGGCAAGCACCGAAGCCATCCATAGAGGCATCACACTGTAAGATTACCTCTTTGTTGACATCAAAATGTGCCAGAGTAGGAGCCTGTATGATCAAATTTTTAATTTTATTAACTGTTTCAGTGTGTATCGTTTCCCATTGAAATAGCACATTATCACATGTAAGCTGCCTCAAAGGCGCTGATAACGCTGATAAATTTGGACAGAACTTTCCCAAATATTTCACTATACCTAAGAATCTAAGTAATTCTTTTTTATTTGTGGGAGTTTTCATTTTTTCGATAGCCTCAGTCCGCTGTTGATCTATTCTAATGCCCTTCTCTGATATTATGAATCCTAAAATTTTTAACTCTAATTTTTTGAACTGAAATTTATCTTTATTGAAAGTGATTCCATGTTTCCTTGCAATTTCTAATACTTCATGTAATTTTTTGTCATGCTCTTCTTCTGTCGAACCTGAGATTATAAGGTCATCTATATAAATACTATCATTCAATACATTACCGAATACTTCAACATTCTTTCGTTGGAAAATTTCTGCGGAAGTATTTATTCCAAAGGGTAAACGAAGGAATTTATATCGACCATATGGTGTGGCAAATGTACATAATTTGGTCGATTCTTCATCTAACGGTATCTGATAAAATGAATCCCTTAAATCTAAAATCGAAAAATACTTCTTATTATTTAAACTAGTTATTATTTGGTCAGGAGAAGGAATTTGGTAATGTTCACGTTTCAAATATTTATTCAAGTCAGAAGGATCAAGGCAGATTCTCAATTTTTTGTCCTTCTTTTCAGTAATCACTATATTATTAACCCAATCCGTGGGCTCAATCTGACGACATATCACACCGTTTTGGACTAGATGATCCAGAGACTCTTTCAATTTAGGCATAAGTTTTTTAGGAATTCTACGAGAACTATGTATAACTGGAATTGCTTTATCATCCAGTATTAACTTGCAAGGTTTACCGGGAAAACAGCCTAAATTATTAAAAACTTCACTATATTCCAACACTATATCTTGTTTTGATTTCAAATTCGTCTTTGTTAATGAACTTATATGTTTAATCAAGTTGAAATTTAAGCAAGCCTTTAAGCCCAATATTGGTTTATCTGCACCATCAATTATATAAAAAGGTAAATATGATTTTTTGTCTCTAATGATACAATTCAACCTCACCAATCCTCTTACTTTCACCATTTGTCTCCCAAATGCCATCAAGTTAACATTCACAGGAGAAATTCCATCAAGTGAGCCAATATTTTCACAGTAGACCTTTGTTGGAAGTACGTTACATTCTGCTCCAGTATCCAACTTGAAACATACAATTGCATTATTAAACATTACATTTTCACCTAACATTTCTTTATAAGAACCATTGTTCAGTTTTGATTTCAACTGATTAATATGGATTGTATCAATGAACAAATTATCAATTTCATCGCTTAAGGAAATAGTTTCCACTGGAGGAACATCTGATTCTTTTTTCTTTTTATTTCTTTCATTTGAATTTTTTAATAAGCAACATGAAGAAAAATGATTGAGTTTTCTACAATAAGAGCAAATTTTACCAAAAGCTGGACATTTACGATTATGGTGTTTATATCCACATCTTTGACATTCTTTGAATGATTTATTGTAACTATTTCTGTTACTTAACTTATTTTTCTTCTGGCTGACAGCATCAATGGCATAATCCGGCTTTGCTTGGTTACCAGTAATCAAACTTGCCTGTTGTTTGCTCATCTCCATAATGTTGCAAATATCTTCAGTTTTCCTCAGTGACAGGCCCTCATTCTGCAGCAGCTTCTCTCTCAGGTTGTCGTCCTTCAATCCCATTATGATCTTGTCTCTCACCATCTCATCTTCATTGGTATATTCGCAGTTTTTTACCAAGGTTTTTATCTCAGTTATGAAGCTTGTTATGGACTGGCCCTCCTTCTGGGTACAGCTCAAAAATTTGAAACGGTCGAACACCACATTCTTCTTTGGTTCGCAGTACTTCTTGAATGCAGATTTTACATCCTCCAACTTTGCAGAAGAAATTTTTAACTTTAAGGTATTAAAAATTTCCAAACCTTCATCTCCGATTAAATTCAGGAATATTGCCACCTTTTTTTCTTCAGAAGCATCCGGATCAACAGCAGCTAACATATATAGCTCAAATTTTTGGACCCATGTGGACCAATTTTGTCCCATGTTTCCAGAAAATTCCATCACGTGTGGAATTCTAAATACTTCCATATTTAAATAATCCTCGAATAATTATCAGGAAAGTTACCACTTCTGACACCATGTAACGGTATCGTAACCGTAGTAATTTATATTTAAGGCAGTTTAAGGTTTTAAACAGATTTATTTGTAACAAGTGCAGTTGCAGTTATGTCTAGATCGAAGTTCAACGACGGAATGAATGTTCACACAGACCACTAATATCTAGATAGATACATATGTCAATATCACTTGTTTGTTTATACAATTCAATTGGCCTCAGCCAGGTTAATATCTTTACAGACATGTCTTTCGGTGTCGATAAATGCGCCATAGTCAACATCAGGAAGGGTAAAATGGAGAATACTCAGGAACAATTTCGAGACATCCACAGTATGTTGCCAGAAGAGACCTACAAGTATCTGGGCATTCCTCAAAATCAACGGATTGACCACACCCGTTTGAAAGCTGAGTTCACTGCGAAATATAAGAGCAGGGTAACCAAAGTGCTCGACACCAAGCTGTCTGCTAGAAACCAGATCGATGCCTTGAACTCATGGGCTACTCCTGCTCTGACCTACACTTTCGGAGTCTTGAAGTGGTCAGACGCTGATCTGAATGAGTTGGACCGACTAACCCGCCGCACAGAGTTCTGCACACCAACGCATCGGTGAAAAGGCTCTATCTACCTAGGAGAGATGGCGAGCGAGGTCTGTTGAACATCTATAAACTCTGCAGAACCCAGGAGAAAAACTTGAGGCAGCGACTGCTCGAATCTGAAGATAGCCTGATGAAATTGGTGACAACAGAGGATAAGGGATACACACCTCTGAACCTACAACACAGAGAACTGACATTCGATATCACCACGAGAAGCGAAGATATAAGTATATGGCGGGAGCAAGCTCTGCACGGCAGATTTCCCAAACACCTTGAGGGGGAAAATGTCGATAAATTAGCTTCTTTGTCGTGGTTGAATGCAGGACAATTGTATCCTGAAACTGAGGGATTCCTGACGGCTATCCAAGACCGAATTATAAGAACTTGCAACTATGAGAAGCACTGTTTGAAGCTGAACGTGGAGGACAAATGCAGGAAGTGCGGCGCAGTTGGCGAGTCTATTGAACATATAATCGCAGGTTGTCGAGTTCTTGCCGACAACGCATATCTGGGCCGACACAACCAAGTGGCAAAAATTGTTCACCAGCAGTTGGCTCTTAGACATGGTTTTTTGGATACTTGTCCGCCATATTATAAGTATCAACCTGCAGCAGTGTTGGAAACAGACGCAGCGGTTCTCTATTGGGACAGACCCATAACAACAGATAGATCAGTGGACTACAATAGACCGGACCTTGTATTCATTGAGAAGGATCAGAAGTATGGGGTGATAATTGATGTGGCAGTACCATTGACTCATAACATCGGAAGAACGGAGTCGGAAAAAATAACGAAGTACGAGAACTTGGCAATGGAACTGAAGAATATGTGGCAATTGTCGAAAGTCACTATTATACCATTGGTGATTTCGGCTGGGGGAGTCATGTCCAAATCATTTAAGAAAAATCTTGAAAAGATCGAAATATCCCAGAGGATCGCGGGATATGCACAGCAGGCTGTAGCTTTGCAAACCTGTCACATCGTGCGGAAATTCCTGAACTAGTGGGAGGAACTGAATTGTTTTTTCACTGGTTCATAGAAATAATACCAGCTTGAGCTGAGACCGGGAAACCGATGATGAATAATGATAATAATAAACCCGCAGGGGTGTGGCTTGGTTTTTGCCACGCCAGTTGGGGGGTGACGTCCCCACGGCCCGAGTTGCCTGAGCCACCAAGGGTAAATGGTGGCAAACCCATGAAAATGGGGAAAATGCCAGCAACGAGAAGAGGAGACCGATATCATGGCAGAAGATCGAAATGCCACTCCACCTGCTGGCTCGACCACCGTGAGGAGGACTGCCCGCAGGGGAGCTCGCAACGCATGTTAAAGTGGAGCCGCGAAATGAATATTCAAGTAATGCGAGCTTCTTATTACGTGAACAATTGCGAGGACAAACCACTTCCTGGATGGAGATACTTCCTCTATAACGTCTTCACTTGGAGGCATCCGGAACTTCAGCTGACGGAAGGGAATCATTCAAGAGGAATCTCCAGAAGATCGAATTATCCCAGAGGATCGCGGGATATGCACAACAGGCTGTAGCATTGCAAACCTGTCACATCGTGCGGAAATTCCTGAACTAGTGGGAGGAACTGAATTGTTTTTTCACTGGTCCATAGAAATAATACCAGCTTAAGCTGAGACCGGGAGACCGATGATGAAGAATGATAATAACTTTATTCCACATATTATAATCTGATACACAAGTGCTAGACTATGAAAGTGAAACCTGTCAACTCACATATAATATACTACTTATATCTACAATACCCAATCAATATCACACCCTCAAAAAACCACAGAAGAAACAAAAATTTTCAAGAATATAATTCAACCCAATCATTGACAAATCAGAGGTTTTGTTCATAGTATTCGGATATGTTATATGGTTCCAAGAGTAAAATCTGTCGTACCTATTTTTTATTTAAGCATTTTCATTATTTAAGCTTTTTACTGATTGAGGCAACTTGTTAAAGGCTGATATGCTGGAGTAAAAGCATCCTTTTTCATATTGTGACAGCCTGTGTATTGGAAAATTATAAAATATATTTCTATTGCTTTTTGTTTTAAGATTTGCCATGGAACCTTCACTTTTAAATAAGAAAACCATTAGTTCATATAGGTATAAACCTGTCAAAGTTAGGATATTGTTCGATTTAAAATGGTTTCTACAGGTTTCATTGTGCTTCAGTCCTAAAATACTTCGTAAGGCTCGCTTTTGGATGATGAACAAATCGCTAGTGTCTCTACTCTTTCCCCAGAAAATTATTCCGAATCTTAGTACCGACTGAAAATTAGAAAAGTAAACTGTTTTCAGTGTGTTCAAGTTTGTGTATGGTTTCAAGACTCTGAATGTATACAAGATGGAATTCAATTTTTTACTTAGGCCTTGGACATGTAAGTTCCACTGAAGATTTTCGTCTATCGTTAATCCGAGGAATCTGGCTGATTCCACTATGTCCAACGTTTTTCCTGCGAATGAAACATTTTCTGGTTTCGTGGAGTTTGATTTATTCGTTTTGAACATGATCGCATTTGTTTTGTCTGTGTTTTAGGAGGAGTTTATTTTTCCTTAACCATTCAGTTATTCGAGTACTATATATTTGGAGAGTGCGTAAGAGCAGTTCTTCATTTCTTTCACGTATTAATAGATTTTTGTCATCTGCAAAATTCATAAGTTCACAATTTATATCTTTCACTACCTCTTCAGCGTCATTTACGTAGATGAGAAATGATAGCGGTCCTACTACTCCTCCTTGGCCGATACCCCATTCAAATAAAGTAGCCAGTTCTGAATAATAGCGTATACCCTCATGTTCCAGAATCACTTTCTGTGATCTGTCTTTGAAGTAAGATTCAAACCACTTCAAGGCATTTCCTCTTATTCCTAAGAATTCCATCTTTTTAAACAAGATATTATGGAATACTGTTTCGAAGGCTTTCGTCAAGTCTAAAAATATTGCTATTATATTATCTCTGTTTTAAAATCCTGAAAGTATTTCACTTGTGAAACTGTGAACGGCTGTGTTTATGGATCGATTTTTCAAATAACCATGTTGACAACTGCTAAATAAATTGTTGAGTTGAAGAAAATTTTTTACCCTTTTTACCATAGCTGTTTCAAATACTTTTGAAAATGAAGAAAGTAGACTAATCGGTCTATAGTTTTTGATGTTGTTTGGGTCCCCATTTTTAAAAATTGGTTTGATCAAGGCACTTTTCAGGCTTTCAGGAAAGATTCCGTTTATTAATGAATTATTTATTATTAAGGCTAGTGGTTCACATATTTCTGAAGCGCAGATTTTAATTATGTTCGTAGGAATTTCGTCTGGTCCGCTTGACCATTTACTCTTAGTTTTTCTAATAATGTCATGAACCTCAAATGGAAGCATCGGGGTCTTAGATGTTGTTTTCACGCCTCTTATATCCTTCATGATGTTCCATACTACTTTATTTTTATTTTCTGCCCTATTCATGTGGTCAGAGTAAATAGTTTTCCTGAACTCCTTCAACAAACAGTTGTATGTTTTTTTGACGTTATTATATTGTATAATGTATTTACTATCAGTAGTCTTGAGTGTGAACAGAATATTCAGCAGTTTTCTACAGTTTTCAATTTCTGGTGAATTATATGAAATTCTGTTTTTTCGTGCTCTGTAGATTTTTTTCTCAAAACATTGATTGAAGATAGGTAAAAAGGCATTCATGAAACTTTTGAATTGACTATTAACATCTTCTACATCACACAAATATACATCTGACCAATTTTGTTTCCTCATTGTCTCTATGAATTTAATTTTGTTCTCCTGGCAGTAGTTTCTCCTAAAAATTGATGGGTTTTTTTCGAACATGCTGTTGAAACATAATTTTTGACCTAAATGGTCCGAAATTTGATAATTTATGTTCTTCGCCTCGAAGTGGGCCACATTCGTAAAAATGTTGTCGATACATTTTTGGGTATGAGCTGTTTTTCTGGTGGGTTCAAATATTGACTGTTCGAGGTTATACGAATTAAGGAGTGATAAGAATTGTCGTGATTCTTTACTGTTCATCAAAAGGTTAATATTAAAATCACCTGCTAAGAATATTGTGTTGTTTTTGTTTTCCTGATCGATTACATTGAGAATCTTTTCTAGGGTCTGTTGGAATGCACTGAAATCTGTGTCTGGAACTCTGTAAACGCAAATTACTATATAATTCACATGGTTCATCTTGAATTCAGTAGCTGCAATCTCAAATACAAATGGTATAGACAAACTCACAATATCATTTCTTGTTGTTGCTGCTAGATTTTCTTTGCAGTAAATAGCGACTCCTCCGTGTTGCCCCTCATCTCGGCAGTAGAATGAAGTAAGGTTATAACCATCCATCCATAATATGAAGGGGAAGTTGGGTTGATGATTTCCAGTGTTCTGAAATACACATACACTTGCATTCTCGATTTTCATTCAAAAGAAGGTTGATTTGATCCACACAATTTCCAATAGATTGCACGTTATGATGTGTTATGCTTGATTCTTCTGTAAGTTGTCTTGATTGTGTTTTCTCCCAATTTTTGTCAGACTGTACAAAAAATTACTGATGTTCGCTCCTTCAGGCCAGAGATCTGGTTTTTTTATTTCTTCAAGAGATGTTGCTGGGACGGTTATTATGTATGACTTGTATATGTCGGGGTACTTCGAATTTGCTAGTTTCACCTCGAATTTACTGATGTTGTTTTGTTGTAGATGTTCGGTGATTGATTCTACGGTACTGTTTATGTCGATTCTGCTTATATATACAGAAACCATTTTTGGCACAGCTTTCAGATTTGTGTTCTTCCCTATTAATTCAGGTCTACGTTTCCTCTTCGATGTTACAATTTTGAAATCACGGTCTTGAGAAGCCGGTAAATCCTTGGTTATGTTTTGTTTGGTTATGTTTGTTTGGTTATGTTTGTTTTGTAGTCTGGATTGAGTAATCTGCGCGTACGTTTTTTGTGTTTCAGCATTCGTTTTCTTTTTCAATTGCGCCATCTCTGTTTCGGGAAGTGAACTTGATATGCCGTCAAGTTGACTTTGGTTGGGCCAATCGGGTTTTGTAGCAGTTTTCTTTTGTTTTTGTTTTTCCATTTTCGAAGGTTCGTCTCTGTTTACATTTCTATTTCTTCTTTAGATTCATATAGGCACATTTTTGCTTCCAAGAATGCTATTTTTTCGAGAAGTATCTCGTTGTATTCCATCAATATCTTATTTTCACTCATGATTTCTTGGATAGATAGATAGATAGATAAGTTTATTCCAGTAAATAAACCAAAAATACATCACAGAGGTACAATATTATTGACCTGTATGTGACTTCAAATTAAAATTAATTCCTAAAATCGTTCCATGAATACAAAATAAAAAATAAATTTTAATTCAATAATGTCCATCCACAAACAAAGAGCTGAGTGTAAAGTTTATCCACTCGCGAAAAATTTTTTTTCACCGTTCACTGTTCGAGGTAAGTATGATGGTTGTCAACACCAGGTGAGCTTATCAAAATCGGTTGGGTTGTCTCTATCGGAAAAATCGTCTGAAATCATCGTAATAAATTTTTTATTTCACACAAGAAAGAAAAATTTGGTATCTGCATCATTTTATTCTCTTTTTAAGTATTATTTATTAAATTACTAATAATTTCCCTTTTTTCATAATTCATCCAATCTTTTATGCATTTCTTGAATCCATTGATGTTTTTTATATTTTTTATGTGATCTGGAACTATATTCAAAATCCTTGGTGCAAGGTAGGTGTAATTTCTTTGCCCTATACTTTTTTTACATCTAGGTGGCAGGTATGTTTTCTCTCTTCCTCTTGTTTCGTGTTCGTGATGCAATGTATCAACATGAATTTTCTGTGTAATAATATCATTAAGAATTTTCAGAGCATACAACTGTCTAATATCCTGCACACCCGACAACTCAAATAAGCGTTGGCTGGAGAAGGTACGCTTTTTTCTATATATTATTTTTAATACCCATCTCTGTATGACCTCCAAGGGCTTTATGTGGTGATGATAAGCACCACCCCATCCAATTACTCCATAGCTGAGCTGGGATTCGACCAAGGCCTGATAAAATATTTTAAGGTGTTTTACTGAGCCAACGTGTTTTCGCAAATATCTCAACTTGAAAAGAAGACCTCTTATCTTATTCACAAGACTTTTCAAATGTTTATCCCACCTTAGTTGTGAATCAATAGTTATTCCCAAATATTTGATTTCCTTCGTTCCAGATATGCAAGTGTCTTCGTCTATCTCAAGGGGTCCTAAGTTTGGAATATTTGTTGTGTTGGATCCAAAGACCATATATTTTGTCTTCTCGATGTTGAGGGTGAGTTTATTGCTTCTGAACCATTTTATTATTTCAGTAAATTGTGTTCTCGCCCTTTCCCCCAATTCTTCCCATGTGTTCCCCTGATACTGAATTACCCCATCATCAGCAAAACAAATTGCTTCCTTAGATTCCTTCATGCTCAGTAGGCTGTTTATGTATAAGAGAAACAATATGGGACCTAATACTGTTCCTTGTGGGACTCCGTAGGACACTGTTTCTTCCTGGCTCCTGGACTGCCCAATTTCTACAATCTGTTTTCTGTCTGACAGATAGCTCTTGATTAATTGATATGCAGGTCCTCTAAATCCGTATTTTTCCAGCTTCTCGAGCAATCGAATATGGCATACCGTATCGAATGCCTTACACAAGTCGATAAATATACACAGGGTAGGAATATTTTTGTCCAGACATCCGTAGAGTCTCCCTGTTAGCTTCCTTATCGCATCCTCTGTAGATCTTCCTCCCATAAATCCATGCTGTTTTTCATCAATGATATTACACTTTTCCAGATATTCCACGAAACGCTTTTTTATTGTTTTTTCGACTATCTTCGCCAAATTGGATATCAGGGTGATAGGCCTATAATTTGTGATCTGTGTTCGGTCACCTTTCTTGTAAATTGGCTTTATTATACCCAATTTGAAAGCATTTGGAAAGCACCCCCTCTCAAAACAGGTATTTGTTAAAAATGTCAAAGGTTTCTAGTTTGATTTCCTTCAGAGTTTCAGATCTTATTGAATCGTTACTAGCATAAAATTCTCCCACATCACAAAAATGCTTATTAAATATATTAGCCATGACCTCTTCCTCCTTAATATGTATTCCCTCATATTTTATACATTTGATTTCTGTTTTGGGTTCGTTGGGATTTCCGCAAATATGCTTCATGCATTTCCATACTGTCCCCGACTCATTGTGACTGTTATCTACTATTCTCTTTAGATAATTTTTTTTTGCGTCTTTGATGAGTTTTTGAACTCTATATTTACAGTGAGTGTATTCAGATTTCACTCTCGCATTATCTGGATTTTTTCGCAATTGCATGTAAAGGTCATTTTTTTCGTTAATCGCTTTAAGAAGAGAGGAAGTAATCCATTTTTTGCGATATATTTCATCTCTTTTGAGTTTTACAGTATGTGTGTTGTTATTTATGTGTTCTGTTATTATTTTAATGAACGAGAGAGTCATTTTATCCACGTTGTTCCCCTCATACATCACCGACCACGTCTCATCATTCAGATCATCTTTCAATTTTCTATAGTTTATATATTTTTTTACTTTTTTTTCTGATTTTTTATGAATTAGTGTTTCATCATTCGAATTAAAAGATAACATGATAGGAAAGTGATCCGTAATTAAATATTGTAAAATATATCCCCTGACATGCTCCAATCTACTCTCGAGGTTGACCTCCTTGAGGAATATGTGATCTATGCAAGTATCTCCTCCAGGCCTAGTTATTTTATTTATTACTGAAATGAATCCGAATGTGTACAATATGTTCTTGTATTCATCAACAAACTCATTATCTGATAGCAAATTAATATTCATATCTCCGATGAGAACGTGTGTTTTAACCTGGCTTTTACCTTCTAAATAATTGACAAGATCCGTATTGAAGGCGCGCACACACGTCTGAGGGGATCTGTAAACAGCAGTAAGCGTGATGTTCTTTTTGCCAGAAATATTTACTTCTACGGACTTGTTCTCACCTAAAGTTATTAAATGATGTGTGAAATCTATGTCCTCCCTTACGTATACTAAAACACCATCATTTTTATTCCGTTGCTGTAAATTGTTCGGTATCCATCTAATTTAAAAATTTCTATGTTTTGCATTTGAAATGTTTCTGTTAGCACAATCACATGGAACTTTACTGCAAGGTAGTCTAGTAAGATTAATAACTCATCAAAATTCTTAACAATGCTCCTAATATTCATATGGAATATTTTAACTTCTTCTTGTTTAATGTCGTCTCTAAAAGTGTGGAAATCGTTTATTATACTTGTCTCGCATTTAACCTCTTGGTAATCTCTTATATACGGATTCATATTAATCGATGTAATGTAATGTAATCAGCAGAAAAAAAAAAACCCAACAGAAAAAAAGACAAAGCACCAAAAAACATCTACAACATTGATTATTCCTGAATTTGTACTCGACTCAAGATCTCGCTGATCCAATTCTCAGTTTCATGCCTGATTTAGAGTCCTTCTTACCTGGTGATCTCTTTTTGGTAGTCTTTTGGCCCCTTGCAGTCTTCTGTGTCCCAGAGCAGCTTGGAGTTGTCGTCTTTGGGATCACCCCAACTGCACCGCTCGCTTCCGCGGTTTCCTCTACACTCTTCCAGTCCCCTTCATCATCCTCTCGATTTTTCTGGTAGTATAGTTTTTCAGAATTTTTTTGATCTCCTGTGATTGAAGGTGTTGAGGGTGCACTATGTGTCCTCTTCTCCTGTGGGGAATCCAACAGGTCATCAACCGTATACTCCCTTGTTCCAATTATGAGGCGGTTTCCACGGATATAGGATTTAACAGATGTGTCCTTTCTTGCTTCAAGAAGATTTGCTCTCAGTATTCTGAATTCTCTGCGTTGGTTTTCCGTCAAATCATTCGACAAGCTGACAGGTGTTCCCTTCAATTGTTTAGCCTTCGAAAAGATGTATTTTTTCTTTAGGTTCGAGATCAATTCCAACTTGACAGGGGAATTTTCCGTTTTTCCCAACCTATAGCAATCGCTAACATCGGCCTCAGTCACATCAACCTCCAGTAATCGATGGAGTTCTTCACAAACAGATGTCGGTGTAAGTTCATCCCCCGGTTTGTTCAGTCCAAAGATTATCAAGTTATTTTTCCTATTGCTTCTTTCAGCGTATTCAAGTTTTACTTTCAATGATAGATTTTCTCTTTCCAACTGTTCTAATCTATTTTTCAGGGACTGAACCTCCAGCACAAGTCTTGCCTCAGCCGCCGCAATCGAGCTCTTTACTTCCCTCTTGCTGTTTACCACCTCTTCATAGACCTGCTTCAGGGTGAAATCCGCAGCATCTTTTGTTTCACTTTCGATTGGCATAATCACAAATTAGGTACGAAGGTGTGTGTTTTCCCTTAGAATAAATCCGTTGCAGCCGAAGTGCCCCGTCCGTTATCTGTTTGTATTGAATCGATATTTAAAAACAACACAATTTCCAACGACTTCCTCTTGGCTTTCTCTATCTCATACGAAGATATACTATAGTTATGTCACAGACAGAGACTCTGAATAAATTATCCACAATATTTCTTATAAATTTCGACGAAAAGTCACGGAGCTCAAAATAAAGGATGTTTACTTCATGGAACTATACGTATTGGAAAAGTATATTTTCAAGGATGTTACCTGTTTTTGATGGTTGGACATAATTTCACCGTTGTCATCGACTGTGTGTTGACAATCGTTTTTTTTTTCGATGTACTTGAAAGTTTCATGCAACCCGGATGAAAAAATGCTTTGCACTTTTTAGAACAAAGATTGTCTCTCACTATCACTCGTCTGCAATATTCGCATATTTTTGTAGCATCGTTTAAATCGTCTTCTTCACTGGACTCGGGATCGGAACAACCTGCTCCGTCGATCATCTTGACATATGACATATCGCACGTAGTTAAGGACTGTTGTTGTTCTCTGTCAAATTATTTGTGATTTCTCTGAATTATTCAGGATTAGTTCGGTTTTCCCTATCGAATAGATTTTTTTAAATTTAGGTACAATCAGGTTATTTAGGATAGGTTAGTGAATAGGCTAGATCAAGATAGAATTAGGTAATAGTTAGGTATAGTTTAGGAGTAACTATTGGAGTTGGGGTTGGCGTTGATCGGTACGAGTGGTTGCTTCGTATTTTTCATTCAGAATGAACTAGTTAAAAATTATGGCTTGTGCCAAATTTTTTTATCAGGAGAGGGGTGGTGTAGCATGTTTGGCATCGATATGAGAGTGTTCAGATGGCGTGCGGCGTTCGAAATCCAACGGCGTTTTAAAAAAAAATCGGATAACATCCCAACTGTTCATTCGATCCGACTCATTGTAAGAAACAATTTGGATTTTCACCTGAAAAGGGATTTATGAAACCTACGTTAGTTTTGAGAAAATATCGAGATTACCGTTGTAAAAATTCATTTTTCGATTCTCCTCGAGTTAGAGCGTGAGTAAGATCAAATGCCTTAATGAATTAATTTTAACGATTTTCGGGTTTCACAAAATGGCGTATGAATATTTCAGAGATTCACGTCGGAGGCTTTATTCAGACTTCCTGTTTTCTTTTGGATTCAAGAACTTTTCCTTACGATCACGATCGGCTGTTCTCTGCAAGGCTGCAGGATTTCGACCGCCGGATTCCGCTGTTTGTTTCTGAGATTTTCCAAAAGAAATAATATTGATTTATTAAGGCCAGTATCAGTTCTTATTTTCGAACAGACATTATGACATGAAAGGTTATAGTGTGGTATAATAACGATCAAGTGTTTCAACGAAATAAGTTAATTCTAGGACAATTTCACCACCTATGAAATTGATTGTATTTGTACTGATCAATACTAACCCTTATTTCGAATATAACTAGTGAAATATTCAGTTTATTTTCTTCACCTCAGTTATAATTCAACATCGAACCATTTTAATGATCACTTGTTTCTTGATATCAAAGGATTATAGAACTATAGAACATACTAAATCAAGTGGCGCCCTTTTATTAACTGAAAATTACTCAACTGATAAATCATAGTATCTTTTTTATCCACGACCATACTGCTCACCGGCCAAAAGCTGCCGTTCGCACCGTGAACCTTTAGACTTTAATAAAACCATAAAGTTAAGGTCACAGGGACCTGTATGAGGAATTGTCTTTCGCCTTCCTGAAGTCCGCTAGCCTCAAGTCAGAGACGGAGGGATTTGTGATGGCGTGTCAAGATGGAGTACTAAATACGAGATGGTATAAAAAGAACATCATGAAAATGGACACCCCAACAACTTGCAGGGCTTGCCATAGGCAACAGGAAACGATTATGCTCATCCTTTCCGCCTGTAGAGTCCATGCTCCATCAGGATATGTAGAGAGACACAACGCGGCTCTCCGAATTCTATACTTCCATCTGAGAGCCGCGTATGAGATAGACAAGGAACCGGTGCTTCCATATGTGCCTCTGGAGATTGAAGCGGTGGTCCAGAACGAAAGAGCTCGCATATGCTGGAACTAGCATGTCTCAACAACACGATAGATCAATGCTGTTAAACCAGACATACTTCTTCTGGACAAGGAGATGAAGGAGTTATTTGTCGTGGAATTCTCCTCCCCTGCTAAAAATAATGTTGTGATGAAAGAAGAACAGAAGAGGCAAACTTTTGCCTTACTTTTGTACTTACAAAGATCTTATGTTCGAGCTTAGAACTTTATACCCAGGTCATGAAGTTAGGATGGTCGTACTAATCATAGGATGTCTCGGTGGAATGAGAGCCAACTACGTGGATGAACTGAAGATTATCCCGGCCTGTAGATCACTGGCCGAGGTATTGGCGCACAGAATGCAGAAAGCAGTGTTGCTCGGGTCACTTCATATCATCAGGTCTCATGAACTCTAGAAGCCACTTGCAGCTCATCTCTTTTGTTAAGGGACGCTACGAGGGCAGGATGAAGAACTCCTCCATTTACGTGCGAGGGGTTTTTAGTGAGTAACCGAACAAGATATTGGATTCTCACACTACCGAGAGTGCGGACCCTTTCGGTGCCCATAAAAGGTTTTCCCCTCACACGGACGTAAAAAAGAAATAATAAGAAAAGAAGCTGAGGGACATTTTGGAAATCGCAGCTGTCGGGAAAGAACAAAGTACCTGCTACAAATATGCTAGCCATCCCGATTCTCACCTACTCTTTTTTGTTTTTTTTTTGGTACTTGTCCGCCATATTATAAGTATCAACCTGCAGCAGTGTTGGAAACGGACGCAGCGGTTCTCTATTGGGACAGACCCATATCAACGGATAGAACAGTGGACTATTATAGACCGGACCTTGTACCCATTCCGAAGGATCAGAAGTATGGGGTGATAATTGATGTGGCAGTACCATTGACTCATAACATCGGAAGAACGGAGTCCGAAAAAATAACGAAGTACGAGAACTTGGCAATAGAACTGAAGAATATGTGGCAATTGTCGAAAGTCACTATAATACCATTGGTGATTTCGGCTGAGGGAGTCATGTCCAAATCATTCAAAAGAAATCTCCAAAAGATCGAATTATCCCAGAGGATCGCGGGATATGCACAACAGGCCGTAGCATTGCAAACCTGTCACATCGTGCGGAAATCTCTGAACTAGAGGGAGGAACTGAAATGTTTTTTCACTGGTTCATAGAAATAATACCAGCTTAAGCTGAGACCGGGAGACCGATGATGAAGAATAATAATATTTTATTGATCCCCTAAGACACAATCATACATGTATGGGACAGGTCATAAACAAAGAAAAATAATTATACAGATTCTAAATTAACAGAAAAATATTCATTCACATTGTAGAAACACTTTTGTATAAGTAAGGCCTTAACTAATTTCTTAAACCTAATTATGTTAAGCGACTTAATACTATGAGGGAGATGATTAAATACCTTTATACATTGATATCTAGGTTACAGTTCGAACTTTGAGGTATTATGCTTAGGAATAAATAACGTTTCCTTATTTCTTGTATTGTGGGAATGAAAGCTGGACAATTTCATTATATTACTCTCATTCTCTCTCACATAGACAAGGCACCTGAAGATGAAAAGAGAGGCCAGTGTTAAGATGTTATTTTGGGAAAATATCGGTCTACAAGAGGATCGCGGAGCTACGTTGAACATCAAGCGCAATATCCTCTTTTGACTGATGAATACTCGACCAACGTCGGTGGAATTTCCCCATAGTAAGATGTTGTAAGAAAGATGGCTGTACCCCAAACTATAGTATATATTAATCAGGGAATCCAACGGAAGCACATTTTTGACTCTACTCAGTGCATAAAATGAGCTATAGAGTCTTTTAAATATCGCATCAACATGCGTGTCCCACCTTAAATACCTATACTCCATTCACTTTTATAAAGTATCGCGGTTTGCCATGAAATTTTGACACATTTCACCGTGTATGTTTTGAAAATGTTAGGTTAGGGTCATTCTTCTGTCAGTTGAATGAGCAACGTTGCTGTTTCTGCTAAAAAATCGTACTTATTACGTATTTATCGAAATGTTCCTTCACTTTGGGAAATTAACGAATTTGAGAAAATATTATATGAATTCAGAAGAATTTAAATACATTTTTGCACAACTTGAAATACTCCAGTATGAAAATGAAGTAGTTCTACGAAACCTGCGCCAGTTAAACCTTAGACGAACTGACTCCATTTATGAAGTTGAAAAAGAGTAAATAGAAAGTAGAGTTGGCAATGTCGCTTAATTTTCACAAGTGTTCTAGGGGAAAAAACTTGATAAACCTAAATCATGGCCAACCGCGATACTTTATAAAAGTGAATGGAGTATATCAATATGTACACCAAGGAATTTCATGGATTCACCATGTGATGTACCCAGCTAGGGTAGGTTCGACCAATCGTTATGCAGTTAAGGATGGTGAAGAATAATACCAGGCAGACTCATCAAAGGGATTTAATTCACTGAACTTACATTGATTATATATGTTTACTACAGATTCTCGCTGTTGACTAACAAGCCGTCAATACGTACACGCTTCTGAATGAATCACTCTATCTCTCTGAATGACTCTCCCTCGCCAATTGTTATATATATATATATTTCATAAATGTTTACTTGTTTTAATAACATTATATTTGATAACATAACTGGCAATGATGAGACCTAGAGCTCTGGCTTCACGTGCCGCTGTAGGTCTTGAAGGGAGGTCGCACTAATCTTATTATATCACGTACGAAATATACAGTGTGTTCAACATACTACAACCAGGTGAGATGGCAGTATCGAATTATTGGATCGTAAATTCACTATTGTCAGTAGACAATGAGAAGTGTATGACCTCAGTTTTATTCATATCGATCATAATGGCATTTGAATTGCACCAGTCAGCAAAACATTGAACTAGTAGATTACACAGCCTCCGCAATTCCTCCATGGTATCCGCTATAACAGCTAAGGAGAAATCATCTGCGAACAAGATCGCTCTCAGGTTCCTGGTATTTCGAAAATTGGATTTTTTTATAAACAACTCTCTCAATTTTCCTGGTAGATCGTTGATGAACAATAAAAATAGGAGCGGCCCCAACACAGAACCCTGGGGTACACCCAAATTCAGATTGTGCTCAGAGGAATAGGAGTCATTAACTCTGACACACAGAACTCTACCCTCGAGATAATATATCCCAAGAACAAATATTTGAAGTCTGTGGTATTCAGTTGAAATCAGATTCCGGTGACAAGATTATGACAGCGATTAATGGTTGACATATTGATGTTTGAGACCATTAATCGCTGGATTATAAAACGAGTTGATTACAAGATTTTTCCGTCGAACTTATCTCGAATTGAATATGAATTATGGATTGAAATAAATTTTCATTTTGTATAATACACAAATTTGAAATAATGTAAATTTCTATGTTCATTTCGATATATTAATATTTATGCTCCCTCTATGGAACAATTCGAAAAATTCATAAAGGAAATATTGGACTTGTTGTGACATTCCGAATAATTTACATTTATATCATTACCTATGATATCCGATAAGGAACGTGCGGAGAAAGTGGGGTTTGAAGTGTTATTTACTTTGGAACTTTTATCACCTGAAATTTTTTCTACAGTCTCTATTTTATTCTGAATGGGGTTTTCAATATACCCTTCTGTGAAAGAAGTTGATTTCCAACCAAGCTCGATAGAGCTTTGAATGAATATTTTATGTTCGGAAGCCATGACAATCATGCATTGAAATAAGGTATTTTATCATGCATTAAGGGTCTACATCTCTGAAAAAAAGGGACTCAGAAACGATTTATTTTTTCTGATTGATGAAAGGATGTATGAGTGTATGAAGATAAAAATAATAAAAAAAAAAATATTTTATGAGTATTAAATGAACAAAAAGGATATTCCTCATCGTTTTTGGTTATTTCCACCATCAAAACAAACGAATATGTGTTTTTTCATTTCAGTATCGAAGTCCATCATTTAGAATTTCAGATGATCAAACGTCTATCTCATTTTTTTTTGGAATTTACCGTTTTTTCTGTAAATAATATTACAAGAATGTGTTGATTTCGCGAAATTTATTTCTTCGAATTTTTCTATTCGAAATGATAAATAATATCCATTTTTATCAACGACAATTCAATAAGGTTGTTTTAGCCGTCGATTAGTTAAAATTGATTTTTTCTTACAATTGTCGACTAAGATGGAATTGAATTTATTTTGAATGACACGCCCCGCCGGTATCTCCTCCCAGATGACTGGTAAAGGAAAATTAGAGTAATAAAGATCTAGTTCAGTGTAGGATTTCTTGTTATATTCCCTGCGCTCCAACATTTGTTCTATCAAGCTAAGTAATCCAATAAATAAAAATTAATGCACTTCACTGCCATCTGGCATTATACGTTTCTCATTTTGAAGGCTAAAGACTCTTTAATTAGGTCATTAATGAATTCTATGGTCGACGAAAAATAATATTAAGACGTTCTTATTAGAGGATTCGATATTATGTCAACTAGGTTGTAGTGATTGTGAAATTGATCCCTGTGGCGATCTGAGCATCTATCTATCCATTCATCATAGGTTTTTTCGAAAATAATATATTTAAAAAAGAACTTCTTGATATATTGATATTATACGATATCATGTTTCAATCGTGTTTTGGTATTTGGTCATAGATTGACATATTTTTTGTATAATATGCAATAAAAGTTTCCAGTAATAGTGAAGTTGCGACAAAATTTTTTTCAATAATTCGAATGAGAGCCGCAGTTCTCAAATTTTCAATGGTTTTTATACATAAGTGGGTATGTTTTTGCTGACGACATGCATCAGATTACCCATGACCCATGACCGACACTACTTGAAAAAAATATGATCAAATAAATGTATAGACTTTGTTCAAATAAATTACCTTTGTGAGTAAAAGAATCTCATTAGAATCTTCATTTTCACAAATTTCTTATTGCCCAAAAATTTTAGCTTTTTTCGGTTTATGTCCGTCACTTTTCCTCTTAAAAAATGCCTAGAATTTACTATATATTGGAGATATCTACATTGTGGTGAATGGATGAAGTGGTACGCAACATAGAATAATTATTCCATATTGTTGAGCATTGGATTCTATTGGAAAGGTTGCCCATGTTTACCAGCAAAACGTTCTCAGGAAATAAGTTTCTTATTTCCATATTTCTTCGCCATCAAAGAAATTGAACGTGAGGGTATTCGTACCTTCTTTTGGGCTCTTCATGCAGTAAATTTGGTAACGGTAATTTCGCGGCCTCTTCAATTTCATCACCATTAATTTCTGCATCCATGTTTTGTGGAATTCAAGATACTATTTACACGGTTTTGTTGATGCTAAGAATGATGCATATGCTAAACTGACGTTTATCCGACCTTTCCGCAATATTAATTTCGAAGCACACTTCAATTCCATATAACGATAGCCTACACATATCACCCTAGAGAGTTATTTATTTAACTTCTCATTTCCCGGGTGATATTTGTCATTTTCGAAGTGACTGAATAGTGTTCTATTTGTCATTTTTGCATGTGATCGTCGGAAAAAATAATAACACATCTCGATAAACTACGAGGTATATATATATTCTTATGAAATGGAGCTGTTACAGATTTGTTTTTTTTGTGTCTCGAAAAGGCAACAAGGAACAGATCATTCAAACAAACATATTGATCCATTCCCCGCTCCTAATCTCAGTGTTAGCAGAGGAATGTCAAACGGGGCACCATACATTTCTGCGTATGATGCAAGTGCACAGATAAAAACCTCAGCAAAAACTCTGTCTCCCCGTATAAGTGTAGGGTTATTGGATTTCTTTTCAGATATTCATATTGGAGGGCATCTTCTTCTACGAATGTAATTCTTTCTTCATTTCTTCAAAGGGGTTGACAAAGCATTTTTAGATAATCTGAAACAAAAACCAGAGGGAGAAGAAACGGAAAAGCAAAATCAACTAATATATTCAAATTGTTTTGAAGGTACCAACCCATCTCAAAAATGAATCAGATACTAAGTGAATAGAGTTAAAACCATCTGGAAATTTATATATTGAACAATTATTGACCAAATGGTCAATAGTTTGCTCTTCATGCCCACACTCACATCTCGGGCTATCAATGGCATTCCATTTGAAAAGCATACTATTACAACATCCATGACCTGTCCTAAGACGATTCAATAGACACCAATTTTTCCTAGACAGATGAAAACCGGGAACTTTCTCAGAAGGATCGAGAATTAAACTTTTATTGAAAAAATCATATGAAGTCCATTCCGAACGCCAAATTTCTTTATGATTTTTTCTAGAATAAAGAAAATAATTTATCCATAGAGGTTTTCGAGATTTCAATCTAGCCAGTCTTGTATCTGGCATATAACTCACAATAGGAAATGATTTAGGCAAGGATTAGGGAACTAGATGAACAGAAATGCGATAGGACTGATAGGAGTATCTTGACCGGATTCAAATATCTGATGACACTATTTAATCGAAATTCGACTCGTTCCAAACAGAACAATACAATGCGTTTCATAACACTCAAGAATTATCGCCTTGCACTAATTAAATTGGTCAAGTGTAATCCATAGCGAAACCCACACGAAACATAGAAGCGGTCTTAGCCTGGTATTTATAGGGTAATTCTGTTGCATTTGAGTCGATCCAATTTCTAGACTATGACACATATAGTACTTCCGATTCAATAATCCTGTCACTAATTGAATTTCGTTATCATGGAGAAACAGTCAAAACTAACAAGAACTAGATATTTTATTCATACACGGGATGAGCTGAGTTTCGACAGCTCATTGCGCCAGTACTAGGAACTTGTCATTTGAAACATTCATTTTTCAAACACCGACATAGTCTTATTTTCCTGGATTTATAGATAAACCATTCGGATATCTCTTCGATGTTCTGTACAAAATAATTCTCTAACGACATACATACCTAGACCGGTATTTTCTCAGGGATGAGGAAGTCTTTCTTTCAGCCATCTTCCATCAATTTTCTAATATCGTCAGTCATCCATGGCGCATTATTAATGTGATTCAGATAAATATAACGCACAAAATTCATATCGTTCGTATTCACTACTCCGTAGGAAAATGTTCGAAGAGGTCGACTTTTATTTCAAACATGCCACTTTTCAATGATTACTGAGAAATTTTCAGGCGACACTCAGGAAGTTGAGTTTTTCGAATTTTGAATCTTGAATTGCTGACGATGATTTCGTCATTGATGTGTTTTTACCAGCCCTCTTATTATTATAGGGTCGAAATGTTGATCACACGCAATTTCATTCGTTTATATTCAAATAAGAAAATAACAAGGACCTTTATCTTGCCCACCTGGTTGTACGCATTCTAACCTGCATTTTTACCACTAAAATATGACCTTAATGAAAATAACCTCAGTGTTCAGCGGAAAGGTAAAGTTTTGAAAATACCTCGAAAATATCAATAACCCCTGAAGTATGTGTCATTTTCCTCGAAACACAAATTGCTGTGAGAAACCAATTTCCACAGAAAAATAAAGGGAATAAAATGATTTGCGAGTGCAAATTAGGCGGACAAAGAAAATGTTGAATCTATGGAACCACGCCTCCTAAGGTTAAACTCGTTCAAGCAACCAATTGAAGTTACAGTTCAAA
Source organism: Adalia bipunctata (assembly GCA_910592335.1). Lineage (NCBI taxonomy): Eukaryota > Metazoa > Arthropoda > Insecta > Coleoptera > Coccinellidae > Adalia > Adalia bipunctata. The sequence continues at coordinate 57,078,374 of OU342948.1, forward strand.
CGCACAGCAACCCACATAGCAAAAAAAAATTCGAATTCAATATGTTCAGACATTTCATTTCTATAAAAAAAGGATAAAAAATCTCTTCAATCACAAAACATGATTAGTTACAAAAGTCCTATACATTTCAGGCACAAAAAGTTAGAGTTGCCATTAAAAAAAACTCAACAACCCTTCATCCATCGTAGAGCAATCTTATTGTAGTAGTGATGTACAATGATACAATCTTTATTGCGGGTGATTTTAACATACCAACATGAGGATGAGCCATCTCCACCGGAAGAAGTGACAAGCCTGGCGTGCTACTGCAAAAAGATGAACATGCAGTTCATCATTGGATGTGACAGCAACGCTCACCATACCGTCTGGGCAAGCTCTGACATCTATTTGAATTTCTTGTGACTGAAGGGGTGGGCTTAGCAAATCGGGGTAGCGAGCCTACATTCCGCAATGCGATAAGGAAGGAGGTATTAGACTTAACACTTATCAGCTCAGTTCTACAACACAAAATCTCAAAATGGCATGTCTCAGCAGAGGCTTCCTTCTCTGATCATAGACTAATCCGGTTCGGCATAAGGTTACAGCCAATGCTACAAGAGCGCAGAAGAAATCCTAAACGGACTAACTGGGACCGTTATCTTGGTCTGCTGGAGACTAATACCGAGCTCTCAGGAGTCCGAGAAATTGATTCTGTGGAGGGCATAAATTTCATTTGGTGGCCGAAGACGAATACTTACGGGGCAAAAAACACTGGATAAATTTCAAAGAACAGCATGTTTGTCCATAACAGGAGCATCTCGCTCTTGTCCGAACGCTGCTATGCAAGTCATCCTGGACCGGCCTCAACTAGGATTATTCTTAGAAAATGAGGCAGCGAAGGAGCAGGAACTCAAAACTAGTGACTACACAGGCCATCTTCGCATTATGAATTAGTGTAAGCAGCTTTTAGACGTGGTCACAGACAACCTCACCCTTAAGCATGAGTTTCATAAAAACTTCAGCTTGATAACCTCAAGTCGCGAACAATGAATTAACGACGAAATGTTTTTCCCTGCAGGGTATCTCGTGTTTTACACCGATGGCCCAAAGACCGAAGACGGTCGAGTTGGAGCCGGAGTAAACAGTTCCTCGATACAACTAGCTCTATCAATGGGCTTTTGTCCATCGGTGTTTCAAGCGGAAACCATAAGGGAGTGCATTGTACACTGTATAGGATGCAACTACCAGAAAAAAGGATTTATATACTATCAGAGCAGCCCTACTAGCGCTTGACTCACCAGTAGTTAGGTCAAAGTTAGTCTGGGAATGCAAAATGTCACTCAACGCACTCGAGCTCAACAATCAGGTCAACCTCTTTTGGGTTCCTGGCCACTCGAGAATGCATGGTAATGAAATGGTTGATCAGCTAGCAAGGGAGGGTGGTCTCGTCTCCTTCATTGGACCGGAGCCATTCTGCGGTTTTCTAGCTAGCCACCAAGCGATGGTTGTTAGAGAATAGGAACAGAAAAGGAAGACCACGTCCTGGAGACTGGTCCAGGGACTAAGACAGGCTAAGTCTTTCCTCTCGTACTCAACGAGCTGGATTAAAAAAGTTCTGTCACTAAGCAATTGAAGAAACGGGACACTGTCCAGTAAATTATCATCTTCGGAACATGGGAAAGGTTCCTGATGATACCTGTCGCTTTGGTATATTTTCTCGATGAATCAACTTCAATCATGTAGAGAAATATTCAAACGAAATATGTATTATGTTACTTAAACTTGTTTGTCAAAAATAGAGATCTGTTTTCTTTTCAGAGTAATCGGAATGATTGTTCCTTGGGATCACTTAGTTTGCCATATCCGGTAAATAAATTGTCATCATTTGAAAAAATCCTTCATATGCATGTATCGAAATTTATTATCGACTACCTGGATAGTCTATCTTTTTGCCTGACACCATTTCCTTTTTGTATGTGGACATACTGTGAAATAAAGCTGTGTATCTATCCATCTATCTATGAAACTTGCTAGTTTTCATTCTCATGACACACGAAACAAGGAAATAATGTCCTTTCCTAAACATATTAATTCAAAGTTTGAATAATGTCCCCGATGTATCAAGGTAACGAAATATTTATCCATCTCTCTCTCAGTTTGCAAGTCTCAACTCTTGGCAGATTTAAGAAAGCAGTCAAGGTATAACTTTTGCAAAAATCTTGCGTGAACCTCGTGACAGGAGATGTCAATAAGATTCATTACCACAGTTTGTTTTCATCAGAGCTGTCTGATTCTATCGCGGTCTTGGTAACTGCATTTCTCTGCCTCAGATTTCCAGAGAAGAGCTGCGAATATCTGGACCAGTCTGTTTTCCAAGGATTCCTGAATACTTCAGACCACTTCAGATCACTTAGGTGGCTGCTCTCCAATATGTTACAAAGAGTTTCTATTATAATTTTTATTATGTACAATCTTTTTTTCTTGATCCATTTTCTTGTAAATACAGCCCAAATCAATAAAGATGCGATTCGAGTCTCTGACTTGCAAACTTGAAACAGTTTTTTCTCGTACCATCTTCTAAACTCGGCATTTTATGATTAATCTGGGGTTTCATTCTTGTAAGTTGAGAAGGTAATTTTTCTGAGGAATGAATATTGATTTAATACAGGGTGCGGCAACTAGCTCTCCCACATTTGAAGGAGCTGTTAAAGAAATAAAGAAAGGGATATTGGAATAATTCTTTCTGACTTTGAAAGGCCACATAATCAAGTTTTTGTTTTATTTATGTCTTGAAAATAATTTAATCCAAATGACGGTCTCGGCGAGCGACGCACATCTCGAGTCTTTCGCGGAAGTTTTTCAATACTTTCTTCAGCAAGTGGTTTCAATTTGGATGATTTCCTTCTTATTTGCCTCTTTCAGGTCATCAGGGTTCCTAGGACCTTGTTCTCATTACATCTTCAGGTAATATTCCAAAAAATAATTCATTCTAGGCATTCAATTCCTGATGATTAACAACATATTCAATAGAAACTTATTCATTGCAGAGAGGAAGTTGACTTCACTGGATGTATAATACAGCAGCGCGTGTTTTGGAAATTCCATCATCCCAAGATATATCTCGCTACGAACAAATTCCCATAGCGCTGCTTCCTCTCTGACTGTGGCTCGGAAGATTTGGCTTTGGGAGGCAATACGCAATGTGTATTTATTGTAGGTTAAATATTATCATTTTTGAATTGAAATGGCTTCACTTGGCAATTATCAGTCGGTTACACGAGATAGAGTGGTATTCTTTGTTGAGGATTTGGATGATCGTGAATACAACAAGATGGTGAGGTCCAAATTGGATAGATTTTGGCATGAAAAATTTACACCAATAATTTTTTCATAATTTACTTGTACACTTGAAAGATTCATCAGAGGAACTGATTGAACTGATCCTCATCCAAATTTTCACGCAAAAGCTGGTCTGAGGAAGGAATTTGAAGGAGAAAGAAATGTTGTTTTTTCAACGCTCCCAGAATTCAAAGAATTTTTAGAAAGAAAATGTAAGGTTTTCGAAAATTTGAGTTCAAGTGATTCAACGGATGATTTGAAATTAAAATCTTCACGCAATTATACTAATAACACCTCAAATCCACCCAAACATACAGGGTGTCCACTAAACCTTCATTGTGAATGGTTTTCATATTGAAGGATCACCCAATATGAATTCTGGATATTTCAGGTTTTTTTTATGTAAGAACAACATGTCTAGTGAAATAGTTCATTTTGCCAAAGTTCTCGCTCTGGAACTGACATATTCTATACTCTCGAATTCGGGCATGCATTCAATTATGGATAACCCTCTATTCGTAACGATTTTCGATCATATTCCTCTATATGGTCACTCCCTGGGGATAGAAATAAATGTTTCTTGAGAAAAAGTTAAGTTCATTCGCTTCTGTTTCGAGATACGCCCGTAGTAAAAGTGGGTAATTCTCAATTTCAACGCTCTGTATCTAAAAAACTAGTCATAGGATTGAGTGGGGCCATGGATACTTTTGATCAGTAGGTCGACTTCTACATTATACCAAAATTTTAGGACATTTGACGGAACGCCATTTGCCATAAGAAGAGTGCAATTAAAAGGACATCCTGGTTGGAGCCTCTAACGACGTTGGCGTTCCCTCGTGACGAACTAACAATTTCCGACGTCTGTGGCAGTTCAATTTTGTAGCGGAACCTGAACTGAAGTGTATATCATTGCAAACAGTTACTCATGATACAAAATCAGCACCCAAGATACTTAAGGCGCAAGTCTCCCGAACCGCGACCAACGACGGGCGCGGGTCTGCCGCGTACAACTTCCGAATGATACATTTGGAGAACCATGGTTACTCATGATACAAAATCAGCACCCAAAATACTTAAGGCGCAAGTCTCCCGAACCGCGACCAACGAAGGGCGCGGGTCTGCCGCGTACAACTTCCGAATGATACATTTGGAGAACCTTGGTTACTTATGATACAAAATCAGCACCCAAGATACTTAAGGCGCAAGTCTCCCGAACCGCGATCAACGACGGACGCGGGTCTGCCGCGTACAACTTCCGAATGGTACATTTGGAAAACCATGGTTACTCATGATACAAAATCAGCACCCAAGATGCCATAGCACAATTCTTAGTTCTTAAAGAACTAGCAATGCAAAATAAGAACTTTCTCCACTCGCAAGCGAAGCGATTCTGCACTCCTGTCATGTAGATGATTTTCTTTTTGGCTGTCATAATGTATCAACCTTGAATGAGGCTCACTATCAACTCACTCGTTGCTTACAATTAGCTTGTATATCACTCACAAGTGGATGTCAAATTTTCAAGAACTCTTGAACTGTATTACGAACATTTCTCAAAAAGATAATTACATTCTTTATTCAAGAAACTCATCTAACAAAATTCTAGTTATACCTACTATGGAATTTTTTCATGAGTGTTACAATAGTGAACGAGAAGTTCTTTCGATAAAAGCATCAATTTATGATTCTCTAGGGTTAATCAATCCTTTTGTCGTCAGTTTAAAAATCCCGTTGCAAAAACTTTGGATTGCGAAATTTGGGTGGGACGACAATATAGGCTCAAGAACCCGATTCTCAAATGTCTATCGGAAATGTAGAACGCGAAAATATGTCGAGTGTTTATTTCATTCGCTGAAAATGACAATGTCGAACTCGAAAGTGAAAAAGTAAACAAACACACAGGAAGGACTAACATAACCCCACATTAATGACATTAGGGCTCCTAGACACTCGTCTTCTTGTCTATCGATATTTGTCAAATGCGACATTTGAGCATACCAATTTTTGATTTCCCTCGACAATCTGGTGATGTCGCTTGCGACCCAATAGACATTTGAGAATCGGGCTCCTGAAATTCTTTTCGAATGGAAGGCTGCCTTGAAAAGTCTTTCTATGCTTACTAAATTGGAAATTCCAAGAACTGATCTGCTTTTTGAGTCAAATATACGATATGAAATTCACGGATTTGCTGATTCCAGCTCTCAGGCATATGGAGCCTGTGTTTATTGACTCACGATTTATTCAAATCAGTCTGCCTCTTTCCATCTCATTACAGCTAAAAGTCTCGTTGCTCCATTGAAAATCTTATGTTGAACTAGAATTGATGGGAGTTGAACTATTATCAAAACTTGTTTAAAAAATCTTTAATTCATTCACAAAATATTGATTCCATGAATCTATGGACTGATTCCGAAATAGTGTTCATGGATCCGATGTCATCCATCCCGTTAGTCTGTATTTGTTTCTAATAGGGAAGTTTAAATCCAAGAGAATTCAAAGGAAGCCACATGGAGACATATTCGTTCAAAACTCAACCATGCAGATCTACTCTCCAGAGGTACATTGCCATCACAATTGGTAATCTCAAATTTGTGGTTGGACGGTCTCAGTTCATTTTTTCAATCAGACCTTGATTTGACCCAATTCAATGTCAGGGAATTCATTGTTAATCTTCCTGTATAGCACACATTTGATATTTATGATGTTTCCACACTGCATTCTGATTCATTCAATCGAAAAAGGGTAATTGTCTCTTGCTTCAGATTCATTAAAAATTGCAGAAAATCTTTCAGAAAACTGATAGGTTCCCTCTCTGTTACTGAACTCAACTCAGCACAGATCAAATTTGTTGAAGTTACTCTTCGATGGTATTTTTTCTGTGAAATAGAATAGACAGAACAGTAGGATATTGAAAAAAAGAGTAATTCTGAGAGTAGGGTGTGGACTCTCAAATGCCATTTTTCTTTGTTATCGAAGGTTTTCCGTATTGCTCCTTTCTAAAAATCATATTTCACACTTTTATTGAAATCAGAGCATTTGAGACTATTTTATGCAGGTCCTCACAACACGTTTTCGAGCATCCGACTCTAATATTGGCCACTTGATGCACTTGGAGAAAAATAGCGTTTCATTAATAAATGTCATAGGTACTTGTTATGAATCCAAACCTCAATTGTGTTCACATTTGATGGGATACCTTTCGAAGGAAGGACTTCAAGTATCATGCCCTTTCACAAACATCTCTGTGGACTTTGGAATCCCTTATCTAATAAAATTTTCTCTGCTTGGAAGGTATCCACTATTTAAACCAGTGTTTTTCAAACTTTTTCATGATGCGACCCCCCTGGTATGAGAAAATGTTTCGCGACCCCCCGAGTTATGGGGGTTGTTGGGGGTGGTTTCTGACAAAAATCATAACATAACTCGACGAAATGGGAGTGTTTCTCGATTGGTTTCGAATATGTGTTCCTTGAAAGCCGAAAGAAGAAAATGCAATAACCCTCATAGTTTGTAAGCCCCCAGGTTTGGAGATTTGGGTGGTTGTTTATGAAAAATTATGAAAAAATTCTTATCTCGGAGAAATGGAAGTGTTCCACTTTCAAATTCGAAAATGCGTTTCTTGAATGCCGAAGGAATGAAATACAATAAATCCCATAGTTTGTAAGCCCCCTGGTTCGCAAATTTGAGGGGTTGTTTAGGCAAAATGATGAAAAAAATTAATATCTCGACGAAATGAAAGTGTTCCACAATCATATTGGAATATGTATTTCTTGAATGTCGAAAGAATGAAATACAATAAACCCCATCGTTTTTAGCCACTCGGTTTGGATAATTGGGGGGTTGATCATGAAAAATGACGAAAAAAATTCATATCTCGGAGAAATGAGAGTGTTCCATGAAAGGAGAATTGTATCATTTGATTAATCTGAAACAAGCAGAACCTTCTATTACTAGCTCTCTCGACTCTTGGCGACCCCCCTACAGAAGCTTCGCGACCCCCCAGGGGGTCGCGACCCACAGTTTGAAAAACACTGATTTAAACTATACATGGCAGTGCTCTGATAAATCAATTCTCGAATCTTTTTTCTACATTAGTAGGATTATTCAATAAGGCAAGCTTAAGTTTGAAGTTGAAGAATATGCTTTAAAATCGTCAGTTGAAGCTAAAATTAATCGCCTTCTTTCATTAAGTGTCATCTCACCGGTAGACTATAGTGTGGCACTTCGGTGGTACCAGTGTTGAAGAAAAATTGTGCAGTCAGACTTTGTGGGGATTACAAGGTGACAATGAACCCCCACATTGAAACAGATCAACATCCACTACCAAGAATCGAATGTCTGTTTGATTGTCTGCAGGGAGGAGTTCAATTTTCCAAATTGGACTGATCAGACGCGTATCAACAAGTAGGTTTGGATGATGATTCTAAAAAACTCACCACCATTGTAAATCATGGATTATTTATACAGGGTGGCCCACCCCAGACGCGGTTCTCATTTTGAGGCAGTAAATGAAGACATTTTGAAAAAATTTTTGTCGTGAAATGTAAAGGACAATCAGATGCACAATTTAAAATTGTTTTCACATATACAGGGTGTTCGATAACAAAGATATAGACCAAAGTTACACTTTTTCAAATGGAATACCTTATATATGAATTCAAAAATTGAATGGCAAGCTCAAATAATGATGAGTTTATAAAGACCATTTTATGCCTCAGAAGAAGCATTGTGGAAAAAATGGCAAAAAATCGATAAAAAGGAGTATTTTAAATTTGCAATTAATGAATAAACCCTTCAAGCCAACGAGTTAGACAATGTTTTTTCGTGTAGACATGTTGGCCACCCTTATGCAGAAGAAAAAAATTCAACTCTGGAATATACGGAGTCATCATAATAAATGTTCAAACATTAACTACAAATAATGGTCGAAAACTTTCTTATTTCAAATGGCACACCCAGTATTTCTGTACCTTGTTGAACGTGAAAATTAATATCGAAACTATCTTCATTGGGTTTCCCTATACCTAAACCTAATAGTTTTCCAGTAATTTTCGATTTTTAATTCAACTAGTTAACCTACTATTATGAGCGATATTCAAAGAAATACTCGGAAAAATTTGTAGGGGAAATGCTTACAATATTATTTGAAATCTGAAAAACTCATATGAAGATCTCAATAATGGTGTTTCAGTCACGCAAGAATTATTATTCCTTTATAAATGGTTATCTACTGTTTTTCTGAATATCAATTCTTTTTTCAATTATTTGCAAATTAATTCCACCTAGAAGGTATTAAAGTGTCATTATAATTCAATCTTTTCCGGTACACGCCCTTAAATTTTTCTTTAGTCCGATCGTTTTGATTTGAAGTTGAGCCATACGTTCAAAGAATTATGTAACGAACGAAAAAAAAATTTGCTCAGGCGATGAAGTATGAACCTGTGCTCCAGTCCAACATTTTCCCTATTCTTCACATTTTCAATATTTTGAAGACTTTTCGAGATTTTCAAAAGAGAACTGTGATAGTGAACCTCTGGCCAGAGAGTGAGCTGAGCACCGAGTGGAACGAGTTTCATCAGCATAAGGACATTCGGTAGTAAGGTAGTATTTGAAGATATTTTGTGAACATCTTTGAATCTTTGAGTCTACTAATACTCAATCCAAAAATTGGAGATAACAAATATGAAGAATCAAAGGTTCATCCCGTTGTAATACCTGTGGGGGTGCTTCTAAACACACCTGTTACCGCAAATAAAATATGAGATTTTACCTTCTAAAACCTGCACACTTTTCCAGTCGAAAGGGAACCTGGACTCGTGCCTTGAGCAAACGCAAGGTCTTATGAAAAATTGAATCCTTTTCTGAGAGGGGATGAAATAAAAAGACCTTCTCATTAACATTAACAATATATTAAATTACAAAAATATTCTCTTCTGCATTCAATGAGAAATAAAAATTTTATTTCTCGACCTTTTTAAGAACCGAACAGTAAATAAAAAAAACCAATAGAACAAAAACAAATAGGAGTAATGGAGAGTGACGTAGTACCTTTCTGTACGTCCCTTCTTCAAACCTTCGAAAATTCCCATTCAGTTATAAAAAAAATTCTCTCTTACCAGACCAAACACTCACGAAAACACTTGCTGTTAATCATTAATTAAAAAAATTAAATTACCCTTAAGTTACATTACAAATTTTGAAGAACCGACCGAACTTCACTCCCACTTAACACAGGTACTTCCTACGATTCAATTCGCATTTTCCCTTCTGATGCACACGTCGTGCTTCTTTACTTCACGCCACTGTCGGAACTCTCTCGATTCCCGAAAATTTTCCTATTTAAAGTAAAGTCTCCCCTGCCTCTTTGTGCTTTTGGAATATTCCAGAAAGAATTTGCCTGAAACGACGCGGTCTTGCACTATTGGTTAAAAAACCATAAAATCTGATGATAAAAAAAACCGTTGACTCGACCCTTCGGGATACGCGACCCCTGAACTGTTTATCATCTTAGCCCTTCGAAGTTTTAATTTATGTGTCTGCCTCTATTCCACACGTTTGGATGACTTTCCTCTAGAATTATGTTAACATTGAATTTTTAAAATGTAATAATTTCTTTCCATTACCTAGGGTACTACAACACTCTCTTCAATGAAAAAGTTTTGGCTCCACATCGCCAAAACTTTTCCCTCTTACCCCTACATATAACATGTCACCATCCTACTTGACACGAAACAAACATTTCATTTCTATAGAATTACATGAACTTATACATGCATCCATTTCTTCCCAACTCAATAACATTATTACTGCCTGAAAATCAATAATAACAAAAAAAACATTACGTGCACATAGCCATATGAAACATAAGATACCAATAATAAATCAAATTCGCAAAACCTATGATCTATTATACTTTACAACAATTTCCAAAATTGACGAACATAATATATTCTCGTTTGTCCATAACCACAACTTTCGAACAACTGTCCTGCGCGCACCTTTCCCGATCTTTCTGTAAGTTTTTCGCGTCCTCCCTCGGTTTTCACTACACATTCCGCTGTAGCTTCTGGTCATCTGTTTCGGAATAACCTTCGCTTCCACATCTCCAGCTTACCCAAAGCCTCTCACGCTGTTGTTACGCCACTGCTCTACCTCTACTTATGTCGCACTCCCTGAAGCATTATTATTGTTTATGCTCTGTCACCGTTTGTCCAAATTTGTTGTCTCTAGCACCCCTGGTGGCATGTTACATCTCTGCAGTATAGATAAAACTGCAGACATATCGAATTTCTTCGGTTCTCGTTGATTGATCGATGAGGGTGGTACTTAATCGTCTAGCGTCGTTGTTGTCGTACCCAATTTCGGAAGATGAAATTCGAACCATTTGCTCTTTGAATTATTCGATTATCGTTATTCATTTTACCATGAAAATCTTTCAACCAGCAAGGTTGTCAGATTTTTCTTCCATAGACATCTCGCTGGCGTTACACCTGCGGAATCGCGTTTTTCATAATCGCCTAATAATCAGTTAAAGCTGAACAGGAAGGTTATTCGTCTGATGATGGCCTGATGATTATTTTTGCTTCTCGTCGATCACAGAACTTCCCGTTGATTGTCTTTATTGTCCTTATACGCGCATTGTTCTAACGTTCACTTAAAATGATTGTATGATCAGTACGATCTGAAAGTTATTGAAACAATGCAAAACAACAAAAAATAATCATCCATAACATGCAAGGCCTTGTGCTCGCGTTAACCAGCGACCAAAACGCTTCCTTATAATCTGTTTCAGATTATCTTCATATACCATTCAATCCGATTTGAAAGAATAACTTCTAAATTCGCAATAATATACCGTTAAACTAACAAAACAAAATTCTATTACCCTTTTTAAATTTTTTGAATAGAGGCCTCAAAAAAATAATCGTACCTGAACTGCTTCTTCTGAATAATGTACTCAAAATTCTGAAACACAGCTACATTGATTTTACTCCAAAAATTTCACCTAAATTAATTTCAACGGAAATGACCTTGGAACCTAAAAGTTGGAATCACAATTAAAAAATTGGGCTACTGAAACTAGAATTGCCACTGTTAACTTCACAAGAAAAAATTCATAAACGAATAGAATGGCCTTTGCATGATTAGGTACTTAATAACTCGGAATGTGGGGTCGTCACTGCCCAATGGTACTCAAACCACTCCGTGCGGAAATAGGGTTTCCTCAATAGTAGGTCCATCGGTCTGGTGGACGTGCAGTTTTTCTGTACCTTCCCAAAGCAAAGACTGGCTCTTCCAGCCATTCTTTCTCATCATTATAGAGCTCCTCATCTGATTCGAAGTAAATTGTCAGCCTATCGGCATGGACAACTTTTTCTTAAATACCCCCACATTCCTTTATCTTGCATGTCTCATTACTTCGATATCTTGTTTTTTCATATGGACCAATCCAGCTTTCCCCTATTTCCTTAGATGACCCACGCATTTCTCTCAAGAGTACCTTATCCCCCAACTCGAATTGATGATCGCCCCCAAAAACTCTCGATGATTTGTATTTTTCGCGATCCTTCACCTTACATTTTTTCTTCTTTCTCCCTGGTTTTCCCAGCGTTTCTTCATTATATTGATCGGTCTGAGCCTCTGCATCTACACAAATTGTTTCGACCTTTGGTTTACCACTTTCTAAAATTTTCGATCTAGTTTCTATTCCTCCAAAATTTTCTTCCGTTTTTGTGTCTGCATTTACACAAATTATTTCAACTTTTGGTTTCCCACTCTCCACTGGTTTTTCCAAAATTTCAACGTCAGTATTGGCCCCCTTATTTTCAATTTGTATGGATGAATCCCTGTAAGTGCTTTTAACCCCAATTCTCAGTGTTTGTTCTTCCCTTCTGGCGATCTGTCCGATCTCTCTAACGTCGTGATATGTACGTTCATCGAGAATTTCTTTGCCCAAAAGTTTGAAAACGGTCCCTCTCACGGTCACAGATGGATCATGTACATAATTTATACGTGCATGATTCGCATACAGGAAATCCCTCCCCAAAATAACCTGGACATTCCCTAAAGTGATGTCGTCACACACCACGGCCGTCCAGGTAGAACTCCATTCTTCGTTTTCGGGTCCCATTGAAATATGGGCCCTACCACAAGATTTTATAGAGTGTCCTGACACACTCGAAAGCCGATATTTGTCGGCTTCGTTCGTGTTGATTTCGTCCCTTGAAACCAAACCCCGCTGGATAAGTGTGACAGCCGCCCCTGTATCAACCAACATCGGGTGAGTGTTCCATTCACCCTTGCTTCGATGATATGCGGTACATCTTCTATCTCTTCGACATTTACTTCCGGAATAACCATTATACTTTGTTTCGTACAACCTGTTATTCCCTGATTTCGATACTCCCGAACAAAGTGTCGCTTCTGACCACAAGAGAAGCATTTTTTTTTCTAATTCTCCTCGGACCCTCTCGCCTACCTCTGTGACTACTTTCCCTTGCAAAAAACCTTTTTCTTCTGCATAAATTTCCAACACCCACTGTCGCAATCCTTATATTCGATGTGTAGCCCTGTACCATCATTAAGATCGATTCCTGTAATTTGACAATTTCCTCTGCTTTTTCCAAGTCTAAATTTTTCTCCCTCAACAACCAGATTCCCGTATGCTGCATCAAGTCTTTCCGAATTCCTTTCTTGAATTGATCTGAAATCATATCCCTATTTTTCTTCCTGATTCCAGCTACTTCTTCCTTAGTAGCCCCAACGAGATCATCCTGCAAAAGATCTGCCCCTACAATCCGTAACCTAGTACAAAATGAAGAAACATCTTCATCTTGTCCTTGGAAACACCGATATAATCTCCACTGGTTCTCTCCTGGGAATCTGGATGGAGTGAATTTTTTCAACAATTTTGCTTTGAAGTCCGCATAATTAAATTTATCGAAGGATATGTCCGACTTGAAAAAATCATACGCTTCACCACTTAGTTTGAATTTGAATAATTTCAGCGTTTCCTCTTCCGTCCACCATTCTAATTTGGACCGTAATTCTAATTTGTCGAAATACTTGACCGCATCTTCACCGATGAAGGTATCTAACGTGCTCGCTATCATACCAAGGGAATACATCATTGACGGGAAAACTTAATCGGTGTTAGTAACAGAGGGAGTAGTTGCCATTTTTGTTTGATACGCAAAACAAAAAAAACGGAAGAAAAAAAATTCCTACCTTTTCCTGGTGTTCCTCGTTTACCTGAAAACCCTGGTCTAACTGCAGTGTGATACGATCTGAAACTGCAAACAAACTAAAATTTTCTTCCCTGAAAAAAAAACACACACAAATCAACAGGTGAATTCAGATCAATCAAAAACGTAATTATTTCCAACTGAAGACGAACTATTATTCCTGCAAAAAAAAAGAACTCGTAATTAGCACAAACAAAACCAGAATTCAATAACCTCCACAAAAAAATCTCTGACGAAAAAATTATATTTTCCGATGCACTAACGTCTCAACTCTCAATATTTTTTTTCTAAACAAACCTCTCTGCATGTCACGCTCAAATTAATTAATTCACTGTGAATAGCCAGTAAACAGAAAGAAAAAAATTCTCGAATTAAGTTTCCACTTATTCCCTCAATCAAAATAAAAAAAAAATGAACTGTAAAATACCCACTATCAGAAAACAGATATATTCAATCTCGCCGCTGTCACCAAATTGTAATACCTGCGGGGGTGTTTCTAAACACACCTGTTACCGCAAATAAAATATGAGATTTTACCTTTTAAAACCTGCACACTTTTCCAGTCGAAAGGGAACCTGGACTCGTGCCTTGAGCAAACGCAAGGTCTTATAAAAAATTAAATCCTTTTCTGAGAGGGGATGAAATAAAAAGACCTTCTCATTAACATTAACAATATATTAAATTCCAAAAATATTCTCTTCTGCATTCAATGATAAATAAAAATTTTATTCCTCGACCTTTTTAAGAACCGAACAGTATATGAAGAAAAAACCAATAGAACAAAAACAAATAGTAGTGATGGAGAGTGACTTAGTAACTTTTTGTACGTTCCTTCTTCAAATCTTCGAAAATTTCCATTCAGTTATGAAAAAAATTCTCTCACCAGACCAAACACTCACGAAAACACTTGCTGTTAATCATTAATTAAAAAAATTAAATTACCCTCAAGTTACATTATAAATTTTGAAGAACTTTACTCCCACTTAACACAGATACTTCCTACGATTCAATTCGCATTTTCCCTTCTGATGCACACGTCGTGCTTCTGTACTTCACGCCACTGTCGGAACTCTCTCGATTCCCGAAAATTTTCCTCTTGGAATATTCTAGAAAGAATTTGTCTGAAACGACGCGGTCTTACACTATTGGTTAAAAAACCATAAAATCTGATGATAATAAAAAACCGTTGACTCGACCCTTTGGGATACGCGACCCTTGAACTGTTTATCATCTTAGCCCTTCGAAGTTTTAATTTATGTGTCTGCCTCTATTCCACACGTTTGGATGACTTTCCTCTAGAATTATGTTAAAATTGAATTTTTAAAATGTAATAATTTCTTTCTATTACCTAGGGTACTACACCGTTACAAAATATTTTTTTGAATGAATCGTTACATGATTCTTTGAACTTATGGCTTAACTTCAAAACGATAATAATAAAGAAAAAATTTAAGGGCATGTACTGCAAAAGATTGAATGATAATGACAATCAATATCTTCTAGGCGAAATTAATTTGAAAATAATCGAAAAAAAATTGATATTCAGAAAAACAGTAGATGATCATTTATAAAGGAATAATAAATCTTGCGTGACCGCAACACCATGATTGAGATCTTCATATGAGTTTTTTTAGATTTCAAATAATGTTGTAAGCATTTCCTCACAAATATTTCCAAATACATATTCCAATGAATATCACTTATTATAATAGTAGGTTAACTAGTTGAATTAAAAATCGAAAATTACTTGAAAACTATTCGGTTTAGGTATAGGGAAACCCAATGAAGATAGTTTCGATATTAATTTTTACGTTCAACAAGGTACAGCTACAAATGCTATGCATGATAAGATTAAAGTATCTGTTCAGGAGCCTTTCATAAGTGATCACAAAGTGATTCAACTAGATTATCCTGCAGGTTATTCACCGAAAAGTCATCCTCTTTTGGTAGGATCGGTGTCACAAAACAACTTGAATCATCTGTCTGCATTAATCTCGGATACTGATTTTCGTGGTATTTATTGCGCTCGGTCGGTTGAGGACTGTTTTCGGGAATTTTTAGATATCCTGAAATTCGCCATAGAGGTTGCATGTCCACTGAGATTACAGGATAGTTCTGAGTCATGTCGGCCAAAGTGGATTTATTCTGAAGTTCTAGAAGCAAGGGCTAACTTACGCAACTTACATTGGCTTGCGCAGTGCACTAACTCTCAAACAGCGCGAGATAAGTATAAACAAACTAAAATTCAATATAATCGAACACTGACCTCTGCGAAATTCGATTATCATAAAAATCTATTTGAGAGATCCAAAAATGTCAATAAAACAGTGTGGAATTTTGTTAATGACCAACTAGGAAACAAAACAGAGAGAAAAAAAATATTTCTCTAGAATTGAACGGTCAATCTATATTCTGCCCTAAAATGGTAGCTGAAGCATTTGGAGAGTATTCACAGGGGTCAGTCAACGATCCTTACTTAGCTACTATGGGGGGCAAATCCCGAATACTTGCGCTGTTCAGAGATTATTACACTGCAATTTTTTCTTCTTTCCTGTGGTTGCAGATGAGGTCTTATCCGTCATTGAAAATTTGAAAAATGGCGGTGGAACAGGACATGATATGATCTCTGCTAGGATACTGAAATCCATCGCTCCCTTTAAAGCTGAACATTTGTCCTATCTCTTCAACAATTCCATTAGTTCTGGATTTTTTCCATCAATTTTAAAACTGGCAAAGGTAATACCCGTTTACAAAAGGGAGGATACAAAAAACATAGCCAACTATCGCCCCATATCGATCTTAAGCCAACTGTCTAAGGTATTTGAAAAAATAGTGTACCAGAGAATGAGCGATTTCCTTTCAAAATTTTCGATACTTTCGAATTGACAACACGGTTTTAGAGTCGGTAGGTCCACACAGACTGCGTGCTCTGAGTTTATGGAGTCCGTTTATATCTATTTGGATAAGGGTGATCATGCCGCAGGAATATTTTTTGACCTCTCACGTGCATTCGACTGTTTGCAACACAAGTTCATAATCGACAAAATGTATCAGATCGGATTCAGGCGTGTTTTTCTTGACTGGATCTCAAGTTACCTGTCTGATCGAACTATATTCGTCGACCTCAATGGCAGCTTTTCTAAAAAATATCACTCAAGACTAGGTGTTCCCCAGGGGTCAGTTCTGGGACCTTTGTTATTTCTTTTATTCATTAATGACTTACCAGACTATCTCGTTGCAGCTGTTCTGGTGCTGTTTGCAAATGATGCTTCATTGGCGGTCAGGCGAAGTATTGAAGAATTGAAACATATATGTGAAGAACTCATTCAGCGATTTCTTGACTGGTCTCGTAGAAATTCGCTTGTTATAAACTTGGCGAAAACGCAAATAATGAAGTTTCAAAACCGCGATTTTGGTGGGTCTACTCCACTTGTAGTGAGTGTTGCGGGTAATTCTCTTGGAACTGTTGAATATGTCGGGTTTCTGGGACTGCACGTTGACAGGTTTTTGAGATGGAATTTTCAAGTTGACCATTTATGCCGTAAGCTCAACAGCTCGTATTATGCTCTGCATCGTCTGAGGGGGTCTGTCTCTACTGAAACCCTATTGCATATATATTATTCTATAGTATAATCGAAAATTCGTTGCTGATAAGTTTTTCTTGATATCATCTCATTTGTTTCTACCATTTTCTTTTTATTTTAGTTCTCCTGATGAAGAGATAAATAAATATCTCGAAAGCTCGAGCAAAGAAAAAAGAGTACCTCATTAATTACTGCAATTCCCACTATCCAATTTTCTATTATTCTATAATTTACAGTCACCTAAACTACAATACCATCCTATGGGACGGATCGTCGGAGTGCGGTCGGGTGTTGGTCACGCAAAAAAAGGTCATTCGTCTTATATTCGGCTTGAAACCTAGATATTCATGCAGACCGATATTCAAGAACTCACAAATACTTAACTACCCTGTATTTACGTCCTGAATTGTCTTTTGTATGTGCGATCTAATATTAATTGTCTCACAAAATGCTCTGATTTCCATAGCTATGGAACTAGGAACCGAAATATGATTTGTGTGCCAAGGCACTCGACGGACAAATACGAGTCATCCCCCAGATATGCTGGTATTGCTTTATATAATCATCTGCCGAATAGGTTTAAGTCGATGAATGAGAGAATGTTCAAGAGGGAGATGAAAAAAAAATGTTATGCTCCAAGGGATACTATGATTTGAAGGAATTCTTTTCAGATGTATTAATATAATAATTTTGTATTACCTACTTATGTATTGACATTTCCTATATACGAATAAATTATTTTTTTTTACGTCCGTGTGAGGGGAAAACCCTTTATGGGCACCGAGAGGGTCCGCACTCTCGGTAGTGTGAGAATCCAAGATCTTGTTTGGTTACTCACTAAAAACCCCTCACCCTTAAATGGAGGAGTTCTTCATCCTGCCCTCGTAGCGTCCCTTAACGAAAGAGATGAGCTGCAAGTGGCTTCTAGAGTTCATGGGACCTGATGATATGAAGTGAACCGAGCAACACTGCTTTCTGCATTCTGTGCGCCAATACCTCGGCCAGTGATCTACAGGCCGGAATAATCTTCAGTTCATCCACGTAGTTGGCTCTCATTCCACCGAGACATGCTATGATTAGTACGACCAGCCTAACTTTATGACCTGGGTATGAAGTTCCTAGCTCGAACATAAGATCTTTCTTTAGTATTATTATTATTATCATTATGTGGTACCTGGAAAAAAAAATCTTCCAAATGAACACCAAATGGGATTCCGAAGAAATAGATCAACAACTGATAATCTGATCATTTTGGAAAATGCCATTCAAAGAAGTTTCTCGACTAAACAGCATACGACAGCCATATTTTTCGACCTAGAGAACGCTTTGGACCTCACTTGGAGATTTGGTATTCTTAAAACACTATTTGAATGGGGAATAAGAGGTAAATAACCGAAATTCATCAGTAACTTCTTAACAAGAAGAAGTTTCAGAGTGAGAGTATCAGATCAAGTATCGGAGTTGTTCACCTTCAGGGACCCACATTAAGTGGAACCCTCTTTTTGGTAGCAGTAAAGAAACTTCTGGATGGGGTGGGTGAAGAGTTTGGGAAAAGTCTGTTTGTGGATGATCTTGCTATCTTTTGCTCTTCCAATAGTGTCGCGAAATCCCTACGAACAATTCCCACTACCCAACTAGGTCACGCCAACCCCCGAAGAGGGTAGATAGATAGATAGATAATTTATTGATCAAAATACCAACAATTACATTTGGATTGACACGTCATCATAAACTATAATTATTGTAACAAAAAATAAATTTTCACAATTATGATTTTCCCACAAAAAAATGAAAATTGAACAGGAATTCAACAGTTTTACTGAACTGATAACTGTAAACTATTGTACAAACTATAACTATTGTAACATAAAATAAATCCCCACAAAAAATTAAAAAGGAATTCAACAGTTTTTCCGAATCAACAAAAATTCCTGAATGTTATAAAATACACTATTTGTTAAAAACAATTTCAATTCAGCTTTGAATTTATTCAATGTACATCGTCGCCTTCAGGAGAAAATTGCGTAACTCCATTCAATTAACGAGGAGTTACGTAGTTTTCTCCGGAACACGACGACATATGTTTTTAATATCATCGGGTAGATGATTAAAAAATTGCATTCCAGCGTAATATGGTGACTTTCTATAACTAGAATAATTTATTTGTTCAAGTCTGAATGCATTTCTGTGTCTTGTGGAATAATTATGGAAATCACCATTTTTTTGAAAATTGATTTTATTTTTGTAGATGAAAGTAAGAATTTTATATAAAAAAATACCAGTGAATGTCAATATTTGTTTTGTTTTGAATGTGGTTCGGCAAGACTCGCGAAAGTCAAGCCCGAACATTAACCGTATAATTCTCTTTTGGGCCAGGAAAATTCTGTTACTGGAACAAGCTAGACCATACACCAAAATGTTGTAGCTCATAGTTGAATATACTAAGGCATAGTAAATGGTAATTAATCCCTTTTCGCTCAAACAGGATCTGAGATTGTTCATCGCGAAATAATGCTTGTTTAGTTTTGAACAAATGGTATCGATGTTTTGCTCCCAATTCAGACTCTCGTCGATGATAGTACCCAGAAATAGAACTTCAGATGACATTGTTAGTCCGCAATTCTCTAGGAAGCCGCCAGGTGTTACAAGAGAATTAATGGAGGGTCTGTGGAAATGAACCATTTTCGTTTTCACATGATTTATGATTAGGCGGTTTTTCTGGCACCAATCCTTGAATTCTCGAAGAGCGTTTTCAACTTTATTGTAGAGATCCGATTCTATTGTACTAGACACCATAATTGATGTGTCGTCTACATATATAAATACTTCTGCATTGCTTATAAATTCTGGTAAGTCGTTGATGAACATTAAAAATATAATGGGCCCCAGCACACTGCCCTGAGGTATTCCCTCATCAATGATGTATTCATCCGACATGGCCTGATCCACTTTGACAACAAATTTCCGTCCTCGAAGGAAAGACTCTATCCAATCGAGTATTCTGCCTCGTAATCCCAAAAACGAAATTTTTTTTAAAATGAATTCGAAATTAAGGGTGTCAAAAGCTCGCGATAAATCAAAGAAGATCCCTACTATGAATTGTTTCCTCTCCATTTTCTCATTCAACCGCTGAACAAAGTTAATTGTGGCCGTTTCTGTTGAACGGTTCTTTTGGAAACCATGTTGATTTTTATTAACGATATCATATTTAATAAGGAAATCTTGGATTCGATTGCATACCGCTTTCTCTAAAATTTTCGAGAACACACTGATCAACGAGATTGGTCTGTAGTTCTGGACACAAAGACGATCTTCTCTTTTATACACTGGTGAGACAAGTGACCATTTCAAACGTGATGGGAATTGACCCTGCTCTACTGATCTATTCAGGATAGTAGCGATAATTGGGGCCATGATAGTCGAGCATTTTTTCAAAAGAAATATTGGAACTTCGTCCAAGCCGGTTGATTTTTATTTTTCATTTGTGAGATAATGTTCTCAATTTCGTTTGGTGTAGTTGGATGAAAAAATAACGAGTTTTTTAGGTGGTTACGAGTTATTGTACCAGAGTTCGACAAATTACTTCCAAAATGGTTCTGAAGTTTATTACTTACAACACTTGCGAAGAAGCTACCAAAAACGTTCGCGATTTCTTTTTTGTCGTTCAAGATAGTGTTGTTGTGCTTAGGTCTTATATTATTACAAATTTTTTTCCTATTCAGTCTTGTATTTACTACATTCCAAATTGTCTTACTCTTATTTTCTGATGAATCTATAATATTCAAGAAATAATCCTGCTTTGCCCTCGTTACGTTTCTGTTATACTCCTTCTTGAATTCTTTATATTGATTTTGTAGGAATTCATCAGTAGGATTGTCATTGCGTAGGTGATTGAGTCTGCGCAAATGGAAAGATTGAATCTTGAGCTGATAGTTGTACCAAGTGTTATTTTTCTTCTGAGGCTTCGACCTCCCATTGATTCTCGGAAAAGATGACTCGAACGCATAGGTAAAATGCGACCAGAATAACTCGAAACCCTGATCAGAAGAAGTCAATGCCAGGTTATTATCACAAATTGTGAATTGGCTCAACAAATGTTTGAACTGGCAAATATTAAGATCAGTAAACCTTCTTCGGAACATGTTGGAACTCTCGACCGTCTGGTCGCCAATACCACGCGATATCCGAACGATCTGAGCATGGTGATCTGAGACGCGTGAAGAAACGGGACAGCAGTCTCCAGATACCGTAGAAGGCGTATCAAAAACATTCAATAATAATAATTCATCGCATAATTCATATTCAGTAAATTATTATAAACTTAATTAAATACAGTCCACTATTTTACGAAGTGTGTTTCATTAAAGCACCCAGAATCATTAAAAGTGTAATTCCTACAAAAATTGGACCTTCGAGACCGAATTATTCAAGAAAATACAACGGTGAAAGAAGAAATTCCTACATCTACCCCCGTTTCACGGAACTTCGACCGTCGCTTGGAGTGGTGCAGAACAAGGAACACGTGAGGGCCGACGACAGCGAGGGAGCGAGGCAGGCGTCAGATAGTACCAGACCTCGACCAAAAACTCCATGTTTTGCAGCGGCATAGTATGCACACTAAATTGTGAGTTCGTTCCGAGCATCTTTATCAATTCAGTATTTTCTACCTGAACTAAATTTCATTCTGTTTTCATAAGTCAAGTAAAGCAGCTACTTACGTAACATTTCAATTCATTTTTTCACAATACAGCTACATACGTAGCAGAAAGATTGAATTCTTGACGATTCTTTCTTATTGCATAATTCAATAAAATGGCAGAAATAGCTACACTTGTTGCCAAGCGTGGTGTCTACAAAGCACAACTGACGCGATTTTCAACGTTTCTACATTCATTTAGCGGTGGCTCTACCATAGTGCAATTAAAAAAGCGTCTGGAAAAGATTGAAAATTCTATTTTCCCGGAATTTTCCGACATTCAAATGGAAATAGAAACTTTAGACGATTCTGATGATCAAGCTAATAAAGTTTGAGAATAATTATTACGATTTAGTTTCTCGTGTTTCAGAAATTATTGAAGCTTCTGAGGATAAGGGTCAAACTTTGGTGAATTCAAATGCCTCAAGCAGCTCTAATACGAATAATTCTGTCAACTGTGTCAAATTACAGACCATTAAGTTGCCAACATTCAAGGGTGCATTTGACACTTGGTTGGAATTTTATTACACCTTTGATTCTCTCATAAATAAAAACACTCAAATTAATGAAGTTCAAAAGTTTCACTATTTGAAATCTTGCGTTGAGGGTGAAGCTTCTCGAGTAATTAGCGCACTGGAAACTTCAGCTGCAAATTTCGATATCGCATGGGGTTTGTTGTGTGATAGATACAACAATAAAAAATTACTTATACACAATCATATAAAAGCATTATTCAATTTACCTCAGGTCACTAAAGAATCATTCCGCAGGCACGATGATGGTAAATTCATGGTTTCAATCCCTTTCAAAGATGACATTGATTTGTTGGGCAGTTCGGAAGAATGTGCGAAAAGGCGGTTTCTCAGTCTCGAACAAAAACTTCAAATAAATTCTGATATGCGTGAGAAATACGTCAACTTCATCAACGAAAACATAAGTCTCAATCACATGTCTAAAGTGTCGGTAGACAAACAGACAGGAGTTGCCAACTCTTTTTCCGCACCACGGTGTTCTCAAAGAAGAGAGCTTGACAACCAAGTTGCGCGTGGTCTTCGACGGTAGTTGTCCCACAAGTAGTGGTCTATCTATCAACCAAATCCAGATGGCTGGAGCCACAATTCAAGATGATATTTTTTCTATTATTTTACGCTTCAGACAGTTTTCTTACGTAGTTTCATCAGACATCGAGAAAATGTATCGTTGTGTATGGATAGCACCAGAACAGAGATCATTGCAGCAGATTTATTGGAGTGACAATCCATCAGATCCGTTGCAAGTCTTTCAACTCAATACAGTAACCTACGGAACAACCAGTGCTTCATTCCTTGCAATCAGATGTTTGCATCAGCTCGCTCTGGAGTGTTCTGATACACATCCCTCCGCATCTGACGCCATAAAACATTCCTTTTATGTTGCAAGGGGCAGGTTTTATTTTACGCAAACGGAATTCTAACAATTTCAATGTCATCAAAGTAATAGGTAACTCTGATGTTCCCACAGAGTTATTGAAACTTGGTGCGACAGAGAATACGAAAACACTGGGAATATTTTGCTCTTCTGATTCAGATCTTCTGTGTTACAAGATAATCCCCCCCAGATATCAGAAAGGCAAGCACGAAAAGGTCAATTCTGTCGGGCATCTCACAAGTGTATGATCCACTAGGATTATTGAGTCCATGCATCATTACAATCAAAATTTTGCTTCAGAGGCTATGGGCTGAGAAATTGAAATGGGATGAGTCAGTTCCCATGGATATACATTCCGACTGGACCAAATTCCGGAGAGAAATACATCAGCTTAATCATCTTCGAATACCTCGGCATGTAAAATACATAAATAATGGTCGCACTGAATTGCATTGCATTTGTGATGCATCTAAGGATGCCTATGCAGCGTGTGTTTACATTCGCAGTGTAAGCAAACAGGACGGAATCATGTCGCAGCTTCTATGTGCCAAGTCTAAGGTGGCACCACTCAAGGTACTTACTATTCCCAGGTTGGAACTCCAAGGGGCATTGATATTGGCAAGACTGGTAAGCAAAGTGTTAACTTCCTCATCTGTCAATTTTGACGAAATAGCATATTGGTGTGACTCCACCATAGTTCTTGGTTGGCTAAAAACACCTCCAAATCTTCTGAAAACCTTCTCTTTTGTTAACATGTGAGCTCTGGTGGCATGGACCAGCGTGGCTCTCAGAACCCTCGGACAGGTGGCCAACTCCAATTGTAACCTTGTCAGATTAACTACCAGAGTTGAAAAATGCATTCACTTCCATGGTTTCTCAAGACAAAACGTTTGAATTCCCCTTCCATAGATATTCGAATTATCTCAGGCTGATTCGCAGCCTGGCTTATTGCTTTCGGTTCATTTACAATTGCCGACATCCAGATGCGCGGAAAACCGAAGCCCTAATGGTAGAGGAACTAGACCTAGCAACCTTGTCCATTATAGTGGTTATTCAAAGCGAGAATTTTCATGCGGAATACTCTTTGTTGACAGCAGGAAAATCTCTTCATGTTAAGAGTCCGTTGCTGAGCTTAGCGCCGTTTTTAGCTGGAGGTATCATGAGAGTTGGAGGAAGACTTCGTTATTCTGAATTTCAATACAAGCAACATCCAATATTGCTCCCAAAAAATCACGACTTTGTGAAGTTGCTTTTTCGTCATCAGCATGAAATATTGGGCCATGCAGGTCCCACACAATTGTTAGCTTCAATCAGAGCAAAATTTTGGCCTATTTCAGGAAAAAATTCAGCTAAACAAGCTGTACATCCTTGTACTCGTTGCTTCCGAATGAAACCTGCAAGCTTATTTCCTATGATGGGTGATTTGCCCTCCTCAAGGGTCACACCGTCAGCCCCCTTTTCAATAACAGGCGTTGATTATGCAGGGCCGTTCATATTAAAAGACAAAAAGGGTAGGGGCTGTAAGTCTATTGAAGGATATGTATCTCTTTTCATATGCTTTTCATTCATAGGCAATACACTTAGAATTGGTTACGGGATTGACAGCTGAATGTTTCATTGCCGCTTTTCGTCGTTTCGTAGCACGAAGAGGTAAACCTTCACGTATGGTATCGGATAATGGCACTAACTTCGTAGGCTTGTCAGTCATAAAGAGAAAATCGTGGAAGTAGGTGCTTTGGAAGGCGTCCACTGGGCTTTTATACCACCATATTCACCTCACTTTGGAGGACTATGGGAGGCAGGAGTAAAATCCATGAAATTTCATTCAAAAAGAATTATGGGAAACGCGAGTCTTACATTTGAAGATTTTTCAACCATTTTAACGCAGGTAGAAGGTATTTTGAAATCTCGACCGTTGTCACCTCTATCAACAAATCCGAACGATCTTGCTCCATTAACACCGGCCCACTTTTTAATTGGAAGACCAATAACAAGTCTTCCTGACCCTGATGTACGAGAGATCCGAGAGAATTGCCTATCCAGGTTCCAGCTTTTGCAGCAACGTGTCCAGCTATTCTGGTCCAAGTGGTCTTCGGAATACATAAACGAGCTACAGTGTCGTGAAAGGTGGAGGGCCAACCGGAGCTCCCTATCGGTTGGTGCGTTAGTCCTCAACAAAAAGCTTCAGCCACCGTTATGCTGGGCTCTCGGCCGTGTAGAAGGAATCTTTCCTGGGAAAGATGGTGTTGCTCGAGTAGCTTCAGTGCGTACGACAAAAGAAACAATCCGACGTGCGGTTACTAGTTTGTGCCCGCTGCCATTAGATGACTGCAGCCAGAAGCAAACATAAAAATGAACTTAATTTATTGAAAGTAGAGACTTTCAACGAGGGGAGTATGTCGCGAAATCCCTACGAACAATTCCCACTACCCAACTACGTCACGCCAACCCCCGAAGAGGGTAACGCGTGAAGAAACGGGACAGCAGGTAGTACGTCTCCAGATACCGTAGAAGGCGTGTCAAAGACATTCAATAATACATCGCATAATTCATATTCAGTAAATTATTATAAACTTAATTAAATACAGTCCACTATTTTATAAAGTGAGTTTCATTAAAGCACCCAGAATCATTAAAAGTGTAATTCCGACAAATAGTATTCCTGACACTGAAAGATGCTTACAGCAAGCAATAAACACCATATTGAAAAATACTAGAAAACAGGGTATAAAACTGTCACCAACCAAAACATTTAGAGTACATTTCTGTAGACTCCGAAAACCACACAATGACCCAGTTCTGAAGGTGGGAGAGAACAATTTGATATTCAAACCACAAGTAAAATTCTTGGGAGTTATCTTTGACCAAAAATTAACATGGGCAACACATATCAGGGAACTAGCAAGAAAATATAAACCAGTTCTGAACATGATGAGGTGTATATCTGGAGTAACTCGGGGGCTGAAAGATAAATATTGCTTAATATACATCGAGCACTGATACTATCAAGAATAGACTATGGATCAATAGTATACGGCTCTGTGAGAAAAAGTTGTCTGAAAAACTCGATTCTATCCATTACACAGGTTTGAAAATAGCAATGGGGGCATTCCGAACAAGTCCAATGGAATCTGTTTATGTGGAAAACGGCATCTGTCCATTGTCGATAAGAAGAAAAACAAACATGATAAATTATATCTCCAAACTCTCCGCACACAGAATGAACCCATTACAAGACCATATTTCTTGACAAATCTGAAAATACAACAAGAAACTCTATAGTATCACGATTTGCTGAAGTAATCACACAGTTCCCTCTTCCAGAAGCCATACAACTAGATCAGTTTAAATTAGAACCATAGCATCCACCTAGACTGTTGTATATACAGGGTGATTTTTTTAAGTGTTTCATTAGAAGTTTTCGAGGAAGGAATTGCGATACAAATTCAAAATTTTGTATTTTTGTTTTAGAGTACATGAACTCAATTTGTAAAATATTTTCAAGTGGAATCTACTTCCGGTTCTACCGGAAACGGATGTGAACTTCGTTATTTCAAATGGAACACCCTATATATTTATACATATTTGAATTCTTCGTTTAATTATGCAATGATTTGATGTATGATATGCGCAATCACATCAAGTGAGAAAATTTTATACAGGGTGCCTGAAACAGGGCTTCAAAGTGAGCCTCAATAAAACTACGAAATCTCATTTTTTTCAATTGGGAACCATATAATTTTATAATTCCGATCGATTGCTCGCCAAAAACTAGTTAGAGTGTGCCAAACATTTCATGTCTTTAAAATGAGTAGTTTCGCCGTTATCGAATAAAATTCGAATTTCACGACTAAAGCCAGGTTTCTTTGTCTAAATATCAGGTTTATCAAGATAATTTTCAAGTAGGCTATGTCAATAGTAAGAATATGTGAGTTTTAAACTAAAATTTCTGTATTTAGTCATCATTCATTATCTGCTCTGTTTATTTGTCACATTCGCAGCAAATAGAGACTTTTGATATATCATTCTCTTCATTATTATTGTTATTGCTTGTTTTGCATAGTGCTTGATCAATAAAAATAAGTAAGAATGACTATTCCTAACATAGCCTACTTTGAAATAGACGAGCATTCCACTGAATTTGACTGATGGGACAACCCTGGCTTTATTCATGAAATTCTGTCGAATTGAGTGGTATGCTATGTCTATTTCAAAGTAGGCTATGTTAGGAATAGTCATTCTTACTTATTTTTATTGATCAAGCACTATGCAAAACAAGCGATAAGAAAAATAAGGTACACCAGAATGATATATCAAAAGTCTCTTCTGTATTTGCTGCGAATGTGACAAATAAACAGAGCAGATAATGAATGATGACTAAATACAGAAATTTTAGTTTAAAACTCACATATTCTTACTATTGACATAGCCTACTTGAAAATTATTTTGATAAACCTGATATTTAGACAAAGAAACCTGGTGTTAGTCGTGAAATTCGAATTTTATTCGATAACGGCGAAACTACTCATTTTAAAGACATGAAATGTTTGGCACACTCTAACTAGTTTTTGGCGAGCAATCGATCGGAATTATAAAATTATATGGTTCCCATCTGAAAAAAATGAGATTTCGTAGTTTTATTGAGGCTCACTTTGAAGCCCTGTTTCAGGCACCCTGTATAAAATTTCCTCAAAATTTATACAAGAAGCCGTATCAGCGTACTTTCATTTGTCTCACTGCTCCAAAAAAAAATTCTTACAATGAGGGATTTTGAAGATATAAACACTAATTTGTGACAATCTTTCTGTCAAAAAATTCGAGAATCAGGCAATAACTCAACAATCGCTTGATGTGGTTGCGCATATCATACATCAAATCATTGCAGAATTAAACGAAGAATTCAAATATGTATAAATATATAGGGTGTTCCATTTGAAATAACGAAGTTCACATCCGTTTTCGGTAGAACCGGAAGTAGATTCCGCTTGAAAATATTTTACAAATTGAGTTCATGTACTCTAAAACAAAAATACAAAATTTTGAATTTGCATCGCAATTCCTTCCTCGAAAAACTTCTAATGAAACACTTAAAAAAATCACCCTGTATAGGAAGAGAGAAACAAATACGGAACTACTCAGACTGAAATTTCTAGACACCCTTACGAAATATGGAGGTTCATCCTGTGTTATATACACAGATGCTTCAAAATTGGAAGGCAAAGTTGCAAGCGCGATATACACCAACGAAAAAACTTATAGCTGGACTCTTCATCAAGCAAGCACCATCTTAACAGCAGGAATGTATGCTATATGGCAAGCACTTCTCTCTAAGAAATCAACTAAATATTTCGGCAAGAGACCATGTTCAATCTTGTATATTAGTGTTAAATTGGCTCTCTTGATGATTTTTTCAACTGATAACCAATTCAGTTTATCAAGCATATTATTTATTGGGCTATATTCATTACATGAAGATAGGATTAACGTCTGTAAATAATATATTTCATATATAAAATATCTTTCCTCAATTATATTCATTACACTTCAAAATTATCCTTATTGCCTTATTCTGCTGTAATTGTAGTCTGTATATATCTCCTTGAGTGCACGAGATGAGCAGGGAACAACAATAATTGAAATGAGGCAGCACAATAGTATTAAAGACCAGCTTTCTGGTCCACAACGACAAAAAATTAGAAATACGAGAAAAGAAAGAAACTTTTTTACCTATTTTTTTACACAAGTAATCAACATGCAAACAAAAATTCAACTGTGGGTCCAATATGACACCCAAATAAAATAAGGAACATTTACGACTTACTTCAAGATATATATGTATTTTTTGGTCACAGCATAAAACGATGGGCTCTGTTGCAAAGTATAAACCAAAATCAATGTAAAATAATAAAATAAAAAGACTAGCACCTACTCGTTGGTCGTCAAGACATGATGCTTTAGAAGCTCTCCGTTTTAGATATGTACAGGGTGGGCAAAATTGGTGCTACATGAACTAAAACTTTTTAATCCGAGGAGATAGAGAAAAATGAATGGCACCTTATAGTCCTCTTTTTTCGAGAAACTGATAATGCCATCAACTGCATTCCTCTATCTTCTTTTGTTTCCGAGTTATAGGCCAAAATTTAAATTTGGGCGATTTCAACTTTGGTCATTATCTCCGTTTCTGTCCATGCTAGGATGTTGAAATAAAAACATTATACAGGCACTTCTCTGATAGCAATCCAGTGGCGTATCGTGATTTTTTATAAAAGGTTAATTTGCTGAGTTATAACATGAACTTGTGTTTTTTCTTATGGAAACAGTTGTTTGAAATAACTTAGAAATAATCGCCATTTTTTTCCCGTTTCAGAAATGTATCATATGTTATACATCGCCCTCAGATTCGTTAAGATATTATGGAAAATATGGTTTGTATTTGGAATTCGAATTATTGAATAGGCTGAATCATAGAATTATGTGTCTCTACGCATGGTGTAATTATTAATTCACGTTTGAATACTTGATGGTGCGATCTCTGTTTGAAACAACTGTCAGTTATTGAAATTTGAAGTCATCGTTGGCGGCATTATGGAGATATTCCAAAATTACGAAAAATTAGATATGTTGAAATGTTTCATTTTAGCGAATGAGAATAGTGGGGCAGCAAGTGATTCAATTGTGAAATAATAATTACACCATGTACCTATAGAGACACATAATTCTATGATTTAGCCTACTCAATAATTCGAATTCCATATACAAACCATATTTTTCTTAATATCTTAACGAATCTGAGGGCGATGTATAACATATGATACATTTCTGAAACGGGAAAAAAATGGCGATTATTTCTAAGTCATTTCAAACGACTGTTTCCATATGAAAAAACACAAGTTTATGTTATAACTCAGCAAATGAACCTTTTATAAAAAATCACGGTACGCCACTGGATTGCTATCAGAAAAGTGCCTCTATAATGTTTTTATTTCAACATCCTAGCATGAACAGAAACGGAGATAATGACCAAAGTTGAAATCGCCCAAATTTCAATTTTGGCCTATAACTCGGAAACGAAAGAAGATAGAGGAATGCAGTTGATGGCATTATAAGTTTCTCGAAAAAAGAGGACTATAAGGTGCCATTCATTTTTCTCTATCTCCTCGGGTTAAAAAGTTTTAGTTCATGTAGCACCAATTTTGCCCACCCTGTACATGTGTTGAAAGCTCTCTCGAAAATAATATTATCTTCTGCTAATCCAACGGAAATATCCGAGGCAAGGTCTTCAAAAAATCATGTAGAGAAATTTGAAACGATCGTTTTAATTATTATTGAAACAAATATTTTGAAAGTGGACACTGTGTCTAAACCCTTGCAAGGTAAGGAGAAAAATATTGAGCAGGTATCAAAACTTTTTCACGCTTTATATGAAAATATGAAACAAATGCGGGATGATTTCAAATTGATTATAACCGAAGCTTTTGATTTAGCGAAGGAGTGGGGTACTACTACTGAATTCACAAAAAAGAGAATTTCTCGTCCGAAAATTTTCTTTGATGAAACTAATAACCATCATAATATTCAAACAAATCAAGATTGGTTTAAAATCAACGTATTCTATAGAACAATGGATATAATTATAGCCTAGATAAAAAATTTACAGATTTCGCAATCCTTGCAACCATCAGAGACATTGGAAATGATAACACCACATGTGAATATTACCAACATTTATTTGCATCTGAACTTAAAATGAAATAGTATTTTCAATAATAATAATGAGCAATAATAATTGCAAGAAACAATCAACATTCCCAATTCCTAACATAAACATGTGAGAGGAAACTTGTCACCGTATTTTAAAACAAAAATGTTCTTTCTAAAGTAAGTATTCTTAAGATATAATAATAAAAAATAAAGATATAAATAATTGGATGAAGCTGGGTCCATCCTGTCATTCCTGTCCAATATTTTCGAAGTGAGTTTTGATTTTAGCAAATCTGGGTTTTCATGAAATTGGCTTTAGATAGAAGGATTCAGTTTTTACTAAAATTCATGAATCTTACATGTACTCGGAGTTAACATAATCAGAATAAGCTGAGTCCACCTCGTCCAATATTTTCGAAGAGAATTTTTATTTTACCAAATCTGAGTTTTCTCGAAATTGGCTTGAGATAGAAGGATTCTGTTTTTACTAAAATTCATGAATCTTATATGTTCTTAGATCAACTCTCATCGGATGAAGCTGAGTCCATTCTGTCCAATATTTTCTAAGCGAATTTTTATTTTACCAAATCTGGGTTTTCATGAAATTGGTTTGAGATAGAAAGATTCTGTTTTCACTAAAATTCAGGAATCTTATATGTACCTTCTCGGAGTAAACATCATCAGAAGAAGCTGAGTTCACCACGTCCAATATTTTCGAAGAGAATTTTTATTTTACCAAATCTGAGTATTCTCGAAATTGGCTTGAGATAGAAGGATTATATTTTTACTAAAATTCATGAATCTTATATGTAGGGGAAGACGGGGGAATTCCACGCACCTTAGGGAAAATGCTCACAAAAACCTTCCTATGTACACACAAACTTTCATAATTTAACTGCTGAATCATGAACCCATTTGGAACTTTTTCATCACAAGGAAAAGGTTCAACTACCTATACCAATTGAGAAAAAAAAATAATTCTGAAAACTGTCTTTTCGCGGTCTTCCCCCACGTACTGGGTAATACCGCGCATGCGATGGTATAATTATGCGCATATATTGAACAGCTGAAAAACTCGAAAAAATATTTCATTATTTAGGTAATAACCAAGTACAATGTAAATTAAACAAATTTCCATGAATAGGTACATAGAATATTATTGAAGAATTACCCCGCTACAGCTGCGCGTTATTCTCCCAGTGTGAGTCACCTAACCTAACTAATCACTGACAGTAGATGACGAAATACAATTATGTAATTGTTCTTTTGCATTAAATAATCTACACATATGAAGGAAAATAGTCATGCAATAGATTCATTAGAAATAAATAATAGAAGTACTTTCCACGATTCCAATTTCTCTCGAAAATTAGATCAGAGCGTCGTGAAACGAACAATCGGCTCCCTGGTCTAAAATGAAAACACGAATATCTTTAAATTACGGGAGGATGTTGGCAAGGCAAATACGAGATGGTGCGCTGTATCCACAGAAATATAATAAAATATTTATTTATTTATATGTTTATTATATTTCTGTGGCTGTATCTAAATTTTGAAATAATTGAACTGAGTTGCAGAATTTCAATGCGCAGAATTCCCAGAACACCCCTAGCTAGATACCAATTTTGAATAGAATCGGATCATAATTACGAAACTCGTCCGCCCTATTCTAGCCGCCATCTTGAATTTTTCAGTTTTGACAGAAGAATCATCATTGTCGAACCCAAAAACCCCTAGATACTAATTTTGAATGAAATCGGATGATAATTACGAAACTCATCCGCCATTTTGGAGCAGCCATTTTGTTTTTTTCTATAAAAAATATTTCATGATGCATTGTCACCAGAATTATGTACACCTGCCAAATTTCAAATCAATCGGACGATTAGAAGTGTGTCATATTTAACTTGCAAGATTTGATTACAGACAGACAGACAGACACCGGGACAGGTGAAACTAAATGAAAGCTTGTAAACAAGCTATAATGAAAAAATCATTTTTTAAGACAAGCTTTTATAATAACAGCACTCATTCGCATTTTGAAGCCGCCATCTTGAATTCCTCAATTTTGAAAAATCGTAATTTCCGACCCAGAAAACCCCCAGATACCAATTTGAATAGAATCGGATCATAATTACAAAACTCGTCCGCCATATTGTAGCCGCCATCTCGAATTTTTCAATTTTGACGAAAGAATCATCACTGTCGAACCCAAAAACCCCCAGATAGTAATTTTGAATGGAATCGGATGATAATTACAAAACTCATCCGCCATTTTGGAGCCGCCATTTTGTTTTTTTCTATGAAAATATTTCATGATGCATTGTCACCATGATTATGTACACCTGCCAAATTTCAAATCAATCGGACGATTAGAAGTGTGTCATATTCAACTTGCAAGATTTGCTTTTAAAAAAGCACATATGCGCTTACAAAAACCTCAAAAGTGAGAATTTAAGTAGGTAATTTAGCATATGTATTTTGAAATATGGCAATATAACTGTGTGTTGTATCATAGTTTTCTTGGATGGGGGGCGGGGAAATGTAAGAAATATCAATCATACAGAACACCATGAATTATTCTCAAATGATCATATGTAGAAAACGTTTCCTGGTTTTCATCAGTAGAACAAAGAGAAAGAGAACACAAAATATATTGCTTTTTCACCACTTTAGCGGAATCATCATTATGGATTGTCCGGAGATGCCTGTTTCTAACAGATACGCTGGTAAACTCTTTTCCACATATGCCGCAAATGCAAATAAGTGGATTCACTCTGCAATAAAGTCGAGCATTTATTTGAAACGTCCATAATGAGAAATTGTAATAGATTTTGCTAGATATTCTATTCAATAAAAATCAAACTGTTCGAAGTTCCAACCGTTTTCAACTAATTCACTATCAGATTCGTTTATGAAGAACGACAAAAGACAAAACGCGCGATCGCCGATCTGAATAACAGGCAACGGCTTCTTCTCACGATCTTCCACGCGGGTGCATTCGGAAGCACTCGGATCCAGTGAATCTGATTGGTTAGGCATTCGTGAGAATTAATGTATGCTCGCTTCTCGTATGCTGGCCCAATACACCCTATGTCAGTATGTCACCTATATCACGCGATAACTTTCGAATGCTTTTTTGGTCTACTAGCGACACCTTTGTCGTTTGACCTTGAACGAAAACTCGAAACTTGCCTGTAATATACGAACATAAACATTTCCAATGTTAAAATTTCTACAATTTTTGTCTCATTTCATAAGAACAATGTATCAATAACATTTGACATAATGAATTTATTGCAAATCAGTACTATGCTCTTGGGGAATTGAGTACTGATTCTAATGAAATATAAAGTAAATATCTCCCTGCTTTAGAACAAAAAGGAAATAATAATTCAATAATTTTAAATTTATGAAAGTATTTGTTGTCATTAGTTTGAACTCATATAACAAATTACTTTATAGGTATAAGAATATTTCTTTTTTGTTGAGCTTTATTATATCCCACTGTATTTTATTTTATATACATATTCATATTTGAAATTAACATTTAAAAATTGTTCAAAAGGCTGTGTAAATAAAATCAACCTATTTCAGAATAAATATTTAATGCAACTATTATGATTTCACTACAATTAATTCGTTATGCTGCATTATTTTTTGCTCTTCTGAAAGTATCTTCTTCCAATTCCCTTTGTTTTCCTCTCTCATTTTTTTCCTTTAGGTTTCGCAGTTCCTCATCTGCAATTTGCTTCTGTACATTCAGAATGTCCTTTTCAATAGCAGCATTTTCATTCCGGGCTATTTGGAATTTTTTTTCCTCCTCAAAATACTCTAATTTTATTTGAGCTACTTTTAAGTATTCCTCTGAAAGTTGACCAGAAGTTTTTGTCATGGCTGGTCGCCTTCTTGATAAGAATGAGGAATTTCCAGTACATTGAGGAGTTGCCTCGATTATTCTTATCTATAAATAACACAAAATGAAATTAATGAAGTTTAAATTGGAATAAACAGCAATCACAAAATAATTAATGCTTACAGCAGGCGTATCCACTTCTTCAGTGATCTTCACTCCCTTTAAAGATTCCTTTTCATGGGATGTAATTGTAGCACATACCTCTTCTTCATTCATCGTTCAAGATGCTGAGGGGTTTTCAAATACCATGCTGTCAGAATCGAATATGTTCTTAAATCCTTCAACGCCTTTTTTATTCATAAACCACAGAGCAAGATCCAGATTTGGGTCTTGAGGGGGCACCTGAGCTGTTCCACCACCGGTCAGATATACCTCTCTTCTTTCTGCCGCGATGTGCTTCCTCGTGTCCTTTTTTATATTCTCATGAAATTTTTTTAGAGATTCTTTGCCCCTATGATGTCCATCAGGGGATTGTGAATTGAATAAATTCGTAATTTCTTGCCACGCTTCCGTCTTTTCACGCCAAGTAACTGCATTCGTTTTTTATTTTCA
Source organism: Adalia bipunctata (assembly GCA_910592335.1). NCBI lineage: Eukaryota > Metazoa > Arthropoda > Insecta > Coleoptera > Coccinellidae > Adalia > Adalia bipunctata. The sequence continues at coordinate 57,113,792 of OU342948.1, forward strand.
ATGGTGCCCTTGAAACTATTCACCAAATTTAAAAGTTTATTTTTCTCATTAGAAGAGAAATTTGGAGCTCTTGTTGATTTCTTTTCAACACTATCCATTTTGAATTCACACTTCACAAGGAAAAACCGAAAAACACAAATTATCTGTACGATGTTTGTACGTTGTCTGTTATTTGTTATGTTATAGGTTAGTCATAGATCATAGAAACCGGCATAGAATTTCTTCTTTTCAATTCTCAAGTAGGTCGAATGTATCAATATTTGAATAATCTTACAGCGTTGCCAAATGGCAGTGATCCTTAGCTAAATTTCTGTTAAGTGGTACCGGTGCAAATGGAAATATTTTTGAGTGGAACTTAAGTCTAAGTGGTACCTAGCAACGAGGAACTTTTAAGGGTAAGCGGTGCAAACGGGCGTTAGAGGCCGATTTGAGCATGGGCGAACAGTGTCATAAGCGGATTTTGTTGCCAGACTGTGCAAATCCGTTTCTTCAGTGGATCAAATAACGAAATAATTGCCCAATCTGGCAACGTTGCGGCGAATTTGACGGGCCGCTCACCGCGGCCCAGATCTCACTTGATTAAACAACAATATAAACACTCGAAGTTCTAATGAAGGAAATAAAACAATGATCTATCCTTCAAATACCGGAATAATTGCCTGCGACGAATTTGACGGGCCGCTCACCGCGGCCCAGATCTCACTTGATTAAACAACAATATAAACACTCGAAGTGCTAATGAAGGAAATAAAACAATGATCTATCCTTCAAATACCGGAATAATTGCCTGCGACGAATTTGACGGGCCGCTCACCGCGGCCCAGATCTCACTTGATTAAACAACAATATAAACACTCGAAGTGCTAATGAAGGAAATAAAACAATGATCTATCCTTCAAATACCGGACTAAGTGCCCAATCCGGCAACGTTGCGGCGAATTTGGCGGACCTCCCACCTGAGTCCCACCTCGGCGCAGTTCGCCGATTCTCGTATGCTGGCATATGCTGGCCCAACACACCTACGTTAATGAATCACGCGATAACTTTCGAATGCTTTTTTGGTCTACTGGCGACACTTTTGTCTTTTGACCTTGAACAAAAACTCGTAATTTACCTGCAATATACGAACATAAACATTTCCAATGTTAAAACAGAAGTTCTGCACTCAACGACATTTATTCTTATTTTCGTGTAATATGCCCAGACACTTTACGGAATCCATCTGTTTCTGACAAGAATTATATAAAATGGGCCATGACCTTTATCTTAAATATCCAGATCAGATACTATTTCATCGCAATTGATTTCTTTTAGAAATTGCTTTCGTGATGAATTGAATGATTTTATTTTTGATTTGTCTGAATTCATTTTGGTTCAAAACTTTTCCTCGTGTTGTAGTTTTAGTAAAATTTTAACAGCATGCAACATATTTCTTGCTATACCTGTTTCAGTAGCCACCTCTGAAAGATCTTTTTCAAAATTGAAAATAATAAAGAATTATTTGAGAAGCACCATGGGCCAACAAAGGTTATCTGCTTTGTCGATTATTTCTATTGAAAATGAGGTTGCTCGAACACTAGATATTGCTAATATTGTGACAACTTTTGCAAATTCAAAAGCTCGCAAAATGAAGTTTTGATTGCGCTTTGCTTTGTTTTGAATTTGTGTTTTCAGTTTTATTTGCCAATATTATACTAATAGTATATTTATATACGAATTATTTTTCAATATTATTTCGGTTTTCGTTTTCCTTTTGATTATATTTAAGTAGGTATACGTGGCAGGTAATAGGTATACCTACGTAATTTGTATTGTCAATATTTCAAAATGTGTGACACAGAATATGTGTTTTTATATTTTGTTATTATCGTATTTTTCAAATTATGTAACCCTCGGGCAGCTCTGCTAGTGAGGTAGGGGCCCGGAATATATCTTGAACACAGGCCCGTATTGGCGTTACTACGCCGCTGTCTGTATTCTTTGAGAGTGATGGCGAGGCAAGTGGATCGTAATGTATTAGAGATACCTACTTTACTATGCTAATTTCGAAGCACTTCTACCTTTCGGAATAATTGCTTGGGAAGGAAGTACTGGTGTCGATCGAATATTATTCAAAAATCAGCTATCCGAGTAATTTATGGTCTATCTTACAGGCAGCCTCGTCGTGGTCATTTCAAAAATAACAATGTTTTGACACTCACTGGCCTTTTCATCTACAGGTGTCTCTTATTTTTCCATAAAAATAGGGAGATATATTTCAGTCCATATGAAATCAGCTCGAAAAGCATCAACCGAAGGGATATCTGATTAGGGAATTTGTGTAATTTATGTAGAGGTATATGAAATCTAATGAATTAAATCAAAACAATAGCTCACCTTTGAGGAATTATTATGAAGTGTATAATTTTAATATGTGCTTGGGTGATCACACATGGAACAAACTGTTTTTTACACTACATTAGATTCACCAGGCTTAAATTTCCCGAACACAACATTATTCAGCTATCCTAAGACTTCAAGTAGATTTCAACTTTATAACACCACCGGAACACACTCAACACCAATTTTCCATAACTTTCAGAATCGTCAAAAGATTCTTGGTAACGAACTAACTCTCAATAATTTTTCGAAACGGCTGTTCATGTTGACGCCATGTTTCATCTGAACGATTCCGCGTCTTTGTGAGCCGAACGACATCGGAAACGGACGAAGTGGAACGGTTAAATTTTCTTTATATATTGTTGAAATATCACTTTCTGGTTAGAAAACATAATTTACCAATAATATTATCTCTGTATTTTATATCTTCTGCTCAAATTATTCACCACTAAACTGAACAATATTATTATTATTATTATTATTAGCACAATGTTTAGAGCTGAAGCAAAGCCTATGCAAGCTCAAATACAGAAAGAAATCAATTAATACAAAACAAAACTTAAATACTGGAGAGAAAAAAAAAAGAAATGATTCAGAAACAGAACAAAACTCAGGTAATGGACCATTACGAATGCCTTTTATGTCGGTCTAATCTGTTCTTAAATGCACTCACGTTTGCAGCTCCCACAACATCAGTTGGTAAGTTGTTCCAGGTGGAGAACACTTGTTTTGAAGTTCTCCTTACGCAACTTATACGCGTGGCCCCTCAAATTATTTCTGTTGTAGACGAAGAAAGCTGACAGATCGGCGCCGAAGGTCATATTCACCATTCCGAAGCTCACAATCAAGTCACCCCTCAAACGGCGATCCTGGAAGGATGTTAAACCAAAAATTTTCAATCTTCCCTCGTAACTAGGTCGCACTGCTCCATACGATATACGAGTGGCCCATTTTTGAACTCTCTCCAGTTGTTCAGTATCGGACCCGAGGTTGGGACACCAAGCCGGTCCGGCAAATTAAAGAATAGGGCGTACATAATTTGAATAAATTCTGGAACAAACCACCGGTGAACAACCGTGAAAGGACTTCGAAACCATGAACACCAAGCTTCTAGCCCTTGCCGTAATCTTTCTCACGTGCTTTGACCAACTCAAGTCCGAAGTAACTGTCAATCCAAGGTCTTCATGGCAATCCGTCGGAGTTTTTCTTTTGTTCTAGAAGAGGTGAATCTTACATCAGACACCCAGTCTTTCTGGGTAGTGTCGGATTCTTACCGACTAAACACCTCTCCTGCGGTTGGTTCCGGGCATAAGCCTATAAACCTTCCATCATCTTATCTGTTATTTTCTCTTTCGCATTCTTTAATGCTGAGTGTTCAATTGGATATCTCTTACTAAGTGTGGAGTTCTATATCTTCATTTTCGCAATTGGTCTCTAGGTCTTTTGCGGTAAATTGTAGCTGTTTTTTATCTCAAGCGGGGCCATAGTCAACTAACCTTCTAAGGTCGTCATTTGGATGTTCACTAGCTTTTGCAGCTTTTCGTTTGATGAATGTAGTAATGGACTCCCATTTTATGTCTTTTTGGATTTGTTCATTCCTAACAAACCAGGGGGCGTCTAATGCCCATCTCAGAAATTTTTTTTCTGTGCTTTGTATCCTTTTTATATGGGTTCTGGCTGCATATCCCCATGCTGTTGATCCATATGTCAGCTGCGGTCTGGCGACTGCTTTTATGATCCTCAATTTTGTGTTTCTGTTCATTTGGCTTCTTCTGCCTAGAATCGGGTATAATCTTTTCATTGCTACATTTGTTTTATCCACTGCATACTCAATGTGCTGTTTCCACGTTAGTCCTTTGTCTAATATTACTCCTAAGTATTTAGCTTCATTCTTCCATTCAATTTTATTATTGTCTATGGATATCTTCGATTCCATGTTCAGTCTCCTGTTTTGAAGGCTCTTTTCTCCGTTGATTTTGATTTTCCATCTGTTACACCATTGACTGATATCATCTGCAGCTTCTTAAAGTCTTTTGTGAATTATTTTTGTATTTCTGTGCCTAATTGCTATGCCCGTATCGTCCGCGTATAGAGCAAGCAGGCATCTTGGATTTCTTGGTATATCATGTATGTGTATGTTATAGAGTAGGGGTCCTAATATGGATCCTTGGGGAACTCCTGCTTCTAAATATCTGAGTGTTGAATGAACATCACCTTTTTTCACACAAAAGTTCCTATCTCTCAATTAATTTCTTATTATTCTGCATAACTTGGAAGAATAACCTGCGGTTATCATTTTATATGATATTCATGCCATACTCTATCAAAAGCTCTGGTTACATTCAGTAGAAGTAGTCCTGTGGCTTGTTTATTCTGAAATCCTTCTGTGATATACTCAGTCATTCTTAGGAGCTGTTGTTCAATTGAATGTTGTTTTCGGAACCCAAATTGTTCACTCGGTATCGTCGCCAGGGCTTCTGTTTCTTCATCGAGTCGTCTGGCCAAGACTCTCTCCACAATTTTTCCTAGAGCTGGGAGCAGGCTTATAGTTCTGTGGGAACTTTTTGTCTTTACCTGGTTTATTGAAAACAATCACTTCGGCTGATTTCCATCTTTTTTTCTCATCACGCCATTTGCTATGCTAGTGAGAGCTGCCGTTCCTTTCTTTGACAATTTCATCAGCATGAGATTTGTAATTTTATCTTTTCCAGGAGCCTTTCTTGTTTTCAAATTATTGATTATCTCTTTGATTTCTGCCGGAGATGTTGCGTGAGGGATTTTACCATCCGATGGTGCTTCTTTCATATCTTCTTCATTATCTTCAATTAATTCTTCTAGGTCCTCATCGTCTTCTTCACAATAATTAATTCTTGACTCTCTTTCTATGGTATCGGCAAGAGCGTTAGATTTATCGCTTTTTGAATATGCCATACCATGCATTCCATGCAGTGGTGGAATTTGAGTTTTTTCATTGCGTGAATTTTTTTGCATTTTCCATGCAGAGTGGTCTTCTGTGTTGAGTTCACCGATTTGCTTATTCCATCTATTCGTTCTGAGCTCCCTTTGTGCATTTTTAAGTATTTGACTATGTCTGTTCAGTCTGATTTTATCATTATGTGTTTTATACATCCTGTAGTTCTTTCTTAGTCTTCGGATGACTTTAATCAGTTCTTTCACCTCTTTTGGAGTATCGCCATAGGGATGTTTGGGAGTAGGTTTAGTTTTTATAACCGAGCTCTCTTCATAGGATTTCATAATCGCACTCTCCAAAGCTATGACTGATTGAACTAGTTGATCAGGAGTGTTAATTTGTGGAATACTCGTGATATTTTCTTGGAGTTTATCCTTATATTCGTCCCAATCGGTATGTTCTCGTGTTTGAGTCACTTCATTTCTAGGTCCATGTCCTAAAATGAACTCTATCGTGTTCTGATCAGATGTTCCATCCCCTATCTTTTCAAGAGCAAAATCTTGCTTTATATTCTTCATTATATTTATGTCTAGCACATCAGGGGTTCCATTGTCACTAGGTAAACATGTCGGTATGTCCGGTCCCATTATAATCGCATCTTCCTTCCCGGCATACTCTTTCAATTTCTTGCCATTTGCGATCTCTGTTCTAGAATTCCATTGTTGAGATTTACAGTTGAGATCTCCAAGTATTATTCTTGGAAAATGACCCCCTAATAAAATCTTCATCTCTTCCTCTGGCAGATTTATTTGCGGTGGTTTATATACAGAGAATACCTTAATGCTTTTTCTTCTTATCTTTACTGTGATCGATAGTTGCGTCATTGTTCTCGTGATTTACAACCGCATTCAGGTAATGGTTTACGTCTCTTTTAACGAGAATAGCAACCCCTCCGCCGTTTCTTTCATTTCTGTCTCTTCTGTATATTTCGTAGTTTTCGAAGGATATTTTATCTTTTGGAGTTAATTTAGTTTCCTGAAGTGCCATAATATCAGGATGTTTTTCTTCTAAAAATTGTTCAATATATGATTTACGGGCTCTGATTGCGTTAATATTCCAGGAAACTATTTTCAGATTTTCTAGTTGTGATTGCATGTTCATAAATTATTTATTTCCAAATAAGTTTTGAAATTTCTTCTCGAATTTTCTCTCAAACTTCTGCATTATTCTGCTAAATATTTTCTCAGTGAGTTTGCAAGTTCATCTTTAGGGTTTTCCCTTTTGGCTTCAATTGGTTTTGTGGACGAGTTCTTTGTTTTTTGTACCTGTGGTTTTTCAACAGTAACATCAGTCTCTATTTTTCCAGCGATTTTCTTGGGGTGGGCTTCTTTTTTTGTCGGTGTTCTCTTCTGTGATAGTTTTTTATATTCGCTGCAGCCTTTATAAATGGCCGGATGTCCACTCTGGTTACATAAAACGCATGCCGCGTTCCTTTCACCTTCTTTTTGCGCCAATGCATACTTTTTTGTGCAATGTGCTTTTAAACATTTTACGCATCTTCACGGAGATGTACATTTATTTTGAGCATGTCCATATCTCTGGCAGCGGTGGCACTGTCCTGGGCCTTCAGGCTTCTTTTTAGGCTCAATTTCAATACAGAGGCTGTATAGTTTTTCAACTTGAAATATTTCCTTGTGCTTCGTTTTCGCAAGGAAGAGAGGGATTCATTTTTTCGTTTTATTCGAAGTCATTCTCGTAACTTCAGCATCTTTAATGCCTTGTAGTCCTAGATCATTTTTAATCACGTCAATATCCGCGTCAAGTACCTTATGACCACGTATACTCTCTTTTCTTCTTCCATTCGGTAAGTAAAATATTCCTTACCTTGTTGATCGAGGAATTTTGTTAATTTCCTGAAATCTTCTGTAGACGAGGCAATAATTTTTATGCCGTCTTTAACAACCGTTGCCGGGTTATAATTTATTTTCTTGCTGTAGAGAGTTTTGGACATTTCCGTCCAGTCTGACGTTCCCATCATTGTCACTGGGGGAATTTTCTCTGTAGCAGGTGACTGAGATGTCACCGTTGTCTTTTTTGAGTGTTTTCAATTGAGGACGAACTCTCTTTTCTGGCACGCTTGGCTGGAGGAGCTCCTTGAGGTTTGGGGACTTTATTGCTATCCTCAATTATTGAGGTTATCTTTTTGGGAGGGATAACTGTATTGGGATTGGTTTGGGCCGATGTTCCTGGTTCAGAAGTCAAAACCTGCGAATAACTTCTTACCTGTTGATTTGGGAACTTCGTTTTGGAGAGTTCTTCTCTCAAGAGTTTCATCTCGCTGGTCAAATTTGCCATGCAAGTTGTCAGGGCCGCTAGATTGGCTTTGAGCTCGTCATTCTCCTTTCGGAGCCTGACGAGCTCCTTCAATTCATCACTCTCATCCTCGAAGGTTGTATATTTATCCTCCATATTCATGAAGGATCCATCGTTATCCGAATGATCATCCATGTTTGAATTCGGATAATAGTCACTTCACTTACTTTTTCAACTTCACTAAAAAGTCCTGAAATCACTCACGCACGGAACCAACGATCCTTTCGGACCTGGACTCAACGAGCGAAAACACAAAACTTTTAACAAGCACTAACTTGGATGCGCACATCAACGTTGCGTTTGAGCACTTAAATGGTGGTTCTCACACAAACTTAATCTCTGGGCACGTCTGAACTCGTCGTCGTCTCGCTTGGTACTGTCTGCCGCCGGAGTGAGTCGATGGCCACTCAAGAAATAGGGATGTCCCGGATGCATATAAGTATACTGCAGACGCATAAGGCATAGCTGAACGATTCGGCTTTTCAAGATCTATCCGACCAATAACAATAGCAGTAAAGTTAAGACGTAGATTGTCCTTATACGTCTGCAGTTTATACGGTTGGTCAACGCAGGCAAGGGCAGACGTAGTTTATTTATCAACATAATGACAAATTAACATCCGCTCAAAATCACTATTTCCTAAATTTATTGCCACCTAGAGCTAGATCAATGTTACTCTCTACACACAGTTGCCATTTGTGTGGTGCTCTTTTTTGCTGTTTTCTGTTAGATTTTCCAGGTTGTCGTCCAGCTAACGATGCTCTCCTACTTGTCAATGTAACCTTACGTCTCGATATTGAAGTCGGTTGTACAGATATATTTTTTCCTTGTTTTAATACTGCCTGTTGATGAAAAAAAAAATTGATATAGAAGCAATGAAAACTAAATGGACGGCACATTCGAATTTAAATATGTCAAAGCATGAAACCGATACTGAATCTTCTGGACCCGCTATAATGAAATATTTGGACAACTGTACCAAGTTTGCCCAATCAAATCAATCATTGATGTCAGGCTTGCATTGTGCTTTCAAATACAGGGTAGGGATAAAGCATGGAACCAAGAGAATATCTTTTAAACGAAAAAAAAACGATATTTATGAAAATTTGCAGGTAAGTGCAATAAAACAAAAGCATCTGATGTACATTTTTCCGGTTTAATAACCGGAAACGCCATCAAATTCTTCAATTCAAATAGGACACCCTATATATTTCCACAGATTTTGAAAGAGCATGTTATTTTGAATTCATACTTACTGAGTTTAGTGAAAAAAATTGTAAAATCGAAGAAGTTTACACTTTAATCAAGCTCCTTTGAGTTTTCTGCATTAAAGCTAAAAACTATTTAGATAAACTAATTGATGTTGTTTTTATGCATAGTAATAAATAAACGAGTACTTTTTAGTACGTCTTTTGTTCTCCAAGTGTCAAATTTTAATTGACAGATATAAATTTTACAATTAGGACTGGTTCAATTAAATGAAATTGAAATTTTAATGATTATCGGTTATGGTGATCGTGTTAGAACCCATGAAGAAGTGTGTCATATTTTTAATAATTGGCAACGTTTCAATACAACTGGGATGGTTAAAAATTCGCTAAAACCTGAAAGACCGCGGACTGCAACGAACGAAAGTGTTAAACAAAATATTGCAATCGATTTAGAAGAATCACCTCAAACTTCCACCACAAATTTGGCACTAAACCATGGTATCGAAAAACTCAAAGGAGGTTGATTAAAGTGCTATATTCCTTGTTTTTATAAATTTTTTCACACTGGATTCAGTATGTATGAATTCAAAATAACAAGCTCTTTCGAAATCTGCTAAAATATATAGGGTGTTCTATTTAAATTGAAGGTATTGTAGGCATTTCCGGTTAAAACGGAAGTATATTATTAGCGAAAAAATGTACATCAGACGCATTTTGTTCCATTGCACTTAGCTGCAAATTTTCATAAATATCGTTTTTTTGTTTAAAAGATATTTACTTGGTTCCACACTTTATCCCAACCCTGTGAATTATATTCATAACCCTCTGGCACTATATTCTCCATTGTTCATAATCATTTTTGTAACACCTAGATACCTAATGCAAATTGCAGACGTGTAAGATCGAACCTGATCCAATTACGTCGCCAGTTTACGCGCCTGCCGTGATTACTACACCGATCGTAGCCGATCATATGCGAATTGTTTGCGCATCCCTTGTGCGTCTGCAGTATACGTATATGCGTCCCGGATTCCGCCTTCCAATGTGAAGAACACAACACTTCTCCGGATTCAACGGAATCAACCAATCTTCAGACCAATCAGACAGCGAACTAGAGGCATTGTTATAGATTTTTGTATCGTCGGCGAACTGGAAACATGAGGAACGCAATATGCGGGGCAGATCAGCAGTGTAAATTAAAAAGAGTAATGGTCCTAAAACTGACCCTTGAGGAATACCACTGGTAACGTGTCTTGGTTCTGAAGTGGCATCTGAAACCCTAACAGAAAACTGTCTATTATTCAAGAAAACCTCAATCCAGAGTAGAAGATACCCCCTCACTCCGAAAAAAGTTTGTATAGAAGGCGACGGTGAGGAACACGGTCGAATTCCCTCGAGAAGTCGAGGTAAACGACATCAACAGAAATGTCCACATCAAAGGCCTTAGTCCAGTCGTTGGTGAGGATACATTAAAAGGCAAATTCTTTCGGGAAGGTTCGGATCGGTTCGTGAATCTCCGACACATTTGAATGCCGCTGCCGCAACACTCGTAACTACGATCCTCAGCGCATTGTTTATAAACAATGTTCTAGCCTCTGTTCTAGCTGTCATGTCATTCGATTCTTCAGCGATTGAGAGCTGAACTTCAATAAAATTTCATTTGTGTTCATTCCTATTCTCAGATTTATTGAGTAAAAGAGAGGTAATTTTTTACTATGGCTAAAGAAAGTTGAAATAAATATTTGAAATACAATAAAATGGAAGGAAAGAGCATACATATAAGGTATTTATGGTAATCTAGTTATAACATAGATATAGAATACTAACTCAAGTTATAACTTGAAATCCTCGTTAAATATTTCTTTATTTTAGAGTAGAAAAGTTTTTGGATTCATAGGACCAAATGGTGGATGTAAAAATGTGGAAACAAATTCTTCATAGAGAAAGACCAAATGCAAACAACTATTAATTATCATAGGGTTACTGAGGAAGCACTTTGTAAGTCCCTCATTATTAAAGAAAAGTGGAGAATGTTCGTAAGATTTGTTTTAGAGTAAAATCCCAATACGAAGATAAGTACTGCAATGTTTCTATAATAACTTCTTCTGATGAACATTGCCGAATAAGATATTATTGGTGCAGAATGCAAAATATGCTTACACTAATATAAATGTTCTATAATATAGCAACAGTATCAAAACCATATCGTGCGAGTATATACATTCTGCATATGTTTGGGCGCAGAAGGAATTCTGTTTCAAATGAAGATAGTATATGTATGAAACCTCAACTAGTCAAATGGCATACCAGGATGATGAGAAATTCTTCATAAAAGAATTAGCATCAAATTCAGAAAGTTCAATGTCATTTAATTGTTACGATGAAAATGTAATGTAGTTCAAACTGTGTTCCGATTCTTCTCTTGAATATTTTGATTGTGTTTTATAGCCTCCTGATGAGAAATTAATGAAAATAATTGAATTGTTGGACCAGGAATAGAGAGAGGAATTAAACAGATGGCTTGCACAGAAATCTAAGGTGAAATTTGCAAAAAAAAGAATAGAAAAGCATACATATTATCCGAGGAAACAATAGAATATGTTTTTAAGATTTCTATAGCAAAATTTCTTCAACTGAAGTGGTAGAATATTTTCAGAGTTTCATTGAGCATATTATTTCAAATCATCTTCCAGGAAACTACTTAGCCAGCATGGTGAAGAGATTATGTTGTTCATTTTTCTGCTATTGCATTTTCTCTTATCAGATTTGAACACATGGTAACTTGAAGAAAACATTTTCTGTTTGTTTACGTATTATATAATCATTGCTCTGAATAAAACAATGAATATTATATGGCAGTGAAAAATTTTTGTTTCTTTCATTTTGAATTCTACAATGCATATTCCATCCCAATTCTAGGACTGAAAATGTAAAAATATCATATTGATTTCTTCGATTGTGAAAGGAATTGAAATAAATTATTTTGTAGTCACACCTTACTTACTATGCAGGTAAAATTCTATTTTCTAATTATAAAGTTGCGAATAATGCTTGAAAGTGTACTTTAGTAAAATGCCTGCTGAGAAATGATTCTCATCGGTTCTCACATTAAGAAAAATTTAATCGATTTATAACGTGTAGACCTAACCTAACCTAACCTAACCTAACGTGTAGAGCAGAAATTGAATTCGGTTATAATTTCAACAGATAAGTAACTTAATTCAATCCAAGACCTAATTCACTCACGGTTTGTGTAAAACGTTTCGAAATACTTCAATGAGAAATAGATTGATGAATTTCGCGTGATATTCCGGAATCTGAAATATTTAGTTTTTCAATTGTATTTCTGATCGACCATAATAATAATAATAAACGTAATGGTCGAAGTCACAAAGTGTCAAAATCAGATGTTGGCAATGCGATGAGAAACCCGCCAGCGCGCAGGTCAAGTTCGGCTTTACATCGGCATTCTGTAACTCTTGGGTTTATTTGCCTCCTAATGTATCCTGTCGTTGGTGCACCCATAGAAATCATAATATATATACTTACTCTAGAATGCTAATCAATTGAACAAAAGTGTTGTAAAAATTGCAGTGTGGTCCATAATGCGCATGTGTGCCATTAGGTTATTTCTGAACAGGGTCGGCTTCAATGAAATTTTATGCTGTTATTGTTGCAGTTGAATTTATTCAATTCATAATAGTATTCGACACTAGTTGTTTTGAACATATTGATAATTTTCAACAGTTATTCGAATGGTAAATTTGGAATCATCAGCGACTGGAAAATAAGCTGAAAATCCTTCATTATTCCAAAACCTCTTCAGGCGTTGAAGAAACCCGGTTTTTGTAAAAAAAATAATTCAAGGATCAAGGAAGACAAATTCTGGTTAACAAACAACGAATATCTTTTGGTAAAGTACAGAAGAAAAATCAAATGAGCAGAATATACTAATATATCCCTAAAGGACAGTTCTATTCTTCATGTTCCTGAAGATAGTGGAAACATGAAAATGTATTGGAGATCTGCCAATGCATTACTCTGCATCGTTTCATGAGTGAATTCTGATACCTACATTCATTCTTCAAGTCATTTGTCTTTTTGAGTTCCGAGTATATTCCAAAATCAATCTGATATCTGAATGAAACTGCAAAGTTTTACTTCAATATATTTTATTTTTGAGTTCGAATTATCCAGTAAAAGATGGTTTACTCACAAGATTTCATGATTTTTCATAATGAATTGCGTTCTTTTTCTATATAAAGAACCAATCTCATGGTGCGAGTGGATAGATATGTGTCAATCGAATGAAAAGCAAAGCGTAAATCATAAATGTTTAACAGTTCATATGATGAATGAAAAGGTGCACATAGTTTACATACTTAAGTGGGAAATGAACAGGTCAAGACAAGGACACTACAGCATTGGAAAAAAAAATATATTATCCAATTTTATACATAGTTCATTCTAATCTAAACACTGGACTCATAAGAAAATCTATACTAATATTATAAATATTTGTATTTTTGTGTTTGATACGAATAGGCTCAAAAACTACTGGGCCAATTTCAGAAATTCTTTCACCCTTTAGAAAGCTACATTATCCCTGAGTGACATAGGCTATACTTTTCACCCGAAAAATTAAGGATACCTACTATAACTTCAATAATTACAAAAAATGAGCCATAATCAGCTATTTTCATGTGCACTGCAAAAACCGTAAGACCTACGTGGATACAATGTATGAAGGAAATGTACCTTTTAAGTAGTTCTACAAAAAAGTCAGCGATAGCATATATCTATCTCTCAAGATTGACTTGCTATTACCTGTTTATGGTAATCAGATGTTTTCCAAACTTATGCACTAATTGGGAGTGTGTTTTTATTAATTGGGTATTGATACTCATCTAACCTAATACGTTATTTTTCCCCAGTATTTAATTTAGAACGAAATTGCCTTTCACATCATACAATTACAACGAGTACATCAAAAGATATGGAAGAGCACCATCAAAAGCATTTCTTACATATAAATAAGCCTTTGATGATAGGAATTGTAATGTCATAGCAAATTTTTTATGTCATTCCCAAACGTATGTTTATATTGTTTCCCTTGAGATTTTTTCTTCCTAACTTCCATGGACCTTTTCAATATGAATAACTGTACTCCTGCGATCGATTTTTCCATGAGATGAATACCATTCTCAGAAAGCAAATTTTTTTTCTTCACATTCCATAAAACTTGTTTTAAACTTGAAACTCTTTTTTTCAAACGTCTAGCCTTCACTTTAATCTATTTCAATTTTTTTTTGGGCCAAAGTTTTCCTAACATTGGCAGCCTTTAGCTGACGAAGAAGTTTTGAAGGTGATGCACTGAAAAATTAATAATTAAATATATCTCTAAATATAGCTCTAATGATTTGGATCAAATTTTTTGTTCTGATAAGGTTCTCCAGCTTATCATAAAAAAAACCTATAGTTTTCCACATCTATAATATTAAATTAATACATAAATGTAAATTTTCAGGTAGGAATGTTTTTTTTGATACTGTGTGATAATAGATATGGTTTTCAATAGGTTTTATATAGATTTTTATGGGAACATTTGGAGTTCAAAATTTAATTTAATTATAATACTAACCAATAGTTGTGTCGGATTTTGATCTCTCGTATAATCATTTTTGTTTCTCCCTTATTACCCTCACTATCAGTTGAGGTATCTTCTCGAGTTCTTCTCAAACTTCTAGGAGAATCTGTAGAGGAAGTGGTGAAACTAATGGGTGACCTGAAATAAAATGATTGTTTTTATCTCAAAGTATTACTCGTTTTAGATTGTCATTTGATACTGAAGACTGTTAGCAAATTGGATATATTGATAATTTGGTGAAAGTCATACAACTTCGAACTTTACTTTAGAAGTTGACATAATATTACAATTTGTGAAGTTAGTAACTGAATTCATAGAAATGATTTTGGTTTGAAAATTCAATATTGTTCTGGAAAATATATAATATATAAGTTTTGAAACTGGGGATTGATATTAGTTCCTGAAATATCTACATACAAAACTAGAAATATTTATCAATAGATAAATAAGTTCAGTAGGTATAAAGCAAATTCCTGATTTTTTTCCACAAAGGAAAAATAATATGGTAGACACTAACTTATGAGAGCAGAGTAGTTATTTGCCCTTCTACACTCATTTCTCAAGTTGTGGAAGGTCTTATTCCCAACATATTCCAAAAAACACATTGCTATTCCACAAAAAATACTTTCTGGAATAACTGAAATAATTCAATTCAAACAACCTAGACTCTATTATTCATATTGTCTTACCTTTCTGCATTGCAAGAAATAGTAACTCCAGGAGTATTTTCCTTACCATCAAAAAAACATACTTCCATTTCATCCATACTTCCAGCAATTTCCTGTGAGGAATCATTAATTGGGATATTTCTGTTTTGAGGCATTTTTTGTAGGACCCTAGAACTGTACAATAAAAAATTAGAACACATTCTGGCCTTAAAAAAATTACAGTGTATGAGAAAAAATTACATATTTCTCAGAATATTTCAAATTAGGGCATCATCCAAAACCTTATACAGTAAAAAATGGATGTATAGGTATTCATATTTATTCCACTTCTGCAGATCCCTTCAAGGATCATTGGGATTGTAGTTACAAATATGAATTATTTTCAGCTAATGATCAAGTGGCAGAATATTTTCAGCAATAGTGAGTTTCCTACCTTCCTTGTTGAATGATATGATCACATTTTCGTAAATACAGTTTTGGAACTGCATTCGGTCTCAACTGGATTCTTTTGCCTTCTCTACATATATCTTCTGAAGAAAAAAGTTTGCAACATATTACATACTTCTCACTCAAATGTTCTACGATGGGATTCCTTCCCAAAGCCGACATCCAAGCATCATGCCTCTTTTATGTCAAGCTGAAAATGATAGGCTCCTTGAGTAACGTAGAGTTTATACAACAAAAATACAAAAACTTATTAAATACGTACCCAAAATAATTAATTCCGGGAATCTTCCCTTTGTTATCACACCACAACAATATACAGTTCATTGTTTATCTGATACGAAAAAATCCAAATCGAACACAACACACAACAAAACCAAAATGCACACGAAGATAACAGTTTATAGTGTTTATACTGTTATACAGGAACTGAAGCACCAGTAAACTGTGACTGAAACCGTCCCTGCCTAAACTTTCACTGAGGTCATTTCAAAGTCATTTGCCGTGAGGAAGAAAAAGCGGTGTTGTACGGTCTACATGTTTTCAGTAAAACCTGCTTCATTACTGCTATAATTTTCTCAGCAATTCCACAAATATTGCAATTCACTTATGATATTAATGTGTCTAATAGTCGTAGGAAGTCGCGCATGAGCTATAAAATAAGTTTGTTACTCAATGGAATATTTTTATTGTTTAATTATATTGAACTCAAAATAGGACCGACAAAATATTTAGGGACTTGGCATCGTTCTACGTGAAATAACCTAATGGTGAGCATGCGCACATTGTGCATCAGTTGCCTATGCGGAACGTTTTTCGCAGCGGAACTCGAAGGAATTAGCATTCTAGAGTAAGTATATTATGATTTCTATGGGTGCACCCCAGAAGGTTTGTGAGAACCGAACGACCGGTCAAAAATCCATGCTGATTCGATAGGATGATTTTATTAGGAAGCAGGAACTTGGTCATTTCCTCCAGTAAAATGCGTTCACAAACTTTCGAGGCAATTGATGTGAGGCTAATAGGGCGATAGTTATCTTTGATAGTAAGAAATAACTAGTTGAATACTGAAATGAAATATTTTTTGTTAATAAATTTGTTAATATATAAAGAATATGAGCAAAACAAACCATTTTTTCATATTTAATATTCAGTCAAATTAATAAGTAGTAAAATTTTTCAGTTGATAAGTTCTGTTGTTAAATATAAATGAATATTGGACTAAGAAATCGTGAAGTTGAGTATTAATAATCATTTTTCATTACACCGCACTGAAAACCCTATCATGACATGTACACTCAGAAAAACAAATATTCACCACTAAGAAATTTCGAATGTATGTAAGAAATATCTGTTTCACTATACGTCCCAACAAATATTTCTTAAAAGATATGTTTGGGTTTCTTACAGCATTGACATCTTGATACTAAGAAATCATTTATTTGTGATGAATTAGACATTAGATTACTCCAAAGATACTATTTCTTTATATCGATCGCATGTATGTTAATACAAATAACCAGATTTAGGGAATATGAAAGATTTCTTAGCTGTTATTAAACGATTGTTAATATAGAAAATAATCAATTAGGAATTAATGTTTAGGAATTCATGAATACATAGTGTTCTTTATAGTTAAGAAATCAAATATTTGTTGTAATTATCTCATGTTAAACAGTTAATAAGTTTTTTAATATTAAACAAATAGCATTATTATTGCTGAAATAGTACTTTTAACTGTATTAGCTCTTATGTTATGATATTTAAAATTATAAAATGTTGCATAACTGTTATGTATCATTAGTAAGTTGTTCATGAGATACTTATTAGGGGTAGAATAAAAATCTATTATGGAGTGAACAAAATATATTCATTGAAATGTCAAAAACATCATGAATATAAAAAAACATCATACTGGGTGGAAGGCACCGGGACTGGGAGGTTCCGGCACACCTTCAGACGAAAATAAAAGCACACTATCAGCTGATTGGTTGATCCTGAAAAGAATTTACTGGAGTGGAAAATTGTTAGCCCCAAGTTGCAATAACATAAAATTTCAGTATGAAATAAATCTCATCTGTATTACCAGAATTTTGTGTATGAGAGGCACCATAACAGATAATATTTTCATTTTGTCCAGCCTTGAGAAAGGTTATGAAAATGATCGATAGCTCGGATGTATAATGTATAAAAGTGAAATACTGATCCTTTAAACCTGAATATTTCCACAATCTTCTACTTCATAAATAATGACGTTCATTAAATCTATTTCCTAGTTTCCCACAAATAATGAATATATAATAATATATCCTTGTCTAAAAACGATTGATGAATAAATAATTCCTTTATTGAACTGTTAAGAATGAATGATATTCAAAAAAATTGTAGAGAAAAAAATTTGTGTAATCTATAGGCAAAAAGAAATGAAAACTCAAATTTTGAATCGAAAGAAATGAAACTGGAATTAGCTCGAAAAGCATCAACCAAAGGGATATCTAATCAGGGAATTTGTGTAATTTACGTATAGGTATATGAAATCTAATAAATTGAATCAAAACAATAGCTCACCTTTGAGGAATTATTATGAAGTGTATAATCCGCAGGTATACTCTCCCTCTATCTTTTAATATGTGCTTGGCTGATCACACATGGAACAAACTGTTTTTTACACCACGCTTGAATTTCACGTACACAACATTATTCAGCTATCCTGAGACTTCATGCAAATTTTAACTTCATAACACCACTGGAACACACTCAACAACAATTTTCCATAATTTTCAGAATTGCCATAAGACTCTTGGTAACGAACTAACTCTCAATAATTGTTCGAAAGAGCTGTTCATATTGACGCCATGTTCCATCAGAATGATTCCGCGTCTTTATGAGCCGAACGAAATCGGAAACGAACGAAGTGGAACGGTTAAATTTTCTTTATTTATTGTTAAAATATCACTTTCTGGTTAAGAAACATAATTTACCAATAATATTATCTCTGTATTTTATATCTTCTGCTCAAATTATTCACCACTAAACTGGACAATATCTTTGATAGTAAGAAATAACATTTGAATACTAAAATGAAATATTTTTTGTTAATAAATTTGTTAATATATAAAGAATATAAGCAAAACAAACCGTTTTTTTATATTCAAGATTCAGTCAAATTAATAAGTAGTAAAATTTTTTAGTTGATAAGTCCTGTTGTTAAATATAAATGAATATTGGACTAAGAAATCGGGAAGTTGAATATTAATAATCATTTTTCTCAGTGTAGATTTAGAACATCGAAAATGGCTCTTTTCCGTGCGGCCGCACCGCAAAAAGTTTTACGGTACGCTGAGGCATAGATGCGTCCTATGATTCCTATGCTGAGACACAGAACAACGATTGCGTGACAGTACATGTCAGTGTTTTGAATAATTATTGTTTTACAATATCGAAATGCTTTCTGCTGAAAATTTTTCCCGTGTATGTTTTCAGAGAGGTGTAATGAAAAATATCGTTCATTACACGTCCAGAAATGCTTTTTCCGTGCTTGCACGAGTTCCCGTGTTCGGCTCCGCCTCACACGGGAACACATCGCGCGCGCACGGAAAAAGCTTACTTTCTGGACTAGTAATGAAATATACTATTTCTTAGTGCAGTTTCATTTCATTCTATTAAAAATTGAATTTTCATTTCTTTTTGACTATAGATTACACAAACTTTTTTCTCCACAATTTTTTCAAATATCATTCATTCGTAACAGTTCAATATAGGAATTATTTATTCATCAATCGTTTGTAGACAAGGTTCGAAGAATATATTATTATATATTCATTATTCGTGGAAAACTAGGAAATAGATTTATTGAACGTGATTATTCATAAAGTGAAAGATTGTGAAAATATTCAGGTTTAAAGGATCAGTATTTCACTCTTATACATTATACATCCGAGCTATCGATTCCATAACCTTTCTCAAGGCTGGATGAAATGAAAATATTATATCTTATGGTGCCTCTCATACACAAAATTCTGATGATATAGATGGGATTTTTTATACTGAAATTTTATGTTATTTCAACTCGGTGGCAACAAATTTCAACTCCAGTTAATTCTTTTCAGGATCAACTAATCTGATAGCTGATAGTGTGCTTTTATTTTCGTCTGAAGGTGTGCCGGAACCTGCCAGTCCCGGCGCCTTCCACCCAGAATGATGTTTTTTTCATGTTCATGATGTTTTCGACATTTCAATAAATATGTTTTGTTCAATCCAAAATAGATTCTTATTCTACCCCTAAAAAGTATCGCAGGAACAACTAACCAATGATACATTACAGTTATGCAACATTTCATAATTTTAAATATGAGATCTAATACAGTTGAAAGTAGTATTCAAGAAATAATAATGCTATTTTTTTAATATCAAAAAACTTATTAACTGTTCAACATGAGATAATCACAACAAATATTTGATTTCTTAACTATAAAGATTACTATGTATTCATATATCATATCATAATTCATATCATAATTAATTTTTTTTATATTAACAATCATTCAATAACAGTTTAGAAATCTTTCATATCCCCTAAATCTGGTTATTTGTATTGACATACATGCGATCAATATAAAGAAATATTTTCTTTGGATTAATCTTGTGTCTAATTCATTACAAATAAATGATTTCTTAGTATCAAGATGTCAATGCTGTGAGAAACCAAAACATATCTTTGAAAAAATATTTGTTGGGACGTTTAGTGAAACAGATATTTCTTACATACATTCGAAATTTCTTTGTGGTGAATATTTGTTTTTCTGAGTGTAGAATTATCAATTGATTAACCACTTTTTGAGATAATGTGTCCCATATACTTCACCTCTTCTACCAGAATATGACATGCGCTCCGCTGTCCACCTTAAATGGAACCTCGATCATCTTATTATTGTGATGAATCTCAACATCAACAACCCACGGGTCGTCAGAATCACACTCAGAAAAACAAATATTCACCACTAAGAAATTTCGAATGTATGTAAGAGATATCTGTTTCACTAAAGGTACGTCCCAACAAATATTTTTCAAAGATAGGTTTTGGTTTCTTACAGCATTGACATCCACATCTTGATACTAAGAAATCATTTATTTGTGATGACTTAGACATTAGAACACTCCAAAGATACTATTTCTTTCTATTGATCGCATGTACCTATGTCAAAACAAATAACCAGATTTAGGGTTATGAAAGATTTCTAAACTGTTATTGAATGATTGTTAATATAGAAAATAATGTTTTGGAATTCATAAATACATAGTATTCTTTATATTTAAGAAATCAAATATTTGTTGTGATTATCTCATGTTAAACAGTTAATAAATTTTTAATATTAAACAAATAGCATTATTATTTCTAAAATTGTACTTTCAACTGTATAAGCTCTTATGTTATGATATTTAAAATTATAAAATGTTGCATAACTGTTATGTATCATTAGTTAGTTGTTCATGAGATACCTATTAGGGGTAGAATAAAAATCTTTTATGGAGTGAACAAAATATATTCATTGAAATGTTAAAAACATCATGAACATAAAAAACATTTCCTAGTTTCCCACAATTAATTAATATATAATAATATATCCTTCGAACCTTGTCCACAAACGATTGATGAATAAATAATTCCTTCATTGAACTGTTAAGAATGAATGATATTTAAAAAATTTGTGGAGAAAAAAAATTTGTGTAATCTATAGTCAAAAAGAGATGAAAATTCAATTTTGAATCGAATGAAATGAAACTGAAATTAGCTCGAAAAGCATCAACCAAAGGGATGTCTAATCAGGGAATTTGTGTAATTTATGTACACTCAGAAAAACAAATATTCACCATCAAGAAATTTCGAATGTATGTAAGAAATATCTGTTTCACTATACGTCCCAACAAATATTTCTTAAAAGATATGTTTTGGTTTCTTACAGCATTGACATCTTGATACTAAGAAATCATTTATTTGTGATGAATTAGACATTAGATTACTCCAAAGATACTATTTCTTTATATTGATGGCATGTATGTTAATACAAATAACCTGATTCAGGGAATATGAAAGATTTCTTAACTGTTATTGAACGATTGTTAATAAAGAAAATAATCAATTAGGAATTAATGTTTCGGAATTCATGAATACATAGTTAAGAAATCAAATATTTGTTGTCATTATCTCATGTTAAACAGTTAATAAGTTTTTTAATATTAAACAAATAGCATTATTATTGCTGAAAAAGTACTTTTAACTGTATTAGCTCTTATGCTATGATATTTAAAATTATAAAATGTTGCATAACTGTTATGTATCATTAGTTAGTTGTTCATGAGATACTTATTAGGGGTAGAATAAAAATCTATTATGGAGTGAACAGAATATATTCATTGAAATGTCAAAAACATCATGAATATAAGAAAACATCATACTGGGTGGAAGGCACCGGGACTGGAGGTGCGTCAAGTTGGTGACACACCCCCCGAATTTTGGTATCGAATTGTTTTGGGAATCTTGTGCCCATTTTGTGCCAATTTGTGCCGTATTTTATGAATTTTGTGCCCGTTCCGTTTTCGAGATATTTCAAGTTTTCCAAGTGTGTCACCAACTTGACGCTGTGACACACTTGTGGAAATTTGAAATTTTTTTTCTTTCGATAAATTGTGCCCATTTTGTGCCAATTTGTGCCGTATGTTTTGAATTTTGTGCCCGTTCCGTTCTCGAGATATTTCATGTTTTCCAAGTGTGTCACCAACTTGACGCTGTGACACACTTGTGGAAATTTGAAAATTTTCTTCTTTAGATAAATTGTGCCCATTTTGTGCCAATTTGTGCCGTATGTTACGAATTTTGTGCCCGTTCAGTTCTCGAGATATTTTGAGTTTTGTTTGTGAGGAGCGTCAAGTTGGTGACACACCCCCCGAATTTCGGTATCAAATTGTTTTGGGAATTTTGTGCCCATTTTGTGCTAATTTGTGCCGTATATTATGAATTTTGTGCCCGTTCCGTTTTAGAGATATTTCGAGTTTTTCATGTGAGTCACCAACTTCACGTTGTGACTCACATAAGGAGAGCTGGAAATTCTTCTTTGGATAAATTGTGCCTATTTTGCGCCAATTCGTGCCGCATATAGATTTTGCATGCTTGCAGTTTTCGAGATATTTGAAGTTATTCCTGTGAGATGAAGCAGAATTCAAAGAGGAGCGTTAATTCCATGTCATAGTTTTATGTGATCATTTTGAAGTATGAGTTGTTGAACTTGCAGACATTCGGTGAAAACAACCAAATTTCAATGACTCGACGACCTTTTCACTTAGAATAATCAATTCAATATAATATTTGAGTTGATGAATTAATATAATATAGGTACAGGTTTATCGAATACGTTGACACATCCTCAGTTTCAATTATACAGGGTGTTTGGAAATTTGACGTGAACCTTGTGAAGGGATAAACTAGACGTCATTTGCAGTCAATTGCGTCGAGTGAAGCATGGTCCGAAAATCTATGGTTACGAAGATATCGCTATTTTTCAACTTTTTTGAAATTTTCTGCTTCGTTTTGTGAAAACTACTCGACTCTAAATATCCAATGAATATTTTTTTTCAAAGCTGAGGAGATGGTCCTCATTTCTTGCGAAAAAGTATTTACTAAAAATTCAGATAACCCGAGATATACAGGGTCATAAATAGCTGCACCCGTTTTTCTCATGAAATCTTGATAAAACAATTGAGAATTACTCGAAAAAAGTATCATGAACTTGATGTACAAATGTAGGGAAAAACTACCTACCCTTTTTCATCAGCTTTCCAAAAAGGTACATGTCAATAATTCCTTCATGCAATCAAAAAATATGGCCGGAAAACCAAGCAGACAACAGACTTTTTCGAGTCATTTAGATATCCTATCATCCTTTATTTCACTCGGCGTGATTCGTAAGCGGTTCATGGTTCGATCACTTTCAGCAATTATTCTCGGAATAGGTGACATGACAGATCACAGATTAAATTACCAAACTGTTAGTTGCTTTAATGATACTAACCACCAAACAAATCCGTATAATAAACATAAACATAGACATAAACATAAACAAAAAATTAACAAAACTAGAGATCCTGCTTGAGTAGATATGCAACACCGCAACGAGCGCAGTTTCTAGCCCAAACACATGTAAATTCCCATAAGGAAATCTAAGGTTCATTTTGCAGAAATCATACCAAAATCGAAAAATATTCTAAATCCACTTGACGTAGACGTGGATGAGAGTTTTTCAAGGTCATTAGGAGTGAGGGGGTGTTTGGTGGGGAGATGTCAAAAAGGGCAGGTGCCAAAAATGACAGGTGCCAAAAATGACAGGTCTTGACCGGTAAATCGGAACATATTTGACAGGTCCGTCACGTGACATCAGTATGACAGGTGCCAAATTGGATAGGTCTTGACCGAGGTCTTGACAGATAAATCAGAATATATTTGACAGGTCCCGACAGGTGCCAAAAACTGACAGCTCTCGAAGAAGGTAGATATTAAACAGGTGTACTGAACAGGTAATAATCAGGTATTGAACAGGTACTGAACTGGTATTAAACAGGTATTAAACAGGTACTGAACAGGTATTAAACAGGTATGAACAGCTTTTGATCAGTGAGAGCTATAATTTTTGGGCAGCTGTCAGGACCTGTCGAATATGTTCCAATTTATCTGTCAAGACCTATCCAATTTGGCACCTGTCATACTGATGTCACGTGACAGACCTGTCAAATATGTTCCGATTTACCTGTCAAGAACTGTCATTTTTTGCACCTGTCATTTTCGGCACCTGCCCTTTTTGACATCTCCCCACCAAACACCCCCTCACTCCTAATGACCTTGAAAAACTCTCATCCACGTCTACGTCAATTGGACTTAAAATATTTTTCGATTTTGGTATGATTTCTGCAAAATGAACCTTAGATTTCCTTATGACAATTTACATGTGTTTGGGCTAGAAACTGCGCTCGTTGCGGTGTTGCATATCTACTTGCTTGAGTTGTCGCCCTCGATTTCTTATGCATGCACGCAGTTTACGGCGTACTTCAGAAATTGTTACCCGCGTTAAGAAGTTATTCTTTACATGCTGAGCAGCCGTCAAAATTCGCTCCCTCAATTCTTCAGCTGTCGTCACTGGTGTACCTACTATACACTTGCTGTGACCCCAAATGTAAAAATCACATGGGGTCAGGTCCGGACATCTGGCCGGCCAAGAAATTGGCCCACCACGTCCTATCCAACGTTGGGGATAGTTTTGGTCTAGCCACAACCGCACGTTTCTGAAGTAATGAGCTGGACAGCCATCATGCTGAAAAATAATTCGTGATCGAACTGTCAGCGGTACATCTTCTATAATTGCAACCTAAAGCCTTGTTCGGACTAGGCCAGTAGATTAGTCGAGTAGCGAGTGATTTAGTAACTTGCCGTGTGCGAACGCCAAAAATCGAGTCGAGTGGATTAGTCAGTGGGCGAGTCGAGTGGATCCATTTCATTCTATTTTCTCGGGCGAGTAGCTTCCCCCACCACGCGCCACTTGCCACTGGAACGCCAGTACTGTCACAGGCGAAAAGAAAAGTCAGTCGTTTTTCAAAAATGTTTCGTTGGAGCGAAGATATAACATATAGATTAGTAAGATTAGTTCAGAAATGTCGTGATGAAATGTTCAAATGGGGCATAGTGGACTCAGCGGGGTGCGATTGTGGCGCACCAAGACAGACAATGGACCTCATTTCGAACGAATGCCCGATAAGATCCCATCCTGGTGGTATCCATGAGGTTTTCTCCGCTTCCCCAGAGGCAGTGGACTGGGTTGAAGGCCTGGATATTCGCGTTTAGATATATTGCAAAGTTGTTTATTTATCCTTTTATTATTTATTATTTGTATACAATGTCCTTTTTTTATGTGTGCTTCTCATACGAAATATATATAGTTCAGAAATATTTGGATCACGAATGTTTATGGAACATTAAGTCGAAAGACTACAAAAATAAAATGATGAGGCAATCCTCATCAGAGGATATAGAATCCGAAATGCATTTACCCGGTTACTTATATAATTATATACTTGAATATTCCACGTCTGTGAAGTTTTATTAACAGAAAATTTACACAACTTTCTGACATTCTCAAAGTATCGAGATATTTTTTGGAATCTTCTAATGCCAATTCCTTCAGAAGACAATTCGTAGTTCCTAGTTCGTATCTTCTATTACCATTTCCGTACCCAAAGCTTCTTTTTACGGATCTCACATATTTCCTCATCCACCTCTTCTAAAATAGTTATTACGATGAGGTTAACCAGTTTGTTTACTTTATTGCGTTGCATGCTCTGCGTTCTTCGAAATATCACTCACTTTTCACTTGTGAACTCGACTCGACCAAAGTGCGAACGATTTCCTGACAGTTGTGTGACAGTAGTAAGTAGATTAGCTACTCTCTACTCTCCACTCGACTAAACTACTGGCCTAGTCCGAACAAGGCTTAAGCTCGTCACGCAGAAAATTTTCGTACGAGATCCCATTTAGGTTATCAGGTAAAAAAACTGGTCCAACAATACAAATGTAGACGGAGCCTATCCATACATTGAAAGAAAATCTTTTCTTTACATTTTCTGGGATTCTGACCTTTTGGCGCCCAATAATGCGCATTATGAAAATTTGTTATTCCGTCTTGGTTAAATTCAGATTCATCTGTCCATAAGATGTGTTTCAAGAAATTGGGACCCTCGATATCGCAATTGAAAAGAAACCGACAAAAGTCCATTCTTCGGACCGGATCTCCCTCTTCAATAGCATTTCCATCACACAATCCGTAAAAGTACAAAATGTCAGCATATTCTGCGTTTCCACAACAAGCCATTGGAGTACTTTCAATCGATTGTTGAAGGTTTCAACGGCTATTCATCAGGAAAAATTAACTTTTCTTATTGTTGTCACTGCAAGCAACTAACAGTTTGATAATTTATTTGTGATCTGTCATATCATGTCAACTATTCCGAGTGATCGAACCATGGCCCGCTCCGCTTACGGCTTACGAATCACGCCGAGTGAAATAAAGGACTTAGATTGCATGAAGGAGTTATTGACATATGTACCTTTTTGGAAAGCTGATGAGACAGGGAAGTTTTTCTTGAGATTTGTACACCAAGTCCATAATACTTTTTTCAAGTAATTTCCACCTGTTTTATCAAGATTTTATGAGGAAAACAGGTGCAGCCATTTATGACCCTCTAATCTCGGGTTATCTGAATTTTTAGTGAACATATTTTTTCGCAGCAACGAGGACCATCTCCTCAGCTTTGAAAAAGATATTCATTGAATATTTAGAGTCGAGTAGTTTTCACAAAATTAATTACTTTCGATAACGAAGCAGAAAATTTCAAAAAAGTCGAATAATCGCGATATCTTCGTAACCATAGATTTTCGGACCATGCTTCACTCGACGCAATTGACTGCAAATGACGTCTAGTATATCCCTTTACAAGGTTCACGTCAAATTTCCAAACACCCTGTATAATTGAAACTGAGGATGTGTCAACGTATTCGATAAACCTGTACCTATATTATATTAATTCATCAACTCAAATATTATATTGAATTGATTATTCTAAGTGAAAAGGTCGTCGAGTCATTGAAATTTGGTTGTTTTCACCGAATGTCTGCAAGTTCAACAACTCATACTTTAAAATGATCACATAAAACTATGACATGGAATCAACGCTCCTCTTTGAATTCTGCTTCATCTCACAGGAATAACTTCAAATATCTCGAAAACTGCAAGCATGCAAAATCTATACTATGCGGCACGAATTGGCGCAAAATAGGCACAATTTATCCAAAGAAGAATTTCCAGCTTTCCTTATGTGAGTCACAACGTGAAGTTGGTGACTCACATGAAAAACTCGAAATATCTCTAAAACGGAACGGGCACAAAATTCATAATATACGGCACAAATTAGCACAAAATGGGCACAAAATTCCCAAAACAATTTGATACCAAAATTCGGGGGGTGTGTCACCAACTTGACGATCCTCACAAACAAAACTCAAAATATCTCGAGAACTGAACGGGCACAAAATTCGTAACATACGGCACAAATTGGCACAAAATGGGCACAATTTATCTAAAGAAGAAAATTTTAAAATTTCCACAAGTGCGTCACAGCGTCAAGTTGGTGACACACTTGGAAAACTTGAAATATCTCGAGAACGGGACGGGCACAAAATTCAAAACATACGGCACAAATTGGCACAAAATGGGCACAATTTATCGAAAGAAAAAAAATTTCAAATTTCCACAAGTGTGTCACAGCGTCAAGTTGGTGACACACTTGGAAAACTTGAAATATCTCGAAAACGGAACGGGCACAAAATTCATAACATACGGCACAAATTGGCACAAAATGGGCACAAAATTCCCAAAACAATTCGATACCAAAATTCGGGGGGTGTGTCACCAACTTGATTTTTTTATTGGTTTATCCCTGTATTGGGTATATTTCCATTTTATTACTAGTTGGTTTACTTATTCCACTGGTTTCATGAAGGGTATTGGGCGGAGTAGAATCCGATAGGTGGCGCTCTGAAATGTCAATGTCATCTTAGCAACGAGTGAAACAAATCAGATGTCGTATAAGCCTTTTGATATTTAAGTGGTTTTATTTTGCTGTTTTAGTTATTTTCATTGTGTGTTTTGTAAAACTTTTGGTTTTTCTTTGATTGTGCTTTGGTGCTTTGTGTTGTTAATCTAAATTTTGACTCCCAATATTTTCATTTTTGAAGTAATAGGCATGGTTGATGTTTGTAAAAAGTACAACAAGCGTTCAATCAACTGTTTAGTTTTAGGTCTGATTTCGTGTTTTTATTTCATTTTTGATATAGTCATATCTACAAAAGTTGCAGGGAAGGTACGTTTGTATTGAGTATTATTTGAAATTTTTAATAACGACTTATTTTCTCTTCGTCTTCTCGAACATACTTCTTGGCTTGACTGTGGTAGTTTCAAGGCAGGTACTGCATTTAAAAAAAGATACTTTTCCTTACTAAGACCTGAAGAATATGTTACTCATTTATAAATTGTTCACCTTCAGAAATATAAACTATACTATCCACTATTAACTCATAACTATTACACACTTGGTACTAACCTTGACTAGTCTTCCCTTTTAAAATGTGAAGAAACACACGGACATTCTATCTATAACTAGTTCCCCATTTTTAGTTTAATTGCCCAAGCCTTTCTTTGAGATATATTTTCCATAACTCCAAACACATTTTCAATATTTACCATTCTTCCCATGGGAGGAAATTTATGGAAAGATGAATTGGGATTTTTCCCTTTACGGCTAGTGCAACCAAATACAGAACAGTTCCGATTATGCAGCGACATAATTCAAAGTATAAAACTTTAAAAAAGGTACACAAAAAATCAAACTTAATCTGCAATGAAGACAAAAAACAGAATAAAAACAATGCAATACGAATTATTTTACTCGTTGCTTCAATAACAATTTTTTCCGACAGAGGTCTCATTCAATTCTACTCCGACCAATAGGTTAATCTATATTGATAAAATAGGATCTATGGTTGGTTCAAAACTTCGAAATGCTTTATTGTTCAAACGATCGCACCAAATTGGACAATTCTTTTTTTGTTGTGTTTATTATTGTAAGGGCAAGGTTTATATAATAAAATATTCCCAAAAAAATCCTACAGAAAAGAAAAAGAGGCATTCCAATTTTTTACGACGAATCGAGGAATCATAGAGTACTTATATAGGTTTTGACATTTGGACAAAGGAGGTTAGTTTTTCTTTCACAGAATCGCATGTCAAGTGAATAGTTAAAAGTGCAGTAGGTCTTACCAACGGTATAAGAATATTCCATGGGGATTAATAGTAGAAGAACGAAGTTCCACGGTATTCAATAGAAATGCAATAATAAAATAGAACGTTGTGAAGTTATAAGCCATGAAGTAGTCTGGCAATGGTGCATTTCATTTTTTTGAAGGGTAAGAAATTCAGAAATGGTATAGAGTATGAATGGCAAAGTATACAATTATTGTGAATTTTTCATAGAACTTATAATAACATGGAAGGAGGTGCGTCAAGTTGGTGACACAACCCTCGAATTTTGGTATCAAATTGTTTTGGGAATTTTGTGCCCATTTTGTGCCAATTTGTGCCGTATGTTATGAATTTTGTGCCCGTTCCGTTCTCGAGATATTTCGAGATTTCCAAGTGTGTCACCAACTTGACGCTGTGACACACTTGTGGAAATTTGAAAATTTTTTTCTTTCGATAAATTGTGCTCATTCTGTGCCAATTTGTGCCGTATGTTATGAATTTTGTGCCCGTTCCGATTTCGAGATATTTCAAGTTTTTCAAGTGTGTCACTAACTTGACACTGAGACACACTTGTGGAAATTTGAAAATTTTCCTCTTTCGATAAATTGTGCACATTTTGTGCCAATTTGTGTCGTATGTCACGAATTTTGTGCCCGTTCAGTTCTTGAGATATTTTGAGGTTTGTTTGTGGGGAGCGTCAAGTTGGTGACACATCCCTCGAATTTCGGTATCAAATTGTTTTGGGAATTTAGTGCCCATTTTGTGCTAATTTGTGCCGTATATTATGAATTTTGTGCCCGTTCCGTTTTAGAGATATTTCGAGTTTTTTATGTGAGTCACCAACTTCACCTTGTGACTCACATGAGGAAAGCTGGAAATTATTCTTTGGATGAATTGTGCCCATTTTGCGCCAATTCGTGTCGCATAGTATAGATTTCGCATGCCTACAGTTTTCGAGATATTTGAGGTGTTATTTCTGTGAGAGGAATAGATGTAGCAGAATTCAAAGACGAGCGTTCATTCCATGTCATAATATTATGTGATCATTTTGAAGTATGAGTTGTTGAACTGGCAGACATTCGGTGAAAACACCCAAATTTCAATGATTCGATGACCTTTCCACTTAGAATAATCAACTCAGGTTTATCGACCCTCTTTGTTACCTGAAATTTTCACTACCAGACAATATAACATGATAAATGCGGATAATTCATTATTTCTTTCAAGTTTCTTCATAACTTTTCTTGTGGCGTCACATTCACTCTAAAATATTTTCTTTTCCATAACTCATTTGAACCCTCAGCTGATCTGGAGACCAATAATGTACAAAAAATTTATAAGTCGTTGATAGTTTTATCGAAAGGATTTTTTGGCAGTATGAGAGAAGTTCCAAAACGGGATTTCTTTCACTTCTGTTTTTATTTTGACTCTTATATTTGATTTGCCGTAGGGTCCCACATTTAGAAACACATGGAGATTCTTTCAAAAATAAATATTCTTTATTTCTTACGAGTTCTTTGCGTAGCTTTGTAGCACATTTTCCTTTTTCTACCAGTTCTTCAGCTATTAAGATACGTAATGCTGCATTTCCATACATTCGTCATCCCATGATACGTAATCGGACGATCGCGATCGTCCGATTACGACGATATCTGCGCAATATCTGCGATATTGGCATATTCAAAATTGAATATTTCAACATCATCGGAAGACGGATTCATGGAATTTCACCTTTAGTCCTCTAATTTGTCTCTTCTTCTTATGTTCTACATTTTCCCCTTTTCTGAATATACAAGACACAAATAAATCATTTTGATTTTCCGACATAGCTTCAGGAAATAAGAGGTGCTATCCTCTGGCCTTTAGACGCATAATTTTGTTTGAATGAAAAGGAGTAGCAATATAATTTGGCTACCTCATAGATAGCTGTATAAATTCCTGATCTCATTTTTTTGTAAGCTCTTTCCTTATGGGTCACGTCCAGTGGACCTATTTGTTTTAATTCATCCTCGTTAAGGAATATTTTGAAATATACAGGGTGAGTCTTTGACTTGTACATATATTTTAACTGTAGATTCCCCTCATCAAACGAAAAACTTTTTTCCCATACCATTTTTCAAAATTCGGTTTCGTTTGGAAGATACAGGGTGTCGAAAATCCACGAAAAAAACACTTTCCTGTTCATATCTCCGGAACCGTTATTTCAAATGAACTGAATTTTGGTCCATTGGTTACTCTATTCATGGTGCATATTCCTCAATCGGAACTTATTCAATATCTCTCCTAGTTTAAAAGTTACAGGGTGGTCGACTCATAAATTCATGCAAAAACACTATCAAATCACTTGAAAAGGATAAACGGTTCATATTTTCGAAAGAACCAACCATTTTAGAGAATAAAAGTATTCCTATATTTTTTCAATAAAACGCGTCATTTTCGAGTTATTCCTAAATGTATACGAAGAAATTTGAGGAAAAAATCATGAATTTCATAAAAAATCTGAATGCTTTCCTGAATTAAATATCATCGAATATTGTTTCTTCTCTGGTCTCTTAACAAATTAACAATGTTGTCAATGTTTATCAACTGAATTCCGAGAAGCATGAAATTACAAAGTTTATAAGAAGTTTCTATTGAAAATTTATTGATACCCGTCCTTCAGGAAAATCTATCTTCTTAACAATATCCTCTTGGAATTTTTAATCGACCCTACACTGTTTTCACATCACATTCATCACCTGTTTGCTTTATTCTCTGCAAACTTCAAGTAAATAAATAAATAATAAAACGAATCCATGTAGAAAGGTTATCGCGGCGTCGTTCATTGTAATCACAGACTG